>OY728158.1:410414419-412914419 GCA_963277665.1 Viscum album
AATCTGAACTGTTGCTTATTTTATTTTATAAAAAAATTATATATACCAAAATTGGTGTTTAGGTTCCCTTTTTTAATTTCATTTAATTTTTTATTAAATATTTATTTTAACATTACAACAATCCCCACCAATCCAATCAAGTAAAACACCTTTCCATTATTTTAGAGACTTCTATATTTTATTCATTAGAGAAAATACCCCATGAGGAAAAAAATTTCCTTAAAAATTTTATTTGTTCCCATATAAATGGTCAAATAACTATATTTTAACATGAAAATTGCTTAAAATAGCATATAAAAAAATATTATTAAATAAAGTAATTATTACACATTTTTAATAATAATCAACTATCATAAAAACCTAATTAGAAAACATGATTAATATATCAAAAAGAAGAATAGTGTACCAAATAATAACATCCGGTAGAAATTTAATATCACAAAATTAATAAAGTCATGCTATACCACATACTAACATCAATTATAGTCATCATATATGAAAAATGGAAAATAGAAATGATCTCAATTCAATAACTCTCTAAATTCATATAAATAAAAAATTAACTAATAATTATAATTATGTAATGAATTTTTGGTATTGTGAATCCTAATCAAGTGATGAGAAATTATATTAAATGGAGACGAATCAAATGATATCATTGTCCTGGGTAATATGTATATTGAGTAGAAACCAATAGAGAAATATTTTTCAGGTGATTTCATCATCTGATAGGGATGTGTCCTGGTCAATGGATTTTATCAGTTCAATGGATGATATATGATATTAGTGACAATATTCAATTATTTCTGGATGACCATCTCTGATCATGCTTTATAGTTAAGGGTATATCATAAGGGTCATCAGAGGAAAAAAATTGTAACTTATTTTTATAACAATCTCTAGATGTCATGTACTGATGGATAATGTTAATTGTAGGAAAAAAAGATCAATGATGGGATATCCATGAATTCTAGAATGCAGTGAAAATTGATGATCTGGTTGGCCCCACTATACAAGTTGGGTGAAACCACTTATACATTAAGAATTCTAGACAAGAAAAAATTTATAATCCAATTTTTGGTTTTATTTTTCATTTGTGTTATTAAATCATTAAATCATTATATTGAAAATTAAATCGATGTAGTGTTCTCATATAGATGTAGGAATTAATTTCTCAAACCACATAAATAATAGACATTATTTCTTTATTTTACTTTATTAATGTATAAATGATAATTTATCAACGTTTTTTTGGTTGTGTAAAAGGGTTTATTTATAATATGGTTAATATTTGTATATAACATCATATCATTAAATGAATTATGTTGTGGGGGAAGTTGGATTATTCAGATAATTTTTTAGAAGTTGTGTCATTTTTTGGTTCTTGTTGTTATTTTATATAGACTTCTCATGTTGGAGATATTCCCCACCATGTGGTATCAAATCTTAGTTCCAATCATGAAATCACACACTCAATTGAATCAGGTTACATTATCCTATCTTATAATTTTTTTATTTAGTGGGAGTTTATTGGCATCATAAGGAACGTTTTTTTTAAATTAATTAATGTTAAATTTTAAAAATTATACAAGACTAACATAAACATATATATAATTTACTTAAAAAATTATCTCCCTCGGTAGTACATGAAATATATATTAAAAGGATTAAAGCTATAGGAAATAAAAAATTCACAATTATAGAGCTTAGATTTAATTAAAATTTGATTAATTAAATTTTCATTGTTTAAAAATGCATCCTTTAATTTTTTAATGGTTAATACCATAGAATATTTTGTGCAAACTATGATGTAAATGTGTGATAATCAATGAGTGATAAACAATGCAGTTATGATTTAAATATTGTTTGTAAATAGATTGTTGAAATATATATTTTTAAAAAATCTTGTGAATGATTTTAACATATATTTATGTTTGATAAAAATCCATTAATATCATTTTTATGGATGATATTGGGACATTTTGGTTGTTATCACCCCTTCTATAATGCTGGGACATAATGGTGACTCACATGATAAATTATCACCAAAAACATGACTCGGATTTTCTGAATGCTCAGTGAATTATATTGAATGATGAAAATTGATTAATGTAAACCCATTTAACTTTCAAAACCAAGATAAGTTGTGATGGAATAGGATAGTCTCCCCATAAATGATTTCAAAGGAAGGAAAATTATAATTCTTTTGAAATTTTCTAAGGAAAATTGATTAGTCTTGGTCTAACATCTTAGAACTATAATAAGAGAGTCTATCTCAAGAATTAAAGTACTGAAAGGAAAAAAATAATATAAATGAATATTTTATAATTAATTTTTTAATCTATTGTTTATGTATGTAAATGTTTATTACTAATGATTAGAAATGTATCAATGGAGTCATGGATTCTATATTTTGGATCATCATTCCTTTTCAGGTTATGAAGCGACCTAATATCAATTATGTTTCTAGAATATTTAGATTTGTGTAATATTATGAGATTATTCTATAGAAATCATCCAAAAGGGTGGTGTTAAGGTATTTATAGATAAAAGATGATACCTTGATCTCAAGGAAGTTTAATACAAACCAAGATTGAGGGAAAACATATTTCTATATGTTAACTAGATGATGATCAATTAAAGACAATATTCACTATGAACTATTGTAAGATAACTCATTGATCTATAGATATCTCTAAAGGGAATAATGATGGAATCGTGTATCTAAATAGGATATCATATGGAGTGAAATTAATTAGAATCCCCTTTTGAGAAGTTTTATTGATGGAATTATCATCATATAAATATTATTGAGAATAAAATGAATATTCAATGATATAATAGATTATTGAAGCTAGATTATTCACAAATGTTATGTGAGTTACATTCATAAAAAAATGGAATTCATCATTTAATTTGATTATAAGGACAAAAATATTTCAAAAGTAAAAACTTGATCAAATTAATTTTTGTGGACGTTCCCCTATATGATCCCATGAAGGGTTGTAATTAATTATTATATTCATTAATGAATCCATACGGAAAGTATGTTTTTAATTTTTAAAACACATGTTTTATGTGTTTGGGTATTGTTTTTAAATAAGAAAACATATAGAATTATTGTAGATTTAATATAAAATGATTGTAGTAAAGAAATAATGGTGATTATATCATATTATTATTCACAAACTTCTTCCAAAATAGAGGGATATTACTTGATAATACTATAGTTGGGATGATAATTTTTTTGAGGAATAAGGAATCAAACATTAATGGATACTGTCTGTAGTATGCGGTCCCACTCTAGAATGTACAAGGACATCATAGATGAAGTTTTTAATTGTGTATTATATTTATTTTAGAAAATTCCACCAACACTAAAGGGACAGGAAGATTTCGAATATCTATGGTATGATAATAAAAAAACATAACCACATCTATGTTTTTAAGAGTCTTCCATATGTCTAAGTTGATGATATGGATTGAGAAAAACTGAAGGAATTTTTTTCCCATTCATATTTATTTAAAATGAAGATTATAACTTTTTATTTTAAATTTGAGATGTTTATAAGAGACAAGTCATTAGAGACACCAATGTGATCTTCAATGAGGGGATTTTATTTAATTAATAGAACGTACCAATGGATATAGAAATTAATTTTTCTGAATTGCATCAGGATTATTTATTAAAAATCAGGGAACCTATTCTTATATCTCTCATGTGGTTTATAGAGTTAAAATAGTAATTAATCATATAATGATATCTCAAATAATTTTTTTACTACTTTGTTGGTCCTAAAATAGGATTTTTAACATAGTATAGGAGATCGATGTAATTATGAGATTTTTAAATTTTCGAGGAATTGTTTGATAATAATTAATTTAATAGTACTTATTATTTCATGTTCATTCAATATATAATTCTATTTTGAGGGTTGAATCATAATTTTAACTTTTAACTGATTAAAAATGGGGTTTCTTCAAATTATGGTCATAAAAACTTGTTCAGTGTTGATTTTGGGTTGTCCCCATTTTTTTCTATGTCCCATATTTTATTTTCTATTATTTTTTACTCATTTATCTTTGAATTAAATATTCATCATTTATCCCTTTTGGATTAATGAATACAACTTCGAAAGGTTTTCTTTCTTCTAAGAGAACGATGAGAGATATGGGGTTAATTGAAGACAAAGAGAGGGGGTATGTATATGCTCCTATAAAGATCATGTTTTTCCAAATCATCATGTGGTAGTTGTAGAGAAAAATATATATTGAAGGATTAAGGGTATTTGTGAAGAGTAAATCCATTATAAAATTTTCACAATATATAATTATCGATTATTTTTTAAAAGTTATAATTTAGTTTTTGGGTTGTAGTTGACCACTAAAAGACCGATCTGGGTCATTTTGGGCATATCAGGGTTTTTTTGAAGATAACATGGGATTTATAATAGGAAAATACCAACCTTAAAGTGTGCGGAATATTGGAAAAAACTATTTTTCTTCTTATGTGGGGAAGATTAAATTTTTATAATTAAAAACAATCGACTTTCAGTACATGTTTTGTAGTAGTTTATATCCATTTTCTAGACCACATACTTGGGTATTTAGAGCCTTGGGGATGACTTTCCATATACCCAAGGTACACCCCATATAGTGGTACATGGACATGAATCAATGTACATTGTTATATGGACTTTCTGGGCTAATGTCCATGTACTAGGAGTACATGTTGTGTAGAAGAACATGGACACATGTCTATCTACTTGGGAAACCACCCAAAGTGAAAGGGGTGTAGTCATGTATTAGACTATTAGAAGACCCAATGTGGTTAATGGATTTGTTTAAGCACATTTCTAGGATCACCAATCTGGGTACAGATCATGTAATCAAAAGTAATGGCCATATACTTTTTATAACAAATGGTTTTTGGGTGTATTTATTCCCCAAAGTTACAATTTAACTTGTGTAATGCTCATTCTCGGATTTTTCCTTTTAAATCATAATAGTGGAATCATTTTATAAAATATATAATGTTTGGATGAATTCTGGGATGAGATATTTTGATGGGAATATTCCTTTATAATTTGGTTTTATCAACCATAAAGGGGTTAGTTTGTGAGTGGTGATGCCCATATAAGGTTGTATAATTAATGATCAACATGTATGGTGATGCCAGGTGTGTTCGTTAAAGGTTCATTGGTTAGATCCCATGAGGAGAGTATTTTTTCATGGATGGGATTGTTCTGCGATTTCTTTTGGATTGAAATGATATGATCCATGTGGCTTAGAAGGCATCATGGGATATCTAGTATAAATTTTATCCATTTAATGAGTTTGATATTTTTAGGGACCTCTCTTGAGGATTCCCTTCAAGGCATTCAGTTGATTGCGGTTTCCCTTCTTGGTGTTTTTTTTCATGATGTTTCCCTTATGTATGGGGTGTTTCATTAGGTTTCCCATTTTGGGGTGGTGTTATTTTGTAATTCATCCATGAGTGTGGATAAGGATTTCTTTGGTTATTTTGGACAATAACTTACCTTTTCCCAATGGATCCCATTATATGATGTCCTGTCAAGGATGATATGTTGGGGACTGTGGGGGGTTCCACAGGTTTTTTGTTCAGTTAATGTCTTAAGAGTTATAATTATATGGTGTGGGTATTAGAAAACCACAGTAGTTTAGTTTTGACAAAGTGTTTTGAGGATGTTTTCATTTATGAATAGATGTGATATGTGACCTTTAGTATACTATTGGACTGGGTGATGGGCCTGAGTGAAATTATGATTCTCCCATCAATAGGTTGTATTACTGATGTGTATTGGTATAGGGTGATAGTAGGGGATATAGATGATTGTATCACCCATTGTTTCAAATTTATCATATAGATTGGGGTAGTGTACCATAGAAGATGTTATGCTCTCAAGGCCCTAGTTTATATGAATTCGTTTCCTATTCAAGAATCTTAATAATTCATTGATTGGTCTATTCCACACATCATGTTATAATGGAACATTGGGAATGGTATCTTACTCTTGAGGTCAATGGGGATTACCTTCTTCTAGTCAAAATTCTACCATTGGAGTCATATTTCATGGTAGATGTGAATCTGTGTTTGGATTACTAGGATGACATCCTATGGACCAGATTCCATTAAAAATCATGAACTGGAACATATATATCCTTCTTTATCAGGATTACATGATTTATTTGGTGTTGTGGGACCCACACATCATAGTTCTCCTCAATGGGACCAATGTAGTGGTAGATTACATACTGTTTCCATGCTATACCCCAAGGTTTTTGTTTTCCATTTTTGTCTCTTTTTGTTTAATTTTTTCATTGTTTTTTGGTGCTAGTAGTCACATTTAGACATGATGGACATGATTTGTGATAAAATAAAATTGTGGGATAATTGATGTTAATACCAACATTATGGGTGGTGTAATGATATTTTTTCTCACTCCCTACATGTTAACCTCAATATAAATGTTGAGATTATGTCTACAATGAGGCTGAGCAAGGTTCAATGGATCGGGTAGAGGACTAATGATTCTGTTTGAGTGGAGTTACTCATGTGGATTCATGGTTCATGATGGAGTTGTTTTGAATTCATGGATATTAGGTATGTGTTTCGGCATAGCGCAGTAGTAGATCTATGTGTATCTATTAATCTCGATGTTATGTTTTATGTGGTTATCCTAGTGGGTTACCGGTGTTTTTATTCTTTTTCAGTAACTCCATATTCTACACTACATTTATTACAGTTTTTTCAGAAATTTATTTATTTATATACATTCTAATGTCCATGGATATTAACATGTTTATTTTATTTAAATTATTGTTGATCAATGATCTAAGGGAATAGTCCCCCCACTATATAAAATTAGGCCCTCACAAATAGTCAGTAGAATATGACATATTTGGAGGCATGCATGAGGCTTTGTTTTGGGGAAGATTGGGTTATAGGTTGGGTTGACTCGATCTAGTTCATATAAAATGTTATCAAATTATTATTTTTTTAAATATCTGGGTATTTGTTAAAAATGTGATCTAGGAATGTTCAGGGATTATGATGGATATCATGTTGATGTTGCATAAACTCTTGTTCTGGTATGAACTCAATGATTATTAGGTTATGGTCTTGTTTTTCATGATTTTCTCTATTATAGTTTTGTGATTTTCCCCTTTAGTAAAGCATTTATGTTTTTAGAATTTTGAATTTAATAGTTTTTCTCTTAAAAGGATGGAAATATGCACATGATCATGCATAATTCATGGAACATATGATGAATTTTAATGAATCTATGAATTTCTGTGACATGTATGTTTGGTTGTTTAAAGTGGAAATAATAATATATATTATGTTATCCCATGTAGATTCGGGTGGAATTATATTCAACAGAACCATGTCTAACTTTTATTATGACAAATTATCATGTGAATCTTTTGAATTGTTTTTCTTTTTGTAGATATTCATTCCCTTCCTCACGGGATGTGTGGAATCCCATGTTGGTTTCAGTGGGATTTATGATTCCTTATTATGTCTAGTGTAGTATTCTTGAGGAATACAAGGATACCTGAGATATGTATGCATTATGATCATATTTTCTAGAGGTTATTGAATACTTATGATACTCTATAGTGATAATAAGGTTCGATTTGGTTCATGAGGTGGAGTTCAATTAGTGAACATGGTATGATGGATGGTGTGAGAGGGAATGTCTGGTTGGATTCATTTCTCTATTGGTATTGTTAATGCATTGGGTGATTAATTGGGACCATTGTTATGAACTCATGGTATCAGATAGGAACCTCAGTGTAAGTTGGAAATGTGGTGGATCTTTACTTGAAGCAGATGCCATGATTAGAAGAGGATTACTATGGGTTCTCAGGTATGTTGGTATTGACCATCATGATGTGTCTGACTGGTGGTTTAACCACATTTTCATAGGTTCATTACATCACATATCAATTCAATGAAGTGAAAGTGAGGGTTATTTTGATGAATCACTCTACTATTTAGAGAAGAATATGGGTTGGTGTGGAATATGGAGTAATCCCTATAGAGTTGAGTCATGTGTGCGATGGTTAGACGTAGTTCTTGTTGGATGATGATGTCAATGCTCCATGAGTGGTGTAATAGGAGGCTTGATGGTGGGGTGTTACCCCAGACCGTTATAAGTCTTTGTCCCTTTTTTAAGTGGTTCTTTGAAAGTAAGGTTGTTGTTCAATATGGGCTCAGAAAAATTGGTGGTTAGTGGTCAGTGTTGGAACTCCATTGTGAGTGGTTTGGACACAGATGACTATTGAATATAATGGTGTATGTAGTGTGTTTAATGGTGTTTAGTTCTTGGTAAATGGTTCATGGAATGAGTTCTCCTATGAGTGGGAGCATTTGATCAATTGTGATTGAATTTACCTCATATTGAGAGTGTAGTTGGCACTAAAAGACATGTCGGTAAATGATTGGGGTAGCATTGGAAGCACCAGGTTTATTGATGAATCATAATATCTATCCAATGAATATGGATTTTTGTGTGAGACATTTTTTATGGTGGGGATCATATCATCCACATTGTCATGATGATTTAATAAATACATGGTAAATTATAATTTTTTCTCCATGGTGGGTTTTCTTGATGAAATGTTAATTTTTTTCTTATGATATATTAGAAAATTATCCTTACCACTCCATTAGAAGAAAAATATGGTTCTTACCCTAGGAGATGTGTTTTTTGGAATTCAGAGCCATTCAAATTTTAGAGAAACATTTTAAACGTATTTTACTAACTATTATTTATTTAAAAAATTTTACTCAATGATATCATCTATTAAGAGAATAAAATCTTATTTCAAACATCATTATTGTGTATTTAATGTGTTATTTTTAATAGTAAGGGAATAACTACGCGTTGTTCATCGAATCCTAGTATGGCCAAATTTTCATTTCTCTCAACTTTCTTCTTTTCTTTTTTTTATTTATTTTTGTATATTTATTCTCTTTTATTATATTCTCCATTTTTTCATCATGATAAAACCCCATATTCTGGATTCCATTTGATTATAATGAGTGAATGAAGATTAGAGGTAGATGAGATGGGGGATATGGAGAAGTGGTTTCCCCCATGGAGCTCAGGTCATGTTGGATCATTGTGTGACAACTATTAATCATGAATTAAATTGATGCTTCAATGGTATCCACCCATAGGTAGGAGTATTATAATTTTATTCCATAAGATAATTTAATTTAGTTGTTTTAAATTTTTTTACTGTTTCTGGGTTGATGGAGATCCCTATAGGTTTGATTTGGTGGTATTGGGAAGAAATGGGGGGGGGGGGGTGGAGATCATGAGGGATTTTTGTTCATGAAATATCTATCACATTGAATATTTTTTGGTGAAAAAATATCATGTCTTGTTCTTATTCGATATGTATGACATTTTTATAATTACACTTCATTTACTTTAAATACTCACCATCTAGTAGTGCTTGAAAATATACATGGATAGGTGGCTATATACAAGTATTGCTAGATATTCGGGGACAAAATGAAGTATATCCAGAGCACACCTTGTGTATTAGTACATAGAAATTTATCCATGTACATGGGTACATGTATTTTTGTAGGACGCACTCCATGTATTAAGAGTACAATATTTTTACAACAACATGTCATTTTTTCATGTTCTTGAAAATACAACTCGTGTAATGTGGGATGACAGTGAACTAGTAAATGACTAGCCCCCCAAGTGTGGTCTGAAAATGTAATAGTGCATAGATTGGTGATACCTAGAGGATAAACACCATGTAAACAAATTTATATTACATGTAAATCTTCTAGAAAAGGTTTTTTAGAAGTCTTTGTTCCTTTCGGTCATTATTGGACATGTGTTCTTACAATTATATGTGTTTTTCTTCATAGATATTATTGGTGAAAATGTTTTGTCATTTATAGGACTTATGTATGTTGTTTGGGATTATGAATGTTTTTCAGAATGATTCATTTGAGGTTGTGGTTATTTAATCCCTCAAGGGGTTATGTTTTGAGTGTTGTCCTATGTGAGGTTGTTTACTTGTTGATCAATGTGGATGATCAGGTTGGATGATCTTGATAGGGGTTTTTAGATAGACCCTATGATGTGGGATCAGGTGTATTATTTGATAGGATTTTTATTTGGTTGTATTAGTATTGGATAGGTTGGATCCAATTGCCTTTGTTGACATTGTGGTATATTTGGGGTCTATTACATGAGTTTAAATTGGATTGAGAGACCTGTTATATGGTTTTCCTTCCGAGTGTGTTATAGACTATGCCTACCCATCTTGGTAGGGTTCTTCCTAAAGTTTATCTTCAAGGATGATTTTTTGTTTAGGGTTCAATTCTAGTAATAGTGTTTTTGTGAAGTGTGGTGTGAGACCTACAAAGTTATATTTTGGTGGAGTTGTCACAAGGCTTGGTTTGCTATAGGTGACCACTACCTGATTTCTTACCATAGCTAATTTGTTGGAGACTATAATGGATCCTCTAAATTTTATTGTTGTTCTCGGCCACTTCTATTTCATATGAACATTGAAGGTTTTAGACAACCCTAGTTATTGATATTAGACATTGAGGTTTAAGGATATTCTTAATTAATACTTGATGTGAGAGGATACCTCTGAGATTCTATTAGACTGATTATTATCCCTGAGTGTGAATATGATTTTCTCTTATGTTGGTTGGATGGTTGTTATTTGGATGGGATAAGAAGCTAATGGGATATCAAAATGAGTGACTCCCCTCTATTATTTCAATTCTTATAGGGATAGTGTTGATGAATCAAGGGGATATTGAGCACTCAAAGATCAGTTTTTGTGAGATTTTATCCTAATTAGGTTGCATGAAGATGCAGAGAAAGGTTCATCTTACCCATCATGTTCTAGAGTACTTTTGGTTATTGTAGCATACAATTATTCTAAATAAGGAGTCATAACCCATAGTTCAGATCATTCTATTGTAGTTAGAGGGTTTGGGAATATGTGATTAAGTATTTATATTATTAGGTTGTGATATGAGGGAATTGTATTCATTTATATCCTTGTGTTATACAATAGATATTATTCTTCATTATGAGAATTCACATGGTGTGTGGGACACAATATGTAATTCCACTAGTTTGGTCGATTGGGGATTTAGATTTCCTTTTTGTGTCAAGATAAAACCCATACTTTGTTATTATCCTTTTTTCTAAATTGTTTTTGTTTATTTCATGTCCTTGTTTATTTTGTTGTTAGTATCTATGTTTAACATGTGGGGATATTCATGAACATGTTATGACCACTATTATGATTGTCCTAGGAACATTGTATCCACCCCATGTATGTTCACCTAAGTGTATGATTATACCTTTTGATTTATATTAGGTTGTGAATGGTGTAGTGGATTGGGAAGAGGCCCAATATTTTTGTTCAAGAATAGATTGTCGTGTGGATTCATGGATTGTTATGGAGAAATTTATTAGTCATGAAGACTAGGTATTTGGTTCATCTTAGAGTAGTATAATATCCTTGCGTATTTATTTTTCTACTATGATGTTGGATCAGTGAGAGGCGACAAGTTAGGTTTGATTTTTTCCCCTGAGTATGTTTGTAGTATTCCATTTTATATATTTTTATTCATTTATTTATTATTTTGCGTTCACATTGATGTTCATTGATTAATATATATTTAGTTTAAATCCATTTTTATTTCACTTTTCTCTAATTTCATTGTGTACCCACTACATCTTGTTATTCCATATATGTTTGTTGGGAACCACTAGTGTTTGGGGAGGTACTCTTAATGCCTTTTCAATGGGATTGATTAGGTGATGGGCCATGTAGATCGAAGACAGTTCATGAAATTAATTATCTGAACCATTAAAAACAAAATTTACTTTACATACTTTACATTATTTCATGTTCTATGTATTGTTGTGTGAGGTTTTCTATTTTTGGAGGATTTCTACCTGATTTCACGAGTAGGGTGTGAATAACATCTTATAAATGTGGAGATTAGTAGCGTTTGAGACATCAGTGGATTAGCATGTCACATGATCCTATTATCTAGCACCGGGTTCCTTCATGAAAATAGTGGTCCTGGAGTGACACTCACCAGATGTTGGCGTAGTCAAAACATTGGACAACCCGGTCTGCGACGATGTCAGTGTGGATCCTTCTTACTAACCATTGGAGACAGAATGGTGCAGGGGTACAGGACGTTGATTTATTTGTTTCAGCACTAATGGCTTAATATCCCTACTTTTTAGGAACCATGCTACTGCACCAAGAACTCGATCGCCACTTGCCCACTGACATAGAGGCAGGGAGAACGCTAACATGACAATCCCACGTGGCTCAACCGCTTCTGTAATAGCTTCCACACCCACAGCTACTGGGCCCCCATGACCCATCTCCCCTTCATAATTCGTACAAAGAAGGGTGATAAGTGAGTTCATATGCCGATACGAGGAGGGGATTATCCCGAATCGAGATTTGGCCGGCCAGGATTTAGAGGTGTTTGTACCGCATCACCATCACCACCCCCAAGGGATGCACAGGGATCCACTACTCTCCACCAAAATGTACAATCGTTTCGGGAGCCTCTCCCTAGAATGTATCGAAGAATCCCTCCCCTACTCCGAGGAGGTCGGGGATGTCTGGGATAGCCCTACTGGGATCCATTTCTAGGCCCCCCCTGGAGGGCCCCTACTAGGCCATGCCAACGCCACCACCCAATCCCACAAGCTGAATAGTAGGTGAGCAATTTACTAGAACCAATGACCCAAGTATGGTTGACCCGATGCTAGCGTCGGGTGTAGGCCGAAGTGGAATCCCGAAATCGGGTATTGACGTCAAAAACTATTGTGGCCCGGGCCATCACCATCATGTATCATCATCCTCCTATGCACAATAAACATGGGCACTTCTATACTTAGTCCGGACCGAGGCCCCAACTGCCCCATGGGCATGCTTGGACGACTCTCTTAGCTGCCAGTGCAGGGAGCACCCACCATGGACCGACCCACAATAGTGACACCTAGAAAGAAGGTCCTCCCTGTACCACCACCATGGAGAATGTGGGTCCTCCCCACTTCCAATATTGGCATGGAGGTCCACCATGGGGTGCCTTAAATCCCAACACGAGACCTCCCCACGACTGTGACATTCAGTACAGAAGCCTCTCTCATGCTCATTACATTGGTTATGGGGTCATTCCTCCTACCAAGGACCACCGATATAGAGATTTTATGTATCTGGTCATTTTATAGTATGGGGGGCTTCCCAATGTCCTTGCAGAAACATGGGATAGTCCTCCTCATAATTGCAATCAGAGGAGCGAAGGCCAAAATCTCTTCACCAGCACCTAGCACAAAGGTCCTACCTCTGTTTGGATTGACTAGTACGAGGACCCTTCTAGTGTTGACACTATGAGGGGAAGCATGAATAGAGGTCGTACCCATGCTTCTATCAACTCTAGTGGAGGACCGAACAAGTCTAGCATTTCCCACAAGGATTCCCCCTACACGTTAGCCGGTGGGAACAACGATCCTCCCCATGTTTTCTTTGATATCTTTCAGGGTGATCCTCGCACCCCAGCTCTCTTAGACGGAAGTACTCCCCTCCCCAACAGCAGTACGAGATAAGGACCTCCTCACGTAGTAAATCTACCCTATCCTGAAAATCCATCCCGAGGTAGGAAGGTGGGTCATTGCCACCATAAAAAGAGAACCAGGAAGATTCAGACAGATATCAAACCAGTTTGCTTCTCAGAATCTGAGGTGGAATAAGACTCTGCAATGGAACCCTTGCCTAGATCCTCTATACCAGGGGTTAGGGCAGAAACAAGGTATATCAGCCGCATACTTCCAGAATTTGAGGTCCATCGGATTCCCACCTCCATCCCTAGGTATATCTAGGAGGACTAAAATTTGGAAACCCCATAGGTTACAACCATGAAATCCCCACCATCATCACCAGAAGCACTCTCTACCTCGATTAGAGATGACATAGAGCTATTCTGGGGCCAATGGTGGATAGGCAGTAGTGTAACCCATCACTAGTATCCATAGTCCCTGCTTTAGAAACTGTGGTTGTCATCCCATATTTTTGTAATGTGGTGGTCAAGTCACTACACTCTTCGGAGGATAGCCTAAGACGTGGTGGCTTGTCAGCTTGCTCAATGTATTCTCCACTGGTTATCCTTCCATCTTAGCAGTCTGCATCAGTACCACTACTGGTTCCCCATCCACCTCCAATAGATGAGTGGGGCAATGAAGTGCCATACCTTGAATCTAGACCATGGAGCTTGTGGGATATCTTCACAGTAGACCATTACCCCGAGATGTTCTGGCCAACTATAGCGCTAAATTTTAGGGCACCAGATGTGCTCACCCAGGAGGAGGTTGGTTGCTTTTACCAGACCCTCTAGGTGACTCATTTCATCCTTCATCATCGATGAGTGACCTACCCCAAGTTTCATACACACTTAGAAGATATTAGCCAACAATTCTGGTTGGATGATTTGGCCGCACTCCCCATGACCCATTTCCCTGAGTCACCAGGACGCCATAAGACCCTCCAATAGTGATGTGCCTAGATCATTAATTTTCTCCATTGGATAATCATGGAGACTTCTCCCCAAGTTCAAATTCGTGGCTTGGGGCAGTACGCAACCCTCTATTTCAGTTCCATCTAACGCCATCATGATTCACTAGGAGACATAGAGGATATGCCTCTAGGTAGGGTCATTGTTAACATGGGTGACCTATCAGAGGGAGAGAATGAATTGGAGCTCCTTGATGGATATTTACCCCGTGAGGGAGTGTCGTAGCTATTGGATCTGTAACACCCCTAGATTTTATGAGATATATTATTTTTAATTTATTTGATGTATTCTATTATACACTACACCAAGATTATCTTGTACTATACGCAACATCATATTAGATTTCAATATATGCAACACTATTCTTGGCTCGTGTTACACAAAATTTCAAGTTCGTTTTGTGGAAATTATTCTACGCAGCATTAAGCATAGATTTTGATTAATTTATAAATGAAATAAGTTTTGATTATTTATACGCAACACCAAATGGAGCTTTCACTACACGCAGCCCTGACATGGCTTGCATTACATGCAATCAAGACTTTCCTCAATAGTGTGTGTAGTACGCAATACTGAGTTTCACTAAATGAGATATTATTATAATATTATTATGAACTAGCCGTTATGAATAGTAATACCCATTTTTTGAAATTTTAGAAATTTTATCTTTAAAAATGGACTTCATTTTTGGATCCAGAATATCTAAATTAGCCTAGGGTGAATTTTTGGTATTTTTCTGAAAATTTTCAATTTTTGATGAATAGTGAAAACACTAGGTTACTATTTAAAAACCGACTTTTTATTTAAATAATTATTTATATTATTTAAATTTATTTTAGGGAAAAATTGACACATAATACTTATATAAGTTCAATGTAATTCATTGGAGTCATTTTATTATAATTTTAGATATATAAATAATTTATTGAACTTTTCACCGTCTTTTACCCACCTCCTAGGAGAATTTGAAAATTTACATAAAACATAATTTTACCACTTCTGCGAGTTGAATTTTGAAAAGCAGAGAGAAATGGTTAATATCAAGGAGTAAAATCTGGTTCAATAAGATAAACATAATTTTTTTTGTGAATAGTAATTTTTTACTTTTATTTACCATGGTTAAACATAAATAGGGTAATTAAGGGTAAAAATGAAATTATTATTACCCTAACACATGTCCTAATTCTATTGGATAAGTAAAATTAGACCAAAAATAAAATTAGGAATACAATATTACCCTTTAGGTCCACTTGGATTAGATTAGGACAGTTATTATTATTTTATTTAAAGAAGAGTTAAAATAGTGAAAATTAAAGTTTTATAACTAAAACATTTTGAATATAGGGTTATACATTAGATAAATTCGACTATAAATATTCATTCGAAATATAAAAAGATTTCCTACATAATGGTATTTTATTTTTAATTTCTAGACTTTAAATAATTTAATTTATTTATGACACAATGATGATGCAATAATTACCTTATTAATGAAATATTACCATAATTGATGTTATAAATGCCCAAATAAATGTAATTTGAGACTTTTTATGAATTAAACTAATTTTATAGGTTAATAAGACATTTTATTATATCCCTAATTAACTTTTTTATAACTAATCAAGATGGTATGATTTTTACAAAATTGAATTACCAAATAGTGTCAAAATTGACATAAAATTGTTTTTAAAGAAAATATTATATTATTAATTGTTATTATATTCCTAAAAATCTAAGGTTTAGAGAAATGACTTAGATATGGTTATATATATTAATAATGAACCACTTGGGGTTCTTTTGGATTGTTATAGTATGTTTATTAACCATATACTGTAATAAAACAAGAAGACACGGTAAAAGTTAAATTATTTAACTTAGAGTTAAATTTAAATGATAAGGTTAAAATAGTAACATAAATTTGTCTAAAACCTATTAGTTGAGAGCATTTTTATGCATCCCCACTTTATCTTATAAATAAATCAATTTGGAGCTATTATAAACTGAAAATGACTTTATTATAAACTAATATTCTATGTTTTCCTAAGGTTCCCCTCTCCTCCCTTATAAAAGGGCACCTCCTCCCTCTTCTATTTACACAATTTTGAGCTTTCAAGCTCGGAAAAACCCTGGAAATTTCCCTTATAAACTTCCATAGAAACATTATAGATGTTCTGGTCTCCTCAAAAGACCAACTCTAGTCCATTAAGGGGAATCTTAAAAGAGGTGCGTCGAAGAAGAGGTAATATCTTCTACCGATTCTTTCAAGTTTATTTCTTCTTCAATTTGTTATTATTTATTTGTTTCATCATAAATTAATAACATAATAATCACTAATATACTTATATGTTATTATAAATATGAAACAACTCTATTTCACCATCTATCCATCATACCAAAAACGAATTCACCGCGTGTGTGTACGTACTGAATACCGTCTCCACGCCATGGTGTAATCTGTTTTTCCACCACCACCTTACTTGGATGGGTATAATGGTATAAATAATAACTATATATAGTTATTATAACATAATAATGTTTCTTAGATATTATATCATCCACTCCAATTCAATTCAATAATTATGGGAATGATATCATCGCTCGTGCGTACGTACGGATTGCCGTCTCCACAATGCGATGAGATTCATTCCCCATGTTAACCATTAAAAAATGATTATAAAGTATATATAATGAATAATAATGAGATATATGTCATAATGAAGCTACTGTATTTATGTGTATATATATATATGTCATTTACTTCTATTCAAGTTAATAAAGAAAGGAAAACAACGTTCATGCGTACGTACGATCTACCATCTCCATGAATGTTGTATTTTATTTCATTTATCTATCTATTATATATATATAATAAATATATATGATATATAAATCATGATTTAAATTCTGGATGTAATTAAATCATGATATAAGTAATAATAATATCAATAACAACAAATCCAAACACATACGACAAATAAAACGATTTTACCCAAAATGTTGCTTTAACATGGAATTTACAAAAGAATGGGTAATATGAAGTCATAAGTGAACCATATATGATATCATAACAATGAATATGATTCTGTAATAATTAAATGACATTATTTAAATCATTATACAGGAGGTTCAGATACGTACGAAGCATATCAGATCTAAGGTAAGGGATAACTTTTCTAATCTCGTTTTTATCCGAGATTGTTTATTCGTAAGTATTTACTAGGGTTATATTTATCATCCATGCCCCTATATTATAAAAATGGTTTCATGTATGTTTATTGTCCTTTTTACCCTTTTTTGACTTTTACTACATGGTATGTAGGGAATATTTCTTTTGTATACCATACGAGGTACTTTTTGACTTTTTCGGTAAAAGTACGAGTAGAATGTTTTTTTAACTTATATGACATGAATGGATTTTTACGGTTTCATAAATCCTTATTTTCATGAATCTTCCTATACAAGATTTCATGATTATTTTAATCAAAATCCATTTCATTTAAAATTTCATGGAATTTTGAGAAAAGAAAATGATTTTGAAGAAGAAATGATATTTTCCTCAAGAATTCATTTCAAGTGTTTTATCAAGACTATTTTCCATCTAAGATGGAATTATTTAATATGGTCATGTCTCATGTATAATGTCCCTATAATTTACATGGTTTTCATTTTTTTATGATGAAATTATATCCATTTTTTTATATATTAATTATGTTATGATGGGGTGATGTTTATGAAACCCATTTTATTTGTTGGGTTATAATGTAAGATTTATGTTTATTTTGTGGAAAACATAATATTTTTTTCATTATGAGATGAGTGTGACCTATATCTCCCCACAATGCATTGGGAAAAGATTTATATCTCATGAGATAGACATGGATGTAACAGTAAGTTAATCCGGTTCAATGATACAGGACTGGAACGAGAAGTAAACTCGATTCAGAAAGGGACTTTGTCCACTAAGATGTTCTTGGAAGCAATGACGTGGCTACTATGGAAATCATATCATGTGCTTAATGGTTCTCCACAATTAATTTTTTTATTCCCATGCTATTTTATCATGATTGATGTTCCTTTATGACCTATTCCTTAAATACTGGAAAGATTTATTTCACAACTCAATATTTTGATGGGTAAACGTTATGTTCATGTTTTGAAGTTCAAATGTATATGGTTTGTTTTATTTTTTTCCATTGTTACCCTTACTGAGAATTTTATCTCACCATTTATATGTTTTATTTTCCCTAGGATATAAATAAAGGTTTTAGGTAAGAAAAAAAGGGGAAGATCATTAAGGGAGATGTCAAAGATCTTTCACCAAGATTAGAAGATTATATTCTGTGTTTCCAAAGACATTAAACTATTACGGTCCTTTGGTGTCTATTTTTGTTATGTATTAGGTATTACACAAAAGTAATGTAAAAAATTATTTCCATGAAGCTTCCTGTGCAAGATCTCATGATTATTTTCAACAAAATCATTTATTTTAAAATTTCATGGGAGATGTTAAAGATCTTTCACCAAGATTAGAAGATTATATTCTGAGTTTCCAAAGACACTAAACTATTACAGTCCTTTGGTGTCTGTTTTTGTTATGTATTAGGTATTCTGAAAAAGTAATTTAATGTCTATGTACGTCAATATTAGGTCTCTATAGAATCTTGTTTGGAAGGGTTACTAAGCAGCAGAGAAATCTACTGGGCCTTCCTGTGACCACTGAGGCACAAGTACTCAACCAGAACCCCAACAGGAGCATTGAACTCCTCAGAGAAATCAAATGCTCCAAATCATCTTGATTAGTGTAGAAGACGAATGATGACGTTGAAAAACCCATGTTGCATCAGCAACTCAATGAACAGAAGAAGGTGGTCGATGACCTCCTTGCGGAACGTGTTGGAGAGGGACTGCCATACTATAATGATTCTCAGCGAGGGCAGCAGGGGCAGGCACAACATCCCCTTGGTGAACTGCACTTGGGTGACCCTAAACATACTTCCCACACAGACAGGGTTGAGACTGGGAATTATAGAAAGAGGGTGTGGTATATGTCACCAAATCCTCTTAAATGGCATGATAATCATCGGGACCCAGCCCAGATTACCCCAGCTACTCCACAGGTATACTACTAGCTGCTCCACAAGCTACTGGGCCTTTTTATCATGTTGAAGAACCCACCAACACACTGGTGGTTTGGGATCCCCGTAAAGATAGGAATCCCTTCTTAGATGATCCAATGACCACACTCATCGCCCGCCTCAAAGCCTTAGAGACTCGATTGGTAGAAATCCCACCTAATGGTAAGACATACCCAGATTGAGTGGGTGATATGACAACATCCCTAGGTTTTGGGAATCCAACCATTTATCCCTTCAATGGGATAGGAGACCCACCATATCACCTAGAATACTTTACCTCAAGGTTTGGCCCTGTGTAGGGAACTCCAGTGAAACATGAGGCTGCCAAACTTCTATGTTTCGTAGAGACATTGGAAGGAACAACGTTCGTCTGGTACAACCAACTTTTTATCGGGCTAATGGCTGGCTGGGAGTAAATCTGTAGGAAATTACTCTACCTGTTCTGTTCCACCAATAAGAAGAATAGCATCACAGAACTCTTAAAGTGTAAGCAGAGGCCCAATGAGCGCGTTGTCGACTTTGTCGCCCAGTGGAAAGGACTTACATACTCCCTTGACATGTCATTGAATCCGGAACAATTGCTGACAATTTGCATAGGGAATGTCAAGATGAAATTGGTCCCCACTCTGATCACATAGAACTACCTTGGGGGATTCCATGACTTCTCTGATAAGGATCAGTGCTTAGAGGAAGCCTTACAGCAGGCTAAGCAAGTACGTCTGTTGCCTCCTGTGATCCCTATGAGAATGGCCGTCAGGGATAGGTCAACCGTCATGGCTCAAATAGAAGCCTCCAAGAAACTAGAGTTGTTACAAGTGGGGCCACCTCCATAGCCTCATAGGGGCCCTCCACCTCAGGTATAGGATCTGGCCCAGCAGCGCGCAACTTAGAATCCACAGGTTCCCTAGCACAATGCGCCGCCACCGCCTAGGTGAGATAACCAAGCTCCACCTCTTTAGTAGGATCCTCTAGCCCCTCGTCAGTGTTATGCTATGAGGGACCCCTTCCCAGAGAGGAGGAACCAGACCTACTCATTCAGTGTGTTCAAATCCCTGGTTTTTTTTAAGTACCCAAGAGCAGGGGATAATACGTTTTCTTTAGTGTAGGATGCCAGGAGAGGGGATCCTCATGGATCGGACCAATTTTTTCCCCGACTAGAATATCCTGGGGCACACCCTCGAGCAATTCTATGTGATTAACGATTGACTTCAAAACCAAGTGGATAACAACATAGTCCGGTTAGGCCCAGCTCTGGCACATATGCCATGCCTCTTTGTGATGCCAGACAACATCAATGACATTGACGAAGAGTGGCATCAGGATTCTACCTGAGGGTCTGAGAATTATGACAACATGATTGCTCATAAAACAGCTGACCATGACCATGGCATTATCTGTACACACCTAAATTGGCCAGAGCCTTCAGATTCCACAAGTACAACTTCTGCATCGTGGTCTCAACAGTCCTCTTCTTAGAAGAGAAAACACTGGAGGCACAAAGGGAAAACAAAGTCCCCTGCCAATGTCATTATCATGCCATACTCCTGCCGATTTCATGCCCCCTTAGATGGAGATCCCTCCCAAGATCCGTCCATTAGTGGATGCCTCTTCATGTGACTGTCAGGGGTACTCATCGGTTTACACTGTTGAGATGGTAAACCCCTACATGATTTCAGATGATGATGAGTTCCATACAGACCCTCCCAATGTCCCTAGTCATTGTCAGCATCGACAGAGTTGCTACTATATGTTCCCTCGGAGTGCTTCGGTCAGCACTTCCAGCCAGGTTGTTCATGCTACTAAAATCAGGTATCAGTCCCAACATATAGCATAGCATGTGAATCCTTCTCAACTAGTGACGTGAGGCCTACCTTCACTACTATTCGTGATGTTGAATCAGTTAGATCCACCTTGACCTCACCGTGCTCCACCATGCCCTGTTATAGGATGATCTTAGTCATTTACCCCTCATCTGGTAGTCACTCCGCAAGATTCAACTAGTGAGCAGTGGGATATTCCCAGTACCATTCAGCCACCGGTCCAATTAGCAAAAACCACCAAATATCATATCATAGAGTGACCTCCTTTAAGAAGATGTTCACACCTAGAACGAATGTATTATTTTCTCAAACATCTCTCTATAATTCCAGCTAAGCTCTCCATTCTTGAAGCCCTTCCTCTGTCGTCAGATATGGGTGAGGACCTCACCGAGGCATTAAGAAGCCCCCTCCAGTTTGATATGGAGGTAGCAGCTGCAAAGGCCTTTCATACTGAGGCAGTTGAGAATGCTGAATGCCAGGTCATCATCTCGTTCTCTGGAAAAGATTTAATCTCTCCCATATAGGGGGATATTCACCCACTGAACATCAGTGGCGAGTTCAATGGCATGGAGGTTCACCACTGTCTTGTTGACAAGGGATCTGGGATCAAACTAATCCTGAATCAGACACTACGAAAACTAGGATTGTCTGAGGATGATATGAGTCCCTCAGACCATAGAATCAATGGTTTTGACAAGACATAGTAGACATCGGTTGGCATGATCTGTTTGAAGACCACGTTCGGTGGTCTACCTGCCAACACCAAATTTATGGTTGTCTCCTAGGACACTGTCTACAATGCATTGATTGGATGGCCATGGATCCACCTACATGTGACGGTTACCTCATCACAACTCAAGTGCCTCAAGTGACCTCTTAATAGTCTAGTGGGAATGCATCATGGAGACACTACTATATTTTCCTCTTGGGAAGCCCAATATCTGGATGCTGACTACTACAAGAGAAACGACAAGTAGATTCAGGCAAACGAGGTTGAGCATGCCATAGCTGCAACTGACTCGTGGATAGATCTAGATGACTCCTACATCTTTCTAATCCATCTATTAGAGTCTATGGCCCCGAACATGGGACAATGGTTCATGGTTTTTATAATGAGGGAGAACACAATCCGAAGACTAATAGATTCCGGAAGATCATCTTTTACTCCTATACAAATCAGGCACCGGTGATCCCAAAACCTCAAACTCCCATAAGGTATTGGGATGTCCGCCCCATGGTAACGACAATAGGTCATACTTGATTGTTTCACCGGGCTGAAATTAACCAGATCAAGAAAAAATTACACATTTGCTTTTATATCATCAAGCATGACCCCTTGGGATGAATACCAGTTGGGATCATATCGATAACCTTCATCCCTATGGTTGCGGTAGCATAAGAGTTCCCCGATGTAGTGTCCACTACAGCTCAGGCTGGTACTAGCCTCCCATTGGGATCTGTCAACATAGAAGAAACTCCTCCTGTCAAGGATCCCTCCTCCACAAGTGAAGAATAGGATTTAGAGGATGCTCCTACCAAATTTGAAGAGGGAATCTCAGCCTCATTCAATGAATAGTTTCATGTGAGCCTCAGTAGCAAGGCATACCCGAAACCCACACTTATTAGTGCCAAAATGCCCCGTGAAGAGAAAAATATGTACATAGACGTCCTTAAACAACACCATGATGTATTCTCCTTGAGTTATGATGAGATTCTAGGACAAGGTCCTCAAGTAGACATACACCGCTATAGTCTCTTGGTAAATCATAGCGGGTTCAAGCAGCCTCCTGGGAAGATGCACCCTTCCCACTGTGCTATGGTTGAGGCCGATGTAGACAAGATTATTAGAGACAATTTTTTTAAAGAGGTCTTGTACCCAAAATGGCAGGCTCATATTGTACCAATTAGAAAAAAATAGACATATCAGAGTCTGTATTGACTTCTGGGATCTCAATTGTCATTATCTTAAGGATGATATTCCCCTTGTTGTGGTAGAATTGTTGATCGACGCTACAACTGGGTTCCATGACCTCTCCTTCATGGATGGGTTTTTTTGGGTATATCCAGATCCAAATGTCCCTCGAGGATGATGATTCAATATCTATTTGGGTACCACAAGGTACTTTTTTCTACCGAGTCATTCCCTTCTGTTTAATAAATGAAGGTTACACCTATCAGCAGACTATGAATCACATATTTAACCTAGTCCCCAGAACGTTGGTGGAATGTTACATGGATAACCAGGAGGTCAAATCTTGCCAGCATCAGGACCATCTGAAATTCCATGAGAAAGTTTTTTTCTTCCTCCATTCTCACCACCTGAAGATGAACCCATTGAAGTGTTCCTTCAAGGTCACCTCTGGAATGTTTCTTGGCTTCGTTGTTAGATACTGGGGCATTAAGGTCAACCTAGAGAAGATTAATCCCATCAATCAGATGTCTCCCTCATGAAACATTTGGGATCATCGAGGATTATAATTCCACATAGCTTACATACTTCAGTTCATCAAGAATTTGGAAGACAAGTGTAGTCAATTTTCTCAGCTCATGAAGAACGACACCGTCTATTAGTGAGATAAGGAGTGCCCAACTGATTTTGAGGAAATCAAGCAGTGTTTACTCCAGCCACCAGCCTTAATGCCACTCATCTCTGGAAAGCCACTGGTCCTTTATGTGACTACCGTGGAATGATCTCTTGGTGCCTTTCTCGCCCTGAATAACAACAAGGAGAGAGATAAAAGCCTCTACTAACTCAGCCGCATGCTCCTCGATACGGAGACCAGATACTCCCCTATCGAGAAGAGTTGCCTTGCACTGGTATTCACAGTACAAAAATTGTGGCATTACCTTCATCATCATGAGGTACAGTCGGTGTCCCGAGTAGATCCACAAAAGTACATCCTGAACCGCATCATATTGATAGGCCGACTAGATCGATGGGCGGTAATCCTCTAGCAGTTCGATATTATGATCATCCCTCAGAAGGATATTAAAGGGAAAGCATTGGAAGACATCCATGCCGCCCATACAGCTCTGGCGGACCAGTCCCTGGACCTCGATTTCCCCAATGAAGCTATTATCTCAGTGGACCATGCCATTCCATGCTAGCATATGCACTTCGATGGCACATCTTGGAGCCCCACCGACAGGAGGCTCAATAACCCCAGACTCAAAAGAGTTGGCCTGGGTTTTGTCTTCATTACCGCGACACAATTAATTCTTCTGTATTCATTACTTTTTTTAGAAGCCTGCACCAAAAATGAGGCTGAGTACCAGGCTCTCATTACTGACCTCGAGCTGGACCTAGAGATAGATGTTCCCCATTTGCATGTGAAAGGGGACTCCAAACTACTAATCAAGATGATCAGCGGTGACTATGTCGTTAGAAAGACCGAGATCATACCATTTTTGGAACACAATCTCTAGTTAATGTCCCAAATCCCATCTCGTCTAGAAGTTACTCACGTACCTCGGTCATAGAATGGTTGAGCTGACTCCTTGGCTAGTCTAGCTACATCAATTGCGGAGCCCGAACATGATGATCTGATTATCCACGTTACACATGAGATATTCAATGCTCATCTTACTCTAGATGATTGTGATGGCCTTAAGGTGATCCATCTTACCACCAGCGCCTCTATGTTAGGACCCCTTAGTCCCCTGGGTGTAATGATTGAAGTGAATCCCGACTGGAGAGTCCCCTTTGATGAGTATCTTCATAATGGTAATCTCCCAGTAGATCAGGCCAAGAGAGAGAGAATTCAATGTCTCACATTACAGTTTACCCTCTAATATGGTCCTAGTAGTGAGTATATACACTACAATAATGTGTTTGATAGGGTTCTTAGTCATTGCATTCAAAGAGCCGAGATTCCCCAAGTCATGCAGGAGGTTCATGACAGTTCCTGCAGGGCTCATCAGACCAAGAAAAAACTATCTCACCAGATCCAGATACTGGTGTACTTTTGGACCTCTATGATCTATGACTACATAGAGGTCACCCAAAGGTTCCACACAGCTAAATTAATGCTAACTTCATGCATCAGCTACCAGATCCGCTCCACTCCACCATGTACTCATGGCCATTTTCGATATGGGGACTCAATGTCATGGGACCATATCCACCGGCGACAGCTGACCAGTGTAGATTCATCTTGAATGATATAGATTTCTTCTCCATGTGGGAATAGGTATTTCCACTCAAGGAGTTCAAGGACCATTCCTACATTGACTTTTTGAGCACCAACATCATCTACCAATATAGTGACACTCATGTCATCGTCACCGGTAATGACATTAACTTATGAGCAGATGAGATGAAGAAATTGTACGATAATTATAACATCCATTATAACCATACCTCCCGTTATCATGTGCAAGAAAATCGACAGATTGAGACATTCAATTAAACCATCACTAATATTCTACAGATGATGGTAGGTCAGAATAAGTAGAGTTATCCGAACAAGATCCGCAACGCCCTCTGGGATTATCGGAAAACAACTCTTAATTCCACCCAGGCGACCCCATATTCCTTTGGGTATAGGAAAATGGATTTCCTGCCCATCAAGATTCAATTTCCATCATTTCGCACAACTATCTATGATCATCAAGTGTTGTATAAAGTGGAATAAATCCATCAGGATGAGTTAGAAGCGCTCGATGAGAACTGAATTCAAGCCCTGCACAACAAAGAAAGACATCAGAACAAGATTTCTAGAGCTTTCAACAATAAAGTTCACCTATGTTCTTTCTTGAAAGGTGACTTGGTATTGACCCTGAAGACACCAATGAAACCCAGTAAAATATCACCCATGTTGGAGCCCAAATGGGATGGGCCTGACATTGTTCAAAAGGTTTAATCTAATGGAGCATACTCACTACTGACCAAGGATGGTGAGAATATAACTCCTCCAACCATTTCTATGTTCATTAAGAAATATTTTTCTTGAGACTATTTTTATGGTCCCGCACGACCCTAAGCTATATAAGGGTTCTCCATGACCTTAAAATGTCATGTCCTACATGACATTAAATTGTGCGTCATCCAGTAAGTCATTAAACCGCATCTCAATCACTATGTATGGCTTGATTCCCATCCTTATGGGATACATAAGAATGCTCAGACACTTTATCTTGAGTCCATCCCTCAGTTTCCTCTTTGAAAATCCCATCCTGGGCATAGTTTTTTGGAAGATCCCACATGGCGTCGTATAGGCTTCATTGTCCCACTCATCTCAGGGTTATAATGACTGCACCATGTTCCCTACCTCGTTATTCTCTCCTCCGACATCCTTACCACATGATTTTAAATAGTATGATACTTTCAGAACTACGTATCTATTGATTCCGATCCTCATGGGATACGTAGTACATCCCAGAAATTTCTCCCATAGACCCATCCCAAATATTCGGGACCTCCCATAGAGACACAATACATGGTGGGGTGAAAGCATATACACTCAATCACATTGAGATAATCATGACCGTACAGTGTTACACAATATGGATGTTGTGTTTAGAACCTAATAAACAACTATCCTTTGTTGTCATCAACACCCCCATATGTTCTAAACATGGAGTGTAGTGGTTCATTTTTCCCCTCTGTCTCTCCAAACCTCTGTTTTCCTTGGGTAGGAGGGTAATTACAGCTATTAGACCCTTATGTGATGAATAGAGACTATTCCTACTTTTTGTTTCTCACACAGAGCATTGTTAAAGTGGAATTTGGAGCTATGATGAGGTAATGTCCGGAAGAGAGGTCATATGGATATAGTTGGATAGGGTGCTCAACCTCAAGTCCATCGACCCCCTTGGCATCCTGGCCCGAGTTCTCATTTGGGATTGTGCGGTGTGGTATGGACTCATGTCCTTATTCACATCGGGATTTTTCATCACACCACACAGATCCCCTTGAGACATCCCTCCCTTTATTTATAGTCTGTCTCATGATCACCGACCCTTCCATGCTTCGCGAGCCCCATCATTTGGGTTTCCTATCACCTTTATATCCAAAAGGACACTCGTATGGCATGGATGCTCAGCCTAAGGGCTCTACTACCATTACGGGCTAATGTCCTCAAGGATTGCGAGGGGAAAATTGATACAAGTCATGTGTATCAAATATGGACAATGGTTGATGCTCAATTGTTTTCCCCAATCTCCGGTCACACAAGGGTGGATACTATGTTGCGAACCTAGTCAATAGTTTTCCTCTATCATCATTGCTACTTTGTGGTCTTCCATAGGCACGATGATTCGTACTATTTGTCTGACACATATGGCATTAAACATGGAATCTATGGTCCAAGCTCCATGACCATAAACTAAGATCACCTTCGTCCTCACTGTAAGATGTTAAACTGCAAGCTGGCTGTGACATTCTATCTGTGGCCCAGCCTCAGTCCCCTCAGCCTTCTTGGGCCCCAACCAATGTTCTCACTTAGGATTGTATGGCGTGGTATGTTATTGTTTCCTCATTCAGGTCAGGTTACTCATTGTTCCATACACATCCCTCATTGGGGGTATCTTTCCCTTATTTTCATACTTGCTGGAAGACAATAAATAGCACATCATCCTTCCCTTGAACTACGTGCTGCTTGATTCCCATATTTATGGGATACGTAGGAATAGTCAAATGTCTAGACTTTGGTTATAGCCCCATCTCTTAGAAACCTCCTTATCATCCTGTCCCCTTGGACTGAATTCTTCTAGGAGAGGGGTATACGGTGTCATATGGGCTTATATCCCCATTCAAATTAGGTTGATGACAACCATGCCTCACACCTCTTCTCCGGGGCTCCCCTCACTCCCTTTCCATACACTTGTCTTTTCAAGTCAGCTGCTCTGATGTCTGGTCCCTCGACTATCTTTAGTCATTCACCAATGTGCCCTGAAGTACTCTAGTTCAAAACCTCGAGCGTCAGATTCTACCTGGACATGCCTTCACCCATTTTCCAGGCTTTATGTTCCCCTTAATTTGGGCATTAATTATCTTTCACGTCTGAAGGGACCCCCAAAAGGCCCAGATTCTAGGCCTAAGAAATCTCCTTACATTACAGGACAACACTCTTGAGGGTTTCAGACAACAAATAGATACATGTCCTGCTTTGCAAATGTGGTTAGAGGTCGACTCTCAATTATTGTTCCCATTTCTGGCCACAAGATATGGATGATGTGTTTTGAACACGGAAAATAGTTATCCTCCATTGTCGTGCCAACCCCTTCAAGCCTTGAATGTTGTTTACATGATTCACATTATTTTCCACCCAATCATGTCCATGTGGAATTTCTGAGCTCCCGGCACGATCCATCAGTGCACTATTACATGTTGGAAGGATAAATCCATTGTAAAGCATCATTCAGGGATCCACACCGAATTCCCTTTGGTGTGTATTCCAAGTATTGAAAAAAATCGCCATTGTTTCCCACAATGAGTTTGACTCATGTGGGATTAATAATTGGACTGGGATCTGCACCTACATGGAAGAGTTCCTCTTCTCCATGGTCTGTGATCTAAGACTTTAAACTAATATATCTTTATACATCATCCTCTTGAGAACTACATATGGCCTGATTCCTATCATCATGGGATACGTAAAAACACCCAGACATCTCATATTTTGGTCCAGTTTGAGTTCCACTAATTCAGATATTTTGTTCTGCCTTTCAGGCCCCAACTCTTATAGGACCATGTGATGTGGATTGTGTGGGCTTATTCCTTCATTCACGTCAGGTATGCTTTATCGCACCGTGAACATTCCCTTTTGAAACTCATCTTTTGTGTATATTTCTGATCCATATGACTCTAAACTATTATTCCAAGTCCCACATAACTTTAAACTGTTATGTCTATACAGCACGATGTAAACATTCATGGCTGGTCCCATCACATGACCCTAAACAATGGAATTATCTTCCAGGCCGCACGATGAACAAACCTGCACTGCATCATGGTTTCCTCACTCTAGGGGACATCATGATTATTATCGGTTGCACACCGTACTATTTTTCAATTCCCATACATCGCTTGATTATTTTGTCCTTGCTTGGTCCTTCTATCTGAGGTCCATCACATCAAAAATAACACACATCCATCCAAAAGGTAAAATGAGATCTATCAAATGCTGCTTCATTTGGTGCAAGGGCCTGAACCACAAGACGTTATTATTTCTAGAACTGGTAGCTTACCATGACACCTTTATAACTATGTATGGAATGATTCTCATCCTCATCGGATACATAGGATCCCCCATGCACTTTGCCTCGGGCCCAGCCTAACTTTTGTTTTCTGTCCATCCACCTAGAATCTCTCCATGGAACACATATTGATCTGGACTCCAAGATCCCATTCATTTCGGGTTTTATAAATTACCTCAACATGTGTCTCCCGAATTCACTACCTTCTATGGTCCGAGCTCTATGACCATAAACTAAGACCACTCTGCATCCTAGCCGCAAGACATTAAACTACACGACATATTCCAGAACTATGTATGGCTTGATTCCCATACACATGGGATACATAATAATTCCCAGACACATTGACTCTAGGTCCAACCCTAAGAATCTAAAATCAGATCCACTCTCTTTTGGCTCCTCGGTCTAAACACTTTTATGAACTTGTGGTCTGTAAAGTTCCTCATCTGTTCTCATTCAAGTAGGGTTTTTCAATAGCCATACAGTGTTCGTCCCATGCCTTTCCCCAACTTGGTCGGAGTTCTATGACCCAAAAATAAGATCTCTGTATGGGAACTATGAGTCCTGTTTGGATTTTTTTCTACCCTATGCACAGTCCAATAAGTAAATCCCCCCCCTTAATGGCCCGTCCTACAACCATAAGTTTGTAAGTGTGCAACCTCAGGATCCTTATCCTTGGAGGGGGACTAGACTCCCTCTATCTGATATGTCTTATTCTCATACTCAGGTGTGTTATGGAAGTGTATGAAGTATGGGGTTTTCACAGGGACCTTCCCTATTTCCATGTCTAATCTTCGTGATCCCGTCATTTGGATCCTCAAACTCTACCATGATGGAAGGGACCCCCTTTATGGCCTGGTATCATGCCACACTGGCTTACCTACCATATTGGGACAATATCCCTGAGGACCTCACAGGACATTTGCGACAAGTCCCAGGTTTCGACATGGTCAGTGGTCGACCCTCATTTGATTGTCCCTATTCCAGGCTAATGCGATATGGATACTGTGTTTCGAACATGGTCAATAGTTATCCCCTATCGTCACACCACCATCATTGTGGTCTAGATCTCGAGCATCATCATTCACATATTTCCCCTTCCATATGTTCAAGTGGAATTACAACATACTCATCATTACTTCTTCTTGGATCTAGGTGTGTTATAAAGGAGATTTAGCATCATTGGGATGCCATTCACCTAGCATCCCCTCACCCATAATATGTGTCTTCCTGTGCCAGGAAAGCCCCATCACTACTCCTTGTTTACAACATCAAGCATGACTCACAAGGGCTTAATAGTTCTGGTAGGACGTGTACTGTCAAAAACATGCCACACATGCCTTTCATTGTCCCACATGATGTTAAAATATGCTACCAGAACTATGTGCGTCTTGATTCTAATCCTCATGGGATACGTAGAAATGCATGTGCACTTTGCTTCGGGCCCAACCAAATGTTCACTTTCAGTCTCTTGACCTAAAGAACCACCTCCGGGGATACATGGTGTGGTGGAGACTCTTTATGACCTCATTCTCATCATGTTTATAGCTACTACATCACATACTTTCTTCTAGGGACCTTCCCTTTCACTCAATTGTCCTTATTGGTAGGACGTAAAACAACAGATCATTAGAGGTCCTTGCCCGAGAGGACCTGTTCGGAAGTAGGTATGATCCCTGATCAGACCGATGCACCCACCTAATGTTTTTTCATCATGGTGGTGTGATTTTAATAGTGTTGGAATCCATTCGAACAACCCATTACTCTATAATCCATGCTTTTCATGCCCATTATTCGGACCCTCATCCTCCTTCACGTCTAAGGGAACCTTCTAGCAGTAAGGGTGCTAGGCTTATGGCTCACCTACTATCTTGGTACCACATTCTTGAAGACTAATGGTTGATATTTTAAGACAGTTCTTGTGTTTCAAACATGGTTAGCGGCTTGCCCACATTTGATATCCCCATTTTAGGATGACGCAATAAGGATACTGTGTTTCAAACCCAATAAAAAGTTATCCTTCATTATCACTCCAACCCTACATTGTTCTGAATTTTGGGTATCATGATTCACACATCCCACTCCCATATGTTTGGATCAATTATAATGCCACTGGAAATACCCCACTCGTGCAGTAGAGCATATTGGGGAAGTGACTGTTTGACTGTTCCAAGGACTTTATCATCCAGTCAGGTCTCCACCTTTCTTTTTGGATGCCCAGAATGGTCGATTATACCCTAGGAGTCTGATGTGTGATTGTCACTCCCACATTCAAATGTATTAATAGCACGGGCATCCCTTGTTCCTCACCTAGGGCATGACCCATGTGAGCTTGGGAAGGGATCACCATTTATTTCGGGATTATTTTTGAAGGGAATTAAAATAAACAAGAAAATAGTTCGTTCATGCAAACAATTCAGAAATGGAAGTAATATATAAGGATAGGTTTAAGGGGTCGGCCAAAACATGTCCATTAAGGATCGACATTTTGGATGGACTGTTCCAATACTTGCGCCTTCCGACTTGTGGCCTCCAGCATCGATTCAAGTCCCCTGAGATCCTTCTCATTGATAGTAGTGGAAAGGAGTAATTCATCAACCCTAGAATGTTCCCATGATTGTTCAGTCTAGAGCTCAATCCTTTGGTGATCTGCCTGCACCATCTGCCCTTGAGCATCTGTGAGCTGGGCCTTCAATCATTCAATGAGTTTAGATTGGTTTGCAATGAATTTATCCCTTTCCTTCACTTGTTCATCAAGGCGTCAGACCTCCTACTCTACCTCCAGGAAGGCCTGAGTATCCCTTGAATCCTCCGGGCGTCGGGAAACATCTGAACATCTTCTATCCTCATGTATCATCTCCGCCATGTAATCATGGATCAATACATGAGAATTGAGAGAATATACCCATCCAGTGAAGATAAAGTGTATCCAGGTGCAGAGTGACCCCATAAAAGAATAGAAATCGCTTGATGCACTTCCTTTCCTTGCATCATGTCATATGGCACACCTCATCTGCATCTAAGTTGGAATGGCCAATTTCATTGGGGTCCACGGGCCTGTATTTGGGAAAAGCGACAAGGAGTTCAGTGGAAAGGTCTTCTTTGGGAACCTCTCTTCATCAGCGACCACACTCTCATCGAGATGGAGCTCCTCCCTGGTAGCATTACCACCCATCACTGCAATATCAGACTCATCATGTACCGAGGCAGGTCCACCTAGAATGGTTGCTTCTATTAAGGCTGATGTAACCATTGGAAGGACTCCTGTAGATATCCCAGACTCGATGGTTGGTTGTGCCTCTAACCTTGCTATCACTGCATCAGGAATCCATATCTTGATTTTCTTAATTCCTCGGAAAATAGGAGAACCAATGAAAAGGGGCTTATGGGATCCAAGTGCGGTAGTGTCCAATGCTTGTGTCATGGCGGGGGCCGCCTCTACATGGGAGCCTTCAATCCTTGTAAAATCAATCACTGGAGTCATATCATCTTGAACAATAGGGGAAAATGACTTAATAGCTCTGCTAACATGTCCTGCTATCAGAAGAAATGATATTGGGATATCCAGACGGCCTCAAAAATCCTGATAGATCATAGCTCCAGGCCAAATTCCTCACATGTATGATGTACCTAGTATGCCCATTCCCATTCATTGGTGAAGTATCCCCGAGATCTAAAATCTAATTCCTACCAACCCTTCGTCTCATCAGTAATACTGCTTCTAAAGGTACTTTCATAAATAGAGGAAGATTCCCCGAGAACCAGATCACTTCCCACAACCATCCTGGTCATCGGATTTAAGACATAGATGGCTATGTTCTGAGTTTACCATGCAAGATGGCCATTTTTTGTAATATGGAAATGTGGAGGACTGTCCTCGCACGTCACCCACAACCGTGCTGTATCCTTCTCAAAATCGAGAATCAGATCCTCTTCTAGAAGGCCAAAGATCCATAGCGGAAGGATATCACTCAGAGCATTATTTTTTTGAGCTTGTGTGTGCATACCAAAAATATATGGTTATCATACACAACCCTGCTTGCATGATGAATCTGAGGGTTCATGATCATCTAAATCCTTCTGGCAGTAGCAGCAGCCTCCCTCTCACCATCAGTATGTTGAGCTTCCATTTTTGAAAACCTATGGGGTGGGAATGGAAGAATGATTTTTTGTGTACAAAATATCAGGCAACATTCCAGAATGATGATATACATGAATGAAGTGGGATAGTGTGCAAAACCTGGGATTGGCCGTGGAAACATACACACTGATCGGGACAGTTTTCACCCACGAGATCAAAGCACATGTCATGTAGAACAAAAGTTAAAAGTAGGGGCCTAGGGGGGCCCTCATCCCATTTATAGGTGAAGACACTCCTTCCACACATGTGACAGAGGTTTGTGCACCCAAAATATGGTATTGCGTGCACCGAATGACAACTTTCCTTTTTTTCAGCATTCCCTCAGAATTGGACCATCGAGTTCCTCTTTAGCTTCGATTCTGAGGGGGGGGGGGCATTTGTTGATGCCGAAATTAGAAGATGGATAGAATTAGGAGGAAAAAGAGATAACGAAGGATCCTGAGAGGGGAAGAGAAGAATCTAGGACCTACGAGGCAGTTGCACGCTAGATTCGGAGTATGCACGCAAACGACCCCCAACACACAAACCTTGCATGCCTAATACGACGTTAAGGGAATACCTCATTTCAGCTCCCATTTTTGTGCACAATGGGATGTCAAGCATGTGTTGGTTAACATTGTCACTTTATGCACCCAATCTGACTTCATGGGTGATCTTTCGTGCCAACTCCTATTTGAGCACCCAATGCTGTGTCAAGGGAGATTTTCCACGCAGCGCAAATTTGCAGGCCCAATGAGGTGTCATGTGCGTGTTTCTATACTGCGAACCATTTTTTTCCACCCTCTAATACATCAGCTATAAAAAAACATATGGTCCACATTTTGGGGATGATAACAGAAGATTAAGAGACGCTCTGCAGTGTGAAAACTACATCTTCCATGATCGCGCAAAAAACACCATGGCCTTCAGGTATTGGATTTTGCACGACTGGTCCCCCAAGGGTCCTCTTTTGGGTTGGACCTCTTGGGAAAGATCCTCATTAATTTTCTTTCTCCTAATGTTTTTTTCCACGCAATATAACCCATTTTCGTGCATGTTTCTTCCGCATCTGACCTCTCTTGCATGAATCCCCATCTGGTTTGTGTGCAACCCAGCCCTCTTACGCAAAACCCCTCCATCTTGTGCGCATACCTTCCATCTTGCGCCCATCCTATTCTCTTGTGTGTGATTTATGTGTCGTCATACCCTCAAGGTACCATGTCTAAGCCCCTCTTATGCGCACCACACATGCATCATGCGCTCTCTTTTCGTGCGACACTTCATGTTTTCACGAAGCGATTTCAAAGTCCCCTGGGCGATGCCTCACATTGCATTGTTTCGCCTCATGCTTCTTTTCATAGGCAGGATAATGGCGTTTTCTTCCTTGCATAGCCCCACAAGAGTGGACCCCTCAATGGATTACTCCATAACACCCCTTCTCCAGGGAATTGCTGATGAATTTCCTCCCCTATGGGAAGGGAGGTATCAGTTATGTAATTCCTAAGGGGTGAGGAGTTCATCCATGTCGTCCATGCTACAAGACGTTAAACTTCCAAGCACCATCTTACTTAGCACATTATATTAAACTGTGACCTCTCCCTGTGCATCGTATGTGTTGTTATCCCACCTTGGATATTCTTCACGCCCACTGATCTCTACGGGAGTGAAATAATTCCTCACATGTAATGAGATCCTCTTTATTGGAGAAGAGTTTGTTCACAGGGATAGGGGTACCACCTTGGTGTAAGCCCCTAGCTTTTCTTGTTGGAGGTGGAACCCCTACTCATCCTCTCTTCCATGGTTCCAAGGACCAGAGAGGGGGGATGGGTACTAGAGCCCTCCTTTATTCAGTGCCAAATAACTCTCGTGCAGGGCTTTGTCGCCGATAGGCCTCCACCCCGGAGTAAGTCCCAATCACTATAACCCTCAGCTGCTAATTACACGTAATCCCCTGTTACTTTTTTGGGCTGCAGACCATGCTTAATCACAAGTTTCCATTATTGGACACTAACCACATGTAATACCCCCATTCCACTTTCCACAGATGCACCCTCCACGACATGATCATCAGGCCTTTGCGGTATCTTGTTTCTCACACCTATCTTGTATAACGACCCATAGTTCACATATATTGTTAGTAATTCAAAATTTAATTACAATTATTACAACATATAACAAAACCATGAAAGGACCGTATAGGTGTAGTGTCTTTAGAAACTGGGAAACATAATCAACTGGTTCATAAAGCGCCTACACTGTCTCCCATTTATTTCATCATATCTATAGTACCTTTTGGCATATCTTACTTAATAACCTTCTTCCTGACCTGGGGAAAGAAAACATACAAAAGGGTGAGCCCAAATGCTCAGTAAGGGTAAACAAAATAAATATCAATCACATCATATTCATAAGAACATAACTTTTTGGAAATCTTACCCTGCAAAAGAGATCATAATTTCATAACATGGGATAAATCATGGTAGTGAAATGCAATCACAATAATCACAACATAAAACATGAAGATTTTTGGCATACACACATAATCATAGATAATCATTTCTTAGTATTCAAGACTCATTGTCAAGACTATCTTAGTGGACAAAGTCCATTTCTGAACCGAGTTCACTCCTCATTTCAGTCCTATTTCACTGAACCGGTTTAACCTGCCGTTCTAGCCATGTCTATCTCATGAGATATAATATCTTTACCCAATTCATTGGATGGAGATATAGGTCCCACCCATCTCATAATTATACCATTCTTATGTGTTCTACAAAATGATAAATCATATATCATTGCATAACCTATGTAATAAAAATGGGATTCTTAAACATCGTGGCATCATAAAACAATTCATATAAGATAAAGGAATTCATAAAAATAATTCCATCACAACATAATAAAATCAATGTAATAATAGGGATAGAAATATAACCCTATATTATCTTAGATGGAAAATAATTTTGATAAAACACTCGAACTCCATTCTTGAGGAAAATATCCTTTCTACTTCAAAAACATTTTTACTTTCTTAACATGTCATACAATTTTATACTAAAAGAAGTCGATTAAAAATAAACATGAAAACTTGTAATGGAAGCTTCTTGGAAATAATGTTTTAAAATTCAATTCATGTCTTATAAGTTTAAAAAAACATTCTTCTCGTACTTTTGTCAGAAAAGTCAAAAAGTACCTCGTACGAAAAATGACAAAAGATTCCTTTCATATCTTTTACTAAAAACTCACCGAAGGCTAAAATTGGATTTAAACAATTGTAGGTGTATTGAAATAATATTACATATTTAGGAAACATGGATGCGGATGATAAAATACACCCCAGTAAATTCCAAAGTATAAACAATCTCAGATAAAAATGAGATTGTGATATTTCCCTTACCTTAGGTCCAATTTTCTTCATAAGTGTCTGAACCTCCTGTATAATTATTTAAATAATGTAATTTACTTATTACATAATCATACTCATTGTTAAGATATCATATATGGTCATATTCTTATCATATTATTAATAATATTTCATTGCTACTTGTTATTTGGGTGTTTATTACTTTTTGTTCTTATGCGTGTTTTGTCGAATAAATTCTTATTCTTATTTTTATGTTACAGATACCTCATTTCCATAATGGTATTAGTGTAATATATATCATATTTATTAACTCAATTCATTTATGTAATCATTATGCAATGAAAATCATGTATAACGAGTCGCATCACATCGTGGAGACGGTATTCCATACGTACGCATGAGCGCTGATATCGTTCCAATGACCGTGGAATAGTATTGGAGTGTATGTATACTATTTTAGAATCAATATCACTTTAAAATAATCATATATATTCATTAATTACACCATTATACCAATCCAAGTAAGGTGGTGGTGGAAAATAGATTACACCACGGTGTGGAGACGGTATTCCGTACATACGCACGCGCAGTGATTTCGTTTTCTGTAGGATGGGTAGATGGTGAAATAGGGTTGTTTCATACTTATAAAAACATATCAGTATATGAGAGATACCGATGTTATTAATTCATAATGAAACAACAAAATAAGAAGAATTGGAAGAATAAATAAAGTTGAAAGAATCAGTAACAGACATTACCTCTTCTTTGAAGCGCCGCTTTGAGACCTCCTTTTAGGGAACTAAAATTGGTCTATGAAGAAAACCAGGACCTATAGTATATTTGTAGAGAAGTGGATAGGAGAAATTGTCATGGGTGGCCGATCTTGAAGGATCAAAGTGGTGTGAGTAAGAGAGGGAGGAGGTGCCCTTTTATAAGGGAGGAGAGGTGCACCTTTGGAAAAACTACAAATATTATTTTATTATAAAGCCATATTCAGTTTTAAATATCTCAAAATTGATTTATTTCTAAGATAAGGTGGGTATGGGTCGAAATAATCTCATCCAATAGAATTTTTACAAGTTTACTTTAATATTTTAACCTTATCATTTAGATTTAACTTTATGTTAGATAATATTACTTTTACCGTGTCTTTTTGTGTTCTTACACTATAAGGTTAATAAACATACTATAACAAGACAAAATAAACCCAAGTTGTTTATTATTAACATATATAACCTCATATAAGTCATTTTGCTGAACCTTATATTTTTAGGAATAAAATAACAATTAACAATATAATATTTTTTTAAAAAACTATTTTATGTCAATTTTGACACTATTTAGTAATTGATTTTTGTAAAACTCATATCAGAATGATTAGTTCGAAAAAAGCTAATTAAATCAATAATAACATGTCATGTTAACCTAGAAAATTAGTGTAATTCATAAAAAGTCTCGAATTACATTTATTTGGGTATTTATAACATCAATTATGTCAATATTTTATTAATAAGATAATTACTGCATCATATTTGTGTCATCAATAAATTACATTATTTAATGTCTAAAAATTACAAATAAAATACCATTATGTAGGAAATATTTTTATCTTTCTAATGAATATTTATAGTCGAATTTATCTTTTTTATAACACTATATTACTAATTATTTACTTATTAAGCTTTGATTTTAACTATTTTAACCCTTCTTTAAATATATTAATAATAAATGTCATAATCTAATCCAAGTGGGCCTAAATGGTCATATTTTATTCCTAAGGTTTTTATAGGTAGAATTAAACTTATCCAATAGAATTAGGACATGTTTTAGGGTAATAATAATATCATTTTTACCCATAATTACCCTATTTTCTTTTAACCGTCGTAAATAAAAGTAAAAAGCTACTATTCACCAAAAATTATTTTCATCTCATTGAACCACATTATACTTACTAACATCAACTGTGTCTCTCAGATTTTTGAAATTCCACTCATAGAAGCGGTAAAATTAAGTATTATGTAAATTTGACAATTCTCCTAGGAGGTGGGTAAAAGACGGTGAAAAGATCAATAAAATTTTTATATATCTAAAATTATTATAAAATTACTCCAATGAATTACATTGAACTTATATAGGTATTATGTATCAATTTTGACCTAAAATAAATTTAAATAAAATAAATAATTATTTAAATAAAAAGTTGGTTTTTAAATAGTAACCCAGTGTTTTCACTATTCATCAAAAATTGAAAGTTTCCAGAAAAATACAAAATTTCACCCTAGGATAATTTCGATATTCCGAATCCAAAAAATGAAGTCCATTTTAAAAAAATAAAATTTACAAAATTTCAAAAAGTGGTTGTTACTATTCATAACGGCTAGTTTTATTAATATTTTAATAGCATATCGTTGTTAGTGAAACTCGGTATTGCGTACGACGCAAGCTATCGAGGAAGGTCACACTTGCGTGTAAAGAAAACCAAGATAGTGTTGTATGTAGTGAAATATTTCTTTGATGATTTATATAATATAAAAAAAAATATTTCTTATAAAAGTCTTGGGTGTTACATTCTACCCCCCTTAAAATGAATTCCGCCCTCGAAATTCGTCACTTGTAACAAAAATATGAGGATACCTCTCCCTCATCATATCCTCAAACTCCCATGTAGCTTCTTCTAATTTCTGGTTCCTACATAAACCTTTCACCAAGAGAGTGGTCTTGTTCTGTAGGACTTTTTTACTACGATTGAAAATCTCTATCGGCTGTTCTTCATAAGAAAGATCTTGGTCCAGCGGTACAACTTCTAAGCTGAGTACATGTGAAGGATCATGTATGTACTTTCTTAGGAGAGATACATGGAACACATGTTGAACTGGAGAGAGATTCGGTGGAAGCGCCAATCAGTAAGCTACCTTTCCAACACGATCCAGTATTTTGAAAGGACCGATATACCTAGGGCTCAGCTTTCCCTTCTTTCCAAATCTCATTACTCTCTTCCAAGGAGATATTCGTAAGAACACTTTATCACCCACTTCAAACACTATGTATTTTCTTCAGCTATCTCCATAACTTTTTTGTGGACTCTGAGATGCTCTTATGTGTTGTTGAATAGATCAAACCTTTACTGCCATCTCATCATCAAGATCAGGTCCTAATAGTTTTCTTTCCCCAACTTCATCCCAGAAAGTTGGAGTCCTGCATTTCTTTCCATAGAGAGATTCATAAGAAGACATATGAATACTAGAGTGAAAGCTATTATTATAAGAAAATTCCACCAAAGGTAGGTGTTGATCCCAACCACCTTTGAAATCCATAGAGCAAGCTCTCAACATATCTTCTAGAGTTTGAATTGTCCTCTCAGACTGACCGTCTGTCTGAGGATGATAAGCAACTCTGTATCGAGAGTATGCGGAAGACTTCACCAGAACTTTGAGGTAAACCTCGGATCCCGATCAGATATAATAGAAAGTGGTACTCCATGCAATCTTACCACTTCCTTTACATATATCCTGGCAAGCTGATCCAGAGAGAAATCCTCTCTAATAGCAATGAAGTGTGCAGAGTTTGTAAGACAATAAACTATGACCCAGATAGCATTATTGCCTTTGGATGTTTTAGGAAGTCCTGTGACAAAGTCCATAGTGATGTTTTCCCATTTCCATTCGGGTATGGGTAATGGTTGTAACATCCCCTTAGACTTCTGTCTCTCAACTTTAACTTGCTGACAAACCAAGCATTGAGAGACATATTCAGCAACATCTCTTTTCATTCCATCCCACCAGAAGTACTCTTTCAGGTCCCTATACATCTTCGTGCTTCCAGGATGAATAGAGAATAAATAACTATGAGCCACATCCAGCAGCTCCTTCTTTAATTCGAGGATGGGAGGAACACAAACCCGATTCATAAAATTTATTATCCCATCACAATCAAGGTTGAATTCAGGAACATTTCTCACCTTCTTTTGTAACTCTACATCTTCTTTCTGTGCCTCTTTAATCTTAACATGCATAGATGGTTGAACATTCATTTGAGAAAGATAAGATTTTACCCTTTCATTATAATTACAAGATCCATCCTTTGTAAATCCATAAATATTGGATCTTTTGTGATCCTCATCATGTATAAACTAGCATGGTCTTGTCGACTTAATGCATCTTCCACCTTGTTTGCTTTCCCAGGGTGATAATTAATTGAGCAGTCGTAATCCTTAATCAGCTCCAACCATCTTCATTGGCGCATATTCAGCTCCTTTTGTGTGAAAATATAATTTAAAATTTTATAATCAGTATAAATGTCACTCCTTTTTCTATAAAGATAATGCCTCTAAATCATTAATGAAAATATTACCACAGCTAACTCCAAATCATGTGTTGGGTAATTTTGCTCATGGGTTTTCAACTGTCGTGAGGCATAAGCTATCACCATATCATTTTGCATAAGAACACATCCCAATCCCTTCTTGGATGCATCACTGTAGATCACAAACCTTTCTCCACTACAAGGCAGTGTGAGCACAGGTGCACTGGATAACCTTCGTTTCAACTCCTTGAAATTCACTTCACATTCCTCCGTCTAAACAAACTTAACTCTTTTTTGAGTCAACCTGGTGAGTGGATTGGATAATCGTAAAAAATATTTCACAAAACGTCGATAATATCCAGCCAAACCAAGAAAACATTGGATCTCAGTTACTGTGGTTTGTCTCGACCGTCTTTCGATAACCTTTGTTTTTGCTGGATCCACAGATATCCCCTCTTTTGAGATTATGTGACCCCAAAATGAAACTTTTTGAATCCAAAATTCACACTTGGTAAATTTGGCATAAAGATTCTCCTTTCTCGGGGTCATAAATATAATTCTTAGGTGATCTTCATGTTCTTCCTTACTCTTTTAATATACATGAATATTGTCTATAAAGACTACCAAAAACTGATCAAGATAGTCTCTAAAGACTCCATTCATCAGATCCATGAAGATAGCAATGGCATTAGTAAGACCAAATGGCATTACTATAAATTCATAGTGTCCATACCTTGTACGAAAAGCCGTCTTTGGTATATCCCCCCTTTTGACCCTTAATTGATGATACCCTGAACGGAGATCAATCTTGGAAAAGTATTGAGCTCTGCGTAGTTGGTCAAACAAGTCATCAATGTGAGGGAGAGGATATTTGTTCTTGATAGTGATGTTGTTAAGTTCTCGATAATCAATGTAGAGTCTCATTGATCCATCTTTCTTCTTAACTAACAGAATTGGTGCTCCCCAAGGTGACACACTTGGGTGTATGAACCCATTATCAAGATTCTCTTGGAGTTTCTTCTTCAATTCATGCAACTCAATTGGGGCTATTCTATAAGGTGTCTTTGAAATAGGTAAAGCACACGGTAATAGTTCTATTGAAAACTCAACTTCACGATTTGGTGGAAGACCTAGAAATTCCTCTGAAAAGACATCATAAAACTCCCGTACAATGGACATATTCTTAATCATGAGTTTCTCACCAACCATTTGAGATAAATAACCTTCTTTTAGTGGAATCAAGACCCATAAGATGGAAGAAATTTCCACTGGAAGGTTATATTCATCCTTGCATCGATAGACAATCAAAGATTGATCTGGAATATGAAATGTGACTTCCCTTCTTTGGCAATTGATATGATCTCCATATAGAGAAAGACAATCCATGCCATGAATCACATAAAATTACACTATAGGGAGGATCACAAGATTTGCAGGACGCACTTTCCAACAAACTTCAATTGGAGAAGAATTATAAACTTTTGATGCGACTGTGGTGCCATTAGGGGTTGTCACAGCCAACTCAACATCTAATTATTGAGGTAATATAGTGATACCCTTAGAAAATTCATCAGAAATAAAGGAGTGGGTGGATCTAGAATCAAACAAAACATTTTCTACTTTATAGTGGATGGTAAGTGTACCTTTCACCACTTCGTTATCGTACTCCACATCGCTGATAGAAATTGCATGTGACTTTCCTTTGTCTTTAGCCTTAAGAGTTTGTTGACTTCGATCATAATCATCAACCCTTGGATTAGGGAATTGATTGGCATAATGCCCCATTTACTTGCACTTGTAACATTGAAGTGTAGGAGGTGCACTCTGTGTAACCTATTCATTGTTCGCATCACTAGACATATTCTTCCCATCATTGTGGCATTCAAATGCCTGATGACCTTCCTTTCCACATTTGAAACATTTACATATCCCTTTAAGACAAGTAACTCCATGTTTCCTTCCACACTTTGAGCATAAGGGAAAACTCATCTTCTTTTCAGTGTGCTCTTTAGATTTTCCTTTGAATTCCATTTTCCTCTTCTTATCAAACCCATATGACTGATGGGTTACTCCAATCTCCATCTAAACTTTGAGAGCACATCGAACGATTTCCTCATAGCTATTGAAGTCCCTTATGGATAATGCACTTAGAAGACTTGGTTTTAATCCACTAAAGAATCGATCAATATTACTCTCAGGTTGGATAATAATACCAGAAGCGTACCTTGAAAGTCTTGTAAAATTTTCTTCATAGGTACCAATAGATTCATCATCCTTTTTCTATAGGTCAAGAAAATCCTTCTCTATCTTTGTTTAGAGAATACGAGGGAAGTACTTATTGAAAAATAAGTTCTTGAACTCGTCCCATTCCATGGACTCAATTTTATATCTTGGCCTCGTATTCTTGATAAGATTCCACCATTGATAAGCTTCACCTTCCAAACGATACACTGCTAATATGACTTTATCATGTTCAGAACATTGAAGAACTGAAAATATCTTTTCAGTAGTACTGATCCATTGTTCAGCAACTAATGGATCAGTAGACCCGCTGAATGAAGGTGGACGCTGTCTCATGAAGGATTCAACAGAATGTTTCCCTTTCCTTTGCTCATTTGGAAGTCCTGCATGATTCATAGCTTGAGAAAGTTGTGTGATCATGGCTACAAGATTTTTCATTCCATCTCCCATAACGTTTGGTTGCTCAGGGGGAAAATCATTGCATTGCCCGTCGCATTCCGCCTTAACACGGTTCCTTTGGGTTCCATCCATTGACTAAAACCAAGAAGAATTGTGTGAGCAACACTAATTATAATATGAAAACCACATAATCAAGAATAAAATTTCACAGTAAAGGTCTTATCCTAGGTTATTCCTGGCCATTTCTAAAACACTAAGATTGTGTTCTATGCTTAGACTTATCCTTAGGATTCTTACTAAGGCTTTCACATCCTAGTTTCCAAAGGTTGACTATAACTTTACTCTGATATCAAATATAATGACCCATACTTTACATACGTTGTTAGTACTTCAAAATTGAATTACACTTATTACAACATATAACAAAACCATGAAAGGACCATATAGGTATAGTGTCTTTAGAAACTGGGAAACATAAACAACTGGTTCATAAAGCGTCTACACTGTCTCCCATTTATTTCATCATATCTATAGTCCCTTTTGGAATATCTTAATTAATAACCTTCTTCCAAACCTGGGGAAAGAAAACATACAAAAGGGTGAGCTCAAATGCTCAGTAATGGTAAACAAAAAAATATCAATCACATCATATTCATAAGAACATAATATTTTGGAAATCGTACCCTGCAAAAGAGATCATAATTTCATAAGATGGGATAAATCATGGTAGTGAAATGTAATCACAATAATCATAAAATAAAACATGAAGATTTGTGTCAAACACACATAATCATAGAGAATCATTTCTTATTAGTCAAGACTCACTTCCAAGACTATCTTAGTGGACAAAGTCCATTTTTGAACCGAGTTCACTCCTGTTTCACTGAACTGGTTTAACTTGCTGTTCTAGCCATGTCTATCTCATGAGATATAAAATCTTTACCCAATGCATTGTAGGGAGATATAGGTCCCACCCATCTCATAATGATACCATTCTTATGTGTACCAAAAAATCATAAATCATACATCATTGCATAACCCATGTAATAAAAATGGGATTCTTAAACATCATGACATCATAAAACAATTCATATAAGATAAAGGAATTCATAAAAATAATTCAATCACAACATAATCAAATCAATGTAATAATAGGGATAGAAACAAAACCCTATATTATCTTAGATGTAAAATAATTTTGATAAAACACTTGAACTCCATTCTTGAGGAAAATATCCTTTCTACTTCAAAAACATTTTTCCTTTCTTAACATGTCATACAATTTTAAACTAAAATAAGTTGATTAAAAATAAACATGAAAACTTGTAAAGTAAGCTTCTTATAAATAATGTTTTAAAAATCCATTCATTCCGTATAAGTTAAAAAAACATTCTTCTCGTACTTTTTTCAGAAAAGTCAAAAAGTACCTTGTATGAAAAACAAAAAAAGATTCCTTTCATATATTTTACTAAAAACTCACAGACAGGTAAAATTGGATTTAAACAATTGTAGGTGGATGGAAATAATATTACATATTGAGGAAACATGGATGTGGATGATAAAATACACCCCAGTAAATTCCAAAGTATAAACAATCTCGGATAAAAATGAGATTGTGATATTTCCCTTTCCTTAGGTCCGATTTTCTTTGTAAGTGTCCGAACCTCCTGTATAATGATTTAAATAATGTCATTGACTTATTCTAGAATCATACTCATTGTTACTATATCATATATGGTCATATTCTTAGCTTATTATTAGTAATATTTCATTGCTACTTGTTATTCGTGTGTTTATTACTTTTTGTTCTTATGCGTGTTTTGTCGAAAAAATTCTTATTATTCTTTTTAGGTTATAGATACCTCATTTCCATAATGGTATTAGTGTAATATAGATCATATTTATTCACTAAATTCATTTATGTAATCATTCTGCAATGAAAATCATGTAGAACGAGTCGCATCACATCGTGGAGACGGTATTCCATACGTACGCACGAGCGATGATATCGTTCCCATGATCGTGGAATTGTATTGGAGTGTATGTATACTATTTCAGAATCAATATCAATTTTAAATAATCATATATATTCATTCTTCACATCATTATACCCATCCATGTAAGGTGGTGGTGGAAAATAGATTACACACTTGCGTGGAGACGGTATTCTGTGCGTACACACGCGCGGTGATTTCTTTTTCCGTAAGATGGATAGATGGTGAAATACGGTTGTTTCATAATTATAAAAACATATCAGTATATGAGTGATACTGATGTTATTAATTAATAATTAAACAACTAAAGAAGAAGAATTGGAGGAAGAAATAAAGTTGAAAGAACTGGTAACGTACATTACATCTTTTTTGAAGCGCCTCTTTGAGACCTCCTTTTAGGGCACTAAAATTGGTCTTTGAAGAAGACCAGAACCTCTAGGATGTTTCTAGGGAAGTGGAGAGGAGAAATTGGCAGGGTTTGGCCGAGCTTGAAGGCTCAAAGTGGTGTGAGGAAGAGAGAGAGGAGGTGCCCTTTTATAACGGAGGAGAGGGACACCTTTGGAAAAACGAAAAAAATATTATTTTATTATAAAGCCATATTCGGTTGTAAATATCTCCAAATTAATTTATTTAGAATCTAAGGTGGGGATGGGTCTAAATCCTCTCATCCAATAGAATTTGGACAAGTTTAGTTCACTATTATAACCTTATCATTTAGATTTAACTTTAAGTTAGATAATTTTACTTTTACCGTGTCTTTTTATGTTCTTACACTATAAGGTTAATAAACTTACTATAACAAGCCAAAAGAACCCCAAGTTGTTTATTATTAATATATATAACCTTATATAATTAATTTGGCCTAACCTTAGATTTTTAGGAATAAAATAACAGTTAATAATATAATATTTGTTTTAAAAACTATTTTATGTCAATTTTGACACTATTTAGAAATTGATTTTTTAAAACTCATAACAGAATGATTAGTTATAAAAAAGTTAATTAAATAAATAATAACATGTCATATTAACCTATAAAATTAGTGGAATTCATAGAAAGTCTCATATTACATTTATTTGGGTATTTATAACTTCAATTATGTCAATATTTCATTAATAAGATAATTACTGCATCATCATTGTGTCATAAATAAATTAAATTATTTAATGTCTAAAAATTACAAATAAAATAAAATTATGTAGGAAAGATTTTTATCTTTATAATAAATTTTTATAGTCGAATTTATCTTATGCATAACCCTATATTAAAAATTATTTACTTATTAAACATTGATTTTAACTATTTTAACCCTTCTTTAAATAAATTAATAATAAATGTCCTAATCTAATCCAAGTGGGCCTAAATGGTCATATTTTATCCCTAAGGTTGTGTTTGGTCGAATTACACTTATCTAATAGAATTAGGACATGTGTTAGGGTAATAATAATATCATTTGTACCCTTCATTACACTATTTGCTTTTAACCGTGGTAAATAAAAGTAAAAAGTTACTATTCACCAAAAATTACTTTCATCTCATTGAACCAAATTTTACTTATTGTCATCAACCATTTCTCTCAGATTTCTTAAATTCCACTCACAGAAGTGGTAAACTTATGTTTTATGTAAATTTGCAAATTCTCCTAGGAGGTGGGTAAAAGACGGTGAAAAGTTCAATAAAATATTTATACATCTAAAATTATTTTAAAATTACTCCAATGAATTACATTGAACTTATATAGGTATTATGTATCAATTTTGATCTAAAATAAATTTAAATAAAATAAATAATTATTTAAATAAAAAGCCGGTTTTTAAATAGTAACCCAGTGTTTCACTATTCATCAAAAATTGAAAGTTTCCAGAAAAATACCAAAATTTCACCCTAGGCTAATTTCGATATTCCGAATACAAAAATGAAGTCCATTTTGAAAAATATAATTTAAAAAATTTCAAAAAGTGGTTATTACTATTCATAACAGCTAGTTTTAATAATATTTTAATAGCATATCGTTGTTTAGTGAAACTCGGTATTGCGTACAACGCAAGCTATCAAGAAAGGTCGCGATTGCGTGTAAATAAAGCAAAGATAGTGTTGTGTGTAGTGAAAGATTCCTTTGATGATTTATATAAAATAAAATCAAAATATTTCTTATAAAAGTCTCGGGTGTTACAGCATGACTCATGTGGGATTAGAGTATGCATCGACCATGACATCCTCTCTAGGCAGGCTAGATTGTAAGCCGCAAACACTCTCCTCCCAAAATACACAGAGATTGATCCTTGCCATGTAATGGTACGTATTAATCGCTCTTGAGGATCAACCCCAACACCTATTGGTGCCGACCATATTTATATTAGTTGCCGAAACATTCTCCTCCCGAACTACATTGACTTTGATCATTTACATGGAAAAGTATGTAGGAAGGCTTCCCGAGGTTCAATCCCAACACCTATCGGTCCCGACCATCTTTATGTTGGTTCAAAAAACATCCTCCTCCCAAACTATGTGGACATTGATACTTTCCAAGTCAAGGTACTTAGGAAGCCTCCTTAAGGTTCAATCCAAACATCATTTGGTTTCTACCATATCACGTCAGTCCACCACGCCTCCAAACTATGTCAACATTGATCCGTTCAAAGGCAAGGTATGTAGGAAGCCTCCATGAGGTTCAATCCCAACAACAATTGGTCCCAACCATTTCATGTTGGTTCACCAACACCCCCACCATCCATTGGATCTGATCATTTCACTTCAGTCCACCACCCTCCCGAACTACGTGGTCATTAATCCTTGACAAGGAATGGTATGTTGGAATCATACCTGAGGTTCAAGCCCAAAAACCATTGGTCCCGACCATTTCACGTCGGTTCACCATCACCCCCACCATAAATTGGTTATGGACCCCTTTCACATCAGTTCCCACTCATTTTGAACTACGAGGATTTTGATCCTTTCCAAGGTAAGGTAAGTTGGAAGCCTCCTCAAGTTTCAATCCCAACAACCATTGGTCCCGAACATTTCATGTCGGTTCAGCAACACCCCCAAAATACATTGGTTCTGACCATTTCATGTTGGTCCAACCACATAATGATCTATGTGGACTTTGATCCTTGCCATGAAAAGGTGCGTAGAAAGAATCTGTGAGGTTCATGCCCAACAACCATTGGTCCCGACAATTTCATGTCGGTTCACCAACACCCCCACCATCCATTTGTTTCAACCCACTTTCACATCCGTTCCCACTCCTTCTAAACAACATGGACTTTGATCCTTTCCATGGTAAGGTACGTAGAAGGCCTCCCTAATTTTCAAGCCCAACAATCCATTGGTCCCGACCATTTTACATTGGTTCACCAACACCCCCACCATCCATTGGTTCTGACCCCCTTTCAATTTAGTTCACACTCATTATGATGTGCGTGGAATTTGATCCTTTCCAAGGTAATCTACATAGGAAGGCTCCCCGAGGTTCAATCCAAACAACCACTGGTTCAAACCCCCTTCTCGTCGGACCACCATCGTCCCAAATGACCTTAAATTGCATGCCCCTTTTGGTACTGCATGACGTTATACTGCACCCACTATCTCGAACTATGTGGTATTTGATCCTTGTATCATAGGCAAGGTACGTAGGAAGCCTCAATGAGGATCAAGCCCATTCAGATGTAAGTCGTTGCATTCCCCATCCAATGGTAAATTGTTGTGAACCCCATCCAGTGGTAAGCCATTATGACCCGATCTAGCGGTAAGCCATTGTGACCCCATCCAATGTTAAGTTGTTTTAACACCATCCAGCGGTAAGGTGTTGTGACCATGTCCAACAGTAATCCACTGTGACCCCATCTAGTGGCAAGACATTGTGCCCCCATCTAGAGGTAACACATTGTGAACCCCATTCAGTGGTAACCCATTTCCCACCCAAACCCAGTGGTAAGCCATTATCATCCCTTTTGTTGGGGCCCATATTGCTGCTCCATCCCAGTGGTGTATGACCAACATCAAGCTGCTAACCACACATAAGCCCAAGTATATCATCAGTTTTCTACATTTTGTTCGCACCCCGATTCAATACCCCCATCCTGAACTTCATGGACTTTGATTCCCTACCACGAGGATACATGGAAGGTCTCTTTGAGGCTCAAGACCTACATCACCATCATCCTCGAGTCTAATCCATCTCATTATCAATCCACTAAACTTAACCATCCATTACCCATCTGGATTCTTTCCCAGGCCACCACATTCTGGTGGGATCATGCCACCAGATTCCCCATTCCTTTTAACAAAAATTGGGCAGATAGCCATGCGTACTCCCCAACATCAGTGTTCCCTCCAGGGGTTGCACCGATCTGATCATCTCTAGTCACTTTTCTGATCAGTCTGATCTGTCTCCTCTAAATGTTAAACCCCCAGCATAACCTGTGTTAAACATATGAAGCTGTGGAAAACCTCAGATACATGCCTATGGAATATTATTCCCCGAATTCGACATGGGATTCCTCAGCCTTCTTTTCCCTCGGTATGCCCTATAATAAGGGGGAGAAACCCATACATTCTAGTGTTCAGCATCCAGACATGCCGTTGATGTCCAACGTGACTACTCCCCTGACCAAAGGTTGGTTCCATGACTGAACCCCTTGGAATGAACCGATAGAAGAAGTATAATTAACTGGTGTCCTCAAAGATATGGCACCGGGAATGAGATTCATGAACAATGACTTATTTTATAAGGGAGACCTTGACTAGGTGATGAGTTCCGAGGAGGAATCTACAGAAGGAAGAACCGGCATCCCATCATCTAGTTTCTATCAAGGATAAAACATCCCTAATAAGTGATGGATTCCACCCACCTTTGGGAAGCAGGAATGCGGGGTAACAGTTTCACGTCCTACATAGACAGATGCGCGTTCCCCAACAAAATCGTCGGGAACAGTATGTTCTTAATAATAGGGAATTTAAAAGATGTTGTGTTCATTTTATGTTTCATCCATTGATATCTTGTATATATATATATATATGATTTTTTTTATATTTCTTAAAATGAATAGCATTATAATTCTCAGTGATAAAACAGTTTTCAAAATAATTATTTTTAACCAAAATACATGGGAATAACTCAATCGAAATAACTAATTGGGTAATCATATTAACTAGTTTTTTATGAATATTAGAATATATATATATATAACACAATATATGTATATTATTTTTTTATTAGTACAATATCATACATGTTTCTAATTATGTTATATACAATAAATTCAAGAATATGGCATGGAATTCTACTATCGAATAGCTACCTATAAATACATACTCGATATGTATTGTTGAACACTAAATATGCATCTTTGATGATCCCTTTTTCACTTACAAGACATTAGTTATTCATAGACGAGGTACCCGATACAATAGGTGAATTATATTAGTGTTTCCTACCTAAGTAACTAGATATACCTTTTTTAATAATCTTCTACCATAAATTGTGTTTTCCACTCATTTCATGGGTAGTTTATTAAGTCCTAAAATCCATTGATTCGATTTAATATTAATCAAAATTATATAAAAAACATTATGTGAGAAATGAAATCGTATTTCCAACTTAGGTATTTTTTTTAAAATATAGCCTGAATCAATCAAACAACACTTGGATTTGGCTTCTACATAATTATATGAGAATTATGTGGTCCCCAAGATGATGAAACACGATTTGTAGTTCTAAAAATATAAATGGGTAGAGTTATTAATTCTAAATATAGAATAAATAAATATAGTAAATTATAACACCAGAATGAAAAAAAGTCTTTCAATAGAAATTCATTTCATAATTAAAACATGATAATAAAAATTGCACTCAAAATTCACAAGGAAAAGTTCCAACACAACCTCTATTCTCTATCTCCCACAATAACTATTAATCAACCCTTACTCACATAAATCATGTATACAAATAAATAAACCCCATATATGAATACCAATCATTTTGTAAAAATATGAATAGGAAACTACATTTCAACTAGATTTGTAACACCCTGAGATTTTATGAAAAATATTCTTTTTAATTTTATTGATATCTTGTGTTGTATGCTACAAAAAAATGATTCTTTAACAACATGAAACCCTAACATGGTTGCATTACATGCAATCACGACCTTCCTCGATAGCATGTGTTGTACGCAATACCGAGTTTCACTAAATAATGATATGCTATTAAAATATTATTAAAACTAGCCGTTATGAATAGTAATAACCACTTTTTGAAATTTTGTAAATTTCATCTTTCAAAATGGACTTCATTTTTGTATTCGGAATATCGAAATTAGATTAGGGTGAAATTTTGGTATTTTTCTGGAAACTTTCAATTTTTGATGAATAGGGAAAACACTGGGTTACTATTTAAAAACCGACTTTTTATTTAAATAATTATTTATTTTATTTAAATCTATTTTAGGTCAAAATTGACACATAATACCTATATAAGTTCAATGTAATTCATTAGAGTAATTTTATAATAATTTTAGATAAATAAAAATTTTATTGAACTTTTGACCGTCTTTTACCCACCTCCTAGGAGAATTTGCAAATTTACATAAAACATAATTTTACCACTTTTGTGAGTGGAATTTCAAAAATCTGAGAGACACGGTTGATGTCATAATGTAAAATGTGGTTCAATGAGATGAAAATAATTTTTGGTGAATAGTAACCTTTTACTATTTTTTACCACGGTTAAAAGTAAATATGGTAATTAAGGGTACAAATGATATTATTATTACCCTAAAACATGTCCTAATTATATTTTATAAGTATAATTCGACCACAAACAACCTTAGGAATAAAATATGACCATTTAGGCCCACTTGGATTAGATTAAGACATTTATTATTAATTTATTTCAAGAAGGGTTAAAATAGTTAAAATCAAAGATTAATAAGTGAATATTTTTTAAAATAGGGGTATACAAAAGATAAATTCGACTATAAATATTCATTAGAAATATAAAAATATTTCCTACATAATGGTATTTTATTTGTAATATTTATACTTTAAATAATTTAATTTATTTTTGACACAATGATGATGCAGTAATTATATTATTAATGAAATATTGACATAATTGATGTTATAAATACCCAAATAAATGTAATTTGATACTTTTTATGAATTAAAATAATTTTATATGTTATTATGACATGTTAGTATTGAGTTAATTAACTTTTTTGGAACTAATATTTCTGTTATGATTTTCACAAAAATCAATTACCAAATAGTGTCAAAATTGACATAAAATAGTTTTTAAAACAAATAATATATTATTAATTGTTATTTTATTCCAAAAAATCTAAGGTTCAGAAAAATGACTTAGATAAGGTTATATATATTAATAATAAACAATTTTGAGTTCGTTTGACTTGTTATAGTAAGTTTATTAACCTTATAGTGTAAGAAAACAAGAAGACACGGTAAATGAAAAATTATTTAGCTTAAAGTTATATCTAAATGATAAGGTTAAAATAGAAAACTAAACATGTCTAAATTTTATTGGATGAGAGGATCTAGACCCATCACCACCTTATCTTCGAAATAACTCAATTTTGAGCTATTAAAAACCGAATACGACTTTATAATAAAATAATATTTTTAGTTATTCAAAAGGTGCCCCTCTCCTCCCTTATAAAAGGGCACCTCCTCCCTCTCTTCCTCACACCACTTTGAGCCTTCAAGCTCGGAAAAACCCCGACAATTTCCCTTCTCCACTTCCCTAGAAACATCCTAGAGGTTCTGGTCTTCTTCAAAGACAAATTATAGTTCCCTAAAAGGAGGTCTCAAAGAGGCGCTTCAAAGAAGAGGTAATGTCCGTTACCGATTCTTTAAACTTTATTTCTTCTTCCAATTCTTCTTCTTTAGTTTTTTAATTATGAAGTAATAACATCAGTATCACTCATATACTTATATGGAATTATACAACCCTATTTCACTATCTATCAATCCTACGGAAAACGAAATCACCACGCGTGCGTACGTACAGAATATCGTCTCCACGCCGTGGTGTAATCTATTTTCCACCACCACCTTACTTGGATGGGTATAATGGTGTAAATAATAACTATATATGATTATTGTAAAGATTTATTGATTCAAAAATAGTATAAATACACTAAAATACAATTCCACGATCATGGGATTGATATCATCACTCGTGCATACGTACGGACTACCGTCTCCACGACGCGATGAGATTCATTCTCCATGTTAACCATTAATGAATGATTATAAAGTATATATAATAAGTAATAATGAAATATATTACATAATAATGATTCTATATTTATGTGTATATATATTTATGTCATCTAATTAATTTCATTCAATTTAATAAGGAAAAGAAAACAGCGTTCATGTGTACGTACAGCCTACCGTCTCCATGAACGGTGTATTTCATTTCATTTAATCGATCTATCATATATATATGTATATACTGAAATATATATTATATGTAAATCATGTTTTACATTCTATAATTAAGTAAATCAGGATATAAGTAATAATATCAAGAACAACAAGTCCAAACACATACAATAAATAAAATGATTTAACCCAAAACGCTGCTTTAACATGAAACTTACAAAAAAAGGGTAATATAAAGTCATAAGTGAACCATATATGATATCATAAAAATGAATATGATTATATAATAAGTAAATGACATTATTTAAATCATTATACAGGAGTTTTGGAAATGTACGAAGCATATCGGACCTATGGTATGGGATAATTTTGAAAATCTTATTTTTATCCGAGATTGCTTATATGTAAGTATTTACTGGGGTTATTGTTAACTTCCATGTACATGTTTTATAAAAGTTTTTTTATGTATGTTAAATTTCCTTATTATCCATTTTGACTTTTACTACATGGTATGTAAGTAATCTTTCTTTTGTTTATGTTACGAGGTACTTTTTGACTTTTCCGACAAAAGTATAAGGAGAATGTTTTTTTAACTTATACGGCATGAAAGGATTTTTACGGTTTTATAATGCCATATTTTCATGAAGCTTCCTCCAAAGGATTTTATGACTATCTTCAAAAAATACTAATATTTTAAAAAGTCTATGGAATTTTTTGAAAATAAAATGATTTTTAAGAAGAAAGGATATTTTCCTCAGGAATTCATTTCAAGTTTTTTATCAAAACCATTTTCCATTTAAGATGACATTATTCCATATGTGTATGTTTCAAGTATAATGTCTCTATGATTTACATGGTTTCACTTTTTTTATTATGAAATGATATCCATTTCTTTTATATGGATTATGTGATGATGGGATTATGTTTATGAAACCCATTTTATTCATTGGGTTATTATGAATGAAGTATGTTTATTTTGTGGCACAAGTAAGAATGATTTCATTATGAGATGGGTGGGACCTATATCTCCCTCCAATGAATTGGGTAAATATTTATATCTCATGAGATATACATGGATGGAACAGTAAGTTAATCCGGTTCAGTGTTACAGGACTGAAACGAGGAGTGAACTCGATTCAGAAAGGGACTTTGTCCACTAAGATGGACTTGACAGCAATGCCTTGGCTACTATGGAAATCATAACATGTACTGAATGGTTGCCACAATTAAATGTTTTATTCCCATTATATTTTATCACGTTTGATGTTCTATTATGATATATGCCTTACATAATTCCACGATTTATGTCTTTGCTCAAGATTTTGATGTTTAAATTTCATGTTCAAGTTTTTTCTTCCAAATATTTATGGATTGTTCTATGTTATCTATGTTTTCTATTACTGAGCATTTGAGCTCACCCTTTTTATGTTGTATTTTCCCCAGGAAATAAAGAAATGTTTTAGGTAAGGAAACAAAAAGGGGAAGATCGTTATGGGAGTTGTTGAAGATATTTCAACATGATTAGAAGTTTATATTCCATGTTTCCAAAGACACTAAACTATTACAGTCCTTGTGTGTCTTTTTTTGTTATGTATTAAGTATTCCGCAAAAGTAATGTAATTTCCATGTACGTCAATCTTTGGGTCTCTAAAAGTGTGAACATGGAGGATGTGTGAATGTAATAATTAATAGGAAACCAACCAGGATTAATCATATATCAAAAAATAATCATTTTTTTATTTAAATAAATATACATATTTATATAAATCCAAACAATTTTTTTATGGGAAATCAGAAATTAAAAAATAAATGGATTTTTATATAAGTTGAATGACGAATAAGAGGCGATAATAAACCAACCCCTTATATTGGTAGGATCATCACCTAATATCACTTATTTCTTGTACATAAATAAAATCATAAATGCACTGGGTATTGAAATCGTAAAGCCTATTAATGTGAAACCTAAGAAAAATGGTGTAATAGAACATTTGTTTCATAGGGAAAATATAGAGACTCTTAGTTTCCTATTTATTGATTTAGAATATTGAATGATTTTTTTGAGTTTGATATGACACAATATTAGATTCTGAGGCCTAGTGAGCTAGAATTTATTTTTATAAATATATTAATTATATTAATCATCATGCATGCATAATTTTACTAAAAAAGGGTCGTAAATCTTCAATAGATGCACAATAGAGAAATATGATCCTACTATTGAGTTCATGGAATGTATATTACCCCAAGAATGACATAACATTAGAGCACATATTCAATTTAGGTTGAGTGAAATCCTAAGAAAATTAATAATATAATTAAATAAAATTATTAATTTTATTATTTTGATATAGAAAGAAGTTTTTGATACATAAATAAATGGTCATCTGGAGATCATAGATTCATCTATTTAATAATGGATTCCTATAGAACCATTGGATGATATTGTTATTAGAGGGCGACATCATATTTTACTGAGATTGAGGATCTTTTCTCCATTAAAATATAAGGATCTCCCCAATGAAAAGGATCAAAACTAGTTCTTTATTGACGATCTATTCCAATGAGGAACATGAATTTATCACCTAAAAAATTAATTCATATTTCACGTGTATTACATGTTTGGGATGGATATTGTCTAGTAATGGGGATTTCATGGTTGATTATGTTATCATCTATTTGTTTTTCATTATAATCAAAACTGATAGATTCCAATATTAATGTAGTTAAATGTTTTTTCCTCATGCTCATGGTTTGTTTTTTTGCAAGGAATTGTGTTGTCCAATGATTGAATAATACTTATTCATTTATTATTATTCAACCATTTCAAAAGGTAATAGATTGATACAACATTTCCAGGTTTGGTTTGATGATGTTATCAAGCTATAAAATTGGATTATTGATCTAGGTTGGATTTAGCAGTACTAGTTCATTTTATATCCAGTTATGGATGAAGGGTGAAACATGAACATGAATTAAAAAAGGATTTTATGGTTGGAACATAGAGATCATCAACAATAATGGTTGGTAAACATCAGATTCTAATTTTTAGGAAGCATGTGTGGTGGTGATGACATGGAAAATCAAACATGAACTATCCATGAGATTCTATAAAATAATGGGTTACACAACATGTAATCTAGAATTACATTCCATGTGGGACCCCTGTGTAATGATAGGATTCGATGGAGATGATAAATATCACATGGAATGTGAATGTTATCTAATGGTGCATGAAACTTAGTTGGTGGATAGACTTGTACACATTAAGATACACACACATATCTTTGAGTACATGGGTAGTTACGTACCATTAACATTGTCCTAGACATGACCATCTAGGCATGGACCTGGTCATGAGTACATAGGATCGAACACACCATATACTAAGGCACTGACACGACCATGACCCTTGATACGTGGTTATGAATCTGTTCTAAATATACATGTCATACCCTCCCATTAAATTTTATTTACTAATTCAAATATGGCTTGGAGACCATATCTTATTCATTATGGGCATGCTTTTAAAGGGTATTTTCCCTTTATCCATTCAATGATGGTTTAATATATAGTCATGCCCAATGAATGAGATGGTGATCCCCTGTGAGGAAACATTAGTCTCGAAGAGTGTTATTGGAATCCTTCCATGTTTCCTATTTTGCAACTCTCTATCACCATAATTTCCCAATGTTTGTTTCTTGGTAGATTCATGACCAACCATACACGTGCATCAATCCCCAATATATTCAGATTTTCCACATTGGATTTTTGGTTTAACCCATGGACTTGGGTGTGATTTCCATATATGTATCATTCTCTTCAGACTTCCATCATATTTTTTTATTGTGAGAATAGATTAGAATAACATTTTATATATTTATTATTATTTTAATTTTCCACATGGAGTTAATTATCATGGATATGTTATATGTGGAACCTTCGAGCAGGAATCCTATGATAGAAATATGGTTTCTAAAGAACAAGAGATTGTGTGCCTACTATGAGTATGATAGGATATTATACATTATGTTGTTGACATATATAAATTATAAGATATTTATTATCCATGATTTTATATGTTTTGTGATTTTGTATTTCACGTCAGTGTATTGTTATAATCACCATTATGTGGGATTTTCCCACATGTGTTGTGTATTACATAGAAAAATATCTTTTTGAGAGATTCCAAAGGTGACCAAGGCCACACATAGGGCAGTGAGATGGAAAAAAACAAGGTGTGTTCCTATGGTAACATTATATAAGTACTCACCCCAATAATGATTAGACATGTTTTAATTTTTTCATGGTGTTCTTGTATTTGTTGTTATTTTAATTTTGGTACCTTTTATCTCACTCAGTTGGTGGGATTGTATATTTATGCAATCTTGGTTATTAGTTGTTTTCGTGTAAGAACTTTATGGTATTGGACAAGTGTGTTTTGGTGTAAAGGTACCTTATGTTATGAAATTTCTTCTGGGTGATATTCTTACTCAATGCAACAATACAACCATTGGCCAATGGATGTTTTTAGGGGTAGTCTCATCAAGAGACCCATTGGGACAGGTTGTGAGAAAGTGTTATCAAATCATTTAGTTATAACATATGACCCATGTTTCTGTGATTATTTTAGTGAAATAGTGTTCTGATTATTAAGTTCATCTCCCAGGCTAGGGACTCCAGGGATTGTGGGACACCCAACATATTCATACCCAATGTCTCTGAAAAACAACTTTTTGACTCAGTAAATGCGAGCAATTATTTCATGGGAAACTATGGTACATGCATCATATATGAAGGGGTACTGGTTACTATATAATTCTTAAGTCTATCCTAAATATATACTCATTGAACATAGTTAATATTTTATATTTTAGGATACCTCAAAAATGATTTCTAGTTACGATTCTATAGCAGGATTACAAGGATGATCCCCTGAGTGCTGTGTATTTGATTCCAGGACCTATTGAGGAGGTTTTACCTCTGATTGGTGCATGAGTATTAGCACTACCTATTGAGTAGAAGATAGTACCAGTAATACCGTCGTATGAGGTGCATTGGGTGAGCATGAATTATGAGTTTTAGTAGTAGAAACCCCTTCTTGTTGTAAGGAAATTCCAACCCAAAATAGTATAAATACATATTTTCGATGGTGACAATAGTATTCCATCTATACAGGGAGCCTCCATACTCGATGGATGGCCTTGAATAGATCCATATGTATGGATCTACAAGAATATATTATGGATTAGTGACCCAGTTGTAGGATAAGGAAATTCAATAATAGTTACATTTCATGTGCCTTTTCATAGAGGAGTTACCTCCATCTACACAGAGGTATTTAGCATCCCGGATCTTCTACCACTTTTTATAGGAAATAAAATTGGTCTTGAGTGTTCATACAGGTTCCCAAACCTCTCTTGATACTCAATGGATATGGTGAATGATCAGTTAATTAAGGGATAGGTCCTTCGATCAATGTCAAAATAGAGTTATCAAATATTCAATGACACAAATATTCATTCATACATATTACAGGGTAATATATAATACCATGGTATTTGAGATATTTCTGGATGAGAAGGCACACACATTTGGTTCTGACAATTGGAACTTGTGAGATATGAAATAAGTGATAGGGATTCAATGACCGTCAATGATACGTGGATGTGAAATACTTTTTTTGAGGAAATACTGAGGAAAAAGGTCTGAAGTTCAAGGATCATAAGATAGATATATTCATCATATGGAGGGGATGTAATACTCTTGTTCTGGAAGGGGCCATCTCCTATGGGATTTCATTACCTATCTTATGGATAAGAGATGTATAGTGGATGTGATGTGTATGATGAGGTAGAATTAGGAGTATTTAGGCCTACCTAGTAGAATATGTGGAAGAGGAAGTTGTAGAGCATCATGAGGTGGATGATTTTTTGACTTGTTATAACTCCCACCCCAAGGTGGTCCATGTAAGGCTCTGGAAGTTGTGGTATAGGGGTAAGGGTAGCTATAGGTCATAGAGGATTATGAACTAGGGGTTAGAGGGTTGATACTAAGTAAAATATGTGTCTTTTCCACATTAATTATTATACTATTTTACAGAGTTGTGATTCGTTCATTTATTTCCAATTAACTTGGTAGATACATAAATATTTTGGTGGAGTATATGTATCGACTCATGCCCTTTGAGATGCCTAATAAAGGTTAATCAATGATTAGCATTTTCACATGACTAATTGAGGAGATATTTACGTTTTGGATATATTTTTAAAAATGATGATGCCATTCAACTTCAAATTAGTTATAGAATGGTTATCTACATTTCATGCCTTTATACAATGTTTTAGGTTGAAGATGTCGTGTTTCAATAGTGATGATATATGTTTTTCCTTTATCTGTGAAAAATAAAAACATGAAGAGTAGGGTGGATCCATTAATAAGAGGGTTCTTCTAATTAATCATTAGATATCATGAATAAACATTTGTTTGTATATTCTATGAGATTCAATTTTTATGATGTTTTTGATCAATTTAATTGCATCATTCCTCAGGAAATTCTAGGGTTAACCCCTCCCCCACAAGGAGTTAGTAATATGAATTGATCATTAATCTATGAGGACCTCTATATATATTCAATAATATCATATGGATAATAAATAACTTATTTAGCTAAGGATGAAATTGCTGTAATTTTAGAGGATGCACCTTGACTGAACCAATGTTTTTCCTTGGGAAACCCCAATATAGTTTTATAATAAGGTTTCAAAGAGTATGAGGTTAATATGGATTATCATATCCTATATCAGTTCACATTAATGAAACAGTGTCCACTACTGATGACTAAAGAACCGTTCAATCAATTGTGAGGAAAATTATTGTTCTTGAAGATTGTCCTCAGATCATGATCTCACCAGTTGTGAGTATGGGATGAGAATATACTGAATATGGATTTCTGATTTTTTTATGTCTACTATGAGTACAAGAATATGAAATTTGGAATGATTAATTTCTACTAGTGTTTTTGGAACTAATGAAATGGATAATTCATACATTCATTGACTAGTTTCTTGTAGTATACATCAGTGATATCCTTGTGTAATTGAAATCTAAGGTGGAAAACACAAGATACAAGAGGATAGTACTAAACATATAATTAGATAACATTAATTATTGTAATCTCAAAAATTTCTCATTCTAAATTCAAGAGGTTCACATTCCGTGACATGTTATCTCAGCAGACGATGTAGTAGTGGACCCGGTAATGGTCGAGGAAGTGTTAGCTTGGTATCCACCCAAGAGTGTGATGCAAGTGAATATATTCCTTGGGATGGTCAGATACAATTTGATATTCACACATAGTTTCTTTAGGATATTATATCCCTAGACATATTGGAACTAATAAGGGATGATTTAAATGTGAGAAAATAAAAGTAACCAAGCCTTTCATGAATTGAGGAAGAGATTGAAATGTGCTCATATCAAGAGATTTTCATATCAGGGTTTTGAGTAAATATTATATGGTGATGCATTAAGAACCTTGAATTATTTTGACCTAAATTAGGAAAATGTATTTCTTTCATGTGGTTAACATTTATTGGTACCACATGAGAATATTTATGTGTCATGTGATCATCACTAAGAAGAGGTAGTTTCTTATCTAAAATATTCACAACACTATCAGATGGGTGAGAGATTTATCATATATTCTGACCATATTAGTCTCAAGAATAAATTCCCTTATAAGAATAATAACTTTATATAGAGGTTATAGATAGATTTTATCCATGGTTATGAATTTTATATTTTCCATACTCATGGAAGGGGGAACATGGTAGAACATTCTCTCAATATTACATCTTTTTCCACATTTTTGAGTGAGGTTTTGGGGATGTTGGAAAAATTATATTGATAATTTGTGGATGAGGATAGAGTATCTTAATTTTAGTAAATGGTTTTTACCCCAAAAAATATATATTGAGTAATGTGAAGAAAACTATGGATACAATCTGTGAGACCTTATGTACTTAGATAGCCACCAAACAAGATCTTGAAGGATTTTCTAAAGGTGGGGAGAATGTAATTATTTTCAGAGGATTCACTTTGGTACCAATGTGGTTGTTGGAGTTGGTTATGAGGGAGTTTCACAACTCACACTTGGTAGTACATCCAGAATGTCAACAATATACTGGGACCTATGTGGCTGAAGAAGTGAGTTTGGGATTTTGACTTACTTATCACAATGTGATTGAAACACCCTAGGTTCATATATGTTTTTCTCAACACCATGAGATGATGGAGTGGAATGGGGATGTGATACCCATAGACTTTATTATGTGGTTTACAAATACGTACAGGGGACCTAATGCCAACTAAGTGATTATTTATACACTTTCTATTTCATCACAAATCATATCTATTCGAGAGAAGGGTTATTTAGAGGGAATGTGGTGTATATATGTAAAATATATAGTATGAATCCATCCATTTACCTTTACTAAATATTTTCAACATAACTCTATCTCTACATAAAATTTTTGTATGGGTTCATATGAGTCTTTAGGGATTTAGTTTTATTTGAGTATTGTGTTTCACCCCCAGACTGATGGCCAAAAAAGTGGATAATTTAGTTATTTGAAGATATTATTTAGGATTTCATTTTCCAATTTAGATGTAGTTTGGGGGATCACATTCATTTGGTTGAGTTTTTATACAACAGAAGATAACATCCTACCATTGGTGTGGGACCATTCATGGACTTTTATTGCTGACCTTATAGGTATACACTATGTTGGAAAAACCCAATATAGAAAAAACATATTGGATAATAGTAGGTGTGAGCCTCTAATGTGACGTAATAGATTATAAAAGTGTGAATGTGTACTGTACATAACTTTGAAAATTCCTCAGTGGACTGATAGCATATGCCTCGAGAGTCTGAGGAGGAATACCATGTTTTCATAATGGTCACATATCTAGGTATGTTGTGGAGGTTTGGATATTGGGGAAGATATCTCTTGGAATCATTGACCCTTCTATATACTACATAGAGTTAGGTGAGGTGTTTTACAGCATAGCTCAACTACAATATTTAGACCTGGTACATGACATCTATGATGTGTCACAACTGTGAAGGTACATGGATGAACCACCACATGTTATAAATTAGGGAGAACTAGAAAACAATTTGGTTGAATAATGAAATAGTATCCATTAAATATCTAGGATTAGTATGAGATGATCCTTTGTGGAAATAAAATTCTTTCAATGTGTTTCTTGTTGCAGCACAATAATCATATAGAGTATCCCTAAGAGATAGATTCCCTGATCCATTCGTAGAATTTTCATATCATCATGTAGTCATTTGTTTTTATTTATGTGATTTAAATCCCCAATGTGGGGAGAATATGAAGAATATAATTTTTTCACATATTACATTATAATATTTTATGGATTTTTTTAAACTAGGGATATGACAACATGAGATTCCGAGGCTCAAAAAGCCCAGAATAAATATTTGAAATATTTGAAATAGATTAATCTTAATGTGTTTTTGGTTTCCTTGAAAATATGGAATACAACAAATATATTGTCATATATTATAATCATAATGCCATATTTGAGTTTATAGAATGTGTTTTACTATTTAATAGTATCACCCATGGAGCTTGTCAAATGATTAGGTTGAGTTCACTTGTGAGAGAATGTATAAATTAAATTAATGAAATTATTTTTTTTATGTTGAATGAAATTTTCCCATTATAAATACATAGTTATGAGGATATAATATGGTTGGAATACTAATCATATAGATGTAGAGTTACATTAGATGGTAGAGTTCTTGGATAGTTACATTAGATCATATCAACATCGAGGATCATTGTGCTATCAAAATTCAATTATCTCACTGATGACAATGACAATGATTTTATATTCATCTTTGATTGATCAAACATTAGGATGGATATTATTTAATTTGGATTTATCCATATTGATATATTACTAAAGTGAATTAATATCAATCAAATAATTAATTGATGCCCGGATCATGCATGTTGTATGTATGGGATGAATACTACGTGGGATTGTGGATTTCATTGAATGATATGTTATATTTTTATTTTTTTCAGTCAAAATTCAATGAATCAATACCAAAATGAACATTTTATGAGGGTCATTACTCATTTGTTGTGGTTTTTGACTTCTCCCAACATTCATCATTCAACAAGGTAAATTCTTTTGGCCAAAAGTTTCGTGAATACCTAGTAATAAATTATAACACATCAGTTTCTTGGTACAATAGACTGATACCATAGAAAAATGTTTGGTTTAATTATGGGATTAATATTTGTCCATAAATGATCTATTATGGATGTATTTCGATGTAACAATTCATTTTATCTTTTTCTTAAAATTAAGGAAGAATCATGTGAAAAATATTCAAATATATTTGAAGGTTGTATATGGTTGATCAGTGGAAATAATGGCGAGAAAAACCTAGATTCATGTTTTTTGGAGAGACATATAATAGTGACAATATATTTGAAAATTATAGAACCAGATCTTGGATTTTGGAAAATCAAGGGTTTCACGACATGTAATTTAGAGGTTAACATGGTATGGGACCCCTTGTGAGGTGGTAGGGTTCCATAGAGAAGATAAATAGCACATATTGTGTGAAAAAATGTCACATGGTGTGTCACCATTACTTAGTGGCATGGAATGTACCTAGGAAGGTAGAAATAGACAACAATTATTACACTAGCTTGCAAATTCTATCTACTCGATCATAGACGTAGCCATATTGACCCAAACACTAAATGGATAACTTGTAATCCTACATTAATTGTATTTGGAAATGAATATAGATAAAACCTGGTACCAAAGGGACATGTTGTGAACTCATATATCAATTTTACTACTCTTTAAAAGAATAATATGTGCCATTTTCTGATTCATATTTGATTTTTTTAGGTTATGTTCCCATGATCCATTCCCTATTTGTTTAGTATGGAGTCACGCCTTATGTGTTGGATGGAGATCCCCTACTTGTAAAATAATTCATGGATAGTTTTTTTAATTCTTATTTGAGTCCTAGAGTGATATCCTATATCATTAACATTTCCTATGCTGGGGTTATTAGTATCATCTTGACAAAAAATATAAGAGAATCAATCCCCTATATACCAGGATAATCTAGATTGGTTTGTCTGAACACCTCACGGCCTTTGGTGTGATCCTCATCTATGTGTCCTTAATTTCAAAATATCAGTATGTACTTATTATAGTGTGGCTAGATGGGAATTATATCTCATATATACTTCAAAAGTTCTACTTTAATCATGGAAAATGTTCCCCCAAATGACTTCTATATGATAGCTTCGAGCATGAAACCTAGGATGGAAATATTTTGGTCTATGTTCTTGATAATATCTGTCTTCTATGAGTATATCTAGATTTAATAATGTTTTTTATTGGATTATACACCTGATGAAATGATTATTATCCTTTATATAGCTTAAATTATGATTCTTGGGTGTCCAAATGGGTTTAAAAAAAATCACCCATGCATGTGATTTTACCACACATGGCATGTATTATGTAGGAGATCAATCTTATAACAATGTCTTATAATGACCAGTAACATGTGGATCTTAGATATTTAGAAATACTATGGTTTCTTCCTTTTCATAAATTGATAGCATTCATAACCCGCATGACGTGTTGGACATGTTTATAGTTTCTCTTTGTGGGTATGTATTTGGAACATTTTGTTTCTAGTAATTTTTGATATACTTAGATGCTTGGATTATAGATGTAGGCATGCATGGTTATTTTTTATTCTACATGATACCATTAAAATTATTGGTTGGGTTCTCTGTGTGTGTTTATATGTACATTAGAATAAGGAATCATGTATTTTCAATATTCCTACTCAGCACTTGTGGATAGACCCTGGCCTATTGTATAAGGACTTGGAGATGTAGTGAAATGGTTTATGATGGGGCATGTTATGATTAAAATTGGAATGGTGTATAAAAAAATGGGATATCATATAAATATTCTAATCCTTGGAAATGGGGAAATATTTTTAAAATAAATGATTTTATCTAAAATACCCACATCATCCCCTATAATATATATTGACCATCTCACACATCATGAAATAGAAATATAATAGTTTCTAAACAATCTCATCGATTATTAATGTAGTATCTATTCATGAAATAGTTCAATCATAATAAATAATATACCTAATAAAAATGAAGTTAGACAATCAAAAATATTATAATGTTACTATAATAAAATAATGTGAAATAAAATATTACATAATTATTCCATTTTAATGTGTGGTCTAAGAATATTAAATTATGAATAAAAAATAATTATGAAAATATCAATACAAACATAGTTTTTGTTTTAGAAAATCAGTCTAATTGCAACATTTTAGAGAAATTATTTATTATTTTAAATATTTTATTGAGGGTTGGTTTATATTTATATAACACCAAGAAAAACAATACTCTAAATCTAATATGAGTATTAAATAGTATAAATAATTATATTACCAGGTGTTCATCCATATATAATATTAGTAATCAGCACAAAATTAACAATTTATCTCATAAACATAGTTAATGAAATCATATATTTTTAATTTAGATCATCTATTTAAAATATGTTTTCTATTTAATATTTTTTTTTCATACATTTAATTTTCTATATGTAAAACATAAATTTGGTTTTTATTGTGATAAATCTATTTCCATTAGCACTTATAGTTTAGAAAATATATTGGAAATAATTTGTTGTAGTGAAATTGGATTCATAAAATAATGTTATGGAGAAAACTGTTCGTAAAAACTACATACTGGTTCAAAATATTGGTGAAAAAATAAATTATATTTTTAAAGAAATGATTTATTTTCTAGGATGAAAAAATATATTTTACTTTTTCGGTTTCTGTAACACTCAATTCCAATCAATTATAAATACACAGAGATGTTATTGATCCATTGATTCACCTTTTAGGTAATGTTAATAATGTACCATTGACATTAATTTCATTTAGTATTAAGTGGAAAGTAATGATTTAATTAAAAAAACTAGTTAATAACAAAATAAGTGGTACTAAAATTTTCAATTTAGTGACACTTTCAATTTTTTTCAACTTATATTCCCAATTTGGTCATTTTCATAATCATTACAATTCAATAAGGGTTCAATAGTAAATAACTAAATTAATGGGGAAGTGTAAATTCATATCACAAAGCATAATTAAAAAACCTAGATTAACTAAATTATACAGCCTTCTAATCATATATGTGATAATTATTAACCAATTTAGTAATTATAATGGTTTCAAAATCATTAAGACATAATTAATCTCAATTATAGAAAATTTATTCAACCATATTCATTTAAAAACTAATATTAAATTTTTTATTCATTACCTTTTATTTTAAAAATAATCATGTTTGATTAATAACTATTTATAATTCTGTTTTGAGAAGAATTTTCCATGAAGTGTAAATATCAAGTATATAAAATAAAACAACAATATTTTGAGATGTTATCAAGGTAAAAAACCCAAACAATTATAAAATCGCATGTTGATATGAGTTGTTTATTTAAAAAAACATTTAAACCATAATTTCATAAGTGATTTTTCATATGAATATAAATTTAATAGCTAAGTACGGTATTCATCAAAAAACCATAATTTATATCTTTTAACTATAATTATATTTTAATTTATTATGTTTACTAAAAAATGGTATGTAATTACCAAGATCTTCTAATGGATTTTGATATGGGTCAAATCCACCGGCTAATGAAATTTTCTTGATGTTTCATCAAGTGTACTCTCTTAAAGTCACAACAACCCCTAAAAATAACTAAAATTTAATTCCCCAACAAATTAGTTTTTATTTCCTATTATACAAAAATTACCATTTCAAAATCCTAATAAAAGTATTATCATAAAACAAATAATGAACTAGTGACTAATAAAAATGAATCCACAGTTAAACCATACCTAATAATCCCTAAGGATTTATTTCTAATTAAGACCCCCCAATAAATAATTTCATTACAATAACTCAACCAAAATATCGAAAAAACATCAATAAATAAATTAAATAAGAATCCATTAACTAAAACCAGTAGAATTCATTAAATAAATGCAATGTCCCGAAAATTCCATGTACTTATTTTTTAAATATATTGAATTATTTCATGACCGTGAAATATGACGGTGCACAATTCCGAGGCCCAGAGTGCCCAGAATGGTCCGTCTATGTTTTGTTAAGGTTCAATTAACGTGCGTAAGTAGTTGTCCTGAAAAAGTGCAATAACTCTTAAACAGTTACTCAGATCAGAAATCTGAGGGCACCATTATGCTCAGAATGGCGGGTTTACCCTAGGAACAACTTAATTTTAGTTTGCATGGGCCTCCTATGAGAAAACCCAAAAATGGAATAACTGTAAATAAGATAATTAAATAAAGTTATTTTATTTTTCAAATGCTTATAACTTACAAATGGTAACTTGGATTAAAAAACCTGAGACCACCTCTGAACTCATGAAGGTATGTTTTCTTTTGGAAGATACTAACACAGCCAGCACGAGCCACAAGTGAAAGTTAGTTTTTGGCCGTAAACAAAATAATTAAATGAAAATTTGTTTTTGTAAAATCCATAACATTTAAATGATCACTATGATGGGAAATAAAAGATTACCATTGGGTTTATTGGGGATTTTTTCCCTTAGACACATCCTATCCTCGACCGGTGTGGGTCGAGGGTGACTATTAATAATTTTCCAAAATAAAATTCGTGTACTTTCAGTAAACACACGTGCATCATTTTTTAACATTTGACCTAATGCATAGAATTGAAATATGAGGACACTATTGATCTCGCAATGCCAATATTCTCTTAAGGAGACCATTAACTCTACCACAGTTGGTCAAGGATATGAGTAATTTTTTCGTATTTTCATCGGAGGGTTGGACAAAGAAAATTAACATTTATTTTGTTTTTAATACCTCTCCATTGAATCATAAAATAGGGGACACATGATAATGGTTGGGCATTTAATTATGGGAATTAAATTATTGGTTACACAAAATATGAAACCACATTTCCCATTCATTAATATGATATATTAATCTAGAATTAATAACCCAACTTGTTAATGAAGAGTTATTTTATTAACTCTTCTTGTGGGTTGTATTCCCATTGGCGAAAGGGAGAGGAGGCCAAGGATGGAGAATCCTCCAATGAAGATCCACCCCCTAAGGAAGAATTAAAACGACACATGAACCCATATCGGAAACGTGTTGCAGGAGTGATGAACACCATCGTCCCCTTCAACGACCTCATATTCATCCTTGCGACATCCCCAACAGACGATTGATGTAGAAGATTGTTTAAGATTGTTAATAGTTAATTTTATTTTTAAATCTTTTTCCTTGAGCCACATGCTACTGGTCTAACGCAGAGGGTACGTGCCAAACGAACACAACCCTATCCCTCCACATCATCAATGTTGATGCGTTATTCATGGAAAAGGGGGATGAAAACTGACACCGGTGAGGCATAAGGTGGTAGAAAACACTCTGTCCAGCCACGATGGCCACGGTTGGGAAAACTTCACCACCAGAGGAGGTTGCGGCCTGTCGGCCGTAGTGGGGGAGAATTCCAGCCAGTGTGAAGGTGGGGAAGCACGTGTCCGCACTTCCAGTAGAAGTGAATGTTGTGACCCATCGGCCGCGGCGGCACACAAAGGTGTACGGCAACTGGATGGCTGCGGGAGGAGCGGTACACCTCCGTACCACTGAAAGGGAGGGCCGGCCATTCTTACCGGCCATGTCACATCGGGATGGATCCTCTCTGGTGAGTCCTGAATTCAAGCACGTGGTTCCACATGGAACCACTTGGTAGGCCGAGTCGAATGGTCCAGCAAGGCACATAAACCCTGGTGTCTGCTAGGGCAGACCCCTCCTCAGCATGTCACCTGACCCCAACCTTCATCTTAGGGCACCCTACAGGTTGGGCCGGGCCACCCCCTTCACGGGCCAGGCCAGATCCAGGCCCATCTGGACCCAGTTTCACCTTTTTGGCTGTAACATGAGAATTGGGCGTCCGTTTGAAGAACCATCTATGGTGTTGGGATCCTTGTATTGATATGGTATTTTTTTGGTTAAATACCCTTTAGTTTTGGATATAGTTGGAATAAAAATGGTTTGGATAGAACCCGAATCCAACTAAGCCCTCAAAACAAAAACATATATAACTCACATACCGAGTGCCTGATTGACGCACCGTCTATCGCGTTGGGACACTTATGACATGGTGGTCCTCTAGGATACTCCTCTGTGGAGCTTAGTTATGGTCTAAGTACGCCCAATATCTTGAGGGATGATTCTACCTAACTCGAACGCACCAGGTGCGAGGAATCCAGTGGCTGGTAGTGAGGCAGAGGTTGGAGACATATCATGCGGAGTTCAGCGCTCACTGACCATGTGTGGGTTAGCGCATACTGACCCTATGTGGGTCAGTTTTTTTGTGGGTCAGCACTCTGCAATCCTATTTGGGTCAGAGTATACGGATCCTTTGTGGATCAGATCCTATGTGGTTCAGTGCTTAACGATCATGTGTGGGTCAGCGCATACCGATCCTATGTGGGTCAACAAGGGTTAGTTGGCTATCGACTCCAAGAGGGTCGGATCATATGTGGATCATTGCGGGGGTTAGTAGCTATCGATACTGTGTAGGTCAAACTCTATATGGTCAGAAGCAGTTACTCTTGAAAGAATATGATGTTCTAGCTTCGCGACTAACCATCTGTACTTCTATAATTCACTGAAAACTTGGTTTGAGTTGAGACTCTTTGTGAGCTGTCTTTACATTGTGCATGTGATTTAGTTTATGCTACGTGGTACTATACATGTGTGGCACTTCAATATTTGTGGTGTTACTTGTGTGGTATTTCTATCTTCTTGGTGTTATCTGTGTGGTACTTCTATCTTCGTGGTGTTACATTTGTGGTAATTCTAGCTTCGTGGTGTTACCTTTGTAGTACTTATACCATTGTGGTATCGTGTTTGTGGAGTTACGTGTGTGGTACTTCTATCTTTGTGGTGTTAACTATGTGGTACTTCTATCTATATGTTATTACCTATGTGGTACTTCTACCATTGTGGTATTTTCATTGTGGTGTTAACTATGTGGTACTTCTATCAATATGGTGTTACTTGTGTAGTAATTAAACCCTCGTGGAGTTACCTTCGTGGTGTTATCTTCATGGTGTTTCATGTGTGGTACTTCTACCTTCATGGTGTTTCCTATGTGGTGTCCTTCAATCATGTTTGAGATGAGTATATCTTGATAACTTAGGTATATGTATGGGCATATCCCTAAGTAAAGCTAATTTCTGGCTTTGTGGTTATTCCGTTGTTGAACTGTAGGAGACCTAAGAGGTTCTTGGTGTCCCTACTGAGTATTTTTATACTCACCCCTACACGGGCTTCACCCACACCTTTTTGTGTCTGGTGCTGATGACACAAACCTTAGATCAAGGCTGAGGGTGCTAGGACTGGACAGTGCACAGAGGTGGACCATTCAGTGTGATGTGACACAGAGGAGAAATACAGACGTGTAGTGTTTATGACGTGATCTATACCTACCCTTCTGGTAAGAACTTCGAAGGATGGCCCAATAGTTATTTTCCATTTACATTCAGTTGTATTGTATTTTCAGTTGTACTTGTACCTTTATAGTTGGGCTTGTATTCCGGTCCCTTTTACTTTCCACACTCATTTAATACAGCTGTTTACTTCACATTTCTTTATTATTGTGTTCATGGACTATGTGTTTGTATAGGAATAAACGCAATCCCTTCCCATTTTAGGGAGTATGCCTTTCGATGCTAGTCACCAGCCCCTAGCCTATGGAATGTAGGCTTGGGGTAGTTAACTCACGGGCCCGAGGGATGGGTCATGACAATAAAAATTGATTTCACAATAAGAATTGTCAAATCCAAAATCTATAGACCCAATTACATTAGTGGTTCTACAAAACGATTATAGTTAAATATAAATTATATGTGAATGTTATACTAAATTAGATTTATTAAAGGTAGAACTCATTTTATATCAAGCTATGATGAAGGTTTAAGAAGTATATTCTTGAGTGGGACAATGAGTGAATATGGAAAGTTACATATTTTTTAGAAGATAATAAATCCGATGGAACATAAAATAATGGTAATTTAATAGAAAAAAATGACTAATGTTCCAATATTTTAAAAATATAATATATTTTCACCATTATGTTCATATTCCATGACCATTTAATACTCATTCATTTACCAATGGGTACAGAGTTTTACCCCATGTTCCAAGGGACCATGTTCTTCATACTTGGTACCTAATATAAATCCAAATTGTACATGGAACCACCTAAAAAAATATTATTATTAGTTACATGTAACCCACATTATTTTAATAATTCATTTTATTTTATAATTTTTTATATTATATTGGGTTATCATGAGTTTTTGGTGTCTTAATAAAACAATTAATGGTTTTGGGGTCACAGAAAGGTAGACCTTTATTAAGATAAATCACGTGAAAAGAATTTAAGGGATAATATATTTATGACAATGTGGGTTTTCATGGGTTTTTTAATTTCAATAAAACTTAGTGGCTGGTATATTCACATTCTAAATTCATGTCCAATGGAAGTTGCACGATTAGAGAAATATTTTACCAGATCATATGGAATAACCATTAAAGCAACCCCAAATCAATTAAACGCGATTTAAAAAATTTAACATCTTCATTTTGGATTATTTTCCACTCCCTCAACCTTACTTATATTCTCCTAGAATTCTTGTCTCACATGTGTAGTTTATCCACCACTTCCTCTTGATTTTAATCTCTGTTATTTTATTTTCCATGTGATTTCTCTAGGTAATTATTCCTTTTATTATTTTATCCTCCCCTATATTATAAAATTTATTTATCCAAAGGTTTTCATTATATTTGAACCCAAAATTTTTGTTCAATGTAATAATTTAGTTTTATTTTGTTCAAACTTATGGTTTTCATTTTTTAGTAACCAAAGAGGGTGTTTCCTAGCTCGTTTAAATGTATGTCAGGGGAGGTGACACATTATAAATTGATTACATAAAATTTAATTTTGGTTTTTATATTTGTTTAATTAGTTTTTTAATTCATGAATATGTAGAGATTTATAAAAATTTTTTTTGATGTTATATCTTTACTGGAAATTTTTGTTGGTTTTATAAATTGATTCCATGAAATTTTATCCTCAAATAAGAGGGGTTCTTTATGAATGTTGTGTATCACCATAAAAAAAATATACATGACAAATGTCTATATAAATTCCTAATAGGATATTCAATATCAATTTAATATAAACTATTTGGATTAATCTAATTTTCGATTTTAATGAAAAGGATCATTAATTATTGATTTTATTGAAAAGTTTGGGTTCTTTTTTATTATTTTCAATATATCATTGAATGTGATAATTATATGAGAAAAATGACATGGTATACTATGTTTTTATTCATGTTCAGTCATATGGGTAAAGCCTAATACTATATCGAATTAGAGAGTTTTCAGGGGGGTGGTTTTAAAACAAAATCGAAATAAACTTGCCCATGTGCACAGTTTCACCTAGGTGGACACATGGTTATGGAAAAATGTGTGCTACCCATGCATGAAGTCATCCCCTACCTAGACATCTTGATGGGTCACAGTTATCCAAATCGAGTTCCAATCATTCTAACATCTACTTCCCGCACGATTAGCTTGCGCATAGTTTTTCCAAACTGTGTGTAAATGGTGTATAGGACCTTGTCATCCCAATTCCTTAGAAACCTCACCCAAAAACACCCCAGGTCAAACCCCATACCCTAGGTACTTGAAACACAGCCAAATTTACTTGAAAAAACACTCGAGATATCTACATAATAGTTCAGGATCATACATTTACCATTTTTCACGAACATTACCATGTTTCCACCTTTCTTGTCCTGAACTAGCCTGACACAACCCTTAACCGATCACCTAGGCCAGCCCGCAATATGTCCTGAGAGGCGTTCTCGACCCTCCCGGGATAGAAACAAGAATTGAGGGCATAAATAGAATAGACAATGGAATGATTTCTCAAAACCATAAACAATAAAAAACACAACAAAGAGTAATGGAAATCCAAAACATATTTATAAAAAAATGAATATGAAAACATGTATACATAAAAGCATGGTGAACAACTAAATGACACCACTAAACCGACTAGAACTGATGACCAACTAACTCCATGTTACCCCAGTGGTGACTCTCCTACAAAAAAATCCCATGCCTCTCACTATGATTGGACATACAATGTAACCTACAGAAGGAATAAAAACATAAAATAATTATAGGCATGAGTATTAAAACTAATATGCTAGCCCGATAATATATTCCCAATGCACATCCATTAAAAATAATAGAAACATCAATTAAATTTTTGAACTACAATATATAAAATAATGTTTTTCTACTAGGTTACTCAAAAATAGTATGATCCATTGCTCGTATTCCATTCCAAAACTAGATTCATTCAACTACCTTTCCAATATCATTTTCAAGGGGAATGTGATGATTACATTTTTAGATTTTCACAAGAGGATAAAAAAATTTAATTTGATAACCGATTTCATAAACCTAATTAAGAACAACCCCCCAAATTCCATGAGAACCAATACAGAATAATTCATAATATTAATCACACTATAAGGGTAATGAAAATATATATACCAGCATTATATTCATCACTACAAGCAACTAAAAGAGAATAGACCTGGGTAAACCTTGGAGATCAAGAAAAAACTAGGACATACTAATACCTGATACTCCATACCCATTGTCATGCCACACATGATAAAAATTAATATGCCCAAATTTCTAGACACCCTAACGCAGGACCGAATTAGGGGCCCAATCACATAGTAATAAACATAAAATATATCCACCTACGATGGGTCACTAGTCAGCCCATCCACTACTAGTGTAGAAATCGTTCTTAGAATGATATCTCAATATGTCAGGTTCCCATGTATCATGTATATGAAAATTGGGTGTTCCAGTCTATTCCATCTGATAATCTAATCACCACATATATATAATGATAATTCACAATAGACATCACCTCAAGTCACTCAAAAGTCCGATCTCATGCCATTAATAAAAAATAACATAAAGATTCCAACCCAAGGAACTCTCATAATAGATAACAAGGATTATTCTATATGGAAGTTCCATTCACTATATACATACTATCATGGAATAAGAAACATCCACATGAGGTTTTAGTAATTTTTTTACTACTTTTCCCAATGATGCCAAATGAGGCCTTAGGAGTTTCTCAAAACAAATGTTTTCAAAAGGAATACATTTTACTTTTAATAAATATGTATATAATCACCATTTAAATTTGATAAAAACTTTCATAAATCCCTTAAAACACTAAGGATACATATTACTAACATGACCATTTTCATAAGTATGCCAAAACGACCATTTTCCAGCAACTCAGGCCAAAACATGTTATAAACCAAAACCCATTTATTTGTAAAACCAAATTCAAATTTTTAAGTCATAAAAGGATCCGAAAATAAAATTTTTCATGATTCCAATGTATTTATAAATCCAAACAATCCATTTAAAATTTCACTAGACACATGAAAGGAAACTGGGCAATTTTCCAAACACATGGCATGCACACTAAAACACAAAATCTTATTTTTAGCACATAAAAAGGAATAAAATACTATTTTCATGCCATAAATTTATTAATTCTACTGAAAAAATATTCAAAAAACAATAAAAAGGTATAAATCTCATGGAATAATATATCAAACAAGATTAGTGCACATTTATAACAAAACAACTATATTTTGAAAAAAATAAGGCAAAAAACATCATTTGCACACAAAACAATTAAAACCATGGTTTCAAAGCAAAAAATATCATATAAATAAGTTTATAACAGTATGATAATGATGAAAAAAATTATAAAGGCTTGTGAAAGGGATATCTGACATCGAATCCATGGGGGAAAGGAAACACACACACACACGAAATCACCCATTGTGGTTCCCAACTCTCAAGATCTACGAAGAACCACCCTAAAAGAACCAAAACACCATAAAAAATCCTTCCAAATAGTACTATAGTCCATGAATGACTATGGTAGAATATGAAACCAAAAGGAAATGGAAGGAGAAGGAAGAGGGAGAAGAATGGAGAGAGAATCTCACCTTAAGAACGAATGAACTCTTCATCTTCCCTTAGCTCTACACCTTTAGAGGAAAGGTAATGGAATAGAACATCTTGTATATTATCCCTGGGTCTGGAAGAAAAAGGGAAATTTTATTTGGGGTAAAAATAGTGAAATATAAAGGATTTATGAAAGAGACAATTTACCTTATAATATCTGTGTGATTTCAATAATCTTGGGACGTTTCTCCCTAATACTCGGCTAATATGAAATCCAAAGAGTAAAAATAGACAATGAGGGTTTGATTATTTATAATGGTATCATGTGGGAGGTGGAATCATAAAAAAAACTCATTTAATAAAAAACATATAAAAGAAACAAATGATTTTTTGGAAAAATGAAATGGGCCCACAAGTTGGCCCAATACCTGAATAGATAACAAAAAATCACCATTATTATTAATTTTTAATGTGTCCAAAAGGATTTTTAGAATTTAAAAAGTCATTTGAGGGAAAATAAGAAGTGTAATTTGTTAAAAATGATAAAAAATTAAGGAGTTAAAAATGAAACAAATTATGTTTTTAATTCTAGAAATGGGCTCATGGTTTTTCCCAAGTTATTATGTAACCACCCTTTCTACAAAAAATCCAAAAAATTAATTGATGCCCCAATGGTGGAGGATTAGATATAAAAGAAACTAAAAAAATAATCATTAATCTCAGCCATGACCCAGGAAAAATATTGGTATTTCCAATGATCCAGATCAAAACAAAGGCTAGAAAAACTAGGTGCAACATTTTTGATTTATAATACATGGACTCCCAAAAACTCTTAAAGGTTTAAAACATGGATTTTTGTCATAAAAAAATTTGTATGGTGTCATATCTTAACATGGTTTTTGTTGGAACCATGGTATTCTATGCATGATTTGGAGTATGGTTTGTGTTTGTTGTCAATCATCAATGGATGTTCGGATCATGTCCCAGCAAAGAGATCATACCGTTCAAGCAGAAAACAGTATTAAAGGTGGCGCCATTTCCCAGTGTTTGCCAAATTTTTGGGGTCCAAAATCTGGAAGTTGCTGAGCATCGTGAAAAGTGAATTTCCATGAAGATAATAATTTAATATGGAAAAGGCATGAATTTCACGAAGAGAGGATGCATGGTTTGGTAATCGCGAAGACCAGAAGAATGGAGGCGGTGAGTCTTCACGATTACGTCAAAGCTTCGTGAACAAAAGAGGATGAAGAGCATCGCGACGACGAAGAGATTTGCGAGGGAACATCGCGGCGAAGGCGCGACAGAAATGACGGAACACTCCGCGATTACGATGAGCTTTGAAAATGGAATATTGCCATAGTGCTTCGCGGTTTTGAGAGAATTTCGGCAGGAACTTCGGAGCTTCGTGATTTGAGCTGACGTGGCACTGACTTTTCATGGAAGGGTCGAGGGTCAGTGGAATCAAATTTAAATAGAGGTCGACCCCCTCAAGAGAAGTAGACAGAATTTCAAAGAAAGTCCTTTTCTCTCGGTTCGCAAAGGTCTCTCACGAAGGCAGTGTGCTTATCAAAAGAGGAGCTTCGCGGCGGCTATTCTAGTTCCGCAAAAGTCATGCACCCCACATTGGCTCAGTGAGCTTTGCGAAGAGGAAGGAGCTCCGTGATAGCCATGCATTGTGAAGGCTGGAGCATTGCGAGAGTGATTCGCGATTGAGCTTCGCGAAAAGGCAGGGACTCCACGAAGGCTTGTTTGAGCTTTGCAAAATTGGGAGCCGTGCGAAGTAGGGTACTTTGTGAAGGCCTTTTTCCAAAGGTTGTTTTCCCAGTGGACAAGGGAAAATGGGGTTTTCATTAGTGGTTGGAATTTGGACTTTAACAGAGCATTAACTCAGGACTCTGATGTAAGAAAAGTCTCATGCTGAATAAGAGACAAGGACCTTCATGTCTATCTATTAGAGAGACCTTCACGTCTATAAACTGATTGAGACTTCACCAACGGCAGTGAGACAGGGGGAGTCAACGGGAGTGACCCGAGGGAAGCAGTGATCTATCTATGAACCTTTGTAAAGGCATTGAACCTAGTACAGAGTGACTGTGCCGGAACAATTTTAATCCACAAATTGTGAAGATTAGTTGATTTTGGTATGACCAAAAACTTGTCGGCGTATGCTCCTTGGACGTAGCCCTTAGTGGTGAACCAAGTAAAAAGGGTTGTGTCTTCTCTATGCATGTGCATGTTTTCTTTCTGATCATTTTCATCATACAGGTTCAACAATTTACTACCAACGTGGGAACAAGATCCAGCACATTAAAAGAAAAAGTTGTCACCCTGATTCACCCCTCCCCTCTCAGGGTGTCCCGGGGTCCTTCAAGTGGTATCAGAGGGAGGTTTCTGGTGTTGAATCTGTCCTTTAGCATCATGGAGAATGCAGTCAATGTTAGGGGAGTCCCTCACTTCGATGGAAGTAATTTCCAGATCTGGAAGAACAGAATGAGATCTCATCTAAGATCTCATAGAATGGACGTTCTCTTTTCTACTGTGCAAGGAATACAAGTCACTGACCCAACAGGCCTATCTATGACTGAAACAGACAGGAAAATTCTTGATGTAGATGCTAAAGCACAAAATGCACTTACTGCAGCCCTTTCTGATCAGATCTACCTAAAGGTGATGAATTTTACCTCAGAAAAATCCATGCGGGATAAACTCGAGAATATATTTAAAGGAGATAGCAAAGTGAAGGAGGTGAAACTACAAGTGCTGCACAATCGGTTTGATGATCTGAAGATGCATCCAGACGAGAATACAAACTCTTTCTTCAATCGAATTACTGAAGTGTTTGGAGCAATTCGGGGTCTAGGTGAAGAAATCAAATACATTGATATTGTAACGAAAATATTAAGAAGACTTCCACCTCTGTACAATGCAAAGGTGTCAGCCCTTGAGGAAAGAGATCTTTCAAAACTTTCTCTGGATGATCTACTTATCAGCCTGGTAGCATATGAAATGAGAGTCAAACCAGAAGATGCTACATCTCATGTGATCAAGGAAATGGCATTCAAGGACATGGATAAACTGAAAATCTCAAAAGATAGTAGTGGTGAATATGATGATGAAAAAGAAATTCTTTCTCTCATTGCAAAGAAGTTCCAGAAGGGGAAAGTGAAATTCAAAGGGAAGTTACCTCTCACATGTTTTTTTGTGGAAAATTTGGGCACATTGCCTCTTAGTGCTTAAGAAAGATCAATGATGAAGATAGTGAAGATGAATTCATTGAGAATCCTCAGAGAAGGTTCTTCAAAAAGGGAGACTTCAAATCTGGAAAGAAAATGCAAAGGAAGAGTTTTGTCTGTGAAGAGGAAGAAGATGATAATGAATTCTGTGATGAAGAAGAACCAGAATTCAAAACTGGGAACCATGCTTCTGTGATGGCCACTGTTAAAAAGTCAAAAGATACTGGTGGAGAAAAACAACTGAGAACTTGTGTAGATCCCGAGATGCAACTTAAGGATGCAATTAATAAGATTAAGATTAAATGCAAGAGTTGCAATAAGTGGAAATCTATTGTAGAAGAATCAGCTGAATATGTTGATCAACTTGACGCTAAAATTGAACGAATGGAAGAATTTGTGAAGGTACAGTCTAAAATAATTGAAAGAAATGATGATGTAGTGGATCTGAAGCTGAGAATTGAAGAGCAGGAAAAGGTCATCAATGACCTCACCTCCAGAATAGATGAAAAATCCAATACTGCTGAGGGTCTTGAGGAGGAAGTTGTTACTCTAAGGAGTATACTTGAGACTGAATCAATTCGAAAATAATCAAGGAAGAAAATACAGTTTGGAAGATTCTCAGATGCATAATTACTTGCAAGAGCCAAGTGCGGTTCAGATGGGGTTGGAAAAATCTTGAGTAATCAAAGACCCGCTTGCATGGGAAAGAGTGGAATTGGCTGTGAGGCTGAGACATCAACTACTGTAAGTGAAAAGATCCAAAATAAAGATAAGATGAAAGTTTAACATGTTGAAACGTTGCTTAAAGTGCTGAAAAAGGAACCCTCAACCAAAACTAAAAGGAGAACTGAAAATTATCCTCAAATATTCAGAAATGACAGACAATCTAACTTTTCTCCCAAGGAAGAAGGTATGAGGAGAAATTCAAGTGAAAATACATTTCCTCTCATGAAGTGTCAGTTCTGTGGCTATCTGGGCCATACCATGTCTTATTGTGAGGAGGCAAGAAGCTATCTGAATGGAGAAGATATAGAAGTTCAACAAAGGAGAACAAATTCATATCCTAATTCTTATAGAAGATTCAATTTCTATGGATATTGTTTTTGTTGTTCTAACTTTGGTCATAAGGATGATAATTGCAGGTAGAGAAGGGACATGGACACCTCATACCGAAGTTCAAGACAAGTCAAGTCTCATCAGCAAGACAATGTTGCTCTTTCAAACAGGTTTTTTCCTCTCGAAAAAGATTTTGATTATGAAGAACTTGGGTATATGGAAGAGATAATTGAAAGGTAATCAGTTCTATATACTCAATCCAATGTCTCATGGAAGGAAAGGAAGGAGATTGAGAAATCCAACCTTGCAGAGGTGGCCCTCAATGCTACAAAGAACAACAGTACCTGGATTCTGGATAGCGGTTGTTCGTCTCATATGACGGGTAATGCTGGCCTGCTGATGGATATACAAAGGATGGTTGATGGTACAGTATGATTTGGTAATTATGGGGCTCTGAAAATCAAAGGGAGTGGAAGTACTGGGTTAGCTAATGGAGAACTAAAGAAGACTGAAGTCCTTTATGTTGATGGCCTACGTCATAATCTCCTCAGCATGAGTCAAATATGTGATGCAGGACTTATAGTTACTTTTAATCAGAAAGGCTACACTATCAAAGGAAAGACAGGAAATCCACTTATGAAGGGATGCAAAACAGAAAGCAACTTGTATCAGGTTGATAGTGAAGAAAATGTATGTTACATGACTGTTGAAGAAGAAAACAATTTGTGGCATCGGAGAATGGGACACATCAATCAACAAGACATGGAGAAAATTTCAAAATTGAGAATTGTCATGGACATTCCCAACCTGAAGCGTGAACGTGAAAAATCTTGTGATGCTGGTATTCGTGGGAAGCTAGTCTGCAATTCATATCGGCCAAAGAAGAAAAGGGCATCTCACCTTCTTGATCTGATTTATACAGATGTATGTGGGCTGATAAATGTTGCCGGAACTCATAGAGAAAGGTACTTTGTCCCTTTCATAGATGATTATAGTAGAATGGCAGGTGTGATGGTCATTCACAGGAAACGATAAGTCCTTGACTGCATGACAACATATCGGCGAATCGCCGAGAATGATACTGGACAAACAATCAAAGTATTGCGATCTGAAAATGGAGGATAATACACGTCCATTGAATTTGAAAATTATCTGGAGAAGCATGGGATACAACATGAGGTAGTTGATGTGAGAACTCCACAACAAAATGGAGTTTTTGAACGTAGGAATCGACAGGTGAACAACATGGTACGAACTATGTTGATTAAGAGTCATATTCCATGACATTACTGGAAAGAGGATGTTCAAGCTGCAGTGTACATTCAGAATTGAACGAGACTTTATATGGGTGAGACGAAGACACCATATGAATTGTGGCCTGGACGGAAGACTTCATTAAAATGCTCTCATGTCTTTGGAAGTAAATTCTTCATCAAGAACAAATAAAGATATCAAGGAAAATATGGCGACAATGCAGATGAAGGAATTTTCCTCAGTTACTCAATGAATAGAAAAGCCTACAAGTGTTTCAACAAGCATTTAGGAAGAATTGTGGAAAGCAGTGATGTTAATATAATTGAAGATAAAAGTACAAATGCTTCAAGGATGTCATATGATGATGTGATAGAAAGTCGGGAAGAAAGTGAAGAGGATGAAAATAAAAATGCAGAAATAGAGGAAGTTGTTCAAAACACTCAGCAGTCACATCATTATGTTGACTCAGAAGACGAATCTGAAGAGGAAATCTTGGATGGTGAGAATGCGACTGAACCTCACAGGAGAAATCTAAGAGCAGGGATTGATCCATCTAACATAATTGGAGACAGTAATTCACCCACACAGACAAGGAGGATGAGGAATAACACACCTTCTACATTCTGTCAGTTTTGGAGCCATCCTCATTAGAAGAAGCTACAAAGGATGAGTCCTGGGTGAAATCCATGAATGAAGAGTTAGATCAGATTGACAAGAATCAGACATGGGATCTTGTCCAGAGACCAAATGGTCACAATGTTATTGGAACAAAATCGATATTCAAGAACAAGTTTGCTGAGCATGGAAATGTTATTAGAAACAAGGCTCGACTTGTATGTAAAGGGTATTATCAGATAGAAGGTGTTGATGTTGAATAGACCTTTGTTCCAATGGCCAGACAGGAGTCAATCAGGCTATTTCTTACCATGGCTCTCCAAAGAGGATATAAAGTATATCAAATGGATGTCAAGACATCATTCTTAAATGGTGTACTCAATGAAGAAGTCTACATTGAACAACTCGTGGGTTTTCTTCTTGGTGATGATGAATCAAAAGTATGCAAGCTAAAGAAAGCACTTTATGGCCTGAAACAGGCACCACAGGCATGGTACTCCAGACTGGATTCTTACCTCAAGAAGTTGGAATTCAAAAGAGGAGGTGTAGATCACAATCTCTATGTGAAGAATTCTTCGAAAGATCAGTTCATGTTTCTAGTTTATGTCGATGACATTATATTTGGTGGCAGCATGCAGAAATCAGTGGATAAATTTTCCAATCATATGAAATCAGAATTTGAAATGTCAATGATTGGGGAGATCACATATTTCTTGGGACTACAAGTGACTCAAAGGAAAGACTTCACTTTTATCTCTCAGGAAAAGTATGCCAGAGAGCAGCTGGAGAAGATTAATATGCAAGACTCCAAACCAATTTCAACTCCGATTGCAGTTGGAACCAAACTTGGAAAGCATGAGGAAGGGACATCTGTAGATCCCACCATGTACAGAAGAATCATTGGGATCCTATTGTACCTGACAGCGACATGGCTAGATATTGTCTTTGCCAAATGTCTTGCATCTTGCTTTCAGAGTATTCCAAAGGAGGAACATATGGCGGCAGTCAAAAGAATCATGCGATACATTGAAGGTACACACAACTTTGGGTTACATTTTCCTGTAGGTAGGGACAGTGAATTATCAGTGTTTTCTGATGCTGACTGGGCTGGTAATGTAGTAGACAAAAAGTCCACCAGCGGTGGATCTTTCAATATTGGGCATAAATGTGTTGGCTGGTTGAGCAAGAAACAAGAAAGTACTTCTCTTAGTACTGATGAAGCTGATTATATCTCTTCCACAAAGGCATGCACTCAATTGCTATGGATGAAGCAGCAATTAACTGATATTGGCGATGAGTTGAAGCAACCAATGGTGATTTACTGTGACAATAAGAGCTCAATTGATCTTATGAGGAATCCTGTTCAGCATTATCGTAAAAAACACATTGAAATCAGGTATCACTTTATCAAAGAGAAAGTTGAGAAAAGCTTGATTAGAATGGATCATGTGGGAACAAATGAGAAAGTGGCTGATATCCTGACAAAGCCACTGTCAGCGGCTATGTTTGAGAAGCATCGGTTGAACCTTGGTGTTCGGCCACCTCCCAGTGCATAATGAGGTTACATAATTCCCCTCTCCCCATTTTTTATAATTGTTTTAATCTGTTTATGGCTGTGATGAAGGTTTATGGGGGAGATACTATCCAGGGGGAGTATGGTTTGAGCTGAACGTGAAAAATTTACTAGTCTTTGGATTTATTGTCAATGGGGGAGAAAGGAGAAAGGAATAAATTCAGGCAACTTTTGTGATGAGAAGAATGATAAGGAAAATAGTGGAACCCAAGTCAAGCCTCCTCTCTTGTTTTCTACACCGAGCATTGCTCATGTAGACTTAGAGTGTTGGCTGACTTGATTCCTGTGTTTTAGATAGAGATCTATTGAATTTATTTTCTGATTGCCAACAAACCCAAAGGGGGAGATTGTTGTAACCATGGTCTTCTATGCATGATTTGGCGTATGGTTTTTGTTTGTTGTCAATCATCAAAGGAAGTTCGGATAGTGTACTAGCAAAGAGATCATACCGTTCAAGAAGACAATAGTATTGAAGGTGGCACCGTTTCGCAGTGTTTGCCAAATTTTGGGGGTCCAAAATCTGGAAGTTGCTGAGCATTGCAAAAAGTAAATTTCCATGAAGATAATAACTTAATATGGCAAAGGCATGAATTTCGTGAAGAGAGGATGCATGGTTTGGAAATCGTAAAGACCAGAAGAATGGAGGTAGTGAGTCTTTGAAATTACGTCAAAGCTTCGCGAACGGAAGATGATGAAGAGCATCGCGGCGATGAAGAGCTTTCCGAGGAAACTTTGCAGTGAAGGCGTGAAGGAAATGACGGAACGCTCCACGATTATGATGAGCTCTGCGAATGGAATATTGCCGTAGTGCTTCGCGGTTTTGAGAGAATTTTGGAGGGAACTTCGGACCTTCGTGATTTGAGATGATGTGGCACTGACTTCGCGCGGAAGGGTCGAGGGTCGGTGGAATCGCCTATAAATATAGGATGACCCCATCAATAGAAGTAGAGAGAATTTCAGAGAAAGTCTTTTGATCTCGGATCTCAAAGGTCTCTCGCGAAGGCAGTGTGCTTCGCGAAAGAGGAGCTTCGCGACGACTATTATAGCTCTGCGAATGTCGTGCGCCCCTCGTTGGCTCAGTGAGATTCATGAAGAGGAAGGAGCTCCACGATAGCCAAGCATTGCAAAGGATGGATCATCGCGAGAGTGATTCGTGATTGAGCTTCGCGAAAAGGCAGGGACTCTATGAAGGCCTGTTTGAGATTTGCAAAATTGGGAGCCTTGCGAAGTAGGGTACTTTGTGAAGGCCTTTTTCCAATGGTTGTTTGCCTAATGGACAAGGGAAAAGGGGGTTTTCATCAGTGGTTGGAATTTGGACTTTAACAGAGCATTAACTCCGGACTCTGATGCAAGCAAAGTGTCACGCTGAACAGGAGACAAGGACCTTCATTTCTATCTATTGAAGAGACCTTCACGTCTATAAACTGAGTGAGACTTCACCAACAGCAGTGAGCCAGGGAAAGTCAACGGGAGTGACCTGAGGGAAGCAGTGAGCTATCCCTGAACCTTTGTAAAGGCAGTGATCCTGGGACAGATTGATTGTGCCCGAATAATTATAATCCACAACTTGTGAAGATTAGTGGATTTTGGTACGACCGATAACTTGTCGGCGTATTCTCCTTGGACGTAGCCCTTAGTGGTGAACCATGTAAGAAGGGTTGTGTCTTCTCTGTGCATGTGCATGTTTGATTTCTGATCATTTCCATCATACAGGTTCAACAATTTCCTACCAACATGGGAACAAGATCCATCACATTAAAAGAAAAAGTTTTCACCCTGATTCACCCCTCCCCTCTCAGGGTGTCCCGGGGTCCTTCAGTATTTATAAAAATCAGTTTCGAATATAAATATCTCTTCTAATGGATTTCTTCCAAGAGTAATGAGATAGGCCATGTCTGAGTAACATAGTTTATCCCATTTCCAACAATCATCTATTATTTATTTTTATAAATTATATTTGCCAGGGCCTGTATAGGGATCTATAATCATAACAAATTCAAGAATTATTGAGATAAATTTCAAATTATTCATTATTATATCCCCCAAAATTAGATTTTCTCAACATCTTCCTTAAATACTCAGATTCATTCTCTATTTTTCACCTGAAACTTTTAATTATTTTAAAGAATCTTATTTATGTTTCATATATTTCAAATATGTAATTTGTGTGTTGTCACCACTAAATGTGAAGAAAAAGTTATAATTAGATTTTTATTGATTTTAAATCGAACCACAAATATCATAATGTAAAATTTCTTGCAGTTGTTTTGAACAAATGTAAACTTTCTTATGCACATAATTTGTAATATTTCTTTTATGAATAATTGTGAAACAAAAATCCCTTTTCCATTGATAATCATGAATGTCTCGAACAATATCTCACATTGATAAAATTATCATGATTCATTGATACTTGTGTCCTAGAATATTATGCCACTATTGATTATCTTCCACTATATTCATGTAATACGAGTTTTGTATTTCACAAATTTCAATGAAGTTATATATTTAAAATTTTCCTCTCATAATTTTCTTTCCCAGTTTTCCTAAAAAATCCAATATATTGTGAAAATAACATTGTAAACCTCAAATTTTTTTTAAACACATAGATGGATTTGTTTTAGCCTAACAATATATAAGGAATTAGTGGATTTAATCTTTTCAATCCAAATAATTGTTGAACGCACACCATTAATTCCAAATGATTCATCATTGTCTAATGTCACATTTACTTATTTAAAAAAAATATAAATTCATAAAAAAATTTCAAATATACTATCATATTACAAAAACACCCAATATCATTAATCCAAGTTTTTCTCCTATTATATCATTAAAAGATGTTTTAGTAACAAAATATTTTTCTTAATCCTTTTATTTATTCATTTCTAGCTTCTAAGAATTGATATGATTTTTTTGTAGCAATAAAAGAAAACTGTTAAAAAGATGTATGGTTTGTTCACATCTATAAAAAATTGTTTCTAGGGGTGAAACCAATTTTCAATCATTCCTCCATCCATCTTAGTTTTTATAAAAAACATTCTCTGACTTATTTATTTTAGTAGATTGGATCACCATAAATCTTTTCATTCCATAACATGTTGAATAATAGAAATCTTGTTGGATGAACCATCACATATTTTCCATGTGTTCGAATCCACCAATATAACAACAATATCCATAGAAAGTGTGTTTTCCACTAAAACATCCATATTGATCGATGTTGTGAACATGTTTCTTAGATAAACTATTTTTGTACCTATCTAAACCACCAAACAGTATATTATTAATATGAATATTATCTATCTTCTCAGACTTATCATAACAATATGGTTTAAAAAATTTCCATATTCAACATGTTTAGAATCATTTATGAATATAGGATTTTTAGAAAATGATGAATTCTCAACTTTATTTGTCTATTCAACATACATACCATTCCTGATACTATTAATTTTAGAAACACATCCAGATTCCTTATCAACCATTTTAGGAATTTTTTGTTAATATTTCTCCAGTATCTAATTATGACAATTTTCACAAACATCAGTGATATGGTTTTTAAATCTTGTTCCTTTATGTTCCTCTTTAGAATTTTTTTAGACAGGTTAAAATTATATTTTTTTCAACCATATATATATAATGATTTTCATTATGATTATTTTTTCTTCAAGATATTTATTCTACTCTTCATTCCCCACTTGCTTATTTTTCTGATCTTTTAAAAAACCTTCATGATTTTTTGTTGAGGAATATTTATCTTCTAACTTTTGTTTTTGTTCTCTAGAATTCAAATATTTGTAAGAAATTATTTGTACTCTTATCTCAAATAAAGTATATATGAGTATAGTATTCATAAAAAATAATGTTATAAAGTCTTCATCATTCACTATTGAAATTAAATTATTCTCACTAACATTGTAACCCATGATTTTTCTAGTTATGGATTATTTTCTGGTTTGATGGGAATTACATACTTTTTTTTCCGGTTCCAAGTGTGATGGGTGTTGAGTTTTTGGATTTTGTCCTTTTGTTCATTATTAAAACTCTTTTAACTTGGGTTTTTATGATTATTGGATAAAACATTCATGTTTTCACTTGTCAGTCCCTAGCACACTATAGTCATATGGTTACTTCTAATCATTCGAATAGTCCATGAAACCATAAAGTAAGTTATAGAACCTACTGCATAACTATCACAGATTTTGAGAAACTGTAATGTCGATTACCAATTAATCATCTGGTCATTTATTTTTCATGTTACAACAACTATACAATTACCATTTGGTTTGTTAAATTGTGCGGCCTAACCCTAAGACTTGCCCATTTTTTTGTAAAATTATAGGGTTTCCAATTATACCCCATTTGGGATTTTAATCCAAACCACTCCATATCCCTCCCGTATTGTGTTCTGAACCCTAGGGGTCCTCTCCCTCCCTTTTCATGCCTCCCGCCTTCTTTTATGGTAATATAAATAGATTATTATCATGTATTTCACTATATTTTTCATGGTAAACATCTCCTCTTATCACTCTATTCCTTGTTATCTTATTTAATTGTTGAGTTTCTTTTCCCCCATAGTCATGTTGACATTTGGTTTGGTTTTCCCCATTTTTTATGTTGGGTTTTTTTATTTTATGGTTCCTCTTGGTAGATCATGGGTTGCAGAACCCTCATAGAGAGTTTTCGATGGTGCGTTGTCATTTCACCCTGGATCTGAGGTAGTTTTTACCATGAACATAATGTTTTAATTTAATATTAATTAGTTTTTTTTAGTTTTTTCACCCTATTTTATTTATAAATGTTAATATATCATACTTGGATTATATTACTTAGTGCAAAAATGGTGTTTTAAACCTTATTTTTGATAACGAGAATTGTCTTAGTAAATATAAGAATCCACGTGTTTGGTTAAATGGACAGTTATCTTTTATGGGTTACTGTGGATATAAAATGCATTGTTTTAACTTTAATATGTATTAGAAATATTCAAACAAGTTTTTGGGGTTCCTTGTAATGTTTTCCATTTTGTTTTTGGTTTTTATAATGATATGAATGTAGTTTTACATGGTGTTTTGGAATGAGTCACCCATGAATGGACCGTTTGGTGCTTTTTAATAAATGTATTGTTTTCAAGGATTAATGGAATTTTAAAGAGTTTTTTTGTAAATCGGTTGAAATAGTAAATAGTGGTTTTACACCTCTTTTCATGAATTGATTACATGTTTGATAAAATTTGGTTTTGTGAGATTCTATAAGGCTATTTTTAAAATTTGGTGAAATAGATAAAAATGATTATTATAAAACCTCTGATAGATGTTTCTCATGACTTTTCAATGCATAATCGATGGTATTTACATGATCTAGAGTTATTGTGATCCATTATCAGGGTTCCTCAGTTGGAACCCTTTGTGTTCTATTTATTTTATTTCATGGGATTAGTCATTGCAGAAACTCAGTGTGGAAACTGTTGTGAATTATAAATTTATATATGTTCTGATTGGATTCTTGGATATCCTCAGTAGTCTAACCAAAATTATTTAAATGAGAAATGGGAACATTGTACAATGAGATAATTTTCTAGGAACAATTTCTACATTGGTCAGTCACATGCTAACCATTGTCCCGTAGTCGATGGATTTATTTTGGTTTAATACTTTTGGATTTTCCCCCGATATCTCTTAATTTAGAGTTGCATGGAATTTGAGAATTTTTTATTTCATCATGCGTGTGATGCAACTGGAGATGGGGTCGCATGTATTGTCATGTACATGATTTTTCTCTATCTTTTTGTTTCAACTATGTCTATTAGATCTTATTTTCATGTTTTTATGAATGTGATACTTGTAGGTATATTTTCATTTACATTGTTATGTGAACATTGTGGTGCATGCTTCTGTAGAGTTTATATGGAAGTGATGTGTTGGTTCCTAAAATCTCATGGAAAATGACATAATGTTACTATGATTTATAAAATTTCGTACCATAAAAAATGAAAGGCATCAATTCCCTTTCAAAAATGTTATTGACATGCTAATAGAATGAACATGGTTTTGGAAATGATTAATGGCAATGAGTTTCACATTGACATAGAGTGGACAACTATAAAAGAATAATTATATATATTGTAGTTTAATAATGAAAAATAATGTTTTTTTTTCAATTTAATATATTTTTATTGGGAATAGGATATCAGGATAGCTTATTTTGTTTTAATACCCACACCTATACTTACTTTTAATTTATTTTCATTGGTTCAAGATTCATCCTGACTTTAATCACATTGGGAGATAATTGATATTTATATTATACAGTGACCAGTGGGGTCACATGTATTTAGTGTGGTATTCTAATTTGATTCGTATATTTTTATAGTTGTTTTACCCTTCTTTTTCATATATAAAAGATATTATATTCAATTTTATATACATATTGTACATCTTGTACATCTTTCCTCTATTTGGTTGTTTAATTTTATTTGGGTGAATTCATTCCCTTAATGTACTCTATTGATTCCTGAAACTAGTTTTCATCCCTTGTGTATTGGTAATGTCATTCGGTCCAATCCATAGATCAGCTTATGTGACAAGTTCATGGTTATCTCAGGTTGATTCTTGAACAAATACGATCAAAGGAGGTCACCTGTTAGAGGACCTTAGATTTTTTAGAATTCTATTTTTTATTTATGGAAGTCATGGTATATGGATTGGCATTGTTGGGACTTGGGGGTTAGGTACATGAAGAGTTATGTGGACTTTTACTCATTCAGATCATCCAGATTTCATGGGAAGTATGATATTTCATGTTTCATGGACTTTAGGGGTTGTTTCATGATTAGGATACAACAAGGGAAGTTATTCTAATGTTCTCCATAATATTTATGGTCCTGGTAAGCCATGTGGATCTAGGGTATAGTGCTAGAAGAACTTATGTTATAGTGGTGTGTCTGGAATATGGCCTCCAACCATATAGTAAAGTCACACAATCACACTAGTTTCTTATTAATTTTTTTTCTAAAGAAGCTTTGGTGAATCTTTTTAAATGGAAAATGGTTTTTTTTGGAAGGTATTTTTTGACTTTATGTTTTATTTTAATGAAAATAGATTGGGTTGTAAACAAATTATCTTTGATGAAATGAGATTTTTTAAATTTCTAGAACATGTTTTGAATGAGATAAATAGTATTTTGATGGAAATATTTCGGGTTTTGATTTTATGGAAGGAATGTTGGTTTGTTGTGTAAAATTTTGAATTTTTTCCCTAGTGGTTAGTAAGCCATTGGAAGGTTCATTATTTGAATCTAGGATGAATGGTTTGTTTAGGAAAATGTGGTTGTTATGTTTTTGCCTTTGGCATTTTCATGGGTGCTCACATGCACGATTTTTTATGAGAGTTGAATTGATCCTTGAATGAAATGGTCGATGGGTGACCGTGGTAGAACAAACTTGTGCAAATGAGTAAGAATCTATGGAACACCATTGGTGAGCATATTAATCCCCCAAGCCAGTTCTTAGAACTGAAAATGTTTTAAAAAAAGGGACGTTTAAAGTTAATAATGACTTGTTTTCTTATGATTCAATTTTGTAATACTATGTGGTCTTTATTCTTGAGGATTTTGTTTTTGAGTTCTTCTTGATATAATCCTTGAATTTTATTTGTTTGGTAGTCATCCATATAGAGCTTCAATGGGTGATCGTGGCATTACTACCGATGGATCTCTATTAGTGGAATTTGCAATTGGTTATCCTAAGGATTTTTTCATTTGAGTTTCAGAATCTGGATCCACCTATATTTTCTATTCAAGTAGAAAAACTCATAGTGGAATAGTGGACACGAATGATATAAATGAACATTATCCTTGTTGATTTTCCCATGTCATTGAAGGTTATCTTTGGAACATTCTGGGTTAATGCTTTATTGTGGATTTGGTGGAAGTCTCTATCTTAGAAAATCATAATGAAGATATTTATTGGGGATTTATCATGACATTAGTCAGTCATCTATATTTCTCTTTGAAATAAAGGGTCAATAAGTGAATGGAGATGGGTTGCTTTCAACAGGGTGATGGATCAGTGTACAAGTATTTTCGTTGATTTGTGGACCTAGTTTCATACATTTCAGTGTATATTGTAGATGATTCCATAAAGGCTCAACGTTTTTAGACTGGGATTCGTTATATTCTGTAGTCGATAAAATCAGATTTCAACATAATTTTGTATGCCAATGAGGTGTGGAAATATTTTCAGGTGGGTACTATAATTTTTGGAGTACTCTAGGTAGTCCTCTCTCCACCAATCCCTTGGAATAGTGGGGATCATTCTGGAATTAATAAAATAATGTGGTTAGATGTTGATGGAGTAGGTCATCAAATATAAAGTTATCAGGATATTTCATCATACTAATATAGTAATGAAGAAATATATGATACTAGTGTGGAAATCGGGGTTAGAAGAAGCTATCATGTCAAAATGATCCTAAGCCCGACCATGATTTTGGGTTCATGGGTCAGTTGTAGCAATTCTGTCAGGGCATTTCTATAAAGCATCATGGGGGAAATTACTCTAAAATGATGGGTTATTTGGGACTCATTTAATGTTTATATTTCTATGTTTTATACCATGGTATGGGTTAATTCATTGTAGCGGGTTTTCAAGTGATTACTTTGTTTTGAAATGTAAAGAATTTTGTATATTTTGGGAAACTACTATTTTAAATGAAAATGTGGTTCCCATTATGGGAATCGATGTTTCTCATCATTCTAAAAAAGTGATGCATGATTCTAATAAAGGTTATAAAATCTTAAATATGATGTAAGGGTTGACTCAAACATCAGTAATCCATCCATAGGTCTCTGAGTGAAGTTGGAATATAATCAGATGTCCCAGGAGTGCGGAACATATGGTTAATCTTGTGCATCTACAATTGCGGTGAGGCTGTTTCTATGATTCAATTTCGTTTTACCTGTCAATTCATGTTTCCAATTAGTTTCATTATATGGAATTCATATTCAAATTAAATATAGATTGGTTTGTAGTCATCCGAGTGATGAGTTGTGGGTATACGAATTTGTGGTTGATGTGTACCAATCATTGGGCCGCATCCCTTACCTCCACTTATGCTGGTGATTTTTTTAGTCTGTGTGCGGATTTCTGGATTTTTCAGGGCCCATCCATTAAGGAGTGGTTATTTTGAAAGTTTATATTGTGTTCCACTTATCCTTGGTTGATATTCTAGTGTGGAAGTGTATTGGTTTGTCGGTGTAGGAAATGACCAATTTTTGTTCATGTGGAATTTTTATTTGGTCATTACTAGTTGGTTATTAATGGCGGGGGAAACACTATGGGTCCAAGGGAGTGTTCTCCAAAGAGTTATAATGATCTAGTTAATTTCTAATGATGGGGATTCAGTGGGGGACTTCCCTATGTAAGTTATCTATTTTTGGATTTGTCTCGATATTAGTTAGGATGAGTTGTTTCATTTGAAGTTGGGGATTTCTCGGTTTCCAATTTACTGTTTGTGAGTGTTGGTATTGTTGGGAAAATTCCCACTAGTCTAGTTTTTTTGTGGATGTGGATGTGGTGTTATGGTCTTTCCCATTGTTCTCTAGATGTTTTTGTTGGTTATTATTATGATTTGGGAAGGAGGATAGATTTCCTCCTATGGAAGGAGAAATATTCTTGGATTAAAAGGTTGGATCATGTTGATATGGAATCCTTGGGAATTGATCAATTGGTTTGAAATTTTTATCTATTTCTGGTGGTAGAAATAGTTAAGGGTGGTGAGGATTGTAAAATTAAATTTTTCCTGTTATAGATTATTCTCCGATTTGGTGGGGATTCTGTTAATTTTTTTTGTCTTTTTGGTGTTTTAAGTGTTGAATTGTAGAGTGTTTCCTTATCTAATTTTTGTCCCACAGATAGCCCTAGGTTTTTTTGAATATCTTTTTTGATCACATGTATTTTTAGACTTCGAGGTCCATGGAACATAGTTACTGACAACTATGTGTCCAGTCTAAGAAACCATATGATAAGATACACTATCTACTATAAGGGAATCGAACACTTTTAGAGATTGTGTGATTAATTCTTGGGTTATCGTATGGTATTTTATTTTTTGTGTAGTGGAAACTACTTGGCTACCACAAATTTTGTTAAACCATGTTGGCTAACAATTTAGCATTCATAATTTTTAAAATTTTTTGGTTTCCAATTATAACCCTTTTGGGATTTTAAGACAAACCACTCACTTTATGTTACATATGGTGTGCTTGAATCTAAGGATTATTTCTCTCCTTCCTCATGCCTCCGACCTCTTAATAGGGTGATATCAAAGGATTTTCATCAAGGTTTTGGATAGATTAATCAAGGTAAACCTCTCCTCACAAATCAATATTTTTTTTCTCTTATTTTCTTATTAAGTTCCTTTCCCTCCTTGGTCATGTTGACCTTGAGTTTTGGTTTTCTACTTGTTTATTTTGGGGTTTTTTTATTTTTGTGCTCATTGTTGTGGATCTTCGGTTGTGGAAACCTCATAGTGTTTTTTGATGGTTTGTTATCATCGTGCTAGGGATACGATGTAGGTTTTCCCATACACATGAATTTTCAATTTAAGAGTCATTAGTTAATTTCTTTTTTCACCTTATTTGTTTTATAAATATTAATATATAACACATATAATATATTTCTTATTTGGAAAATTGTGTTTTAAGCCTTGTTTATTGAAAAATTGATTTTTCTTTGTATAATTGTTAATTCAAATTGTTTGGTTAAATTCAAAATTGAAATTTTTGGATGTAAAATGAATGATTTGGACTCATATATATTTTGAAATGATGGGAAATCGTGTCTTGGTTTCCTATTATGGGGTTACCTTATGTTTTTGGTTTTTTTAAAGATGTGATTTTTAGTTTTACATTGTTTTGGCATGAATTGTAGATGAATGATCTCTTTGGGGAATTTTTAAGAAAATGTATGTTTTCATGGAATAATGAAATTTTTTATGGAGTTTTTTTTGTAATTTGGTGGAAATGGTAAATGGTGTGTTTACACCTCTTTCAAAGCACAAATTTCATTTTTGATAAATTTTTATTTTGTGAAATGCTTAATGGTATATTTCGGAACATTGTTATGTTGATAAATTTTTTTTATGAAATCCATCACTGGATATTTATCATTCCTTGTTTGTGCATAATAGATGGGTTCCCTATTATAGAATCCTTGTGATCCATTACCAGTGTTCCTCTTTAGTAAACCATTATATTCAATTTATTATAATTCATGAGGTTAGACCTTGGGGAGGCTTAGGGTGATACCTATATTGAACTGTTATTATATTTTTGTAGTCATTGGATGCTCATCTAGCATCAATTTTCTCACCCACATTATATACATGAGACATTGGAACCAAGAATTTTTAGAGAATTTTTTTTATAATAATTACCACAATTGCATGTCATTTTTAAAAAAATTCTCTATAGTAGGTGGATATATTTTGGTTTGTTGTAATGGGTTTTTCCTCAGTCTTTTTTGAGATAGGGAGACTAGGTGTTTGAGCATTTTAGATTTCATCACGTGTGGCATGCTACTAAGAATGGGGTCTTATGCACTGGTATGTTCTGGATTTTTCTTATTCTCCTTGGTTAACCTATTTCTATTATCAATTATTTTCTTATAGATATGAATTTGATAATTATATGTATATTTAAATTCCCTTCATTATGTGAATACTATAGTGCCAATTTTTATAGTTTTTTCTGGAAAGGGATGTGTTGTTTTATAAAATCCTGTGAATTTTTTTTAATGTCAACATGTTTTATAATATTTTGTTCCCAAAAAAATAAAAATAATCACTTCCATTTCCAAAATTAAATTGGCACACTAATATAATGAACATGGTTTTCAATACGATATAGGGAAATAATTAATGGAATGTGTTTGAATTTTTTTGAGTAAACATGTAGAAAATAATACTTTTATATGTTTTTGTTAAAATAAAAAAATTAATGTTTATTTTATTTTAAAATAGGATTATTGGAAATAAGTTACCAGTCTAGCATTTTCAGTTTTAATACTCACACCTATAGTTCATTTCTGTCTTTATCCTTTAGTGTAGGTTTTAGCTTGAGTTCAGATGCCTTGGGTGATAGTCAATATTATTGTCGGAGATTGACCTAAGGGGTCACATAGAGTAAGTGTGGTCCTCTGGTTCAGTCATTAAATTTTTATAGTTGTTTAAATTTTAAATTCCATGATTAAAATATGCCCTATTAAATTTTGTGAACATATTGGATTGATTTTTCATCATTCAATTGTCTGGTCATTAAAATGTTATTTGAGATTTTTATTCCCTATTTTACTCTATTGATATATAGCATCAGTTCCAAACCAGGGGGTATAAATAAATCTCTTGAGTCCTATCCATGTATTGGCTCCATTACCCAGTTAAAGATTTCCTTGGTTGGTTCATGATAATCATTCTCAGTAGACTATTTATATTCAACATCACTATATTCTTTTTATTTATCATTTGATATGAAACTCATTATTTTGATTTGAAGTTATTATTATCTTCCCCTATAGAAAAATATTCATCATTATCACCCTATTTAATCTACAAATTTATTGGTCATATTTCTTATTCTTCACTATCCTCTTAGTACTTTGTTTGTGAAAAATTTTCCATGAAGTGACTAATGAATCATCTTTCAAAATATTTCATCGGTATTTTACCTTTATATTAACCTACACCTCTTCTAATATTTTTTTAAAATATGGATAAAATATCATTAATAATTTTACATAATTCATTTTCAGAATCAGAATCCCCACTTTCTTTTTTAATGTAAATCTTCTTTAACCTCACTCTCTTTTCATCCTTGAAAGACATTTCTCTATCAAACTTTTTTCTATTCATCGCATTCTACCTTATAAGTTGATATTATATTAGTGTGATTTGAAAATAATATAGAGATAATAATTGAGTATCAATATCATCAAAGAAGAATCATTATCATCAAACATGTCTAGTTGGATTCTCAAAATAACTTCAACAACTAGGGAATCTTAAGAATTTTTCCCAAGAAATCTAGTAGTGATTATAATATCATTTACCCTTAAAATGATATATTTATTGTATTTATACTCTCAAAATTTACAATAATCCTACTTCAACCTTCTGATTTTATATTTTTCTATCTTTACTTTTGTATTTACTTCATATATGTTTTTCAACTTTTACCACATACCTTTGGTTGGATAAAACATTCATCGATTTAAATTCACTATAAAAATAGATAATATTAAACAAAATTAGTGTCCATTCCATTATTCTAATAATTATTCTAATAAATAGATTAAAGAGAGATTTTATCATAAATTATAGGAAACCCATTGATTTAATCTTATAGAAAATAGTATCTAATATACATAAGATAAGGCTACATTCTATCTTTCCGAATATAAAAAACTAAACCATTAACAACAAAAAATCCTTTAATGGTGAAAAAAATTTAGATTCTCCATCAACATATCCTCAAAAAATAGATAAGGGGAAAAAGGGTGGCTTAACTTTGATACCTCATTTCATTTACAAGCTATGATAATATTATCCCTAAGTGGCGGATGGATTAAGTTAGTGATATATTTTCTTTTATGTTTCCTTATAAAATATACTGAAATTATCCTATTTTTAAATATTACATTCCCTACTAAAAACAATCCATACACAAATCCATAGGAAAACAAGAATTTTCAATGTTCACTATTCAATAAGAATAGTTACATCCTTGGTATGGGTTGAATATAATCAAATACCACACAATTTAGTAAAAAACACATTTTTTGTGGAATATAATGAGTATTATATAGCCTTTCAATTTTTCATCATTATTTATACTATCCAGTAGTGTGTGTCCTATTAGTTTAAATTTTTTAATAAAACATTTTTCTAAAAAATCATGTTACCTATTTTTTATTATCAACATTTAGAAATATAATCATTTAATAAAATTCTTAACATTTTTACCCATAAGCCTGTAAGAACCTCTAAGACATTATTTTAAAATTATGTCTGATATCTCATTCCAATTCCTCCTAGTCTAATTTCTCAATAGGATAATATATCATTACATAATAAAATTGAAATAACTCTGACACATTCTTTTTCGGAAGAGAAATAACAACATGATAATTCTTCCAACTCAATACAATAATGTATCTTGGAAAAATACAACTGGGACAATTTTGAATACTTCTTGATTCAGTACCAAAATCCCAATATGATAATTCTACTTAATGAATATTATAATAAACTAAATCTGATGATCAGATGAATACATTTAAAACATCTCTCATCTCATTTAAATCTTGTCTAGAATGATTTCTTCGTGAAAAAAAATCTGAAAACCACTTCTTCACTCTATAAATTATTCAATGCAATGCCTTATCTCTACATGTCATGAACAATTCTTTTTTAGGAATGTAAAATTTAATTTTCATCTGTTATAATCTTCCCAATTATGTTTTGGGTGAGATTCCTTAAAACATTCATGTTCAATCAAATTACCTAAATTTTCATCTTCTCTTGAATTTCGGGTGCATCTTAACCTTGTTAGTACTTCTCAACACTTCTCCTTTCTTCTCAGTCCTTCTCGAATATTCAAACCACATAATCACTCTTATAACATTCTTCAAAAATATAAGTCTGATACATATTTCCCAAATATGATTCCATCAATATGATTATCTTTACAAATTAAATGTTTGAAGAAATTGACACCATTATGATTTTCCGGTATGATATCTTAATTAAACTTTTCTACCCCAAATAATTAAAAGAGACATCTTATTATAATTTAATGATCCTACATTAAAAATAAATCCAAAAATATCTAATTTTTATTTTTATTCTTCATCACATTCATATTTCCCAGAAAAATATTTCATTAATGATTAAAATGGAATACCATTTCTAATGGGTTAGTATCAATATCATTCTCCTCTGAATACAATACTAATGAATTTTATGTATATACAATTATCCATCTAAAGAATATCATGGTACACCAGATATGGTGGAATGGTATTCAACATTGTCGACATCAATAACTTCATTCGTATACAGACATCATAATGTCTCCAGAAATCTATAATGAAATTGATTACATTGGAAGATTGACATCATCATCATCTGGAAATAATGGAAAGTGTTGTAACTTCTCTAACATTCATCACAATCATTATATCCTTATTAAATTGAATATTATTGAAATGATTATAATCATACTTGATATGATTAGATACATGTCTTTCATTCCCCCTTTCTTTTGTCAATATTTAATGAAAATATTTATAGAATAAATATGATTTATGAGAACTTGAAGATCAACAAAGAATAATTTTTTTTAATTGATGTAATAATTACTCTTGTTCATCCCCATTACAATTACTCATTTCATTCCAGATTCCATGTGAATCTAATAAACCTTTTCATAGGGACATAATATGTTGAGCACGGTGGATTTTTCAACCACTATGAGTCGTATTTTAATGAATACTTTGGTCTGTCTGATTTCCACCAAAATAGAGTGATGTGACTTCTTTTCTTCTAATACTTCCTATTCTTCTTATAAATCAATGACAACAAAATGAAATACCATTGAAAAAAAATTCTTAATATTCCAGAAATATTCTCAATCCAACTTAGTCCTAAAAGAATGTCCAATGGTATTATGCGACCATTGAATATACCCACATGGGAATTAGGTAATCTCACTATGGACTCTACCACTATTATCCTAAAATCATCCAAATGATACAACATGATATGGTATATGGTGGATAACCACACCAATACTGAATAATTTATCGCAAGTCGGGAATATTTTTTTTTCTATAAAAACAATCCATGATATAGGTGAATTATGTGGGGCGGTTGTATGATGTATCAAATTTGATCATCTCTGATCATGATCCAAGGTTCACTTATAATTTCAGGAGAATACTCCAACATTCATCGAGTATTTAATTGAATTTCAAAATATCCTATCAACCGTAACTAAAGGCCAATAAAATATTAATATTCATACACATGAGTAAATGATAAGATCCCAACAAATTGAGTTCATTGGGGGTGGTACAAAAATGGAAAATCATTTGAGTTATCATACAACAACATATTCCACAAGAGTATTCAAATGGATCAATATTAGTATTGTTATGAAAAGTGACTTAAGAATGCATATGTTTGGGATGATGTTGGGGAATTAAACTTACTTGTTCATTTCCTTGTGAATGAGATGATAGATAATGTTTAAGACATGAAAATAAAAAATAAAATCATTTCATAGTCGGAAAATGATATTTATTGACAACCATAAAAGGATCTTGGAGTTCAATGTTAGTTAAAAATTCTTCCTTAAAATATCTTCAAGGAAGATATACATGTTGTTTAAAAATAATAGGAATATTTACCCATGGTACATTGTTCCCTTTGTAATCCTTGGTTTTATTAGAATAGTGTCCTATCGTATTGTACATACAACACATATAGATCAGGTTCACTCCACATTCCAAATATCACTATAGGGGAATTAAATTCATGATCTCCCACTTGTCCTAAATCCATATGTGGAATAACTGGAGAATAAATTCTCCTACGAACAGATGGTAGTGAAATTATTTTTCATGGGAGATAATGTACAATTCAGAAAAGACAACTCACCTATCCATTGTGTTATAAAGGAACCATAAATTTTAAGAGGATTCATGGGAACTAGGGGAAAAAATTAAACAAATGTATACATATATATTCACAATTGAGAATATGTGATTAAATTTTGGGGAAACTTTTCTAAATGGGAGGAAGGATGTAACAAAACCAAGTAATTACTAAAATTTGTTCCTAATTAATTGTGTATTTCATTAGAATATACAAATAAAAATATAGAGAAACTAAAACTAATTATGTATAATTAGCAATGAAACGCATTTAAATTCTAAAAATAGAAACAGGAGAAAAAAATTAAATAGAAAATTCAAAATGGTAAAATATGGATCGCCCCTTTATTCTATATTCATTTCCCCAATTAAAAATTATATAATTAATTAAAAAAATATTAGTAAACCAAGAAACAATATGGATATGTTGAACCGTTAGTGTAATTTTGTTGATTAATGAACGAAATAATTTAGAGGTATTTAAAAAAGGTAATATGTCCATTTCTACAGTAATGTGATCGTTTGAATTATTAACTGATTTTTAAGAACATTATCTTGATCATTTAGAAAATTAACTTAAGAGTTGAAATAATAATTTCAACTAAAAATAATAAATTATTATATAATTTATATTTATTATTATTTTTATAATGAAATATAATTTTTTATAATCCCAAAAAATAAATATAACGACTAAAGACTCGATGAAAATATGAGCACATTTATAATAAACTGTATCATAATTTATATTTTGAAAAATAATTATTTTCATATTATAATTTTACATTTACCTAATTTGGAATGTTTATTTTTATTATATTAATATCATTTTTCAAATAATAACTTTAAACTATCCATGGATAATTATTTTGGTAATTTTATGGATTACATTGATTTTTGAGTTAATAGTAAAAAATACAATTTTTTCACAAAACCAGGGTAACTCAAGTTACATCATTCATGATTTAATAAAGAAATAATAGTTTTAATAACATTGGTTTTAGATATGTTATATTTTATTTTTTAAATATTTCATTATAATACTATAAAATCACTTCTCATCCCAAAAATAATCATTCGAAAACCTAATGTCAAATGTGATTCCTTATAATAACAATTTTTCTTTCATTACACGTTGCTTATTAAAAAACTAATTAATTTGTATTATAAAATGTATTTAAATCCATAATGTATTTATATAATAAAAATATATTATTGATAGTTCCAAAAAATAACCATTATTTTTTTACCTAGGATATATTATGTTATTCAATATTTTATTTTAAAATTACCCCTCTCCTCAATTATAAATAACCCCTCTCCATGCCCCTAGAATCCACAACTCCCACCAATTACCAAGACTAGTATCTTCTTAAATACTCACTATAAATATCTAGATTATAATTAGGGACAATAGTAAGAAATCAAACTTGAATCACCATGGATTTATAGTGTTGTACAAGAGAAGCTACAACAAGGATTAAGTATTTTTTGATCCACTCCTCTCTCTCTCTTGATTTATTATTCATCTTCACATTATTTTCCTACCAACCCTTCCCCAAAAATATTAATTAATGTAACGCCCCGACCCCAGTTACCCAGATTCGGTGCATTATTTTAATACATTGGCCTGATTACAAGGAATCAAGTCCCGAATGACTGATTAGTTTAGCAGTCTTGGAAAATTAATTATATACATGAATGTTACATTACACATCATAACATACAAAACAACAAAAATAATCCTTTATAAATCCCATTATTCCCTTGTCTTAACCCTGCATATCAACCACAATACACTTCTTGGAATCCTGGGAAAAATAAAACATAGAAAGGGGTGATATCAAATGCTCAGTAAGGGTAAGTAATACAACGGGAAATGACATAAATATTAAGAATGATAAATAATTGAAAACCACATGCCTTTACCAATAATAAAGATGTATAATTTTATGGAACGATTATGAGATGAGTAAATAATTCCATAATAAAACATAATCATGGGTATTCTACTAGTCGAATGACCACATGAACCATCAATATTATTTCCACAATGAGGTAATGTATAATGCCGGACATTCTGAAACATTTTGTCTAGGCCTCGTCCAAGAGGTCTAAAATGATTTGGGCCTTGACCAAAACCATAAATCAAATTTGGAAAGGGCCTCGTCCAATTCCACCTCTAGTTGTCTCATGAGACCTACCGATGCATCGAGGAGCTATAGCGGGCTCCAACCGTCACTTACTAATTCCAATACATTCCTCATATGAAATGGTTTAAACGTATCATAAACATTCGTATTAAAACTAGCATAAAAAATGTCAATACATTATCCATAAGAAATGAATGGTATAAAAATAGAACATCCACAGTCAAACATATCACAAAAACCTCAATCCAATATGGATGTTTTGTATCATAATAAATCAACTTCAAATAAACTTAAAATCCATCAAAGGATGTTGACATAGATGAAATAAAAATCTGTTTTAGAGACACATCTCTTTATATTTTGAAATAATTTAAGAGTCACATAAAGAAAATATTTATTTTGAAAATATTCTTATAATATTTTAATGGAAGCTTTGACGATGTTATAATGGAGGAAAATAGCCGCACCCGCCGTATAAGTTAAAAAACATTATTACCTTAATTTTGTTGAAAAGGTTAAAAAGGACCTTGTTTGGAAAAAAATGTAAAGATTCATTTATAAACTTCTTATAAAAAGTCAAAAAATGGTATAAATGACTTTAAACCATATTCTTTAAAATAGTAAGAATGTTTTGAAATACATTTTTAAGAAACATGGATGTGGATGATAAAGAGGTCCCAGTAGATAATTACGTATAAACAACCTCGGATAATGAAGAGATTGTGAAATAAACCCTTACCAATTTAGTAACATAATAAACATAAAACCCATGAAAGAGGTATCATAAAATTATTATGTAAATACACATAAATTAATGTGTATTATACAAATAATACAGTTATGGGCAGTACATACACCACACAAAAGGTAATAGTGACAATATGGCATGAATCTCACGGGAATAAGGAGTGAGATGAAAACCCTTACCTTGTAATTTTCCTTCGTTGATGGTAGGTTAACCTCCTATATAATGGTTAAATAATTGTTATTGAATTATACAATAATCATATATATTAATATGATATCATATATGATCTTTTAACATCGCTTTGTTAATAAAATCTTAGTATTATCGTCGTTTTGGGTGTTAACTTACTCATTTTATTTTATATAAGATGTGTTTGTTGTGGATAGGTTGTATCATAATCATATCCATAATGATATTATTTCCTTAAATAATATATTTAATCATCCAATAAAATTTATTCTTGAATGGTTACGATGAGGAATGAATCTCATCGCGTTCGTGGAGACGATAATCCGTACGTATGCACGAGCGACAATATCATTCTGTTGATATTAAAATAATATATAATTGTTTGGTATATCATATATAAATAATAATTATCATGTTATATTTATTATTTACATGAATTATACATTATTATTATTCCCATCTAAATAATAGTATATTGAATAACAATTACACCACAACGTGGAGACGGTAGGCCGTACGTACACACATATGGTGACATGTCATTCAAGGGATTGATTGAATAATGAATTTGTTTGTTCCATAATTATAATAACATCACACTATATAGAAGGTACTGGAGTTATTAGTTTATTATGGGAATAACAAGGAAAGAAGAAGTTGAAGAAGAAAGGAACTTTAAAGAGGGTGGTGAAGACTTTACCTCTTCTTCGGGTTCTTCCTTTTGATTTGATCAAAAGGGAACCTTAGGATGGCTTTACGATCAAACTAAGTCCTCTAGGATTAATTGAGGGAATTTGAGAGAGTATTTGTGTAGGTTTTGGCTGAGCTAAAATGCATTATTGTGTGAATTAGCGAGAAGGGGGAGTGCCCTTTTATAAGAGGGGCGAGGGGCTCTTTAGAAAAAACTTAATGTATTATTTAATAATAAAATAATATTCGGTTTCTAATGGATCCAAAGTGGATTATTAAAATTATAATATGGGTATGGGTCAAAATCCTTTCAAAAAATAGATTTTAGATAGGTTTTGGTCATTATATTAACCTTATCTTTTAATTTTAACTATTGGGTAATTAGTTTAACACTTACCATGTCACATTGTATTTTTATAATATATAGTTAATTAACATACTATATACATCCAAAAGACCCCCCAAGTGGTCCATTAATTATACACCAATAATTATATAAGTTCTTTGGATGAGCTTTTGGTTTTTAGAAATAGAATATAAATTAATAACATAATATTTGTTTTAAAAACTCATTTATGTCAATTTTGACACTACTCAATAATTAATTTTTTTTAAAGTCTTAAAAACTTTATTAATTAGAAATAAATTAATTTATGAAATCCTAACATGTCATATTACCCAATAAAATTCGTTTATGGCATAAAAACATTCAAATTATATTTATTGTAACATTTATAATACCAATTATTTGATTCTTTCATTAATAAGGAAAATACTGCATCATTATTGTGTCATATATATTCTTACTTTTTCAGTGTCTAAAAATTATAAATAAAATATCATTATGTAGTAAATCTTTTTACATTTTTAATGAATATTTATAATCGAAAATATAACATAAATAACCCTATGTAAAATTTTTTTTTCTAAAAGATATAAGCTTTTGTCATTTTTGTATTTACTTTATCTTAATTAAAATAAAGTGTCCCTATCACCTACAAGTGGATCCATGGGGTCCCAAAAATAGACCCAAAGATGCCCATGGTCAGACATGTATCCACCAACAAGGTTAGGACACATTTTAGTGTAATTTATTATTATTATTATAATATTATTTTTTACCATTATTTACCAGATTTACCCTTTAACCATGGTAAATAAAATATTTACCGAAGTAATTTTTCAAAATGTCTAAAAATCAAATTTACCAATTTACAAAATTTTTAAATAATGATTTCAAATATGGAATCCATTTTTCTAAATTCAAAACATAGAAGTGGCAGAAATTAATTGAAAACTAATTCCCGCTGTAAAAACAAAAAGCATGTTTTTAAGAAATAATAACTATCAAAAGACTGATACTTGTTTATGTCCGGTTTAATTGTGAAATTATGTCCAATGACCAAAATTGTATTAAATGGTAAAAATATATTATAAATATACTTTAAAACCACTCAAATTCATAATTTAGCACTATTAGTTATTTTGATTAAAAATATTTTTTTAATTAAAATTTAGTAATTTTCACTATTTATCAAAATATAAAAGTTATCTGAAAAGTTCCAAAATTTCACCCAAAGATAATTTCGATATTCTAAATCCAAAAATTAAGTTAATTTTGGAAGATAAAATTTATAAAATTTCAAAAAGTACGTATTACTATTTATAACAGCTACTTTGATAGGTCGTGGTGTGTTAGAATCTCGAAGTCGCGTACCACACACGCTACTATATTATTCAAAGAGAATCGTACAGTGGAATCTTGGTGTGTTAAATTCTCCCCTCCTTGAATAAATTATATCCTCACAATTTATTCTCAGGTTTGGAAACATGGGGTTGACATTTCAAAATATCATAGTTTAAATCCCACATCGAAAAATGGATTAATGAGGCCTCTATTTAAAATAAATGGTGGTAAGTATGAAGGTTACTGAAAATAACACATAAAAGGGTTCCATGTTTGGAAAACATGGTTATGGAATAGAAATGTAACAATAAATATCGTATGGAGAGTGGTAGAGGACATTGCTATGAAAAGGCCAACACTCCCAAAGCCATAAATTTGTAATGATCTAAGATACTATCTACGACAATTTTTTTGTTCTAAGTTCCTTTTCTTAATGTTGAAAAAAATTATTTATGAGATTAGATAAAATCATAAGGAGATATACTTAATTTATAATTATAGTTTTATCCATTAATAAATTTCTACCACAAACTCATCTTTCACTCCAAAACTGAATACAACTCAAAAATACTCTATTTATCCTAATTGTATAGGGTTCCAAATATAATGAATTTATAATTCACATATCAGACCCTTTAAAAAAAGAAACTACATTATACAATCCAGGGACTTCACATTGTCCATTGGTAGGTGATAAATTCTAATCTCACTATGGTTGTGGGTTCGATTCCCGCCGCTTTTTCCGACACGACAGGTTGTCACACGTTCTGCATGTTGTCCTTTTATAAAAAATCCAAAAAATAACCTTTCAAACATAATCAATTCCAACGTTTAGACTTATCCAAAATACTACTATCCAAACTCATAGTCCAAAATTTTTAAGGAAGTTAAACACAATGAATATCTTTTTTTCCATGTAATAACATGTGAATACCTTCATCACGTATTATTTTGAAACATGGTAACATTCTGAATTACCATAAAACCTTATTGATTACATTCATTCTCCCTTATTGTTTATAGAATATTGGATATACTCCTTCTATCCAAAAAAATTTTAAACTCCAACAATGACAAATCATTAATCAGTTTCAATGTAGTAAACAATATCCCAGATAATTTATCCAAATCAACCATCTCTTATTCCAAAATTATTACCTCATTATCAGGACCATATTAAGGATTACCTTTCCTTTAACCATGTATTTTCAAAAAAGTGTAGCTTACTATTATATCACTTTTCTTATAACCATATAATCTCAAATCCTCAGTAAAATAGTACTGCAGTACAATCCTTATTTCTATCTTTAAATCATGTAACCAGTATACTATTGATACAAAACTCAAATAAAATAATTCTATAATAAAAATATAAGAACACTAGTCATTCCTCTTCCTCTGAGGTAGTATCATAACTTGATTATTATCCAATAGAATCATTTGGTGCATACTTTGATGATTTGTACATTGGTTTGCATAGTTTCCCAACTCCTTGCAGAAGAAGCATTGTACATTTGAAAACTTTTTCCTACCCTTTCAATCACGTACTTGGTGTCATTTTTCTCCACACTTATAACAAAATCTCATTCCGTTCAATCATTTACCAAGGTGATTCATTCCAAATTTATCACATATTGGAAAATATTTCTTTCCCTTCTTCCCTTTATCTGTCATTCTCTCTACCATCCGTTTCTTCTCTGGCTTCCCTTCGAATCCATAGGACTCCGAGAACTCTTTACTTATCTTATCAACACATGATACTATTTCTCCATATGATGATAATACATGGGAGACTATTTCCCTTCAAAATTCTAGCTTAAGACCATGAAAGATATGATCCTTCTTACTCTTTGGATCATGCGTATTGCTGGTGTTCTCATTCTTTCTACTAGGTTCCATTTCTAAACAATTGAATACACTAGATTAGTTTATGAATAACAATACCTAATCCCAAACTTTTAAAACACTTAACATACATTAAACAGTTTATGGATATAATCCATAATCTTAAAAATGTTTTCTCTGAGGAAGTATATACTCATAAACCCTTCATAATGGTTTGTAAATAAAATGAGAATTATACTAAGCATATCCCCTAGGAGTGTCGTAACCAAGAGTGCAACAAGGCCTGTTGTCGTGCACCAGTTCCCGTTCGAGTCTAGCTCAAAGCTATGTTTTCAGGTTTTACCCCTAGGTACATCTATTCCAGAGCCGCCTCTACCTGCTCATATCTAGACAGGGATGTATTTCTCGGAAAACTCACAAAATCACTACAATACTAAAATTCTAGGAATTTTTCTATAATAATCCTCAAAGTCTATCTTAGGGTAATGTGCTCTAATAAGAGGTTATCTAAAAATAGTTTCCAAGGTTATTGGTAAACTTCCTCTCATACCAACTGTAATGCCTCGACCCCAGTTACCCAAATTCGGTACATTATTTTAGTACATTGGCATGATTACAAGGAATCGAGTCCCGATGGACCGATCAGTTTAGCAGTCTTGGAAAATAGATTACATACATGAATGTTACATTACACTTCATAACATACAAAACAACATAAATAATACTTTATGAATTCCATTATTCACTTGTCTTAACCCTTCATATAAACCACAATACACTTCTTGGAATCCTGGGAAAAATAAATCATAGAAAGGGGTGATCTCAAACGCTCAGTAAGGGTAAGTAATATAGTGGAAAATGACATAAATATTAAGAATGGTAAATAATTGAAAACCACATGACTTTACTAATAATAAACATGAATACTTTTATGGAATGATTATGAGTTGAGTAAATAATGCCATAATAAAACATAATCATGGGTATTCTACTAGTCGAATGACCACTTGAACCATCGATATTATTTCCATAATGAGGGAATGTATAATGCCAGACATTCTGAAACATTTTGTTAAGGCCTCAGGCAAGAAGTCTAAAATGATTAAGGCCTCGTCCAAAACCATAAATAAAATTGGGAAAGGGCCTCAGCCAATTCCACGTCTAGTTGTGTCATGAGGCCTACCGATGCATCAAGGAGATATAGCGGGCTCCACCCATCATTTACTAAGTCCAATACATTCCTCATATGAAAAGGTTTAAACACATCATAAACATTCGTATTAAAACTAGCATATTAAATGTCAATAAATTATATATAAGTAATGAATGGTATAAAAATAGCACATCCGTAGTCAAACATATCACAAAAACTTCAATACAATATGGAAGTTTTGTATCATAATAAATCAACTTCAAATAAACTTACAATCCATCAAAGGATGTTGACATAGATGAAATCAAAACCTTTTTTAGAGACACATCCCTTTATATTTTGAAATCATTTAAGAGTCACATAAAGAAAATATTTATTTTTAAAATATTATTATAAACTTGCAAGGGAAGGTTCGATGATGTTATAAAGGAGGAAAATATCCGCACCCGCCTTATAAGTTAAAAAAACATTCTTACCTTAATTTGGCCGAGAAGGATAAAAAGGACCTTGTTTGGAAAATGACGGAAATATTACTCTATAGAAATATTATAAAAAGACAAAAAAGGGTATAAATGACTTTAACCCATATTCTGTAAAATATTAATAATGTTTTGAAATACATTTTTAAGAAACATGGATGTGGATGATAAAGAGTTCCCAGTAGATAATTACGTATAAACAACCTCAGATAATAAAAAGATTGTGAAATAAACCCTTACCAATTTGGTAACTTACAAAACATACAACCCATGAAAGAGGAATCATACAATGAATATGTAAATACTCATAAATTTATGTTTATTACACAAATAATAAAATTATGGGCAATACGTACACCATAGAAAAGGTAATAGCGGCAATATGACATGAATCTCACGAGAATAAGGAGTGAGATGAAAACCCCTTACCTTGTACTTTTACTTGGTTGATGGTAGCTTAAAATCTTATATAATGGTGAAATAATTGTTATATAATTATACAATAATCATATATATTTATATGATATCATATATGATCTTTTAACATCGCTTTGTTAATAAAATCTTAGTATTATCGTCGTCTTGGGTGTCAACTTACTCATTTTATTTTATATAAGCCGTGTTTGTTATGGATAGGTGGTGTTATACTCATATAAAAAATGATATTATGTCTATAAATATTATTTTTAATCATCCAATAAAATTTAGTCTGGAATGGATACGATGGGGAATGAATCTCATCACATTTGTGGAGATGTTAATCCGTACGTACGCACGAGTGACAATATCATTCTTTTGATATTAAAATAATATATAATTGGTTGGTATATCATATATAAAGAATCATTATCATGTTATATTTATTATTTACATGAATTATATATCATTATTATACCCATCTAAATAATAGTATATTGAATAACAATTACACCACAACGTGGAGACAGTAGGTCGTACGTACGCACGTATGGTGACATGTCATTCAAGGGATTGATAGAATAATGAATTTGTTTTTTCCATAATTATAATAACATTACAATATATATAAGGTACTGGAGTTATTATTTTATAATGTAAATAACAAGGAAAGAAGAAGTTGAAGAAGAAAGGAACTTTAAAGAGGGTGGTGAAAACGTTACCTCTTCTTCGGGTTCTTCCATTTGATTTGATCAAAAGGCCTCCATATGTTGGCATTATGATAAAACTAAGGCCTCTAGGATTAAGTGAGGGAAGTTTAGAGAGTATTTTGGCAGGGTTTGGCCGAGCTAAAATGCTTTTAATTTGTGAATTAGTGAGAAGGGGGAATTCCCTTTTATAAGAGGGGTGAGGAGATCTTTAGGAAGAACTTAATGTATTATTTTATAATAAAATCATATTTGGTTTCTAATGGATCCAAAGTAGATTATTAAAAGTATAAAGTGGGGATGGGTCGAAATCCTTTCAACCAATAGATTTTAGACAGGTTTTTATCATTATAATAACCTTATCCTTTAGTTTTAACTCTTGGTTAATTAGTATAACACATATCATGTCACATTGTATTTTTATAATATATAGTTAATAAAATTACTATATACATCCAAGAGACCCCCAATTGGTCCATTAATGATACACAAATATTTAAATAAGTCCTTTGGATGAACATAAGGATTTTAGGAATAGAATATAAATTAATAATATAATATTTGTTTTAAAAACTCATTTATGTCAATTTTGACACTAATCAATAATTGATTTTTGTTAAAGTCTTAGAAACTTTATTAATTCTAAAAATATTCATTTAAGTAATCCTAAAATGTCATATTAACCAATAAAATTATTTTATATCATCAAAACTTTCAAATTATATTTATTTTAACATTTATAATACCAATTATTGGATTCTTTCATTAATAAGGAAAATAATGCATCATTATTGTGTCATATATATTTTTACATTTTCAATGTCTAAAAATTATAAATAAAAAATAATTATGTAGGAAATCTTTTTAGTTTTCTAATTAATATTTATAATCTAAAATATAACATATATAACCCTATATAAAAATTGTTTTTCTAAAAGATATAAGCTTATGTCATTTTTGTATTTACTTTATCTTAATTAAAATAAAGTGTCCCTATCACCTACAAGTGGCTCCATGGGGTCCCAAAAATCGACCCAAAGATGCCCATGGTAGGAAATGTATCCACTAATAAGGTTAGGTCAGGTTTTAGGGTAATTTATTATTATTATAATATTATTTTTTACCCTTATTTACCGGATTTACCTTTTAACCATGGAAAATAAAATATTTACCGAAGTAATTATTCAAATTGTCTAAAAATGAAAGTAACCTATTTATACAATTTTTACATCCTGATTCCAAATATGGAATCCATTTTTCCAAATTCAAAACACAAAAGTTGAAGAAATTAATTGAAAATTAATTCCCACTGTCAAAACAAAAAGCGTGTTTTTAAGAAATAATAACTATCAAAAGATTAATACTTGTTTATGTCCAGTTTAATTGTGAAATTATTTCAAATGACCAAAATTGTATTAAATGGTAAAAATATATTCTAAATATACTTGAAAAACACTCAAATTCATAATTTATCACTATTAATTATTTTGATTAAAAAAGTTTTTTTAATTACAATTTAGTAATTTTCACTATTCATCAAAATATGAAAGTTATCCGAAAAGTACAAAAATTTCACCATAAGATAATTTTGATATTACGAATCCAAAAATGATGTCCATTTTAGAAGATAAAATTTATTAAATTTCAAAAATTAGGTATTACTATTTATAACGGCTACTTTGATTGGACGTGGGGTGTTAGAATCTCGAACTTGCGTACAACACACGCTACTGTATTATTCAAAGTGAATCGTACCGTGGAAGAATGGGGTGTTACATTCTACCCCCATTAAATAAATTGTGCCCTCGCAATTTATGGTCGGTATTGGAAACTTGGGGTTGACATTTCAAAATATCATAGTTGAAATCCCACATCGAAAAATGGATTAATGAGGCCTCTATTTAAAATAAAGAGTGGTAAGTATGAAGGTTACTGAAAATAACACATAATAGGGTTACATGTAGGAAAACATGGATATGGAATAGAAATGTAGCCATCAGTATCTGATGGAGAGTGGTAGAGGACATGGCTATCAAAAGGCCGACAATCATAAAGCCATAAATTTGTGATGATCTAAGGTACTATCTAGGACAATGTTTTTGTTCTAAGTTCCTTTTCTTAATGTTGAAAAATTTATTTATGAGATTGGATAAAATCATAAGGAGATATAATTACATTATAATTATAGTTTTATCCATTAATAAATTTCTACAACAAACTAATCTTTCACTCCAAAACAAAATACAACTCAAAAATACTCTATTTTTCCTAATCGTATAAGGTTCCAAATATAATGAATTTATAATTCACATATCAGAACCTTTAAAGAAACTATATTATACAATCCAAGTAATTCACATAGTCCAGTGGTAGGCGATAAATCCCAACCGTACTATTGTTGTGGGTTCGATTCCTGCCGCATTGTCCGACACGACGGGTTGTCACACGGTCTGCATGTTGTCCTTTTATATAAAATCCAAAAATAACCTTTCAAACAAAATAAATTCCAACCTTTAGACTAATCCAAAATACTACTATCCAAACTCATTGTCTAAAAATTATAAGGAAGTTAAACACAATTAATATCGTTTTTTCCATGTAATAACATGTGAATACCTTAATCACGTATTATTTTGAAACATAGTAACATTCTGAATTACCATAAAACCTTATTGATTACATTCATGCTCTCTTATTATTTATAGAATACTAGATATAGTCCTTCTATCCAAAAAAGTTGTAAACTCCAAAAATGGAAAATCATTAATTAGTTTTAAGGTAGTTAAGAATATCCAATATAATTTATTCAAATCAAACATCTCTTATTCTGAAATCATTACCTCATTATCAGGACCATATTAAGGATTACCTTTACTTCAACCATGTATTTTCACAAAAGTATTTCTTACTATTAAGTCACTTTTCATAGAACCATATAATCACAAATCCTCAGTAAAATAGTGTTGCAGTACAATCCTTATTTATCTCCATAAATCATGTAACTAGTATACTATTGATAAAACACTCAAATAAAATAATTCAATAATAACAACATAAGAACACTAGTCATTCCTCTTCATATGAGGTAATATCATAACTTGATTATTATCCAATAGCATCATTTGGTGCATACTCTGATGAACTAGACATTGGTTTGTGTAGTGTCCCAACTCCTTGCAGATGAAGCATTGTACATTTGAAATTTTTTTCTTTCCCTTGAAATCACGTACTTGGTGTCCTTTTTCTCCACACTTATAAAAAACTCTCATTCCCTTCAAGCATTTACCAATGTGATTCATTCCACATTTATCAAATATTGGAAAAAATTTCCTTCCCTTCTTCCCTTTATCTACCCTTCTCTCTACCATCGTTTTCTTCTCTGGCATCCCTTCGAATCCATTGGACTTCAAGAAATCTTTTCTTATCTTATCAACACATGATACTATTTCTCCATATGAAGATAATACGTGGGAGACTATTTCCCTTGAAAATTCTAGCTTAAGACCACGAAAGATATAATCCTTCTTACTCTTTGGATCATGCGTATTGCTAGAGTTCACATTCTTTCTACTGGGTGCCATTTTTAAACAATGGAATATACTAAATTAGTTTATGAATAACAATACCTAATCCCAAACTTTTAAAAAACTTAACATACATTAAACAGTTTATGGATATAATCCATAATCATAAAAATGTTTTCCTTGAGGAAGTATATACTCATAAACCCTTCATAATGGTTTGTGAATAAAATGAGAATTATCATAAGCATATCCCCTAGGAGTGTCGTAACCAAGAGTGTAGTAAGGCCTATTGTTGTGCGCCCGTTTCTGTTAGAGTCAAGCTCAAAGTGGTGTTTTCAGGTTTTACCCCTAGGTACATCTGTGCCAGAGCCGCCTCTACCTGATCGTATCCAGACATGGATGTATTGCTCGAACAATTCACAAAATCTCTACAATACCAAAATTCTAGTAAGTACTTCTGTAATAATATACAAAGTCTATCTTAGGGTAATGTGCTCTAATCAGAGTTTATCTAAATCTGGTTTCCAAGGTTATTTATAAACTTCCTCTAATACCAACTGTAACACCCCGACCCCAGTTACCCAGAGTCAGTGCATTATTTTAATACATTGGAATGATTACAAAGAATCAAGTCCCGATGGACCGATCAGTTTAGCAGTCTTGGAAAATAGATTACATACATGAATATTACATAACACTTCATAACAGACAAAAAAACAAAAATAATCCTTTATGAATGCCATTATTTTATTGTGTTAACCCTACATATCAACCACAATACACTTATTGGAATCCTAGGAAAATTAAATCATAGAAAGGGGTGAGCTCAAACGCTCAGTAAGGGTAAGTAATACAATGGAAAAGGACATAAATATTAAGAATAGTAACTAATTGAAAACCACATGCCTTTACCAATAATAAACATGAATAATTTTATGGAAAGATTATGAGCTGAGTAAATAATGCCATAATAAAACATAATCATGGGTATTCTACTAGTCGAATGACCACAAGAACCATCAATATTATTTCCATAATGAGGTAATGTATAATGCCAGACATTCTGAAACATTTTGTCAAGGCCTCGACCAAGACGTCTAAAATGATTAAGACCTCGACCAAAACCATAAATCAAATTGGGAAAGGGCCTTGTCCAATTCCACATCTAGTTGTCTCATGAGACCTACCAATTCATCGAGGAGCTATAGGGGGCTCCACCCATCACTTACTAAGTCCAATACATTCCTCATATGAAAATGTTTAAAAATATCACAAACATTCGTATTAAAACTAGCATAAAAAATGTCAATACGTTATCAATAAGCGATGAATGGTATAAACATATCACATCCACAATCAAACATATCACAAAAACTTTAATACAATATGGAAGTTTTGTATCATAATAAATCAACTTAAAATAAACTTAAAATCAATCAAAGGATGTTGACATAGATGAAATCAAAACCTTTTTTTAGAGACACATCTATTTATATTTTAAAATCATTTAAGCGTCACATAAAGAAAATATTTATTTTGAAAATATTCTTATAATATTGTAAGGGAAGCTTATATGATGTTATAAAAGTGTAAAATAGCCGCACCCGCCATATAAGTTAAAAAAACATTCTTACCTTAATTTTGTCAAAAAGGCTAAAAATAACCTTGTTTGGAAAATGCTAGAAAGATTAATTTATAAAATTCTTATAAAAAGTCAACCATGGGTATATATGACTTTACCCCATATTATATAAAATAGTAAGAATGTTTTGAAATACATTTTTAAGAAACATGGATGTGGATGAAAAAGAGGTCCCAGTAGATAATTACGTATAAACAACCTCAGATAATGAAGAGATTATGAAATAAACCATTACCAATTTGGTAACTTACAAAACATACAACCCATGAGAGAGGTATCATACAATGAATATGTAAATACACATAAATTAATGTGTATTACACAAATAATACAATTATAGGCAGTACATACACCACACAAAAGGTAATAGTGACAACATGAATCTCACGGGAATAAAGAGTGAGATGAAAAACCATTACCTTGTAATTTTCCTTGGATGATGGTAGGTAAAACTCATGTATAATGGTGAAATAATTGTTATTGAATTATTCAACAATTGTATATATTAATATGATATCATATATGATCTTTTAACATCGCTTTGTTAATAAAATCTTAGTATTATCGTCGTTTTGGGTGTTAACTTACTCGTTTTCATTCATATAAGACATGTTTGTTATGGATAGGTTGCATCATACTCATATCCAGAATGATATTATGTCCTTAAATATTATTTTTAATCATCCGATAAAATTTAGTCTTTAATGGATATGATGGGGAATGAATCTCATCGCGTTCGTTGAGACGGTAATCCATACGTACACACAAGCAACAATATCATTATTTTGATATTAAAATAATATATAATTGGTTGGTATATCATATATACAGAATCATTATCATGTTATATTTATTATTTAAATGAATTATACATCATTATTATTCCCATATAAATAATAGTATAATTAATAACAATTACACCACAACATGGAGACGGTAGGCCGTACGTACGTACGTATGGTGACATGTCATTCAAGGGATTGATAGAATAATGAATTTATTTTTTACATAATTATAATAACATCAATGTATATAGAAGGTACTAGAGTTTTTATTTTATATTGGAAATAACAAGGAAAGAAGAAGTTGAAGAAGAAAGGAACTTTAAAGAGGGTGGTGAAGACGTTACCTCTTCTTCGGGTTCATCCATTTGATTTGATCGAAAGGGCTCCTTAGGTTGGCTTTATGACCAAAATAAATACTCTAGAATGAATTGAGTGAAGTTGAGAGAGCATTTGGTCCAGGTTTTGCCGAGCTAAAAGTCTTTTAATGTGCGAATTAGTGAGAAGGGGGAGTGACTTTTTATAAGAGGGGTGAGGGGCTCTTTAGGAAAAAACAGAAAGTATTATTTTATAATAATATCATATTCATTTTATAATGGATTAAAAGTGGATTATTAAAAGTATAAGGAGGGGATGGGTCGAAATAATTTCAAAAAATATATTTTAGATAGGTTTTGGTCATTATATTAACCTTATCTTTTAGGTTTAACTCTTGGTTAATTAGTTAACACTTACCATGTAACATCATATTTTTATAATATATAGTTAATAAAATTACTATATAAATACAAGAGACCACCAAGTGGTCCATTAATGATACACCAATAATTATATAAGTCCTTTTACCAAACCTTAGGTTTTTAGGAATAGAATATAAATTAATAATATAATATTTGTTTTAAAAAATCATTTATGTCAATTTTGACACTACTCAATAAATAATTTTTGTTAAAGTCTTAAAAACTTTATTAATTAGAAAAAAATTCCTTTATTCAATTATAAGATTTAATATTAACCAATAAAATTCTTGTCTGTCATCAAAAATTTGAAATTATATTTATTTTAACATTTGTAATACCAATTATTTGATTCATTCATTAATAAGGAAAATACTGCATCATTATTGTGTCATATATATTTTTACTTTTTCAATGTCTAAAAATTATAAATAAAATATAATTATGTATGAAATATTTTAATATTTCTAATGAATATTTATAATCTAAAATATAACTTATATAACACTATGTAAATTTTTTATTCTAAAAGATATAAGCTTATGTCATTTTTGTATTTACTTTATCTTAATTAAAATAAAGTGTCCCTATCACCTAAAAGTGGCTCCATGGGGTCCCAAAAATCGACCCAAAGATGCCCATGGTCGGAAATGTATCCACAAATAAGGTTAGGACACCTTTTAGGGTAATTTAGTACTATTATTATATTATTTTTACCCTTATTTACCAGATTTACACTTTAACCATGGTAAATAAAATATTTACCAAAGTAATTATTCAAAATGTCTAAAAATAAAAGTTACCTATTTAAATAATTTGTAAATACTGATTAAAAATATGGAATCCATTTTTCCAAATTCAAAAACACAGAATTGGAAGAAATTAATTGAAAATTAATTCCCGCTGTCAAAACAAAAAGCGTGTTTTTAAGAAATAATAACTATCAAAAGACTTTTACTTGTTTATATCCGGTTTAATTGTGAAATTATGTCCAATGACCAAAATTTTATTAAATGGTTAAAATATATTCTAAATATACTTTAAAACCATTCAAATTCATAAATTATCATTATTAATTATTTTGATTAAAAATTGTTTTTAATTAAAATTTAGTAATTTTCACTATTCATCAAAATATGAAAGTTATCTGAAAAGTACCAAAATTTCACCTTAAGATAATTTTGATATTTAGAATCCAAAAATGAAGTCAATTTTGGAATATAAAATTTATAAAATTTTAAAAATTAGGTATTACTATTTATAATGGCTACCTTGATTGGTCGCGGTGTGTTAGAATCTCAAAGTTGCGTACCACACACGCTACTGTATTATTCAACGAGAATCGTACCGTGGAAGCTTGGGGTGTTACAATTAATTTAAATATTAATCATATTAATATTATATTAATGATTTTAACCTACACTAAGTATCATTCAACTATAAATATAAATTTTAAACTCATACTTCCTTCTCTACTGACAATTTCCCATCAAAGGCTAGTTAGCCTCCAATGGATACATTAGCAAGATAATTATTATAACCAAATTCATGGATGGATAGTATGAGATATATATAATATATGAATTTAAAATTTAATGTGTTATATGGTTCATCAGATAATTATAGTAATTTATTGTTTAACGTTATCCAAATATTAAAATCGATGCCAAACAATTTTTTAAAAAAAAACATGATATCAAAACACATAAATTTAATCAAAAAAATTATGAAATACAATAATATTATTATATTTTCTAAATAGTTTTTTAAATGACAATTATATTCATAGGGGTGATTTTTTTAATAAAAATAAGTATAATATTTAGGACGCACAAAAGAGATGAACTAATGAAGTAATTAATGCAAGTGTATTTGGAATCCAACTCCCTTTCTCTTGGTTTTTCCATATTTTACACTAATTACTTTATGGATAATCAATGATTGTTACATAAATTTCATTAAATTTTTATTCCCTCTTATTTATGTTGATATTCATTAAGTTTACATGAAATCATGGAAAATAAAAATATTTTCAAAAATAACACTACAGTATAAAAAATATTGTTTACTTCTCTTGAGATCGTTTCTTCTTCACTCATGATAAATTATACTTATAAAAACTATATAATTACCTTTTTCTAGTTAGAACCCATTCATTATTAAGGAATTTTTTATTTATGAAATTCCAATGAAACCCCATCCATTCCAGGGGTTATTTTATGGCTATGATTATAATATGTTCTATGGGTCATGTATGATTATGAAAATTTTATGATGTCACGGGTGGTACCAAAATAATATAACAATAAAATTCATATGATAATGTAATGTATATCATGAAATAATTTTCAATATTTTTGACTATGGTTCTTTATTGGTTCAAAAATATGATTTCATGATTATGAAAAAATGTTATCTGTGTACATGAATCTTTGTTCAAAACTATGTATGGTATTTGACCACAAAGATTTATTGATTTATTTTTATGAATTAACACATTCCATGCCATTATCCACTTTTTGAATAATAATTTTTATGAAAATATCATTCTTATGTTATTCTCTTGATTATGATTAAGATTCTCATGTTATATTGATTCATTTACATTATTTATCCCATAACAACGATATTAGCTCACCCATTTCACTAATGTATATCCTTACATGATTATTTCTACTAAGTATAATATGTGGTCCACTAAGAATATATCGAAGTTTAATTAAATAATTTTAATGTTTTAATATTTAAAATTCATATATGAGGATAATTTTACCATGGCATTATACAATTTGATCTTTGATTTGTAATTCTATTATGTTTTTATATTTAAAATTATTTAATATTCATGTAATAGAAACTAGTGTTTATATACTTTCCAATATATGCTGTTAGACATGTAATTCATTATTAATCATTGAGAAATATAACTACAAACCTCAAGGATAATCCTTTATATCTAATTGTTTTCCAGCTAGCCACTATGAATTCCCCTCTACATGGGTTGCCATGTCCACCTTTATGGATGTTAGGATAGTGGCATGTTGGAAAACTACGTACACAGAACCACAATGATACACCTAAGTATTTCAGTACTTATACCACAATTAAACATCATATAAAACAAAAAAAATGATATATATCATATAAAGGAATGATAAAACACTCAATGATCAATGTTAGGATAATCATAATTAAAAATGTATTCCCACAGATTCTCACACACCCAAATACATCATAGAACTAACATGGTTTTTTCTAGTATAAATATCATATAAATAAAAAATAATATACATAACATCCATAATGGTAAGGGACTTCCTAAATCCATGTTTTCAATGTAAAAAAAATAAACAACCACTCTGTAGGGGTTTAAAGTTATAGTTGAAACCTTATAGATAATGATCACCAACTAACATACCTTATTATTGTTGTTTTGAAACATCATCTTTTGATATTTTTCAATGGATCCTAGATCCAAAAGAAACTATTTTAATTCAAAAATAAATAAAATAACACATGTGATGATACATTCTGTCTACAGGATAATGTTTTTTATTATTAATACAATATATAAAGTGAATATATTTTCTTCCCCATGGATACTATTCAAATTACAATTTTTGATTGATCCATGGCATAAAAAATGTATTCTTTTACGTAGTTATATTTTGAAAATTTCTTATATATTATCATTTTATAATTATATCCTTATAATTTATCATAAATAATCTTTTTATAACTTTCTCTCATAATTTACCCCATCTTATCCATTATAATTATATTTTGATATTTTTATAAATTATCCTTAATAATTGTATTTTTATAATTTATACTTAAATATAAATTTATAATTATGTTTCAATAATTTATTATAAATTATCCATTTATAATTATCTCTTGATTATTTACTACACATTATCCTTTTATAATTATCTTTTGTTTATTTATCATAATGTATCAATTATAAATAAATTTTAATAATTTATTATAATTTTTCAATTATATTTATCTTTTGATAATTTACTATAAATAATCCTCTAAATTTTTTATTTAATATTAATTATAAATAATCCTTTATAATTTTCTGTTTATTATAAATTTTTATTTACAATTATTTTTTGATAATTTGTGATATACAATCCTTTTTATAATTATATATTGAAAAAATTAATAATTTATCATTTTATAAACTCAAAATTATTATTTTATAATTTAAATAATTATGCTTTTATAAAATCTCAATTATCATATGATAATTTTGATAATTATCCTTTGATAATATCATAATAATCATTCGATAATTTTAATAATAATCCATTTATAACATCGTAACTATGATTTATTATTCATAGTAGTTTCAATTAGTTATTTTATGAAATTATCTTTTGATAATTTTTTATAATTATAATTTTATAATTGGATGAAATCCTCATTTGATATTTAATATACTTATCTATTAAAAATTTCATGATACCATAACCTGATATATTTCTTATTAACTATGCATTGATAATTCATAATAATTATATGTTGAAAATTATTGATAGAATGTCATTTGATAATATTTGGAGATCTATCATCATAATTTAAAAAAAATCATTTTTTAAATAATTTTAAATGAATGTTAAAAATAAATAAATTAAATAAACAAATAAAATGGAAAACTACCATGGTATCCATATTTTCGGTGCCTGATGAATAATATGGTAGAGTCTCACCTATAACCTAGATGAAATATAAAACAAAATTAATTATGGATTCAAGGATCCTACAGATCTGGGTCCATGGTTCTTTCTGATATATATAGATCAGACACACAAGAATATAAATTCTTTGGATATATATAAAAACCATGTCTATGTTTCAATGAATCCTAGAAATTAAAACACCCATTTCATAATCCGATTCAATGGATAATTTATGGTTGAGTCTTTAACTATACCCAATTGTAGTGTTGATAATTTTAATAGTTTAACATGACACATTTCATGAGCTTTGTGATCCAACATGGAAGAAATAATCGAGGTCATACACTGTATAATTTAGAATATTGATTAAAGAAATTTAATAATTAATTTATTAATATAGTAATAATTATTACTAAATAAGATCAAATTATATGTGAAATAATGAAACACCCAACACACCAAAATGATATGTCCAACCAAGGGTAAAACCCATATTCTAGTTCTTAAAATGGTCTCAAATTTATCATATTATTATCCATTTAAGAGATATCAATTTATTTTTGTGGAAAATTTGTAAAAACATATTTATTATGATATCCTCACGTGTGATCTAACGAAAATCTCAATATCCACAAATGTAATATCAGTCCTAGTGTAATCCCCTTATCCAAGACATAAATTTGGTCACTTATTTCATGTATGATACACTATTTTGTAGATATTAAATTATTTTCATAAATATACAACAAGAAATAAATATTGTTCCTCATGTGTGATAATACCAAACGTATGATTCAATAAAAACGTAGTGTCGTGCATAGGGTAAACCCCTCATATTGTATATAGTCGTGGTCATAGATTTCCCATTCACAACCTTATTTGATATATATTTAATTCATTTGGAAAAATCACATGTGTATAATATGATATATATATATATATATATATATATATATATATAATATTCTATTAGTGATGGGCCTCTATAGGCTATAGAATCTGAAAAAAACATAGCGCTTAACTCCAAAAAAAAATTCATAAAATATTCCAAGGTTTTAACTGTAATTTTACACTTATGAATGAATTTAAATAATTAATTTTGTTATTTTTATTTGAATAGAAAAAACCTCCCAGTAAAATAATCATAAATTTTAATCAATGAGGGTTTGTATTATCTATCAAAATTAAGGATATTACACCCACACTTGACAAAATAATTTCATTCTTTCGCTAGCTAAGAAGAAAAAAGTTGAAGGGATTGACATAATGTTGCTCTAGAATTTCCATGCTATAATCAAATGATACAACATGACATGAATGATTATATAGTTATATAAATATTTCAGTCATTAACTACACATAATTCAATAATACATATAAAAAATTATCATCTCCTTGATTAAATATATCTATATTTAGATGAATTATTTTATTTTTGTAAATGAATTTTCCAAACCATTTTTTATGATTTGAATTACTAAAATTCATCTAGATTAGTTTATTATTATATTCTCATTCCATAAGTGATTGACGAACTTCATATGATTTCATTATAAATATTATTCATAGAACTAATATTTCCAATACTTTTTTATAATAATTATAGAGTGATATTGGGACTTGTAATCTACTAAAAATTCATTGAATCATGTTAATGATACGACTGAACCTTATCCCAGTTAAAATTATAGAGAAATTTTTATTTTTTTTTCAAAACTAATTAGACCCTACATTACATTAATCATTTATAAAACATTTAGAACACTTGAATGACCATTTATAGGAATGCGACACATCACAAGCCAATTTTATTTATTCAAACATACTCTTGAATTTTCAATAAATTTTATTGTTTAAAGGAGGGGGAGAATTTTTACATGGAAGAATGGATTTTAATTTTTAATGAGATATTATTTTAGTTTGATATCATTGACATAATTAGAACAGGGGTGATGTTATTTTACATTGCATTTACTGTTACACCTCTTTAAAAAATGACCAATATATTTAAATAAAATCGATTGGGTTTTTGAGGCTAAAAAATATCCATTTAATAGAAAAATGATTTTTATCATTTTGTGGTTGGTTAGTAGTTGTTATAATTTTCCTCACTCATATCTCAAAAAAATTTAAAATTATTTTAAAAATAAAACATATAAAAAATTTAGAAAATCCAATAGGGCTTAAGCCATTCATCATTTTCCAAATTCATGGCCTTACATTAATATTTGGAAGTTGGTATTGTCAAATTTAAGAGGATATTTTCATAGTTTTTTTTATTTTTTTTATCTTGCATGGTACTTTAGATATTCAACTCCATTTTTTTCCTTAATATTTTTAAACAATACCAACCTACCTTAGGCCTTAAATTCATTTTATCCTTTATGAAAATTCCTCATGATTACAATCTATTATTTTCATTAAAAAGTGGTGAATGTTGGTCCTTTTAATGATAATTAAAAATTATTTACTCATGATATGGTGATAAATCTATTAAATTTTCTAAAAATGATTAATGTGAAAAATAAATAAATTGTTATGTAGATCAGAAAATGGAATTCTTTATTATAATTAATTATGAAATGTATATGTATTAAAAGTTAACCCCATCATTTACACGTGAAAAAAGTGAAATAATGTTGTAGATAGTTTATTTGAAAAGTGTTAAATTGAACATACATTTTATGTGGAATATAAAACCGTAATCTCCACTTTGATAATATTGTGATTTTGTTACAATATGATTTAATTATTTGTAATCATAGTTTTCCTCTTTTATTTGTTTTGAGACTCTATGAAGGGGGATAAGAATCAATTTATGTGTAGTGGTAGTACATAGTTAAATTCTATACATGAAACATTGTAATCATACCTAATGGATTTGATTAAGTTTCAACTGATTATACACGTATAATTAGTTTATTTGTTAATTTATGGATATTTATAGTTTAAATTTAATTTTTATAGTAAAAATATAAATGAAAATAATTCTTATATTTTTAAAGGATTTAATTAAGTAAGAGTAATTGAGATATTTTTATTAGAGAAAATTATAATTCCTACTTTAATAAAGGGAGTGATCCTAAAAGAACAAGGCACATGGGACCATACACAGGCATTGGTTGGTGCACATGTGATCCATAATAGAGCATTAATAGTGGTGGGTCATGTCTTGTTCTCCCCTTCATGTAAACATGATCCCAAAAAAGGAGGTACTTGTGACTGAACTGGGAGACCATCCATGAAGCAGGAAACTAACCCATATTCTCCCCATCAAGGTTGACAAGTAAAAATATGTTCAAAGAAGAACCCAATGTAGTATGACTCATTAACCTGAAATTGTTACAACATATGAAATTGCTACATTCTCATTAGTGGACACATTAAACACCACCAATAACACATATGAAACTTGATTTCATCAGGTATCCATATCCAACTATCTGAAAACAGCATAGAAAATTACGAGGGAGGTCATGATCGAACAAAAATAAAATTCACTATGGAAAAAACATAATGGATAATATATGGTAACCTGGGATAAACAATGTGAATTATAATAGTGAATAAAGGATCCCCTTTATGGGACAATTTAAAAAAGACCATTGCTACATCATTGATAGAGTTTTCCTGGCGCACATGGATCCCTTGATAAAAAAATGCACACATAAAAGGCACATTGTCTATATTGGACATTTTAGAGGAGATATAATGGCTAATTTATTAGTCCTATTCCACATTGAAGCATGTATTTTATAACGACCCATACTTTACATACATTGTTATTACATCATAATGGAAGCATACTTATTAAAACATATAACAAAACAATGATAGGACCGTATAGGTATATTGTCTTTAGAAACTAGGAAACATAAACAACTGGTTCATAAATCATCTACACTGTCTCTCGTTTATTTCAACATATCTAGAGTAACTTTTGGAATATCCTACATAATACCCTTATTCCTAACCTGGGGAAAATAAAACATACAAAAGGGTGAGCTCAAATGCTCAATTAGGGTAATCAAAGTAAATATCAATCATATCATATTCATAAGAACATAACATTTTGAAAATCCTAACCTGCAAAAGAGATCATAATATCATAACATGGGATAAATAATAGTAGTGAAATTTAATCCCAATAATCATAAAACATGAAACTTTTTTGGATACACACATAATCATAGAAAGTCATATCATATTAATCAAGACTCATTGCCAAGAATATCATAGCGGACAAAGTCCATTTCTGAACTGAGATCAATCCTCATTCCAGTCATGTATCACTGCACCTGAGTAACTTTCCCTTCCAGCCATGTCTATCTCATGAGATATAAATCTTTACCCAATTAATTGGAGGGAGATATAGGTCCCACCCATCTCATAATAAATCCATTCTTATGTGTGCCACAAAATCATAAATCATACATCATAGCATAACCCATGTAATAAAGATGGGATTATTAAACATCATGCCATCATAACATAATCCATATAATATAAAAGGAAATTATAAAAATAATTCCATCATAAAATTATCAAATAAATGTAATAATAGGGAAAGAAACAGAACTCTATATTATCATAAATGAAAAATAATTTTGATAAAACAATTAAACTCCTTTCTTGAGGAAAATATCTTTTCTACTTCAATAACATTTTTCCTTTATCAACATGTCATACAATTTTATACTAAAATATGTTAATTGAAAATAAACTTTCAAACATGTAAAGGAATATTCATGGAAATAATCCATTCATGCCGTATAAGTTAAAAAAACATTATTCTTGTACATTGGCTGGAAAATTCAAAAAGTATCTCATACTGAAAACGAAAAAAGATTCCTTTGATTTATTTTACTAATATTCACCAATAAGTAAAATTGGATTATAAAAATTGTATAAGGATTTAAATAATATTACATATTGTGGAAACATGGATGTGGATGATAAATATTCCCCAGTAAATTCTGAAATATAAACAATCTCAGATAAAAATGAGATTACGAGATTTTCCATTACCTTAGGTTCGATATGCCTCATATGTATCTGAAACCCTGTATAATGATTTAGATAATTTCATTGGCATATTATAGAATCATATTCATTGTTATGATATCATATATGGTCATATTCTTATCTTCTTATTAGTAATATTTCAATGCTACTTTTATTCGGGTGTTCATTGCTTTATGTTCTTATGCACGTTTTGTCGAATAAATTCTTCTTCCAATTAATAGGTTATAGATAACTCTTTTACAGAATGGTATTATTGTAATATATATCATATTTATTCATTAAATTCATTTATATAATCATTATTAAATAAAGATCATGTAGAATGAGTCGCATCACATCGTGGAGGCGGTAAACCGTATGTACACACGAGCGACGATATCATTCCCATGATTGTGGAATTGTATTTAAGTGGATTATAGAATATCTCAGAATTATTATCATTCCATAATAACCACATATAGTTATTATTTACGCCATTATACCCACCCACGTAAGGTGATGGTGGAAAAACAGATTACACCACGGCGTGGAGATGGTATTCTGTACGAACGCACACGCGGTGATTTCATTTTCCATAGGATGGATAGAAGGTGAAATAGGGTTGTTTAATTTTTATAATAACATATCAGTATATTAGTGATACTGATTTTATTACTTTATAAGGAATCAAATAAATAAGAGGACGTAGAAGAAGAAATAAATGTGAAATAATCGGTAAAGGATATTACCTATTCTTCGACGCGCCTCTTCTAAACCTCTTCTTAGGACACTAATGTTGGTCTTTGAAGACAACCAGAACCTATAGAACGTTTTTAGGGAAGTGTAGAAATGGAAATAGATAGGGTTTTTTTGATCATGAATGCTCAAAATGTTGTAAAGTGGAGAGGGAAGAGGTGCCCTTTTATAAGGGAGGAGAGGGGCACCTTAGGAAAAGATTAAAATATTATTTTATAATAAAGTCATATTCAGTTTATAATGTCTCCAAAGTGACTTATTTCAAGGATAGCATGGGTATGGGTCTAAATACTCTCAACCATTAGGTTTTATACAAGTTTAAGTTACCATTTAAATCTTATCATTTATATTTAGCTCTAAGTTAGATAATTTATATTTTACCGTGTCTTCTTGTATTCTTACAATATATGGTTAATAAACTTACTATAAACTTCCAATAGAACCAAAATTGGTTCATTAGTTTCATATATATTATTATATAATTTTTTTGGACGAACTGTAGATTTTTAGGAATATAATAACAATTAATAATATAATATTTGTTTTAAAAACTCTTTTATGTCAATTTTGACACTATTTGGTATTTTTTTTCTAAATTCATAACATCATTATTACATTAGAAACAATTCATATAACCAACCCTAATATGTTATAATAACCTATAAAATTATTGTAATTCATAAAAAACTCAAATTACATTTATTTTTGTTTTTATAATATCAATTATGTTAAAATTTCATTATTAAGGTAATTACTACATCATCATTGTGTCATAATTAAATTAAATTATTTAATGTTTAAAAATTATAAATAAAATACCATAATGTAGGAAATCATTTTATCTTTTTAATAAATATTTATAGTTGAATTTATCTTATGTATAACCCTATATTAAAAATGTTTTAGTTATTAAACTTTGATTTTAACTCTTTTAACTCTTATTTGAATTAAATAATAATAAATGTCCTAATATAATAAAAGTGGAACTATATGGTCATATTTTATTCCTAAAGTAGTTTTTGGTCTAATTACACTTATCCAATAGAATTATGACATGTTTTAGGGTAATAATAATATCATTTTTACCCTTAATTACCCTGTTTACTTTTAACCGTGGTAAATAAAAGTAAAAACTTTCTACTCACCAAAAATTATTTTTATCTTATGGAACCACATTTTATATACTGATATCAACTGTTTCTCTTGGATTTTTGAAATCCCACTCACCGAAGTGGTAAACTTATAATTTATGTAAATTTTTAAATTTTCTTAGCAGGAGGGTAAAAGACTGTAAAAAGTTCAATAAGATTTTTTTATATTATTATAAAATGACTCTAATGAATTACATTGAACTTATATAGGTATTATGTATCTATTTTGAAATAAAATAAATTTAAATAAAATAAATAATTATTTAATTTATAATTCTGTTGTAAACTATAACTAAGTGTATTTCACTATTTATCCAAAATTGAAATTTTTCAGAAAAATAGAAATAACTCACCTTAAACTAATTCCGATATTCCAAATCCCAAAATGAAGTCCATTTTGAAAGATAAAATTTCTGAAATTTCAAGAAGTGGGTATTACATTCATAACGTCTAGTTTATATTATATTTTAATAACATATCGTCATTTAGTGAATCTCAATATTGCGTACAATGCCAGTTATTGAGGAAGGTTTCTCTTGCATGAAATGCAATCCAAGAGAATGTTGTGTGTAGTGAAAGATTACTTTGGTGTTTCATATAACATAATACATAAAAAACATATTTCTCATAAAATCATAGGGTGTTACATTCTACCCCCCTTAAAAAGAATTTCTCCCTCGAAATTCATCACTTTGTAACAAATAGATGAGGATACCTCTCCCTAATTATATCCTAAAGTTCCCATGTAGCTTCTTCTAATTTGTGGTTCCTCCATAAAACTTTAACCAAGTGAGTGGTCTTGTTTCATAGAACTTTTTCACTACGATTCAGAATCGCTATTGGCTGTTCTTCATAAGAAAGATCTGGCTCCAGCGGTACAACTTCTGAGCTTAGTACATGTGAAGGATTGGGTATGTACATTCTCAGGAGAGATACATGGAACACATCATGAAATTGAGAGAGATTTGGTGGAAGTTCCAATCAGTAAGTTGCCATCCCAACATGACCGAGTATTTCGAAAGGACCAATATACAAAGGGCTCATCTTTTCCTTCTTTCAAAATTTCATTACACTCTTCCAAGGAGATATTCTTAAGAACACTTTATCACCCACTTCAAACTCTAGGTATTTTCTTCAGTTGTTAGCATAACTTTTTGTTCAACTCTGAGCTGCTCTTATGTGTTGTTTAATAGATCATAACTTTTCTACCATTTCATAAACAAGATCAGGCCCTAATAACTTTCTTTCCCCAACTTCATCCTAGCAAGATGGAGTTCTACATTTCTTTCCATAGAGAGCTTCATAAGGAGCCAACTTAATGCTGGAGTGAAAGCTATTATTATAAGAAAATAACACCAAAAGTAGGTGTGGATCCCAAACACCTTTTAAATCCATAGATCAAGCTCTCAACATGTCTTCTAGAGTTTGAATTGTCCTCTCAGACTGGCCGACTATCTAAGGATGATAAGTAGTGCTAAAACTCAACTCTGTATATAGTGTATACTGAAGACTTCTCCAAAACATCGAGGTAATCCTCGGATCCCGATCAGATATTATGGAAAGTGGTACTCCATACAATCTTACCACTTCCTTTACATATATCCTGGAAATCTGATCAATAGAGAAATCTTCTCTAATAGCAATGAAGTGTTCCAACTTCGTAAAACGATCAACTATAACCCAAATAGAATTATTTCCTTTGGATGTTTTAGGAAGTACAATTACAAATTCCATGGTGATGTTTTCCCATTTCCATTCAGGTATGGGTAATGGTTGTAACATCCCCTTAGACTTCTGTCTCTCATCTTTATCCTGCAGACAAACCAAGCATTGAGAGACATATTCAGCAACATCTCTTTTCATGCCATCCCACCAGAAGTACTTATTTAGGTCCCTATACATCTTCGTGCTTCCAAGGTGAATAGAGAATGAAGAACTATGAACGTCATCCAATATTTCCTTATTTAATTATGGGGTGGGAGGAACACAAACCCAATTCCTGAACTATATTATTTCATCACAATCAATGTGGAATTATGGAACATTTCTCACCTTCTTTTGTAACTCTACATCTTCTTTCTATGACTCTTCAATCTTCACATGTATTGATGGTTGAACATTCATTTGAGAAAGATATGATTTTCCCTCTTCCATTATAATTCCAAGATCCATCCTTTTTAAATCCATAAATATTGGATCTTTTGTGATCCTCCTCATTGATAAGTTAGCATGGTCTTGTCGACTTAATGTGTCTTCCACCTTGTTTTCTTTCCTAGGGTGGTAATGAATTGAGTTCCCGTAATCCTTAATCACCTCAAACCATCTTCTTGGGTGCATATTCAGATCCTTTTGTGTGAAAATGTACTTTAAACTTTTATGATCAGTATAAATATCACACCTTTCACCACAAAGATAATGCCTCCAAATATTTAATGCTAAGATTAGCGCAGCTAATTCCAAATCATGAGTTGGGTAATTTTTCTCATGTATTTTCAACTGTCGTGAGGCATAAGATATCACCATATAGTTTTTCATGAGAACACACCCTAATCCATTCTTGGATGCATCACTGTAGATCAGAAACCTTTCTCCACTATAAGCCAGTGTGAGCACAGGTGCACTGGATAACCTTATTTTTAAATCCTTGAAATTACCTTCACACTCCTCCATCCAAACGAACTTAACACTTTTTTGAGACAACCTAGTGAGTGGATTAGATAATAATGAAAAATAGTTCACAAAACATCGACAATATCCAGCCAAAACCAGAAAAATTCGGATCTCATTTACTATTATTAGTCTCGACCATCTTTTGATTACATCTATTTTTGCTGGATATACAGATATCACCTATTTTGAGATTATGTGACCCAAAAATGAATCTTTTTGAAGCAAAAATTCACACTTGGTTAATTTGGAATAATTCTTCTCCTTTCTTAGGGTCTTTAATACAATTGTGAGGTGATCTTCATGTTCTTCCTTGCTCTTTGAATAGACAAGAATATCGTCCATACAAACTACCACAAACTGATCAAGATAGTCTATAAAGACTCTATTCATTAGAACCATGAAGATAGCAGGGACATTAGTAAGACCAAATGGAATCACTATAAATTCATAGTGTCCATACCTTTTACGGAAATCCGTCTTTGGTATATACTCACTTTTGACCCTTAATTGTTGATACCCTAAATGAAGAACAATCTTGGAAAAGTATTGAGCTCCATGTAGTTGGTCAAATAAGTCATCAATGCATGGGAGAGGATATTTGTTTTTGATAGTGATCTTGTTAATCTCTCTATAATCAATGCAGAGTCTCATTGATCCATATTTATTCTTAACAAACAGAACAGGTGCTCCCCAAGGTGATGCACTAGGGTGTATTAATCCCTTACCAAGATTGCCTTGGTGTTTCTTCTTCAATTCCTACAAATCATTTGGGGTCATTCTATAAGGTGTCTTTGAAATGGGCATAGCAACCAGTATGAGTTCTATTGAAAACTCATCTTCACTATTTGGTGGAAGAACTGGTAATTACTCTTGAAAAACATCATCAAACTCCTGTACAATGGGAATATTCTAAATCGTGAGTTTCTCTCCAACCATTTGAGATAAATAACCTTCATTTATTAGAATCAAGACCCACAGGATAGATGAAATTTCTACTGGAAGGTTATATTCATACTTTCATCGATAGATGATCATAGATTGATCAGGAATTTGAAATGTGAATTCCCTTCTTTGTAAATCGATATGAACTTCATATGTGGAAATCCATTCCATGCAAATAATCACATCAAATTCCACTATAGAAAGGATCACAAGATTTCCAGGAAGCACTTTCCAACAAACGTTAATTGGAGAATAATTATAAACTTTTGATGCAACCATTGTGCCATTAGGAGTTGTCACAGCTAACACAATAGCTAATTTTTGAGGTAGTACGACGATACCCTTAGAAAATTCTTCATAAATAAATGAGTGTGTGGATCTAGAATCAAATAAAACATTTTCTACTTTAGAGTAGATAGTATGTGTACCTTTCACCACATCATTATCATACTCCACATCACCGATAAAAATTGCATGGGAATTTCAATTGTCTTTGGCCTTAAGAGTTTGTTGATGTCGATCATCATCAACAACCCTTGGATTAGGGAATTGATTAGAATAATGACCCATTTCCTTGCATATGTAATATTGAAGTGTAGGAGGTTCATTCTGTGTAGACTTTTCTTTGTTCACATCACTAGACATCTTTTTCCAATCATTGCGGCATTCAATTGCCCAATGACCTTCTTTTCCTCATTTGAATCATTTACTTGTCCCTTTAAGACAATTCCCTCCAAGTTTATTTCCACACTTTGAGAATAAGGGAAAACTCATTATCTTTTTAGTGTGGTATTTAGATTTCCCTTTGAATTCCATTTTCCTCTTCTTATCAAACCCATATGACTGATGGGTTACTCCAATCTCCATCTCAACCTTGAGATCACATCAAACAATTTCTTCGTAACTATTGAAGTTCCTTATGGATAACACCCTTAAAATACTTGGTTTTATGCCACTAAAGTATCATCAAATCTTACTCTTAGGTTGGATAATAATTTCAGAAGCATACCTTTCAAGTCTTGTAAAATTTTCTTCATAGGTACCAACAGATTCATCATCCTTTTGCGTTAGTTCAAGAAACTCCTTCTCTAACTTTGTTCAAAGAATATGCGGGATGTACGTATTGAAAAACATGTTCTTGAACTCGTCCCATTCCATGGACTCAATTTCTTCTATTTGCCTCATATTATTGATAATATTCCACCATTGATCAGATTCACCTTCCAAACGATATACGACTAAGATGACTTTATCATGTTCAGAACATTGAAGAACTGAAAATATCTTTTCAGTGGTACTGATCCATTGTTCAGCTACTAATGGATCAGTAGACCCACTGAATGAGGGTGGATGTTGCCTCATAAAGGATTCAAAAGAATTTTTCTCCTTCCTTTGCTCATTTGGATGTCCAGCATGATTAGTAGCTTGAGATATTTGTGTGAGCATGGCTATAAGATTTTTTATTCTATCTCCCATAATGTTTGGTTGCTCAGGAGTGAATGTTCCGGGTGCAGCGAAAGCGCGTTGGTGTGTTTGCCCAACTTTAATTTTAATGTTAAACAACGTTCAATCCGAGATCCGTCATGATATAAAACGCCGAATCTTCAGAATAGAATGAAGAATGAAAAGAAAAGAAGAGTCCAAGAACCCTTGAGGAGGATCATCATATGTTGATTATAATTAATTCAATTAATGCATAAGAATTACCTTGTTGGAATTCTTTCTTCGTTGATGTGTCTGGTCACGATTCGGTGATCCGTCGTTGCGTCGTAGAATCCAAGTGTAGGATTCCTCTAGCGGTGATCCACACGTGAGTCACGTATCTCCGGACATCACCGAAGAGATCTCCGGGTGCTAGCGCGGAAGAACCTTCGCTTGCGATATCCGCCTTCGACCGCCTTGATCCGGGGGAGGATCTTGGTCTCGTAACTTGAGGGCATTCTTGGTGGAAAGGGAATTCTCTCTTGGTTTGAGAGTATTTCCAAATCCGTTGTGCACAACAATGGATCTTCAAAATGTTGGGGTTTTGAGGATATTTATAATCATGTTTGAGGTTAATAGAGTTATGACAAAAAATAAATGCATTACGCGTTTTATTTATTTCATTAACTCTTATTGAAAACCCCCCCATGTCGAATTATTAATTCCTTGACATGCGCCCATGCGGATTATAATAAATATCATTTAATAAAATAATATTAAATTCTCAAAATCCCAAATGAAAAAACTACACGATGTGTAATAATTAATACACGGTGTGTACTTGTTTTCCATAAAACTACACGGCGTGTATATTTAAAATACACGGCATGTAATTTTATTTTCCATTTTTTCTCCACCACATTTATTAGACCCTGAGTAATGACTACTTATTTATTAAATAAATTTAACTGCATTACTCGCTAATAAATATATTATTTCATCCACAATATATTCTCTCGAATAACTTGTGTCAAAATAAATGCGATCAGACATCCTTAAATAATTATTAAACCAAAGTCGGTAATAATATTTATTTAACTTGTTAAATTAATATTTAACTGAGATACATGGACACACTTAGTGTGTGACCCTATAGGCCTCTTTCTCAGTGGCATTAGGCTGAGCCTGCCTAAAGTCCAAGGTTAGCATCTAGCAACATGCCAAGGCACCCATAGAGAAAAAGTTAACGCCGCAATGACGTGTTACCTCCTACGAACACTTACCGTGTAATATAATCCCTTTGTCTCGATATCTCCAATCAAGCGGGTTGCATGTTAGTGCCATCAACCCATGTGATTGATTATTATTTCTTTGACTTCCTAGAATTGAACTTTCCCATACCTTACCATGGCCATGGATTTATTTAGGCTATATCAATTTTATCAAAGGGCCTGAGATATCTACTTCCGTTAGGGAACAGAAGGGACAAATCCTTTCTCACATTATCTATTAATGCGGTATTACTCGTGACACACCCAACGTATCCTACCTCGCTGCGAATAGTGTGTCGTCACAGTTTTAGTCAATACATCTATGTGCGTGAGTTGTAATACACATTAATAATAATCTTAAAGTCTAAGGATCAATACACACGTCCGTAGATAGGAACATCCAATGACACTATGAAATGTGGATTTCCTACTGGCGGGTCTCGTTCTCATAAAATCCTCCTGGATATTACCAAGGGCGCACACCATGAGAAGGTGCCTCAAAGTTTTATGAGTCCTCACCCCTAATGACCTGTATTATTTGTGTCCCTCAAATAATATCATCCGGCCATAGAACATACATTCAAGAATAGTGTTATGGCACTTTCGGGTTCTCATCATAGTAGGGATCCACTACGACCCTTTAAGGCAACAGCTGTCCTTAGGACATTATCACATGACATGTCACGCAGAAGAACAATCAAGATGTGATAAGGCTTTTATTTAATGAATAAAGTACAAAGTAGTTGGTTCTAGAACACCAACTCCAAAAGACTCCCACTTAGACTAGATCCAACTGCTAACAACATTTAACCCGCTAGCTCTCACATGATATTCATGCTTCTGCTGAGATAGGCCTTTAGTCATGGGGTCCTCCACGTTCTCTTCCGTGGACACTCTACTCACTGTAACTTCACCCCTTTGATAGAAATCCCTCAAGAGGTGATACTTCCGGAGTCTGTGCTTTGTCTGTTGATGTGACCTTGGTTCTTTTGCAAGAGCCACCGCTGTAGTATTATCATAATACAATGTAATGGGATCTTTACTACTAGGCACCACATCAAGCTCCTGGACAAAGTTTTGAATCCAAACAGATTCTTTGGCTGCATCAGAAGGTGCTATATACTCGGACTCCGCTGTAGAATCGACGACAACTGGCTGCTTTGAACTCCTCCAGCTCACAACTCCTCCATTGTGACAGAAAACATATCCATATTGCGACTTCAGATCATTCTGATCTATTTGAAAACTAGTATCAGCATACCCTCTGATGACAAGCTCCTCGTCTCCTCCATACACCAGGAACATATCCTTAGTTCTTCTCAGATACTTAAGGATAGTCTTAACAGCAGTCCAATGTTGTTCTCCTGGATCTGCTTGATATCTGCCTACCATGCTCAGTGCATAGGCAACATCAAGCCCAGTACATAACATGGCATACATGATGGATCCTATAGCCGAAGCGTATGGGATCTTTCTCATCCTATCTTTCTCCTGTTGTGTCCGGGGACACATTTTCTTAGAAAGATGTAAGCCATGTGACACTGGAACCAATCCCCTCTTGGATTTTTCCATACTAAATCTCTTTATTATCTGGTCAATGTATGTACCCTGACTTAGTCCAAGCAGCCTCTTGGATCTATCATGAATGATCTTGATCCCTAGAATGTAGGCTTGTTCTCCTAAGTCCTTCATGGAGAAACACTTGTCCAACCAGTCCTTAACTGACTGTAAGGCTCGTACGTCACTTCCAATAAGAAATATGTCATCAACATATACCACTAGGATGACGACCGCATTCCCATTAACCGCTTATAAACACATGGCTCACATTCGTTCTTAATGAAACCAAATTCCATTATGGATTCATCAAATCGAATGTTCCATGACCTGGATGCTTGCTTGAATCCATAAATGGATTTCTGCAACTTGCAAACCCGTTTGGCTTCACCTGGTGTCGCAAACCCTTCTGGTTGTGTCATATAGACATCTTCCTGAAGTTTCCCGTCAAGGAATGCTGTTTTGACATCCATCTGCCAAATCTCATAGTCATGGTAAGCTGCTATGGCAAGTATGATTCTTATGGATTTAAACATGGCAACTGGCGAGAAGGTTTCATCATAGTCAATTCCTTGATGCTGTCTGAATCCTTTAGCCACTAGCCTTGCTTTATAGGTGCTAACTTGACCTTCCATTTCCAGATTTCTTTTGAATACCCATTTTCATCCAACAGGCTTTACATCAACTGGATCATCGACTAGAACCCAAACATGGTTCTGATACATGGAATCCATCTCAGAATTCATAGCTTCTATCCATCTTGCAGCTTCTGAGCTTTCTATTGCTTCCTTGTAGGAGAGAGGTTCATCATTGTCCAACAATAATGATCTACCATCCTCGGTGACTAGGAAACCAAATCTCTCTGGTTCCCTTACCTCTCTTGAGATCCTACTCAGTACTTGTGTTTCTGGAACCTCTTCCACTGGGACCTGTGGAACTTATTCCTGTACCAACTCCTGTGTATCTTGAGTATCAACTTCATCGAAGTAAATCTTGCTCCCACTATCCTTATTGAGGATGTGCTCCCTCTCAAGAAAGACGGCTTGTCTGGCGACAATCACTTTCTTGTATTGGGGGTTATATAGGTAATATCCTTTTGTTTCCTTGGGACATCCTATAAGGATACACTTCGTGCCTCGGGGTGCTAGTTTGTTTCTTGAGAAGGCCTTAACAAATGCCTCTCATCCCCATACACGTGTGTGCGACAAAGTGGGTTTCCTTCCATTCCATAACTCAGATGGAATTCCATTTTCCGCCTTAGTTGGTACTCGGTTTAATGTGTATGCTGCAGTTTGTAATGAATATCTATAGCATCCTACCTTTTTTATCACATAAACATTCATTACATTTTACAAAACTGAGGATCTTTAAGGTTTAGTGTCTTGGAAACTAGGAACTTAAAACATGAAAACATAAAACATTCTTCTTAAACACTTGAAAGGCTTCTCCTCATGTTCACCCTAGGCTCATTACTGAATCTCATAACCTGGGGACATACATCAAATGAAAGGGTGAGCAGAAGGCCCAGCAAAGGAAACAAGTGACACATTTTACATATGAACTTGAGATACATCAATAAAGTCAAGAAAAGAACTTTAAGGCATGAAAATGAAATCATGAGGCATATCATAATAAAAATAAAACTTTTTCATAACTTGAATATGTGGCTACATCATTTAACATAGACAATCATGAACATATCACCAAGGTCCATCCCCAAGGTGTCATTTGAAAATTACCAAGGTTATTCACCAAGGTATCGTGAAAATTGTAATCTCTAGTGGTTACATCATTACCCAATGCATTAGAGCGCTATCAGGGCGCACCCTTAAATTTGCCTTTATTATCATGTGAGACACATATATCATCATCAAACATTTCATAAATAACCCATATAGCATAAAATAAATGGGTTTCATTTCATAATCACAACATTTTAAAAACTTCTTTAAAGACATGATCTTTACGTCACTTTAAAACCCACAGAAAAGGAAGGTGGGTCTCATGTATGTAAATACCATAATTTAAAATATAACATTTTGGTATATATGTGAATACCCCTTTAGAAGAAAGAGCTTTGAGTATTCACTTAATAATATAAAAGTACTTTAGAAAAAGAGAGAGACATTTTGAGACAGAAATTCTGCAGCATAATGGCTATGTTACGAGGTTTTAGGAGACATTAAAAGAGAGGGAAAATAGGTCAAACATTCATAAATGACCCATAAAATAGTATATGTACAGAATAAGAAGGATAAATGATCATGGTAATGAAATTTCAAGGAAATACCATTTGAAATGAAAAACATGGAAGGAAGACAAAAAATTAGATTTCTCTTATGAAAGTTCGGCAGCCTAACGGCGCCACTTAAAACATCAAAATACTGAATTGAAGAGATCAAATGGGGTCTCTCATCATATGAACATAATATTCCAGTATGAAAGATATAGATATCATACCCCAACATAACAAAAAAGAACATGAAAGACTTGACAAGAAAGTAGAACTTTGAAAAGAATGAGAAGGGTGAAAGAATCCCCTAAAAATTTCAACAGCCTAACGGCGCCACTTAAGACTTAAAAATACTGAATTGAAGAGATCAAATTGGGTCTCTCATCATATGAACATAAGAGTACAGTATGATAGATATAGAGATCATACCCCAACATAACAAAAAGGAACATGAAAGAATTGACATGAAAGTAGAACTTCAAAACGAGAAGGGTGAAGAACCACTTAAAAATTCGGCAGCCTAACAGCGCCACTTAAAACTTAAAAATACTGAATTGAAGAGATCAAATGGGGTCTCTCATCATATGAAAATAAGAGTCCAGTATGATAGATATAGATATCATACACCAACATAACAAATAGGAACTTGAAATAATTGACATGAAAGTAGAACTTCAAAACGAGAAGGGTGAAGAACCACTTAAAAATTCGGCAGCCTAACGGCACCAATTAAAACTTCATAAAACGAAATAATGAGAGTAGGAGGGGATCTCTCATTATATGAACATGAAAAGGGAAGTAAGAGGATTATAAAATAACATCCTCCAACATAAGAACATGGAGTATAAAAGGAATGACATAAAAGAGATTACTTGAAATTAAAGAGAGAGGTCGGATCCCTTACCTTAAAACGTAACTCTTAAAACTCAAAGGTTGGGACCTTGAGGGCTTGGGGGCACCTTGGGAGGACTCCTTGGGAGGTAAGGAGACCATAACTTCGTTGAGGATGGTTTTGGAGTCGAAAAGATGAGAGGAGGGCTTGGTATTTATAGGGAAAGTGAGGGGACAAGGCATTAATGGCCAAGGGACACCTCAAAAGTGGTTTTCTCAAAAGCATGGGCCTGCCCATGGTACTTCCCATAAAGTTAGGCCACATGGGGAACCCCACACAATAATTCATCCTCTTTAGTCTAACATCCTTTAAAATATCTCATGACATCATCATGACACAGTTATGATGTCATTAAACATACCGAAACCCTAAAACTGTATTTTTACTATTCACTGAAATTTCAACTTTCTCAGAAAAATCCTAAAATTTCACCTTAACCAAATATCAATGCTCTGATTTCAAAAATGAACTCCATTTTATAAAAATAATTTTCTAAATAATTTTAATTTATTTTTTAAATAAATACACTATTCACCGAAAATTCATTATTTTTAGAAAAAAACCCAAAAATTACCTTAACATAATATCGATGCTCTGAGTTCAAAAATGAAATCCATTTTATAAAAATAATTTTCTAAATATTTTTAATTTAAATTTTAATTAAAAAACAATATTCACCCGAAAAAACTAATACTTGAATAATAATTTATGAAACCGTTTTTAACCATTTTATTGAATCACATTACTTAAATCAAGGTGCCTAGATTATATCAATACTTTCTTTAAGTGAGATTACTAATCCATTTGGTCACATTACTAATCCTAAGCATAAAATCACTATTCATAATTTACTATTCATCAAATATTAAGTTGATCTTATTAGACTCTAAATTCCGTACTGAACATATTTGTAGAAGACCATTTTTTTAAAATCATTACACATTTTTATTTATTTAAGGTTTACATAAAATTTTTTAAAATATCCTTTCTCTAAAATTCATCAAAAATATGCATACTATATTTATCTGGTCATTTGAAAATTCATAAACTTCATCATAAGAAGAAATTCCAATTTTTATTTAAAACAAAGGATTACACAAGGCAGTTATGGTCTCCTTACATAGCCCCTTATCACACCAGCATAGGATCTAAGTGTATGGTGTGCTAAGGTTAGAGATCCTGAGGGAGGCTCGACCAACATCGCACGAGTAGTAATTTCTATCAGTTTGAACTTCTCGCGAAGGCGATCCCATTCTAGCTTCACACGATGAAGTTCAGCTTGGGTTTGGTCCAGAGCAAAGCCCAGTGGTGCTACCTCCTTCCCAAGTTCTGTTAGATGGGCTTCGATCGGTCCAAGACTACTGGGTGAGGCCATCGAATCTTCTCTCTATATTAATTAACCAAGATTACTTGTATTTAGAGACAATAATCGAAACGTTTAGTTTCCAGCGGTCATATTGACCAATGGTCATATAACAGTCAAAAACCAATGGTATCATTTTAATTATACTCATGTTATCAAATGAAACATTTTTGTTGAGTATAAAAATAAAATAAAATAACACATAAAATTAGGAAACAAGGTTTATTCAAAATTTCGGGTCATTACAATCTTCCCCCCTTAAGAAATTGCGTCCTCTCAATTTTTAAAATTAGGTTTTGAAATTTCATTGAAAGTACGACATCGGAAAAGGATTCAGTAAAACTATTACTTTAAAAGAAAAAAAGTGAAGTATGAAGGTCACCCGAGTTAGCCCACACTGGGATTCCATGTAGGAAAACATGGACATGGAAGAAAAACAAAGGGTCAAGTTCTAAGGGAGAGTGGTAGAGAACATGATTAAGAGAAAGTTAACCATAAGAAAATCCCAAACTTATGATGTGTGTAACCTAGTAGGAAACGTAAACCAACAACGTTTTTGTTTTGCGTTCCTTTTCATAATTTTGAGGAATTCATTTACTACATAAAACAAAAACATAAGAAAATATACCTACCTTCATGTAGAGTTTCATCCTTTAATAAGTTTCTACCAAAAATAATCTTTTCTCCCAATGATGAGCATTCAAAACTACTTGGTCTCATCAAAACACAAGAGTCATCTTCTAGGGAATCACATAATTCACAAAAGATTAACTATCTATTTCTTCTATCTTTAAACATTATCCCAAAACAGAAAGGGTAAGGTAAAACAACTCTTCAAAAAGAAAGAATCCCATAGGAAGGGAAACTATTTTTAAATCTTCAAAGTTCCATGGTACTACCCAAAGTTCATCATAGACCATCCCATAAATAACGGTCCTTAAAATTACTCAAAATAAAACAAACTAAGATTAAAACCCAAATACAAGAGGGATTTGATAACATAGTCTTCCAAAATAAACTTCATTGTTCATCTCCAAACAACATCAACCACACCTAACATCTTATAACAAATGTAGCTAACCTAAACATATTTTACACATGATAGATTAATCATTCCTATAAGTAACCTAAATTACTATAAGTCCACCTTAAGTTCATTGATTCTTCAAAATATAAGTCAACCTTAATCCTCAATGAAAATACCGTAGTAATCTATTTACCTCGATCATATAGGGTCCTCAAAATAGTGAACGTCTTCCAAAATAATAATCATCTTTTAATACCCTAATCATCTCTATCATATTAATACGGCAATCGTAGCATTTCCTATCACATTGGTTGTTGGGACATGTTCTTCCATTTCCCGCCATTAACTAAGAAAAGAAACTATAAGTAGGGGCTTAAATACTTAGCCAATAATCATGAAAAGAAACTTAAAGCATATAAGGATAACTTGTAGTTGAAAAGTATACCCTAACTTGTTATCCCCTAGGTTTCCATCTAGGTTATCCATGATAATATATTCTTATGTGAACCTTTATTTTATTTTATCTTTATTCCTTTAACAACGGTTCATACTAAGCTTATGAATTTACCAAATCATATCCCCCGGGAGTGTCGTAACCAAGAGTGCAACAAGGCCCGTTGTCGTGTACCAGTTCCCGTTCGAGTCTAGATCAAAGCGGTGTTTTCAGGTTTTACCCCTATGTACATCTGTGCCAGAGCCACCTCTACCCGCTCGTATCCAGACAGGGATGTATTTTCTTGGAAACCCCTTACTCAATACTCACCAAAATACGAGGAAGATTTCCTATATTTAAAATTTTATATAGGGTTATTCCTAGAGTTTTCATATCCTGATTTCCACAAATAATTAAACCATCCTTTGATACCAACTATAGCATCCTGCCTTTTTATCACATAAACTTTCATTACATTTTACAAAACTGAGGATCTTTAAGGTTTAGTGTCTTGGAAACTAGGAACTTAAAACATGAAGACATAAAACATTCTTCTTAAACACTTGAAAGGCTTCTCCTCATGTTCACCCTAGGCTCATTACTGCATCTCATAACCTGGGGACATACATCAAAAGAATGGGTGAGCAGAAGGCCCAGCAAGGGAAACAAGTGAAACATTTTACATATGAACTTGAGATACATCAATAAAGTCATGAAAAGAACTTTAAGGCATGAAAATGAAATCATGAGGAATATCATAATAAAAATAAAACTTTTTCATAACTTGAAGATGTGGCTACATCATTTAACATAGAAAATCATGAACATATCACCATGGTCCATCCCTAAGGTAGTCATTTGAAAATTACCAAGGTTATTCACCACGGTATCGTGAAAATTGTAATCTCTAGTGGTTACATCATTACCCAATGAATTGGAGCGCTATCAGGGTGCACCCTTAAATTTTCCTTTATTATCATGTGAGCCACATATATCATCATCAAACATTTCATAAATAACCCATATAGCATAAAATAAATGGGTTTCATTTCATAATCACAACATTTTAAAAACTGCTTTCAAGACATGATCTTTACGTCACTTTAAAACCCACAGAAAAGGAAGGTGGGTCTCATGTATGTAAATACCATAATTTAAAATAGAACATTTTGGTATATATGTGAATACCCTTTTAGAAGAAAGATCTTTGAGTATTCACTTAATAATATAAAAGAACTTTAGAAAAAGAGAGAGACATTTTGAGACGGAAATTCTGCAGCATAACGGCTATGTTACGAGGTTTTAGGAGACATTAAAAGAGAGGGAAAATAGGTCAAACATTCATAAATGACCCATAAAACAGTATATGTATAGAATAATAAGGATACATGATCATGGTAATCAAATTTCAAGGACATACCATTTGAATTGAAAAACATGGAAGGAAGACAAAAAAATTAGATTTCTCTTATGAATGTTCGACAGCCTAACAACGCCACTTAAAACATCAAAATACTGAATTGAAGAGATCAAATGGGGTCTATAATCATATGAACAGAAGATTTTAGTATTATAGATATAGAGATCATACCCCAACATAACAAAAAGTTACTTGAAAGACTTGACATGAAAGTAGAACTTTGAAAAGAATGAGAAGGGTGAAAGAATCCCCTAAACATTTCGGCAGCCTAACGACGCCACTTAAGACTTCAAAATACTGAATTGAAGAGATCAAATTGAGTCTCTCATAAAATGAACATAAGAGTACAGTATTATAGATATAGATATCATACCCCAACATAACAAAAAGGAACTTGAAAGAATTGACATGAAAGTAGAACTTCAAAACGAGAAGGGTGAAGAACCACTTAAAAATTCGGCAGCCTAACGACGCCACTTAAAACATCAAAATACTGAATTGAAGAGATCAAATGGGGTCTCTCATCATATGAAAATAAGAGTCCAGTATGATAGATATAGAGATCATACCCCAACATAACAAATAGGAACTTGAAATAATTGACATGAAAGTAGAACTTCAAAACGAGAAGGGTGAAGAACCACTTAAAAATTCAGCAGCCTAACGACGCCACTTAAAACTTCATAAAACGAAATAATGAGAGTAAGAGGGGATCTCTCGTTATATGAACATGAAAAGGGCAGTAAGAGGATTATAAAATAACATCCTCCAACATAAGAACATGGAGCATAAAAGGAATGACATAAAAGAGATTACTTGAAATTAAAGAGAGAGGTCGGATCCCTTACCTTAAAACATAACTCTTAAAACTCAATGTTTGGGACCTTGAGGGCTTGGGGGAACCTTGGGAGGACTCCTTGGGAGGTAAGGAGACCAGAACTTCGTTGAGGATGGTTTTGGAGTCGAAAAGATGAGAGGAGGGCTTGGTATTTATAGGGAAAGTGAGGGGACAAGGCATTAATGGCCAAGGGACACCTCAAAAGTGGTTTTCTCAAAAGCATGGGCCCGCCCATGGCACTTCCCATAAAGTTAGGCCACATTGGGAATCCCACACAATAATTCATCTTCTTTAGTCGAACATCCTTTAAAATATCTCATGACATCATCATGACACAGTTATGATGACATTAAACATACCGAAACCCTAAAACTGTATTTTTCCTATTCACTGAAAATTCAACTTTCTCAGAAAAATCCCAAAATTTCACCTTAACCAAATATCAAAACTCTGATTTCAAAAATGAACTCCATTTTATAAAAATAATTTTCTAAATATTTTTAATTTATTTTTAAATAAATACACTATTCACTGAAAATTCATTATTTTTAGAAAAAAACCCAAAAATTACCTTAACATAATATCGATGCTCTGAGTTCAAAAATGAAATCCATTTTATAAAAATAATTTTCTAAATATTTTAAATTTAAATTTTAATTAAAAAACAATATTCACCCGAAAAAACTAATACTTGAATAATAATTTATGAAACCGTTTTTTAACCATTTTATTGAATCACATTACTTAAATCAAGGTGCCTAGATTATATTAATACTTTCTTTAAGTGAGATTACTAATCCATTTGGTCACATTACTAATCCTAAGCATAAAATCACTATTCATAATTTACTATTCATCAAATATTAAGTTGATCTTATTAGACTCTAAATTCCGTACTGAACATATTTGTAGAAGACCATTTTTTGAAAATCATTACACATTTTTATTTATTTAAGGTTTACATAAACATTTTTAAAATATCCTTTCTCTAAAATTCATCAAAAAAATGCATACTATATTTATCTGGTCATTTGAAAATTCATAAACTTCATTATAAGAAGAAATTCCAATTTTTATTTAAAACAAAGGATTACACAAGGCAGTTATAGTCTCATTACATAGCCCCTTATCACACCAGCATAGGACCTAAGTGTAAGGTGTGCTAAGGTTAGAGAATCTGATGGAGGCTCGTCCAACATCGCACGAGTAGTAATTTCTATCAGTTTGAACTTCTCGCGAAGGCGATCCCGTTCTAGCTTCACACGATTAAGTTTAGCTTGGGTTTGGTCCAGAGCAAAGCCCAGTGGTGCTACCTCTTTCCCATGTTCTGTTAGATGGGATTCGATCGGTCCAAGACTACTGGGTGAGGCCATCAAATCTTCTTTCTATATTAATTAACCAAGATTACTTGTATTTAGAGACAATAATCAAAACGTTTAGTTTCCAGCGGTCATATTGACCAATGGTCATATAACAGTCAAAAACCAATGGTATCTTTTTAATTATACTCATGTTATCAAATGAAACATTTTTGTTGAGTATAAAAATAAAATAAAATAAAACATAAAATTAGGAAACAAGATTTATTCAAAATTTCGGGTCGTTACAATATCCCCAAAAGGATAATGGAAGATCCGCATGACTCATCTTCGACCTCACCATGTCCAACAAGGTGCAGTTCCTCCTTTCACTAACACCATTCCACTGTGGTGTATAAGGAGGAGTGAGCTGAGATAGAATCACAGACTCCCGTAGAAGATCGATGAACTCTTGGTTCAGATATTCTCCACCTCGATCCGATCGAAGCTTCTTTATCTTCTTACCTTGTTGATTCTCTACTTAATTCTTGAATTCCTTAAATTTTTCTAAGGACTCTGACTTATACCTCATTAAGTAGATATAGCCATATCTACTCAAATCATCAGTAAAAGTAATAAAGTAAGAATATCCACCTCTAGATTCTACTAGAAATGGTGCACACACATCTGTGTGTACCAATCCTAGAAGCTCTATGGCCCTTTCACCTTGTCTACCAAAAGGCGTCTTGGTCATTTTTTCTTGTAAACAAGCGTGACATCTATCAAGTGGTTTTAGCTCAGTAGATTCTAAATAGCCATCTTGGCAGAGCTTTGTCAAGCGCTTCTCGTTCACATGACCATGGTGGTGATGCCATAACTGGGTGATTTATGAGTCATGTGAGTTTGTTTCGTTATCGATTGCCAACACTTGGTTTTCGTAATTTAATACATACAAACCATTATTCAAATGTGCCATACCATAACATACGTTGTTCTTATAAAAGAGACAACCCTTATTTCCAAACTTGAAAATAAATCCGTCCATATCCATACAAGATACAGAAATTATGTTCTTGGTAACACTAGGCACAAAATAATAGTTTTGTAAAACCAAAATCATGCCAGTTGGCAATGAGAGGTGATAGTCGCCAATAGCCAATGCAGCCAGCCTTGCACCATTGGCAGCTCGAAGATCCACCTCTCCTCTGGTGATCTTTATAAATCTACTTGGTTCCTACATTTGAATACAGATGTGAGCCCCACAAGCTTTATCTAATACCCAATGTGTAGAAATAGAAAGATTTCACTCGATAATGAACTCACCTTTAAAATTCCCATGCTTCTGGGTGCAGTTCCTCTTCCAGTGGCCCTGCTTGCCACATGAAAAACACACTGATTCCCGTTCCTTGGCCTGCCTCTGGATCTTCCCCTTCTTGGAGGGACGGTGCTCGGGGTCTTCAGACCGTTTAGAAGTCTTTGGCCCCTCTGCCTTGTCCTTCCTTTTCTTGTTCAACATAAGGACCGCAGGTTTGTCACGCCCCATGTCCTTATCTACCTGGCGAATCAAGGTCAGAATCTCCGATAGACTCTTCTCATTGCCGCTCATGTTATAGTTGACAATGAAGCTAGAGAAGGTCTTGGGCAATGATGATAGGATGAGATCTGTACCTAACTCATCTGGGAATTTAATCCATAAGATGTCCAAGCATTCAATGTAGCCAATAAGATTGACCACATGAAGCCCAGCTAGTGCATACTCTCCAAGCATCGTGGTAAACAATGCATTGGAGATCTCATACCTCTCCTATCTCGCCTTCTCTTGGTAGATATCTTTAAGGTGAGACATCATGCTATACACATCCATGTTTTCATGTTGCTTCAAGATCTCATTAGACATGGCCGATAGCATGAAACACTGGACATATGTGGCATCATCCATGTGTTTCATGTAGAGAGATAATTCCCCATCACTAGCCTCTTCACCAGGCGCAACTGGAATAGGCTCTTCCAGCACATATAATTTCTTTTCGTGGCGAAGGACGACGCGTAAAAGCCTCTGCAACTCTTGGAAATTGGTGATGGAGAGAAGGTTTTCTTTTTCGAGTATGGTGCGTAATGATATGTTTGAAGTCATTTTCCTGTCGTTTCTACATTTTTAGATGAGCAAAGGTTTATTACTTTATTATAAAAATTGAGACAAATAAATAAATTAATACTTATTAGTCTCCCACTATTTTATCGAAATCCAATAGCTCTCACCATTGACTTCAGAATATTCTATTGCATGAATATTCTAGTGGCAAGGATCCATATTGCCCTTCACATTACCCAAAATAGGGTTGGTGAAGAAACATGAAGGGTTTTAGGTAGGCATTCCAAAATCCAACTGCATTAACTAGCAGTTCCTTGATCTATTGAGTGGACTCCCCAATACTGAAATCCTTTTTGGATTTCCTCAACCTTTGCCTCTTGGTCACACCAAGTCCTGCTGTGGCAGTCAACCCTTGATGCGAACCAAGTCAAGTCAACCCAAAACCTTGAATTAGAATTCCCCGATAATTGAAAGCACCCCAACTAGGGTTGGTCAAGAACTTTTAACTATGGTTTGATTCTAACCAAGATTATGGAAGGCTATGCCGACTTAATATTTATCTTGAGAGATTTTATCCTTATACGTAAATTTCCATTTTATTATCTTTGAATACATGCTTGTTAATATTAAGTGGGATATACTTAAGTGATTAACCATGTCTAAGATAATATTTACGTATAAGCCAATTTTATTTTAGTTCCATCTTGTATGCTCATTTAATTCATTAATTGTGTAATCGTGACAACACACCCACAATAAATAAACCATGCAACTGACAGATATAAAATAAATGGTATGATCATGAGCTTTTCTATTGGTTAGTTTATCTAGCGGTTGATACACTAACCCAAGACCTAGGGGAGAATCACCTTGAACCTTTTGGGTTCGTGTCTACAGCTTTCCACATGTCGGCCTTTGTATCTCTATGGATTGGTTTCACCTTGGATCCTGACTTGAGCTGCCTCCACTAGCTTTTGAGGTCCATCCATTACATATGCATTTATCTCACACACAAGTGAGGGGTAAAAAGGGGTTTTTACATAAAAGAATCCTTGGGCACGCAGGACCTACATATTAATGAGGAGATGGCTCGCAGGCCAACAAATTGAATTTAAATAAATAAATTAAAAGAAACCATTCTCATACAAAGGTCTCGGTCTAGCTCATGATCATCCATACATGCAACGATATTTAGGCATAAATAAAACTAGCATTCAATTCTTTAATCATTCTTGTTTAAGATAAATCACGCTCGAATCAATTAATTATCTTTAAATAATGATTCCTTTTATCTTAAATCAATTTTCTGAATTTCCTTGAGATTCTCATCCATCATAATTTTAAACAAATAAATTCATTTAAAATTATCCTTGTACGTAACATGTACCTTGGAGGCAACTCGGTGAATTCCCATTTATTACGCAGATGTTAAATTAAACACATATATATAAAACACCTATCATGTGTTGTGCCTCAGCTTTACGCCTACACCATGGTACACGTCTCAAGGGTTTGTATAATATAATAATAAATTTTAATAAATCTGCGTAATTTGGGTGAGTACACGACATGTAGTTCCGACTACTCGGCGTGTAGTTTTCTTCATCATCCATCCGAAGTACACGCCCGGGGATAAGGCGTGTTAATGTACATCAGAAATTTTCAGAGTACATGGCATGTACAGTGGGACACACGCTGTGTAGTTTCCGCGTTACACGGTTTCCAGCCGAGGAGGCCGTGTACGAAGTACACGACCCAACCCTAACCTAAAGGGACTACACGTCGTGTTCATTGGACCACACGGCGTGTATTCCGAAAATCGTGTGCCACCTGTTTCTGGTCAACACATGGTGTCTTAAATTCTTAGAAAGAATCCAATACACGGCCTGATTTGGCGGATCAGTCAATGCATTGAACCTAGACTACACGGCGTGTACATCCGAATACACTCCATGTATTCTGGTGTTATACGGCCAGAAACGTTTGGCTCCTCCGGATGAGTTCCTCTATTTTATTTTAATCAAAATTAAAAGAAAAATCCGTTTCTGTGTGGTGAACGAGAAACGAGTGAGGAAGAATAGATCTCGAGATTCAGATTTTCAGAACGATTAAACATTAATTGAAATAACTCAATTATTAAATTCGTAAATCACCAACGAAAAACTAAATAATTATAACCAACGATATGACCCCTCTGATACCACTTGAAGGTTCCAGGCGCAGCGGAAGCACGTTGGTGGGTTTGCCCAACTTTAATTTTAACGTTAAACAACGTTCATTCCGAGATCTGTCACGATATAAAACGCCGAATCTTCGGAATAGAATGAAGAACGAAAAGAAAAGAATAGTCCCAGAACCCTTGAGGAGGATCATCATATGTTGATTATAATTAATTCAATTAATTCATAAGAATTACCTTGTTGGAATTCTTTCTTCGTTGATGTGTCCGGTCACGATTCGGTGATCCGTCGTTGCGTCGTAGAATCCAAGTGTAGGATTCCTCTAGCGGTGATCCACACGTGTGTCACGTATGTCCAGACATCACCGAAGATGTCTCCGGGTGCTAGCGTGAAAGAACCTTCGCTTGCGATGTCCGCCTTCAACCGCCTTGATCTGGTGGAGGATCTTGCTCTCGTAACTTGAGGGCGTTCTTGGGGGAAAGGGAATTCTCTCTTGGTTTGAGAGTATTTCCAAATCTGTTGTGCACAATAATGGCTCTTCAAAATGTTGGGGTTTTGAGGATATTTATAATCATGTTTGAGGTTAATAGAGTTATGACAATAAATAAACGCATTACGCGTTTTATTTATTTCATTAACTCTTATTGAACCCCCCCGAGGTCGAATTATTAATTCCTTGACATGCACCCACGCTGATTATAATAAATATCATTTAATAAAATAATATTAAATCCTCAAAATCCCAACTGGAAAAACTACACGGCATGTAATAATTAATACACAGTGTGTACTTGTTTTCCATAAAACTACATGGCGTGTATATTTAATATACACGGCGTGTACTTTTATTTTCCATTTTTTCTCCACCACATTTATTAGACCTTGAGTAATGACTATTTATTTCTTAAATAAATTTAACTGCATTACCCACTAATAAATATATTATTTTGTCCACAATATATTCTCTCGAATAACTAGTTTCAAAATAAATGTGATCAGACATCCTTAAATATTTATTAAACCACAGTCGGGAATAATATTTATTTAACTTGTTAAATTAATATTTAACTGAGATACATGGACACACTTAGTGTGTGACCCTCTAGGCCTCTTTCTCAGTGTAATTATGCTGAGCCTGCCTAAAGTCCAAGGTTAGTGTCTAGCAACACGCCAAGGCACCCAAAGAGAAAGAAGTTAACGCCCCAATGACGTGTTACCTCCTACGAACGCTTACCGTGTAATATAATCCCTTTGTCTCGATATCTCCAATCAAGCGGGTTGCATTCTAGTGCCATCAACCCATGTGCTTGATTATACTTTCTTTGACTTCCTGGAATTGAACTTGCCCATACCTTACCATGGCCATGGATTTATTTAGGCTATATCAATTTCATCAAAGGGCCTGAGATATCTACTTCCGTTATGGAACGGAAGGGACAAATCCTTTCTCGCATTATCTATTAATGCGGTATTACTCGTGACACACCCAACGTATCCTACCTCGATGCGAACAGTGTGTCGTCACAGTTTTCGTCAATACATCTAAGTGCGTGAGTTGTAATACCCATTAATAATAATCTTAAAGTCTAAGGATCAATACACACGTCCGTAGATAGGAACATCCAATGACACTATGAAATGTGGATTTCCTACTGGCGGGTCTCGTTCTCATAATATCCTCCTGGATATTACCAAGGGCGCACACCATGAGAAGGTTCCTCAAAGTTTTGTGAGTCCTCACCCCTAATGACCTGTATTATTTTTGTCCCTCAAATAATATCATCCGGCCATAGAACATACATTCAAGAACAGTGTTATGGCACTTCCGGGTTCTCATCATAGCAGGAATCCGCTACGACCCTTTAATGCAACAGCTGTCCTTAGGACATTATCACATGAAATGTCACACAGAAGAACAATCAAGATGTGATAAGGATTTTATTTAATGAATAAATTACAATGTTGTTTGTTCTAGACCACCAACTCCAACAAGGAGGACAATCATTACATTGCCCATCACATTCAGCATTAATACAGTTCCTTCAGGTTCCAGCCATTGACTAAAACCAATAAGCATAGTGTGAGAAACACTAATCATAATAGGAAAACCACATAATCAAGAATAAAATCTCACAATTTAGGTCTTATCATAGGTTATTCATGGCCATTTCTAAAACACTAATATTTTGTTCTACGCATAGACATATCCTTGGGGTTCTTACTAGTTCTTTAACATCCTAGTTTCCAAAGGATGGATATACCTTTCCTTTAATACCAACTATAACAACCCATACTTTATATACATTATTATTACTTCATAATTGAAGAATACTTATTACAACATATAACATAACAATGAAAGGACCGTATAGGTATAGTGTATTTAGAAACTGGGAAACATAAATAACTGGTTCATAAAGAATCAACATTGTCTCCCGTTTATTTCATCATATATTGAGTCCCTTTTGGCATATCCTATTTAATACCCGTATTCCTCACTCAGGGAAAATAAAACACACAAAAGGGTGAGCTAAAAATCATAGTAAGGGTAAAAAATGTAAATATCAATCATATCATATTCATAAGAACAAAAAATTTTGAAAATCATAACCTGCAAAAGAGATCATAATATCATAACATGGGATAAATCGTAGTAGTGAAATGTAATCCCAATAATCATAAAACATGAAACATTGTGGCCTACACACATAATCATAGAAAATCATTTCATATTAGTCAAGTCTCATTTCCAATACTATCATAGCGGAAAAAGTCCATTTCTGAACCAAGTTCACAGCTCGTTCCAGTCCTGTATCAATGAACCAGATTAACTTTCCCTTCCAGCCACGTTTATCTCATGAGATATAAATCTTTACCCAATGCATTGGAGGTAGATATAGGTCCCACCCATCTCATAATGAAACCATTATTATGTGTGCCACAAAATCATAAATCATACATCATAGCATAACCTATGTAATAAAAATGGGATTCTTAAACATCATGCCATCATAACATAATCCATATAAGATAAAATGACTTCATAAAAATAATTCCATCATAAAATAATCAAATCAATGTAATAATAGGTATATAAACATAACCCTATATTATCTTAGATGGAAAACAATTTTTATAAAACACTTGAACACCATTCTTGAGGAAAAAATCCTTTTTACAACAAACTTTTTTCCTTTCTCAACATGTCATACAATTTTAAACTAAAAAACGTTAATTGAAAATAAACTTGAAAAATTGTAAAGTAAGGTTCATGTAAATAATCAATTCTTGTCGTATAAGTTAAAAAAATTTCTTCTCGTACTTTGGCGGGAAAAGTCAAAAAGTATCTCATACTGAAAATGACAAACGATTCCCTTCATATCTTTTACTAAAATTTACCTGTAACACCCCAGGTAAATAAAGAGTATGACATTTTCACATTTATCCATATTTGTGAATAAAATATTAATATGAATTTAAAGCGGACTCTATGCTCGATGGCGTACCCAACACGCAACAACGAGTTTCTTGAGAATCTTACGTTGCACTCTAATAATAAAATAATATTATTTTAAATGGTAGTTAACGCCTAGACGTTGTAATGGTGGGAATGAACAGAACTAACTAAAAAATGATTATATATTATTGTCAAATGTTTTTACTCTTTACAATAGATTTTAGAGGATTAAAAATTCAAATGATTCCAGTTTTTAAGCGTAAACATTCTAATAATCTTTAAAAGGTCGATTAACTGCCTTTTGATGGAGAACCCCTTTTAAATACACTTTTTGACAATTTTATAAGCATTATTTTTAAAAATAAACATATTATTTATGATTGGGACATTTAAATTTACCTTAGGTTAATTTTTGGTATTTTTCTGACAATGTTCATTTTTCAAATAGTGAAAAATACTGCATTTTACATCAAAACTGCTTTTTCATATAATTTAATTATATGGTTATATTATCTTTTTAATTTGTTTTAAAGTGTAATTAGAATATATTCATACCTTGTAATTCAATTATGGTCATTGGGATTAATTTCACTTTGTAATTAGGCATAAACAGGTGCCAAACTTTTCATAAATATTGTTTCTTAAAAACCCGCTATTTGTTTTGACAACGGGAAGTTTTTTTAAATTAATTATTGCAATTTGTGTGTTTGGAATTTGGTAAAATGAATTACATATTTGGAATCAGAAGTTCCAAATTATGTAATTAATACTCTTTTATTTTTGGAAATTATGAATAGTAACGACGGTAATTATCTTTAATTATCTTGATTAATGAGTAATCGGGTAGTTAATGATAATAAGATAATATCATAATAATACAAAATTACCAAAAAATGTGTCCTAAGGCTACTGGTTGTCTCATGGACGACCATGGGATGCCTTGTGCCAAACTCGGGGGCCCCATGGAATCACTTCTGTGAGAAAGTGACTTTTTATCTATTTATTTTTAAAGAATGTTAAATGTAACAAAGAATGTATCACCTAAGTAAAATATTTTTAATTTTGTCTAAATAAATGATATTTCGGACTATTAATATTAATTGTAAATCTGAAAATATTTCCTAAATCATAGTAGTTTTTTTATAATTGTTAGAGATTAAATAAATTAAATTACTTATGACATCCTGATGATGCAGTGATGACCTCATTATTTAACGATTTAAATAAAATGGATAGATAATGTAATATCTAAGACCTAAACATGTCAAAAACCTATTTTATGGGTGGATTTAGAACCCTTATCATGTTATCCTAGAAACACATCAATGTGAGACCATTAAAATCCGAAACTCATTTGAAAATAAAGTTACATTTTATACCTTTCCAAGAGTGCCCCTCCTCTCCTCTTATAAAATGCCCCCACCTCTACCTCCTTACCCACACTTCCAAAGCCTTTTTCTCGGCCAAACCCTGCCCATTTCATCTCTCCACATCCATCTATAACTCCTTGAAGCCTCACATTGGGTAGAATCCTTTCCAAGGAAGCCTTTGATCTCAAATCAATGGATGTTACCCGATTTTAAGGTAATGTCTTCACTTGAGTCCTTTTGTTTTATTTTGCTTCTACAACCCCATAAAATCTTTTTATTAATTTATTTTGTAACAAATCCAGTATCTCAAATATACTAGGATGTTGTTATAAGAATTATTCTAGCTAAACTTACACACACCTACATCTAATTGTTAATGAACATACTGTTTCCGTGGATGGAGAATTTGTGCCTCCCAAAACGATGATTGTTCCACATTATTTTAACACCTTCAAAGGTGGCCATTAATATGTCACTATATTTACATATGATATATAATATGTTTATGTTTTCCTTAAGCTTCTGTATTTTTCATTTATGGCATACCTTTATGGTTTCCATTATGGGTAAACGCGATATCTTCATTTTAGGCAGTGCGAACTACCGCCCCATCAAAGTGATTTGATTCGTTAATGCCATATATGGGATGTATAAAGGATGGAATTAATGGTATTACATATGTTATCCTAGAGTAATTATAGTATACTTTTAAATCTTTATTATTTCATTCAATTGAATACAAAAAAATAAATAAATGAAAGTAGCGTTCATGCGTACGTACGACTTACAGTCTCCATGAACAATACATTCAATTTATTATCTCCAAATGTTATGTACTACTATAAGTACATATATATAATGGATATATATGTAATATATTACATATAAATTATGGGTATCATTCTGGAATTATAATATATATATCTCTCATTTTGTTTTAATTCCATTAATATGGAAAAAAATGAAAGTATCGTTCATGCATTCGTACGGCCTACCGTCCCCATGAACGATGCTTTGGATTTTTTTTATCTCCAAATGGTATGGAATGGTATAAAATGAATATATACTGGATATATATTTTATTTAAAACATAAATACTATTCTGGATATGATGTACCTATAACTACATGGAAAATTCTTTTCCAACAAGTTCAATTTTTACTCATGTACTGAACATCGACAAAAACGTCTGATACAAACTCACTTTATTAACCAATTATTATAGCATTATAATATGTGATATGAACTGAATAATAATATTTAAAGGAGGTCCTTAAGCAATTATAAATTGACCAAATTTTATTATTCAGGAGATTAAAGAACGATCGAGTCATGTCAGACCCGAGGTAAGGGATCCTACTCCTCTCTTTCTTTTTAAGTACACTCTTTTATGTCATTCCTTTTAAAGATCATATTTATTGTTATTGGGATGTTCTTTTATATTACTCTTACTGTAATTTTTATGTTCATATTATGAGAGACCCTATTCTCTCTCATCAATCTATTTAATATGTTTTGAGTGGTGCCGTTAGGCTGCCGAATTTTCGTAAGAGATCTAACCTCTCTCTTTCTCTTTAAGTACTCTCCTTTATGTCACTTCTTTTAAGCTCCTATTTGTTATGATGTGGGATGTTCTTTTATATTCCTATTTCTGTAAATTTTATTGTAATGTGATTAGATACCCTATTTGATCTCATCAATCCATTTTTTGAAGTTTTAAGTGGGGTCGTTAGGCTGCCGAGTTTTCGTAAGGGATTTTTCATCTCACTTTTATTCTCGTGAGATTTATGCTACATTTGCCACAATTTACTTTGAGTGGTGTTTGTACCGACCATTATTTTACTCATTGTGTAATATTTTTTCATTTATGAGTATTTACATCAATGTTGTATTGTCCTTCATTCACGGGGTGTATGTTTCGAAAGATACCCATGTCGGTAAGGGAACCTTTCACCCTCCTCTTTTTAAAAGACTTATTTTGTTATGTCTTTTAATTCAAATAATATTATGTTGGGATATGTTCCTCTATATCCTTATTGATGTAAATTTTATGTCCAAGTGATGAGATACCCTTTTTATCTCTCATCAACTCTTTTTCTGAAGTGACGCCATTAGGCTGTCTAATTTTTGAAAGGGAAATTCTTAACCCAATTTCAATTCTTTGGGATAAACTTGTACACCTTGAATATGTCGTTCTATGATTATGTGTGAATGTCCTCTGATTTTTTTACACTTAATATACACTTATATTTTGTGTATTAGTATTTTTCACACATAATCAAATAATTGATTTATCCTTAATCCAAGGATACCGTATTTGTAAGGGACTTTGTCTCAATCTCCTTTCATTGAGGCATATTTCATATTATACACAACTTTCTTTTATACGGTGTATAAAACCCTTTGACTTTTACTTTTATACAAAAGTAATATTTTTCTATGAAGCATTTTACTAAATGACAAAAAGGAATGTTTTTTTAACGTACGTGGTGACAACGACCCTTTTCCACCACCGCGAGTATTATTTGGTCTTTGGCTTCCTCAACAAGCCGTAATGTTTTTTTAAAATGAAATAAATACCATATACTCTTTTATGTATTTTTGGTATTGAAAATGGTTTTTATAATGGATTTGTTATGTCAATATATTTATGTGATATATTGTGATCGGAATGTGGAAATTTTTTCTTTCCATTATGTTTATTTTATGTTTTATGATTTTATAATGGTACTTGAACATTTAACGGGTGGTCATGTGATAAACCATATGACGGGTGGTGCCATGAATACCCGGAAAGGTGGTTGCGTTATAACCTCCAATGCATTGGTTATGGAAGTTGGCCATATGGCTATTCCATTAAGTATGTGTGGAAGTCGGCCGTATGGATATTCCATTAAGTATGTGTGGAAGTCGACCGTATGGTTATTCCACTTAAGTTTGTTTATGTACCAAGTTACCTTTATATGTTATGTGATCATTATATGGGTTTTATGGTAATATTTTTGTTACTGAAGGGTAAGTAATGAACATTTATTCAGTGAAGAGTTTTTACTACTTCGAAAAGGTGAAATGTATTACTTTGATAAAGTATACATGGTTTACTTGTTGTTTTAAAAAACTAATAGTTTTCATTCTTTGTGTATCCCTTACTAAGCTTTTTATGCTCATCCCATGTTTTTTGAAATGTTTTTCACAGGAATAAACGTGGAATAGGGCCAAGTATGGGATCAAGGGAAAGTCATGCTACCTAAAACATGGAACTAGACATGTTTCTTTTTAAGAGTTTTTATTTTATGGAAACTTTGTAGAAGGGTCTACTTTGTAATCTTTTGAGATGTAATAGTTATGTCCTAATTATCTAAAACTCTAAACCTGAAAAGATCCTCAATGTGAAATATTCATTTAAATCAATATTAAGTAAGGTTTAAGGCTGGGGCCTTATAGTTGGTATCAAAGGTCAGTTTAGATAACTTTAGAGGTTAGGGTATTCTCTAAGCATAAGTGACAGTACCATAATGGATAGGATTTTAGAAAGAGTCCTAGTTTTAGATAAAGTGAATGAGTAAGTATATATTAGTGTTTATCTTCATCATTAGTACATGATGGTTTTGTTGATGTAATCACACTAACCTTTCTGTTTTTAGTGAATGGATGGATCTAGCAGGCACCAAAGAGACAACAGGTTTGAAGGAAACTGTGGTGGTTCTCTGATTAAGATACTAGATAAAATGGGGGATTCAATGAGGAAACTCGTGGTTGTTCTAAACTAACTATCAAGGAGTCATGATAAACCACTTGAACCTTGGTATGTTCTGTAATGCATCATGTACGAGATGACCAATCAATGTGGAAGTTCAGGTAATAATTATAATGGTAACCATTAGAGTTTACATGATCCTTACTTTTGAGGTAATTATGGGTTATTATATGATATGCTGGAAAATGAAAGGCATGAGATAAACTTGAGGTTAAAATATGTTATGATTATTTTTAAAGATTTTATCTCGTTTTGGGGAATATTTTGAGAATTATATAGTTTTGGAAAAAGGACAACACGCAGACCGTGTGACAACCCGTCGCATCAGACAAAGCTGCGGGAATCAATCCCATAACCAATGTGCGACTGGTATTTATCGACTACCATTGGACTACGTGAAGTCCCTGGTTAGTTTGACTAACTCTTTTTAGTTAGATGATTTTATAAATTAAGAGTAAGTTGATTTTGGGTTATCTATTGAAATTTATTAACCTATCATTGAGGATATGTGATTAGGTTAATTACTTTTCAATACGAGACATTAAGAGCAACTGATGTTGTTTGGAGATAAATGTTACAATTTAACTTGGAAGTCTATGTGACTAAATCCTTCAAATATTTGGGTTTCAATTTTAGCTTGGTTTACTTTAAAGAATTTTACGGACAAATTGATTATCGAATGGTCCTCGTTGAACTTTGGGTTTTGTTGGACAAATTTTGGAGATTAAGAATAGATTTTCTTTTTTATAAAGGGTTATCCTTTTCTGGATTATCTGATCTTGTACTAACATTTTTGGTTTTGGTTTTGGTTAAAGTCTAAAGACATGGGAAGTATATAGTTCTCTTTTTTGGATTAGGTGATTATCTAAAAGTTTATTATAGTACTCTTAATGTGAATTAGTCTTCCTAAATACTCGTCTTTTGGGGAAAGTATGAGTTTGTGTAAGAAATCTAGTAAAAGTTGAAAGTCAACATGACAAGTAAGTATGTTTCCTTAAGATCAAAAATGAATTCCTCAATGGAGAGTAACTTAAAACAAAAGTGTTGTCTGTCAACTTTTCCTATTGGGGAATCAAATACTGTTTAACCCATCACAAGTTTGTGATTCTCTTATGGTTAACTTTGTCCTAGAAATGTTTACTATCACTCTCCATCAGAACATGACCCTTTGTTTTTTTCCTCCATGCCCATATTTTCATACTTGGAATCCTAGTATGGGTTAACTCGGGTGACCTTTGTACTTATCTTTCTTTATTTTAAAGTTATTGTTTTACTGACTCTTGTTCCGATGTGGTATTTTCAATGATGTTTCCAAGCCCAATTTTAAAATTGCGAGGACGCAATTCCCAAAAGGGGGGAAGGATGTAACAAGCCAGGTAAATAAAGAGTATGAAAATTTCAAATTTATCCATATTTGTGAATAAAATATTAATATGACTTTAAAGGGGACGCTATGCTCGATGACATACCCAACACGCAACAACGAGTTTCTTGGGAATCTTACGTTGCACTCTAATAATAAAATAATATTATTTTAAATGGTAGTTAACGTCTAACCGTTGTAATAGCGGGAATGAACAGAACTAACTAAAATATGACTATATATTTATTTCAAATATTTTTACTCTTTACAATAAATTTTAGAGGATTAAAAATGCAAATGAATCCAGTTTTTAAGCGTAAACATTCTAATATTCTTTAAAAGGTCGATTAACCGCCTTTTGATGGCGAACCCCTTTTAAATCCACTTTTTAACGATTTTATAAGCTCTATTTTTCAAAATAAACATATTATTTATGATTGGGACATTGAAATTTACCTTGGGTTAGTTTTTGGTATTTTTCTGACAATGTTCATCTTTCAATGAATAGTGAAAAATACTGCATTTTACATCAAAACTTCTTTTTCATATAATTTAATTATATGGTTATATTATCTTTTTAATTTATTTTAAAGTGTAATTAGAATATATTTTTAACATTTAATTCAATTATGGTCATTTTTATTAATTTCACTTTGGAATTAGGCATAAACAGTTGCCAAACTTTTCATAAATATTGTTTCTTAAAAACCCGCTATTTGTTTTGACAACGGGAAGTTTTGTTAAATTAATTATTGCAATTTATGTGTTTGGAATTTGGTAAAATGAATTAAATATTTTTAATCAGAAGGTCCAAATTATGTAATTAAGACTCTTTTGTTTTTGGACATTATGAATAGTAACGACGATAATTATCTTTAATTATCTTGATTAATGAGTAATCGGGTAGTTAAAGATAATAAGATAATATCATAATAATACAAAATGACCACAAAATGAGTTCTAAGGCTAATTGGTGTCTCATGGAAGACCATGGGATGCCTTGTGCCAAACTTGGGGGCCCCATGGAATCACTTTTGTGAGAAAGTGACTTTTTATCTATTTATTTTTAAAGAATGTTTAATGTAACAAAGAATGTATCACCTAAGTAAAATATTTTTAATTTTGTCTAAATAAATGATATTTTGAACTATAAATATTCATTGGAAATATAAAAAGATTTCCTACATCATAGTAGTTTATTTTATAATTTTTATACATTAAATAAATAAAATTATTTATGACATCATGATGATGCAGTGATGACCTCATTATTTAACGATTTAAATAAAATGGAAAGATAATGTAATATCTAAGACCTAAAAATGTCCAAAACCTATTGGATGGGTGGATTTAGAACCCTTATCACCTTATACTAGAAACAAATCAATTTGGGACCATTAAAATCCGAAACGCATATGAAAATAAAGTTACATTTTATACCTTTCCAAGAGTGCCCCTCCTTTCCTCTTATAAAAGGCCACCACCTCTACCTCCTTACCCACACTTCCAAAGCCTTTGGCTCATCCAACCCCTACCCATTTCATCTCTCCAAATCCCTCTATAACTCCTTGAATCCTAACTTTGGGCAGAATTCTTTCCAAGGAAGCCTTTGAGCTCAAATCAAAGGAAGTTACCCGATTTTAAGGTAATGTCTTCACTTGAGTCCTTTTATTTTATTTTGCTTCTCCAACCCACTAAACTCTTTTTATTCATTTATTTTGTAAAAAATCCACTATCTTAAATATACTAGGATGTTTTTAAATGAATGATTCGAGCTACACTTACACACACCTAGATCTAATGGTTAAAGAACATATTGTTTCCGTGGATGGCGAATTTCTGCCTCCCGAAACAATGATTGCTCAACATTCTTTTAACACCTTCAAAGGTGGCCATTAAGATGCCACTATATTTATATATAATATATAATATGTTTATGTTTTCCTTAAGCTTCTTTATTTTTCATTTATGGCATACCTTTATGGTTTCCATTATGGGTAAACGCGATATCTTTATTTTAGGAAGTGTGGAATACCGCCCCCTCAAAGTGATTTGATTCGTTAATGCCATATGTGGGATATATAAAGGATGGAATTAATGGTATTACATATGTTATTCTACTGGAATTATATTATAACTTTATATCTTAAATATTTAATTCAATTGAATACAAAAAAAAAAAGAAATGAAAGTAGCGTTCATGCGTACGTACGGCTTACCGTCTCCATCAACGGTACATTTCATTTCTTATCTCCAAATGATATGTACTATTATAAGTACAAATATTTAATGAATATAAATGTAATATATTAAATCTAAATGATGGGTATCATTCTGGAATTATAATATATATATCTCTCATTTTTTTTAATTCCATTAATATGGGAAAAAAATGAAAGTAGCGTTCATGCGTACGTAAGGCCTACCGTTTCCATGAACGATGATTTTAATTTTTTTTATCTCAAAATGCTATGGAATGGTATAAAATGAATATATACTGGATATATATGATATTTAAAACATAAATACAATTCTGGAGATGATGTTCCTATAACTACATAGAAAATTCTTTTCCAACAAGTTCAATTTTTACTCATGTACTGAACATCGACAAAAATGTCTGATACGAACTCACTTTATTAACCAATTATTATAGCATTATAATATGTGATTTGAACTGAATAATAATATTTAAAGGAGGTCCTTAAGAAATTATAAATTGACCAAATTTTTTTATTCATGAGATTAAAGAACGATCGAGTCATGTCGGACCTATGGTAAGGGATCCTACTCCTCTCTTTCTTTTTAAGTAAAATATTTTATGTAATTACTTTTAAATATCATCTTTCTTGTTATGGGGATGTTATTTTATATTACTCTAACGGTAATTTTTCTGTTCATATGATGAGATAACCTATTCTCTCTCATCAATCCATTTTGGAAGTTTTGAGTGGCGCCGTTAGGCTGCCGAATTTTCATAAGAGATCTAACCTCTCTCTTTCTCTTTAAGTACTCTCTTTTATGTCACTTCTTTTAAGCTCCTCATTGTTATTATGGGGGATGTTCTTTTATATTCCAATTTCTGTAAATTTTATTGTAATGTGATGAGATACCCTATTTGATCTCATTAATCCATTTTTGGAAGTTTTAAGTGGCGCCGTTATGCTGCCGATGTTTCGTAAGGGATTTTTCATCTCACTTTTATTCCCGTGAGATTTATGCTACATTTTCCAAAATTTCCTTTGAGTGGTGTATGTAACGATCATTATTTTACTCATTGGGTAATATTATTTCATTTATGTGTATTTACATTAATGTTGTATCGTCTTTCTTTCACGGGGTGTATGTTTCGAAAGATACCCATGTCGATAGGGAACCTTTCACCCTCCTCTTTTTAAAAGAATTATTTTGTTATGTCTTTTAATTCACATAATATTATGTTGGGATATGTTCTTATATATCATTATTGATGTAAATTTTATGTACAAGTGATGAGATACCCTTTTTATCTCTCATCAACTCTTTTTCTGAAGTGACGCCGTTAGGCTGTCTAATTTTTGCAAGGGAACTTCTTAACCCAATTTCGATTCTTTGGGATAAACTTGTACACCTTGAATATGTCGTTCTATGATTATGTGTGAATTTCCTATGATTGTTTTACACTTAATATCCACTTATATTTTGTGTATTCGTATTTGTCACACATAATTATATAATTGATTTATCCTTAATCTAAGGATATCGTATTTGTAAGGGACTTTGTTCAATCTCATTTCATTGAGGCATATTTCATTTTATACACAACTTTCTTTTATACGGTGTATAAACCCCTTTGACTTTTACTTTTATAAAAAAGGAATATTTTTATATGAAGCATTTTACTAAATGAAAAAAAGGAATGTTTTTTTAACGTACGCGGTGAAAACGACCCTTTTCCACCGCCGTGAGTATTATTTGGTCTTTGGCTTCCTCAAAAAGCGGTAATGTTTTTTTAAATGAAATAAATACCATATACTCTTTTATGTATTTTTGGTATTGAAAATGGTTTTTATAATGGATTTGTTATGTCAATATATTTATGTGATATATTGTGATCGGAATGTGGAAATATTTTCTTTCCATTATGTTTATTTTATGTCTTATGATTTTATAATGGTACTTTGACATTTAAAGGGTGGTTACATGATAAACCATATGACGGGTGGTGCCGTGAATACCAGGACTGGTGGTTACGTTATAACCTCCAATGCATTGGGTATGGAAGTTGGCCGTATGGCTATTCCATTAATTATGTGTGGAAGTCGGCCGTATGGCTATTCCATTAATTATGTGTGGAAGTCGACCGTAGGGTTATTACACTTAAGTATGTTTATGTCCCAAGTTACCTTTATATGTTATGTGATCATTATATGGGTTTTATGGTAATATTTTGGTTACTGAAGGCTAAGTAATGAACTTTTATTCAGTGAAGTGTTTTTACTACTTCGAAAAGGTGAAAAGTATTACTTTGATAAAGTATACATTGTTTACTTGTTGTTTTAAAAAACAAATAGTTTTCATTCTTTGTGTATCCCTTACTGTGCTTTTTATGCTCATCCCAAGTTTTTTGAAATGTTTTTCACAAGACTTAATGTGGAATAGGGTCAAGGATGAGATCAAGGGAAAGTAATTCTACCTAAAACATGGAACTAGACATGTTTCTTTTTAAGAGTTTTTATTTTATGGAAACTTAGTAGAAGTTTCTACTTTGTAATCTTTTGAGATGTAATAGTTATGTCCTAATTCTCTAAAAATCTAAACCTAAAAAGATCCTCAATGTGAATTATTCATTTAATTCAATATTAAGTAAGGTTTAAGGCTGGGGCCTTATATTACCAATAGGTAAAATTGGATTTAAATAAATTGGAGGAGGATAGAAATAATATAACATATTGTATAAACATGGATGTGGATGATAAATATTCCCTAGTAAATTCTGAAGTATAAACAATATCGGATAAAAATGAGATTGCGAGATTTTCCACTACCTTAGGTCTGATATGATTCATACATATCCGAACCTCCTTTATAATGATTTAAATAATTTCATTGACTTATTACAGAATCATATTCATTGTTATGATTTCGTATATGGTTATATTCTTATCTTCTTATTAGTAATATTTCATTGCTACTTGTTATTCGGGTGTCCATTCCTATACGTTCTTATGCATGTTTTGTCGAATAAATTCTTGTTCCTATTTTTAGGTTATAGATTACTCATTTAAAGAATTGTATTATTGTAATATATATCTTATTTATTCATTAAATTAATTTATATAATCATTATTAAATGAAGATCATGTAGAACGAGTCGTATCACATTGTGGAGACGGTAAGTCATACGTACACATGAGAGATGATATCATTCCCATGATTGTGGTATTATATTGAAGTGGATTATAGAATATCTAATAATTAGTATCATGTCATAATAACCATATATAGTTATTATTTTCACCATTATACCCATCCAGGTAAGGTGGTGGTGGAAAACAGATTACAACATGGCGTGGAGATGATATTCCGTACGTACGCACGCGCGGTGATTTAATTTTCCGTAGGATGGATAAAAGGTGAAATTGGGTTGTTTAATTTTTATAATGAAATATAAATATATGAGTGATACTGATGTTATTAATTTATAATGAAACACATAAATAAGAGTAAGTAGAAGAAGAAATAAATGTGAAATAATCGGTAAAGGATATTACCTCTTCTTCGACGTGCCTCTCCTAAACATCCTCTCAGGACGCTAAATATGGAATTTGAAAAATACCATAACCTATATTATGTGTTCTAGGGAATAGGAGAAGTGAAATGGACAGGTTTTATCTGATAATTAAGGCTCAAAATGTTGTAAAGTAGAGAGGGAAGAGGTGCCCTTTTATAAGGGAGGAGAGGGGCACCTTATGAAAACCTTAAAATAAAATTTTATAATAAAGTAATATTCGGTTTATAATGGATCCTAAGTGAATTATTTGGAGGATAGGGTAATTATGGGTATGAATCCTCTCATACAATAGGTTTTAGACAAGTTTAGGTTACCATTTTAATCTTATCATTTAGATTTAACTCTAAGTTATATAATTTAACATTTACCTTGCCTTCTTGTATTCTTACACTATATGGTTAATAAAAATACTATAAGCTTCCAATAGAACCCCAATTGGTTCATTAATGTCATATATATATACTTATATAAGTCATTTGTCCGAACCCTATATTTTTAGGAATATAATAACAATTAATAATGTAACATGTTTTTTAAAAACTCTTTTATTTTAATTTTTACACTATTTGGTATTTAATTTTTTCTAAATTTATAACAGAATTATTACTTGGAAAAAAATTCATATAACCAACCCTAATATGTTATTTGAACCTATAAAATTAGTTTAGTTCATAAAAAGTCTCAAATTAAATTTATTTGGTTATTTATAAAATCAATTATGTTAATATTTCCTTAAGAAGGTAATTACTTCATCATCATTGGTTCATAAATAAATTGAATTATTTAATATTAAAAAATTATAAATAAAATACCATCATTTTTTAAATCGTTTTATCTTTATAATGAATATTTTTAGTCGAATTTATCTTATGTATAATCCTATATTAAAAATATTTTAGTTATTAAACTTTGATTTTAACTCTTTTAACTCTTCTTTGAATTAAATAATAATAAATGTCCTAATCTAATACAGGTGGACCTAAAGGATCATATTTAATTCCTAAGGTTATTTTTGGTTTAATTATACTTTTCCAATAGAATTAACACATGTGTTAGGGTAATAATAATATCATTTTTACCCGTAATTACCCTATTTACGTTTAACTGTGGTAAATAAAAGTAAAAACATAATATTCATCAAAAAAAATTATCTTATTGAACCACATTTTATATACTTATATCAGACATATCTCTCAAAATTTTTAAATACCACTCACAGAAGAGGTAAAATTATGTTTTATGTAAATTCACAAATTCTCATAGGAGGTGGGTAAAAGACGGTAAAAAGTCCAATAAGATTTTTATATATTATTATAAAATGACTCCAATGAATTAAATTGAACTTATATAGGTACTATGTATCTATTTTGACCTAAAATAAATTTAAATGAAAAAAATAATTATTTAAATAAAAATTTGGTTTTAAACAATAACTTAGTGTTTTTCATTATTCATCAAAAATTGAAAGTCTTGGGAAAAATACCAAAAATTCACCCTAAGCTAATTTCAATATTGTGAATCCAAAAATGAAGTCCATTTTGAATGATAAAATTTATAAAATTTAAAAAATTGATATTACTATTCATAATGGCTAGTTTATATAATATTTTAATAACATATCGTCGTTTAGTGAAACTTGTTATTGCGTACAATTCTAGTTATCGGGGAAGGTTTCTCTTGTGTGCAACGCAAGCCAAGACAGTGTTGTGTGTAGTGAAATATTCCTTTGGTGTTGCGTATAACATGATACATAAAAACAAAATATTTCTCATAAAATCTAAGGGTGTTTCATATTTGGGAAGAGAGTTATTTTTTAAATGAATCCAATACTAAAATGCCTTTTAATTTCCAATGTGAACCAATAGTTGAGACACACCAAATATTGGTGGAGCCTTCAAAAAATGTTCATTATGTAATTTGGATATTTCTCATTACTAGTGGGTGAATCTTGAAAAATTAAATTACATGAATAAGGGCGTAGTAAATTTCATGGTCCCATGAAGATAAAGTTTAACGTGCACTATAAAAAATTACTCGATAATAAAATGATCATTGTTCTTATATTTAAAGCATTAACTCTATATCTAGAATGATAATAGATACGACCTTTACGAAAATCCCATGAAATAAAAATATATATATATTTAGAATGGAGATATAATTTATATTTCCACATTTATGTTAAATGTTTTATCTAAATGATATGAGCATGAAAAAATGTGATCCCAAGAATATTCATGTAGATAGAAGGGAGAATATAAGATGATTCAAAGATAAGTAGAGATATATCATAATGGAATTTTCAAATAAATATAAGGCATGAATACTGTGAAATACAATCATTACAAGGTAAGCCTTGATTCTGAGGTAGTCTTGCATGATTATTTTGTTAGTCTTTTTTCCCTAACAACTAATTTCTAGAAAAAGAGGGTAGATTTTATTATTATTGGGTTATTAAAATATAAGGATATTGAATTTATAGTGTACGTAAATTCTATAATTTTATGTTGGGTTTTTGATCTTTTGACTCAATTTTATATCTCCCATTATTTATCTTTTCTAGATCATTGTATGAGAGGGGTGATGGAGTGGATTCGATTTCTTTCATTTGATTAACAATTAAAAATGTTATTTCATATTCTAATATATATTAATTATGATTTATAGATTTTCGAATACCACCATGGACATTGGTTTATTTCTCTCACTAGTTTTAAACATTATTTTTTTAACCCACATCTTGGTGATATTTTGTACCATGTTTTAAGTCAGAATAATAAAAACATACATATAATGGTAGGTGGAATATGTATTTTTGATAATATTAAAAAATTATGGATGTTATACCTTTTTTTATGTATATATTTAGTTATCCTTTATATAAGTATTTCAATTAGTTTATAAACCATAAAGAGTAATGCAATAATTTTTATAGAGGTTTAGGGAAAAAAGGTCCCCTATTACTCTCCCCAACACTCTCTCTATGATCTTGGTTATTTTCAATAGACAATTTCCTCTTATCATAAGAACTTCCTAATTGTGTACAGGAATTTGACACATTCACAAAAATGATAAATAAAGACTTTTGGTTATTTTATATGGAAATAGTTTCTCCACTTCTTAGACCAAGAAGATGATACACATACACAACATAGTTCGGTCTGCTGAAACTCAAATACAAAAAAATTGTGTGATTTTATTAAATTTATTGGTTTTATATCATTGTTATAGCTGAAACTGATAGAATTTAGATTTTCTTCTTTAATAATGAATGCCATTATCTAAGAATTTATTTTATGATATCTTTGTTGTCAATGATTTGGAATTAGATAAGAAACAAAAAAATAGAAGTGTTTACTCTGTATTACTAGATGGAAATAAATATATATTCATAGTATATCCTCATTAGAAATAACAACGTTTCTTTTTCATTTCCATAGTTCTTTATTGAAACGATATTCAAAAATATATAGTTTTATATAATTTATATAATTAAAAATATACATTATATACTTATTTATATATAACACAACATAATATCACTTGAAATGATCCTTGTGTATAACATGATAGGTCAAAAACCTTAAAATTTAAATAATAAATGAGATTCATAACATCCCTTAGAAAACATAATGAATTCATCCATTGAATATGAGAAAATTATTTTGACATAAAGCATATTTGATACGATATTTATTACCAAAGATATCATTGTAGATATTTCTGATAATATCACATTTTACAAACTCTGTCATTGAATATTCATACATAGGGTTCCTTCATTGGATGAAAAAATTACAAACACAAGGTTGACAACGTATGGTTGATAAGAAAATGTATGGCTTATGTACCACATGTTTGTTTCCTCAAATGTAGGGTTTATTCTGAATATAGGTTGATTAACCATACATTACCTCTTCACAAAAGTAAGTGTTAATTCTATAATATGGTTTATAATCAATACATTTCTATCATCTTTGGGTATATTATTCATACCTGAAGTTTCATTTGTAGGGTTTAATATTATGCTTTGCATATAAATGTTTGATATCAATAATGTTCCAGAATTCATTCTAATTACATTCAAAATACATTAATAAAAAATTATAACCAATATATAGAATAATAATTTAATATTTTTAAGAATTATATTCCAAAAAATTCCTAAACTAATTTAATTATTAAAAAAACAAAGGTATTTGTGAGCATCAAAATAAAAAGAAATTATTGGGTTTTTTTTGTGATAGTACATTCCCAACATTATCCCCCCTTTTGATGATCACAAAACCCAAAACATAATTTACAAAAATTATGTGAAAATTAAACAATTATTAAATAAAATATTAAATATATACAGAGATTAATTCTTGTTAAAAATTTCTTTTTCATATAATTATTTTGGTGGATTGATTACTCCATTTGAGTTAAAAATGTTAGGTTTACCAAATTTTCTCCACATTTTTTTATATAAAAAGGAATCATATAAAACCCTATTAAAACACATTAAATGTTCCATAAAATAAAAAATAATTTTTATATTCCACTTATGGGAAAGAAAATACAAGTTTTCTTGTAGTAGTACTGAAAAAAAATAAAAAAACATAAAAAAAATCATTTATATAAAAATCTAGTAATGATAAAAATATAATTTTTACTGATAAATGATTAAAAATAATGAATGTATGTAGTTTATAGGGTTAATTTATAATTGGTTTCATTTTTCAATGAATCTGGAATAGTTTTAAAAACTTCTTTCAATTATTCCATTTGATCTTTTAAACATTCAGTATGATTGTCAGAAAAATTCCCCATCAAAATCATTAATTATTTTACAATAATCACACATTAAACTAAATTGACATTATGAAATTCATGAAATATTTCATATTACTGAAATAAATAGAATATAATTACACCAAACTGGTTGATAATATTCCTTTTTCTAGGCTATCCTATAGTTAGCATCTCAGTAAGGTCATTTTAATTTTTAGAAAAAAATTAGAGGAGCAATGTCACAATGAAGTGTATGAAGTATATCATTGAATAAGGACATTAATATTTTAATATCTTAAAATTGTATGACTTTGTATGGAGATGTTTTAGGGGATGAAGTTGAATATTTTGTTTGATTTTCATTACATTTGAAAGATACAAAATCGGTCCCTAAATATATTTTCAAATCACTGAAATTTGTGTTTGAGAAAAACTCTTCTTGGAGCCTTTCATCATGATTATCCATATCTCTTTAAAAATCATCAAGATATACACTTGAAATAGAAATTTATCTAGGTGTATTTATTTTTTTCTAAACAGATTATAATTACTGTCAAGGAAAAGTTATAATTATAAATTATTGTAAGATTGTTATTACATCCTATAACCCTCCATGAAAACATGAATTTTCTTAAAATTTATGAATTGAATAATAAATAATTGGGTGAGATTATTCAAATAAATAGAAGATTTTTCTTTATAAACATTACATGGTTAGCCTCTTCCAACTATGTATAAATAATTTTCATTACTGTTCACATAATAGGTTTAAATTTTACCCTCAATTGTCTCTGTGATTTTAGAAGGATCAAGGGTTTCTTTTTCTTGTGAATAAATTATAATTGAAATTTATTGATTCTATACTATCCTTAAAGTTTCATCAACTACATGTTGATCTATATTATTTTTCAATAGAATTTAGTTAGATTATTTCTTCATAAAGAGTTTGTTGAATCATATTTTCATCATGATTTAGAGCTTAATTCTCTTCTCTATTTATTTTACTGATTTGTTGGTGGAGAAACATCACTAGGAATAGAAAACTATAATTTTGTTCCTTGAATTTATATTTAGTGAATTATATGTTCATCCCTATTTATAGGATTCATGAAAATGGGATCATCAATAGGGTCATCAAAATTATTTTTAAGAGACTAAGGGATATATCACACATCTTATGGGTTAGAGACATTGTATATGACTTTCCTGTTTTTTTATTGTACTTCATCATGATTTCACTATTCTTTAGCTTCTTTTTATTGAATATGGATCATTGAATCAAGAAAAATAATTCTTAACTCTCTATAAAAAAGAGGACCAGGTCCTTGTTGGTGTTCCTCACCAAAAGGTAATAGAATTATTTGTGTTGTACTCTAGATGTAACATATCTTCCTAATAATTCCATAATTGAGAATGTTTTCATGATGACATCTTGAATTTCAAATTACATGTCTAATAATTCCTTTTTGATGTTGAGGTATTGAAATTATACTCTAATGAGGATAAAAGTACATTTATACTCCTCCTAGTAAAGTGATGCATGTACATTAACACGTAATAAGGGAAATTAAACATGAAAACACTCATAAAAAATCATTATATAAATTTCTAGATAATTAATATTTTCATGTTCAATAGTTACTATAATTATAAGTGTCAGAATAAACATGATGAGGATGTTCAATTCCGCATCAAGATACTAAATAATTATTTTTTACTTGATTAGAGACAAAGAGAAAATTCATTATATACTCTTATTTTTACTATTGGTTTCATATTGATCAATGATCAAAATGAAAAAAAACATTCATAGGGAAACATAAAAACAATTTTTATTCCCATTAAAGATATTGAAAAATTATTTTGATATATCATAAATACAATTTCATTAACTTTTTGACCAAAACAGTATTATGTTTTTATAAAGAACAATTTTACTTCAACGTCAAAAATTATAATGGTTCTTTAGATAAAAGTGTTTATAGGCCTTGATAATCTAGATCATTCTTCCTCATAATATTTTTCTAACTTATCCAATAAAATTAATACCCTTACTTATATATTTTTATTATAGGTAACTAATTTATTTGTTTTTATTTGTTCTTAATTTTTTATCAACAACATTTTAGAGAATCTAAGAGTTGACGGTTTTAGATTCTTGGGTTTTGAAAGAGAATTAAGAGCTCTAGACATAAATTTGTTATGAAATAATAGGGTATATAAGTGAGTAGAGAGTGAGTAAGGTGGTTTCAATGGTTTTTGTGATGCAATCATGATTCTTGACGAAATTATTTAATGTGATCATTAATTCATTATTTTGGAAATATGTGCTTTTTTAAAAATAAAAAATTACTCATCATTTTTATTTAAACATTATGTAAATTAATATTAAATGAATAAAATGAAAGAACTAACAATTAAATTAACCACATATATTAACAAACATATATTCAAAATTAAATTTTCAAAATTATGCCTAAATAAAATAAAGACATAATATGGAAATGATGTAGAAAAAATATCAGTAATTTGATATTTGGTATTTATAAATTATAAATATATATCCTTTTTAACAACATGTAATATTTAAAAATGATTCATTAAATAAATATTCTTTGTTCTAGAGTAACTTATAAGATTTTTGGAAATATTAACTTGAATCGTATTATCACATAAAATAGATATATTATTAAAATTAATTCCAAATTTCAGTAAGGTTTGTTTCATCGACAACACTTTTGAACATCAAAAACTAGTATATATGGTTTTTTCCTTGGCTATTGATAGAGAAAATGAATTTTTTTTCTTACATTATAATGAAATTAAATATTTTTATAAAAGTGATAGGTTCTTGATGGGATTTTTATATCTAATCAGCATCCTCCAAAATCTTAATTTGAATATGAAATTAAATTAAAATCATAATTTTGGGGGTAATGTATAGAGTGATAAATTGATCATTTTAAATATCTAATTTTTTTAACAATAGTAAGAATTGATTCATTTTTTTGACTGAAATATAACACATACACATTTTGAAAAATTTATATATCTTCTACTATAAATAAGATATACTAAAATATCGACCATTCCTTGGTATAACATGTCATAAACTTGTTTTCCATATTCACCCAATTCATGTTATATATTGGTACTCATAGTATTTATATAGGTCTTATTGTTTTCAAATAATTTTTTTAAAAAAAAATCAATTATATATTAACTTTGAATTAAATCATTTCCATAATATTTTTAACAGATATTTATCCTAAAATGAAATCTAATTATAACATCACACTCATTTCATATTATTTTTTAATCATATTTGAAAAATAAATACAACTATATTTATTTGTTGATATGAAAGTAACATCATCAATGTAAATTTTCATTAATAACATATTATAAAACAAATTATTCATAAAATTATTAGGATCTTAAAATCCTATATAAAATAAATTCTATAATAAAAAATGTTATTAATCATTCATAATAATCTATATTTTCTTATTTATGGACATAAAGATCATTCGTATGTTTAAAACAAAATTTGGTAGATGAGGAATTTCAAAACCTGGTGGATGTTCTATATATAAATAGTCTATTAAATATCCATTTAAAAATATAGATTTTACATCCATGTAATATAAATTAATATCCATATGTGATGTATAAACTAGACAGATTATACTTTTTTTAGTCTAGAATAATGAGAATATATTTCACCATAACCTACCCCTTCTTCCTGATTGAATCCTTTTCCATATAATCTTACATTATTTTGGGAAACGATCCCATAATCATCCAGTTTATTTATATAGACCTGTTTAGTTAATATTACTAGATAATGGGTTGGTCTATCAACTAATTACCAAAAATTATTTATACTAATTCGACAACTCTATTATTTCATATCCAAATACAATCATTTATCATTTAAAAAATATTCAATATTATTTAATTTTAATTTTGATGGGAATTCCAAAATTTCATCTATGTTTTCTAATTTACTTTTAGTTCTTTCGAATGTGTATAGATTTCCCATAATTGATTCTAACAGATGATTCCTTGTTTTTATAGAATGCCTAGTTATGAATTATCTATCTCATATTCTTCTAGAATAAGAGTCAATAATTTCATCAGTATCATGTTTCATTTTTTTCAAAAGGTTCACTTTCATCAAAAACCACATGAACATATTGGTCATATTTTGTATCAATAATACTATATCAATATTATCAATTTTGATGCTCCCAAATAACATTGTTTGTTTTACGAATGATTTTTTATTGAGTTTTAATTATAAAATTTATCTTCTTTATATTTATTACCTAGAAATAGTATTCAACTATTTATTTGTGATAAATATTTTTTAAAGTGTTCAGAATTCTCTGATGTGTATTCTAGAAACATAATTTACAATTTTTTATTTACTGGATATACTTTTCATTCAATGCATTGAATAATGTAATGTATGGAACAAACCAGACATTTATGTTAATGGATCAGCGTGTATGGTTAATCAAACATACATTTGACGAAATGTATGGCTGCATAACATTATGATTGGATAAATACATTATTTTTGATAGAAATAAAGAGTATAGTTAAAAACCCTATGTATGTATGGAACATTAAAAACATATAGACCATCAACCTGACTTTTGTAATCAACCTTATGATGTCAAAATTATGTTTGATAAAAGTGAACATATCGGTAATCAATGTTATTTTTAGTGATCTATACTGACGTGGATAAATTTATGGATCACAAACCCTACTTTATGAAGTTTAACCCTTTTTTATTTTGTGGTTTGGTGAAGTAACCTTATTTTTCAATTTTCAAAATAAAAAAATTGAATTTATGAGTTTATCAATTTTTTTGAAATAGTCATTGTGTAATGTCAGGGTGGATTAAACTTCAACTTTGACTGATTAAAATCTAGTATTAATTGATTTAATGTGTCATTTACAGTACAGATTTTATATCATGTTCTTAAGGGATGTTGCGACTACCCAGAGCTGTATTTTTTTAAATTCAATGCATTCGTTTTATCAGTCATATTTTACGGATCTGAACTGGAGACTGAGATTATCAAAATATATCTCTATGAGTATCATCAATAAGACACCTAGATATGTGAATACTTCTCAGATATCTCTATAAATATTAATCTTGAATTTTTCAATGTATAAATTGTTTTATAGTGCTACGATGATCAAGAGTCTCAGAAATAAGGAGAAAATTTTGGAGATATACATATTCAAATATGGAAACAAGATGCTCTTTGTTTTTTCTTTTCTTAATATCGTAGTTCTCTTGCGCAACTAGATATCTTCAAATATATTTTCAAAATTATTATTCTTCAAAAGGCTAAGATCCATCTTCTGTTAGTTGTGCGCTGCTGCAATTGTGAGATAAACCTATTTCTCAAAAAACTGCATCTTATATATCTTGAGTTTCAGATATATGTATTCAGTCGTGGTGGAGGGTGAGCTTCTCGAACTAAGCTATGGATTTATCATTTCCTTGTAAAAGATAAAAAAATATGTTTTTATAAACCATTATTTGAAAATTTGAAAACTTCATGTACTTAGTAGTTGTTTAGTCTTGTTATTCGAGGGCCAAACTAGTGAAATTCACCAATCCTGGAGAGAGGGTGATCAGTGCAGTGTACTAGGAGATCTTTGTGCCCCAAACCACTATAAATTGTTGTTATTTTTTCTCTATTCATATTAGCTACATATACTCTGTTATAAAAACATGATTAGTTATTATCTATTGTTTATATGAATCTATAGAATTGTAAAATTTTGTAAAGGACACAATTCACCTCCCACTTGTGTCATCACTATAGAATTTCTGACCTAGAATTTATTATCAGAGGTTGATATCTTCAACAGTTCTATAACATGTTAAATTCATAAGATCTATATTAGTGGTGGAAATAAAGAACCCCAAAAAAGTAATGTCAATGTTTTGTGCTCCATATTTCAATGGTTATAATTATGGATGCTGGAAGTCTCTTATGATAATCTACTTAAAAAATAATGTATTTTGAGAATACATAAATATTGATACTCCATAATTAATTCCTAAAAATACTGAAACATGGTATACTACTATAGAGTCTAAATATGATATGAATTCGAATTCAATGAATGCTATTATTTATGTCCTTTGACCAGATGAATTCAACCGTGTATCACAATGCCCAAAAGTTATGTTATGTGGAAGAAAATTGCAGTAGACTATGAAGTTACAGACAATGTCAGAAAAATGAGATATGCTATAGCGAAATTATAGTTTGATACTTTCAGAATATATGATGGAGATATCATCACAAAGATGAATGGAATACTGATAGAAATTGTTAATAATAAAATATCTGTAGATGAGACTATCGACTAACCTGATCATTCTTTGAAGTATCTAAGAGCTCTATCTATGTTGTAGAATGGATATTTTGATGCGATCCAACAATCAGCACCTGTCAAAAATCAAATAATGAGGGAATTAATTGGAATAATAACTATTTAATAGGCTAAAATGAATGATGAATTTAAAAATCACAATGTCCTAATAAAAAAGTAATAACACTACTGTAAATGTTTCAACCCAACAGTAGAACATAAAAATAAAACAAGAAGAAAGAAATTCAGACTCATCTCATTGAAAAATTGTGTTGGCTCAATTAGATAGAAATTCACTAAATTTTATAAGAAGAATATTATAATTAGAAAAATCATAAAAAAGGATGATAAAAATCAAGGGTAGTTAGATTCTACGATTGACAAAAATTAGGCCATATAAGACCTAATTTTCCCAAATTGAAATGAGAGAAAAGATATATAGAAGATAAATATCAAAAGATTATTGATTATGAAATTAAATTCAAAAAATTGATGAAGGCTATGTGGAGTGTTTCTGAAGAATCCCACAGCTGATCAATCTCTGATTCAGAGGAGGAAAAATAGAATCTAAAAGCTAATATGTGTTTTATGGATTAATAAAAGATGGTACAACCCTACTATTCATTGGATTTTGGTTCTAGTTACTCAAATGATAAAATGGATGCATATTGTACTATGGTTGAAGAAAGATATGAATCCCTATTAATGAAACATAAATCCTTAAGAATTATTCATAATGCTATAATGGGTGAAAGAGATACTTTACTAAGATAGTATCAAGAGCTTATTGAAAAATATAATTCAACTACTACCGACTTTGTTGCTAATGAAATTAAAATTAAGACTTTATAGGAAGATGTATAAACATATAAATATACTGCTCTTATTTTTACAAAAGGAGAAAATGAACTGAATGAAATTATTGGGAAATTTTTTGTTAAAATGGAAATGCTTGTTATTTTCTATAAGGATGAAAAACCCAAACATTTAAAAAATTAGTTTGTTCCAAGTTCTAACAGCCAAGGCATGTATATAATTAAATGTTTTTATTGTGATATGAATGTAAATCATTCTAATGATAGCTATTTATGAAAACCTAAATTATGTGGTGTCAAGCATGTTCATTATTTAAAAGATTTATATAGTTTAAATTGTAATCGTGTTGATCAAAATAAATCTCTTTGGATTCTAAATTCAATAATAGTTAACACTACAGGACCAAAAAAGATATGGGTACGAAAATATTTATCTTAATTTGACCTTATAGGTAACAGGACACAGAAGTGGAAAGGATATATGGAATCAGGATAGTGCATGTTAAAGACATATGAGTGTAAATTAATTAAATTTATGTACATTAACTAAAATAGAAAGAGGCCTAGTCACCTTCAATGATAATTCCAAAGGAATTTTTTTTGGACTCTAAACATTGGAGATCTAGGTATTTTCTTTAATTAATAAAGTACCATATTTAGATGGATTGAAGCACAATATGGAAAATATATCTCAACTTAGTGATGATAGATACTATGTTGATTTTTCTAATAATGCATGTTCATTTTTTAACGATGACTTGATTAAATTTATATCACCCCAAAGAGATAATGTCAATACTTGGGATTTAAATTCCTTTAGTAAATAGAAAGTGATCTGTTTAACTTCTCAAAAAAATGAGTGATGGATTAGGAACATAATACTTTTCAATTATTACATCTTTTCTTATATAAGTAATATAAGAAAATATTATTTTTAGAATTACATAGTCTCAGATTTTATAGTGACTGACCCTGCGATGCATGTCAGATTGGAAAGCATAAAAAATCTTCCTTCAAATCTGTTAACAAAATAGCTAAATAGAAACCCCTAAAACATATTCATATGTATTTATTTAGAACATCTATAATATAAAATTCAGATATTAAATGACATATATATGTTTTCTTTGATGATTATTCTAGATTTACTTGGGTATATTTTCTAAAACTCAAAAATGATGCTTTTTCTATTTTTGAATGTTTTTATTAAATTGTTTAAAATGATAAATGTTTTAAGATAATTTCATTAAGAAGTTATCATGGTGGAGATTTTGAAAATCAGGAATTTTAATTTTTTTATCAATCATGGGTATTAAACACACCTTCTCTACACTAAGAGAACCTAAAAAATTGGAATTGTTGAATTAAGAAATAGAACCATTCAAGAAATGTCTGGAACTATGCTAAATGAATACTGACGTCCAATATAATTTTGGACAGAAGCTGTAAGAACAACATGGTATTTTATAAATAGAGTTTAATTCGACATATTTTCAAAAGACTCCTTAGGAGATTTGGAATAATAGAAAGCCTATGGTAATATACTTTATGGTTTTTGGATGTAAGGTATAAATCATGAACACCATGGATAATCATGGAATGTTCTATCCAAAAGATGATGAAGGAATATTCTTAAGATATCTTTCAACTTCTAAAGAATATAGAATATTTAACAAAAGTTCAACAGTTATGGAAGAATCAATTCATTAGATGTTTGATAAAACTGATTCTTTTAGTAAATAAAATTATTAAACATATGAATTTTGTGATTCTCTTAAAAATATGAGACATGATAACAAGAAAAATGATTTTGAAAACATGAATAAAATTCAGTCCAGTTCAGTAAAACATGATACAGATGAACCAACAATTTCTCTTTCTAGACTATTCTTGAACCCTATAGAATCACTCTTCAGAGACTATTATAAGAGATCTTGACATTGGAATAAAAACCAGAATAGTTTAGAAAACCAATTAGAATTTTCAGCTTTTCTATCTCAGCTATAACCTAAGGCTTTTGAAGACGCCTTAGAAGATTAATGTTGGATGTTAATAATGAAATAAGATCTAAATTAGTCTAAAAAAATTATTGAAATTAGTTGAGCGTCCATCAAATTATCCAGTTATATGAACTAAATGGGACTTTAGGATTAAACAAGATGATCAAGGTATTATAAGTAGAAATAAAGCTATACTAGTAGCCAAAGGGTATAATCTAGAAAAAGGTATATATTATATTGAAATAATTTCTCTTGTAAATAGAATTGATAAAATTATAATTATTTTTACCTATTCATATCATATAAAATTTAAAATATATCATATGGATGTAAAATCTGCCTTTTTAAATAGATATTTAATGGTGGAAGTTTGTGTTTAGAAACCTCCTGGTTTTTAAAAATATCAAAAACCGAATTTTTTTTAAACATACTAAAGCTCTCTATGGCCTTAAACAAGAACCTAGAGCTTGGTATGAAATATTATGTTCAATTATTTTAAAAAATGTCTTACTATTGGTTAGGCAGTCCCAACCCTCTTTAAGAAAAATATATATTCTAATTTATTATTTCATAAAATATATGTTGATGATGTTATTTTTGGATCAAGAAATAAAAAAATTTGTAATGATTTTTCAGAAGATGTGATTAAAGAATTTGAAATGAGGATGATGGGGAGAATAAAATTTCTATTTAGGTCTTCAAATTTATTAAAAATATTTTGTAAATTTTTTAAATCAATCCTAATACATTATTGTTTTATTGAAAATGTTTGGTCAACAAAACAACAAGAAATATTTAATTACCTTCTGTACTAATATTAAACATGATTTTGATGAAGCTAAGAAACTTGCAGATAAAATGTTATATTAAGGTATGATTGGAAGTTTACTATATATTACCTCTAGCAGACCAGATATTATGTTTTTAGTACGTCTTTGTGCTTTATTTCAATCAAATCGAAAATAATCCCATCTTGATACTGTAAAATGTATTTTAAATATTTAAATAGAATAGTTGCTCAATATCTTCTTTACTCATAAAACTTATGATTTAAATTTATTATCATATTCTGATGCATATTTGGAATGACGTATATTAGATAGAAAATGCACTTCAAGAACCTATCACTTTTTTTTGGAAAATTGTAAGTTTCATAATCACATAAGAAGCCACACTCGGTTGTACGATCCACAACCAAAGCAGAGTATGTATCTGTATGCTGTTATTGTGAAAAAGTGTTTTTGATAAAAAACACTCTAATGGATTTTGGACATAATTTTAATAATAAACCCATTTTAAGAGATAATAGAAGCACTATAAACTATTTAGAAAAATCCAATATGTCATTCTAGAACTATGCTTATTGAGATTAGATATCATTTTCCATGAGATCATGTTCTTAAAAAGGATATATATTTATAATTTGTTAACACAAAATATCAACTATATGATATATTTAGTAAATGCCTTCCCACTACTTGTTTTGATTTTATTAAGAGGGAGTTAGGTTTATTTAATTTTGAATTATTTTATTTTATTTACAATTATTTTATTTTATTTTATTTTACTCCTAATTTATTTATATTATCATTTAGAGGAAGCAAAATTCTTCAAGGAAACGTTTTTTATCTTTATTGACTATATCATAAGAACTTTCTCCTGAAAAAAGTATTGTAATTTCAAGGAATCAAGATAGCTTCCAATGACATCAACTCAAAGTTTCTTTACAATGTAAAGATGAACTATTTTTATAAGATTGTACAATTTATATTTGGAAATTTAGATGATATGATTTTTTATAGTATCAGTGATTGGTATTTATCTATTTCTTATAATGAGGTTGAAATAATTTTGAACTACCCACATGAATTAATTTTGCATTTAGATCATAAATAAATTGGTGATAAGGTAAATTCTTCTAAAGAAATTATGTCTTTTCTGGTCAACTAGATAGACATTATAATGATGTTTTCTAATGATTTAAAGGCCAACAATAATATTATGCTGAAGATTATTCAGATAGGAACATCGCCAAAAATAGCTGAGATGGCGAAAATCCTTTACCCAGAAATGTATATCATGTTTCTTTTTTATGTGATATAAAATTGATTTTTCCATGATATTTATTTCAGTATCATCAATACTATTGTACACTATATGTAAGAATGAATTTCTACCAATATAGAAAAACAATTTAAAGTATTTTATTTATGAAGTACATGATTGGTCTAGTCGATGCAAGAGTCAAATTTCATCATAATAATGTTTTGATTGATGGAACGTTAAGAATGAATAGATTCTTCTAGGGAATAATAAAAGGAAACATTTTTCATGTTGTATCTAAGGATGAACAGAGCGGAGGAGCTTTTTTCAGGGGGAGAAAGCAGGTGTTCAAAAGTAGGGTGTAGTCGAATAACAAATAAATATAGTTTCTCAACAGACGTAGATATTTATTAGAGTTAACACAGAATAAGAGGAAGAATAGAGTCAAGAGGGACTTGTTATGAAACCCAGAAACAAAAATGATCATCATGTTGAAGAGAAAGTATAGTCTTCTGGAGAAGAAACAAACTCTGTTAATTTGGAAGAAACTATTATTGAAGAGGAAATTCTAGTGGAGAGTCAAGATAGAGATATTTATATTTTACCTTTGGTGAATGAACAGGTAAAAGAGAGCATTCTGGTAGAAATAGTTTAATAAAAGTATACTTAAAATGAAAATGTTCAATCAATGATTTTCATAGAAGATGATATTAAAAGTGGATATGTAAAAAATGGCTGACTTTATAGGAATTATTTATAGAAATTAAATAATTTATTGTAGATCAGAATGTGTGACAATCATATCATATTTCTGGTGCACATACTGATTTTTTAGATAATCAGACTTTTTCTTGTGATAAATAATTAATGAAAATATTGGCAGATCATTTTCCGACTAAAAGTGAAAATTTGGAGATAAATGCTGATTAGGGGACATCTGATTCCTTATCTCATCAAGTTGAAGAAATTTTGATTAAATTCAACAAGTCTTAGTAAGAGAATTCAAGTCTCCGGTAGGAGCATGAAAAATAAATTAAAAAGATTCAAGAACATGATGTGAATATTGGTTCCCGAAGGTATTTTAAAGCCATCAATAGAGGCATGTTAAATATGATTAGGATGGTTAGATCTGAAGCTATTTCAAAAAACATATTATTCTGATTTAATGTTTTACACTAGAAGTGAGTTTAAATTAGTAAATGGTTCAGTGAATCTGGCTAGTACCTATACTCTTACATCCACCACAAGTCCATATTTGATTGGAATATTTCAGGCTCTTAAATCTATTATGGCAGACATGAATTCTACTATTTAGGACCTTCAATGCGATAGTGAAACATTTTCAGTTTTATTGGACATTCATAAATTTTGTGATGATAAGTTAACCCAATTTGAGCCTAGAATTAGATAGATGCTGAGTTAGTTTTTAGAGAAGTTGGATATATTAATGAAGTAAGAGGAAAGAATTCATGAGTTTCATATGAAAAAAATAGTGGAGAATCATTGTAAAAATAATGATTCTAGGATACTAATAATTCATCTAGGATATTGTTTGATGAAGAAGCTAAGATTATAGATGGCTGAGATGAAGGAGATGTTTGAATCCATTAAAAATTTAAATGCAGCCAATCTTAAGACACTTTTATCCCTACCATGATAGATGACAATGAAAATTTTCATTTTTTAATCACAAAATTTATTGTATTACATTCTTTATTGATCAATGAACTTGTTTACTGTTTATAAATTATATTTCAATATTTTTTCTACTTTTTATTTTTTTGTTTCAAATAGTCAAATACCAAATTATTTTATTCATTACAGGTACATAAAACATTTAAATATAATTATATTCAATATTAATTATGTTTTAATGTATTTAGATACTTTCGTTTACATATCAAAAAAGGAGGATTCATTTATATAACACTACATTTCTTTTACATTTAACATTGTGGGAGAACTTTAGATTTTTATTCTTTATCGAAATAATTCTGTCAAATCCACATTATTTTCTTTTAATGATTACAGAATTATATATTATATTTCTATTATTATAGTTTTAAATTATGGGTTTTGTGATTATAAAAAATGGGAGATAGTGGGGCCTGTATTGTTTAAAAAATATTATCCCAATATTATTTATTTTGATGCTCACAAATATAATTTTTTGTTTTACTAATGATTTTATTTTTTGTGTATCTCATAAAATTTATATTCTTCATTATTATTATCCTGAAATAATATACAACCATTTATTTGAGAGAAATATTCCTTAAAGCATTTAGAACTCTCTTAAGTGTATTCTCGAGACGCTGTAAACTATTTGGAATTTACTAGAAATATTATTCATTCTATACGTCGAAGAAAGTAACATATGGAACAAACTTTATGTTTATGTTGAAGGATCAACATATACAACTATCCAACTTTACATTTGAGGAAACATATTCTTAAGGAAAATAACATTGGTATATGAATCATACATTTTTTAGAAAGAAAATATATGGCTAAAAACCCTACATAAGTAAGGAACATTACAAATGTATAGTTCATCAACCATAATTTTGTAATCGACATTACGTTGTCAAACATATTTTTGGGAAAAATGAAGGTATGGATAATCAATATAACATTCAGAGATATATGGTTATGTGGATAAATATATGTATTACCACCCATACATTATGAAGTGGAACCCTACATTTTTTATTTTGTAGTTTTGTAATGGAACCATATGTTTGACTTTTCAACGTCAGAAATTAAAATTTACTTCTTTGTTGAAGCTATTTGAAACATTATTTATGGAATGTCATGGCGGTTTAAATATTGTTTTCAAAAGATTAAAATATCATATTTAATGATTTAATTAGTTTCTTATAGCATAGATTTTGTCTTCTATTCTTAAGGGATGTTACAACTTCTCTAAACTGTATTTTTTGAATTTGAATTCACTCATTTTATCAAGCATCTTTTGTGGATCTGAAATCAAACTGGAGATTTATAATTATATATCCCTCTGAGTATCATCAATTAAACCCCAGGATCTGTGAACACTTCTCATATATCTCTATAAAAATAATTCACTTACCTATTCCCTTTAAAAATTCATTTACAATACTATAGTGATCAAGCTTCCCAAAAATATGTAATACATTTTGGTGATATACATATTCAAATTTGGAAACATGATGTTATGTTTTGTTGTTATTTTTAAATCAATGATCCCTTGGTCCACTATATCTCTTCAAGTATATTTTAAAATTATTATATTTCTGAAGATGAAGTTCCATATTATTTCAGTTACTTGCTGCTGCAATAGTGAGCTAAACATGTTTCTCAAAAAACTACATATTATCTATCTTTAGTTTCAGCTGCTTGTATTCAGTCATGGTGGAGTGTCAGCTTCTCGCACTAATTTTTCTTTTTATTGTTCCCCTATAAAATAACAATAAGGATTTATTTTATAAGACATTATTTGTAAGGGTGAAAACTACATGAACTCAGTTGTGGATCAGTCCTATGATACGAGGACCATAATAGTGAAATTCCCCAAGCCTACAGAGAGGTTGATTGGTGGAGTGGACTAGGGGATATGTGCACCCCAAACCACTAAAAATTATTAGGCTTTGTTCTTTGTTCATATCAATTTCATATACTCTATTAAAAATGCTTCTAGTTATTATCTTTTGTTAATGTGAATCAATAGAATCATGAAATTTTAAAAATGACACAATTCACCCCCTTCTTGTGTCATCACTATTGTTTTTCCGACCTAACATAACTGATTCCAAAAAATTTCATCATTATTTATACAACTTATAAGTTGTATATGAGTCAAATTATACTAAATATATTCCTACATAATATTTTTTATTAAATTTCCTTGGTTTTCATTATAATTCATTACATAAAAATTGAATCCAAATAATTTACACTACACTACTTTTGTTTTCTATTATTCCAACCATAATTGAGTGTTTTTAGTAATATTTCATATTAATATTCTATTCAAAATATATTTATAATTTTTATATATTCTTCCAAAAAATAGTTAGGATGTATGTATTCAGTCATCGTAGCCCTTATCGTTTCTTGTATAGTTTCGTTTCATTTATCAATAATTCCATTCTATTGAGGAGTTTTGGTGTAGAGAAGGTGTTTTTAGTACATTTATTTGGGAAAAATTAATTAAATTACTGGTTCCCAAATTCTTAAACATGATCTCATTTTAATGAAAATATTTTAAAATATTTTATATTTTTAAGATATCTATAACTGCTTTAAAATACTGTGAATACTTCACCGTTAATTTTTAGACTATAAACCCATGTCAATCAGGAAAATAATTAAATAATAAATAATTTTACAATTTTACAGCAAACAATTCCACCCATTATGTTCCAAAAAATAAATTTTGGTATGTTATATTGGGTTATATGTAGAAAAATTGTTAATTTATTTGAAAGATGGTTGTATTGTTTACTAATTTGGCAAAAAACATAAAATATATCATTGAAAAACCATATACAAGGAAAATCATAATATAATTATTTTTTATACAATTTTATATGAATGTTTCATTATAGTGTACAAGAATTATATTCTTGATCTATGACACATTTTTATCGATAGTTAAATAATTCAATTTTTGTTTACAAAATGAATCATGATCCAAATTATAAATATTTTTATTTTTAGGTTCCCAAAATTTAGGAATCTTCTCTTTAAAAAATGATAAATAATTGTAATAACAATCATCATAAAATCCATCATCACAATGTGGATAATTACATATTCGGTTTTTCATTTGTCTAAAAACATACAACACAATTTGTATTAAGATTATCTTTGGATCCTAGACTGATTCAGCTCTGACTATCTTCCATTTATAATTGTCTCCAAATGTTATTAGTCCTCCATACATTTTTCAAGGGTATGTAAATTAGAAGAAACTACATTCCTATGTATTTATAATCAACTATGCATAATCTATATTGCATTTTTCTTTATGGTATTTTTCTTATTATATAATTTAATCACGAGTTTTTTTCCACCCATATTTTTGTGGGTGTGGCTATATGAAGAAGAATTGATATGGGAATCCAAATATTTTTTATTTTTCCAAAATTAAAATAACCATCTTCATAAAAATTAATACATATAATGTAATGTGAGGATTTAATAAATTTTTTTTATAATAATTTTATTTTATTCCACATTTGATGCGGAAGTATTTTTAGAACCGGGGACAATATAATTTTTATATATCTTTAATTCTTCAACCTCCAATCCTATTCCATATTTTCCTCTCTCAATAAAATTTTTCCAATATTCTAATTCATATTTTTTTATATTTATGTAAATATAAAAGAATCACATTGAAATGTTTCTACCTCATCCTACAATTATTTATTTTTAATGAATATTATAATTTGATGTAGATATAATAATTTTTTTATCTATTATTTATATGGTTTTAGAAACTCATATAATTAACATAAAATTTAATTTAGAATATTTTTTAACGTCTTATAATTTTTTATAAGAGAATCATATTTTTCTTCAATAATGGAACAAAAGGCATCTAATTTTCTATTTGAGAAAATATCATAATCAAAAGAATTAGTGCAATTCGATTTTACCTCATATTCTTGCATAGAAATACAACATATGATCACTTTTAGATTTTGTGACAATTTTTTAATAATGTTTTGAATAGATGATGGTGTCCTTAGAAAAACTCCACGTATCATTTTTAGATCATTTTTAATTATGCTCATAGTCTATTTTTTTCGGTTATTTATTTTCCTTCTTACTCCTTTATATTTTTAGCTAGGAGAAATCTGTTCTTATATTTCTTATTTCATTTCATTCATAAAATCACACAAATTTGGGTCATTTCTTATCATTATAAAATGAATTTTTTAATACATTACATTATTATATAATTTTCCAAATTTCTTCGCTTACTGTGCCCATTCTATTTCAAAATAAGAGCAGTCTACATCTTTTGAGACATTAATATATTCTCCCAATATCTTTTAATATTATTCTATTTAACATTATGTAGAGTGTTTTCCATTTTCAATATTTAATGACCTTCAGCCATATATTTCATCTATGCTTTGTATATCATCATTGTTTTAATTAATTTTTCAATTTTTCAATTTAGGACTGGTGATTATTGTTGAATTTTTATAGATATTCCATTTCATTTTGATGAAAGTACGCCGAGTGATTTTAGAGCATGATTAAATTGAGTAATTATATCTCAAAACAAAACATCATTTAATATTTATAATAATAATCCATTAATTTTGGTGATTATTTCCATATTATACATCTTCCGAGTGTCTAATGTTTTTTATAGAATACCAAAATATTATCACATTTCCAGTTCCATCAAATGAGCTAAAAATTGATTGACAAATTTTATAAGGAGTAAGAAATTGATATAATCTATTAAATTAATCATGGCCACAAACATGGTTGATAACATTCATTTCTTTTGAGTTGATTTAATACTCTACATTTTTAGCAATATCTAATATTTCTAGTTACCTAGAAATTTCAACTAGAGGAATTATCATCATATGCAGTTTAAATCCATTATTTTTTAGATAGATGATCATATGTAATATCGAGGATATATTTTTATAACCAAGGATGTCTGGCTCATGTACCATAGACATACATTATATTCAATAATTTATTGAAGCAATTATTTTTATAGACCTTATACTTTGAGATTATTAGATATTAATCACAAAATATCCCCCTTGATCACATTTTTTAGGTAGGAATAATACGAAGATACAGAATGGGGGGTTGAATGTTGTCTTTTTTATAATATTGAATGATTCCATAATTTTCCCTTCTTTTTAATTAATGTAGTTATGCAATGTTCGCTTCTATAATTATTTCAACAAGAAGATAAATAATAAATAATAACAGAAAAAATATTATAGTGGTTCTGTTTATAAAATTCTCTAGTCCACTTATCAAATAGTCTCTCTACAAGATGGTTTATTTTCACTAGACAATTTTTTATAATCATAAGACCATAAAATATATATACATGAAGTTAAATACATCTCAATAAGGATTTATATTTTCTTTTGATTATTTTATAGAGAATCAGCTTCTTCACAGCTTATACTAAGAAGATAATACTCTGCCATGATTGAGTTTCAAAAACTGAGACTCTAATAAATCAAATGATTTTGATTTGATTGAATTTCATTGTTATAAATATAAGTTGTAGTTGAAAATGATATAATATAGATATTATTTGTTGAAATTTTACTTACTATTGTATGAATATATTTTAGGATATATTGTTAGGGAATTATATTCAATACATATAGCAACAAACAAACAAAAATAGTTATACAATAGTACTAGGTTGATAAATGTATACCATCAAAGTATAAACTTATTAGAAATAAAAAATAATTTAAATAATTTATATAGTTATTTTTTTAGAATAAATTTTCAAATATGTAGTCGTATAAATTGTAAAAAATGATATAATATAATTCCTACATATATAAATCACATTCCATTCATTCCATTTGAATGATACAGGAATATGACCTGATATATTCTATTCATTTAGGTTTTTTTCATTCAAGAGAGTCATAAAATCCATCATAAATATTAATTATTTATTACATTGAATGAGATACTTTTAATTACGTTTAAGTGATCTTTTAATTGATATTTATTACCATAAAGACAATTTCATAGATTGTGAGTTATATCATAGATTTCAAACTGCATCATTGAATCGTCAAACATAGGGTTCCATCATAGGAGACAAAATTCCAAATGTTGGGTTCGAAATGAATGGTTGACCACAAAAATGGGGTTTATGTACCACATGTTTGATTCCTCAAATATAGGTTGGATTCCAACAGTAGGGTTGATTAACCATACACTCCCTTTTATTATATGTAAGGTTTCGTGAAAACATATGGTTTTTTATCAACACATTTACAACAGTAATGGGTATATGATCTATATATTGTGTTTAAGACCTATGATTTATTCCTTATGATATGATTAAAAACTAAAGGTATGATTTTTTTTCTAAAAATATGTTCTAAACATTAATTGAAATCTTTAAAAAACATTATAGACCTTATTGATTTTTTTTCAAATATTCATAAAAAATATATCCCAAAGAAATTCATAAAATAATTTCATAATTAGAAAAAGTAAGTTTATTTTTTAGCATTATGATTAATAATATTTACATATTATTTTTTATAAAATACATGCCCAATACCACAAACATTTATAAAATGGGATCCAAGATTGGGTAGGGTGATTACAATGACCGTTGGGCTCACCAAGACCCAATTTTACAAACATCGTGAATATCATCATCATTATTTTCCTGAATTATTTTATTTCATAAACTTATGAATAAAACATCTATATGAAATTTAACCATATTAGAAATTATTCATAGATATAATCGATATTTTTCAGTCCAACTTATAAATTACACGGTTATAAAATGTTTATTAATGTATGTATTTTCATTTCCCATTATGTTTGAACTTAGACTCTACTGTACTATACCACTTCTGAGAAGGTGTACCATGTGTATTTTGTTGTTATTATATATTCTAAAACAATATAGTATTTATAAAGTAATAACACCCTTTGGACCTATCATTATTTTTATAATTTCCACCCCAATATGGATGGAATTGAAATTTTTGTATTAAATTAAATCCATATAATAGATATCCAATAATAAATAAATGATATTATATTTGGGAACATATCAACCTTGGTTTATTGATTCATGTCTCTAAATTTTAGATATTCTAAAAGGATCATGTATGATCCCCCCTATTAATAATAACCGATGAATGTTTTTATACAGAACCAATTTTTCATAAAAAATGTTTAAAAATGATCTTCCTCATTTAGAAATATATTATATGATAATACAAAATATTTCATTTTTCTATAAATAGCTTGTTGAAACTCATTTTGAGTACTGAGTTATTTGTGGATGGTACTTCGCAAATCTCATTCTACATTTCTCTTTCACTCATGTATTTTTAATATTCTAAATCAAAATCATGTTTCATATTTTCAATGATGGAAAATTGATTAATCCAATGTTTATGGATTAATTATATTCATTCAATATTGTTAAATAGAACACTATATATATATATCTCAAGGCCATTCATTGTCATATGGAAAAATAACTTCCAATTTAGAACATCACAAACCACATATTTATACCCTTAAAATGTAATCTAATTTAATCCTTTTATTTTCGTAAAATTCTTTCATTAAATCAATTCAAATATCAAAAGAAATTATCGAAAAAACACTTATATTGAAACTATTTTATTGTTATATAGATTATTATTTCCCATATATGTGTTTGGACAAACAATTTTTAATCGTATCCATGATATGAAAATGTTAGATTAATTTTAAATGACATTCTATATTAATTTTATATAACATTTGTAACATATTACATAATAATAAGTAGTTATTATATATATTAATTTTGAAATATATATTCAAAAAAAATGTTCAATCATACAATACTAACTAAATTAATGAATTTCAACTATGTAGATACTTCAAAATTTTATATCATTCTAAAAAATGATTCAATAATATCAAACTAGTTCAAGGATTAATCATTACCACTGAATTATTACTAGAACATTACATAACATAATTATAGAAACTATGAACCCTTTTTCAACCCACTGAGTTATATGATAACATGTACTTCAATTAATTTTCCACTTCTTTTTATTCATTTAAATTTGATTCATATTTACCACTTCAATGGGTAATAGTTATTTAATCAAACATCTATAAATACAACACTATTCATAAAAAAAAATTTATATCTAAATATAACTCACCATGTAGATCAGTCATTAGTATTCAATAGAAAAAATATACAAAAAGGTTGTAAAAAATCACCTTAGAATTTATATCAACATCCTTTCTTTAACATGGATTCATGACATTCATTATGATCTAGATATAATGTCTCTCTCACTAGAATCCTTAATATTGAGTATTCTTCTTTACTCGATATATAATAAAATTCATCAAATAATTTTATTCATAGATAATCTTAAATACTTTTATTCTATAATCATCATATGTATAATGTTAGAAAAACCATGAACATACATTTACAACTCCTTATCTCATCAACTATTTTAACACATTCCATCACTATAACTTATCAGACTATGATACTTCATTATAAACACATTGACACCATTTCTCATTTTATATAACCTCTTTAAAATTTATAAAATTGTGAATCTTTAATCAAATATTTATCATGTAATGTTTACTTTTCCATTATTCTACTATATAAATAAAAACAAATTTCTTAATTATAAAAAATACACATATTTATATTACAATTATTTAGTTAATTTATTTTTTCCTTAAGATATATATATATATATATACACTAAAATTTTGGATTTTGGACTCTTTTTTAAATGGTGTTTATGTAGTATATATGGTTGGTTTTGATATTTAAAAACTCTTCCTAGTTGTATTATTTGTTTCTATCAAATAAAACTCCCTAATCATATTTATTTATTCAATAATTTTCCACAAATCTAAAAGTAATTTTATTTCTCTACGCCTTATCATATTTTTAACATTCACAAACATCTACAAATTTACTACTGATACAAGAAGAATTCATCCAATCCTTGATAACCTGGTAAATATTCATTTCCTTTTTATCAAGAACTATTTTTTACATAATCCAATTTATTAACCCTAAGCCATTTTAATATTCATGTTGGAGGAGTTGAGATAACTTCTTGTAGAGGTATTATCATTATAATGATAATATGAAAGAACCAAATAATAACCACCTTTTATAAGTAAGAGGTATGAATACTTATCCAAATTTGTTCATAGGTTATCTTACTTCGGTTCCCTTATATCAACTATCTCTAACCCATTTGGTCTAATATGATCACTATTCATATGTTCATTGGAAGTAGAACAATTATCATTCCCTAAAATCCATTCCATATCTACATATCCATGTGTTTTAATCATGTAATTGTTTCAACTTTAGAAAAAATGTATAGTATTTGAATACAAAAAATCAATCAGATTAATTTAATCATTTTATGGTAACATCTACTCCCTGCCTATAAGTAGGAACACATAATCAATGATATAGTTTCATGAAAACCCTATAGTGGATGGATAGAATCAACCATCAATTGGATCATTATCATTATCACCAATATCCACCCACATTTCTCAATAAATACATATTGTACTTCACATAATACCACAATATGGATTATTATTAAAATATTGGTGATTCATAAGCCCTATCACTATATAAATAATTATAAAATATAATAACAAAACACCATAATATAATTTCATAATATATCTGTTCTTGAATATAAATTTTAAAACATAAGTGATAAAAATAAAAAATGATAAATATTTTATTTTACAATAACTAAATAGCATAAATCTTCTTCCATAGACATGTATTTATATATTATATGGCCCAAAAAATACCTAACGAATAAGATTAATGTCAACTTTAAAGACACATGCATTTTAAAACAAAAAAGAAAAAAAGTTTTATTTAGCAGAAAAATAAGTTTACTTTTTTGGATTATTCATAGATGTATTAAAATAGGTATAATGATGTTTCATTTAGATTATAATGGGATTAAAAGGATATTAGTATGGATTTTGGAAAGATGATCATGATTAGGTTTTGGGGAATTTTGATTAATTGAGCAATGAAATGTTTTTGGTAATGTAATAATTTTATGATTAATTACATATGTTTTTGGTGAATTGTATAAGAACCATTGAAATTACGTATCATAATTAAATTTATAATATATTTTATTCTCTGAATAACTCATGATGCAATAAATGGGTCATTGAACAATTGTATACTTACTCTATTAATGATAACTTATATTCATTATGTTGAAATAATTCATTTAGATATTATATAATTATTTGATATTATTTACATCGGTAAAAAAATTAAAATACATAATCAGTATATCAAAATTTTGTAATTGTGAAAAAAAATCATTTTCAATTTATAAAATACATAAGTAAATAGTGAGATGTGGTGAAATATGATATAATATAGTATACATTTATAATAAATATTTTCTAAATTAATGAATTAATATATATATATATATATATATATATATATAACAACAACATAATGTAATGAATAATGTAATTTATATTCATGTAATACAAATTTTATTATTAATGTTAAAATTAAAATAATTACTATATATTGAATAAATATTCAATAGTTTTTATAATTTATATTATAATAGGATTTTTCTAATTATGTGTTAAATAGAAAAATGTGTAAATAATTCATATTTATTAATCATTATTATTCCATATATAAAAAATAAATTAAATATTTAAAAATTAATATTCAAAGGCTTTGGAAATTTTGGCATAAGTGTTTTTGAAATATAAAAATTGAAAATAGATCATCTATTTATCATGTCATGTGTAAAATAATATAGTTAGCATACCATATAAATTTTTTAGAATTTTTAGGAAAATTTGAAAGGTCGAATAATTGAAATAATTTTGAAGCATTAACTCCAAAAATTCTATGATATTTTTAATCAAAAAACTCATCATCGATAATAAATTATAAAAAAATAGGTTTTTTAATATCCCTTTTTAAAATGTATCTTACAGGAAATGATTCTAGACACTATAACTATAATTTTAATCACCAAAATTACCATTTATCATTCCCAAGACCGTTACAAAAACTTTTTTCACCATATAACATCAAAATTTTTTGATTTTTCAAATATAAATTAATTAGTGAGTTTACGATTACATTTTTTAATTTTAATTTATTTATTTTATTAAAAATGTTATAATATATTTTTATCATATTTGATGTGTAAAATTATGATTTATAATTAAATATTTCATTCCAATAATGTAATAATGAAATGTTATTGACTTAATTATATAAAACATTTTATTTGTTTCAATCTAACCACTTGTTTCATGTATTTTATTTTATTTATGTCGTTATTTGTGTAAAAACTTGTGTGTATTATTTTTTTCATTATAATGATGTAATTATCTATATTTATTTTTTTATTATTAAATGCGGTATTGGAAATAATAGAAATTATATTTAATTATTTTGATAAATATATATAATTGTTGGTTAAGTATATCTCCATGTTATTTATATTGATTTTAAAATACAAATTTTGTATATATAGTACATCACATTCAGTGGAGGAATTAAATATGAATTTATTTATATGTATGGATTATCTTGATACCATTATAAGGAAATCCATATTCTCAAATTCGTACTTACAAATCTAAATATTAGATTTATGAAACCATTAAATCATTATTAACAATTTAGTGTTATAATTTTAAAAATAAGGAAAATGATTAACATGAATATATGGCATAGAACATCAGAAAAATAGAACATACTATAACAATATGTTATTATAATGTATGACATACATTAAATGTACCAAATTGGTTTGATAACTTCCTCCACAGGAAACACCAAACAAAAAAACAATAATATATTTATATTAAAAATAAATATTTTATTATTACCATTAAAATAAAGTCATTCAATTACTGGGAATGAATATTAAAAAAACTTTATAAATTATATACTGGGTTAAATATGTATTAAATTCATTTAATTTATCTAAAACTATTAATAATATATTTGGTTATTTATAAATTTATTTTTTTAAAAATACCCTCAATGTGGTAGTCAATTATACTTCAGAAAAAATTATATAATTATGATAAATTATATTCTATAGTAATAATTTTTCTTACCCAATTTTATTTGTAAAATATATGAAATAAAAATAATTACAGTTATATATGAAAATTTCATTTTTTAATAATGAAGAATTATCATTATAAAATATTATTTTATTGAAAAATTAAATTATTAAATATTCTGAAATTAATTTTATAAAATGAAAATTATTTTTGGATTTTGAATAAAAATATTATCATATAATTAGTTTTTTGGATTTAAAAAAATATTTTTTAAGTGAATTGTGAAATACCATTTTCTATAATACAATTACTTATATTTTAATTATATCTTTTTGAAACCATTTTGATAAAACATATATTTATTTATAAAATAATATAAATAATATAATATAGTATGTTTAATTTATAAAACCCATGAATATCATTTTACAATATAAATAAACATTTTAGGAAAACTATTTGTAATCAATTTCATTAATTAAATTTATACTTGTGGGAATTAGTATTTGAATTTATATTAATGTCACATTAATATTATTTAATAAGTCATAATAATATTAATATCATAGGATTTAGTAATATTGAAATTTGTTTTCAATTCATAACCTTTCAGCTTACAAATACACATTTTTAATAAATGGGGTTTTAATTGATATATTTGCTATCATATAAATAAATTTTTCCAAATTTATAAATTTAATTTGATAAGATTTATATAATATTTTAGAACATAACATTAATATTATCTAATAATTAAAATAGAATTTTAAGGGTTTCAAATTAGATTACCATGGTTAATGGTAATTACCATGTTAATAGTGAAAATATTACTTTTGAATTATTTAAATATTGATATATAATTTTTATCTAAAAAATTATATTATTATACTTCAAATTAATAATATAATGTGAATTTTAAATAAATATATATATAAATATATTTTCACTAATTTTATTTTTAATAATAACTAAATTATATTAATAAAACATATTACAAAAAATAGATTTTCTACAAAAAATAGTTTCATATAAATAATTTTTTAATTTAAATATTTATATTTTAAAATTTTGAAATATAATCTTATGAAAATTTTTTACATTTTTTTCATTATAAAAATATATGGAAATAGTGTTTACCTATTTAGTTTCCTAATATATAAAATGAAACATAGAGAAACTAGTTAATATATTAAAAGATGAATTTGGTAAATGTTTAAAAGTGCATCTAAAATCATTAAAAAAATCAATGTTGTCTCTAAAATGATATTTTAAAATATTTTATACCTTATATTATCCCACAACCATTAATATTTTTTGAATTATTTATATTCATCCAAGAATAGTTTCCTAGAATTATTGAAAAAATGATGAATTTTTAAAATTTTCTATTTTCATCTCTTAAAAAAGGATACCACTTACAACCTTTAAAAGATAAACCTAACTGTTTAATTATTCAAAAAATAATTATATTTTTATCCCAATATAACCAACTACCTATTCTTAATGACATTAGTTAAAATAATACATTATAGTTGCTTCAAATTTGAAGAGTATACGAATGAATGACCGAGTCTCCACTTAAGAATTATATCCTTAATAGGTTTTCCATGTTAGTATTACTCTTCCCAATATATGACAACCAAAAATATAATATTAATTAATTATAATTATTATAATGATATATTTTTTTAAAATATTATCAGCACAATTTTTTAATTTTAATCTACTTTGAAAACCAATGTAACATCAATAGTGCAAGGGAACTGATAACCACCTCCACGAAGAACAATTTTTTTTCATATATATTTTCCTTTAATACTAAGGGATCATCAAATAAGGTTCTTCATCGTAAAAAAATATAATTAATATCAATATTTTTCTATTATATTGATATTCTATCAAAATAAACACTTCTTTAACCGTACTCACCCATTGAGTTAATGTGTGTTCAAGTTTGGGTTGGCTTAACTACCAACCTAAATGATGAAATAAAATTATATCATGGATGGATATTGGAAAATTATTATTATTATTATTATTATAGTATAATTATACAATCATTATTATATTATCATTATAGTAAAATTTTATTAATTATTTAGAACTTCTTTGATGTAACATCTTCATTCACCGAAATCAATGAAATTTTTCATTATTGAATACATTTTCACAAAAAAATATCTAAAACATACATGGATTGATATAATATATTTATAAATATATATATTTTATATGTTAAAGTACAATAAATTATATATTAATTATTAACATGGTATCCTGTAATCGGAATGTATATAAATATTATATAACATGCACAATCTTAGAATCTTATTAACACCAGATAGTTGAAATAAACTTCAACTAAGTGATAGAACCATAATAAATAATGATAAATGATGCATATAAATTAAAATATATATGAATAAGGTTATGAAATATATTTCTAAGGTGTTTATTTTTGTGTTAAATTAAGCTGGAGTGTAATCAACTATGTACGTCAACAAGATATGGGAATTTATCTCATTGAAAATGTTTGATATTATTCAGGTAAATTCATTTATTTGGTGTAAATAATAAATATTTTAGATATAATATCATTAGGAAAATATTAATCATTTTTTACTTCAATTACATTTCCACTCATTCAAGGGCTTTTGAATAAATTTTTTCTCAAGCATCGAGAATTTTATTATCATCAATTCAAATTCATTAAGACATGATACTTGTTATGCACCACGTTTACTTTGTATTGTGTTATATTGATTTCTTATCACAATAATGATATTAAATTTTTTCTATGTAGTTAATAAGATAATGTAAACCAATTACACTTCATTACTTCAAATGAATTTCTACTAAAGTGTAACCCTAATCATAGGAGTTCTTGGAATTGAAATAATCATTTATATAGTTATGGTCATTCCCATGAACTTATTTCAAAAAAATTTGCTACATTATTTCATTTGATAATATTATTTAGTATTATATTATTTGTTTTGTTCCAAAACACCCCTATTATATATTTCCATGCATCAGGGAGTATATTACCCTTTAGGGATATTAATAACACAAATTTACTTTCATTGAGTTGTAATATTTCATCATGAACTAGACGTTTCCATTCATGGGTTCTACAAAGACAATATTTTCTATGTCTCAATTTATAATATTTTTCATGAATACATGTTTTTTAAAAAAATTAATGATTTTTACTACATAATTAATGTGAGTTTTAAACAGATGTGTTTTTAAAATAATATATATGAGGTTTCTTTTCACATTTAAATGTTTTCTCTCCCACACCACATTTATCAGATATATTATGTATTTCTAATGGTCCATTATTGTAGATTATTTTTAAAATTATATTTTAAGGGATATCATTTCATTTATAAAAAGTTACCTTTCAAATTTACATATAAAATTATTATATTATGTTAATGTTAAAAATGTTTCAAAATTTTATTTTTAGTCTTCACTTACATTTCTATTATCATTTTAAAGATGATTAAACATAATGGGGATTATGATTCGTGATTTTTCCTCAAATGTATATTTATATATAATTATTTTCTAAATATAACTCATGGTATTGGGCAATTTGATTCTTGATCATTTATTTTTTTAAATACCATTTGATTCTAAATTGTTTGGGGGGGGGGGGGTACGTTTTGTTTATTTCGACACCAACCATCCACATGAATTCCATGGATGGATTACAGTCATGTTATTACATAATTTTATTAACCATATAATCATTAACATATATGGTGTGAACATATCATTTAGTAAATTTACATTGGTGTATAATCTACTAGAATAAATATTTCTTTATTAACATGGGAAAAACTATTAGATTTTTTTATCTTGTTATTCCAATACTGATGATTAATGGAAATTTGACTATGTATTATTGGAAAATTCGAATTCCATATCTAGATGGGTATGTAAAAAAGTCACCATTTTATTTTCATGGTTAAAATTATTTATATTCATTATTAATATTGACTACTTACATAGATTGATTTTGTGTTTACATTTTTTATCTTTCATTATTCAGATTGCTATGTTATTATTAATTATGTGTTCACTTAGTGAATTGAATGAAAATTTTTGATGTCTCTTATGGTGAATAAAATAGAGTTAATAAGGTTCTTGGTAGTGCATAGAATCATATAACCCCTCATTGAATCAATAGGTATCACAAAAAAAATTAGGATTAGTATTGGTGTATAACGCATCCCATGAAACTATATTGTATTTGAACAAGAAATTGAAAAAAGATTTTAATTTCTATCATTATGAATTACATCAACAATATGGAATAAAATATTGATTTATATGTATTAATTTATTTTCATGGATATATATGGTTGTCATTTTTAGTTTATGATTGATTCTTATTCTTCAGTAATTTTTTTCATAATATTTTTTTCATAATATTTTTTCCAGGTTTATTCTATGATTACCTTAGTTGTATATTTTTCATTAATTACTATTTCATCTCAACCCTTATTATGATTAAATCTCCAATGGTTATGGAGAAATATAATTTAACGTAATATACCTAACACGATAGCTCATGTGGATAATTTTATGGGAGATGTTTAAGGCTCATAATTAATTAATTAGTTCTATATATAGTTTAAAAGAATATTTATTTACTAACAAGGCATGAGATTAATTAGTTTATGTTTTTTAAATTCTGTAAATATATAAAATTAAATGGTATTGGGAATGTATAAAATGACTTATTCCCTTCAAAACATGTAATTATGTGATTGTTATATCTATGCATTTACAGTCAGTATCGATGACAATATATAATGTCAATGTTTATGGAACTAGATCTATGAGTGTTGGTCCAAAGAATCATAGTTGTTATGATTTATTCATTTTAATAACTATATATATTAAGATGTTTGTTGAGTACAATTTAAATGTTATAATGTTAATGTTGATCAATGTTTTAATGGTATACATTACCATACGAGATAGTATATTATTTAATATTAAGGTAATAATGCACATTTTATTTGGGTATTAGTAGGGTATAACCTCAATGAATCCCCTAGGGATATGTTTAAGGGGTAATTGTTTGTATATCATAATATTTTAATTTTTCTAATATAGTTGTAATATAGTTCTCCTTATAATTACATCTATATCTGGATAACTAGGTGATGGATATAGAATAGATGCACTATGGTTAATAATCCCTAAATTGAAGATTTTTTCTATGTTAATCATGCTCTAGTGCATGAAAATGAGGCCTAACTGTAAATATGATTTCATACTCAATTGGGATATTCATTGGATAATCACATTCTAATTATGAAACATTATGAATAATTAAATATGATTTAAAAAATATATTAGATAAACAAGATGAAATATGATGCTTGATATCCATGGATAGATTAAATACAGTAATAGTATGACATTAAGGTATCATATTTCCAAAATGAACGTTTCATAGAGTATTATATATTAGCATTGATGTTATCATTTTGGATGTTGTCATTATAGTTTTGGTTTTAGTATTTAATTGAAATATGAAAAAAAGATGATGTTGAGAATGGTTTATAACTAGATACCACCATGTCTTATAAATAAATAAGGGATAATATTAAAATGGCTATTAATTTTACTATATTATTATTATTATTATAGAAACCGTGATATTCAATGTGTTTCTTATTTTTGTTATATTGATATTATAACAGAAATTAAATTTAGAGGGACTTATCTATTTTCATTAATCAGTTATATTTACCTATAGATTCCAAAATATGATTAAAAATATGTGGATTATGGTAAAATTCTTATGTTTTTTTCCTTATTTACACATAAAATTTTATGAATCTTATATTAACAAATATCCATAATCGTGAAAAGTGATTTTAAGATAAGGATGCATTTTTGGAGATAACTATTGGTGGAACCATTATTGATGGTTATATAACCCTTTGTCTTAATATACTATTGATGTTGATATAATAAAGGGTAGTGTGATTTTGGAGAAGTTAGTTAGTTAGTTTTTCTACCGTTGGTCTTGAATATCGATTCATGATATTTTTTGTAAATTTGATATTATTTTTGGGTTTATGATATATATTTACTAGTTTCTGGCCACAAAATATAAGGACTCGACCATAAACATTACATAATCTAGTAAAATTATTTATAATAAACTTACTTACATTACAAAAGTTCTTTTCAATTTAGTGTGTTTTTTAAAAATAGGACATAATTCATAAATATCATTAATATGAATAAAAAGTGGGGTATACCAAAGTAGTATCCATTTCATCCATAATAAAAAAAATTTCTAATAAAAAAATGAAATATTTTCATGAAATTTTTCCCAGTATTCATGGTATCTTATCCTTTTCTCTTTCCCATCCATAAATAATGTGAAAAAAATTAATACATGGGATGAGAACAAAAATCTCTATAAGGGATATGTAAAATAATGAGAGAGACCATTATTTCATAAATTCATATATTCATATGAAATCATTTTCACAAAGATAAACTTCTCACCTAATAATTATCATATAGTTACTTTGTGAAAATATGATATTTCTATATGATATAGAAGAAATTAATAATACCATAAAGGTTACTTGGTAAATTAATTACTGAATATTGTAACCCTCACAACTACTTTTCAATGTAACCCTTACAGCTACTGTATGGTGTATCCATAATAGTTATACATGGAGTAACCATGTGGTCAACCTCCAACATAGACATACCAAATTTATTAAAGTGTGATAAGGGTCCCACCCTTCATAATATTAAATCAAAAGTACCAAAAAATAATAATAATGTATGAATACATGCATCATACAACATTACAATTTAAAAAATTTTAAAATAGAAATTTAAAAGATGATCTTTAATGAAATGTCCTATTAAAATAAAATATATTTTAAGTGAATATTGATAAAAATAATTGAATATGTTAATACACTATATTACACATTTTTAAATCAATTATAATAAAAACTAATTACAAATATCAACCTAGTACCCCAAAATCAATGAAGTTTAAGGTTAGACCAAAGAATGGACATTGGTTTAATAATTCCCTCACCTCGGATTCATTATAAATAAAAAGTGTTCAAAAATCATGTATAATTTTTTAAAGGAAATTATGAATATATTACGAAATCCTATTCATAATTATAAATATTTATATGATATTCTTGTAAAATTTTTCCATCCATTTATTAATAATTTTATTTATTTTCATTGTTTTGGGTGCATTATTTCATGGTTTCAATTGTTGGTTCATTATGGATTTTCCTTGTTGAGTGTATGAGACACTCTAAAAGTGGAATGAAATTGTGTTTATATCGTTATAGAGTTTTAAATGATACAATATAACATATTTGTATATATAAGGATGATTAATTACATAAAACAATATTAAAAATGATTTAATTTATTATATATATATTTACAATGAATGCCAACTTATCTTACATTATTCATTATCATGTTTATAAATTGGTTCAATAACATTAAATAACTTATAATATGTGTAATAAAATATTATTTAACAATAATGATGTTTTTCAGACTCGATTTAATGGATATAATGAAAAATGTAAGAGTATCATCCACGAGGACGGTAAATTAACACATCAAGGGAGATGTTCAATTTTTTCAAAAAATGGTAGAGGAGAAGAGGTTTGGTGAAGTTTTATTCCATAACAAGTATTTAATTATAGTATATAGTTTATAATAGAGTTTTCATGCCACATGGGTAAGGGTAGGTGGTGTATAAGAAAAAAAATAAATTGAAAACAAAATAATTGAAAATGAAATAGAATTTTACCTCTTGAATTGTTCTCCTAGAGATCCTCCTTAATGTCCATGGTTTTTCTGTTTTGGGGAGAAAACATGTCTTTGATGTGGGGAAGTTGATTGAGATGTGAATTGGGATGTAATAAAACAATCTAAAAGGTATTTAGGTATGTGGTGATGATTTGTAGTATTTATAATAGAGGATAGGGGTGTTTTCTCATTATTATATTCATTAGTTTATTTTGGATCAATACTATGAATAGTTTTATAATTTTAAATAAAATATTGAAATAACAAAAGAGGATTCAATATTATGGTTCTCACATCCACGACCCCTCAATTAATAGTTTATCTATCATATAATGCTTATATACTATAAATTTCAATATTTGACTAGTCACTAAAAATCTAGTACTTTATAACAATCCCAACAATTCAACCTAAACATTTATGGATGTTTAGAATTAAAAAATGAACTCCTTTTTTAAAAATAATCTACATATGGGAAACTTAATTTTTAATTAAAATAAGAATTTATCCTAAACATACCATATTTAGAACTATAACTGATTTCATAACGCTTTGAAAAATTAAACAAGTTGTCATAAAATTAAATTATAACCATTAGAAAACAAAATATTTATTTCTGAATCAATTTTATGAAAATATATTTTATTTTAAATAATTATTTTAATTATTAAATATTATTTTAATATTTATGATTTTAAAAAATAGAAACAGTTAATTTATCATTTTCTAAATATTTATTTAATAATTTCCTAATATAAGTAAGGAATGAATAAGCTTATAAGATACAAAAAATTTATATATACTCTTATAGGTTTGGTTATCATTATAATATCTATATTACCTATTTTTAATGGTCATATTACTATTTCCAAGTTCATGTTACTATTTTATTATCATGAATTCCCTAATTTTTATAAATAACACTTATTTTTTTATATCAGTGAATTTAATTATTTAATTTTAGAATGATGATAAATTATTTTATGTGTACCTGGGTTGTTACATTCTGTAAACCTTCTAGAAATTACATCCTCAAAATTTTTATTCTCTTATTAAACATCTTAGGATAACTTTACCTCATATTATTTTCATATTCCCATTTTTTTCTTCATTCATGTCATTTCTCCACAATCCATTAACCTGGTGAATTACCTTATTCTGCAATACATTCTCTTTACGATCAAAAATATAAACAAGTGTCTATTCATTAGAAATGTTCTCATCCAAATAGAATAACTCTTGGCTCAAAAAATTAAATGAATATAGCATGTACTTTCATAAAATTGAAATATGAAAAACATCTGTACCTTAGATGATATTGTCTGTCAAGCTACACGATATGTGACTGGTCAAACATTGTCAATGATTTCATAAGTTCCAGTGAATCGAGGTTATAGATTTCCTTTTTACTAAAATGCATAACACATTTCCATGGTATTGGGATTATTAGAAAAACATTATCTCATACCTCAAATGTAATGTTTTTCCTCCAATTATCTTCATAACTTTTTTACCTACATAGATTTTTCCTCATTTGTTACTGGATGATCTTCACTTTCTCATCTACTTCCTCTACTGATTATTTATCCTCATATTTTTCTCTCTGACTTCATCCCAAAGTGATAAAGATCAAAACTAATTCCTATATAATGTCTCCAAAATATTTTATCTGTATAATATAATAAAAAATATACTTGAAAACTAAACTAAAGAATGATATTAATCATATCATATAGGGCAATCCACTAAACAATATTGAATCATGTACTCCATGGTATGAATTGTGCATTGGGTATATCCATCAGATTGAATATGAAAAGTAGTAACAAATTTACTTAATTTATAAAAGGCTTATAAAGGACATTTAAAAAGATATAAGTAACTATGTAATCTCAGTTATATAAAACAGAGAGAGTAAGACATTATAACTTAATAATCTATCTGAGGTACATTAAAAAATGTTGATCCAAAGGCATAATATCTTTCACATTAAGTAAATGTGATGAGAATAATAACTTTCACTCAACAATTGATTCTTCATCTAGAAATCTGGTGGCACACTTAATCTCTTGAGAAGTATCAAAATATACTTTTTATCAAAATTAAATTTATGAAATTCACCATTTTTTACCAATTAATACCTTTTATGTAACTCAAGATCATCATTATGAACTTTGTTAATTTTGTTTGATATAGATGACTACAATGAAATCAAAAACAATATAGAATAATTTACTGAACCCACAACATCAAATCCAAAATTCATCCAATAACAAATAAAGGTGTAATGTTCTAATCTTGTTATAGTTAATGTAGCAAGTTGTATTCAACTCAAGGAATCTGTTAAATTACTTTCTTTTCCTAGATGGTAACTAAATATTAAAAAAAATCCTTAATCAATTCAACCCATGTTATATGTATCATGTTTAGTTACATATGAGTAAATATATATTTCAAAATATTATGGTCTGTATATGTTTAAAATTGATACCCATAATAATGAATCCTTAAAATTTTTATAGAGTAAACCAGAACTACAATTTCCAAATCATGTGTGGGATAATTAAACTCTCAATGGTTTTTTTGTTATGAATAATAAACTATTACCTGATTATTATTAATTAGAACACATCCATTCCCCTTCAAAAGAGAATAATTATAGAAGAAATAAGTCTCCCTTTCTTGAATATAGGGACAAAATAAGAGCATTCACTAATCACTACTTCAGTTCCGAAAAATAAACATCACATTATACTATCAATACTAATTTAACCATATTTTATGTTAACATACTTATCACTCTAGATAACCATTCAATGTTTTTAACAAAATGTTTATTAATAGTTATCTAATTCAATAATAATACAAATATCTATAACATTTTTTGGGCTTTTTTATTCATCAACCACTTTTTTTGTTTGTTTCAACTCTTCTTCCATCCTTATTTACAATATACCATAGAAATGATACTGGTTTCATCTAAAAATAAAAATTTCAATATATTATATAAAACTAATTTTCATTAAGAGTTTCAAAACACATCCTTAAATGATTTTAACGGTCCATATAACTTTTGGAAAAGAATAAATTGTCAACAATAAAAAAACATTTTAAAATATTCTAATAATATTAAATTCATTAGATCCATGAATAAGAAGATGGATTTTGAAACTAAAGGGCATAAAATGAAACACAAAATTCTTATATCTAGTAAAAAATTCAATTTTCCTGATGTAATCTTCCTTCCCCTACAGCTCATGGTACCTGGATCAGACGTCAATCTTTAAAAATACTATGCTCCATAGAGTTGATAGAAAATGTCATCGATATGTGGAAATGGATACTTATTCTTAATAGTAATTTTTTTCAATGATCTATAACCACTCTAAAATATCAAGGAACCATGTATATTTTAACTAACAAAATTGGTTAACCCCATGTTGTTGTGCATGGATAAATTATTTATTTATTAGTAAACTCATGTAATTGTTTATTATATTCTAAAACATCAATTTTATCCATTTGGAAGGGGTTTATGAAATTGGATTAGCATTATGAACTAAGTAAATAGTAAATTCAACATCTTGGTCTAGTATTGAATCCTAAAATTCATCCTAAAAAATTTCAAGTTATTATTTTACAACTATAACATAATTTAAATGAGAATATTACTTTTTTAAAACATAATTATGATGAAAAATGTCATTTCCGTAATTTAAAAGTTTCTCAACATCCAGATATTTAATCAATGTTATGAATTAATTTATATATACATACTGAAAATCATACTTAAAAACAATGTTTTTTGGTACTAAAATATATCTTGTCTTGATTAAATTAAATCTAGTCTATGTGGAGAATGGAATCAAACTCAACTAGGGGAAAAACACATGGTTTTGTTTGGTAATTTTGTTACATAGAAATTAAAATGAATATTAATATAATTCCATTTTTTATATAATAATTCCACCTGGTGATTTAACAATAATATCTAGTATCATTTCTTGACTTTAAATTTCCAATTTACAAGAACATTTTTTAGAAATAATTTAATGTGTTGACCCCATATCAAATAATATATTATGAAAATATGAGTGAAAAAACAAACTACCTGATACTACTTCATTGGATGGCACGATATCTACTGATTCAGTCACAAAGGATCTCACTTTACTTTTCTTCTTATAATATAAAATATTTACATCATTAAAATCATTATTTTGGCATGTATTTTCATAATGTACCATATCACTATATTTAAACAACATTAATGTTTTAGTATAGAAATTTAATAAACCATCAATCTGATCTTTTTCATTGTAATCAAGATCCATTTGTAATTTCATAACACATAGAAAACACTTCCTAAATTTGTTAATGCATTCCACTAGGTTTTTTTTGCAACTAATACTATTACTAGAAATTGATATTTCTCATCTTCTTATTTAATTGATTTACTATTACCCATAACATTCCATCTAAAAATATTTTTATACATTTTTTTAAAGAAAATAGCATCATCAGAAAACTCCTTCTCCACCATCTAATCACATAAAATAATTTTATCATATCTTTGGAATTAAATTGAGGCCAATTCCTTTTAGTATAATTCTCCAATCATGTGTAAAATGACTTATTTTATAATCTAGTTATATATTAATATTTAGAGAATAAATTTCCAATATGGTGTAGTTTTCATTATACAAAACCATTGAGAATTTTTTTCTTTATTTTAATTCATGTACTTGTTTTCGCATCATAATTTGAATAAACATAGGAAAATATTTTTTCCAAGAACAATTAATCAAATTCATCCCATTCTATGAAATCAATCTCATCACTATCCCTGATATTCGAGATGATTGACCACCACTATTCAGCATCACCATCAATAAGATAAATATAAGAACTTACATTTTGATTATCCAAACAACCCGTGACATTGGATATCATTTCAAGGGAATTAATCCACACTTCATCCACCATTGGTTTAGAGGATACACAAAATGGATGGTGCTTCTTTATAAAATATTACACAATGATCATGTTCATTTACGGTATCTCTAGTTGTTAAATTTATTGGATTTATTATCTATTTACACCGCACATCAACTGATCCTTTCATGTAAACAACTATTCAGTTCCCATTCCCACTAGTATAGAATGTGGATTCATAAATATATCATCCTCATAGTGCCTTCCAAATTTAGCTACCATATTTCTTATACTGAAAACTATTCTGAATAGTAATATCTTATATAAAGTAACATGGTAATATTAAAAAAAATATATCATTTAAAATTTAATATAATTTAAAATTCATTTATTATATTATATTAACATCACCCAAAAAATAAATTTATTTATTCCATGATCTGATTCCAATTATAAGGACTATTCCTTAAACATTATATAATCTAGAATTTCTCTTTTGAATTTACATAGTTACATTGTAGACTATTAATACAATCTTGAGTTTTTGAAAAATATGACATAATTCATAAATATAAACCCAAAATAATGCAGGGTGTGTACTACTAAAAAATATCAATTTATTCTATAATATAAATGTTTTTAATAAAAACATGAAATCATTTCATGAAACGTATTCAAAACATTCATCATAGATTATCCTTTTCTCTTACGCATCATTAAATCCTATCAATATGATTTTAAAACATGGGATGAACACAACAATTACATTATGGGACATAAAAATAAGGATAAAAATCAGAATTCCATGAATACTAAATAACATTTGAAATTATTTTTACAATGACTTGGTTCTCACCCAGTAAGTAAATTTTAATTATATTTTGAAAATATGAGATTTCAATTAGAAATAGAAATCATAAATAATACCATAAAAGTAACATGGTGAATTAGTAAATTTATAATGTACCCCTCACATATAGGGTATGACTTTTAACACTCATGGCTATCTTATAATGTTATATTTAGGACTACGTTATGGTGTAACCATCAATGTTATAGTTAGAGAAACAATGTGGAAGACCTATATCAAAAACATACCCAAGGAATTAGAGGGTTATATAAGTCCCAAAATTCATCATAAAAATTTCCTATGGAAAACAATAACCATAAAAATTAATACATGCTACATTAAATCATTATTTTTTAATTTTATAAAAATACCAATTTAAAGGATGCTTTTTTCTTGAAAATTCCTTTACAAGTATCATATATTAGAACTAATAATTGATAAAAAGAATGTAATATGTGTACACACAATAAATCCACATAATAAAACATAATATATTGAAAATTATTTTCACAAATAGTCATAGAAATACATATTCAATGATGTATAACATTAACCAAAATAATATAAATTGGGTTAGGAATTAACTTTCACATGTTCATCCTACTTCAAATGTGTTTAGACCTCCTATATAATGGTTTAAATAGTGTTATTAATATATTATGGAACCATATTTAAATTTATAATTACAAATAATATATTATTATAAAATTATTCCAATAATTATTAATAATTACATGTAATTTTTATTATTTTTAATTTCATTTATTTTATGGTTTCTATGGATCATTCAATATGGATTTTCCTTATCAAATTTATGAAAAAATCCATAAGTAGAATTACATGGTGTTAATATATTTCTATAATTTTAAATGTTACCATATATCATTTTATTTTAATACTAGGAGGAATCATTAGATAAACAATTATTGAAAATGATTTAATTTATTAAAGTGGGTTTTAGTATCTTCTTGAACATATATCACTTTATTTAGTATCATGTTTATATATTGCTTCGACAACATTAAATAATATATTATATGTATAATAATTTATGACTTTACCATCATAATGGTTTTATGACCAGTCTTGATGGTACAGATGAAAAAAATGTGTATTATCCACGATGGCGGTAAATCAAATCATCACAGATGATATAATAATTTTTAGAATAAATGGGATATGAGTAGAAGTTTGATGATGTTTTTTTACATCAAAATTGTAACAACCCAAATCCAGAGCCACTCAACTGGTGCCCCGTACCCGGTTCGCCACATGACCTCAAGCACATTTCCCCAATCGCCAGAGGCTACCTACTAGTAGAGAGGGCCTTGGTGAGTCATTGGAGAAACTATAACCACATTTGGTAAGGTTTACATGGGGAAGGAAATAACAGTCAATAGCAGAAGCAGTAAACAACAAACAATAACTGAAACTAGACAGTAGAAGCAATGAATGTATATAAATTATGATAATGATGCAGTAGGTACAAGTTTCTAAGGAAAGCAGCAAACACAACAACGTGCTGAAATACAACTGAGAAACAAAGTACAAATAGTAAACAACAACTCCAGTAGCATCGCAAGCCTAATCTCAGTCATATGCTCTCCAGTTCCAACCAAAAATCATGTACCCAAAGTAGAAGGGACACAATCCCTATCTACACCTGCAACCATATAACCTATTTGAGCCAAAAATCAGGACCCAAATAGGGTGTAAGACTAGTCCCAGTAGGAAACCACCACATGATCTGTGCCCTACTGTCAGTGAGAAATATAGAAATAGTAAAGGAAATAAATGCAGTAGAGAAACAAGAGTACACTAAAGTAAAAAATCCTAAAAATATCCATTTACATTTGTTTATTAATTTAAATCAATCATTTAATTAGCAACCAAGGAATCTATCAAACATCTCTATATTCCCAAGGTATAGCAAGTAACACAACATGTATCTTAGAAGACTACCTAAACAACAAGTAGTAAAAAACCCAAGCTTGTTCTTTGGCCTGGTGGACTCGTCACAACCAACCAAAAAATATTCACACTAAATCTATGGGTGGCCCGTACTGGTATAACCTTCTAGTCAAGTAATCCTACAAAGGCACAGAAACATTGGGAAGCTCTCACCGTCAATTACCCCATGGTCTTGCAACGGTATCTATAGACTCTCTGAGGAAGCACTTTCATCTAATTCCACTTGTAGTCTCGATACGTAACTAAGGACACACTGAGGAAGCACAAAGTCCAATTCCCATAGGTCCTGTGAACGATATTAATTTATAACAGACTCTCTATGGAAGCCCTTAATCATTAATTACCTCTTTAGTCTACCGCACTATGTTCACATAGCCCTAAGCAGTCTAGTCAAGCATAATCGACTATCAGCAGCCAAAAGTAAGTTCAAAAAACTACTTGGCTAATAGCTACAAAGCATCAGAAGCGTATAAACGGTATGAAATAAATGCAATCAATTATATCAAGGTAGGAAATCAATTCAACAAGGTCTGCCTCACAGGCAACCTAAGCCAAACGGTGATCAACAACCAAAACAAGGGAAACACCCATGGGGTGATCCTCAAACATGCTAAAAATAAAACATTATTCATCTAATAGCCTCAATAACTCAAGAAATCTATGAAAGATAATAATACACGATCAAAAAGCTAAACCGAGAAACCCGAAACATGGGAATCCCACACTTTTTCACAATAACGGAAAGACATTCAACATAAGGCAACAAACCACCTACCTTGATCCTAGGAGATCGATATAATTGAACCTCGTCCCCTGAATTGGCCTAGAATGGATTAGATACGCAAAAACATCTAAAATTTTCATCCTCAGCCAACTCTCATAAGAGAATGAATCAGGAAACGTGACCAAAGAAGAACCATGAACTCACCACTTCAATTCTATTTCTATCGACGACGTTCGATTCAGATAACTGGTGACAGATCAGTGGATCCGAGAAGATCCATAGCCATACCCTCACTCTCGGTCGAAGAAGCTGGAGAAGAAGTCGTTTTGGGGTTCATACATGACCCCGGTCTATTTAATGAAAAAAAAGGAAGTACATGACTCGTAATTTTGGAGTATACGGCGTGTACTAGGATTTTCCGTACTCTGCATTAAGTGGCCTTCACATCACCCCTACATGGCTTTGTGTGTGGCCATGACACAACCAACACACGACCTCGAGCGACAACAAAGTACACAGTGTGTACTTATAAAGTATATGGCGTGTACTTAGAAAATTTCCAGATTCTCCTATTTTTCCAAAAAATGACCAGAAAAGGAAACAAATATATGAAAAGAAGATCCAAGTTCTTACAAACTTCCCCCTTTAATGAAATTCATCCCTGAAATTCCCTAACAAGGTGGTCAAGTAGAAGCCTCGAACAACTCTAGGCACTGTGATCGCACATCAGCCTCCCTCTCCCAAGTCTCGTCCTGTACATAGTCGTGCTGCCATTGAACCTGTACCATAGGAACAGAATGGCCATGGAGTACCTTTTCACTATTATAAACATTCCTGATATGATGCTCCTCGAATGATGCATCCTGCTCGAGCTCAACCTCCTCGGGTTGAAAACATGAGATGGGTCTGAGAAATAGTGTCAAAGCTGAGAAACATGGAAGATGTCAGGTATAGCCTGGTACCTCTGAGGTAACTGCAAACTATAAGAAACCAGACCTACTCCCTCCAAAATCTCAAACGGCCCGACATATCTCGGTAAATTCTTTCCCTATCTCTAGATCCTCTTGTGTCCCATCCTCAGGGCCACACGTAGGAAAACCTGATCTCCGACCATGAACTCCAAAGGTTTTATCCACTGATAGGCTTAAGATTTCTGCTGAGACTGTTCAATAGCCATCCTTTTCCGAATCAACTCCACCTATTCTATAGTCTCCAGAATAAGACGAGGTACCATCACTGCTGCCTCTCCTGCCTCCAGCCATCACAATGGTGATCGGAACGGCCTACCGTACAAAGCCTCGTAAGGTTCCATCTAAATAGTTTCTTGAAAAATATTATTATAGGAAAACTCAACTAGAGGTATATGTCTCTCCCAGGAACCTCCAAAATCAAGGACGCATGCTCATAGAATATCCTCATGCACCTGAATTGTGCGCTCTGAATAACCATCTGTCGGGGGATGGTATGTTGTACTCAAATGTACCCGTGTAACCAAAGCCCCCTAAATCCCTTTCCAGAAATGCGGCGTGAAGTGGACGTCCCAATCTGAAATGATAGTACTTAGAACCCCATTCAAGCGTACAATCTCACGGATGTACAACCGTCCAAGCTCATCAACACCAAAGGTCTCCTTAATCAGCATGAAGTAAGAAACTTTCATGAGCCTGTCAATGACCACCCATACCATGTCATTCACTCAAGACGATCTCAGTAAACCTGTCACAAAGTCTATCGCGACATCATTCCACTTCCACTCATGAATGGGTAGCTGCTGTAAAATCCCTAATGGTCGCTGGTGCTTCACCTTCACCTACTGCGAGGTAGAACACCTCATGAAAAAACCAACAACATATCTCTTCATACCTGGCCACCAATAATGACGGTGTAGATCACAATACATCTTGGTGATGCCAGGATGAACTTCCCAAACTGAGGAATAAATTTCTCGCATCATCTCCTCACATATATCTGCTGGAACCCATACCCGTCCATAGAAACGCTAAATCTCACCCTCACCTACGGTCCATCCGGGGAGAGGGTCCTCTCCTGACATGCTTTCCCGTAGGACTAGCACTTCAGAATATAATAGCTGCCTCATTAGGACTCAGTAAAGAAGGGTAGAGGTAATAACTACAGAATAATGAAAGGTCAGACCCTGTATGATGTGCACCTCCAAATGCATTTCAGAGAATAGATCCATAAGCTGCCACTCGCTGCTGGCCTCCTGAACTGCCTGTATCTGTGTCCTTCTGCTCAACACGTCTGCCGCACCATTGCCTTTCCCAGAGCTATAAGAAAGATTGAAATTGAAATACTGTAGGTACTTAACCAACCTACACTATCTCAGATTCATTTCACGCTGCATGAATATATACTTAAGGATCATATAGTCAGTATATACCACAAAATGCTCTCCCAGAAGATAATGTCTCCAACAATACAAAGCATGAACAACTACAGCAGACTCCAGGTCATGCGTAGGATAGTCCCTCTCATGTGGCCTCAACTACTATGATCCATATGCAACAACATGATCCTCCTACATAAGCACTGCTCCAAGTCCGATGCCAGATGCATCACATAAAACTGTGTAACTCTTGCTCAGCTCTGGAAAAACTTGAATCGATGCAGAAGTCAATCTCCCCTTCAGCTCCTAAAGGGATTAATCCTAGGATTCTGACCAAACATACTTCACCCCCTTCATAGTCAATCCTGTTAATGGCGATGTTGAGCGTGTGAAGTCCTATATAAACAGCCTGTAGTAACCATCCAGCCCTAAGAAACTTTGTACCTCGAAGGCATTCATCGGCTTCTCCTAGTTAAATATTGATCTCACATTCCCTGGGTCTATTGATACTCTTGTATCTGAGATGATATGACCCCAAAAGTGAATCTCGTCCATTCAAAAGTGGCACTTTTAGAGATTAACATATAACTAATGCTCCCTTAGTGTACTCAAAATGATCTCAAGATGGGTATCATGGTCGTGTCGAGTGTGAGAGTACACCAAGATATGATTCAGGAAAACAACCAAGAAAGAATCTATATAAGGATAGAACACTCAGTTCATCAATGCCCTGAAAATCATAGGCGCGTTTGTGAGATAGAACAGAATAACCAAATTCTCATATAGACTATAACAGCTCCAGAAAGTAGAAAGAGGTATATCAGATGGTCTAACGCACAACTGATGATAATCGGACCTCAAATCGATATTTGAGAACACTCTGGCTCCTCGAAGCTGATCAAAGAGATCATCTATCCGTGGTAATGGATATCGGTTCCTGACCGTCAACTGGTTTAGCTTTCGATAATGCACACAAAGCCTAAGGGTGTCGTCTGGCTTCTTCACAAACAGGATAGGTGAACCCCAAGGAGAAGTACTGGGTTAGATGAAACCCTTTTCCAGCAATTCCTCCAACTGCTTCTTGAGATCCTGAACCCTAGGTGTAGCCATCCTATAAGGAGGAATGAACACCAGTGCCACTCCTAGAACAAGATAAATAGTAAAGTCTACCTCACACTTCAGAGGAAAACCTGAGAAGTCCTCTAGAATGAAATCCCTAAAATGATCCACCACCTGAGGAAAGCCAATCTGTGATGTCCCCTAGTCATCCAGATACAGACTGAAAATTTTAGTTGTAACTCCTCCTAGCCCATGATGCTCTGGTCCTGCTCTACTCTCTTGGACATCCCACTCGCCCTTATAAAGAAAAGATTCACCCTCTGGTGACATGAAACTCACCCTACGGCGACAACAGTCGACGACTTCCCAAAAGGGAATGAGCCAGTCCATTTCAAGAATGACATCATAGTTTTTCATCTCTAGGACATAGAGTTCTAATAGAAAGTGATACCCAACCACCTCTAGAGGTCACTCCTTGTAGTGTCATACACTATTCGTTCTAGTCCCCAACAGTGTGTATAGTGTCAACATGTCCTCATAAGTATAAATAGTAAGTCTAAGGATTTCCAAAATATGCACAAAAATAAATCTATGAGAAGATCCTATATCGAAAAGTGAAAAGGATAAAACTAAAGCTACTAAAATCACACCTCGAATTGTAGAAGGTCCAGGATCCTGATTCTGATGAATCTCCTCTACCACAAAAGTATGGCCTGCCCTATGACCCTGTGTAGCAACCTGAGATCCATGATCCGACCCTCCCTGAGCCTGACCACTGCGTCCATGGCCTCTACCCTGGCCTGAACGTCTTGAAGAACTCTATCCCCTAGATTGCTACATAACTAGTAATCCTGCTCCTGTATGCAGAGTCGAAACTAATCCTCCTTCACTAGCCACTAGAAGAAGAACCTTACAGAAACACTGCAGATGACCCATCTTTCCATAAGATCAGCACTACACTAGGTCTCTTAGGAATTGAGACTTCTTATACCCTCTTTTTCCACACTGATAGCACACCACTTGGTTTCCAGAAGGAAGATCCCATCTACTAGAATAAATACCTCACTTCCTCGGGTCACCTTGTGTTGACTCTCGGTGGCGATTCCTGCTGTCTATCTGAAATGAATCTGCCCTGGATGCTGAACCACCCTAGTCCACAGCTCCTTTCTCCCTCATATTTCTCTCTTTTATAAGCGCTTGGTTGACTATTAGAGTAATTGAAGTCAACTGAATGAGGTTCACCTGTGATCTGATGTCCGGTCTGAGGCCTTCATCAAACTTCCTCCCTTGAAATAGCTCGTCATTCCCTAGAACCGGAGTGAAATTACGTAACTCTGTGATGTGAAAGGAATACTCAATAACTGTGAGAGTACTCTGCTATATGTTCATGAACTCTCTAACTCTATTAGCCCTCATCATATCCAAGTATAAGTAGTCATAGATCATATGTTGAACCTCGTCCCTAGCCATAACCTATTGGCGCCCAACCTGAGAAACCACATCCCACCATATCTTGGCTTGCAGCATGTAAGTCGCGAGCTTCTCTCTCCTCTACGGAGGGGTCTCCAGTTGCTTGAATATGGATATCATGGCTTCTAGCCATGATTCCACAACATGTGGTCCTCCATCCCATGTGAATGTGGGATGATGTTGCTACTGAAAAACCTGCGTCAGCTCTGCCATAGACGGGGTAGGATGTTGACCTCCCTAGAAGGTCCGCATGACCTCATGAAACCCTCTCTAAACTGAGTGACATCACCAGTGTCTGGAATCACTTAATGTGCCAAGTCCAGAACGATAGGCGGAACTAATGGTAGTCCCTGATCTGCCGTATCAGGCGTACTATCACTGCCTGGTTCCTAACGTGCAATGGGAGGAAGTCTCAGTTCCATGACTCTGAAAGGTCAAAATAACACCTCAGATTCAGTATTAACAAAGACAGAAGAACTGAAGGCCCAAGAAGGAATAGGTAAAAAAGGCATTCAATTTGTGAAAAACATGACTACAAGATGTGTTCCCTTAGGTCATTCATATGGGCGTGTACTTCTACTAGAACTGGTCATTTAACACCCAGAATACACGATGTGTTGTCCTAACACACGACGTGTACTTGAATCATCTTCCCTACTCGAGTCCTTCTACACAGTTAAGCCACACAGCTACTCTAAGACAAAACTACACGGTGTGTTCAGGGAAGACACATCGTGTACTAGATATGCCTTACCTGGATCGTGTTATTATCGACACGGCCTGACACACGGATGCAACTACATGACATGTTTAGGGAAGAAACGACGTTTACTAGGCATGCCTTACATGGACCGTGTTGTTAGTCACACGGACTAACACACAACCGACACTACACAGCATGTTTTGGATGGACACTGCTTGTAAAAGTAAGGGTAACACCGACCCATGTTGATCGTGACATGACCAGGTACCTAGATCAAACTACACGACATGTAATATTTAGACACAACGTGTATGTGAAAATATAACACGACCCATGTTGTTCATGACATGGCTAAGGTACCTATTTCGTACTACACTACGTGCTAAAATATTATATGGCGTGTTTCTACATGATTTTCCAGTTTCCCGTGTTTCTACTCACACAGTCAGTGACATGGTTTAAAAACTACACAACAGGTATTAAAAAAATACACGCCGTGTATTATGGGTTTTTCCGGGCAGTAGCACAGAAACTACTCTGAAGCCCAGAAAACACAGAAAACAAGAGTTAAAGTGCAAAATTCCGATATGTGAGGGCCCATACTCCTCATGAATCAATGATTTGAATCATAACAATGCATATAAGAAGTAAACCGTATTACAAACTCACGATCGAAAAAATTCAAATCCTCAAGGGCCCGTAACACTTATAAGTCCAACGTTTGGCGTCCATAATAATGAATCTCTAAACAAACAATACCCTATCAACATAGTATGTATTCTATCAGAGCAGTTATCACAACATCATTCATAGTCTATTAAAAATTCAATGACAATAGCATGCAATTTCTAATGAAATTTAGATGGAATGGAAAAATGCATGACATGTGATTTTCTAACAAGTGCCTATATGATGCATGAGATGGCATACCATCATCTCATGGGTTGCAACAAAATAGAACCACAATCATATAAACAATAACATCACAAAACAGGTGCTCCACCCAATGGTGAAGTCAATTAAACTTTAACATTTGAAAAACCTGAAAACTACAATATTTGAGGTAACCATGATTTTTCTCTGTACATGGGTTCTAGAACTCCTGGAAATAGCTATTTATCATTTACCTATTCCATCCTATCCCTGTCTAATTTCTCTAAATAGTAAGTCAATAGAAAAGAAAAGAAACCTCCTTTGACACCACTTTGTAACGACCCGAATCTGGAGCCACTCAACTGGTTCCCCGTACCTGATTCGCCACATGACCTCATGCGCATTTCTCCAAACTCCAGAGGCTTCCAGCTAGTAGAATGGGCCTTGGTGAGTCAATGGAGAAACAATTCCATCATTTGGTAAGGTATACAAGGGAAAGGAAATAACAGTCAATAGCGGAAGTAGTAAACGACATACAATAACAGAAACTAAACAGCGAAAGAAATGAATATATAGAAATGATGATAATGATGTAGTAGGTAAAAGTATCTATGGAAATCAGAAAACACAACAACATGCTGAAAAACAACTGAGAAACAAAGTACGAAAAGTAAACAGTAACTCCAGCAGCATCGCATGCCTAAGCTCGGTCCAATGCTCTCTAGCTCCAACCAGCAATCATGTACCTGAAGTAGAAGGGAAAGAATCCCATTCCACATGTACAACCATATAACCTGTTTGGTCTGAAAATCAGGACCCAAACAAGGTGTGAGACTAGTCTCAGTAGGCAACCACCAAAATATCTGTGCCCTACTGTCAGTGAGAAATATAGAAAAAGTAATGTAAATAAATGTAGCAGAGAAGAAGGAGTACACTAAAGTAAAAAATCCTACAAATTTCCATTTACATTTATTTATTAATTTAATTAAATCACTTAATTTTTAACAAAGTAATCTAGAAAACAACTCTATATTCCTAAGGCATAGTAAATAACATAACATGCATCTTAGCATACTACCTAAACAACAAGTAGTACAAAACCCAAGCCCGTTCTTTGGCTTGGTGGACTCATCACAACCAATTAAAAAATATTCACACTGAATCTCTGGGTGGTTCGTACTGGCAGACCCCTCTAGTCAAGTAATCCTACAAAGGCATAAACACTCTGGGTTGCTCTCACCATCAATTCCCCTGCAGTCTTGCAACGATAGCTATAAACTCTTTGAGGAAGCACTTACGTCTAATTCCCCTAGTATTCTCGATATTTAACTAAAGAAACTATGAGGAATCACAAATTCTAATTCCCGTAGGCCGTGAGAACGATACTAATATATAATAGACTCTCTAGGGAAGCCCTTAATCGTCAATTCCATCTTTAGTCTATTGCACCAGGTTTACACAACCCTGAGCAGTCTAGTTGAGCGTAATCAACTGTTAGCAACCCGAAGTACGTTCAAAAAACTAATTAGCTAATATATACAAAGCATCGGAAGTGTATAAACAGTAGGAAATACATTAAATCAAATATATCAAGGAAGACAATCAATTCAACAAGGTCTGCCTCACAAGAAACCTAATCCAAATGGCGATAAACAACCAAAAAAAAGGAAAACACCCATGGGGTGATCCTCAAACATGCTAAAAATAACCATTATTCATATAATTTCCTCAAGCACACAAGAAATCTAAGGCAGATAATAATATAGGAACAAAACGCTATCCCTAGATACCCGAAATATAGGAATACATATCTTTTTCACAAAAACTCAAAGACGTTCAACGTAAGGCAGAAAACCACCTACCTCGATCCTAGGAGATCGATATAGTTGATCCACGGCTCGCAAATCGTCCTATAATGGAGTCGATCTGCAAAAACATCTAAAAATTTCAACCTCAGATAAGTCTCATAAGATAAAGTATCAGGAAACATGGACAAAGAAGAACCAAAAACTCACTACTGCGCTTCTATTGCAACCGATGACATTCGATTCAGATAAACAGTGATAGATCGGTGGATCAGAGAAGATCTCCAGTCGTACAATCCCTCTCGGTCGAAGAAGCTAGAGAAGAAGATGTTTTTGGGGTTAAGATGCGACCCCAATCCGTTTAATGAAAAAAAGAAAGTACACGGTGTGTACATTTGTAGTACACGGCGTGTAATAGGATTTTCCGTACTCTGCATTAAGCGACCTTTACATCACCCCTAGATGGAAATGTGTGTGGCCATGACTTGTCCAACACACGGCCTTGAGTGACAATAAAGTACATGGCGTGTACTTAGAAAATTCCCAGATTCTCCTCTTTTTCCCAAAAACGACATGAAAAGGAAAAACATACCTAAAAAGAAGATCCAGGTTCTTACAAAAATGATCAAATTAATGTATATATAAGATAAATGTGTTTTCATTCCACATGGATAAGGGGAGGTGAAGAGAGTATATGAAAAAAATTTAAAATATAATAATAGAAAATGAGATTGGATTATACCGCATGAATTCTCCTCCTTTTGAACATCTATATAGCCCGTGATATTGCCTTTTGGGGAGACCAATGGGTAGAAGACATAGGGTAGAAGATTTAAGAGGAAATTGGGATGAAATTATACAATCTATAAGTTATTGATTTCAATAGAGAAGAGGTGATGATGTGTGGTATTTATATTGGAGGAGCAGGGTGTCTTCTCAGTATTATATTAATTAGTTTACTATTAATGAACAATAATATGAATAGTTTAATAATTATCAAAAACAATTATTAAAATAGTGAATTATGATTCGGGATTATGTTTCTTATATATCGGTGATGACTCAAAAAATAGTGTATTTATCTTATAATGTAAATATACCATATTTTACAATATTTTACTATTCACCCAAAATTCATATATTATAGAGAAATCAAAAACAACCCACCATAATAATTTTTCGATGAGTAGAATTAATTAATGGAAAATTATTTTAATAATTTTCTATATTTGAGAAATTTAATTTTGAATTAAAATCATAATATATGCTAAACATATCAAATTAAAAACTAAAAATGGTTTTATAACACTTTGGAAAATGAAATAAGATGTCATAAACTATATAATAACCATTATAAAACAAAATATTAATTTATGAATCTATTTTAGGAAAATATATTTTCTTTTAAAATCATTATATTAATTATAGAATGGTAATTAAATATTTATGACCTTCAAAAATGCTAACACATAATTTATAATTTACAAAACATTTATTTACTTATTTAATGATATAAATATATCATGATAACACTTATATGATATATAAATTTTATTAATACTCTTATAAGTGAGGTTAATATTCTATTGGCCAAATTTCTATTAGTTTTGGTCATGATACTATTATTAATATCATGTTACAATTCCATCAATATAAATTATTTAATTTTTATAAATACAAGTTATTTCAATAAAAAAGGAAATTAATTATTTAATTATTCAATTAAAACAAATAATTTTATAATTAACCACGTTTTTACCAATACAGTAGTGTTTAATAAAATTTTATATTTAATGATATAGTTAATAGTAAGAAGAATATATAACATTTTTTGTTTATTGGCTGGTCGATTAAAATGATTTTTGTAAGTTATGTCAGGGAAAATATATAACTAGGGTATATATATACATGGGTATATTATTGTTTCAATGGATATGAGATTTCATGGAGTGTTAGATAACATGATATAGACCTAAAGTCTAATAAAGATTCCATATTAGAAGATATAACTCAAATGATGAATATGTTAAGAATACCCTTACATAATTCTTTAATGATTAGTATTGAACATATATAATTTATTTAAGGAGAGAATCTAACACATGCTATTTTAATAATTTTGTACTTTCAATAGAGATCATTGTGTATAATAGCATTCTCCATAGGTAACAAGAGACTAAAAAAAGATGATATATTTAGATAAAATATAATTATTTAATTATGATCATTTAAACCAATGTATTTAATTATAGGGATTTAATATGTGTAACAACTTTATAGATTTTATACTATCTATAAAATGAATTATATTAACTTTGTTAGAAATGAATTAATAATGAGTTAATTAATTATTTAGAAAATTATTTTTCAAAAAAAAAAATCCTTCTATCTGACATTAATTTCTATTTCAAGAACATGTGATTAATGATGAAAAATTTGTTTGATATTTGAAATTGGTTAACACAAATTCATTTGGTAAATTATTTGAATATTTGAATATTTCATTTTATATAATTGATCAAATTTCATTATAATATTTATTTTTTTTAGTAATTTAATTTATAAATATAATGATATAAATTAAAAAAATCATTAGTTTTTTATTTATAATAAAAATATTATCTTATGATCAATATTTTCAGTTTTAATAAATATTTATTTTTAGGAGAATAATGAATTATAAAAAAATTTCTAATTCTATTAATTTAATATGAGATTGATTATTTTCAAAAAAAAATTGATCAAAAATATATTTATAAATTAAAATAATTCATTCTATAATACTTTATAAATTTATAAAACTCATCAATAACATTTTATAAAAAAAGTAATATTTTTTGAAAATTACTTTTCATATATTTATTTGAATAAATATTTTAATTGAGATATTTGATTCTGGATTTATTTTAAAAAAGAATAATTATTATTTTGAAATTATTAATTCTATTAATATATATGCAAACTTTCTTCTATACATAAACTAAATGAATAGAAATTAATTTTTTTAAATGGTGTTTTAAGTGTTATATGTGCTATGATTAATCCTAATTTTCCTTATTGTAGAAATTTAAAATGATAAAATTCATCTACTATTTTATATAATCCATTTCATTTTAATTAATAATAGAGATTTCAATTTTATGAATATAAATTAGATTACCAAGTTTAATTATAATTATCATGTTAATAGAAAAAATCTTACTTTTTAATTGCGTTAATGATGCCGTTGAATATTTATATAATAAAATATTTTATTTATTTTAAAATATAATTGTACTGATAACATTAAGAATATATATTATTATATAAATATTCATTTAATTTTAATAAATACCGAATAAAATTATGTACACTTAATGGTAAAATAACCATTTTCAATAAAAAAATTTCTTTTATATATATAGTTATTTTTATTTCAATCTAAATATTATCTAATTTTGAAAAAAAAATATTAAAATGATCATCAATTTAAAATCATCCTATTAAAATATGTTAATATTGGTTTTCTATTTATTTTACTAAACTATAAAATAACATATGTTGAACATAATTACCACAATAAATATTCATTTCGGTAAAAGGATAAAAGATAAATTAAAAGTATTATAACTCTCAAATTTGTCTATGAAATGACTTTTATAAAATTATTCCCAATTTCATGTCCCAAAACCAATTCCTTTCAACTTTAGATTCATTGAACTTTGAATAGTGTTATGTGATTATTGAAAATTAATGTTTCTAAAAGTTTTCTTTTTGTGAATTATAAAAGGATTCCACTAATATTAATTAGACGTTAGGTATAAAATTAATATTCCACATTGAAAATATGAAATTGTTTCCCAATATAACCCAATCTTACTTCCATGAGCTCCCAATTACACTATTTTATCCTAATAACATAAATTACATGGATTATTTCAAGAAATTATCACCCCTCCAATATAAGTACTATTTCATTCTTATGTTTTTGTTCTTAATGTTAATATTCCAAATATATTATCACCATAAAAATATGATGAATTTAGTATCATATGTATTCTGATATTGTTTATATTAATGATATAAACATTATATATTTATTTCAACCTAATTATTGAAATAATGGAACGTTAATCCTGTGTGTGTGTGGACAACTGTCTGTATAGAGAACATTTTTTTATTTTTCATATTTCATTTCATTCGTTATCCAATATTAAAAAATATAGTTAAAAATGATATTAAAATAATAATAATTTTATTATTATTCTATGACAATCATATTTTGACAAAAGAAACACATACGTAACTACACTTAACTATTGAGATAAAGTGCATCCATTTTTGGGTTGGTTTAACCACCTAAAAAACCAATGACATAAAACATTTTCATGGATGAATTTTGGAATTTAAATACTAATATTATTATAATATAAACCTAAAATCTTGATTGGTGTATATTTCTATAAATACCATATTAACAAAATTTCATTTCATTAGATTATCTTATTCTTTCACTAAAATACCTAAAATATTGCATAATTGAATCTAATTTCACATAACAGAATTAAAAAATTTATTGAATGATAGATAATATTTATAAAAAAATATAATTTATAAATTATATTATCTTAAATTATATTTTAAATATGAACATTGTTTCAAAAAATATGTAATGATATCAACACAAAGAAATTCGCCCAAAGGTTTAATGTTATTAACAACTAATGGTTGAAATAAGCTATAAAAACATAAATACACATAACATAATTATATATGAGATATATAAAGGATTATATATAAGAATAAGTTTATAAATAAATCATTAAAGTAGATATATTTTTTTTACATGACTCAATAGTGTAATCCAATAAGATAGAAAACAATGTAATGGTTTTCGTGTCAAATTTCCCTCCATAGAGATATTTTTTATTAAATTAATAATTTTATTTATATAGAGTTAATAATTACTATTAATGATATCATATATTGATTTATCATTATTAATTAATTTTATATTTTATTATATGTCCCATTTTTAATTTTTTAATGAAAAAGTTACTCAATAAATATGATTTTTCTTCATCTCAATTTGGATTCTTTGAGACATGTTACATAGTATTCACCATATTTCCATTGTATGGTGTTATGGTGTTTTAATAAACCATGAATGTTATTTAATTTATTTCTTTATAATTCTTTAGATAATTTATAGTAAATCAATCTGTTTTTTTTTTCAAAATTATTTTTACTCAAGTGTTATCTCATTAGAAAAAATTTCAGATAACTCAATTTTTATTCAATGAGTTATGAAAATTCCATTGTTCTTATTTCATATAAGTTCAGTAAATTATTACATTTTACTATATTATATTTTATTTGTTCATATTTATAAAATATTACCACAAAAACCAGATTTAAATTGTTTGTTTCTATATGATGTATGTTTCTCATAATGGATATTGATAACTCAATATTTTATCCTTTGAGTTATAATTTTTCATCTAGAACTATTAATTTATATGAATGAGTTCTCCCAACATAATATATTTTTTTAAAATAAGTTATACTATTATTTTTTATAATTAATAATTGATACAATTGAATGTTATTCCTCTCTCCTTATAATGTGATCTATAAACAAAGGTGATATGAAATTTACAAAATAGGTTTTCATTTCACTTTGAAATGTTTTTCCTCCTATACACATTTCATTAAAATAAGAATAATGACATTTCAAATCTATATTAAATGGAGCAATATTTCAAAGTAAATGTTTTCAACAACATTAACATCACATTTTGAAAATTTACATTTGAAGGCATTAGGTAATTTTTTATTTTATGTCAATATTAAAAATGTTTTCGTATATATATTGGAGTCATTTTTTAAATGATTTAAAATAATGTTGTCTTTTTATTACTTTTCTTTTAATATATATATATATACATATTATCGATTCAGGTATTGAATGCATATTATCAAATTATTCAATTCATGATTCCTTTTTTTTAATATCAATCAGGGAAATCATTTTTAGTTACTATTTTTAATTTATTTCAATATCCTCCGATGATTCTTTTTTTTCATTCGGTATTTACTATTTCTTAGTAATATATATTCTTTTTATGGAAGTATTATTAATGTGTTGTTTATGCATTAACATAGACACATAAACATTACCACATATGGTGTGAACATCTTATTTTTCACATTAATTTTGGAGGATTTTCACCAAGAATGGATGTTTATTTATTTTAATAGTGAATGGTAAAAGTGTTTTGGTATGTTTTTATTCAAATATATATTATTATTTTAATGTTAAATATTTGTTGGCTGACCATTTTCCTTCTTTATATGGGTGAATTAAATTAAATTTATATTGTTATTTATTTGGGGGAATGTATTGTTATTATACATTGAAATTGACTGCTATTACATGTTAATTATGTATTGACCTTCCACATCATTCATTTATAGGATATTCATGCATTTATTTTGTAATTATTAATTTTATGAATGATATATAAAGTCACATTAACATTAATGGTGAAATAATTAGACTCAATAAGTTTATCATTGGGGATTATATTTATAGATAACCATGATGTATCAATAGGTCACATGTGATAAAAAATTTTGGGTTTTGGATAATACATATTTCCATAAAAATATTATCTTTGAACAAGACCTTGGAAGGATGTTTTTGATGTATACAATTAATAATTACATTTATATGAGATTATTAATTATTAACATCCCTGTTTTCATTTATTTTCAAGTATATAACATTCTATTATTTTCATATGACACTATTTTCAGGTTTTTCCTTATTAATATCATGATTTATATGGCGTTATTATTTCATTATTACCTAAATGGTATGTTTTCATTTAGTGGTCATTTACTGTCACACCAACTTTTGTTTAAACTACCAATTATTATGAATAATATTTTGACATATGATATTAATGAAATGATAACATATTTAGAAAATTTAGTTGAAGATATTGAATAATTTTAAAGGATTGAGAAGTTTTATATAAAATGTAAAATATATCCTTTATTTAATAAAGTCATAGGTGTCATTAGATTCTTTTTTCATTTTTAGAAATATAAAAACCTAAATGGTATTAGGAATGTACATAATGAAATATTTTATTTATGAAATTTACTTATTTATAGTTATGTCCTAAAATTTATATTTATATTAAAGATAGTATGTAATGTTTTTGTTTAGGGAACTATATTAGGGAGCGTGTGTTCAAAGTTTCAAAAAAAAAAATTTAAAACCTGAATCTCTCTAATAATGGATTATGACTATGATTCATTGAAATAATATGGAAATTAATCCCTAGATATCATGAATACCATAATTAACAAGAACATAAAACAACAAATTAATAATCAATTGTCATATAACATTAATTTATATATTTATTTGATATTTGATAATAATTGTGAATAATTATTATTGAATGTTATAAAAAATTATATACCAATGTATGGTTGTATTCTAGTTACTCTCATATATTTTTTTATAAAAATGGAACTCGAACTTTTCTACCTCTATTATATTAATTTTGAGTTTCCTCTTATAATCCCATCTTGTTTATATTGTTTTATATATTATTATATTCCAACTACCAATGATATTTAAGAGATATAATTTATTATAATGTACTATGTTGTACACTACAACATGTTATTTTGGCTCTAGACATAAAACTATATTAGCTTGTGGTATAAGAAACTCTATTCCTGGATTTTGATACAAACAATTTCTTATCCTTTGGATATAATTTTGTTCAACAAAAATAATGTTTAAGAGAACAATTAAATATTATTGCGTTAATATATAACCTAAGTATTATAATTTTTAGATTGAAAAATTAATAAATTAATTATTAAAATATTTTTTACACATGTATATATAATTAATTTTTTTGCTGGAAAATTAATTATATTTGAAAATAAAATCCATTTTAAATAAAAGAAATTTATTTCATAAAAAATCTAGTTAAATGCATATAAGTGTGTTTATGAAATAAAAATATCACTCTTAATGAATTTTATTAATGAATTATATATATATTATAATAAATATAATTTTTTATATTCATCTTATATGTATTCTATATATGATAAAATAAAAAATTGAATTTATTCATATAAAAAATGTATTTTTTATAAAAATATAGAAGTTTTATTCCTTTTGATGGTGCACCCATTTTACATATATTTTTGGATTAATTGATATCATAAATTTAAAAAATATTCTTGTTCCATGTAATATGGTCTGAAAAATATAGTTTGGTTGGATTTTGGGTATTTTTCTAATAGGATTAATTTTTTAGTGATTTTTGAAATGCTGATTTTTTATTCAAAACTATATTTTCAATTTATGTATTTAAAATGACAAATTATGTTCTGGATTATTTTAAAATTTCAATTAGATCATTTTAACATAAAATAATAATATTATGCTTTTTGAAATTTATTTTATAAATAAATTTATTAAAAAACATTTTCTGTTTTTACTAGACATTTTTTTGAAAAATTGTTTATCGTTAAATTTTAACAATTTTATTTTAAATTTAATTATGATACTTATGTTTTTGTATTTTTGAAAAATGGATGTCAATTTTTTATTCCTGAGGTCCCTATTAGGTATGTAGGTCACTTTTGTTTTTTACCAATATGAATAGATACTACGATAAATTTTATAACCACGACAAAGGGTAAATTGTTAATATTGGTGTAAAATTAAATATTAAATATAATAGACAGACCAAAAAAATGTAAAAAAAATTATTTGAGGAATCTAATTCGACCCTAAATTCTAAAGGATCAAAATTATGTCATTTAATAGACGATATTCCATAAAAGAGACATCAATAATATTTTAATCAATGAATAATAGAAAGTATCATTTTCTATGTCTATAATACATATTATGTGTCCATATGGGGAGGAATGGATGGAATACATAAATATAATCAGTAATTTATATCTATGTGAACAAAATTCCTATGATAAATTCAATTTTTAAATTTTGGATCCATTTAAGAGATATTGTGGTCTTTATAATATTTTATTTAATGAAAATTTAATAATATCACATTCTTGTATTAAAAAATATATCTTTTTTAATATCATGTTGTATAGAAGATAAATTTGAATATAGAAAAAAGTTTGAAATAATTTTTTTTATTTATCAGGATATTTTTTTTTATTTTTTTGAAATAAATAATTACCTTATTATATTATACATTTATGATGCAGAAATTATTTAATTCATTTAAAATAAATAAAATAATTAATACTAATATGATAATAACCATTAAATGATGAATAATATTGAAAATCCACTTATAGGTAGAGTATATCTCTACCATAATCATTTAGAGGTTGATTTATCGACCATTTTGAGCCATATAGAAAAGTCAATAACACTAATATTATTTTATTTAAAGTGATTTTGAAGATATCACATTCATTCATTAATAATTAAAATATTAATTATATATAATTTTCATGAAGGTATATTCGACTAAAAATATTCAACTTAAATATAGAAGAAATAAATATATTATTTTATTTTATATTGAATTTTAATTCATAAATAAATATATTAAAAATTATAAAATAGAGGAGATGGGTAAAAGGATAAAAAATTATATAAAAGGTATATAATAATTATTTTATTAATGGAAATACCAAATTAATGTTATTAATAAAATTAAAATGAATATAATTTGGATAATTATTATATCCAACAAATTATCCAGATGACCTTGAACCCTTACGGACACAATAAAATATTTTATTTAGGATATGATCATATCATAATATTTGTTAAAATCAATAAATTGAATAGTGTCAAATTTGACACTATTGATTGTTTATCAAAATTAATTAATTATTAAATTATTTAAAATTCAAAAAACATATTTTAATATTGATTAATTATTATATGGTCTACATTTTTTAAAATTATTCATTTATTTTTAAATTGACTATAATAAAGTAAAATATTAAAATATTTTAATATTGAATAATTTGTTACCTTAGTTAAAATTATAATGGAATAACTAAGGGATAATTGAAATGATAAGGTTAAAATTGATATGGAAAACTTTTTAAAATTTTATTGTTTGATGATAATAAAATGTTATCAAATTAAATTTTCAAAAAATGACATATTTGTGGTATTTTTATTGACATAAACAATATTATAATTTAATATTTTTGGATATTTCAAAAGTTCCTCTCAACTCTTTTATAAAAGGGAACATATTTCCTCAATTATTCCATTCAATTTTACCCTTAAAATCATTACGTACTCTATGAATATATTTTATAAACATTATTTGACACATTGTGGAGGTTCTTTTCTTCTCAAAACACCAAATCTAGTTCCTTTAAGTGGAGATCTATAGGGAGCTCATCGAAGAAGTGGTAGTCTTCTCTAGCGATTCATTATAAATTATTTCTTCTTCTACTTCATATTCCTGACTTTTTCATCCTAATATAATAAATATAGTTTCAATTACACTCTTATAAGTTATTATATTTAATCAACACCATATTACATTATCTAGCCATCCTATGAAAAACAAACTCACTATGTGTGCGTATGTACAACTTACGTCTCCATGTCGTGGTGTAATATGTTTTTCACCACCACCATACATGGATGGGTATAATAATGGAAAAAAAACTAACTATTATTATGAAAACATTATATGGATTATGGAAAAAATTATATACAATTCACTTCTTTTCCATTTCACAAATATTGGAACGATATCGCTGCTCATGTGTTTGTACGACCTACTATCTCAATGATTCAATATGATTCATTCAACATGATGTCCATTAATATAGGATGATATAAATGTATATAATTAATAAATGTGATATAAATAAATATATTATGTTAATATCATTTTTAAATGATATAACTATGACCTATGAAGGAGAACCCGATCTTATTTAACAAAACATTTATAAGAATATAAAGCAGTTAATACCTGAATAGCGAGTAATAATAAAACCTTCTTAACAAAAAAATGATAATATGATCATATATGATATTATCAAAAAGGATATGATTATAGAATAATTAAATTAAATTATTTAAATAATTATACTAGAGGTTCAGATACATACAAAGGTCACTAGACCAAAGGGAATAGATTATTATTTTTCAGTTTTATTTATGTAGGACATATGCCTTATACCACACATATTTCATTGGAGTGGTGTTTATAATGACCATGAATATTATTATGATTATTATTATGAATAGTATAATATGAATATAAGTTCCTATATTTTATGGGGGAATTTATTCTACTATTTATAAATTGGCAATGGATAATTTTGTATTATCATTTTATCTAAGATTGTTTTTATGTAAGTATTCACTAGGGGTATATTTATCATCTATGTCCATGTTTTATACATATTTATTTTAAAATTTTCTTCATATAATTATACTGTTTTTTATAGTCAGTTTTACCCATGGATATATTTTTATAAATATGTATGAAAGGAATCATTTGTCGCTTCTGTTTTGAGGTACTTTTTGACTTTTCATAATGCATATGAGAAGATTATTTGGTTTTAACTTACAAGCCATGAACATATTATTATGATCTCAAAATTAATTATTTACAATAATCATTCTTTAAAATATTTTAATTTTTTTCAAATATATTGTTTTATTTTAATTTTTTCCATTTTGCTAAAAATAAATTATTGAAGAAGAAATGATATTTCCCTCAACAATTAATTAAATTTGTTTTATCAAAATTAGTTTCCATTTAAGATGTCATTATTAAAGGTTAGTTTTATTTACATTCCTATAATTAATATGGTTTTATAGTGATTATCATGTAATTATATTTTTGTCATCTAATTTTTATATAGAATATGATGGAATGATGATTAAGAATCCCATTCTATTATTTGGGTTATGCTCTGAGGAATGAATTGTGTTTTCATGGAACATGTAAAAATGATTTAATTCTGAGATGGGTGAGACCTATATATCCCTCCAATTCATCGGATAGTTATTTATATATAACGGTATAGTCAGGAATGGAATGACTATAAAATATGTTTTAGTAATACAAGGTTGGAATGGGGAGTGAAATCAGTTCAGTAGTAGACTTTGTGTTGTTGTAATGGTCTTGGAAATGAGCCCTGACTAATATAGAAATGATTCTATATACGTATTTATTATCCAAAATTACATGTTTTATGAAAATTATATTTACTCATGGGTTATTATTCCTTTTTCATTTATAAATTAAAAACTACCATGGATTATTTCATGAATTATGGTGTTTATATATCTAAAATGTGGTATGGTTTTAGAAAGTTATATTCATGTTTTTACATTCTTATGTTTATGTTTTGCATGATATTTTCCATGAATTATATTATGGATCATATGAGCTCACCCTTTTTATATGAATTATTTTCCAATGATATAATTAAAGGATTTAAGTGGTAAGTATAAAGGATATTATCATTATGGGACATGTCAACATTCATTCACCATATTAGAAGAATGTGTTCCCAGTTTTCGAAGATAATAATCTAATATGGTGTTGGGGAATCTGTTTGTATCATGTATTAAGTTTTATAAAAAAGTAATTTCATTTCTATGTATGTCAATATTGGGTCACACTATTAGGTAATGAGATAATTTTAGTCAACCTTTGGAAACTTGGATTAGAAAAAATTACTGGGATCCCTACAAATAGTTTTATGGTATTTCTAGAAATGTCCTAAGGATAATTCTGACTGTAGGTTGCATTCCTACAATTTTGGTAATTATCAGGAATAAAATATGATTAATCCTTATATGTTATAAATTGGATGTAATTTTCCTTGATTACATGGTTTTTCTAGTATTGTTATTATTGTTCAAAATTCTATTTTTGGATTTATAATAATGGATGGAAATATTGGGATTCATGTAAATATAGTGTATGGTAAAAAAGTTGAATGATATTCCTCGTGAGAAAGAAAAGTTAATTGGACTTGTAAGTCAAAAAATAATTACCATTCCAAATCAAAAATATCATAATATTATCAATAACCTCTATTTTGGTGAGTTTCCTGACCCACATAATAAGAGAAATAAAGTGTTTCTTGGTGATCATAGAGAAATGAATTTCTATTTTTCCTCATGTAAATAATGTGGGAATCTTCATCATGGATAATGATTCAAATGAATTGAAATATGTTCTTGTTGTAGAAAATAAGGACAAAAACCCATTAATGTGAAAGGAAAAGGATCCGTTAACACAAAGGACAAGGATAATGTTATTGTTATGTCATAATATATAGCTAAATGTTTTAATTGTGGAATGTATAAGCATTATGATAATTGATTCCCTAGGAGAAAATATCATGATGGGAATAAACATGGTCATTTGGGTAGTATTTCTATTTCAGATTATTTGGACACTATGAATGACATCCGGTATGAAAGAAGACTCAAGGAGTAAAACGATGAGTCATGGTCAATCGTTTTTGAATACAATGGAATGATTTCATGTTTATCATAAATAAGTTTGTAAAAGTAATTTATAAGTATTATGGAAAAATGAAAACACTATGGATTTCCAAAATATTGATTTTCCATAGTTATTTAAATGTATTTGTTGAATTGTATTGATAACCATGAAATGTTATTTGGGCAATCAGTTAAAAAACACATGATTATGGGATGGAAAACCCTTAATACGAGATTGATGATATGATAATGATATATTTTTTGATAGTAAATAAATAGGATAGTAATGAATTATTTATAACTGATTAAGTATTTGTTGAAATGTGGCTTAGGATATCATGGATAATGTATACAGCTTCTTGGAATTAATAATAAGAAAACATGCATGTTTTTAATATGGATATATGGTAATTAATGTTTTTTTTTTGAAAATATATGATTAAGGTGTTCAAATGTTTGGAATGTGACCAACTAGAGTTAACTTATTTTATATGGGAGGGAAAGGTTAAGTAGATTTATTTCATCTCTTTCCAATGGGTTGGATTTTTAGATTTCATAATGATTGTAATGTTGTCAATTTATGTAATGTTTACATTAAACATCAGATAATGTTGGTTAAGATAAGGTATTATATCACTAAAGGTGGATTGATGCATATTTGATAACTTGTGCTAACCAAATTGTTTTGATAATGATAGATGGAATTAAATCTCATTCAATGAATGGATATCATGATCTACTAATGTTTTAGTTATGAAAATTCATCTTTGTTTCATAGAATAATATATAATATTGATATTTTTAAAGGCATAAGTAAAGGATGATATTATACTTAATCAATAAAGGACGACATTATATTTAAGAAAGTAATAGTTTCTTCGCATTATTAAACTATATGGAAAGTATCTTCAAACCAAAAGTATTTCTCTAGTACCTTAATTTCTAATGAATCAAATGGAACCTTCAATCATTAACGATTAATGGATTTATTGTTGTAACATTTTTAACATCTTTGTTCTCTATCACTCTCCAATAGAACATGGTTATTAGATTTCTCATCCACATCCATGTTTTTTCCAAAATATTGTTTTTCATGACATTTTACAAATTTTATTTTAAAATTAATTTTGAAACTTATGTGTTTGGAATTTTAAAAAATGGATGTAAATTGATTATTCAGGATGTTAAAATTTGGTGTGTAGATTACTTTTTTAATAATATGAAAGGATACAATGGTAAATATTGTTACCATGGTAATGGGTAAATTAAGTAATATATGTTAAAAATAAAGTTATTAAGACAATAAAATGGTCCAAACTAATGAAAAAAATATATTATATTATTGTAATACGACCTTTAGCATTGAAGGATCTAGATTATTTCATTTAATGGAATCATGTCCATGAAAATGACTTAAATAATATTTCATTAAAATTATGACACAACATTTTATTTTATTTGTATTTAATATATATTACATGCCCCTATGGGAAAAAATTTGTGGTATTTGTGAATATAAATTTACATTTTTAAATTTAAATATATTTATTAATATAAATTAAATTTTGACATTTTGTGGCCATTATGGAGATATTATAGTATGGGTATAGTGTATGTACTGAAAATTTAAAGGTGTCACATTCTTGTTTTAATTATTTTATCCATTTCAATATAAGGGTTTACTGATGATAAATTCTAATATAAAAACTAATTTGACTGATAAAATGTTTTTATTCATCATAATAATTTATTTTTATTTTTTTTCCAATATATCATTACCTTAAATTCTTATACATTGATGATGCAAATATTATTTAACTGATTGAAAATCAGTAAAATATTATTTATTATTTTGATAATAACAATTAAAAGGAAAAAAATTAAATAATCTTATAATTAGAGTATATCTTGACCATAGTCATCCATGAGATTATTTATTGTCCATTTGGCACCATATGGAAAAGACTATGACCCATATAATATTTTATTTAAAATAATGGTAATGTTTTCACATTCAAGCATTAATAAATATATCATTTTTAATATGTAATTTTCTAGAATATATAATTGACTAAAAATATTCACATAAAAAATAGAAAAATTACATTCATTATTGTATTTTTTTAATTATTATTTGAAAAATAATATATTATATAATTATACCATACTGATGTAGTTATTATTTTATTAATGAAAATACCAAATTAATGTAATTAATAATATTAAAATAAATATAATTTTGAATAATTTACATATCCAAAAAAATTTAGATGACCTTGACCCCTTAGGGAAATAATAAAATATTTTTTTCATGCATAATAAATATTCACGATATTTTTAACAATCAATAAATTGAATATTGTTAAAAGTGACACTGCGGGTTATTTATCAAAATATGGTTCTATTATATTATTTAAAAAAATCCTAAATAAATTTTTAATATGTAATAATTATTATAGTGTATAAAATGTTCTAAATTATTCATTTACCATCTAATTTTCTTAAAAAAGGTAAAAATACACTATTTAAATATTGAATAAATTGTTAGCTTAGTTAAAATTAAAATAGAATAACTAAGAGTAACATGAAATGATAAGGTTTAAATTGATCTAAAAACATTTACAAAATTTAATTGATGGTGATATTACCACCTTCTCTCAATATATCATCAAATAAATGACACTTTCATGGAATTTGATTGAGAAATATATTATTATAAATTAATATTATTGGAGATTCCAAAATATCTCCTCAACTAAATTAAGAAAGATTACTACCCCTCTCACCTATTAAAATCAATTTGAACCTTAAAGTTCATATATCCCATGGCCAATTTACTTATAAAATACCTACATCATATTATATACTTTTTGTTCTTATCAAAATTACAACTCTAGTTCCTCTATGGGTTGGTCTAGAGGGATCTATTCCAAGAAGATGTAATATTATCTACCGATTCTTTCTAACTTATTTCTCCTTCTATGTCCCATTAATGAGTTTTTCCATCCTAAAGTAAATAATATAGTGTAAATTATTTTAGGAGATTTTAATATGGTTATGGAATAACCATATTCTACCTTTTATCCATTTTAAAAAAATAAAAACACCTTGCGTGCGTACATATGGATTTTAGTCTCCACCTGGTGGTGTATGTTTTTTTCACTACCAACATATGTGGACCAATATAATGATGAATATTATGAAAAAATGTTATTAAATATCACATTATATGGATTCAATAATAAATTATTCATCATTTATGTACATATTGTTTTCCAATTATTGGAATCATATCGTCGCTCGTGTGTACGTACGACCTAATGTATCCACGATGTGATGTGATCCATTATAAAAGATGCACATTAAAATGTGATTATATAAATGTATATAATTATTAAATATTATAAGTATATATATTATTTTAATATCATCTATAAATTATATTAAAACTAAATTATAAAGAGAACTAGAACTTATTCATAAAAAACTACATACAAAAATGATGTAGTTAATACATGAATAAAAAGTAATAATGATATGTTATTAACAAATAAATTATATTATAATAAAATAGGATATCATAAAATTTAATATGATTAACTTATATAAAAATTACTTTTTTTAAATCACTATACAGGATATTATCATACCTACAAAGGATATCATACCTATGGTAAGGGATTATTTTGATTGAATTTTATTTATGTGGGTTATATTCCCTATACACCACCTATTTATTTTGAGTTGCACGTATACTTTAAATGAATGTTTTAATTATTATTATTATAATGGGTATAATATGAATATAATTTTCTTTATTTTATAATTCATATAATTTTATTGATTATAAATTTGTAAGAGATAATTTCACAAACTCATTTTTATTCGAGATTCTTTTTATGTACGTATACACTAGGGGTATATTTATCATCCATGTCCATTTATTATACATTTTTATTATAGAATGTTCTATATATTTTAATAATATTTTTTATATAATATTTTATTAATTGGTTAATTTTTATTAAATTATATGAAATGATTCATTTGTTGTTTTTTTACAAGGTACGTTTTCACATTCTAACAAAAGTACAAGAAGAAGGTTTTCTTTACACTTATACAACATTAACAGTTTTTTATGTTTTCATAACACCTTTTTTACATGAATATTGCATTACAATATTTCATTTATATTTTCAAATAAATTCTTTTACTGTAAAATTGCTTGGAATTTTGTGAAAAGAAAATGTTGTATAAGGTGATAGTATATTTCTCTCAAGAATTAATTTGAAGAATTTTATCAATATTATTTTCCACATATGACTTAATTCTTTAAGTGGGGTTACGTTTCTTTCCATATTATTTCATTAATTGGAGTTACTTATAATGGAAATCTATTTATCAAATCCCTTTGTAGTTTACTTATTATGATGTAAAGATGTTTACGAAACCTATTTTATTCTTTGGGTTAGGTTATATGAATGATTTATTTTATTGTGGCACATAGAAGAATGATTTCATTAGGAAATTAATGGGGCCTATACCTCCCTCAAATGCATTGTGTAATGAATTATATCTCCTGATATAGAAAGTAAAATAATATCTAGTAAATATTATTTTGTAATATATCTCTCTAATGAGAACTCTACTCGGTTCAATAATGGACTTAGTCTACTATGATGGTCTTGACAATGAGACTTCGTTAATATAGGAATGATCCTCTATGATTATTTTTTTCCACAATTACATGTTTTGTAAAAATTTAATTTCTTCCTAGTTCATTATTCCTTTATGATTTATGTGTTATGAACTATCGAGGATTTTTTCATGAATCAAGATTTTGAAATATTTTAAATGTGGTATAGTTTTAAAAAATTATGTTCATATTTTTACATTCTTATGTTTATGTTTTGTATGATATTTCCCACGATTTACCTTATTTAGAATTTGAGATCACCCATTTCATATGTCCTGAGGATATAATGAGAGGTTTTATAGAGGAAAAATAAATGAGAATATTTTTTATGGGAGATGTTGAAGATCTTTCACAATGATAGCCGAATTTCTTCCCAGTTTCCAAAGACACTAAACTAATACAATCTTTACGAATCAGTTTTTGTCATGTAGTTTTTACTCTACAAAATTAATTTAATGTCAATGTATGTCAATATTGGGTGTGTACGCATATGACATTTTATTTGGGGTTTTAACTTGTTTTGTGAGCATTTACATCCCCTATTTAGTATCAAATAATTTATTCATTTTTTACTTCAAAATTAAAATATTTATATAGGGTATTTGTCTCAAATTCACATTAAATTAAATTCTCATTATCTATATTACATGGGATGATTTTTATATCTTATCCTTTTAAAATATCAAATTAATAGAATATATATTTATATTACTTTCTATATCTCTCGCTTGATTTATTCTTATTATATTCCATATAGTTTTGTTTAATTACTATCATTATATTACATTATAATACAAACATTTTCTTAAATTATTTTATTATCTATCTTGGGATTTTTTTTTCAATAGTGTAAATTCATTTTACCAAGTTATTCATTATTTTTATGTAGATTAATATTCTTTATGTTATTAATCATTTAGGACTTATAAAATCAATGCATGGTTTCCTATTAATTATGGTTGGTTATTCTTTCCTCTATTTCAACAAATCAATATTATTTCACTTTATGTAATAATTAACTCTAATTATAGTATTATAATGTAATATTATTCATTATGTTTATATTTATTTTCAATATTTCTATATCATTATTCTAACTTCAACCTTCATTTTTATTTTAATTGAAACTGGTTAACTAATTTCATTTTATTTAACATCTTTAATGATATTAAAGCCTAATTTTGTATTCTCATAATTATTTATTAATATAAATAATTATAATTTTTAATCATTTTAAGGTTCTTATAGATTTTATATGGTTATGAGTGATCTCGTAATTATATAATCATCATATTCATTAGATAAATAAGTTATTTTGTCGATAAATTGTTTTCAAATCATTTGGGTAGTTTTTTCTTATGTAATAAATCATATAAGAATTCATGAATATATTAACATGTTTTATATAACGTTTTCATTAGTATATTATCATTTGTATATAATAATTTATGTTTATTTAAAATCCATTAAGATGTGAGTTCATCTTTTTATGAGACTGGTAAATATTATATTAGGATAAGACCCCCTTACTAGTATTTATATTTTCTCTCCAGTTTTTATCATTAAAACCATTAGGATTATACTTAACAATAATTTATTAAGATTTAAACATATAGATAAGGAAAATTTTATTTGATAATGAAAATTGATATTCCATGAATATGTTTTGATTAATTAAAAAATATAGGTTTCATATAAAATATTGATTTTGGGATTCAACATTCAATGTATTGTTTTATTTCATAATCCTATAAAACCCTAAATCCAGATATCATATGAGTAAATGATTTAATAATAGTCTTGGTTTTATTGTGTAATTATAGTATTCAATTTGTAAGAATACATTTTAATCTTTTTTTTATACATTATAATGTTTTTATAATAATTATTGTACATTGTAATTGATATTTTAATCCTAATATATTGAATATATAGTAATATTAAATGATTATAACATACTACTATAGGGTACCTCGTAAAAAACTCATGTCGGATTATCATAAGGATTATAGTGTGTTTCGGGGTCAGTATCGTCTAGAAACTAGCACTCAGGGTAAACTATAATCATGGGTATTATTCACTACTAATATTAATAAATATTAATAAATATTAATAAATGATACGATTAATAAGAAATAAGTATATCCAAATACTAGTAACTTGTGTAAAGAAACCATGAGATTTATAATTAGTAAATAATTATAAAATAAATAAAATAAAATTGTTCATGTACATGCTACATATGTTTTATGTATCACCATAATGTTTATAAAAACTCATAATGAAATAATGAAATAATAAGAGATAAAAAATGATCCAATAGATAATCCTAATATTTCCTCCATTTCACCATTATAACATCAATATATTAGGTTGAAAAAAATTCATATTGTTATCCCTAATTGATTTCATATCAACTAAAATATAATAATATTAAATACATTTCATCCTTAGTACACATATGGAGTTTGTGAATAAATAATGAATAGGCATAACCACATGGTTTTATTTAACATCCATGATATTAACATTTATATATGAGGTATTTTCATTAGGTTAAAATAAAATTCTAATTCCAATGCACCACACACACTATGTAAAAATATGAGATGGAAAAACTAATAATATTAGAATATATTAAAATAGTGAATGTTACATTTTTTATGTCCTTACCTAGAACGCATGATATTTTATTATACCAAAATCCACCTAAGCTGGACTGGTTTGGTGGATTAAAAAACATTGTTAATTAACCACCCCTTCCCTTAGTATCTTGAGGAATGTTTTGTAAATATAAAATAATCGTCCTTTCATATTAACCAAAGGTTTTCACATAATTTCACCCCTAAACAAATGATAATATATAAAGTAACACAATCTCTTATAAAACCATATGGTGTATGATATATTGTTAAAGAAACTAGAAAAAGGATAAAATTTACATTAAAAAAGATAAAAAAGATTTTATTATAGTTAAGAGATTGACTAAATAATTATAGATAGTGAAAAAATACCTTTTAATTAATGGGAGAGTAACATAAAGTCATATCGCTGAAATGATTTGTGATATGTATATAAACTCTTATAAAATTAAATTTAAGACATAAAAACAAATAGTTCCATCCCAATGTAACAAACCAACCCATGTCAATTGAATAAGACAACCTAAATGGTCTTCCACATGGTGATGGATGTGGCTCATTTTTAATGCCCTTTGCTACAACCTATTTTATATTTTGTTGACTTTTTAATATCAAACTGTAGGGTTTTGGGTAATATATATCAATTCTTGTATTTTTTAAATTACATTATGAAAAATGTGTTCTATTATTTATTTTTTATTGTTTTTCAATAATAAAATCATGTTGTTATTTTAATTTCATTTTATTAATTCTTTTTGGTTTTAGTTTTCAATAATTTTTAAATCATTTATTAAAATGAATAATTATTTATTCTTAAATTGTAAAAAAATAATACATGTTAATTTTTATGTTTTTAAATAATTAAATAAGTTTTCATAATTTTATTTTATTCAATTAATATTTCTTATTCATTACGTTACTTTATTAATTCTTTAGTTAATTGGTTAATGAATTTATTTTAGTGACTTTAAATGTTTTAATTTGTTCAATAATTAATTTGTTTATAATTTTATTTCAAATAAATTAATAGTTATAATTAATGCATAATTAATTTTATTATACATCTTCGTTTTATTTATCTAGTTTATAATTCTATTATATTTAATTTAGTTGATTAATTAATTAATCTTATTTATCGTTTTACTGAATTATTAATTTTGTTAATTTTTTGTTGTGTTTATTTTGTTGCTGTTGTCGTAGTACCCTGTCACAGAGGCACTGTTTTCACTCTTAGCTGTCCCACCATACAATCTGAACCACTTCAAATCTTTTCCATCATTTCCGTTCTCACGGTGGCACGTCCCACCGTTCCACCCCAATCCACTGTTTCCTTACGGTTTCACCGTTCCCACCTTCACAGTACCACCATGTTTATTTGATTACTATCTCACATTCACGTTTCCACCACTTGGACAATCCCCACTACATTGCCTTTACCGCCATTCCATCACGTTTCCTATTCCATCGTTTCATCAACTGTTCCAGACTCCCTCAACCACCGTTTCTCCCCTCATCGTGTCTCCCCTGTCATGATTCTCCAGTCCACCCACATCCACTGCACTCCTTCTCCCACCACACCTTAATACTGAACGAAATCATCAGTCGATTGCAAGCAACAAAACATCAGAAGAACGAAATTCAAACTAGATTTAACACCACCAAAAATAATAAATCAGTCCAACAAACCTGCAAAACCACAACCAGTAGCATAAACGCAGTTCAAACTCAGATTTGCAAATCAAAAAATCTAATTCCGCATACTAGATCAAGATGGCTCGCCAGACCTCAAGTAATTTACTTTCTGTGGCCTAGTTCTTCCTCACCCCTTTCACCCTTTCTCCACACTCTTCTACGCTTAACCCACTCCCTCTGCTCAGAACTCGCTGCACCAAGTCCATCGCTTAATGACCATACCCATTCGTGAAATCCATCTCATCCATCGCCTCCTCGAACCACAATGAGGAACCACCTTTGTTGCCTTACAGAAACCCCATACCTTCCTCCCATTCGGCTGCTGGACCTCCATCTCATCTATGTATCTTGACAACACTATCACACCGATGTGGGTCCCAAAACCCAATCTCGACTGAGATACGCCCTTGCCACTTCTGGAAGCAGTTACCCTAACCCGCTCAGCCAGGACCCCCTGCTCTCTTCCCTCTCTTCTCCATCCGCACGACCCCCCCCCCACACACTCTCACATTTAATTTATTTATTATATTATATTATAATATATAATAACATATACCAAATATTTAATACCTATATTGAATTACATAATAATATAACTAATATAACATATATAATAACATATAAGTAATATAATAGTTCCTATAAATATTATAATATATAATAATAATATTAAATTAAATAATATTTTAATAGTTATGATATATTATATATATTTACGTATAATAATAATAATAATACATATTATAATATATATATATATATAAAAGTATTTTTATTAATATTATGTAGTGATATAATATATAGTATATATATATATATAATAGTTTCCTTTTTTCTCACCCAGGTGAGATTTTGTTTTCATTTTTCGCACTAGGAGATCTTGCAGGAGGAGAATCTTTTTCAGTTAAGAGTGGTTGAAGAATTCATCCAGGGAGAGCTGGAGAAGGGGAGGGGGATTCCAAAACTTCATTCCTTGGGGAGATCAACCATTCTTCCATTCGGAGATCCCTTCATCCATCGATTCCTGGAAATCATCCCTCGATCCATATCATCACCAAAATAGAGGCAGACAGACATCGAGCAGGAGATCATTATTGGAGCTGATGATGGAGAGATGAGAAATCTCACAGGAGATGCTTCTTCATTAATTTTCTATTTCTATCTATTGTACTGTTTTAATGTGTAGTTAAATAGATTATGGGAATCAAGATACGGGGAACTGATCATCAATCTATTGATCATGTTTATTTAATCCTATTTCCCATTAAGATTTACTTTCTCGGTTTTCTGATCTGTTCATTTTGAGTATCATTTTACATTACCTAACAAACAATGGGAGTGTTAGTGAATCATTTCACGGTGGATCATTGACCAGAGTACCAAGAATTGGAAAAGATCAATGCATCTCTTCCTCAATTTAATCATATTTATCCAAGGGTCAATATCGAAAGATTGAGACTTAAAGAAGTTAATCGAGCTATGTGGATCCACTGATGTGGCAACTCAGTGGATTAGAACCTTATTTTATGTACTGTGTAATTGAATTAAACCAAGCAGAATCATATAATATCTTTTTAATCAGTTCAAAGAATCTAGAGGACACTAAAATCATCATTACTGTTTGTTCTCTGTTCAAGCCATACATTTCACCATTTCACCTTCGTTTTGACACCCACTATCAGTGTTTGTTTCACTATTTGTATTTAGTTTTTGTTATTGATTTATTTATTTGTTTTAGGTTTAATTTGGTCTAGCATAAAATAAGTCTTTTTCTATGGTTCAAAATCCTTCTTAATGTTATACTAGTAGTTTGTAGGGTTTATAAATTTTTAATTTGCGCATACTCAATGAATAAATCATTAAATTTTAGCATCGTTTCCGAGGAAGGCACGTGCTAACAATTATAAAAAACCAAAAAAATTAAATAGGAAAAAAATTACAAAACATAAAAACGTTACAAAAAATATCTCAAAAAAGATTGTTGTTAAAATTGTATGCTCACTAGATATTCTATGTCAGAACATGAAATGCCTATTCATGAAATCAATATGAACTATTTTGAAAATAGAAAATAAAAGAAACATTAAATGTTAAATTTCGATAATATTGTTGGAAATCAAAATGTCAATGTGCGAAATTCCTTTGTCCCTACCCTTGAGAGACCTAAGCTTACGGAGTTTCAAATTCAGACTATGTCAAGTAATACATCGTGTATCAAAATTTCCCCTAGGTATATGATCTATGAGATCAAAAAATCTCATCCTTCTCAAATGCCGCCATTTAATGGTCTTCTAGAAGAGGACACTTCAGAGGTTATCAAAGATTTTTAGGGTTCCATCTAGCAGTTCCATCTACGAGATCTTAGTGAGGAGGAGTTAAGGATGAGGTTGTTTCCATTCTCTCTAAAGGGGAGGGCAATGACATGGTTTCAAAATTTAGGTGAGGAAATAATTGAAACCTGGGAAGAGGTGTGGATTTCCTTTGTATCTAATTTTAATCCAAGAACACCACCATTGAGGATAGGCATATGATCAATGGCTTTGTCCAGGATAAGGGATAACTTTTTGATGAAGCAAGGTATAGGTTTTGTGATCTTCTTAGATAGGGCCCCAACCATCAATTAGCTCCCCATCTTCTCAAGAAGACTTTCTATAATTCCATCACCCCTACAATCCGAACAGAGTTGACGAATCCTGTGGAGGTGATTTCTATGATTCCACTACTAATGATATGAAACAATTGTTTGTTAAGATGTCTCAGAAATCTCAGCACAAGGGCACTAGGAAGAGACTCATCCATAGGGCTGATATAATTCCTCATGCTTCTGTTGTTGATGATAGGTTCTTTAAAGAGAATTGAAATCACTATGGGATATTTGGTCAAACTCAGAGTTATTGTCGAAACTTTGAACACCCAATTTCATGTAATGAGAGTGCCAAGTTTGTCATTTACTGGGCTAGAAATCAAGATGTCCATGCTCAACGTTCAAATCTATACCTCTCTGGATATCAAGGTCATCTCAATCTATCTTTTAGTGAGCAAAGAGAAATAAAATAGGCCCCCGCCCAAACAAGCCGCGCACTTCCCCAACATTCCACCCACATCCAAAAATACTTTTCCAAAATCAATATGATGCTGAATCATCTAATATTCTAGGGGAGTTAAAGGGAATTCTATAAGAAGTGTTGAGTGAGATCAACTCCTTTAAAAAGGAAAAATATTTTAAGATTCATAATTTAGAACATCAAATGAGTCAAATGGATAGTAATTTTGCTGGAAAGGAAAAGGTAAATCTATCCAGCACTTCAACCACTCAACTAAGAGAATATGTAATGGAAATAACAACTAGTTTACGGATTAAACTTAAGGAACTGGTTAAGGAACCAACTAGGAAAGAGGAAAACAATGTTCAAGCTAAAAATGAAATTAAAAATATGGAAAATTCCAATTCTGGAATTCTGGAAGGCGAGTTCCAAACTGAACAGTTTGTGAAAACCGCATAGAGAAAGCTATGGAACCAATGAAAATGAAGTGGGAATTGATTAATGAAGCAATGAAGAAGGTGGGGTCTAAGGAGAATAAGAATAAACAATTTTTACTAAAACAGTATGCCCCTCCCATTCTATTCCCTAATAGAGTGAGGCAATGTGATGAAGCCAATTTCCTGAGATTTTTGAATTTTATTCAATGCATCCCCTTCAACATTCATTTCTAAGAAGCATTTGATAAAATACCTTCATATGTTTCATTCAATAGTTTTTTTTTGAAGAACAAGAATGATTGAAAGAAGTTATATAAAATTGATCTCAATGTGGAGTGTAGTCAAATTTCCCAAAAACATATTCCCCCCAAAATAAAATAACATAGTGGCTTAATAATTCAATGATGAATAAGAGGAAGTGGGAAAATGAATTGTCTGTGTGACTTAGGAGTGAGTATCAATCTTATGCCTTTATATTGTTTAAAAATATAGGTCTCCAGGATATCCAACCAACTTTTGTTTGTCTTTAGCATGCCGATCGGTCACTCACACACCATTGTGGGTGAGTGGATGACATATTAGTAAGTGTTGGAAAACTCACAATGCCACTAATTTTCTAATCATTGAATTGTAATGTGATGAAAAGGTTCCAATCATCCCAGGAACACCCTTCCTTTCTACATATGGTGCCATCATTGATATTTCCAATGGTAAACTCACCCCTTATGTTTTAGATGATGTGGAGGAGAATTTGGTGTTTGAAAGGCCCCAACTTGATTTTATTTTGGATGTGATAGATGTTACTAAGAATCAATGTTACAAAATTGATGTTAGAGATGAGTATGGGTATTTCCCACTTGAGGTCATAGAGATAATAATTCCATAACCCACTGAAAATTTTTACTTGGCTACTACTCTTTCCCCACACAATCCTATAGATGATCAAATTATTTATTTGGATGCCATTATGGAGAGTGAGTCACATATTTTTTCATCACTGTCTCAACCTATTTATGAAATTTTCCCTTGTGATGATGATTGTATAAGAGTTCCTAAAGCTTGAGAATGTTCTAGGTTGATCCTTGCAAAAGAATTTGATGATTGTAATTATGAATAGGTGCATTTCCATGATATCTTTTTACCTGACCAGTTTGATGTTATGAGTGATGATTTGAAACCTGAAATTGAATAATTAACATAATTTGAATCCTCTATGGACATTGAGATCAATATGTTGAATGCTGAATTTGATGACTTATTCAGGGAGATTTTTTATTTTTCAAAGTAGCGATCTGTTTTGGGACTTACTGAGGGGTTTTTCGATGAGTCCACTTTTGTTTTTGGGTTTGAGAAAAACTCTATGTGTTGTGGAATATCTAGAAGTATTTTTGATCATAACATTGATTTTCTTGGGAAACAGTTAAACTTTTTAAGTACTAATGAACTAATTTTTAGAGACCTCGTAGGGCTGGACAACATGAATCCTCTTAGGGATCTGGATGAATTTTGGAGAATTCTGATTGGTGCTGAAGATGAAAATGTATCGATTAGTCCTTCTAATTATTCCTTAGACTATCTTGAAGATCACACCATTAATAACTCTTTCCCATTGAATGATCATGGTTAGAAATAATTTTTGTGAATAAGGAATGGCTACGGACTTTAATCCCAGTGCTGCATGAGAGGAAACACATGGTTTACTTTGTTTCATGCTTTAAATTTTTAGTTTGAATAAATTCTCCTTTATTAGTTGTTTGTGTCTCTATTTGGTGAATGGTAATACCTGCATTTCCTTGTCATATGATGCAAGTGGTCTGGTGGTCCTGGTTTGATAAGAGAATCATGGTTCAGTGGCAACCTCATTTGGAACATTCATGGTGGAAGGAGGCTGCCATTAGAGAACACTAGAAAACACTCTGAATCTCATGATATTTGATTCATTTTATAATAGTTTTAAATTCATGAACATAGATGTTAAATTGTTTTATCTTGTTAATACTTAAACTGCACATCTAGAGTTCTTTCACATGGAGAATGAAGGGAGGCATTACAAAAATGAATTAAGAAGATTCACATTCAGGGGAGTAGTGTTTTTATGCTTCCATTTGTTTTAATTTATACATTTTTATTGCATATTGCTATGAACTATTTGTAGGGGAGTTCTTGTTGATTAATGAAACTATTGAACTATGTTTTTTTCTTGGGTGACAAATTTCTAATATCCATATTGTTGAAAAAGAATTTTGAACTACATTTTTAAATGTGCTAAACCCATGTTTTTATTCTCATTGAGTTGTTTCATCACAATATTGAAAACAAAGCTAAAAATTGATGTATAATGAGTAATGTTTTTAATGAGTTTAATAATTCTATGCACGATCTTTTGTATAGTTCTAGAACTATTGCTGGTGTTGGTTGGTGGGGTGGTTATTATGTTTTTTTTGTTTTTATTTTTCTTTTCTTTTTAATTATTGTGTGGGGAAAAAAATTTATACCATTTTCCTACCCTCTCCATATCCTTTTTAAGCTAAAATGATCATCTATATTGAACATAAATTATCCTCCACCTTAGAATTCAACATTGGGGACTATGTTGGGTTTTAAGTGTGGGGGAGAGGGGTCATTCTAGTGTTATGTATAATTCCCCCTTCTTGAACTTAAATAACCTACAGTTGTTTAAAAAATGGTCATTTTGGTTTTCAAAAATTGTTCAATATCTGGAATATTTTTTTAAATTTGTTAATCACTTGATAGAAATTAGATGTTCATTGTTACTTAATTTCTATCAAGTTAAGTATATAAGTGCTTATTGGATTTTGAGAGTGGAACTTAGTCAGAAACTGATAGAATTGAGTGATTGCTGAGTGGAATTATTTATTGTTTTAAGGATCTTCCTATTTAAAAACTATGGATGGGAGTGTGATACGATAGGTTTTGTGGAATGAGGATCATGACTTAGGGTAATAAGAAGTTTTCACTAGAATATAGGGGACTCACAATTTTTTAAAAAATAATAATATTCAATCACTTTAGGAAGTCAGGTCTAATGATTAATTGTTAAGTCTATTATAACTAGAGTAAAATAGGAAAATGGGATCCCATATTGAGTATCTCAGATAAGGTGCATTGAGTGGGCATCTGTGAATAAATAAATCCATTTCAAAATTAATAAGTTCCATGCACAGAGCTCTCAACATGGAAAATGGTTGAGAAAAATTAAAATATTGTGCCCTTTTCAAAAATGAACTCGTTAAGGTGACGAGAATTATGAACCCAGTTGAAGAACAAAGCAATTGACTTGGTAAAAATTCATTTGAGTTCAATCGATAAAGTTATGAAATTAATACAATTTAATTTTGGAAACCTGCGGGAAGGTGAGAATGGAAGGTGACCATGGTTATGTTTTGAGTTCCACTTCATCTAACATTTAATCAATCCTTTAATTTGAACATGAATTGGAAGGTGAAATAGGATAATTAATGAGTACTCATAGGAGGCCTGACATACTTGACATTGTATTAATTTGAGTGGATTTTGACTTCCAGTGTGTTTTTATAGCTTGGAAGGACATCATATTTGAACTCCCTTAAAAACCATGACCCACTATTCGGTTATGTTCCTATAGTTATTAAAGTTTAATCATGCACTTTATGAACTGAAACTCACAAATCATCATTTTGTATGAACGTCAAAGACATGTTTATGTTTGAGTTCAAACAAAATTTTAAGTCTGGGGGAGTTTGATGTGGCTCATTTTTAATTCTCTTTGCAACATCTTTTTTTATATTTTTTTTATTTTTTAATATAAAATATTTTCATTTTGAATTAAATTTATTAATTCATGCATTTTGTAAATTACATTATGAAAAATGTGATTATGTATTGAAAGTGTGTTTTTATTGCTTATTTTTTATTATTTTTCAATATTAAAATTGTGTTGTTATTTTCTTTTGATTTAATAAATTCATTATGTTATTTGTTATTAATAATTATAATTTTATTTATTAAATTTATTAATTATTTATTCCTAAATTGTAAATAAATAACACATGTTTGATTTTATGTCTTTAAATAATAAAGTTAGTTTTAACAGATTAATTTTACTTAATTATATTTCATATTATTTAATTTACCTCATTAATTATTTAATTAATTTGTTAATTAAATTATGTTAGTGACTTTAAATGTTTTAATTTGTTCTTTTATTAATTGTTTTATAATTTTTTGTACAAATAAATTGATTCTTTAAAGTAATGTATAATTAAATTTATTATTTTTCATTGTTTTATTTATTTAGTTTTTAATTCTACTCTGTTTAATTTAATTGACTAATTCATTAAGATTTTTTTAGTTTTAATAAATTATTGATTTATTTTATTTTTTTGTGTGTTATATTTGCTGGTGTTTCCATAGCACCCTGTCACGATGCGACCATTTTCACTCTATGTTGTCCCACCATACCATCAGCACCACATCAATTCTTTTCCACTATTCCTTTCTCACGGTGGTACATCCCACCATTCTTCCCTAGTCTGCAATTTGTTTATGGTCTCACTATTCCCACATTCATAGATCCATAATGTTCGTTTGATTACAGTCTCACATTCCAGTTGCCAACGCATGGATAATCCCCATTTTGATGACTTAACCGTCATTCCATCACATTGCTTGTGCCTCCATTTTATCAAAAGTGCCAGACTCCCCCTTACATTGTTTCACCCCTCAAGGTCTCTCCCCTATAATGGTTCTCCAATCCACACACATCCAATTCCATCCTCCCCTCACCACACCACAATAAAAAATAAAATCGTTAGCAGATTGCAAGAAAAAAACAGCAGAAGAACCAAATTCAAACTAGAATTAACACTAGAGACAATAATAAATCACACCAACAAACACGAAAAACCACAAGAAGCTGCATAAACACAGTTCAAACTCAAATTTTCAAATATAAAAAAAATAAAATTCCACAAACTAGATCGAGATGTCTCGCAAGACCTCGAGTACCCTAGTTGACGTGGCCTCTCTCCTCCTCACCCCTTTTCCCCTTTCCCCCCTCTCTTCCACACTGCAACCCTCTCCCTGTGATCAAACCTCACCACACCAAGTCCATCGCTTAATGACCTTAACCATCTGTGACATCCATCTCAGACACCACCCCCTCGAACTGCACTGAGGAACCACCTTCATCGCCTCACACCAACCCCTTACCTTCCTTCCATTCCATTTCTAGACAAACATCTCCTCTACGAAGCTCACTAGCACTATAACACATGTGCAGGTACCGAACCACTATCTCAGTCGAGCTCCTCCCTTGCCACTTCTAGCCACCGCTACCCTAACCCACTCATCTGAGACCCCCTTCCCTCTTACCTCTTTTCTCCATACTCAAAACCTCCCCACTTTCACTAATAATTAATTTTATTATTATTATTATTATATATTAATATATAATAATATATATATAATATTTAATACCTAAATTGGCGTACATCACAATATGACTAATATAACATAAATAATAACATATATTGTATATAATAGTAATTCTAATTAATATAATATATATAATAATATTAAAGTAAATATAATTTTAGTATCTATGATATATTATATATATTTACGTATATTAATAATAAAAATATTAGATATTATAATATATATATATATTTATAATTATTTCACTTAAATTTATGTAGTGTTATAATATATAGTGTATATATATGTAATAGTTTCATTTTTTCTCACTCAAGTTCATTTTTGTTTTCTTTTTTCGCACAGGGAGACCAGGCATGAGAAAAAAAAATTCAGTTACAAGTGCATGGGGAATTCATGCAGGGAGAGCGAGAGAAAAGGACGAGGATTCCATAACTTTATTCCATGGGGCGAGAATCCATTCTTCCATCTGAAGATCCCTCGATCAATTGATTCCTAGCGATCACCCCTCAATCCATCTCATCACCAAAATAAATGTAGAAAAACATTGAGCAGGAGATCAGTATCGAAGCTGAAGCTATAGAGAGGAGAAATATCGTGGGAGATACTTCTTCATTCATTTTTTGTATATATCAATTTGGATATTTTAGTATGTATTTAAATAGATTATGGGAATCAAGCTATAGAGAACCGATCATCCATCTATTCTTCATGTGTTGTTAATCTGATTGCTCAATGAGATTTCATTGCGCGATTTTCTCTTTTGTTCATTTTGAGTATCATTTTGAATTACCTAATGAATGATGGGTGTGGTAGTTAATCATTTCACCATGGATCATTGACTGAAGTACCATGAATTTTATAAGGTCAATGCATCTCTTCTCTAATTAAAGAAAATTTATCCAAGGGTCACAATTGAATGATCGAGACTCAACAAAGTTAGTCGAGCTGTGTTGATCCCCAAAAGTGGCAACTCAGTGGACTTGCACCTTTTTTATCCACTATGTAATTTTATTAATCCAATAGGTAGAGAAAAATATAATTTTAATGAGTTCAAAGTAGCCTCAAGAACCTAAAATCATCATTTCTGTATGTTCTCTGTTCAGGCTATACATTTTACAATTTCACCTTTGTTTTCACACCCACTATTAGTGTTTTTTTTTACTTTTTTCATTTTGTTTTTATTAATGTTTTATTTTTTTGGGTTTTAGATTTAATTTGTTCTAGCACAACATAATTCCTCATCTGTGGTTCGACACCCTTCTTACCACAATACTATTAGTTTTTAGGATTTATATAATATAAATTTGTACATACACAACAACATTGCTGTCAGTGAGATATAGAAAAGAACCATAAGTCCCATAAAAAAACTAAAGAAACATAAAATTACAATGTTTAGGAAAGGAATATATATCAATGTAAAATGTAATGTAAATAAAAATAGAAAATACATGAAAGATAATCAATCCATAATAAACAAGTATCCATGGGACCATCCTTCTCCATTAATCAATCCCTCAATAGAGGTGATTAATTACAAGAGAAGAATATATTCTATTTGATACATGTTCCCTAAAAAATGAGGTTAACAATGCCCCAAATGAAAAAGTAGGCTGTTATCACAAAACCCATTTGGAAACCTCCAAAACAATCAATTTGGATTCTAATTTCCTTAATCCATATGTTCCAGCTTAAAAAATCCATTTTATAAAGAAATTTAATAAATAATAACATTTTGAAAACATTAATTTGATTTCAAAAAATTCATACCATGTTCACCAAATCCAGGAATATAAAAAATATTACATAAATTATGATAATATAAGGAAAAATAACCATGGATACACCATAAGATAATTTTGTGAAAGAATAATCTAGAAATAAACCATCATGTGATAGACCATGTATAAACCAAAAAGAACTCAAATTTGGGATCCAAACTATAGGGATACATACTAAAAAATAATGAAAATCCCCAATATATTCCTAAGGTAGATACCAAGAACATAAAATCTAGTGTAGTTACACACCAAATTGTAATAAAAGAATTCTTTTATAATTACCTTCATGAATAGTGATAAGTGTATTTCCAATGCACCAGAGCTTACCAAATGAGAATAGTGTGTAAAATGTTATCTAAAAATGAAAAAAAACATAAATTTATTTAATCAAATACCTTGTGTTTGAAAAAACAATTCATAAATCAAAATCAATTTAAAAAAACTAATCCTTTACAAAAATTCCATTCAAAATTCAAATATAGTATATTTATTCAACAACCTAACAGAATTGGAATGAAAATATAGAAATCAATGATTTAGAACCACTTGTATAGATAACATACCTTATAAATGATGGGAACCTAGCCACCATCAATAATAGATATTGGAAACTGACAAATCATCCTTGAAAAGACATGGAATATAAGAAAATAGAAATGTTCCAATAAAAACAACAACAGATCACATTATGAATAATAAATTCATCAAACACTATTTCCATGACCAAGGGAAATGATGAAGTAGAATGACCACATACTAGAGATATATGACACAAATCCCATAGGATAAAATTGTGGAATTGAGTAGTCTGAAATGAGGTGGATGACCCAAAATTTCCCAAAACTCCTCTAATCATGAGAGAGAGAATTTCTTGCTAGATAAAAATGTTATGTGTGAATAATGTTTTAGAACAGATTAACCTGACAACATTAATTCTAGGAATTTATATTATACTAAGAAAATGAATCACCTCTGGTAAGAAAAATCACGATGAACCACCTTCATGACATGTAATGGTTTCATGGAATTTAAATTTTTAGGATCTGAATTAGACTAATGTCATCTAACTTGCAATAGGTTCATGATGTGTTACTCGATCAAAAGTGAATATGTCCATAAGTTATTATGTATTCCAATTTTCTACTAATAGTCCCAAAACCATATTTCGAGCCTCTCTGATCCAACGAAGCACCATATGAGTACACATAGTATTATATTACCAAAATTTAATAATCCAAAAAATATAAATCTAAGGACATTATGTCATTTTTATAGAAAAGTATATACATACTCGACAAACCTATAACACACCATTTAAAAAAGGGAAACCAAAACAAGTATCGAATAATTCATGTATGATCTTAACATTGTTCTATAATATAGCCACCATAAACTCTTTCTATCCCCAGAATGTCCTCAGGATCTTGGATAAGAAAAAGGAGGACACTATTACCTCATAATCTATTTATACACCCACAACTAGTGTTCATCCCAATAAAATTAACCCAATACATATGCCAAAAAAATTTCCATTCCATACATTACATCCTCTCCATTACATACATTACATCCTCTAAAAAATCCATAATATTAACTATTTTCTCAATGATAGTGTCATAGTGCTTGTGATCAACATCCCCTCATTCAGTCACATGGGAATGATCTTACTGATGCTTCCTCATATAGGAAACATGAAATGCATTGTGGATTTAATTCAACTAAGATGATATTTCTATCCAATATTCATACATTCCCAATCATCCAATGATCTTAAATGGTACTCTAATAATTTGTTTCAACAAACCCACCAAATCCATCTAATGATGTGAATCTCTGATAACAACTCGATCACTAACCTCAATCTCCAGCAGTCAATGAAGATAGTATACATAATAATTTTCATGAATATGTTCTGAAATCAACAACTTTCAGATAATTTTCATATGTTCCCTTTTTTCTTATATGATACTCGGTTCAACCAAGGACCTATATGCCAAATCCACACAACACAAGGGTGATCTACAAGGTTTCCCATTAGAATCATGAAATTGGTCCATTTTTATCATGGATTGATATTATTTCTTATAGTAAAAACCATCTAAATCACAATTCATCTCCAAATAATCACTGAATTCGTGATCATAAACATTTAGAATATCCTAAAGAACCTATATAACCCTCTCTAACTATCCATCAATATGCTGATGATATGTCATTCGTAATTTTAGTTGGGAACCCATCACCTCCAATACCCCATTCCACAAAACTATAGTGATCCTATAGTTCATGTAAGAATGAAAAATATTTGGAACCCCATGTAGTCTCACAATATATAAAACTAAAATTTACTTACCAACTCCAATTTCAGCATCACCTTTACTTTTAGGAAACAAAAAAAAATTATAATTTGATCAATAATCTCACAAATTATATCCTTCCCACTATGAGTCCATAGTAATCCAAAATTGATGTCCACAGAAATATCATCCCACTTCTATTCAAAGATGGTAAAGGGATACAACACACATGTATCTATCTAGGTAATTACCTTAATTATCTTACATGTAACATATTTAGATGCCAAATACACAACTATTGTATCTTCATCTACCATAAATAATGAAATATAATATCATTAAACATTTTGAAATTAGCGTGGTCCATCAAAAAACATGAATGGTTTCCATTGGCCATGAATATGTACCTCATATAAATTTGGAGAATCAGCATGTTTGAGAAATATAAATCTCAAACAGGAGACCAAGACCACCCACCAATGGTCTCCCGTTAAATATGTTTCAACTAAAGTGCTGGAACTCAGTGTGGTATACTTTCATGAGCCTAACATGATCATATAAGGATGATTGAACCTTAATCGACTGTAGATATAGATTCCCACTAATCTATTCCATTCAAAATATTATCTTAGAAAAACATTATCACAAACCACTCTTCTACTAATTCATTCAATTTTTATATTAGTAATTTTTTATACATCACATCCATGACCAAATTCAATTTTCTATGTTTGTAAAAAATATAAAATTCAAATTTATGGAGATACTCTATACATAATATTTTTCAGAAGTTAATATCCCTATAAGTATATAGATACCTTAGAATACAATGTTAATAATATACCTTAAATTTATCCACAGATAGTTAGTGATGTAATGTTTTGAATCTATAGACAACCATATTGAACTCAATATTATGGGTAGTGTAGTTATTATAATGATTTCATAACTGGAGATGGTCTTATGATACCAAATTTATTTCCAATATCAAGACACACGCACAACCCATTCCATATGAATTATATAAAACATCATAAACCAAAACTTGTTTTGTATGAAGTGAAATAAGAGAAAAATTCAATAACACCTTTTGTTCCAAAAAATATCTCTAAAATTGTTTATTCCGCTGATACATTACAAATTTACATGTTAAAACTATCAACACATATGCTATCTTAGAAAATACTGAATCCAATGCCAATAATAAACAAAAAACCCCATAATTATTCAAATTTAAAAAATTTATTTGGGATTCTTCTAGGAAATAAATTCCTATGTCATTTTAGGATCCCTAGATATGAACCTCTCAAAAATAACATTCCATATAATGTTTACATATTGAATCAAAATATCCCACTTAGAATTCTGACCATTAAAAAATGATCCCTGTATTTTCAATGAATGATATCAAAATGGTCCACATTTATCACCATTAATATAGTGTAAACTGAAATATCATCCTTCAACACAATAAGAATTGAGTCCATGAACCAATGAATGATATGGTTCATCAATTAAATAAACAATATAAGATAATTTGTGATATTTAATGGGATAAAAATAAACGTGATAGGTCAATACCATCCCCTAAATATGTTTTAACTATATCCACTTACAAGACTCTAAATTTTCGGTACCATGATTGAAGGTAAATTTTAAAAACAAATTAACCTCTATAAGTAGATCAATGTGTTTTCTATCTTGGGAAATATGTATTTTTTATAGACAGTCACATGATTCAACAATTGATAAATAAATAATGTATTAGGATATCATATTCTTTCTTATATTTGAGGGATGATGAGGCCCATGGTGACACCCTATGATGAATAAATCATTTACCCCCGAGATCTATAAGCATGGACATATGTTATACCAACTCAAAATACATCATTCTATAAGATGGTAAGGAAATTACCATCGTACTATAGAACAGGCCTAAGGTAAACTGGGCCTCTCTGTATCATTAAAGTATAAAAATCCCATAAAATTACCTTTTGGTACTTATACACCACCATATGAAGTAGAATACTAAATTAAGGATCAATGATATATATGTTAATTTAATATAACAGACACGAGATCACCCAAAAATAAGGAATAACATTTCCCACATTTCTAGAACTAGAATCCCACTCACCCTTGATTACATGAGTGACTCCATATGAAGACGAAAAATGTAACTAATAGTGATAAAAATAAATTGCGGACATAATGCTGATCATCTAATCCATGCCAATAATCAGGTCAAAGATATCAAGATCAAGCACTAATAAGTCCCTTCCCACATAATGGTTTTCCACCATAACATGACACGTTGGACACATAAAACCTTTCTTGGATCCCATTCAAAAATGGGTGGATTTACCCAACCAAAATTGTATAGGATCCGATTACAGATCCCACACACCAACTAAGAATTGAAAATATAAACTAATAATTATCACCTATGTCAATCAAAGTTATCACCATAGAAGATGAAATGAACACTATACCTATTATTGTAATTATTCCAACTTTAGATTCCCCTAATACATACTATACCACATAAATATGTTGAGTTTAAATATCATATTAATCTTTATAATCCACATGAACGCCCCTTTTAGCTTAATAATGAGACCCACTACTACTGGAAGCATTGGTAAGAACCTGATAAATTTTTATGAGAGTGGTCCTATCCTTACAGCCTTAGAAAATCCATTTATGACAACTTATCGATGTTTTTTGTTCTACAAAATAATGAATAGTATTAGGTTCCTCTATAAAATTATTCTTGGAATGGTCATTCACACTACAGTGATAACAAAATTATTCTAAATAGTCCCACAAAACTATAGATAAATAAAATTTTGAAACATTTTTCTTCCATTTTTGGAATGCAGGTACATCCTAGCTGACTAATTAGTAGACTAAAGTCATCACAGACACCCCTTTTTTAGGTATTTCTACCTCTATCAATTTTTTTTATCGACTACCTAAACAAAGGTTGTATGTAAAATTGGAATCAACATCTACCTAATACTATCCATCAATTACAAATCAATCCTCAATTACATTAGGTAATCATTAGTGACTAACTATTATTCTATGTGCATAAACTCAACAACATTGGTGGAATACTAAAGCATAGTATGATCTCCATTATAAAAAGGTGGAAAACTATGTGTTATTTTCACATAATAATGTATTTAGATAGAACATATGGATGAATAATTTCATTAAAGACTCCCAACTGATATCCTTGTGAACATAGTTGGCATAATAGTTCCCCAATATCTCTTTCCTAATAACTCAATAATATACATGGGAAAACCCGCTTTGTGTCCTTAGGATTATTCAAAAAAATTAAGATCATCTCGATCAACTTAATCCATTATTCATATTCCTCGGTTTCATTATCACCATGAATGATAGATCAATGATTCTTAGTAAATTCTTAGTTCTAATCCATTGTTTTTCTCAGTATCTTAATACAAGTTCGACATAGTGTTTGAATAGTATTGAATATTGCTTCTACTAATAATGGGTTATATAAGGACCCAACCTTAAACATTACATAATCTTGAATTAAATGAATAATTAATATTAATGATCTTTTTAGGTTTAGAGTTTTAGAGAATTGGGTCATAACTATTACATTACATCTCAAAAGTTACAAGGTAGACAGTTCTACTCAGTTTCCATTTTTGTCATAAAATAAATACTCTTGAATAAAAAGTCATGTCTACTCCCATGTTTTTGACATCATGACTTTCCCTTGATCTCATCCTTAACCCAATTCATCTTTAAGTCCTTATGAAAAACATTTCAAAACATTGGATGATCATAAAAAGCTCAGTTAGGGTTATAAAACAATGAATGAAAACAATATTTCATCAATACATACATAATATAAGCTCTTTAAGATACCTCATGAAATTATACAATTTTCATTGTAAAAAAAATAATTAAAGGTAATGGGTGGCATCCATAACATACTTACGTTGTAGCTCTCACAAGTACAAAGGGAGTTAAATTTGGAATACATATCACAGTATATTCTCTAAATCTCTTAGGATAAACATTAATGTTTACCTCCATCACATTACCTAATGCATTGGAGAGATATCTCGGGCTCACCCTCCATAGGTTTTTCATGGAACAACCCATATACATAACGATTCCCAAAAACCATAACATATTCATAACACATAAAAAAATATAAAGGGAAGATCAAATTTCCACATTTCAATCACAATATACAATTTAAATATATTTACATAACTAATCAATTATAAAAAACCATTTTCAATAAAAATATATGTAAAATAATATACATTATTTATTTTCCTTTTAAAAACATTACATCTTGTTATGGAAGTCATAGATCAAATAATACTCGTGGTGGCGGAAAAGGTCGTTGTCACTGCTTACATTAAAAGAACATTTATTAGTCATTTAGTAAAACGATTAGTTGATAAAGTATTCCTTTTGAATAAAATTAAAAGTAAAAGGGGTTTATACATTTTATAAAAGAAATTCTCCTAAAAAATAAATTTGCCTCAATAAAAGGAGATTGAGACGAAGTCCCTTACCTCGTGTTCGATTTGACTCATTTGTTCATTAAAAGCTTGAATAATAAAATAAACTTAATTTATACTTGATAAAGAAAAATTTTTATTTTTATTATTCCTTTTATATCACATATTATCATGCTATAAAATTATGTAATCATTTATGTTAATAATGGTTGTTTTGTCAATATTGGTACTTGAGTCAAAAATGATCTTCTTATATTTACAAGTTGTCTATTTGTTAAAAATTCCATTATCTATAGAATGATATTAATGATTTAGATATCATATATATCATATATATCTAGTATATATATATATATTTATAACAATACATTATATTTGGAGGTATGAAATGAAATAAACCATTCATAGAGACGGTAAGCCGTACATACACATGAACACTACTTTCATTTCTATATATTATTTTAATGGAATTAAAAAATAACGCTACAAAGGAATATTATAATTCCATTCTAATATCATATATAATATCATTAACTCAATCCTTTATACGTCCCATATATGACATTAACGAGTCATATCACTTTGAGGGGGCGTAAGTCCGCACTACCAAATATTAAATTATCACGTTTACCCATAATGGAAACCATAAAGGTACAAAAAAATGTAAGTTAATTATGACTAGAAACAATATAAATATAATATATATCATATATAAAAACATTTCCATCATTATGGCCACCATGAGGGGTTGTAGGAGATAATTGAACCATCATCGTTTCATGAGGCGTTAATTTTCCATCCACAGAAACAGTATGTTCTTTACCCATTAGATGGAGGTGTGTGAATGTGTAGTTCAAATAATTCCCATAAAAACATACTAGAATATTGAGGATAATTATTTTGTTATAAAATAAAATCATAAAAAGAGTTTAGGAGTTGGGGAACTAAAATAAAAGAATACAATTTAAGAGAAACAATTACCTTTAATTCGGTTAACTTCCCTTTGGTTTGAACCAAAAGGACTTGTTAAAGTGACTTCTACCTAAGTTAAGTATTATAAGAGAAATAGAGGTATCTTGAGAGCTTATTTGGGCTAAGTTTGTATGGGACAAGGGGATTGATAAGTGGGGGAAATGGGTTATAGGTGGGGGCATTTTATTAAGGGGAGGAGTGGCTCTTTAGGAATGCGTGAAAATATTGTTTCCTTATATGATTATTTTCAGTTTATAAATGTCCAAAAGATATTAAGAATGAATATAAGATGACTCAGGGTCAAAATAAAATCATCCAATAATAATTTTACAGGTTTTGTATATTATTTTAATCTTTATAATCTTATTTATTTAAATCATTTATTAATGAGTTAAAAACATCATCATTATTGTGTCATAAATAATTTTATTTATTTGATGTCTAAAAACTATAAAAAAATACAATAATGTAGGAAATAATTTTATATTTCTAATAAATATTTATAGTCTAATATATCAATTATATTAACCCACATTAAAATTATATTAGCAAAACAATACATATTTACGATATTTTTAGTTTTACTTTAAATAAAAAGTTATTAATATCATTATCTTACCCAAGTGGTTTTAAAAGTCCAAAAGTCTCACAAAAGGATTGTATTGGTCGGAAATATATCATCCAATATGGTTAAGATAAGTGATAATGAAATTTTATATTATTATAATATTGTTTTTACCTTGAATTGCACTATTTACCTTTAACTGTGGTAAATAAAAGTCAAATTTTACTATCCAACAAAGAATATTTCCATCTTCTTTAACCAAATTTTACTTACTAATAACTACCATGTATGTAGTATTTTTGAAATTCAAATCACATAAGTGGTAAAATTTCATTTTATTGAAAAAGTCACCTTTTAAACGACTACTTAGTGTTTTCACTATTCATCAAAATTGATGTTTTCCTGAAAAATACAAAAAATTCATCCTATGTTAAATATGATATTATGATTTAAAAACAATGTCTATTTTACAAAATTAATTACATAGATGTTTCATTAATTAATTTAAAATTAATTCTCTTTGTCAAAACAAAAAGCGTGTTTTTATGAAATTATAACTATCAAAAGATTGATCATTATTAATGTATAATTTCTAAGTGAAATTATTTACAATGACCAATATTGGTTTAAATGGTAAAAATACAATCTTATTAAACTTTAAAACAAATTAAAAAGTTAATATAACCCTGTAAACAAATTAAATTACAAGGAATTTTTGAATTAAAATACATCATTTTTCTCTATTAATAAAAAATGAATTTTATACAAACAATTCCCAAAAATTTACCCAATATAAATTTTGATGTCCCAATTCTAAATAAGAATTTTATATTGTCAAATAGATCATATAAAAGTGACCAAAACTAAATTTAATGAGGTTTTTTCTTTAAAATGAGGTAAATCGACCTTTTAAAGAATATTAGAGTTTTTATACTTCAAATTAGACTAATTCACAATTAAAGCCTCTAAATTTTATTAAATAAATGTATAAACATTTAACAAACCTGTATAATCATATTGTAGTTAGTTATGTTCATTCCCCTCATTAAAACAACTCAACATTAACAACCATTTAAAATAATAATATTATATTATTATTTTTTTAGTTTGACACAGCCTTGTGTGCAACATATGATTTCAAAGAAACCTGTTGTTGCAGATTGGGTATTCCATCAAACATAGAATCTACATTGAAGTAAAATTAATATTTAATTCACAAAATATTAATTAAAATTACAATTTATTATTTCTTTGTTTACTGGGAACATTACAGGTCAACCAGAGGATCTATATATAGATCTGATCTCAAGGATTTCCCACTCATATTTATTTGTGTCCTTCATGGAGGCATTAAGTAATATTTATATTACAAAATCCAATCAATCATAAGTATATTAAAAAATCATCGAACAAATATTGGGGACCCATATCAATACCTTTTCAAAAATAATAATTTAATGAAATTATTTATTTCATGACCAAAATATATAACAAAAAGGAGGAATCATGTCAATTTAAATAAAATCCATATTTGGTTCATCTAAATAACATCTACCAACATATCTCATGATTTTAAAAAATACCTAACCAGCCAGGGTAATAGGGATTCAAACATGAATTTGATCTTGATAGGACCCTTTTCCTCACTTACTACAAAAATTTAAATATTCCTAACTATGTTAAACAAAAGCAATGCCCAAACCAAAGCAGTTTCAGAAACACTTGAGGCATGATATTCCCTTTGATAGTTAATTGAAATGATCAAACTAGAGTCGACTAGAAAATCCACCTGGAATATTCTACCAATTGGTGATACTTATAATTGATCCATAATTATCATGTTTAACTGAAAAAAATAAAATTTTAATATAGAAGAAAATAATGGATATCCATGAGATGTGTATAGTTAAAGAATTAAATTACAAACTAGAAAGATAATGTAGACCAGACTAAACAAGATTCCATGTGACTATCCCTTACCACTAAATAGTTCCACTATTATGTTAAAAAATGATAATAAAATATAACTCACTACATGATTTCATTCTCTCTACCCGAGTCGTGGAAAACATAGTGTAAAACTACCCAATTGAAAAATAATGTTGTAGACAATTTCCCTAGTATGATATCACCAAATAATATATATACATGTTAAAATATAAATAATTAAATAGTTATACCTTTATAACTAATTATTTTTATAAATCATTTTCATAAATTCATTTTTTTACACATTTTATTGTTTTCCATAGATACATACCATTTTCAGTAGTATATTTATGATGCACCCATATTTACCCAATGTGATAATTCTTTCAAAAGAAATTTCAAATCTAATACCACCCTGTTATGAATTTAATAAAATTCATGGTGTGTGCAAGAATCATTTATCAATAAAAATACCTTCAAAATTAAAAATATTGTATTAAAAATTAATATAATTCGCATTTATTCGACAACCCAAAATAATGAATATGAAAATAAAAGAATTAAATAATTAGATCAACTGGCATAGATACACATTCCTCAAGAATGATGGATTCCTAGATTCCTTCAACAAGGGAGACGTAAACCAATGAATTGGATTTATAAATACTAGGCATAAAAGAAAAACTATAATGAAAATAATGAAATCACTAACTGATCATAGTATAAATAAGAAACAACCTAATCCATTTCTACAACCAATGGCAACAAAGAAGAAAAAAAGACTACTTATACAGGATATTCAACCCATCTTCCATGACTCAAATGATGAATAGTAAAATCCATAAGGAGGCAAATCACCCAAATTCACCATAAATCACTAAAAATCATAATAGGGAGGCATTTACGTTGATGAAAAACTAATGTGTTCAAAATGATTAAAACAGACGAACACAAAAAATTCTCATCATAAACCCCTTACATGATGTTAATTCCACAAACTTCATGTATGCTAAAAAGTGAATCACCTATAGTTAATTCAAATCAAATTAAACCATATTTATGATGTGTAATGGTTTCATGAATTTAATTTTTCATTCTATAAATAACTCTCAATTCACATTTCTTGAAATATGATATTGTCCTGTAACCCGTTCACAATAAGAATATGTCCAACATCCATTGAAAAATCCAATTTTATACAAAAATTCACCAAAAAAAATCTTTAGGTTCTCTGAACCAATGGAGTATCAATTTATTTTAAATATATATTTCTTATTAGAATCCTAAAATCCAATAAAACAATCATCCCAAGAATTTTGTCCATTTCCCCTAGTAAAGTACGTCAATCAATCTGAAGCACACAATGCACCTAAAAAAGGGAAAGAAATATAAGAGTAAAATAATACATGAAGTTAGGTAATGGTGTGTTAGACCTGAAATAATAATTTACAGATAATAGAACACCACAAACTCATAATTTGTTTGAAAAAGACATACAGTTCTTTAACTCTGATGATTTTCCAAATAATACATCTTTTCACCGTAACATAAGAGTTAGTAGTCCATGGACCCATAGAAAATATAATTATATATCTAATATAATATAGATAAATTTAATAAAAGAATAATAATGAAATAAAATACCACATATTTTTGTTGGTTATGTCATAAATAATTAAAAATCAAATAACAAAATTCCCTTGGACTAATAAATTACATTTTAGATAACTATATAAGTAAATATCCCTTATATGTCCTGAATATTTTTATTTTACATCATATTTGAATATTTAAAACAAAAAAATATATTAATATAATAAATAAATAAAATAATATCATTAAAATAATCATAAAACCATGATAATTCAGTGTGGGTTAATTATAAGTAAATAAAATAAAAAATTAATCTATAATACAAGGACCCATTTATCTTAAATATGTCTTATTTTTCTTATTCAAATATGAATGATATGCATATATTGTTTAAAATATATATATTTGATAATTCATTTCACATGTTGAAGGATGGATGTAAAATAACAACATAATCCAATATCATTATAAGAAATAATTGATCAACATGTCAATAAACACATAAATTGAATAATATTTTTTCCAGTGGTGATTTTAAAAATCATAATGAACATGAATTTTATATCATTTGAATAAATTGAATTAATTAAGAGAACATAATTATTTAATATATTTACTATTATGAGAACAATTTACAACCAGGAATCTATATACAAGGATCACAAAAATATTATAAAAATTTAATTGAAACTTTTTGTTTTAGAATTAAATTTTTATCTCCCATTATAAATCTATAGTTAAATTAAATTAGGTGATGACCATTTTTGCCATCCTAAATAAACAATTTATTTTTTGGAATAATACCAATAGTGGTACCATATTACTTATTACATTTATAAATCATTATGGTCTTTTAAACATCTCATTATGGGTTCCGGATACAATATCCCCTCCCTCTTCATACCCAAACCAAATAAAATAATAAAAAAAAAGGTTGAGGTTAAATTAAAACTAGTCTCATATAGCTATACTGATCTTTAACTTAATATATATTTGCTGATTCAACTCTATTGCATCAAATTTGAAAAACCTAGCCAAAAAAACTCTATAATTATCAATAAAAAATTCTTTTCTTGAGAAATAATTTTTTATACCATAATACCACTATAATTTCCTTAATATCATTGATTATTACATTAATCAATATATATTAGAATATAAAACTTGTTGTGGGTGAAGGGGATCAGGATAAACCACTTCCTTAACTGTACACTACCTGACCCTAGACCACCAACATGGTTTTTAATAATTTTGTACAGCGGAAATTACATAAATAATTGTATGTAAAAATATTTTTGGACCATACAATAAAAAATATAATAGCCAATTAGAAAAACTATAGTAGACCAGAAAATATTATGTGGACTACCATAATGATTTTAGCCATAAAATATCTCTAAAATGGGTCATTCATAACACATTATAATTATAATTGGCTACCAATGGACATAAATTGGGATTCATCTACTCCAAAAAAAATTAGAAATGTAAAATCCCTTATATTTTTGTCCAATATTTTTGGCCAATATTCCCCAAATAAATATTAAACATTTTCATAAAAACTATTCATAAAAAATTATTAAAGACAGAAATACAAGGTTCCTTACAACCTCCCAACCATTAAGATTCTTATCATTGGGTAACATCACCATCTGTATCTATTGAGTTAATATGGATGGTGGAATCTTGGGTTCACTTATTTATTTATTAAAATATAAAAACAATAAATTAACTTATTACCAATTTTCATCAATTTAATTTCCAAAATTAAACCATTTTATAAAAGGTTGAGTATCCCATTTCTTTTTATACAATATATATAAAAATTATGTACCATCCTACCCGATATAAACCAGATTTCATACCCAATCACTATTTAATAATCTAGTAATTTTTTACTTTATAATTTCACTATAACATGAATTATTGTAAATATTATAATATATATATATATATATCATAATCCATTTTTTAAAAAACTTTTGGATCCAATTACCAAAATATTATTCAAATATAATAGAGAGTGTTAAATAACCCAAAAAATAAATAGGATTCAAACAAAATCAAGGATCTTAAATATCAGTTTAATTAGAAAACATAAATAATTTTAAAAAATTGAATCTTTATGAACCCTATAATTATATAAAACTGTTGATCATATATGGAATTTTCCAACCACCCAAATATCACATATTTAATTTATTTGTCACATTAAACCACATATTTAGGAATCATTTGATGATTTAAATTCATAAAATAATAGAAATATTTCTAAGAAAATTTTAATATCCCAAAAGTAATGGATATATATTACTTAACATGAGATGTTTAAAATACCATCTAAAAGGTATTTTATATTTCCACGTGTATATTGGATAATAATTTAATTTTAGACTATGATGTGAAAGATTGACAGATTTTTTGTCTTCTCATATCCTATTATATTCATCCAAGGAATTCTAAAAAATAAAAGATTATTAACATATTTTACCCGAATATAAAACACAAATCACATTACAAGAGAATGATTGAAACTTGAATTCATTATGAGTCACTTATTAAAGGAATCACTTAAATTAGGTAAATATTATATATAACATAGTACTTTTAGATTTATACCAAAAATGTATTTCTATTATTGTACCAACAATAAGAGATAATAACAATTACTAAATATTTATTATAGAATGGTAATGCCTATGGTTTATGAACCTCAATCACCATATTAATATTCATTTTCACCAATCAACACAATCATAATAGGAAATAATATTTTTATTCATAAAATTAAATCTATCAATTCCAAAATTGTTAATTTTTTTGGTAAAGGTAAATTATAAATCCCCATATCAATATTATGTAGTATAAAAAAATTGAGAAATCAATTCACAACTAATATACAATTTAATAAATAATTAAGTAGTTAGGGATGATATATAATTTGATTGGAACTCTAATAAATTTTAATATTCCATAACCTAGTTTAATTTAACTCACCACAATTTAAATAATTGAATGCATATTAAATTTAAATCCGTGAATTTTTAATTAATTCCAATTAATTATAATTTTTGAAATGATAAATTAGGTAATCATTGAATAAATATTCATAATTATATCTATAAACGTGTATTATATAATAGTAATATAATTTCTTCACTAAGGTGAAACATCAATATGTTTTCTAATGATAATATATAAAAATGAATGAATATATTAAACTTAAAAATTTAGTTATGGTTGAATTTGATGTTAACCAATGATAATGATGAATATAAAGAGAAAATAAGAATTTAATGCATCCATTTAAATGGTAAGAAGAATCATATAGAACAAAGATAAATAGACTCTGTTGGGTTGTTATATATTTTTATTCTCTAGAGGATAGAGTTTTAATGGTGTTGTGTGTTTAATAATTGATCATGTATTCCATTATTGTTATGTTTCAATGACTATAAAATTAAGTGATATGAGATGTGTTAAAAAAATTCTTCATGATGGTTGTGAACACATTGTATATCTAAATCATGTTAGATTTTAGTTGGTATTAATAGTTATGACATGATTGAAAATACATTGCATAAAATGGATAGATGTATATAAAAGTGAATAGAAACTTTTATTATATGATAAATATAATTTTTCATATAAATAATATTGAATAATAAAGGATAACATGGAGTGAAATATATAAATAATGGATTTGAAGGATATTACCAAAAATTATTGACACAAGGAGTCCGAAGATAGGCTATAGACTATCATATAATGTGGAAATTTTTCAGCTTATAGTGGATATTGAAATAAGTGATATGAGATATAAATTCATTCAAAAAGATATATTTTGTAGGTTGTTACTATATTTTCAAATATGAAATAACATAATTATAGTTTATAGATGATATAACATGTTCTAATAAGATAAATTAAAAGGTCAGACTTAGTGCACTAAAAATGAAGTGAACTAGTTACAATATGTACATTTCGAAAATATAGATAATGATTTATATCATAACATGAGATATAAAATTATTATATAATTAAATATAATTATGTTAATATTTCGTTATCGACTAAATTAAGTATATCACATTGAGTGGTTTGTGTATATCAACGGGGAAATATGAGGCCCTTTTTCTGAATAATCTAGTATTTTTAATGATTTAAGGGGATTAAATCATGGCTTTCATAGATGGTTTTTGGAGAATATATGATGATTTATTTTTATTCATTCATCTATAAGGAACATTTTTATAAATATCTTATAGAAGATAAAAAATGTCAATGGTTTTACAATAGGGATATCACACATGATGAAATACGTTTTTAATATGTGATAATAGTGAATAAAGAGTATTTCATATAAGAAGAGACACCATATATGATAAATAATAGTTGAAATTAATATGATGATTTCATTATACATTTTAAAAATATAGAATAATATGCAGTGTAATTATTTTTGTTTGTGATTTTGAGATAATAGAACCTATACTTCAGTCAAATGACATCGTTCGTAGAATTTCATTGATGAAAATGTGTAAATTTATGATACATAAATCTCTTATGTAAATTATGATAATATATAATAATATGAAATTTATACATGATCTATATCATAGGAAGATAAATAGATATATTATTATCCATGTTTCAGTCCAATACATAGACCACAATATATTTAATAAGAGTATATAACGATATCTTAATCTTTAAAGAAATCATAAATTATTGGAAAAAATATCAATAGATGTGATATAGATAATTATGAATTAATACATTGAGTAAAATTATATAATATAAGATGATATTGGTATGTTTATAGATGAAAAAAACCTAAAAATGATAACAATATAACCATAATTAGAATAAGCCGTTACTTTTAGTGTAGAATAATTAAAGATATATGAAGATAATTATAATATATGCATAGAAAAAGGAATAAAATGAAAATGTTGACAAATAAAAAAATGGGGATCATGGTGCTCATAAAGGCCGAATACACTATTAGTGTTCATTACAATTGGTGAATAATTGATACATTAATGAATGAGATCATGTAATGATGACATGAGAATGCATTTGATCCTAAAATGATGTGTTTCTATAGATGATGATGAATAAAAAATAAGATATGGGGATAATATTTTTTTATTAATGAAAATAATGAAGACAGTTAGGTAGTTGTAAGATAATATTGTTTTTATGATTCTGAGTTAACAAATGATCATTCTATAATTTTCTCAAAGGCTTAGTTGTGGGTAGTTATTTAAAAAATGACACATCAAGTAATATCCTATTGTATAAATTCCAAGAGGATTAATAATTTTTAAATTATATATGAATTATATATTGAGAGATATATCAAGTTAGATAAAAAGAACTCACTATGAATCCAAAATTATCATAATGAGAAGAGATAAAATTTTATGTATGGCCAAAAGTGGTTATCCTTGTAAGGATGGTATATTTAGTATTTTAAATAGTGAAATAAAGTGATAAATATTCAATAAAAAAATAATCATAAAAATTAATATATAGGATATCTATTGTAGACTATAGGTGTTAATTGGAGTTTATTCTCCACAACAAAGACTAACCTATTTGTGAATTTTAGATTGAATCCATCAAATTTCTAATGATATTAATATACTAAAATTGATATTTTTTTGGATTCTCCAAGATGGTAGTGAGTCACTATTGTACATTGGTATTGAGATTTATATGTGAGTGACATGAATAAAAAAATTAACAGAATAAATATTGGTTGTTGAAGGTTTATTATTGTATTTCAATACCTTGACGATTTAAATGTTCACCAAATTGGGTGAGTTAAACAAAAATGATCCTTCCAAATTATTCATGATATCTTATCTACTATTTTATATCAATTTTAGTTCCTGAAAAATAAACCCTGGATTTATATATATTTGTTTAATGATTATAATGAGTTTTCATTCTCTCAATGATAAAAACATTTGTTTCATATTTAAGATGTTTAATGTTAATGGTTATAGAAAAATACAAAATTTCTGAATATAATTATTAATCCACTCTCAAAACCACACCATTTTTTGTTCCATATAACAAATTTCCATCAATATTTAGTATGAAATCAAAGGTTGATATTTAATCTATATTATAATGATTAAATTTATCTATTATTTTATATATACTATGATATATTTATGAAATATTTGTCATTATATTTGGGGGTTTCCTTTTTTTATTTTATTTTTTAATTTATGGAAGGATTAGTTTTCAACTTATTTATTTTATTCTAATAATTTATAATTAATTAATACAATGAAATTATTAATTTAAGAATACAACATGATTTTTTAATAATTAAATGAATTATAGTGTTCATATATGTGATTTCAAATAAAAATAAATGTTCACGGATTTTTTGATAAATAAGATGTATATAATATTCAGGTGTTATAAAAATAAATTATATAAATTTATTCTAAATAATTATCATAACTAGTAGAATATATCTCATATATCATAGTTATATTAGATATTGGAAATAATGAAAAATATATTCAATTTTAAAATTATAACGGTTTTATATTTGAAAGTTAATGTTTCAAAGGATTTAACAATTAAGGTAAATGATCATTGTAATATATAATAAACATTGGGGAATAATCTTGAAAATAATTACATTTAATGAAGGTAAAAAATATAGAGTTAAATTTTAAAATTATTTATATATTTTAAAATAGATGTATTAACTATATTATATTTTAAGGGAAAATAGATTATTATGTATGGTAGAGATGATCATTACAGTTAAAGAAAAAAATAGATTCTATATATTAACTTATATAGGACTAAGAAAACATTTTCATAAAAATAAATCAACAATGATTAAAGTATATATGAGATAACGAGTTATTAATTCCACCATCAGTGTTGAGAAAGATTAACAGCAAGTGATTGAATTAAATTTTACCAAAAATGATGATAATTATTAAGATGATATTCATAAATTCAGGATGAAGTATTTATAAAAATAAAAATAAAACAATTAGGTGAAGTTAATGTATTTTAAATTAATTTGATTGAGATATAATTTTAGTTGAAATAAAACAATGAAATCATGAAATTTATTATAAACAAGAATATTTAGTTGAATCTTTCCATGTAATCAAAAACTACTAGAAAATATTTGTTGAACCTATTTAATCTAATATTAAGATAATTCTTGAATTTAGTTATATTAAAATTCATTATTTACTAAAAGCAGATCCTATCACTGAATAAAATGAGATAAAAGAAACCAAAGACGATAAATTCTCAAAATAATTTTATAAATAGTGGAAATATACACATATAATTATAATTATTAGGAAACATATTTTTATTGAATTTGGTAGATGATGTCAAATGAGAATCCATGGATATATCCATAATTATTGTGGAATTTATAGACATATTCTATCACTTTTCAAAAAAATATGAAAATTTTCCAAATATTCCTAAAATGAAGACTATTATAATTATATATTATCCTCAAATAAATACTGTTTTAATATCTTATATCACACATAACACAAAAATAATGTGTAAAAAAATAACACACTTGATATATTTTTAATATTTCATATGTTCATAAAAACATATCCATTATAATAACTAGTATATATTGAACTATAATATATAACAAAACAAATTCATTAAATTAAAAATAGCAGGCACATTGAAGAAGAAGTCATCTTTATAGTCTTATTTTCCCAAACGTTAATGGGTGGTGCTTTGAGAGGGGTTTTTCTTGACCATGTCCAGAATGAACTCAAGATATTAATGTTTTAGAAAAACTCTACAAGATATAACTTCAAGATAATAAGGATTTCCATATGCACCATCCAAGGTTAACCCCCACCAAAAAATATATCCAATGGAAACTAGATTATTTGGCCTTATGAATGGATAATGTGGATGAAGATAGTATTATAGAAAAATGAAATAGAATATTTATATAGATACATAATGAATTTATACACTCTTCAAAAATCCATTTTACTAAATACTTATTATCTTTAAAAAAAATATTTTTCGAAAATATTTATTTTAATTCAAAAAACTATATATAATTATATTGAAAAATAATTATATATATTAACACTATAAATTTTTTTAATATATAATATAACAAAATTTTTTTTCATATAAAATATGTTAACCACTATAATTTTTGTTAACACTATTTTTTTAAATTTTATGATAAAAATTTAAAAAATTTTGAAACATTTTTTATTTAGCACTGCTATTTTAAAGAATATTTCTTTTGGGTTTTAACAGATAATTGATTTTTTTAGAATATTAAAAAATACTGATTAAATCGTTTTATTATTATTTAGAAAATTATTTTATTATTTTAAAAGATTGAAATATTTATATTCAATTTGTTATAAAAATATAACATTAAGTATAACAAATCATTAAAAAACGGGATGCCAAATATTTAAACGTTTCAAGAATATTTGAAAATTTATGTAGCAGTTTAATAAAAAATGTTTTTTAATGTTTTTTATTGAATTATACCATAATTTAAAGGAAATTTCAATTTATTTAATATTTAAATAACTAAATATAATTTATATTTATTATTTAAAATTAAATGGATTCAATATAATTGATATTACTATCCTAATCATAAATCATTGGGTATAAAAAAACTTTAGAAAAAATAGGGTTTTATGTGTGACAAGCATTAAAATTTACATTCATTTCCCTACACATATAATTAAAAATATAAAAAAATATTCTTATATATGATATAATAATTTTAATATTATTTAATATGGAAAAAAAATATTTTAGGTATAAAATTTGTATTATTAATAATAATGATAATAACAATTATATTGGAAAAAATTTATTTTTAAAAGAAATTGTTTTTGCACTATTGATGAATTATTTAAAATAGTAAACCATTTATGAAAAATAAAATACAAAAAAATATATTTAAACTCGTTAAATTGGTAATCAATACTAAATAAAATTATGAATCCATAATACTCAAACTTTTATTTTTATATTAAAATTGTTTTATTATACAATAATATTTTAAGATAAAAAATAATATTATAATGATGAGAAATTTAATAGGATTGAATAGAAGATAAATTTAGTAGAAGAGAATGTACGATTTTTTGGGACGTTATCTTATATATTTAGTATAAATTTAGATATATATATATAATATTTAAAATATTATATTATAGAAACAATAAAGGTTAAGGTAAAAACACATTATAGAATGGCATTGGACTACTCAATTTTATTCTAAATTTATCTTTCATATGATCCATAAACCAAAAAACATTCCAAATTCAATTTTTCTAACTTTAGGCTCCTTTTACTCATGAATAGTGAAATGATACAATTCAAATGATTAGTGTATTTCCAAAAAAGAAACGTTCCCATTCCATTATAAAAAGATACATCTTCCACCCATAAAAACAAACAAATAACCATAAAATAACTCATTCAAAATTTTCAATTTTTATATAATTATAAAAACCTATAAAAATATGATCCCATATTCACACATTGATAGCCTAATCCCTTAAGTTTCATGGGTACATCCAAGTGAAATATCCGATCTACAACATAAGTATTATATTCTTCTTGAAATTATCTTCTTAATATTACAAGTACATATTTTTTATCTCCAAAACATAATAGTTAATTAATTATGATTATAATAATGATATGTTAATATAATAGTTCCACAATCCTTAATTATTATTTTCATCCATGTATAAACTGAAAAGAATATCATTAGTTTCTGGCATAGATAACCTCTTCCATGAAGCGATGTTAACTATTTTTTGACACCTCATTTCATGTATAGCATTGATGGAGATAATTATGAATATTTTTTATATATCTCATATAATATTTATTATGAATTTCTAATTTTACACCCATATTCTCCCTTCTCATTTTTTGAGAAACAGGAACAATTATCGGGTGTAAGTGTGGTTTAACCCCTCCACATTGAAACATTTATAATTGTTTGTAAATAAATTTATAAATTTTATAAAAATATTGAAATAAGGATTGACATTATAATTAAGTAAAAATAATAGATTTATTATTATTTTGTAATGATATTATAAAAAATTAAAACCACTTTAACCATTCATGCAAACAAAGATAAAGAGTGTTCATATTTACGTTAATTTAACCACCTACGTGAACCATGACATGAAATTCAATTTTAGAAGACTATGGGAACACGAAAAATGAAAATATTATAATATATTGTGAAAATTATTATTATTATTACACGGTTATATAAATATTATATTATTTAATTATCTTTTTTTATAAATTCAGATTTTATTTCCCCTAAATTTATGAAATAGATTTTATCAAAATTGTTTTTCAAATAACATAACCTAATCACCCATGGAATGATATAATGAAAATTTTAAATAAATATAGGTGATATAAAATATATGGTTAAATTATTTTTTAATCAAAAAATTAGTATCAACTTATTTTTAAAGATATCAACATTATAATCATGCAAGAATGATTTAAGATATTAACACATATTATTGAAAATAGATTACAAAAATTTAAACACCATAAAATAATTTTATTTAATGAGAAGTATAAATGGAAAGGAATTCTATTACAGTTTTTAAAGAGTTAGTTAATATGTTTATCTACATTATATAAGATTTTAACATACTATAATGGAATATCAAGGGTATATGTAAGCCACATGGTTACAAAAACTATTTTTTTTAGTTTTATAATTCCTATATGGACCATCATTTATCCTGATTTTATATTTAAAATGACTTCCTATTTTTTATTTTATTGGTGAATTTTTTTATGGATATCCATTTTAATTAATTTTTTTATGTTTCATTAAAATAAAGGATACTCTTTGAAAATTTATTTTTTACTAATAATTTTATATCGATGATTTCAAAATGTTTTCAAAATATCTTTTAATGATTTAGATTTCATTATATTATGATGATAAATAAATAATGAAGTGATGTTTTATATGTAATTATATAATGATCTCATTTGAAATGATATTTTTATACACAACATTTCCTAAGATCATGTTTTATTTAAATCCATTCATTTTCCATGGGTTTACTATAATATATTTAGGGTTGATTTTTAGTATCATCCATATATATAGATTATGATGAATGGGGTTATATAATTCCTTCAAATGAATTGGTACTAGACTATTTCTCATGAGATATTCTTGTGTGAAAAAATGTGCATGTTCACATAGTCCTTTGAATGATGGTATTCCGTTCATTTTTAGGCATCTATATAATTAGTTTGTTCACATAAGACTTGAAATAGTGAGTTTTCTAGCACAAGATTCTCTATGATTATGGTTGTGCCACATTTTCAGGTGTATTATATTATGATATTTTTTATGGTTAATATCATGTTATTCAATGAATCAATATTCATTTCATTTCAAAAAATACCCTTTTTAATTATTTTTCTTTTTTAATCATTTATCAACATTATGTAATTTACACATTTTATATGTATAAAATTTTAGGATTAATTAAGGATACTTTTTTGATATTATATTCATATAACATGTTTTATTATATTTATCTATGGCCATAATGTATTTTATTATGTTTATTATAGATCCCTCATAATCTCATTTATCTTTAAAATCTATTAGTCTATATTCTTCCCTTTTTGAGTGTTTGAGATCCCCCATTTGATTTATTTTTATTCGATATGTTATAAAGTTAATTACAAATATTTTAATTTCAAGTATAGTGTCTACAAGATTAGAACTATAGAAATCTTTTTTACATGTGATGAAAAATAATATGTTTAAGTATCTAATTTCCAATGATCTAAAACATTTGATCATTGCATTATGTGAGTGCTATGCGATGTAATATGTAAATCATGGGATTGATGTACTATTTAATTCATGTGAGGACTAGGTATCTATTTTTAATATTTGAAGAGGGTTTAGTTATATGTAATTATTTAATATTTTTAGATTAAATTAGTTACTTTGGAAATTAGTTTTGATAACCTATGTGAAAACCCATGATTTTATTCTATTAATTTGGTATCATCCAAAAAAGAAGGAAATACATTATGAGATACTTTTCCTAGAAAAAAATTATTATGTGTATAATACATGTTTTCATTGTATTGGTGCATATAAATATTGGGATAATATCCCTGAAAATTGTTAGTCAGGGGTATCTTGGAAAACATTCTACTGTATAGTGAATGATCCCTTACTACACACCTATTTTAACAGTCCCATGGGATATGATTTGGTCAATGAAATACTTATTATGAACCATTATTTTGGATATATTTCATAGTTATATTGAGGTATTAGTGTGAATAGTGTAAGATAAACCAACATAAAGTAACCTATATCAAAATAATATTAATATAGATTAAACTAATAGAACTATGAGAAAATATTAAAATGTAAAAGAACAATACATTTTATCATTTGATTTATTTTATTAGTATCATAATATCCATGTATGGTTAATTATTTATCCCTAATTTTAACCCTATTAGTTTTAGTATTGAATGGATTTAGAAAGCACCATGTATATATGGAACAAAGTTAAGATTATATAAATGAAAAACACATCAGAATGGGATTTTAAATGAGAATTCTTATTATTATGTTGGACCATTTTTCATGGAACCTGATTTAAAAAGTATACATAATATAATTCCAAAACTCATCAAATAATATAAAAATGGGTTCACAATTAAAATCATGTGATGAATGATATTGAGGAAAAATGATCAATATTAAAATGCTAAAAATGAAGATTGATGTAGTAAGGTAACGTAATTAAGGGGATTGGAATATTACTCACTTATAGAAAAGGAGGCCATCTAGGATCAAATGGGAAAGCCTATTATCACAATAGTAATGGAAAAAATGAATCCAAAGGAACTACGGATGACTAGGTTTCCTTGAGAATGAACATATTGGAAAATACCCAAAAAAGTTTCATAAATATATTTTGTGTACGAATGATTATCGTGAAAAAACTATTTTCCTAAAAAATGGTTGAGCTTGTTCAATGATATATGATGAGGTGGACCATGATAACTAAATAATCCAATTATGAGTTTTGGATATGTGATATTTAATCTAGTAACTCATTATAACATAGATATTTATGTAAGTGAATTAACTTGATGTTTTTTTATTAAATAAAATACCTTGTTTCATGATGGTTTCTTTAAAAAAAATAATGTTTATGAAAAATATAAATCATATGATGGGTTATTTAAATGGATTTTTTGAAATGGATTAACTATTACAATATGGAATACCTCATCATGGATTGTGGTTATATTAGCCATAAAATCATAATATTTAAAACCTTTTAAGGGGATGAGACAAAAAATAGAAGATGATGGTAAAATATTTAAATGTCGTAGAAAAGGATTTCTATAATAATAAATTATCTTCCCCGCCTTCCATTATTTCACCAGTAGTAAATTTAGGCCCTGATGTTTCTTGAAATATTAAATGCATCATACTATGATGGTTGTAGAATCCACCATGGTTTAACCTATAATAGTGAAACATGAAATTGTGGTCATGTGTAAAAGGTGGTGGCCACCAAGTGATCTTGAAGTATGAATCCATTCAAGTTTCATGTTTGATGCACTAGAACACATGAGATAATGTGTCATATATGGGATGTAATTTGTTCCTTAGATGACCTAGTTAAGTTATATGGAATTATTTCTAGAGAAAATGTGGTGAAGCATCCATCCCTTAATTACCTTAATTTGAGGTAATTCTCTGGAGAAGGCTTTGAAAGGACTAGTACAACAAGAAAATGAACAGCCCAAAGGATATCTACTAAAGAACCTAATGTAGGTATGGGATATAATGGGTTGGAAAAAGTATATTTTTTTGGGATATATAATTCATAATGGGACCACAAGGGTGGGAATTTTAGATCTCACAATGACTTGTAAAGTGGGGGAGAATTTTTCATCAAACTCAACATTTGACCATTACATGCCACCAGTACCTCCAAGATGCCGAAATATAGGATATGAGAGATAATTTTTTAAATTATAAATACAGGAGAATCACATTTCATTAATTAAAAAAATTTATGATGATTTGTTACTACATGACTGAAATATTACTAATATGGAGTATAATGTATGTCTTAAAACAAAACCAAGAGATGCATTAAACACAAATGGTTATTAACAAAGTCTTATAGTATAATCTTATTATTTATATAATAAAATATACATGATTTATACATCATTATAAATTAAATATTGATTAAACATTGGAATATAATTTTCAGAAAAAATTATTATGTATTAATTTAAATATCAAGGACTTGATTTATTTAATGGGGAATGCGACAACCTATTATTTCACAATATGTAATCATTAAAGATATATTTTTTAATAACATTTATCAAAAAGAAAAAATTTACTGTGGTAAAATAATAATAATAAAATTCATATATTTTGAATATAGATATGAAGTTTGAAAAATATTATTTAAATTAGCCAGTATAAATTGAAGTAATTGTTTCATAAAACCAATAAAGGATGTAAGAAGATATGGAATCTGGAAGTAGAATTATTCCTTGTGAATCCCATTTATCCAAACTACGATGAGAGGTATCTTCATTGGGTTTTCCCTTCATAGATCCAAAACTGATCGAGAAAAATTATGGTTTATACAAAACCATATATGGGAGATATTCAAGATCATAGAGATTCCCACATGATCCATGCTAGGAGAACCGTAACCTAAAAAAACAACAATTAATTGCAAGATTATTATGACTTATTCATAGATAATATGGTGTTATGAAATTTGAAATTAGAATTATATCATAATTAAGTAAACTATTTATAAATATATATATAGAATTTAGATAATCTTTAGAAAAAATTATAACCTCAATTTATGTTTAAAAATTTCCTGTATATAATAATTAACAATATTTCATGATATTAATTTTATATTTATTGAATAAATATAATATCTATACAAACATGAATTATTATTAGTAAATAATGAAATTAATGGAGAATTATCTTTAAAAACTATATTTTCAAAATTTACAGTTAAAAATAAAATTTATCAAATTTAGTTTATTTATTTGACACAATCAATAACGATTATTTTATTTTCTAGGTTATATTCTCTTATGTTGATTTTTTTTATTTTTTTAATATAATATTTTTGAAGGAGAATAGGAAAAAATGTTTTATTTTGTTAATGTCACAAGTTTTATTAAATTATTTTATTATATAACTATAGTGAATGATTTTGAAACATTTTTCTATAAATATTATATATTATAATGTATAATAAATAATTTAAAAATACATTTTCAATTTCTTACACATTGTCAAAATTTTAAAATTTTATTTCCGGTTTTAATGAAAAATATGTTTTTGAATATTTTTATTAATTAATTATAATAGTTTTTTTTCTAATTCTATTATTGTAAGATAAATTAAATTTTAAATATAATAGTTATTTTAATTTAACCTTAGCCCATGTCATTGATAATTTAACTGAAATTCTATATATTATTTATATAAAGATATACCATTTTAATGAAAATGGGTTTTACGTGTTACATGCTCTAATAAAAGATTAATTACACTACAAATATAATGAAAATTCCATAAAATTTTAACTATTTTTTAGATAAAAAATAAAGAGATATTTATTATGGGAAATTCTATTTTTAGATATAAAATATATATAGTTTGGATTAAATATTATATCTATGATAATGACAAAGCAATTATTTATAAAACTATTAGTTTTATTAATATATATGAGTTTCTATCATTTAAATTATATAGAAATTATTTAAATAATTTATATAAAATTATTTATAAATATTAAATAATATTATTAACACTCATTTAATTATTAATCAATATGAAATATTTTTATAAATCCAAAAGTGTCAAAATGTCATTTTCCTATTAAAATAGTTTTTATGCACTATCAATTTCAATTTAATGGCTGGTTATATTAAATTATTATATTAAATTGTATTAAATATATGTTAGCTTTAGTTCCATCACACTTAAAATTGGATATAATGGTAATATTATATTTAGTACCAATTAGTTAATAAAGTTAAAATAGTAACAAATGTAAATATGTTAAAGTAAAATGATATAAAACATTAGAGAAAGGACATAAAGAAAAAAACATTATCTCCAAATTAATAGTATATCTGATAGGAGGACCAAAAACCTTTTAAACATCATTTTTTCAAAAATAATAATTCTTTTTCCATAGAATATGGAACGAGCATAATTTAATTGTAAAGTGTGTTTTCAAAACTACCACTCTCTTTCCATTAAAAATTATAACACTTCCACCCAAAAAATAGACACATAAAGAAAAAATTACTCCTTGAAACTATTGAAATATTATATAAATATGACAATATTCATGAACATAATACCTTATCTACTGAAAATTATACAAATAGCTTCAATATTGAGGTAAATTTCAAAGGAAAAATTGTGTCTCCAAGGTTAGTATTTCCTCCTTCATAAGGTTATAATATCAATACTACACATCCAAAAAAATGTATACTATATGAGTATAATGATTTATGTATCATTGTTTATTTATGTTGTTATATTGATATTTAAACCATAGTTATTCATTTTTTCCACATAGAAATGAAAAAGAACATCAATAGTGCTTTGCGCAGACTATTGCCTCAATAAAGCAACATTGTTTCATTTTCATTACAACCATTCATGGATGGTATAGAATTTATAAATGATGAATATTTAGGATATATATAATATAATTATTATTCTTAAATTAATCATTAATGTCCACCATAATTCCCTCATAATCATTAATAAAAGAGAACTCTAATCTGGAATATAAATGTATTACTGATTCCACAATGAAACATTTTTTATGTTGCACCTAATTGATAATAAATTAAATAAATATATTCTTATATTGTAATAAATAATTACTATATCAAAATAAAATATTTATTACTATGTTATAATGATATTATTTCTCAATTAATATCCTTCAACCATACTTGCCTATCGATCTAATGAGTGTTCACAGTTTGTCCAATTTAACTACATATATAAACCCTCTATTAAAATCTATTTATGGATGAATATGAGAACATGAATAATAATAATATTATGATACATTTATAAAATTATAAAAAATAAATTTAATGGGAATATCATATTAATTATTCATTTTATTTTTAAAGTTACAAATTTTGATCGATTAAATTAATTATATAAGCAGTTTTCAAAAAGGTTTAACATAACATATCCAAAATAAATATTGAATGAATTATTTTTTTTAATAATAATATGTTATAGATGAAATAATAATAAATTATATTTGAAATATGAAAAGTGTATCAAATTAGGGGTGTCAAAATCAATATTATCAAGTGAGTGATAATGGTTATTGATATGAAAACATGATGTTGAAAATATATTACAAAATTTAAAAATCCTAAACATAATTGTTAGTAATGATGAGTATAAATTTATATTAACATGTGCAATTTTTGGGGATATTTAATTAATTTTTTATATTTTTTACAAAGGAGATTAAATCTCTTCTCTGAAAAATAATTAGGTAAAGGAAAGGCACTTGGTAACTCAAATAATTTTCCTTCTGCTATATAACATTATTATAGAACCTTTTCCCCCTTGAAATTAAATTTTAAACGATATTATCTCTTAGTTATTGGAAAAATTACTTTTGAACAAAAACCATTTTCATGAATGTTTCTACATTAAATTTCATTATAAAATGAAACATTTGAAATGTAAATCAAAACAATTAATTTTATATAAATTATTTCAAAATATTTTCAAAATTATTTTTTCATGATTTTTGTAATTATCTTCTAATGATCTTTCTAAAATGATTTGATGCTTTAAATTTTATTTTCTTATGATTCCATTGAAAATGAAATTTTTACACCCATGATTACAAAATATATTATTATATGAAAACCTAATCTTCTTCTATTGGACAATTAAAATATATTCATGGTTGATTTTTAATGGAACACATATGTATGAATGTTGATGATGAGTGGGATCTAATATCATGATCCAATTAATTTTTGTAAGACTATATATCATAAGATATTTTGGTGTGGATATAATGGGGTTTGTCACATATTCATGGGATTGATGAGTTTTCTAACATTTTTAGTCATGGATATAAATATTGTGTTAAAATAATCATGGGAAACATGATTAATCTGACATTACCTTCCATTTTTATGGTTCTTCCAAATATTCATTTTTTCATGTTTAAAAAAACATGTTATTTATCATGTTACTACATGTTTCAAGATGAATTCTATTTCTGTTAAATTATATGTTTTCTTGATTCAACTAATTGAGTATTAATCATTTTTTTCATGATCATATGTTATATATTTAATTTATTATTCCTCTATAACAATTATTTAATGATATTTTTTATCTAATGTGATTTATTATTGTCTTCTATGGCCTTAAAATATTATATTATTATGTTATTGTCTCTATCTTGTTCCCCTCCATTATTATGATCAATTTTTCAATTTTTTCCTTAATTGGTGTTTGAGACAACCAATTTCTTATGTTTTCATTCCCTAGGTTGTGAAAATTATTTTACCGCGTTTGATGAATATGATAGGGACCAGAGGAAAAAAATTATGAAACAAATATTTCATCTATTATGAAATAAGATGTTTCTATAACTAATTTCCAACATAATAAACCATTATATACAAGGATTATGTGACTATTGTGTGATGTAATATTTAAATAATGGGACTAATATAATATTTAATTCACGTTTATATTAGATCACTTAATTTTTAACATGATTAATATTCCCTATAATATTATAACTATGATTTAAATAAAAATGTAGGTTTTTTTTCATGTGACTACATATTTAATGGCTAAAAAAATTCATGAGACATTCATTTTTCATTATAGGGTGTTCATTGGCTCGAATCTTTTTTTAATTTAAAAAAATATTTTAAAATTGTATTATAATTGAATAGTTTAATTTTAATCTGGTTCAAATATTTTACATATCAATTATAAATTTATTAAATAATGAAAAAATTTCATTCTTAAAAAATTTAATTTTTTGTAAACATGAAATATAAAATTTTCAAAATTAAAATTACATTTATATTGGAATTGTTAATTTATGTGATTATGCAATGTTCAAACTTATGTATGGGTAATTTTAATGTTTATATGGTTACATAATATTAAATTTGGATTTTAATTATCAACAAAAATGTAGGTAATGTTTTCAAACTGATTTTTATTTGTAATTTTGTTTCCACTACTGTATAAAGATATCATTGGTCTATTACATATAGGTAGGATCACATAAGATTAGGGTTTGGGTCTCGTGTTAAGGTAATATACATTTTATGAAACTTCATGATGATGTTGTCTCACATAAATGAACTTAAAAGAAATAACATGAAGGACTATAATGATTAAATATTGTTTATCTAATATATTAAATTAGGGAAACATATTTTGTGGTGATTCATGTACAATGCTTGGGTGAACTGGTGAATTTTTTTGGTGAATCCTTCTCTGGTTATGGGTAGTTTGAACTACCCTTTTCTATTGAAGATTTAGTATATGTGGGTAATAGTAAATGTATATATTTTCAAATATTTCATTGATATTTGACCTATAATGAGTTTTAATGAAATAAAATAGCATAAGATGTAAAAATTAAATAATTTAATATATGTAATGTGAGTAAAACAAAACATATGACTTTCTTAAACATAACAGTTCTAAACAGATTAGGAAAAGAAGTAAATTAAAGATAATTAATATGTATTAATATGGAATGTTTTCTGTATTTTAGCGAGGAACATCCGAGAAGGGAGATATATATAAAATTAAATCAAGTTTCCTTCCACAATTAGCTTTTATTTCTTTTCCCTTATGTATATGGGATAAAAATAATTTCATAAAATATCATTTTGTCTTTTAAAATTAAATTCCGGTTCATCCTAAAATATCCCATGGATATTATTTCCCAATATAGGGAATGGATGATAATTTAATCTATGTTTGATTAAATTTTATGATGAAATAATTTTAATATAAATCTATATATGATGGGTTTATTAATTTTAAAAATTGAGGAATAATAAATTAGTGATATAAATAAATCAATGAAAACTATATTTTGTGGAATATAAATGACTGGGGCTTAGTGATCCCGTTGTTGATTACATGAGTCTCTAATTTATCAATGTTATAGACATAGTTTCCCTTGAAATTCTATGTTTTAATTATATTCGTTTATGTGGTTTCATGATCTACTCTGTTACTACTTTTTTAAGATGTGATGTGATCCTTATATGGTTAATTATTTTAAGAGATCTGGTTAGAAATTTCTTAAGACTATAGTTTTGGATGATAATGTATAGATAAAATATATTGTGAACAATGGTATTGGGGATGAAACTAGGGTTGTCTAAATTAGTTGATATATATATTATACAATTTATTATACATACGATGTTTCTTTTAAATGATGGGTATCAGGATGATTTATTGTTATTATTCTCAACAACATTCCTAAATTAGTTCCATGAATGAAATTTTAAACATTTGAATGATACATTTTAGTTTTAGCACTAATGATCAAAAAAATTATAAATGAAAAATAAAATAATAAAATAACTGCGTCTGTTCTTGATTATTATAGAAAATCACAAAATACATGAATAAATGTAAGAAACTATGTTTCCAAAAGAAAATTTTATATACTATTAATGTATAAATAAATATAAAAATATTCTGAATAATATTAATTAATTCATGTTTGAAAAATAATTAATCTTTAATCATGTTAATTTTTTACATGATTATAGATTTTAACATAGTATTGGTAGTTGGGTGTAATGTGTGAATGTAGTTTCAATTGATTCTAAGTCTATGATGTTTCTCTTAGTGAGTTTCTGAATGAAATATTTTATATTGTTTCATTTCATACACTTCACTATCCATTTCGATAGAGAAATCATCAAAATAAATTGTTAGTGGGTTCTTTTTTCCTCAATATACTTCTTGGTGAGGTAACAAATGGATAACTTATCCCTCTCTCCGATTTTCCACATAGTTGTAGTTAATTATGTGATTATATAAGGGTTGTTATGTATTAATATATAGGTATTGGTTTCTCATGTTGTATTATAGATTTATATCTTTCTCTTCAATTATTTGATGGTCTTTATAGACTTAGAATATAATATATACTTGCCTTAAATTACCGAGGATACAAATTCCTTAACGTTTGCGTCATGAGAGAGGATTGAAAAAATTATAATTCATGTTACAAATATTTTGATGGATTCCAAACCAACATATGTTAAATGATGAGATGATGGTGATAATGTAGTGTTGGGTTGCATGGGATGCACAATGAAAATGATATAATTTTCCAGTTTAAGGTATGTTGAATTATGGGAGAGATGAAAACATGATGTGAGTCATTGTGGAATGAGATTGAAAACCCAGTCAGTAAGTCAAATTTTAGTAAATTAATTTATATATATATTATGATACATAATTATTTAATTATATTCCTTTCTTGGTTAAACGACCATAGTAAATATGTGAAAAGTGTTTTAACAACATAAGTGATTACTTGGATTCATTTTATATGATCTTGGATTTAGTTTTTTTCCTTAAAATATTTTAGGATATTTTTCATGGAGGATATCACATAGTATACAATTTATTCTCATCCAATGTGTATATATATATATACTATTTTAATGTTTTTGGATATTTTTAATGAACGATCTAGTAATTACCACCACATATAGTTTATTTGGAGGAGTATTAGTTCATGGTCACTAACAAGGTGTTTGTTGTAGTTTGCTCATTTTGGTTGATTTAGTTTATGCATTATATTATATTCATGTATTATTAACTTCCATTAATTATGATATTTTTTTATTGTAATATCCTATATTCTCCCTTATCATTATAAATTTATATTGATGGAATTTTGATTTGTTTTAGGTGGTTATTCACTCATTTCTAGTATCTAAACCATTTCATATTATTTTATGGATTTTATGATTATCTATGTATCTTCTCTTTACATAATAGAAGGGTACCAGTAGATAAGGGTTCATGCTAGAGAGGTATTAGAGTTAATGGTTGAGAGATAGGATAGAGTTTGGAGATGTGCGTTGTTGTAGATACACTAGTTGATTGGTTAAAGGTGTCATCTCGATCTTAGAATTTCACATAAACAATGGGGACCAACTAGGAAACATGAATTTTGGGCCCCCTTAGATCTGACGTAAATGCCTTCATGTTTTTGGAACACGTGAATTGTTTTAATGCTTATTGAGTTGTAGAGACCTAGGTAAAGAGAATGTATTATGATTAACATAGTCAATGTTCCCATTTTTTATTCTATATAAACAATGTTAAATTGAATTAATTAAATAATGAAATATAAATAACTCATAATATAGGTTTAGTGCATACCAAAGAATTAATTATAATAATTTATAGAGGATGAAGTTCAAATCTTGACAATGATAAAGTTGTTTAATAGTATATCATAAAATATTATCATATGGTATAGGGAGAAGTTTATAATTATTATATGATGAAATTGTGAAGGTTTCAGCTCAATGGTCTTCAAATTTATATTGGTCATATTTCTAATTAGGAGAATGATGATTTTTTTGGATGTTATGGTGATTTAATTAAGATTAATTTATTTATAGACGGTGAAATGGGTGTTTATTGTTGTTATGATTCTGTGTGTGGATACTCAATGGTGGTGGTTCTTTTTCTTCATGGATCATTATGAGTAAAATATTTTTTGGAATTATTTCTATTTTCAATTTCATGACGAGCTGTTTTAACTGACTACGAATATATCTTGTTATATAGTAATTCATAACCATTAATAGTGGAGTTCTAATGTACATGAGTACAATAAATTATATATGATCATCTTGAATATTACATTAGTCCTTATAATAGATAAATATCAATGTGAAATTCATTTTTAGGAGCCTTTTCTTCTAGATATCTAACTCCATGTCACCTCATTTATGATGAAGTCATATGTTGAGGAACAAATGAAAGAAAGAATTGTTAATGTAATTTTTTCTAAAACTATGATTTCATGGTATCGGCATAATAAGTTGTATCTATATAGTATATCAATAAATGGATGGAGATAATTTCATTGTATGAATAATATGTTTTAGTAAACAGAGTGTAGGTTTATAATTATTGAACACAATTAACTAGGGATAATAGTTCTCCAAAAACTACCTAATAATCATGTATTTTTTGTTATTATTGTAGAAGTTTTCTATATTAGTTCTAGTGGGGATATAGAGGAGGTCACGGAAAAATTCATGTCATAGAGATATCACTAAAAGGGGTCATGTCAATTTTCAAGTTAATATTATTCATGTTTTATAAGTGGGTACAATCCTTGATTGATTTGGGAGCTACATAATCCTTTTTTCACTTAACCTTGTCCATTATTTTCTTCTTGGTGTGGAAATTATTCTAGTTCAAATAGAATTTACTACACTAGTTGGAGGCTGATCTAGAATATATGATGTGTATAGATATTTTGAGATGATTTTTGGAAATTACTCGGTTTGGGAAAATTCACTATGTTTATTGCTATTCTAATTCAATATCATCCTTATCATTGATTATTTATATTCAGTGAAATATATTTTTTATTTATATTGGATACCTTCCATATTAAATGATGAAAATAAATAATTCTACACGATTATCTGAAAACGAGATCCATGGATGGGTTAGAGGAATGTTTATTTGTTATCATCCTTAATAACATGGTTTAAGTTAGGATCAATTGAGGATTACTTGGTGTTCTAAACTAGGTCCATAGAAGGCTTCCTTATTGTATTTTTAAAATATTTTGAGATCCAACACCCTTAATGAGAGATATAGTTCAACATAGAGTTTCATCCATGTATCACTTTTATATAAATTTTTCAACATAGAATGGTTCCATCAATGTTATGGGAGATGTGAAATAAGTACGATGATCTTCTATAATCAGGATTCAGTCATTAATGAATATCACTAAAGGGAACTCTAACTTTAATTATGAAGAAGTAATATGGTAGCTTCTATTGTGGGTTAATTATTGTCACATTAATAATGTGATAATGAAGATCCACTTCACTCTACAACATATTATTGATTAATTAGATTATTTGAAGGGGCCTAGATTGTTCTAAAAGGTATGTTTTTTTTTGGTTTTTATCATTAAAGGTGATTAAAGGATGGAAATTTCATGAAGACTTCTTATATATGTCTTCATTAGTGATATAAATTTTTATAGCGTTTAATGGGTTGACTGATCCATCATTGTGTATAGTAATGACGAATTCTCTATTCCATGAGATTATTAATAGATTTATAGCTGTGTTTATCAATGATATTCTTATATATTCAAAATCTATGGAGAAAATTGTATTTAATTTGGGTGCTATTTTAGGATTTCATCATCATCATAATCTATTCATGAAGATATTAAGGAGTGGGTTTTGGGATGAATAGATTTATTTATTATTGATTATATTATCTTGATACTAAGTTGAAATGGTTCCCTCAAATATTGAGGCAATTGTTTCATGGGTATAACTTGAAAAATAGTAGCTGATTCATGGTGATAGAAGTCATTTCATGGTTATATGTATGAACCCAGAGAATTATAGAGTGTTATGGAATAGTTGGTAGATATAAACTATGATAAGGGATAGATTTATGTAAGAAGGTGTAGTTTTTAGATAGTTGTCTAGTCATACATAGTGTAGTAGGTGTAAGAGTCCTAGCTAATGGATTCTTATGTGATGGTTTTTGTGAAATTAATTTATCAGTGCAGATTCCATTAAGGGGTCATCTGAGTGTGTTGAAAATTAATTTTTTAAATGTAAACTTTAAATTTCATCAAAAAATATGTGGTGTGGTTCTCTATGTGTTCAATATTTTCTATTGGTGAAGAATACCACTATTTAAAAGAAATATAATGTTTTGAGAGTCCATCTTTTATGTTGTATAATGAAGAGCACCATTACTGAGTTCGTCTATCGATGTTTAATTTTTCAGAATTTGGAGGATGAGTGTTGTGATCTTATAAGTTTTCTTTATCCTATTGATGTTCCCCATCATATGTTAGGAGATATACCAACATACATCATCAGTGGTTTTCCTGGAGCTGTGCTCTATTATGAATCTCTATGGATAATGTTACACAAAAATGTAATAGTTACATTTTTTTAAAAATTGTTTGGAATATTATATGTTTCAAATAACTTCCATTCAAAAACCTGGAGAAACTATAATATTTCCTGATATACATGACTTGAACACATGATTAGGGGGAAACTATTTTACTAAATATAAATTTTCATTTTTTTATCTATTTCTATTATTGTATTGGTTTTCACCATGATCTATGCATAGTTCAGTCTAGTCCATGAAGATCCCATAAGAAATAATGTTGTGTATTTGGTGTTTATAGATAATCATGTATTACTTTCTAAGATTTTTATAAAGTGTGTGAAAATATGGTTTATCATATATAATTTCTAAATTCTATATGGAATGGTTGGAATATGGCTAGTCCAACTATTTAGGGGGCTCAAGTTATCCATGAAAGTATTTTATCTTAGATAGTTACATGCACTCTATTTATGTACATATTGGAAAAATTTTAATACAACCCATATGTCATTAAAATGAAGATTAAAACCATTTTACTTAATAATTTTAAGCTATTGGTAAACTATTTTATCCATTCTCATTTGACAATGTGTAATTAATTTGTTGAATATATCCTCCCCTTATTTCTCCATAGATTTTATGCTCTCTCCCTCTCAATTTCTAGAGGAATCCAAGTGGAAAAAACATCATTCATAATTATTTACAATATATTATAATCACCTTTCCACTATCATTGATTTATCTTTTCCGGTTGTACTATAAACACTAGTTGGGATGAGATTATGTATTTTTAATGTTCTCAAGATTATGACATGAGTTTTATAGTTCTTATGAGGTTATTTCATAGTTCACTTGTGTGATCTCCATCTATGTTTATAGGTCTCAAATGGTTCCTCTCGAATTGGGGTAGGTTTTTATGGAATTCCCTTATAATTAATGTTGGAAATTAATTCATTAATATAATTTTATAACTAATTTATAATACATTACTAGAAAACAAATGATATTTCAAATGGATACTATACACGGAATGGACTTATAATGTGCCAAGAATATGAAATATTCATGAGTGGATCCTCTAAAAAATGGAATCATTTTTAAATGGTTCCTTATATGATTTTTTCCTAGAAAAACAATTTTGGTTTTTAAATTACTTGAATATGGTTTAATTGTTTGTCATGGGCCTATGATAGATGTTATATATTTTCTAAACAATTCTAGAGGTTATTAAATAGGGATTTAATTATTTAGAAGGGGTTTTTGACACATATTGTTTCCTTTAAAATGTTATTATGATGTTTAAAAGTAATTTAGTATGAAATATTTGTAAATTGGACTTCAATTTTATTAGATGAAATTGAGAGAGTGGGTATTACTGTTAAATGAATTGCTTTCAAAAAAATAATGTTTGGTTTTGTTGAAAAGGAAATTAGAATTGTTTTAATTCCACTCAAAATAGGATTTCATTCTTACAAAGCGAAATTTATAGAAGTAATTTAATTTATGAAAATTTAATATCAATGTGATTTTAAAAAATAGATTCAAAGGGAATTTTGAATGTTATTTTCAAATGTTTTGAAAATATCTTGGTATCTCTAGAACTCAATAAAATTAAACATATAAATTTAATGATATGGTTTTATAAATGTGTTACACCATATTTGATCCCTACATGTTTATTTTCCCATGGAGTATTTTTTTCATATGAGCAGATATATTGTATTGATGCATCTTATTTATAATTTTTGTTCATAAATTTTAATGGTGTAGTTTCGTGACATGGGATAGTAGATGGTTATTTGTTCCATTATAATTTTTTATACCTTTTGTATGAGATTATTTATTTATCACCTCTATTTTATTTTTAAATAGAGTTATTGAATATAGTGTAATGTCTATATGACGGAAAACATAACTATAGATATTGTGTTTCTAAGGGAATGTATCTCTTAAAAAAAGAGATGATTATAATAGAATGGTGAGTGAAACTTGGGAGCTCACAACTTTATATACATCTAGTGGTAGAAAAGGATCTCTATGTATGCCATTTCTAGATTTTATAACTATATTTTCAAGGGTGTGGACATGTTGATATTTATAACATGTTGTCCTTATCTCCAATAAATTTTTTATTACTAGAGCCTTGAAAAGAATCTTATGATCTTAGGTACATATTATGATGATTTATTGGATTTTTTTCCCGATTTATTTGTATTCCCAAAACACATTTTACAGTTGCAACCACTTCATTTTTTTATACATGGATTATTCTCCCTTATTGCACTGGTGCCTTTATATTGTTTTGTAAACTCATATAGTGTTCATTGGATTACATTCAAATAATTTTATTTTAAATGGCATTAAAGTGCATATTTAAGAAAATGTATTTTGTTATTTGGAAATGAGTTTTGATAAATTATTTCTATATAATTTTTTTATAAAAATATATGATTTTGTAATGGTTTTTATAAAGTGGTGTGATACATATTTTGGAACGTTTTTCAAGGAATAAAGGCCATATTTCTACAATTTGAAACAATATTTTTCAATATTTATCCTTGTTTTTTTTATTGAAAATTTTAGTTATTTATAAACATATATGTTGTATATTTTGGAATTTTTTAAAATTAATGTAACTGGAATTATTTTATATATTATGTTCACATTTGAATCTTTTAAACTATTAAACAAAAAGATTTAAATAATTTTAACTAGTTGTTCTCTATATGGTTATTTAACTCATTCATATATTTACATTCATTAAAATTTTAGTACCTAGAATCTATTATATCTGTATTAAAATTTATCTTCATCCAATGATGTATAAAGGGATCTGTTGGACTATTCGATGATAACTAGTGGTTTTTCTAGAGATATTCAGGTTCCATTTTAATTTTTCATTTATTTTTGTATGTTGTGTCATCCTTTTGGTTTGTAACCTCCAGGTATCCTCTTTATCTTTTTAATTACTAGGGTTTTATGTTTATCCATGTGTGTATGTTTATACATTAAACTAATTTTATAGATGGTTTATTCATTTCATCTTTTACATTATTTTTATTATGAAATTTGAGTGTAATATAATTCCTAAAAAGAATTCGTAATACCCATGAACATGTTCCCAGCCCATGAGGATCATAATTACCTTTGAGATAGTGGTAGATAGGTCATTTTCCGATTTTGATGGTATCTTTGTCTCGTTTATTACATATGGATCCAAATTATATGTTTCTAAACATGTACATGGGTTCTTTTACTTCCGAATTACTATTCAATATATTCTGATAATATTGAATTAGTATGGTTGTCAGGACTCCAGTTGTCAACTATGAGTGGGTTCTTGATAACAATCCTTTTCTATGATTCATGAGCTAAAATTAGTACAGGGGTTTGAATTTTGATTATAATATTTCATTGGATAGGTAGTTATTTTCCAGTTGATCATGATTTGTTGTTTCAGAGTTTCATTTTGGGTCAGAATGAATTTTGGGATACAAAAAAATTAGGAATAGTTAAATTAGGTTGGATTGCATATCCCAATAAACCAATATAATTACCAAATCCAAATTATATACACATTATATGTATATTTTGTTACTATATCGCGGTTCATAAAACCCTATGGTCCACCCACGCAAGTATTTTTATTCTATTTGTATTTTTTGGTCAACCAATAAGAGATATCTAATAATGATTTATGCAAAAATGTGTCTCTTGAGATATGATTATCATGCATATCTATTATTTATATATCGTTGTGGGACTCATTATACATTGATTTATGTAAAAATTTGATTTCTTAAAAATGGTGGTTTTATTTTATTATTATTTTAGCTTGAAATTAACCCATTGATATTGTTTATAAAGTGTCATTTTTTTAATTTTTTTAATTTTTAATTTTAAATTGTTTAATTTGATTATGAAACCTAGAATTTTTTTTTTGTTTTAATACCTACTGGTTGTTCAATTTTAATAGGATTAAGTACCCCATGGAATGATTTTTAAAAAAGGATTGTATTCATATATTAAAAATTAATTAATAATTGTTTTCAAAATGTTTAATAAATATATTTTTAGAATCACCGATGTTTCCTTATTTAAAAAAAGAATTAGTGTTTTTTAAATGTTGTGTGAAATATTTTGGAATTCCCTTATTGATATTATGAATTAAAAAATCATGTGATTTTTAGTGGTTGTGTTTATTAAAATGAAATCATCTTTTTGATCAATGTATTATTATTCCTATAAATATTAAATAGTTTTTTATGAATTAAATATTGGATTATGAGTTTCCATGATTTATTGTGATTTATTATTTTTTCCCTTCATGATGGTCCAGATTAGTTGATAAGATTTTTGAATCAAGACCGAGTTGGGTCTATGATTCATATTCAATGAAGTATGCATCATGAAAAGGTCTCAAAGAAATTATAGTGTTAAATTTTATAGAATGTTAATTACATATTTTTTATTATTTTTAAGACTCTGAAGGGTGTTGGGAATATTGCTTTCCCCTCCTAGGTGTAGTGGTGTATTCTCCCTCAATTTGGTTTTCTTAGGTATTCTTTTCATCGTTAGACATAGATAACTAGTTGGGTTCTTTGATGAGGACCAATATCCATGGGTTCCTGCGTGATTGTAAATGTTTAGGATTTTTTATCAATAAGTTTAGATATCTATAAACATGGGTTAGATTATATTGTCATGATCCTTGGGTTCTCCTTTAGTTCCACTATTTAGGAGAGAGGTGTTTTTGGTATTGTTCATTCCCCATGATCACTGTACCATATATTGGATTTATAGTGATGGTGGACTTAGAATAAGATCCATTATTGAGTTTTTTTCTCATTTATATTATGTGTAATGGCCCTAGGGTGTGTTCTTCATCTGACTAGTATATGTGTTTAACTATTCAAAATTATTCATTTCCTAAAGTTAGTTTCAATATGCATATTTTTTACCATGGATGGAAAACCCATTTATGAGTCCTTAGCTCTCCACTTATATATGGTATGTGATCCTAATTTTGGTTCCATATAATTTATTGGATTTAGGAATCATTTTTTCACTATGTTTTTTTATGTTATGTGATGCGGTGATTTTGGTAACATAGTCTAGTGACATTTGAATGTTTTTTATGTGATGGTTGTAGATTTATTTAAAAAGTTCAATCTCTTGACAATGGGTTCTACTGTGATTTTGTGTGTGTTATATTACATTTTCCATCATATCATGGGGTATATTATTTTTTGATCATTTTGGAGGAAAGAATTTTTTTTATTGTAGTTCTTTGGTATACAGTTTTAAGGGAACTTTTGGATAATGGTTTCCTTTTCAAGATAAACTAGTTTTTTTGGATGTCCAATGATAGTGGAATCTTGTTTTCTATCATATGGTTGTGTGGAATCATATATTTTTTGAATGTTTTTATTGTATGTGAGGTTTTTGTTGTCTCACTCTTAATATTGATTCTAAATAGTGGGGATACCTTTGTTTAAATTCCAATTTTTTAGTTCTTTTCATTGGACGAGGTGATCACATCCTACATATGGTAATCATGATTAATGGTTTTAAAAATTCAATTCCTAACTAGATTATTTTCATTATATTATATTATTTTTATTTATCTCTGAACCTTTCAATTTTTATAAATGATTGGTTTAATTTTCCTATCCCTTCATTTCGTATGGTTGACAAAAATCTTTCTTGGGAAATAAATTTTCATGGTTGGGATAGTTTTGAAACCATGATTAAAATGTTACATAATATTTTGTATTATATTATTTTAATTTATTTAATTTTATATTTCAAATAATTTACATTCTAAAACATAGTGAAGATGATGTTTTTCCACATATGCATGGCTTCCACACACTATTTGGTGGAAAAAAATGTGTCCACCTCTACAGAGAGACTAATACACATGATTTTTTATGCATTATTGTTCTAATTTGTCCACAAAATATTTTTTCCAAACCATACAAATCCCAAAGCATGTTATATGAGATGATTGGTGTGTAAGGGTAAGGGAACATGACTTGCACAAAGTTTTATAAACCACGTGTTATATATGAATTTAGGTTCAACAATTTGATAGTTACCTCAATATGATTGGAACATTGTAATTACAACAACATGGTATTCCTAGGAGAACTATGTGAGTGTGACTATCCTAGGATGTTCCGTACCCATGGTTGGATTATGGTTTTGAAAACACTGTATCCTTCCCATATTTCATAAAAATTAAATTCATTCTATTTTACCCAAGTCAATTTTATGGGGTTGTACACAATTTTTTTACCATTTATAATTTTATCAATCATGTTACATGATTTTGTTATTTCCTCTTATACCTCCTCTCTATATGAAAAACTTGATACCTCTCATTTTAATGTGAAATCCAATTCATAATCCAATTATTCCATTATATTTTCATTATGTTCCATTCCACTTAAACTCTCAATAGATTTATCACATTCCAATGACCCTAACAACAATTAATGTAGTGATTAGGGTTTCGGGTGGTTCTACAGATTGGTATTTGGGTTTACTATGGTTATGTGAGTTGTTTTATAAATTTTTTGGGAGTTCTCCATCGAAGGAGACAAGTGTTGAATGGTTACTCTTATAATGATGTAGTAATTTACATATAATTCCATTGTAATGAATATTTTAAATTTATTTTAAGCATATAAATGACTTATTTTGATTTTAGATAGATGTTTCAATACATGGAAGGATTTAAATTATTTTTAAATGTGGTTTTTATTTTAATGGATATGTCACATGTCATGAAAATGAAAAAAATCAATGTTTAATTTATAAAATGAAGCCTGCATTATGAAAATTTTTCATATAGATTTTTTTTTACAATGAAAAATCATATTGTATTTTATATAGCCTGAAAATCATATAAAGACATTACCCAAAACTATTTTGAATTCCATGTATCCATTTAAATGAATTAGTAGACATTAATTTTTTTTTAAATTTTCAAAAGGGGTGTGTGGAAAAATTATATTATTTATGATGATTATATGAGGTTTATCATCATGGTTTAGAAAATGATTGGTGTTTAGCTTCAATTTTATGAAAATTTTTTGTTATTTCATTTGATGTCCTGGACTCAGATTCTGATGAAGGAGCCCCGATCCTGGCTGAATACATTGCCTCAAGAGAAACTCCTTAAAAACCAAATGTTTTTTACTACATTTGGGGGAACAAGATGGGTTTGTGGGAATATTGTTCCTTCATTACCAGAGTGTACCACATCAGATAAATATGATTACTGATTTTATAAATATAAAGCAAAAAAATTAATCTAATGGAACATTAGAAATAGAAAATATCAAAAACCACTGAACCAATTAGAATAATAGATAAAAATATTCTATAAAGGTGATATTATTTCATTTATCTATAAATATAGAAACCTTGGATACAAATAATCATTCAAGGATGCATTACAAAAGTAGAAATAAAAAAATAAAAAATATTACCATCATACTTAGTTCTAACTCGGCCATCTTCTACAAGCTCGTTCCTAATACAACATGCAATCGTTTTTTTGAAGTGATACATCTTATTTTATCAAAAAATACATACACATACTCTACCCAGGTAAAAATGGAACCCTAATTGGTTGTGAGATAAATCTTTTATGGTTACCACCAGTTGTTTCTATAACATCATGTCTATGTATTATAAACTGAAAAGTGTAAAATATTGCATATATAAATGTAGTGAAGTACAATAGTGTTAATTCCAAAGTATATCCTACATCCAAGGATTCAATATGAATAAGTAACATGTTCATTAATTAATAAATTTTATTTTTATATATAAGTTGCGTGTAGCATTCACCGCACTGATGGCACATTGTGATCGAAATAGCAGGGTTTCAAATATGTAACAAGGAAACCATGATGCAATACTAATGAATGGGTTACAAGGTAATAACCATAGAAACCATTACCTCATGGGACACCAAATATATATTATGTACACACTGTATTTTTATAATTGTGTAATACAAGGATAATCATACAATTAACTCCAAAATAATCAATCTAACCGAGCCTGTAGAGAGAAACCAAGGAAATAAACCGAAGCTATTGATATACCCGGCGATATAACTAAAGAATTTATGTTTTGTATAATACGAGATGGGTTCAAGGATTGTATTTATGTTATATTTTACTGATAAAAATTGGATCATATGGTTTTATAGAGATCATTTAATGATAGACTATAATCGGATTCCTAGGGGGGTCATATCCAAGGAAATAGATATCCTTGAATCTAAATTGAGTCAAAAAGTGATCAAGACAAACCCTTAGGATTCCAAAATATAACATGGTTTTTAATACCATTATATCAAAGAATTCATAGTCTATATGTGGAATTAGGAATCCTAAACTCATGTCATTAAATAAGTTAGGGCATTTTATATTTATTCTGTTTAACATTTTATAAGGTTCATTCCATACCATTTCATTATTTAAACAAGACTATTTAGGAAAGAAACCTTATTTAAATCAATATAAGTCATAAAAATTTTTCATGGTCAATACCTCTACCATCCATCATAAATGGAAGGGGGTGATAAGACATGAAACCAAATCATTCAATTTTAATCTGTTAATCCATCTCAGATATAAGCAATATACTGTTCAATTCACTTTTGATTTATTTATTTTAAATTAATCACATACCATAGAAAGGATAAGTTAAAGGAAGTAATAAGATATCCATTACAGAAAAATAGTCGTTTAACATTGATAGTATAACCATTATAGGGCCACACTTAGACACACCTTGGTGGTGGCTCAAGCATGTCAAAACAAAAAAAAATCTCAATTATAGTAAATCACTCATCATGGGATGGATGGAGTTGTGGACATATCCAGAAATGATGATTAACTTATATGTATTGTGTCATAGAATAATATTTGAATGAAAATGAGAAAAATATTTATATTAACTAACAAAATCCAATGAAATCGATGTGATGACATGATAATTTCCAAAATGATGAAAGATAAAGGATGAAATATAATCCAATTACCTTAGGAATTTATGACTCTCCTTGTCTAGTATTAGCCTCTATTTTGTCTTAGAATGGAGTAGATATGAAAAATGGATATATAAATAAAATTGGCACATATGATCCTGCATCTAAATAGAACCATCGAAAGAAATAATTTCAACATATGATTAAAAAAGGAATCGAGAACATACTGGTGCATATCCAATGAGAGAGATAGTTCTTCGACCAAACTCCAAATAGATGATCAAGGTAGATTAGTAGAATATATGCCTTTTTATATCTGATAAAAGTGGAAAAAAGGCCGATGTATGCTAGAAAATAACAAGGATGGTGGGATTCATTTAACATTTCATTTAAAGGAAAATTGGGAATTTCACCTAAAATATACCTTCTCATAGTATACTTGCACAATTAACTAAACTATAGGAAAAATGTGCAAGTTCTGCATTAAGAACGGGCACCAACACATTTATAGAAACTGCAAGACAACTATACCAATATCCACTATCTAATTTACATATATTCTCACATTCAAATGGGGCCCATGACACATAGTTTTGGGCTCACCATACACCATCATAAATCTCCATATCCATCAGTGCATGATTAAATCTTACATTAAATCCTACCCCACAGGGGTTTCCCCAACCAGAAGACAATCCATTTTCTCTTACAGTCTAGTGTTTTGATCTTTATGATATACTTATATACCCCCCTCATACCATCACAAACACATTAGGAATCTATATTAGGTCCTAAAAGATAGTATAATAAAAAAATTTAATAGATCCATAATTGAGTATGGAACTGTGTTCATGATGTGTCCCATAATAAAATAAATCATCCCTAATATCACATTACAAGGAAATAAAACTGGTATATGATAAAAACATTAGCCACTGGTCATGTAAGCCGACCTCTAGCTCCCAATTCTTATCCAATACGTAGTCATGATTCTATAGCACATGTTCTAGAGTGATAACCTAGTGTTGGAGATCATATATGCTTTTGTCAATGATGCATAGTTAATAATCCACAAATGAATCACAAAAATATATATCAAATTCCTCTATATAATAATTATAAGACCGGTCCACAAGATATTTACAAATTTATGAAAGGTTGAAGATTTCCTACATTCCACGGTACCTCTAATGTATTATTAACAGATAGGCTACCATATATACTCTATCCATATCTACAACTACTAGAAAAATCACGTTAATACATTCCCTTACATTTTAATCAATCTAGGATCAATCCTTGGTAATTAACAATGGAAAACATGATCCCCAACCTTGAACTACAGAGGTCGTTATTGGTGAACAACCTAACAATTATATATAGTCTTAACATTATACATACAGTTCTTGATCATATAAATGTACTATTATTTTTTTATATGAAATGAGGTCCTAACATATAATCCTCTCCTTCATCCTTTATGAATTTAGGTGAATGTAATCTTTGAAAATAAAAGGCCTCAAAAGGATTCATCACAATCTTCGACTAAAATATATTATTGGAGGCGAACTCAATGAGAGGGATATGCTTCTCCCATAAACTATCAAAATCAAGGGTTCCTTCTTGAAGTATGTCATCTAGAACCTGAATTTTGTTCTAACCATACATCAATCTGAGTGTTAAAGTTTTTTCTCATAATCACCTATAAACAAAAAGAATTATGTATCCCATTAAAAAATCATGAATGGATATGAGATTTCATATCTAAAATGTTATTACGTGGGACCCCATGTAGACATATGATATCTAAGTCATATATCCATTATATCTCATCAATTGAGAAAGTCATCTAGATAGGAATGAGGTGGGATCACTTTTTTAGACTATCAAAAAATACCCATACAACATATCTACCTCTAGAAGACCTTGGTAATCCAACTACGAAATCCATTAAATGATAATCCAATTTCAATTATTTCACTGAATACTAAACTCTAGTGCTTCACCTCCACCTACTGACAGGTGGAACACTTAGTGATAAATCATGGAATATAAAAATTCATCCCTAACAATAAATATTTGAGTTTCATGTTTTGATACATGTTATATATTATGGGATAATTTTTTTTAAGAATACTTGGACTCTCTCATCCACTCTTATCTAATATCTGCTGGGTTTAGTGGTCATGGTGGTACCTATATCTCACTGTTATGGATTTGTAGGTGTTTTCCCCATGGTGTCTTCGACTCTTACCATGGATCCTCGGAGGGCTTGATCTTCGGTATGGTTTGTGGTGAAATGGTTCATGGTTTATCATTAACCCTTTTGTGGCTTAAATGGTTTTTGATGGTATGTTTTTGGTTATCAATGGTGGCGATGATGGATTTTTGTTTTGTTTACTTCGGTTATTGGCTCCGGTGGTCTATGCGGTGTTGATGTTACCGATGATGGTAGCGTTCCTTGGTGATAATGTCAAATGGCAGTGACGAGTCTCTAGACATTGTAATGATGTTTGGATTGAGCCCCCCTTAGGATTGATGTTTCTTTTGAATTTAGAATTCCATTAATCCATCATGTAACTTTTGATTCCCGCTTGATTGATGTGGTTACCAATTTTCCTTAAATCTGATATCTTTGAAAATAAAAAATAGAATGTTCTGTTCATATAAGTATAAGAATAGGAGTCATGAAAAGGCTCAATTGAATTTATTGAAAGGATTTCTTTCATTTTTCTAACCATTGTAACATTACACCATTCATTGTGAGACTAATAAGAGGTTTATCAAGGTCAGATATGTCCTGTATAAAATGCATGAAATATCTATCCATACCTATTAATCTCCATAGATAAATAATGTTATTTGGTAGTTCCCAAGAGACAACCACAATCACACACTCTATGTCAATATAGAGTCTTAATTTTGGGATAATATGACCCATTAATTGAAATGTTTATTTCATAAAGTGGAATATAGAATGCTTTAAATAAATATAATGATCTCTTTTTATACTCAGAACTATCTGAAGTTGTATGTCATGGTTTATACATTTTAGAGTTTATTCTAAGATGTCATCCACATATAAAATGACAATTGAATTTTTACATGGGTAGACAAAACTATTTCTCTGATCCATCAAAACATAATGTGCATTCATAATACTAAATTTAATAAAAAAGGTCACAAACTAACCATACCTTTTATAAGTAGTTGTACGATGTATGTATGATGAATTGACTCAAACCAGATTATATCCCAATATCATTTCTATCTTTGGGAATTCCCTCGCTCCTCAGATCTGGTCAAATAGTTCATATATTCAATGAATTGGAAACTATTTCATAACCATAAGTTGGTTAAACTATCTATAATCTACACATAGCTGAAGAGTTTCACATTCCTTCCTAGATAATGACATAGGTGAACCCCAAGAGGATGTATTGGTCCTTTTCAAACCTTTTAAATCTATATATACTATCTACCTCTTGAGCTCCTATATCTCTATATGTTTTATCCTGGACATATAAATGAACACTAGAGATGCTATTGGAAGAAGATCAATCATAATCTCTACATCTCTATTACGAGGTAAGAGAGAAAAATATTCATGAAAGAAGTCCCTAAAATGAAATACTAATAGTGTAATTCCACTAGAACTAAACCTGGATCCCATATGAACATACTGGAAATCTCTGTGGTCAATCCACCTATTCTATGATTCTATAGTCGATCTCTACTAGCTTATACGTCCCACTCAAACATATATAGATGAATGAATCCATCTAATGATGGAAATGGTACCATTTAGTGATGTCAATCTATAAAGGTCTGATGTGCATCCAAAAAATCCATACCATTAATTAAATTAAATCACTTCATCTTGAAAAAAATAATGTCCCATAAGAACAGTCAACTGCCTACCTCTAGTGAACATTCCCAACACCAGCAAATGCCCTCTGACTATACTCCCACCTTTGTATCTACGGTCATTACACTAGAGTAATACTATATTTACATCATGAATGATTCTACGATGAATAACGAGATAAAACAGTCTAAAGACCCCATATCAAATAAATAATATTCTATATAGGAGGATACTATAATATTACCTCATACTATATAAGGTCATATAGACTGATCCTCAGGCATCTTCTGTAATTCATGAAACAATCTTGATCCATGACCTTGTAAAATAGATGGAATTCGATCATCTAAACTTCTCTGAAGGTACTACAAGTGATCACGAGCTTAGTCACCATGGCCATGATATTCTCCAAAGATATTTCAATCAGTTCAACTCCATGTCCCCACCTGATGTGGCATAATAGAACCCACTCATGAATATGGAGTTAGTGGGGAACTTTTTCCACTAGAAAATGACTGAAAAATCATATATTATCTCTGTAAGTTCCATATATAGTCATAATACCAACACTATAGTGGGTTTCTATCACACTGTGGCCTCAAGTGATAATTATATCCAAACTAGTGGCACATAATGGAGAAACAATTATGGGTACCCTTGTTTACAATTCCCTGACTAGAAGCCTAGAGGGTTCACTTCATGATACTATAAGTAAAACAAGGCTACTACATAAATATTCCTCTATTCTAAAAACTATTCTCTCCCATCATGTTTTGATCACTAATAATACATTGAATTAATATTTCATGTAAGGTAGGTAGGTGAAATAAATTCACCGGATTATAAATTATATACATGATCTCATCCTCAAATCCTCTAGAATGTGAAATCTGATCCCCATCCAGAAGCAGTGCAAAGTGATGTAACATAGTGAAAATTGATGAATAATACATAACATATACGGAACCCTACTCGAGATTCTTGAAATCTCTAGATGTTTTATCTCCCAGAATATTAGGAATGAACTGACCATATTATTTATTCTAGAAATAATCCAATTCCATGACTAAATTGAATCCATCTTGGGTAATCACATCCAACCAACACATGGCTAAATCATGTAGTATGTACACTAATTGATTGAGACTCCTTTCTAGAGGAGTCTTTATTTTATGAAAGATAAAAAATGTGGACAACATACAATACACATAATCTTGTGGACCTCTATAGCTTGAGAAATTTGAAGGGTGCTTCTTCTTGTACTCACATGTCCGATCAACCATCATAGATGCAGTTCATGGAGCACCATGTAAATAAATTATTAGACACATAAAAACAATCATGGAACTAAGAGTCTATTCCTATATATGGTATACAAGAAGTTGCATCATGTATCACTATTTTATTAATCTTAGGGCCCACATCTTATGAGGCACGATTATTTCCACCCTTCTAGGACACAACATGACGACATTGTGGTTGTTCTAAAAATTTCATGAGAGAATCTCATTAAAATCATAGAATAATATAAATAGAATAAATAGATGACTTTGAACCTATGGAAGGGCTCACATTCCTAGGTATAATACCGAAAATAAACACATAGAAGGCTATGTATTGGTATGTGCTGATCTATTTTTTACATGGGTTCTAGTAGATGAATGGTCAATATCACCTTACCACAAAAATTAAAAGAAACCATTTAATTTCATTAGAATATAATTACAAGGTTCACTCCATTACCTAAACAAGAAAATGTAGTGTAAGGATATGAAACCATCACTTTTTAGAATTCATAATCATTCATTAGTGTTAATTTAAAATGCATAATCCTTCCCAATGAATCAAGGCCCATACACCTTATCACTAAAATGACTACCTTTTCATTTATAAATAATGGATTGATTCCGAAATAAATTCATTACAACCAGTGAGGTCCCATACAGCTCATGAATACAAATTGGAAGTCAATCAATCATATCCTGATCATCATAAACATAAGATAACAATCATAGAATCACTGAACCCTCACAAGAATAGCAAAAAATTCGACATGTGAAATAAAACAATATGGAATGGATACATTCATGACATGCGAATTATATCTACTTATAATGATGAGTTTAGAAATGATTCATTCCCTCATATCACAATGATAAGGATGAAATGGAATTCAAAATCATAATAATAGTTATCAACACCACATAACATGTGAATAATCAAAAGGTTAAATGATATCAACTGTAATAGGGAAAATATAACTACAATTGTAAATATGGAACTCAAAATTTACCATGAACATTTGTTAGCAACATGCATTAACATGTTATAACCAAGTTACATGTGTTCCTAATATCATGACTATTCTCTCCCTATATTAAATAGTTAAGTGAAATCCTCTAATATCATTTTCTGAAATATCTGACCCAGATGCCACTAAATGTGCCCCAAGCTAGGTTGGCCACATTGACACACACAATTCCCATTGAAATCTAAGGGCTTCCAACAAAAAGAGAGGGCCTAGGTTATGTCCTTGGAAAAACTATTCCATCATTACTAGAGTGTATCACATCAGATAAATATGAAAATATATCATAAATAGCTGAAGAAATATAGGTAAATAGATAGCACATCAGAAAGATTCAATATCAATAATAACTAAAACAAGTGGCATAACTGATAACAATATATAAAATTGGGATTATATATCATGTAACTATAAATCTAGAAAACCAGGATACCAAAAACCATTCAATAATTCAATGCAAATGTAGAAAAACTGAATACATGAACTGGCCCCAACATCATGAGCTCTGGCTCGACCATTGGTTACCAGCTCCATCTTAAAGAAGCATGTAGTAAATTGAATAAACCTATACTCTTCCATTTGTCAACACATGTATACTTTAAGTCTTCATAGGTACCAATTGGTCCCATATATTATGCAAGATAAATATTAGTAGTCAACCACATATAGTTTCTAAAATATCAATCTACTATTTTATGAACTAAAAAGTGTGCAAGCATGAAAATATAAAAGTAAAGGTGAATAGTAATGAATATAACTATATACATTCTTTTACCCTATTTTGGTGTCTAAACATGGGACCAGTTCATTAATTATTTTATTTTCCATATATATTTATATATATAATTCACTTGTGGAATTTCCATCACTAACATCACATCATGATTGTAATAGTATTACATCCAATATATACTAAGGAGACCAGGAAGACAATAATAATGAAAGGGTTCTAAGGAAATAACCTAGGAATCCAAGACCTCATGGGATGTAAATTCAGCAGTAACTATAGCCTAACTAAGTTTAAGACTACTATCCAAGAGTCATCATCCATGGAATTCTATAATAATCAATCTGATGGAGTCTGTGGAAATATTCCATGGTTAAACAGAACAAGTTATTGCTATGATCAAGGATAAAACCATGTATCCTCATCTCCAAAGAAGACAATCAATATATATGGATTGTATGAAAGGATTATTTTATTGATATTTAAGGGTTCCTATGGTGTCATATAGGTAACCCACTAACAGATGAGGACTGGGATCCAAAGTGGGTCTCAACCAAGGAAACCTGAAACCATAAATTATAATTTTTTCCATTAATGATCAAGGAATTCCATCCCAAATCCAAAAGCTAACTCAAGTCCAACCCTCAAAATATAATTTAATTCAATTTATATATTTTTTTATTAAGAACCATACATTTTGTTAATAAAATAAATGATACCATACTATAAATATTATATTAAACATTTCCTAAGGTTAATGTAATTTCCTTTCATTAGTTTGATAAGGATAATTGGGACTATATCCATTTATCAATCCATTCAATTCATTTAAATCATATATGGTCTATTACTCTACGATCCATAATAAATGGAAATGCTATATCGGGCTTGAAACCAAATCATTCAATTTAAATTCATTAGGAAAAGACATATATAACTAATATACATCCCAATTCATATTATATTTATTATTTGTAAATTTAGTAATTACATTTGAATGATCAAATGAATGTAATAGACATTCAAGAAATTAAAATTCAATATTAATTTAAAATAGAAGGACTAACCATTAGAAAGGTCAAGTTGAGGATCACCCAAATAGTTTCTCAAATGTGTCAAAACACTAAATTATTACTTATAGTAAATCACCGTACATGGGATGGATGTCGTTGTGGATGCTACAAACAATGATGATGGAAATATATGGAAATAGTCATAGAATATTTTTCTAATTATCATAGTTAAGGAATATTTATTAATAAATAATACATGATAAAATTCACATAACGATGTGAAAATTTCAAATATGGTGAAACTCAATAGCTAAGTAATAGACCAAGTACCAGTGGTTCATATGACTCTCCTCAGCCAATATTGCTCTCTAAATCATCTTGGATAAGAGTATATCTGATGAACGAATCCATTACATGAAATTGGTTCATATGTGTATTGATCTAAATACAATATTTGATAGAAAGAAGAATGATGAATTATTAAAAAGTAATAAATAACATACTTGTGAAATACCATGAGATATATGGTGCTTCAATCAGTCTTTGGTAGGATACTCGAAGTCAATTCCAAAAATTGATGGGTTTTTGGAATAAAAATAAGTAGAAAAAATTCTTCTATCTACTGGAAACGTAGGATGAATGAAGAATAATTTGATAAAAAGGTAATTTTGCACAAAATTTTAATTCCATAGGTTTGGCCCCATGGTTAGCCATACCATGTGTAAACCATGAATAGTCTATTGTAAGATGAAGTCACCAACATGGTAATCCTGTTCATTTAGGGAAAATGTTAACCCATTGTGAAAAAACATGACTATAAAAATTATATCCATTATCATATGCATGTGGGACACATTCCACTTAGTTTGGGCTAACTATGATCCCTCTAACTGCTCACTTCCCATCCTCGCATGATTAAAACTAACCACGCCGACTACCCCTCATTGTTTCCTCTAATTGTATTACATGTCATTTGCACCCAACAACCACAATTATGGTATCTATATATTCCCGTGGAAGATCTGAGACCATCAATAACTCATTATATATCCATATTAAGATAAAAATATAGAATTAAACAAAAATTTAAAGGGTCTATAATTGAATTTAAAACTGGTTTATTATAGTGAAAGAATTTTTAGGACATGAAATGTTTTAAAAGGACAATGTATGGATTTGAAAATTGATATCTTGGTAATCTTTTAATTCTTTATAAGAAGGGGAGTTTTGTCTTATGACAATGATTTTATGGAAATAGTTGGATTTCGAATAATTTTATTTCAGTAGGTGGTTGAAAAATATTATTATAATTGAATTTAGAATGTAGATTATAAATGGTTTGAGAATGGATTATCATCCTTATCACATTGTTAATTCAATATTTGAACTTTATGATAATGATTTTATAAATGTGTGTGACCATATTTCAACGTCATGTTTTTATTATTCCCATTGATTCTTATGATCCCATAAGGTGGTGTTTTATATTGACACATCCAGTTTATACTAATTGTTCATCGATGTGAATGGAGTTCTTTATTACAAGTGAAATATATCTTTTAAATTAGTTAAATTGAAATTTTTTATAACTATTATATGTTATTATTTATTTCTTACCCCAAACTTGTTGGACATGGGTGTCAAAAGAATATATTACATGACATGTGTGAAAGAAACCCCTAGTATAGATATTGGAATCTATGTGAAAAGTTTCTCATTTACTTTGATATGGTTTGGACAGAAGGGGTAACAAAATTTATGAGACCGAAAATTTATTCTATCACCATAGAAGTGAATGATATCGTAGGATGTTATTTATACATCATTTAATGAGACTACATGGGATTTGGACCGGATCCATAGTGTTGACCTTGTTTCCTTATCGCTACATTATGACTTTATTACCAATACAAAGGGATAATTTCGATGAATCTAGGTCCATCATAGGATGTTGTATGGAATTTCATTCCATTATTATATAAAATTCCCCTAGTTTATTTAAATATTAGATCAATAACATTGTTGGTTTTTTGTATTTTTTAACTTAATGATCAAGTTCCTTTATTTGGTTTCAGTTTCTATTAGAGAGTGGGTTAGATTTATTTGAATAATTTTTTTTATATGTTTTTATGGATAATTTCAAGGATAATTTTTTTAAATGGGATTTAATAAATTGTTTTTCATTTATATTGTTAATGAAAATAGGGGATTCAGAAATGATTTTGGGAGAGATTGATAAATAGCATTTTGTATTCTTTTATATGGTTTAATGGCTTTCATTCCCTGATATGAAATTTAAATTTTAAAATCCTAACCATAATTAATGTTATTTTTGAATTATTTTTGTTGTTTATAAATGTGTATGTGATATTATTTGAAAATTTATTTTATAAAAATTGGAAAACATTTTTCTATTTCTGATGTTTAAAATATAATCATATTAACTATGTAATGATGGTATTTTTATAGACATGGTGGGTGGTGACCTATAGGTATGATTAGTTTGGGGCTACATAAATCTTCTACATGTTTCGGGTAGCTGATATTTCATTGATTTGTTTCTAATTTATGTACATCTTGGGATGGATGGTGGGATGTCTTGGAGTGGTCGGGGGACACTGGTGGCATCACTAGGGCTGTTCATCTTATGTTTCCCTTCATTTTTATGGGATATTTTATCGATTAATGGGACAAAGATGGCTATGTAAGTTCTTATACTCTGTATTTTTTTTATAGGGTTACAATTATATGGATTTTTATCAATTATTCCATATTGGTTTATTTTTTTAAACATTTCCATTGTTATTTATTTATGTTTAAATATAGGGGTGAAATAATTCACAAATAGAATTCCTGAAAATGGTATGTTATTTTCTTGTTTTGTGTCATGTTGAAACATGGTGGTGAGGAGAATATTAATTGGGAGTGGGATTCTAATATTCTTACTCAATACCCCTTCTTTTCAATTTTTAAATATTATTAAGATGGTTTGTTGAATCATTATTGATACTCATTTGGGAATCCTTATTGAATCTCTATTTATATTCATATATTATTCATTATTAGAATTATTTATTATTATATGATAAAATTAATGATGATTTATGATATTGTTTCTCTTCAAATGCGTGCTTCTTATGGATGTCCTTGTTCAAATTTAAGAGTTATCTCCCAAGGGTGTATTTTTATATTATTTGATGATGTTTCATAGTTATTATATTTATTATACTCTCAGGGATTATATATTTTGAAATTAAATTTGTAATTTTGGATGAAATAAAATATTCCACTCTAAACCAACTATATTTTCAAATATTTAATTCATTAATTTTTTTAAAAAATCATTGTCCTAATGCAGGACCAGTTACCTCATGTAAGGTTATATTTTTATAACTTGTGTATAAAGAACCCCATAATTCCTCATGCTTGGGATATCAACTTTTGTACCATATTTTCCATGGTATAATTACCCATGTACCTTCTAGGTCTTTGGGTTCCCACCTTTGTACCCTTCATGGATAGATATGACCACCCATTCACCATAGTAGGATTACTATTACTAATTCTTTCCCTTTTTTCTTGGGCTATCCAACATCTTATCCTCTTAGGATTGGGCTACTACTCGTTTTTCCTTTTATCTTATACAATATACAATATAAAACAATGTATTTGATGGTGATATATAAAGCCAAATTTCATCATGCACATACATATATTTTATAATATATCAATATTTCATTATACTGTTAAAACTAATTGAAAAGAAAATAGTTTTCATATAATTTCCAAATAGGTATCTTATAAAAATATTTCAAAAGTAGCCCTGCAGAAACAAGAAACTCAATTACCAATAAATTGTATTAAATTTCATATTTTAGAGGGTTATTCATAAAAACATACTCTATAAGATGTAAAAAATTTACATTCACGAGGAATATGAAATCAAATAAATAATAGTCTTTAGAAAATATTTCTTATCTATATTGTAAATAGGGGAAGATATCTGTCACTTTCAAAAAGATCAATGTTGAGAAATTGAAAAACAAAATTTTTATAAATCATTATATGGATGTAAATGTCAAAATTGAAGAATTGAAGGATATAAAAATGATTCAAAAATATGATGTGAAATCAGTACGAAGACATTTACATTTAAAAGGGATCATTAATAATGGATCCTTAGAAAATACCTTTTTAAATTGAAGAACTTCATTTTTATATGATACTCTTAGTCTTGAAAATTATTAGAATATTTTTTTAATTTAAAAATAATTTTGAATTAAAATAATTTTTGAAACCATTTTAAAATTTAAAAATCATTATTTTTATAATAGAATACTCATAATGAAGCAATAAATAATTGGAAAAAATATTGGCAACATAGTTAAAATGATACATGTGAAAAAAATAATAAATTTCTAAAAACTATTGTAAATGATGTCAAATAGTATAATACAATACAAAAAATTAAATTAATAATTTATATGGCCTTATTTTAACACAGTTTTCCACATATTTTTAATTAGTTTTTAAATATTTATAAAATAATTTTACACAATTTACTAAATAAATGGATATTTGTTTTTCTTATAATTAATTTTATTTAACATTCAAGTTTTGTTATAAATTATGTATTCTTAATATTGAAAATAATTAATTAAATATTTTTATTTTTTCCTAATATAATTATTTCTAAATAAGATATATTAATTTCCACTACTTTTAAATAATTTGATATGATTATTAATTAATAAATTTTTAATTATATTTTCTTCTATCTAACTTTATTTTTAATTTTGTACATTATCCATTAATTTAGTTTCATTAAAATAAATTAACATTACTAAGCATTATATTTATCTATTATATTATTATATTTTAACAATTTATGTTCTAATTTGATAGAATATTGTGTTTTTATTTTATTTTTTCATTGAGTAAATTATTTATATAATTTATTTATTTAATACATAAATTTTCACATTGTTGTAATTTTATGTTTATAGTTTAAATTTTATATAACTTACCGAATGTCTCACTGACGATGCTTCGGTAGCTCAACCCACTGTCACTTTGTCATTATCGGTGACTTTGTGAGTCAATGACATGCATCTGTATGCAAACCATAACTCATTCTCAATTTAACCTCGTTTCAACCTTTTTAATACATTTTATTAAATAAATTTAGTATTATTTTATTTTAGGGTTCATCTAGTTAGTAATTACTTTTGGTTCTATGTTATAAAAGAATTAGATAACTTCTTGTTTATCTTTTTTTTTAATTTTTATTTTTTTACAATTGTTTTAATTATTTTAGTTTGTTAACTAATTTTTTTTATTTTATGTTTTATTGGGTCACCAACCCAAATTATTTTTTTCTATCAGTGTTGGTCTCAATATCTCACACTGACACTGGTATTTCCCCCAATCCAACCACCGACGTGTAATCTACCTCCATTATTACTAATGGTATTTGATCAATTGCTTATTCTAGCATACCGACACTAACCATCAGTGTCAAATTCTCCCATATTCACTCTAAAACAGACATTGCATCGGTATCAGTCCCTTCCACCAGTATTACCATTGCCACCATTGTGTTTTTCCAACCACCCTCCCTGCTAACATTTATTTTCTCCCACCTACACATTATTAATAATAACATAGTTTCTCTATCTACTATTAGATAGTAATTACTCTCACCATCACCACCCATGCTCACCTCCTCCACATCTGACTCATGACACAGAATACAAACGCATAGAATCAACAAGACTATAATTGATACTCAGAAAAATCAAAATCAAACATGATGTTCAATCAAAACTCTTTATACCAATTGAACAATTATTCATCCAATTAAAATTAGATCAAGGATCATGATCTTTATGCTTTTTCCACTACAGGGAAGAGGATCATGTGCCTCTTGACCTAGATTTGAAAACTGCCACCACAATCGATGATTTTTCATTTCTCGAAGGAACTCACTATAGAGGATCTAGTATCCACTACAAGTTTCGATCTTCCACCTCCATGAATAGATCTATCGCCATGATGCATTTTGGATAAGGGTATTTCTTCTATAGGAGGAAGGATGGCCGCTGCAGCCCTTCCATGCAGAGAATAACCCCCCCCATGCAGCGTGATTGGGGGGAGGCAATAAAAAAACTAACATAAAAAACTGAAATATAAACTTAATTTACAAAATATATAAAACAAGTAAAATTATAGTAAAAAAAATAAGTAATATAAAATATAATTATATAAAATTTATTAAACAAAAAATATACTAAAATAAAATAATATTAATAAATTAATTTGTAAATTGAAATAAATAATTATGAATTATTAACATTAACAAATATAGATTTCAAAATTTAACTTCTTTAGTAAATGAAATACAAAAATTAATAAATAATCTTAAGTATTGAGTCTAATTAAATAAATATTTATCTCATTTGAAAATATAATAATTTTATACAACTAATTAGTAACAATATCTATTTATTAGAATTATCAGATATTAAATATTAATATTTATAATTATATCTAATTTTAAATTATATAATATAATTAAATAATTAAATTTTATAATCCAAAAATAATATTATAAGGTAACAATAATAATAACATTAATAATTAACAATTAAATTATGAATTTTAATAAATAGATAAATTATTCAATTAGATTTTATATAAATTAATAACAAATAACTTTTAATTATGTAATTTCATTTTAATAATAATAATCAGTTGTTTATTATGGTTTTTTAATAGTTTTTAACTTTGATCTGTTATTCTCTTCAGTAAAGGAACATTTGGGTGACAAAAACACATACATGTTCTTTCAACATACTTTTGCAGAGTTAGTTACATGATTTTTGTTCAAGCGACGTGTCATTCATATAAAACGAATGTGTGAGATTGTGTTTTGAATTAAAATAATATGTTGGAGGATGAAATTAGTGACAAATTAGAGATTAAATGTATGATTTAAAGGAATAAAAGATGTAATACATGGGGGAATTGATTTGAATCATATTAGGGGATCATTCCATCATTTTACACATCATCTAGAGCAGGGAAGAGTGATAAAATTGGTGAAGATCTTATAGAACTTCATGGAGAACCTCTTCCTATAGATCTAAGAAAGAGAATTGAAGCACTATTGTAGTTCATATGGGATTTATCTGTCTCCTCTATTTTCTTTTAAATTCCTTAAATTGTATTATAAAAATTTATTTTTTAAATATGATCTATACATGTAACTAATTATTTTATTTTTTTGGAATTTCTAGTCCTACTTGTTATCTTTTTCATACTTTTCACATATCATTTTAATGTGTTCATAATGGATTGGAATGATCAATTAAAAATTCATTCAACTGCATCATACAAATAGCATTTGATTTTTCGATTCAACAATAAATTGGTTAGAATGTATGTGGATACAATTTATAAAACATTTAATTTAAAATGAAAACATCATAACTAACAGTGAGTCTGTTCTATTGTATTTGTCAAATAATAATATTGCAGTTGATCCTTCTTTGGAATGGAAAACTCTAATATTGATCTTTTTTAGTGGCTTATCTCATAGATAGGGAATTAAGTCATTATATATTGGTGTAAATATTTCAATAATACTTGTGAAATGTAAATATTTTTATCCAATAGAAGGGAGTTTTCCCCAGGAATTATAATCTGATTTTTTATCTATCAGTGTTCTATATTTCAGTTTCTATGAATTTTAAAACTATTTTTGGTTTCTCCATAATTTTGAAAATAAATAAAAAATGGGGTTTTATTTAGTTCCTTATGAAAACATAAAAAATATAAAATTTACAAAAAAAATATTATAAACACCACTTCCACTACTGAAAACAGTTACATTGTTTGAAAAGAAATTTGGCCATTATCCTTCCCTGTGAGTTCGACCCTGCTTAAAAAATATACAGTAGCAGAAGGAAAACCTAAACGAAAACCGTTTACCCAATTTCAGAGATAGTTGGAAATTAGTTTTTGGTGCCATTTATGAGAAATTATCAAGCCATTACATTTCTATGAACTAAAAAATTTCATAAAATATTACATTAAAAAATGAAAAAAAACGAAAACTGAAATATAAATATACTTCATGTTCTGCTAAATTTTAACTTTTTTTAGTATTTCTAAGCTTCAGTTTACTATTTTTGTGCACAATTTTACCTTTTATTGCATATTTCATGAACACTAGGTCTTCTACTGTTAGAATAATTTCTATAAACCCTGATATAAACAAACACCTCAATGCACATAATAATAAAAACTCATCTAAAATCTGGAATTTAGATTATAGGGATCCAACACCTCCAGACTCCCAAAACCAATCATTACACTTGGAGAACGAGAGGCATAACATGAGGGAGTTCTAGATCATTGATGATTCAATTAGTCCTTTATTCCAACTTTCACCTTGATCACAAAACTATAAATTGAAAAAGTCCCACATTTCACTTCTTCCTTCATTTAATGGGATCTGATTTAGGGAATGCTTAAAATCATTAGAGATTTCTATATTATTGTGTCGTATTTACCTCTTATAGAACATATTGAGAATGATATTAGAATTTTATTCTTTTCCTTTTCCTTAAAGGGAATGCTCGGAACTGGTTTTTGAGTTTAGATGTGAAAATTTTCAATAACTGGGATCAAGTGTACCACTATTTAATCATCAAATTCTATCCCCAATGACAAAAGGTTGAATTGATAACAAAAATCACTAGTTTTTATCAATAGGATGGTGATTCTTTGCATTAACCCTGTAATAGAATAAAGTAACTTCTAAGGCAGTTTCCCCATCATCAACTCCCATACCACCTTCTCATTGATACCTTCTATGAAGGGATATCATCCTCTGGTTAGAACATAGTAGACAAAACTACAGGTGGAGTTTTAATGATACGACTGATGAGAAGTTGAGAAAAATATTTTATAATCATTCATTAAATTCAAGACATAAACATTAAAGAAGAAAAATAGTTAATTGAAATGTTTAATGATAGTAGTGGTTCAATGAATGAAACTCAAGCACAATTTGCTGAAATCATAAACCTACTTCAATATTTAATGGGCCAGATTTCAAAACAAAATATTAATCATTTGGGCTATCAAAACAATAAACATTATTTAAAGGAATATTGTACCCAGTGTGAAATGTTAGGGAATACTTAAAATATAGGTTCTAACATTGATATGCCATCCCAGAAACATGAAAACTTAAAATTTTTCAATTACGGTCCTAGGATGCCTCCTAAAGAATAACCATTTTAAAAAAATTACAACGAATGTTGTTGAACGAATCCAATATCTCATGGAATGATCATGGTATGATTAAGAAAACTGCTACCCCTATTTATCAGAACCAACCAAGAAAAAAATCTCAAAACTAACAAATGGGTGAATCATCAAACTCTCAAGTTAATATGGATAACACAGTGTTTTCTACGATGGATCAAATTTTGAATAAATTTCACTCTCAAGAATAAATATTTCTAAATCATATTATTAAACATGAAACCAAATTCTAATGTTATGAAATGAAAAATGATGTTATTTTGCAGAATATAGAAACATATATTGGCCAATTCGCTAGATATTGGTCTCCTCGGGAAAATATTAGGTTGCCTTGTACAACTGAACTTAATCATAGGGAAAATGTCATGGTTTTAGTAACTATAAGTGGGATATATACTAAATCAATTACTGAAAAACTTTCTTAAAATTTACAAAATGAATAACTATGTGAATCTAGAAATAAAAATCTTTTTTGTACCCATATAGAAATTCAATTGAAAAATTTTGTAAATGAAGAGAATCTGGATATTTCACCTGAATTTTTTTTAAAAGTCTTCTAAAAATTAGATTAATAAATTAAAAAAAACTGAAGAATATATGAGGGAAATTCAAATTTTTTGATAAATTTTTCCCACCCATACAATTCCTTGAGATATTTAAATCTCAAAGAATTACCAAGGCTGATATTCTTCAGTTTCATGTGTATTTGTCCAAAATTCGTGTGAATTTTACTTTTATCCAATATTTAATTAAAATACAATCTTATATGAAATATCTTAAGAATATGTTTTCATTAAAAAAGATACATGGATAATTTTCTTCTTATAGCCTCACCGAAGAGTGAATTGATGTGGTCCAAAAGATATCCCACCCAAAATAAATAACCTAGATAGATTTGTAATCCCTAGTACCCTAAAAAAATTGATCAGCTGAACATTATTTCTGCATTAGGAGATAGTATTATGCTACTCCCATTCTCACTATTTCCACTGTTGAGGTTGGGTGTACTTCAATCAACCAATGTCATACTCTAGTTAGCTAACCGTTATTCCAATCATCATATCTAGAGGGTAGATGAATTTATGATTGGGGTTTTTAAATTGTTTCTTTGTATAAACATCATAGTTTTTTGGTTGGGAGTGTGATCATCTAGTGACCATTATTTTTGGTATTCCCCTCTCATCTACAGTTGGAGCTGTAATAGATGTCTCTATGGTTCATGTGATTTTTAAAATTGGATAATTAAAAGAAGATCATAATGTGTTCAAAAAATTGAAAGGACCAATATTCCCTACAAACAATTCAATTGTAGAGTCCTTAAAAGCTGAATGATTATATAGACAATTAGATAAATTCAAAAATAAATCCTTTATTGAAGAAATTTATTTGGAAGTAGAAAATCCTTATTCCATGTCTCATAAGATGAAAATTCTTCTCAAACACTAAATCTGTATAATTTTCCAAATTTTGATTACATTCCAGTTTATGATGTAGGAGAGTCCTCTATTAATGAACATAGTATCTTTTTAGTGACTTTTATGATATTTTTATTGAAACGAACAATACTAAGACATTTGATGATTTTTTTGGAGAGATTTGGAGACCACATGATGAATCTTATTTAATAAATCTATTAAATTCAAATTTGTGATATCGGGATAGTGAGTTGTCCTCTTTTGACCAAAGAATAATAAATTCAGAATCTAAGCATCAAATTAGAAATCATTAATCTGTTCATACTTTTTACACAAGATATTGTAATTTATTTAGTCCTCATAGGCCCAATGGTCTTCCATCTAGTGAAAACCACACATTCTAGAATTAAAACCACTACCTAAACATTTAAAATAATCATGATTGGGTAAGAATACCACACATACTGTTATAATTTCTAATGATCTAAATTATAATTCATGAAGAGAATTTTCATAATGTTATTATAAAGTTTACAAAAATCCATTAGCTACACTATAACTGAAATTAAAGGAATTATTCACCCATTGTGCATGCATAAAATTACAATGGATCCAGACAATAACCCTGGGGTAGAAATTAAATGAAGGTTAAATCCCAACATGAAAGATGTTGTGAGAGATGATGTGATCAATCTACTAAATACAATAATAATCTATCCCATCTATGTTAGCACTTTAGTCTTCCCTATCCAGGTTGAGCTTAAGAAGGGTGGTTTCACTATTGTTAAAAATAAAAATAAGGAAGGAATCCATGATTGGAAAGCCCCAAAATAGAGAGTCTATATAGATTATAGGAATCTAAATTCAGCCACTATGAAGAACCATTTTCCAATTCCCTTTCTTGATCATGTTCTAGGGAGGCTTTTCTAGGAATTAATTTCTTTATTTATTGGATGGGTATTCTGGTTACAACCAAATTCCTATTTCTCAATAGGATCAGTAGAAGACTACTTTCACAAGCCCCATTGAAATTTTTTCTTATTGATGAATTCCTTTTGGGTTGTGTGTTGCCATAGCTACCTTTTAATGGTGCATGATGGCTATTTTTTCTTACATGATTTAGAGGATAATTTAGGTTTTATTGGATGACTTCTCCATTTTGGGTGGCACATTTGATTCATTTTTATGAATTATCGAGATTGTTTTTGAGAGATGTATGGAAACAAACCTTGAGAATAATTGAGAAAAATGTCAATTCATAGTTATTAAAAGGTATTGTTTTTAGTAATAATATTTCCAAGAGAGTTTTGGAGGTAGAGAATGAAAAAAAATGAAGTCATTAAAAAACTCTGACATCCTAAAAATGAAAAAGGTATTAAAAGTTTCCTAGAGAAAGTTGGTTTCAACCAAATGTTAATAAAAGAATTTTACAAAATCAATAATCCATTATGTTCTTATTAATCAAATATGATCTATTAAACATTTAAAAAATCTATTTGAAATCATTTAATCAGATTAATGAAAAACTCACTATATCACATGTCATCACATCAACCGATTTGAAACCCCTTTTGAACTAATGTGTGTTTTAAGTGATATGGATGTTGGATCATTACTAATATAGATGAAAGACAAGAAACATCATGAATTATACGATTCCATAATACTACTAGATAGTGCCAAAAAAACTGTACCACCACTGAAAAATAGTTATTAGGAATTGTGTTTTCTCTAGAGATGTTTAGATAGTGCCTTTTAGGTTCCAAATATATCATCTTTATTGATCATTATTCCTTGATGAAGATTCTATCAAAGAAAAAAAAACCAAACCCAAGTAAAATAGATGTATTTCTTGGTACAAGAATTTGATTTTTAGATTAGGGATAAATAGGGAGCTAAAAAAATAGTTGTTGACCACCATTATAGGATTCCCTATAACCATTCTAATGATCATATTGAAATTAATTCTTCTATTCCTAATGAAATTTTTCTCACTATGTTAATTAGGAAATCTGTATGGTTTACATATTTTTCCAATTTCTTGGAAATAGGTGTCCTTCCCAAAAATCTGTCCAATAATCTAAAAAAAATCATCTCAGAACTAAATTATTACCTTTGGGGTGGACCTTTTCTTTTAAAGAGGTGTATTGATGGGATTCATATGTGGTGTGTGATTGAGGAAGATATTATACTTATTCTAGAGAGTTGACACTCCTCTCCTTGTGGAGGTCACCATGGTGGTGAAAAGATTGCTCAAAAGGACCTCCAATGTAGTTTCAATTGGCCCACTAATATTAAGGATTATATGAGATTTATATTAGGTTGTGAAAAGTGTAAAAGAATAGGAATTTTTGGTAGGAAATTGAAGTTAACAAAAAAGGATAAAATAAAAGTATGAATTTTTGGATGAATGGGGTTTAGATTTTCTGGGTCCATTTTCATCTTAAAATGGGAATGAGTATATTATTATGGGTGTTGATGACATGTCTATGTTGGTTGAGGTAGTTGAACTACCCAACAATCAAATCCAATAATGTTATCTAATTTTTTAAAGGAAGATATTTTTATTATTTTGAGTCATAAAAGTCGTCATTACTGATAATGGAACTCATTTTATTAAAAAAATATTTAGTCCATTGCTATAAAAGTATGGTGGTGTTCATAATACTGCAACTCCCTATCATCCACAGTCAGGCGGACAAGTGGAAATCTCAAATATGGAACCAAATAAACTTATTGAGAAAACATTTTCAAGCTCTAGAAAAGACTGGTCTCATAAAGTGGTGAAGCTTTATTTTCATATAGATATTATTTTAAGACTCCAATAGGTATGTCTACATATAGAATACTATTTGGAAAATGTATTCATTTTTCTGTGGAGTTGAAACAGAAGTCGTTTTGGGCAGTTATGTCTCTGAACATTGATTTTGATAATGCTGGTGAAAGGAGGTTTCTTGTGATGAGTTTTTTTGATTAGAAAAGGAGAAAGAGGTAAGACAATTAATGAATATACATTATGTGGACTAAAATCATTCTTGATTATTTCATTCAAACCAAGAAATTTAAACCTAGAAAGAAGGTCCTTTTCTTAAACTCTAGACTCAAAATAATTATTGAAAGAATGAAGTCCAAGTGGTTTTGATGATTAAAAATTGTAAGATTTCATATGAATGAAGCTTTTGAGATAGTAGTTGTAGAGAAAAAAACATATCATGGTTAATGAGTAGAGAGTTAAGTTGTATTTTGAGGGACACCCAAAGGTCTTGGTTGACTTCACTATACTTGAAAACAGATTCTGAATAATGTCTGGCTGAAGACCTAAACCATAGAAATGCATGAGAGGAAACCCATAGTTCATGATTTTCCATTTTTTTGTATCACTTCTTATGTTGAATAAAGTTATTTTTTAATTCTATATTTTTCTTGAAATTCTTGTGGCATCATTTTTCTTGGTCATCTTATTCTAAATTAAGAATGATGATATCGTTGTGTCATTAAAGTAGTTTAATTCACTTGCTAGATGATTAATGATAAAATTTGAATTCTGGAAGTACTCCATTGTTTGTTTCCAATAATATTTTATGATCCTTCCATTTCAATATCATTTAACTGATAAGCCATAGTTTACTGTTAATGGTGAGTCATTGACTCAGTAATGCACCTGAGCCACCGACATTACAGTCAATGACTCCTTAGTAGTACTATCAGTGACTAAGTTAATGTTATTAAAATAATTCTCTTTCTTCTAGAATGATATTATATAGCATGTATTCTGGCTAAAAATTATACTATATATTTATTTCATTTTCACTATTTATAAAATTATGCACCCCAAACTTTTCATGAAATTGTTTACTTATTGTACTGGAGTGTGAAAATAAAAATTAAGCATGTTCCTTATAACAAAAAACTGCATTTCCATTTTAATAAATTCATTATACTTCTTGAATTAATGTGTGGGAGTGCGTAAATGTGGACTAATTGTTATATTTTTGAAGCATCATTAGGTTGGGGTGTTTAACATGCCTTTTTCTTCTCTATTTGACAACTATTTGATGAAAAAAATTTAAACATGTGTTCACCCTTTTAACTGTTCACTTATATAAGTTGCATTATACTATTTTAACTATAATAAAAATATTTCTCACTTAATAAAATGTTAATGTATGTATTCTGGAAATAAACATTTAATAAAACATCCTATGTAACAAACTACACTTTCTGTGAACTTCACTGAGACCCTTTTTAACATGTCATAAATCTACCTATTTGAAAATATGTTTTGAATATTAATTTAAAAATTGATCTTATCCTCCTTTGGAACTCAACATTGGGGACAATTTGTTGTTTTATGTTTGGGGTTGGGGGTTAATTATTTACTGAGCCAAACGGTGTTTAAATGAAATCCCATCATTTATCACTGCATCATAAATTATTTTCTAAAAAAATGTATATATTTTTTTGAAATTATTTCTCAAATAATAATTTTATAAGGCTTCACACTGTTTTTCAAAGGGGGCTTTCCTATTTATAGTTATTTACTAGTAGTTAATATATGATTTTCATCTGAAATTATTTTCGGTGATTGATTTCTGAGTGCATATACTTAGCGATTTTATAAAAAGTTGGTTTACGAACTATGTTATAGATTGATATGGTTAATATTTTTTTTGAATTGAGATTATATCTTTAGGAACTAGAAGTTTGAAATTAATTCTATACAACATAAATTCTTTTTATTTTTAAAAATTAATAACATTAGTGATCTAATTTAAATTGTGGACCAATGCATCTCTTGAAACCAGAGTAATTTGGGCAATTGGGATCCCACAGCAAATCTTTATGACTGTAGATGTTGGGTGTGATTTTATTTACTTAAATCCGTCTTTACACTTTGAATAAGTGCATATGAACAGTGCATAACACTTGTTACATGGATTTGAAAAAAAATAAAGTTTCTAGGGTAAAAAATGAGTGCATTAAGGTGAGGGGAATGATGAATGGAAAATGAAGAAGGGGATAATTGGTTTATAGGGGAATCATTTATGTTGTATCAATAATGTTATTCAAAAAAATATATATATATTTGGAACCTAGGTGAATTCAAAGTGCAATGTTCCTTTTGTTATGTTTAATATTTCAAATTTATATAACCTGTTATCACTCTTGAACTTATAAAATATGTTTGGATTGGATTGGGTCACTAAGAAGAGTTATATATAAGGCATGACACCATCTTTGATAGGTGATTCTTTTCAGTCTTGATTACCCTTTGAATATTTTTTCTAGGCATGAAATCTTTTGATCATTTAATATCATAATCCAAAATTAAATTTTTTAGTCCAATGACATAAAATGACAGAAATGTTACAATTTGAGCTTAATTATTAATGTTTAAGGTTTTCCACTGATAACAATAAATGGGATTGTTTTATAAAAAATAATCTTTGTGTGTGGGAGAATTTCATGTGGCCTTATTTTGACACAGTTTGGAACGCCTTTTTAATTATTTTTAATGATTTATAAAATAATATTACACTCTTTACTATATAAATGAACCTTTTTATTTTATTAATAAATACTATTAAATAAAAAACATTTATAACAAATTATGTATTCTTAGTCGTAAAAATAATTAATTAAATGTAACTATTTTTTCTAATACATATTTTTTATAATTAGTTGTGTTAATATACTGGACATTTAAACAATATGACATGTTTATTAATTAATAAATTGATAATTTTATTTTTCATATATCTATCATCATTTTTAATTTAAAACATTATCCATTAATTTAGTTTGATTAAAATAAATTAATTTGATTAATCATTATTTTTATTTATTCTATTAATATAAGTAAACAATTTATGTTCTAATTTTATAGAATATTGTGTTTCTATATTTCTGCTTTCATCTAGTTAATTAGTTATTTAATGTAGTTTTCTTATGTCTTTAATTTTCAATGTGTTTAAATTTTATGTTTACTGTTTACATTTTATGTCACTGACACATTGCTCACCGTCGCTACTTCGGTAGCTCAACCCACTATCACTTTGTAACTATTAGGGACTCAGTGGGCCACAGACGTGCATCCTTATGAAAATAGTAACTCGTCCTACTTTTATTCTAACTTAATCCTTTTAAACTTATTGTTTTAAATAAATATATCATTATTTTATATCATTGTACTTCTAGTTAGTCATTAATTTTAGATCCATATTTTTAAAAAGTAGTTAACTTTTATTTTAAGGTTTGTTTCTTATTCTTCATTTTTCAATTTTTTTTCGTTTGTTTAAAAATATATTTATGTTTTGCAGGTTATGTGTTATAGAGTCACCAACCTAATCTCTTTTATTTGGTCTGTGTCAGTCTTATCATATCATACCGACACCGGGGTTTCCCCCAATCCTTCCACCGATGTGTAATCTACCTCTTTTTCTATTGATGGTCTCACCTCCCTCACCTATTTCATCATACTGACACTGACCATCAGTTTTGGTCCCTCCCATATTCACGCCACTACCTACACTGTGTTGGTATCAGTTCCATCAACCTGTATCACAACTGTCACATACGTGATTCACCACTGACACACCACTTTGAAATTCCTTTTCTTCCACCTTCATTCTGCTATAGATGACAACCTTTATCCATCTAATATGAGGTCGATGTTACACTTTCCATCACCACCCCTGCTCACCTCCTCCACATTCGACCCAGGAAAAAGAGTCCCAATGCATAGACTCATTAAGACCATAATTGACACCCAAAAAAATCAAAAACCAACATGAATCTCAATCTCAACACCTTGTACATATTGAACAATGATTCAACAAACTAAAATTAAATCACATATCATGAGCTCTCCACTTATTCCATTCGTGGGGAAGACAATCACATGTCGCTTGACCCAGATCTAGAAACCACTGCCGTGATTGATGATTCTCCGCTGCTCGGAGGAACTCATTGTGTAGGATCTTTCCATTGTTAGTGTTGAGCAGCCACCACCTTGGGTAGCCATTCCACCGAGATGCATGGAGGAGCCCGTTTTTTCACCAATTAGAGTATGTAGGGCCATCATGGACCCATAGTGTAAATAACAACAACCCCCCAAGCATCATGATTTCGGGGGGGGGGGGGGGGGGTTGAGGAAGACGATTAAAAACTAACCTAGAAAACTAAAAAAATATAATGTAAAAAACTATATAAAACAAATTTAATTATAATAATCAACGAAATAATAATTTTTAAATATAATTGTTTAAAATTAATTAAATAAAAAATATATAAAAATAAAATAACATTAATATCTTATAAAGGAAATTAAAATAATAAATTATGAATTATTAACTTTTGTAATTATAGTTGTTGTAATTTAACTTCTTAAATAAAATAAATAACAATATTATTAAATAAAATTATATAATTAGTTTAATTTAATAAATAACAATCCAATTTGAAAATATAATAAAGTTACATAACTAATAACATACAATATTTATTAAATAGAATTTTCATTTATTAAATATTAATCAGAAAAATTTAACTTAATTATAATTTAAATAACTAAATTAAATAATAATTTTTTTTAATCTTATAATAAATTATAAGGTACTTAAAAAAATAACATTAATAATTAAAAATTAATGTTATTTTGTGAATAAAAAAAATAAAATTTTCAATTAAATTATATATTAATTAATAAATAATAAATTTAATGTATGTGATTTAACATTAATAATAATAATGAGTTGTTTGTTTTTATTTTTTAACATTTGTTAACATTTCCTGCTTACTCTCTACTGTAAAGATATATATATGTGACAAAAACACGTTCTTGTTCTTTCAACTAACGTGGGCGTAGTTAGTTATATGAGTTTTTTTTCAAACGACCTGTCATTCATAAAAAATGAATGTGTGTTGTTGCATTAGTAATTACAAGACTATGCCGGTGGCGGAAATTAGTGAAAAAGAATATTATAATAGTAGGATTAAAAGGAAGGGTAGTAGTAACACACAAAGGAATTGATTCGACTATGATTGGGGGATCATTCCATAATTTGACACATTATCCAGAGCAGTGCAGAATTAGAACATTGGGGCAGATATTGGCGAACTTCTTGGAGAACCTTTCCTGGAGATACAATAAATAGCATTGCAACACTCTTGTAGTTTATATGGGAGTTCGCTCTCTCATCTGTTTTCTTTTCAATTCATAAATTTTAATATAATGATTTATTTTTTGAATATGATCAAGAGAGTTAACTAAATTAATGAGTTTGGTGAATTTATATATAACATGGTTTTTTATATCATCCTCTTCACATATCATTTTAATGTGTTCAATATTTATAGGTGAGATCAATTCTGAATTTTGTTCAACTTAATCATTCCTCAAACATTTAATTTTCTATTCTATGATCATTTGGTGAGAATAACCTTTGATAAATTTTCTAAAACATTGGATTTAGAATGAAAACTTCAGAACAAATGGTGAGTCATTTCTGTTGTATTTTTTGAATCAAAGAACTATAGTTTATCCTTATTTTGAGTAAAAAACTCTCAGATTGATTAATATGAGTGACTTATCACCTAGTGAGGGAATTATGTGAGTCGTTTTTCTAGTAATTTTTTCAATCATTCATTCAATGAAAAAAAAATTCAGCCATTAGAATAGAGTATTCCCAAGGCATTGCATTATTACTGTTCTCCTAACATCATTCAATAATTCAGTTCCTTGCCATTTTCAAACTATTTCTTGTTTATTTTTAGTTTATAAAAAATTTAAGAAAATGTGGTGTTACCATACTACCTTCTAAAAACATAAAAAAAATATAAAAATTGAAAAAATATAAATAATATAGAAACCACTTCCACTACTGACAAAATGCGGGATTCATTAAAAGGAAATTTGGTTATCATACTTCCCAGCGGGTTTAACCCTACTAACCAAGTATACTGTAGTAGTAAAAGATGATAAATTAAAAACATTCACACAATTTCGTTAATGGTTTGGAATCAATAGTATGAAATAATATCTATAAAATGAATCTTGGTATATCAGAAGAAGATTCCCAAATTAAATGAATATGTGTCGGTGGTTTCACTAAAATCATCACATTAGGTAAATTATTTACCAAGGAAATGAAATTCATAGTTGAAATGATAAAATATGTGAATAAACATATTATATTAAATTTTTTGTTGTTTTATAAAAAAATAACATAAAAATTTCTCCGATCTATAAACATTTAAAAGGATTAGTTTTTTAAAAATGAGATTTAAAATGAATTCCTTATCAATTTTCTAATCCCTTGATAAAAAAATCAATGAAGGATAATACTTAATATGGTTCTATAATATCATTTAGCAATAAATAAAAAACATAAATCCATGGAATATATACACACCACATAAAATAATAATATTTCTAGAAATGACATAATTCGAAATGAATAAAAATTGAGATTGGAAACCCTACCCTATTCATCACACTTAGTATAAGGAGCTCTAATATTTTTGGGTGATTTAATCATATCTTTGATGAAATATTGATTTTATTGATTTTTCATTGGTCACAGGGTATAAAAAAATTATAGGGATCTTGGGGAAGCATAAAATGGGAAATGGAAGAGAAGAAGATTTTGAAATACAGAGTGAATGTAATGGGCTGTTAAAAGATCCATTTTATAAGTGAAGAGAGTGCTATTTTGTTAAATACATATAAGTTCATATTAATTTTATTTCATTTTCATAGGTTCCTCCTTTTGAAGTTAATATTGGGTAATAGATAAATCTTTGTCAATCCGTTTCCCATCCACTAAAATTAGAAAATTGTTTTAAGGTATTTAACTATTTACCCTAATCTATCTTTTTACCATTATTAAATATTAACATTATAAAAATCATAACAAAATAAATAAATCATTTGTATTACCAAAAAAAATTACATTATTTTATAATTTAAATATTTTGAATTTAAATATTGAATCCATTTTCTCAAAAAAAATGTTTAACGGTTTTTTAATTGAAATTTAATATTTGTTAACATTATACATAATAAAAATGAAAAAATTAGTTTTTTTGATATTAGTGACATAAATAGTTTTATTATTACCCAAATAAAAGTTATGTGTCTTTATAATTAATAATAAAACTATTTTCATAATGATAATGTTTTATTTATAGTAAAAAAATTAAATACAATTATAAAGATAAATGTTTACTCATTTTTCAAAATGATGAACATAGGTTTTATAAAATAAATATTATATATCAAATATATATATTTAAAAAAATATTTTAATATGAATAAATATTCATAAATTTTTATATTTTTATTATATTATAATTATTGAATAAATGTTCTTGAATTTGTGAAACATCTATTTTGTACTATTCAACACAACAATCTGTCATTTTAAAAAATTACAATGAATCAACATATGAATTTTTTTAAAATAATTAAAAAATGAATTATATTTTATAAAATTAAATTTATGAAATTTAAATGATAATCATTCAAATGGAAATAAAAATTATTAATAAAAGTTATTTTTATAGGAAATTAATCTTTCAATCCTTAAATTTTCGTGATATTATATCATATCAATTTCCAATTAAATTATTCTTCATAGATTAGTTCTAAATGTCAAATATTATTAAAATTACCATTTTAAAGAGATAAAGTAAATTTTTTAGTTAAAATTCACATCACATCAAAAAAATTTATTTCAAAAATATCCCTTTTAACATTAAGTAATTTTAATTACATTTTATTGTTGATATTTAACCCTGTCATTTTATATAATCAAATAATTTTCATTAAAATTCATAATAAATTCTTTAAAAGTAATAATATATAAATGGAATTTACCAGTGATTTTTTTTTAAAAATAACTATATTTTAATTTTATTTAATTGGGGATATATTATTCTTTTAATTTTCATTTTGATTATTCAAATAATATTTCACTTTCATTTTGGTATTTAGAATTTAATTTAATTTTTTCATTTTATTTCATAATAATATATTCAAAATAAAATTTATTTCATTTAAAATTAACACTAAAATTTCATTTTCTTATTAATAAATCCTAAATGATTTGTTTCAATGAAATTTCAATTAACAACCATTAATGTAAAAACATCATTTATCCATAAGATAAAAAATAATAAAGTTATGATTTCTAATGAGGTATCAATCTCACTATAAAGTAATGACTATAAAACAGTTATTTTTCATCATATTAGTCATCTATTAATATTCTAACCATTTTATTTAAAATATACCTTTATCATCTATAAGAATTCATAATTTATATAGGCCTAAATTTAATAAAATCATTTTGATGATCATGATTCTACCCAAATATAAAAAAAATTATGATAATTTCAAATTAATTAAAATTAAATGATCATATACATTTGAAATCTCAATATTAAGATGCCTTCCACAATTAAACATCCATTTAAATCTATGAAACATTTAAATAAACTATTATGGAATTTGGAAAACCTATTAATTATTTATTTTAAAATTGGGTTTCTTTGTTATTTTCTATTATGTTAATTTAACCGTACAATAATGATATGCTCAAATCATTAATAATTGATCATAGAAAAAATTATAATTTTCCAAAGAAAATCCCTTCTCGTTGTCAAAAAAGGTGTTCATTTAGGCCATTTTTTCATGAACCAAATTACGATTGAGTTAGTGACCAATTTTACCCTTTTATAGTTACTGAACCGAGGTATATGTTTTTCCATAGTCTACATCAAATTATAGTATTCAAACAATAATTTAATTTTTTGGAATCCACAATCAATTTATTACCCTATATTCATATACATAATCATATCTATATGGTTATCAATAATAAAAATACTACATGAATCTAAATAATAACTACAATAATCCTACGAAACTAGTAAATATTTATCTAATGAACCTTATTGCTTTCCAGTTCCACACTATCAGTTCTGGTGCTTAAATAACCCACTTTACATGCTAGAATTGTTACAAAGTGATATTTTTGAAGCAAAACATTGAAATATCACAAATAAGTTTTAGAGATTAATTATTACTTCTCACGATAATATCATAATCCCATGAATCGAAGGATTTGTGTATTTTAGGATTAGATAAAAAAAGTAACTTATTTTGTGATACTTGTGAAAATTTATCTATAATTGAACAACAATTGTCTCCATTTAGACACATCATAGGTTTTATTCACCCACATAACCTCGGGAATGATAACATAATAAGGGGGTGATCTAAAACACTTAGTAAGTGAAATTGTTTTGACATATAATCATTGGTTAGATAAAAATAAAATAAGAAAAATGGGGGTTGGGTACATATATTAATTTTAAAGTACATTAAACTATAAGAGTTGTCTTCAAGAAATAATAAAATGAAATGTTTTTTAAAAATGAGAAAATATATACCATATAATATGATTGAATAAAACATGATATAATAAACATGATCCATGGTAGAATAAAGTAAAAATATAACATAGAAATGTATAAAATATATTAGAATATGACATCAATATCTAACTTATTAAAATAACAATGTGGTCATGGCCTAATAACCAATATACCCACTCGGGGTAGGGATAAAAATTGACGTATATTATGTTTTGGGTGAAAAATCAACATACCTTATTGGGATTGGGATTAACAATAATGTACAATCTTAAGATTGGAGTTAAAAATGTATACCCTCATGGTATTATGCTTACCAAATGTGTACCCTCTTTATATTTTTCTCACCACCTGTGTACCCTCATGGTCATGGAATTAAACCCATCAATACTTTTTAGATCCTGAGTTATAAAACCTCAACCGTTTAATGGGTGGAAAATATAACACCCCATACATAATCATACACATATATGTGTTATATAATATATAAATAATATATCATAATATTTAAAACCCTTACAAAAACAAAGATATATTTTATATCACTTCCTAATAGTATCGCATAATGAGATATAATAGATAGGTTAGATGGTTAAAAAAATTTATAACTGAATATGATTAATTCATATTGAAATTTATATAGTAATTCAAAAACATAACTCAATATAGAATAAATAATGTAGAGTTTATTAGATAAATTTAATTGGATTATGAAAGAGTGTTTAGAAAAAAATTTATAACATTTCCATGAAAAGAAGATGTTTTATGTCACATTTGTTGAGATCACATTGAAAAAATATAAAAATAATTTTAAATATAATTATATGGAAATAAATATAAATAATGAAGAACTAAAAAACATGTAATGATTTTAAAAAAATTTATGTCGAATAATTTTGATCACTTTTTATTTTTAAGAGATTTTTCAACAATAGATCATTGAAATATATCTTTTTAAAGTAAAAAATTTACTTTTTAAATGAATGATTTTACTATTAAATAATATAGATATATATACATTTCACTTAAAAATAATTAAAAATTTAAATAATCTATAAATAAAATTTAATTACTGAACTTGATGCTTCTTAATAAATTATACTCATAAGGATGAAATAATGTATTTGTATGGAAATCATTAAAAAGGACTTCCATATCAAAGTGAAACATATAGGAGATATTAAATAAATATATTCATTAATTTTAAACAAATTAAATTTATTGAAAATGAACATAATAAATTATTGAATTTTTTATAATAAAATATTTAAAATTAATGTTGAAATACAGTACGAAGGTTTCCAAAAAAGTTGTGGGGTTGGTTTCACATACCAGAATTGCATCAGAACAATTATTTATTAAGTGAAATCAAATTAGGAGATAAATTTTTAAAATCTCATGAATAACTAAATGAGATGAATCTTAAGTGGTGTTTATATATAAATGTCATACTAATACCATTTTTGGATTATCATTTAAAATATATCTCAATTTGATAATGAGATCTGTGAAAAACCCCTTATAGATATGGTAATCCCTTGAAACAAAAGTCCAAGAAAGATAATACTTGAGGTGGCTATGTAGTAAATTTGAAAATCATTGAAATTTAATTAAAATACAACCATAGTTAATATATAAAAAATTTTATAAATTACAAACACAACAGAGTACGAAATAGGAAGTAAACACTAATTGAATACTGTACACAAAAAGTTCGGCTGAAAGTAATGGGGCCGGAAATACAATCCCAACAGTAAAGTACTGGTACAACAGAAAGCAAGTACAACTAGAAAAAAAGGGACAACTACTAAAAAGGGAACCTCCAGGAACGTCCGTCGAGTATCCTACCTGAAGGGTAGGTACAAATGTCAACCTCAACACTCAACGTATGTTGGTCCACTTCGTGTACCATCTCGCCTTGTGGTCCACCTCTGGGTATCGTCTGGTCCTGGATCGTTCTCTACCTCTGTCAATGTTGTCCGATGTCTGCATCCAACACAACGACGTGCGGGCATAGCCCGAGCATGTGTGAGTATAACGACACTAGGTAGGGACCCCGATACCCCTCAAGGTCTCCCAGAATCAACAAAGAATAAACCACAGAAGAAAGATACAACCACAAATTATCAACCAACCCTACATAGGTATATTCCCATACATATAACTAAGTTACCAAACTCAGACCGGCTCCAACTCTCGAGCCCAAGTACAATCAAATTCCAAAAAGGAGGTAAATTCAATCACCATGATGATAAAGAATGAAAGACATGTATCAGCTCACACAGGTATGACACAACAGTAGAGAGACATAGATTATCAGATGTAGACACTGGATCATCTAAGTTGTCGCACCCACATAGGATACAAGACCAGATAAGCTGTCAGACCCACACATGATACAAGATCGGCTATCTCGAGAGTAATAGAGATGATTAGATGTAGTCACTAATTCATCTAATCTGTCAGACACACACATTATACAAGACCGGAAAAGCTGTCAGACCCACACAGGATACAAGACCAGCTACTCTGTCGGACCCACACAGGATACAAGTACAGAGGTCAAACTGCCGGACCCACATAGGATTCAAGAATAGTAGTCATCGCTATCGAACCCATGGAGGATCCCTGTAGAGTATTCATCGCAATCGCTGCCAGCTCTAGGGTTTTCACACACAACACACTCGATTCCGAGAGGGTCCGCTTCTTGAGAAAATCATTTGATACATAAACTATCATTAACTCTAGATTTGATGAATCCCAAAGTTCCATCACATCAAGAGGAACCCAACGCGATAGACGACATGTCAATCGGACGCACGGTCTAAGAGTTATTGGATTTTCCGTTTCAGGGGCTAGGTTGGAATTACGCTCGTTCTAAACCAAGCTTTTTTCCAAAGTCATCATAAAATCACTTAGATTATAGTAAAAGGACCGCCTTGTCTCCAGGATCCCAGTGCCGTAGAAGGTGCATAGTTTGGACGTGTAGTCTTAATGATATTCACGTTTAAGAAAAACGAGCCTCACCCGTCAAGCCTAGTGGGCTGGTGGGTCAGCCCGACCCTGTTCGGTGGGCCGACCCGGTTGAGGGGTTGGCTCGGCTTGATGGGGCACGACCTAGCCCAGTGGGAAACCACCTGACCCGGTGCAGCGCTGCCCGACCCGGCGGGGCACGACCCAGCACGACGGGGCGCGACCTGGCCTAGCGGGGTGAGGCCCGGTCCCACGGGGCGTGGCCCGGCCTGGCACGAAGGGGTGTGCCTCGGCCCGACATCAGGTGGCTGAGCCAGCGGCCGGCCCCAGCTCAGCCAGCTGGCTACACGGAGCAAGGTGCGCAGCTCCCGGTTCCTCGTAATGGAAGCACCGAGCGGCGCCGCCCCTCCTACCTGGCCGCCCGAAGCCGGTCGGCTTCTTCAGTGTGAGCGGCCCACAGTTGCGGGCTGAAGATCCTCCACATGTGGCGCCCATGGGCATCATGGTTTCTTCCGCCTAGCCGGACGATGAGCCATCTAATACATCCACCGAAGCGGCCCGCCCAGCGTGGGCTACGGTTCTCCAGAGCGTAGTGCCAAGGGGGCCTCACGGTTCTCCATCCCAGCCGGCTTTGGCTGGCCAGTTCCTCCAGCCCGGCCGGTCATGAGACCGGCCGGTTCTTCTTTGGCCAAGCGGCCCGGTTGTGGCCACGGTCTTCCCCTCTACATGAGGCACCTGATTCCATAGTCCTTTAACAGGCCGACGCATGGCCGTCGTTGCTACTGCCGCATTCGGACGTCACCACACCCTGTTCGTCATCAACTCCGGTCACCGCTACCTCTTCCATCTCCATCACCATTGTAAACAAAAAAAAAAGAACAACATAGGGTTGTCGGGCCATGTTCGTTCGGATCCGACCCTTCGGGTTAGGTGATATCAGATGGCCGAAGACATTCCCAAGGATTCAACAAGAAAAGAATACAATTCAATCACTTAAAAATAATACAAACCCCCTACCTCGTATATGACGTTTCACGTCGACGAGCTGCGGAAGACGAGCATCGCGGACGTCAGGAGCAACATTATACGAATGTCGATTCCATTGACGTCGGGGTGCGTCCGAACAAGAAGCGTTGTGGGAGAAGTTATTCGCATTCTTCATCGGAGATGTTCTTCATTGAAGAATGGTGTTCTCCATTGGAGAATGAAATTCCACACCATAAGTTTTATCCAATGTCCCCCCACAAATATTTTCCAAGACAATCTAACAATAGGCTTCCACCAAAAATATAAACATTCCATGCATTTCAAATTAATTCAAATGAAATCATGACACCTCCAAATAATTAATACATACATTAATTATCCTTGAGTTGGAAACAATATGTGGGGAAAGTGGAAAGGCTCCACTTAATGTGGGAGTCCAAAGGTTTAAGGGGTTAAAAGGGGGGTTAGGTGCTCATGTGGGCCCCAACACACATTATCCTCCCATGGGAGGTTATGTGGGGTTAGGGACCCACCTCCAACCTCCATATGGTGGATTTAACCACCACCTTTATAAAAGTTGTATAAGACATAAATTTTATTTAGTTAAATAAAATTTACAGAAATTAACTTTCGACCTGCTTAAAATGAAACTGCGGTAAAGGTCCCCTTAAGTGAATACTGGCGCTGCGAGTTCATCGGTGTCCTTGGATTTCAATTCCGAGCACCGATTCGAAAGATAGAAAACCCCACATGTATGTTTACTGAACGTACCCGAAAAAAGCTTCAGAAATTGATTCCGGGCACACCGGGCATCTGAATTAGGTGCTGTCAGAAACCACAGACTCATAATATTCCAAAGAATTTAAGAAAAAAATTTCATTGATATTTAAGGGTCTTTACATTACCCCCACTGTAAAGAACTGGAAATTTCAAGGATAATTTTTTATTAATTTTCTTTGTAATTTTACGAGTGCACAGTTTCAGACAGCACTTGATTCCAAGGCCCGGTGTGCCGAGAATCAATTTATGAAGTTTATCTCGGGTATGTTCAATAAACGAATGAGTGAGTTTTTCTATTTCGAGAACCGATGCTTGGAATTGAAATCCGAGGGTACTGATGATCTCACAACACCGATAATTGTTTAATAGGACCTTTACTGTAGTTGCGTTTGGAGCAGGTTGAGGATTAATAATTGGGGATTTAGAATAAAAGAAATAAAATTTGTTGTGTACAAATTTTATTTGTTGAAGGTGGTTAATATCCTACAATGGGGGAGTTAGTGGTCGGGGCCCAGCCCACCTAACCTCCCATGGGAGGGTTTAGTGTGGTGGGGCCCACACAAGACCCTAACTCCTCACCTCCCCATCAACTCCCCAAATATCTTCTTTAAACCCCTTTTTAATTAACTTGTTAATGTTGACAACACACCCATTTATGGGACCTCTGCACTTTCTCCTCTCCCATTAATTCATTACAACATCTTTATTAATATATTGAATCCTCAAATTTAATTAATGATGTGTTTGAATTTGAAAAGGAGGGGTTAATAAAAATATTATCCAATTCTAATATTTTATTAAGGGAGGAGCCTTTTGATGGTAGGGGGATCCACTGGAGAATTTATTCTCCTTCCTTCCCTCTCTCCTCTTCCTCCATTGTTGCACCACCATCGAGGTTACATCTTATCCGAAGAGACACCGACGAATGAGCAGGGATCGGTAGCGTGGTGCAGGAACAACGAACTACTTTGACTTTGACGTCTTCCCTACGTCTGATCCAATGAACGACGCTCAATCCAGGATCGAAGGAATTTTTTTACGGAAGCGAAGAACGCCAATGACCATCATAACATTCACCTCTTTCATTATGACGACAACATCGAACTGACGTCCACTCCCTTTCGCGATCTCATCAATGAACGTCGAACGACACGAGGTAGGGTTTTTAATTAAGTATGATTTTATTCCTTTGATACTTTCATTCTAAAAACAAAGAACGCAGATCAACTTATTATCAAGATTATCTGTGAATGTTTTCCTTGTGGGTTGGGAAGAAATATTTGAAAGAAGTTATACGGGTTATCTTCGTTAAATGTTTTATTTATCGACCTTCATTGATTAAATATTTGGCCGCTTGTTATCAACATAATGGGAGGATATCAGACCACACAAACAAGGCTTATCATCCTCCCCATATCTTGTTAAATCGTCGTTGATCATTATGGAGAAGGAGGCGCGGTGCCATTGCACTGCGCGGGAATGAAGAGGACCGCGACCGGAGCAGGCTGCCACGGTGGTGCGCGCCGTCGTTGTGCCGCGCCGGTGAGGCTAAAGGGACCACGACCGGAGTAGGTTGCGGCGGATGTGCGTGGTGCCGTCGCACCACGTTGGAGAAATTAGTGGAGGCCTTTGCCGGAGCGGGCCGCGGCGGAGGAGCGCGGCACCGTCGCATGACGCCGGTCAAGGAAGAGCCACATCGGTCTAGCAGGGGGCAGCCGGCCAAGCCGGTCGCCGACGCTCCTATAGGCAAGACCCCCGCAGGTCCCGCAGCGGCTCAACCGGTCGTCCATAAAGGCCGACTATTTTTCCAGAAAACCATGGGGTCGTAACCCCTAGACCCTCCATTAGGACAGACACCACCGGGGGGCCGCCATTTCCGAAACAAAGGGGGACGCGCCCCCTTCACACCCCGCTCAGCCGTGAGCCGTGCCGCGGCCGACCTCTGAGCCGGGCCGCAGGCCACACGGGCTGGCCCGGCCGTGCCCAGCCTGGCCGGGTCGCGCCCCGCCGGGTCGGGCCACCCGTGCAGGGCTGGGCCCCCCGTGTCGGGCCGAGCCATTAGCACCGGGCCGGGCCGCGCCCAATTGGGCCGGACCCGGACCCCGTCGAACCGGGCCTAGACCCCCTATTTTCGGACCAGGTTTGTTCAAACGCCCATATCATGGGCTACGAACCTCCGATTGACGTACCGTCAGCTGTGTAGGGATCCTTGGATAGACTCTGTTGTTTCGGTATTTTACAGGCAAGCTTTCGAGGATGTTTGGGTATGGCTAGGTTGGTTCGAACACGAAACCAACCGGGCCCTTAGAGAGGAAACGGTTATAACATGAGTTCCGGACGTTAGATTTATGTGCCATCGACTTTGTTGGAATACTTTTGGTGAGACGGATCTTTTGGTATACTTCATCTGAGCTTTGGACACAGATGGAGTACATCCGGGTTGGATTGTAATTGAAATCCAACCGGGCCGTTGGAACTGAAAATCTAATAACTCTTAGACCAGATGTCCGTTTGAAGAACCGTCAACATCATTGCTAATCATGTTGAAAAAAGTTACCTAGGAGTATACAATATGAGAGTTCAGGGTACAGTTGACTTACAGTTGGGTTGGTTCATATACGAAACCAACCGGGCCCCCGGGACGAAATGACTAATAACTCACAGATCAGGCATCTGATTTGCTCTCCGTCTGTTGCATTGAGACCCTTGTGTCGAGGCGGTTCTTTGTGATACTTTTTCATGAGACTTTGTGATACTTGGAGTATCGACCAGTAGCTCATGGAGTGGATCCTCTCAGAGACGAGCATACGGAGTGCAGAGACCTAGTAGATGTGGACCTGACGACTGCTTGACTGATTCGACTTGGAGTGAGTTGACTAGCCCAGTGGACGGAGCACCTGGTATTTGGTGGCAGACCCACGAAGGACATAGCGCCTAGTAGTTGGCAGCAGAACCGCGGTACTCGATATGAGGAGTACCTCTGTAGGCTAATAGTGGAACCACTACTATGTTTGGGCGGCGGACCCCTGGGGGGAGCACCACTGTGTTTGGGTGAGAACCTGTAGTACTCGACTGGAGGAGTGCCTTAGTAGTTTAAGGTTAGTGAGTAGTGCCTCAGAGTCGTGATAGGGCTACTGTACTTGACAGAGGAGGAGTTCTCCAGCAGTTGTGGTTTTGATAATGAAAATCCTGGTTTGAGCTGAGTCGTTGACCTTAGTGTTTTCCTCATGATTGAGATGGGTTACTTGATAACCTAGGTTTATGTATGGTCATATACCTAAGTAGTGGTTATCCGTTGATTTTATATCTGTGTGATACCTCATGATTGAGATGGGTTACTTGATAACATAGGTATAAGTATGGGCTTATACCTAAGTAAGGGTCATTTTTTGAGATCCTTTTTGTGGATATCCTTATTGGATAAAGTGAGACCTTGAGGGTCTTGGGGTCCCTATTGAGAATCGCTATACTCACCCCTGCACAGGCTATGCCCGCACCTCATTGTGTTGGATGCAGACGATAGACAGTGATGACAGAGACCAAGTGTACGAGGACTGGATGGTAACCAGAGGTGGACCTCACAACGAGTCAGTATCCTGTGGTTGACTTCATGACGATATGGTACTCGGAGGAGGTTGACGGGAGAGAGCGTTGAAGAGGCTATCTATACCTAACCTTCAGGTAGGATTCGTGGTGGATGATCCAGGAGCTGCACTATCTGTATATACCCTTCAGGTAGGATCTGAGGTGGACGACCCAGAAGCTGCTTCTATCTTCCAGCTGTTTGTCTTTTCTGATGTACTTTATCTTAGTTTTAGTTGTACTTTTCATTTGGGTTTGTATTCTGGACCATTTAATTTTCAGCACATTCTTTTTTACTTAGTGTTTTACTTCCACCTGTACTCTGGTTAGATGTGTTTATATTTTATAAATGTAATTCCTTCCCAGGTATCTGGATTTATGCCTTTGGTGCTCGTCGCCAGCCCCTGGCCTATGGAAGGCGGGCTTGGGGTAGTCACCACACGGGCCCCGAGGACGGGTCGTGACACCCACCTTTGGGATTTACATCCCCGTAAAGCTACAACACACACTAGGGAAACAAATGAGGGTACTGAGCACGCATCTGAGCCTCCCGCTCCCATGTTTTCTCCTGGAGATTCCCGTGTTACCAGCGAATACGCAGCAGAGGAATCGACCGTCAATGTAGGATCCGCTCCTGTCGATCCTCGATCCCCACTAGAACCTCCATGAATGTGGCCCCATCATCAATGTTCAGATCCCCGTGGTCGATGATGAGGGATGGGTCGTGCAGGTATCTCCTTAGAAGAGATACGTGGAAGATGTCGTGCACCCGGTGCTACTGAGGTGGAAGGGCCAAGCGGTAAGCCACCTCTCCTACCCTGCTGAGGACCACAAAAATTCCAATGAATTCCAAAAATAACTTGCTATCCCGACCAATTATCCATATACCTCATCGAGGTGAGACCCATTGAAATACATAGTCGCCATCCTCGAACTCCAGAGGTCTCCGTCTCCTAGATGTATGTGGAAGACCCGTCATGAAGTCCATGGATATCTGATCCTACTACCACTCTGGGAACTCCAAAGGCAGAAACAAGCATTCTGGTACCTTTTGTTCCTCTTTCACTTGCTGACAAGTCAGTCATTGAGAGAAACTCTGCCACTGCTTTCTTCATTCCTGGCCTCACATGCTGTCATCGGAGGTCCTGATCCATCTTCATCAGTCGAGGATGTACCGATAAAGGGGATGTGTGGAACTCCATCGACACTTCCTCCTGAAGTGAAACTGGTACCATGGTTCGTCCTCTGAAGAGGATGACGTGATCCCCACATTCAGAAAACCCATAATGTGCTTTCCCTGAGGATATCTGACCACGTCGTCTCTCACAGTCCATGTCCCCACGCTATGCCTCCAGGACTCGATGACGATGTGGAGGAGTGACTGTGAGAGACTGCAGAAAGGATGCTTCATCACTATCCACAAAGGATATTTACAACGCGGCCAGCTACTCTGTCACCTCTCCTAGCAGCTGAATGCTTGATCTCCTACTGGGAGCATCTGCTACAAATTTTCCCTTCCCACGAGTATATACTATCTCGAAGTAATAGTCCCAGAGGAACTTGATCCATCATCGCTGTCTCAGGTTAGGTAATTCTATAAGATTATGTACCTGAGACATTGGTGGTCAGAGTAGTCTGTAAGACGTTCTCCCATAATATAGTGCTGCCACATCTTTAAAGAAAAGACCACTACTGCTAAATCGAGGTCATGGGTAGCGTAGTTCTACTCATTCTATCTCAACTGTTGAGAAACATACGTGATCACTACCTAATCATGCATTAGGACACACCCGAGTCTGGTCCCTGATGCGTTGCAGAAAACTACATACCCAAAGCCCTCCTTCGGTAGCCTCAAGATGGGTGCACCAGTCTACCTCTACCTCAGCTCCTAAAAGATCTGCGAGCATCTCTGTGACCACACTAAGGGTTGCCCCTTCTTCATCAATGCTGAAAGCGGTGCTGCAACTCTGGAGAAGTCTGGTACAAAGGTAAGTCTGGCCGACACATGAGTGATCGATTGCACCCTCTTCTGTTTGATTCCATATTTTGCTGCATGGGTTTTCCTTTTCTCCGACCATGGAAAACCCCATCCCAACGTTGTATATATACCACAACCATTTTGCCTAATATAGTCAATCTGTGTATGAACTGTCGTAGCCCAATGTATACCCAAACAAACGTCGTAAGGCCTCGACACTGCCACTAAGAGGTTCCAACCGATACTATCGCCTCAAGGGTTAGATAACACCATCGGAGTAAGTATGATTATCGAGTATCCTCCCAAAGTTATCTCCAGACATGAGGGTCAATTCAACGGCTTAACCAGAAACTCAAGGTCTAGGACAAAAATCGTGGAAGAAAGGAATGACTGGTACCTATATCTATTGATACGGCAGCTAGTAGTAAATAAATAACATACATAAAATCATTATTAGAGCCCTTGGGTCACACTCGTTGACCGCATGAAGCTACTCTCTTCCCCTTCCCTCTAGCTCCATGAGCCCAGTGGGGAATACCATGGCAGGTGGTTGTAACATGTTGAAATGTTCACCATCTCATACTGATCTCCTAGCTCTGCTTCCACATCTGCTGCCTTGCAGATTCATATGTCCTTAATGCTTCCTATTCAAGAAACATTTTACAAACTCAAGTCTCTATGATTGACGCTAGTTTCATGCTTTCCAACTGTTAACATTCACTGCCTGTATCCACTATGCCAATGAACATTCAACCACAAAGGTTTTCTCTATCACCCTAACATAAGTAGAAATGGATAGAGGAAAAGGTGTTGGCTCAGATCTGCTTAAAATCACCTCTATTAGATGTCCATGCTCTAATGGACTGATCGAATCATATTCATCAAGTACCAGGAAAGATCGGTATACCTCGATGAATACTCAGCTACCGACACGTCATCCAACCGATGTTGTATAAGCTCTAGAAAACTCTTAGCCACTTCCTCATGCTAGTCATTAGCCACCTGTGGGTCGGGCCCGCCTCAGAACCTGATGGATATATGGTGCTGAAACATATGTAAGGAACTATGCCTACATGTGTTCCCTACCGATACTGATGGTTGCAACTGCTGACAAATAGGCAGTGGTATATATGACACCCAACCCGGAGGTACTATCTCGGGTAATGGTCCACGTATGAAAACCTCAACACTATGCAGACCATCCACATGGTCACTCACTAAAAAATATTAGTAGCTAAGATCAAAATCTACTCTACTAGTGTCTCATCTTGGCAGAAAACTGCAACAATTGACTCCATCCAGTCCTCTGCTGCCTGGGAATCTGTCTTCGCAGTGGAATCCTGATAAGGAACAGGTGTGCTATGGTCAATATGTTATACCTGGTGAGATGACTCAAGGAGACAACAAAGGAAACACTTCAAAAGAAACACGCACACAATAATTTTTTTTTCGTGCACTGAGTTAGAAATCAGAGGTTAGGGTCCTGGTGTATTGATACGTCGGCCGCCACACTAACACTGGACTCCCTGGACTAAAAACCACACTCAATACTCTTAACACTATTTCTTCACAGAAATATTGATCAGAGTCCTGAGTTCTACGGTAGAACCGTCTCTTCTGATACCAATTTGGCAAAAGCCATCCTTGGGGCCTATGCCATGACTACCCGAAGCCCGATTTCCATAGGCCAGGGGAAGACGACTAGCACCGAAGGCGTAAATCCCTAAGCGGGGAAGGAATTGCCTTTATGAAATTAAACAAACACAACAGAGTAGAAATAGGAAGTAAACACTAAGTGAATAATGTAAAAAAAAGTTTTTCTGAAAGTAAAGGGGTCGGAAATAAAATCCCAACAGTAAGGTACATGTACAACGAAAAGAAAGTACAACTGTAAAAAAGGGACAACAACTAAAAAGGGCAGCAACTGGAACGTCCGCCGAGTATCATATCTGAAGGGTACGTACAGATTCCCACCTCAGCACTCCACATCTATCGGTCTGCTCCGTGTACCGTCTCACCGTGTGGTCCTCCTCCAGGCATCGTCCAATCCTAGCTCGCTCTCTGCCTCCGTCAATGTTGTCGGGCGTCTGTATCCAACACGACGAGGTGTGGGCATAGCCCGTGCATGTGTGAGTAATACGATACTCAGTAGGGATGTCGAGACCCCCTAATGTCTCCCATAATCCACAAAGGATAAACCACATAAGAAAGATACAACCACAAAGTATCAACCAACCCTACTTAGGTATATTCCCATACATATACCTAAGTTACCAAAGTCAGTCTAGCTTCATCACTCGAGCCCATGTACAAAACAATTCCACAAAGTAAAGTCAATCACCATGATGATAACGGTTGAAAGACCTGCATCTTCTCACACATGTATGCCCCAATAGTAGAGAGATATAGATGATCAGTTGTAGCCATTGGATCATCTAAGCTATCGAAACCACAGAAGATACAAGACCAGATAAGCTGTCGGACCCATAAAGGATACAAGACCATCTATCTTGAGAGTAATAGAGATAATCAGATGTAGTCACTAATTCATCTAAGCTGTCAGACCCACACAAGATACAAGACCAGCTAAGCTGTCAGACCCACAGAGGATACAAGACCAGCTACTCTGTCAGACCCACACAGGATACAAGTACAGAGGTCAAACTGTCGGACCCACATAGGATACAGGAACAATAGTTATCACTGTCGAACACACGACGGATCCCAGTATAGTAGTCGTCGCAATCACATCCAGCTCTTGGGTTCCCGCACACATCACGCTTGATTCTGGGAGGGCCCGCTCCTCGAGAAAAGGGTTTGATACATAAACTATCACGAAGTCCAGAGTTGATGTATCTTAAAGTTATGCCTCATCAAAAGGAACCCAACGCGACATACAACACATCAATCAGATGTTCGGTCTGAGAGTTATTTTCTTTTCCGTTGTAGGGGCCCGGTTGGAATTACGCTCGTTCAAAACCTACCCATTTTTCAATTTCATCCAAAACTCACATAGAATATTGAAAAAGGGCCGCCTCGTCGCAAGAATCCTAGTTCCGCAGATGGTACATCATTTGAACCTGCGGTCTTGAAGATATTCATGTTTAAGCGAAACAGGCCCGACCCATCTAGCCCAGTGGGCTGGCAGGTCAGCCCGACACGGTTCGGCGGGTCTGACCCAGCTGAGGGGTCGGCCTGGCCCGATGGGTCATGGCCCGAACTACAAGGACACAGCCCGGCACAGTGCGGCGCGGCGCGGCCTGGTGGGGCGTGGCCCGGTCCGACGGGGAGCAGCTAGGCCCGGTCCAGAGGGGCGCTACCCGGCACGGCCCGGGGGGGGGGGGGGGGGCGGCCTGCTTCGCGGCAGGCCGAGCAGAGTGGGTGGTACAGACCCTGGTTCCTTGAAACGACAATGCCGAGTGGTATCACCACCTTTTCCCGGCTGGTCGAAGCCACCCAGCTTTTGCAGCGCAAGAAGCCCGCGATTGCGGGCCACGGATCCTCAAAATGTGACGCCCATGGGCGCCGCGGTTATTTCCGCCCGGCCGGCCGATGATCCGGCCAGATCAACCACCGAAGCATCCTTCCAAGCACGAGCCGTGGTTCTCCGCAGCATATTTCCTAGGGGGTGCCTCGGTTCTCCAGTCCGGCTGGCGGGTTCCTCCTGACCGGCCGGTCATGAGACCGGTCAGTTCTTCTTTGGCCAAGCACCCCGGTTGCGGCCGTGTTCTTCCCCTCTCCCTGCGGCACCCGATTCCGTGGTCATTTAACTGTCCAGTGCACAACTACAGTTGCCTCAGCCGCCTTCGATCATATTTGTGCCCCGTTTGTCGTCAACTCTGGTCGCCGTCACCTCTTCCATGTCCGCCTCCATCGCGAACATAAACAAGGATCAACAGAGGGTCGTCGGGCCGTGTTCGTTCGGCCTGGGCCCTCCGAGTTAGGGGATAACAGATGTCCGAAGACATTCCTAAGGATTCAACAATAATAGAATACAATTTAATCACTTAAAAATAATACAAACCCCCTACCTCGTATATGACGTTACATATCGACGAGCTGCGGAAGACGAGCGTCATGGAGGTCGGGCGCCACAAAATATGAACGTCGATTCCGTTGACGTCAGGGTGCGTCTGAAGAGGAAGCGCCGTTGGAGAAGTTCTTCGCGTTCTTTGTCAGAGATGTTCTTCATTGAAGAATGAAGTTCTTCGTTGGAGAATGAAATTCCACACTAAGAGTTTTCTCCCAATCCCCCCAACAAATATTTTCCTAGCCAATCTAACAATAGGCTTCCCCAAAAAATATAAACTTTCCATGCATTTCATATAAATTAAAATGAAATCATGACACCTCAAAATAATTAATAAAGGCAATAATTATCCTTGAGTTGGCAGCATTATGTGGGGAAAGTGGAAAGGCTCCACTTAATGTGGGAGTCCAAAGGTTTAAGGGGATAAAAGGGGGTGTTTGATGCTCGTGTGGGCCCCACCACACATTATCCTCCCATGGGAGGTTATGTGGGGTGTGGGCCCCACCAATAACCTCGTATTGGTGGATTTAACCACCACCATTATAAAATTCATATAACACATATATTTTATTTAGTTTAATAAAATTCCTAAAAATTAACTTTCAACCTGCATAAAACTCAACTACGCTAAAGGTCCCTTTAAGTGAATACCGGTGCAGCAAGTTCATCAGTGTCCTCAGATTTCAATTCCGAGCACCAGTTCCAAATATAAGAAAACACGAATGTACTTTTACTTAAAGTACTTGAAAAAAACTTCCAAAATTGATTCTAGGCACATTGGGCCTCGGAATGAGGTGCCGTGAGAAACCACAGACTCGTAATATTGCATAGAATTTAAGAAACAACTTTCCTTGAAATTTCCGGGTCTTTACGTTAATATCCCTATAAAATTTTGATAATTCTCTAGGGTACATAAAATAGAGAGATTTTAATGATTATATCAAATTCTGAAAGTATTGGAAATGGGTTATTGGAAGTAACATTTTGTAAGTGATGAAAATGTAATTTTTTTTAAATATTTATATCATTACATTAATTTCATATCATTAACATATTTTGGATCCTCCTCAAGTGTGAAATTATAGAGAGATTTGTATTGTTGTTCAATCAATATATGATTAAAAAATATTAGGTGATATTTGATAGATGAATTTATGAATTTTTACTTTATTTATGTTTTTAATAATTTTTTCCTTTTACCATGACAACTATTTGATAACCTTTATAACATATTTTTAAAAAATTAATTTATAATAATAATATAATTTATCACTTCTAATATTAAATTTATAAATAATTTTATCAAATTAAATTTATAAGGGTGGAAATTTTATTTTTAATATAACCACACATTAGAGAAGAAACCAAATTTTATAAAAAGTGTCCTTTTAAGCATACACATATTTTTTAGGATAAAATTTTCCATATTTCAATTAATGAAATTATTTATTTAATAATTACCAAAATAATATTTATATGTATTTTAAATCAATACACAACCTAATTTCACTATTGGAATATTTAAATAAATTAAAAAGCCAAAATAGATTTTAGAATAAAATATTTCTTACATTACAAAAATTTAAACATAGGATTAATAAATTAAAATCACTATTTCTAATTTTTAATTATAATTATTAAATAAATATTTAGTTTTTAAAAGGGTTTCAATATTTTTTATTTTATATTGTTTCCTATTTATGGGATAAAACACATAGTATATATGATAACATTTTGTTATATTATTCACATAAACAAGCAACCATTTTTTACAAATCTGAAAAATTACCCCAAAGATAATATTTACATGATAAATTAATAAATTAGGTCAATTTATTCATATTAAAATTATAATAATTATATATTAATATTTTAAATGAAAATATATAATAGAATGAAAAATAATTTTAAATGAAGAGTAAACATTCAAACATTAAATAAACTAAAGATTATTTCATATATATTTATATTTTTAATTAATTGTTAACATATTATCATTAAATATTAAATATTTTTGGAATAATCCTTCAAAACTGATCACTTAGTTTTATTTCATAATATATATATCAATTTAAAATTAATTCTTTGATAAATATATTTTTTATGGTTAATAATTGTATTTACATTTAAATATTTGTTTATCTTCTAACAATTTTATTTAATGACTTAATAGTTATTAAAATAAATCAATATTTATTTAAATATATTAATATATATATAATTCAAATATTTATTTTATAATAACTCATTTTGGTACCTTTTTATTTTCATTAGGAATTATTATTATTATAATTTTCTTATTGATGTATCATATCATCTCACATTATTTTAATAACATATTCCATAATATATTTGTTTTTGTGTTGAATATTTCAGAAGATATTAAAAATAAAATATATTACTAGGAAAATTAATATTAATTTCCCAGGTTTTTATATTATACACATCCCCTTAAAAAAAATTCTATCCTCATAAATATAATTATCTATTATTATTAAATGAAACAAATTCAATCCATAAAATTGAATATAATAAAGGTATAATTTTAAATTATATATCAATATCACTATCTAGAAAAATACTAAAAAATAATACTTTCTTCCTAATGATGCCTATATTGAGATTATATCCATTGGTTTCAAATATGACTCCTTTTTATATATTATTCTTAATTGTTTCAATAGAAAACCTTTCATAACATCATTTTAATTAACTCATTTTAACAAAATTCAAAACCAATACGGTTATCCTAATATTGAATCCAATTTTATTAAAAAACTTATGAATAAGAAAATTCAATTTTAATTATTCATCTCCAATGTAAGATTTAATTCAACTTATTATATCTATAGTTCAACTATGATATAATTTGACGAAAATATAACTTATTTTTTATATCCTTGGTTATCTATTGTTATTTTACATTTATCTTATATAAAATAAAAAATACAAGTTATAAATTACTATATAATATTTCTTTAATTTAATGAAAATTAGAAAATGAATGTTTCTCTAAAATATTAAAATTGGTGTAAAATTGGGTATCCTTATCAAGAACTGAGTGATTATCGAGTTAATACCAGATACACTCATTTTTGGTGCTACTAACCCTAGTTACATCAATAATACAAATGGAATCCACTTGTAGTATCTGAAAGGGGATTTTATTTATCGGAAACCAAATGATCTATATATTCAAAAAAAATTATCAATCTTACTTATACTTATATTTGTTCCTATGGTTTTCATTTAACAAATCTCTTGATATTCGAAATAAATAACTACAATAGTCCTAAATAACTAAACCATTTTCGAATACCATGTAAGGATCCCTAGACAATGAATCCTTGGTCCAGAGCGAAAAACACAAATATTAATAACACGTATTGATACCAATTAAGACATATCAATCAAAACATTCATATATTACACATTATTTTATGCGATTAAACATTATATCTGATAATAATATAACACTCCGAATAATAAAATGTTTATTTTATTTTAGTTTAAATTGTATAATAATCCTATTTTAAAATAATTATTATCATTTCCCCATAATCAAAACAAATTATACTTCTTTATAGACAAATTATATGTTATACTCATATTCATGACATGAGGAATGATGAAATAAAAATGGTTTAAAAAAACATATATTAAGGAAAGATATTTCTATATGTAATTACCGGTAAAATCTTATACATATGTGGAAACGAGATCATTAGAGAAATATAATTTTAAAATAACACAAAATAATAATTTTTTTCCTCAAGTAATAATATGAAATATAGTCTCAAATATTCAAATATATTACTTTTCCTAGAAGTGTAGAAACCTAATATAATAAATTTGAAGAATGATACCACAACATAATAATATAACATATAAATTTGGTATAATTTAAATCATATAAATCATAAACATATAGTGTGTGCATTAAAAATTGTTTCCCATAACATAATGGGTTCTATCAACTCATATAACCTTTTGGGAAAGAAATAACATCTCATGTACTCTCTTGGGTGTAAGGTAACAACTCAGATACCATTTTGTGATTGGGATTATAATATAGTTATCTTATTGGGATTTTTCTTACCAAAAGTGTACTCACATGGAATTTGGATTACTAATCGTATACCCCCTTATCCTTGCTTAACATCCCATGTACTATCTTGGTTTTGGGATACTAACGATTTATAATTTTCATCTCATGTGGTAAAAAACACCAACTTATTAATTTTATGGATATATAGTAACCCACATTCCATCATCTAGATATATATGTTCTATATGATATTAATCAACCATTATATAATGAAAAAGTGTTTAAATAAAATAATATTCACATAATTTCTAAATGGTAGTAGATAATTTTTTATCAAAAGAAGGTTGGTTGATAACAAAAATTCAATAACCCAATAGGATTATTTCATAGATGTATTTATATAGTGATTAGTAATAAATAAATCAATAACTGATTTATATTTTATAGAATAATAAGAAAATATAATACTAACTTAATTATTGTTTAAAAGACAATTATTAACATTTTGGTAAAAATATGAAATTTTTCATCACTTTTGAAAAGATCACTTTTTTTGGAAATTAATAATGCACAATTTTAAAAAATTTAATTTTGATAGTAATTTAAGTACTAAATCACTGAAAACATATATTATATTTTCATAAATATGGGGTGATGTATTTTTAAAACATTTACATTTAAAAATAAACATTAATAATGGATCCTGAAAAATACATTTCTTGAATATAAAATGAATTTTAAAAATAAAACTATTACAATTGAAAAAAATCCATTTATTTTAAAAATTAATAGTAATGAAAATACTTTTAGAAAAACATTAAAACCCTATTGATAAAAAGAACTGGGTTGGGTTTTAATTACATGTGTCACATGAGGTATATTATTTTCCAAGATAAATTAAATTATGAGAAGGAATATAAAAACATCATTTGTGACAAGTGGATGGGAAATGTTATTGGTTTTAGATACAAATATCATAAAAATTACTTATATGCATTATCATTCAAATAAAATCGAGATATTAATATTATATTGGTAATGAAACCATTATGAATTCTTGTAATCCCTTAAACAATGGTCCTTGAATGATAATTCTTTAGATGGATAAATTATCCCATTGAAAATCATAGATTTTTTTTAAAAAATAAATCAATGGGATGTATATAGACCCCAAAAAATAAGAAAAGTTTTGTGATATGGTATAAATCTCAGAGAAGAAAAATTTATATGAGAGCCCCATAACTTTATATTTCCTCTTGGTGGAATGTTCTCTCACTTCTTTGGAATCGCGAGCCTTCTATTTTAGCATCTCTTGGAAATGGAGGGTTTTTAAATTTTAATTGAATCGAGATGCTTTAAAATTTATGATTATAATTCAAGGGAATGAAAAATTGTAATATATTAAAAGAGAGTTTGAAATTTAGATGTTACAAAAGGGGTAGTATGAAACCACTTTCATAAGTCGGGATAGTGGACTTTTTAAACATATTCATACACATATGAAAATTTCTTGTTATTTTCAAATTAATATGAGTAAAAAAGTGGAAAATAGTTATGATGGTATGATACATGGAAATTCCCCATCTTATAAAAAATAATAATAAATACGTTTTTGTGATTTTTAGTGAATTTTTCATTAATTTATGTTCTTACCATTATTTACTTTTACCACATTAACTATTTATAAACCTAAATAACTAATATTTTTGATAAAAAATATATTTACCCATATTTGATAATGTGGATAATTTTTTTTTCTAATTTTTAATTCATTTTATAAAATTATATTCACATGGGTGAGAAAGGATAATTTTAATTTTAGTGGAAATTATGGGTAAAAACCATTTTTTGAAAAAGTGTATATTAAAAAAATAAAAAAATGATTAGGTTAAAATAATTTTTTTTGATAGTCATGAAAATAATGTTTCTATTACTTTGCGAATAAAATTTATTTCAAATAAATCCAAATTCTCTTTTCACCATGAGAATTATTAATTAAAAGTAAAGGCAAAAAATTATTGTTTGAATAAAATATTATTTATGTTCCCAAATATTGACCACTTGATTTATAAAATAATGATGCTTGTTTAAAATAATAATATTACAAATTATATAAATATTTTATTATGAAAAAACTTTTATAAAATTTTCCGTCCTTATTATATCCTTATGATGTCATTGAAATATAGATATTTGGGAAATAGGTATTATAGACTATTTAACTGAACTAAAAATATTTTTGTAGAATTATAAAATAATCATCATAAGATAATTTTGAAATGAATAATTAAAAATTTGGTTCATTTCCCAAAATTAATATTCTATAATTTATAAAATTATCTTTTAAATAAAAATAACAAATATGAAGAAGATATATTATTATTAAAAAATGACACTTTAAATATTAGTAAATTTCCAATCATAATTTATAATTATGTAAGTATTAATATATTAGTTTGAAATATTAAATATTATTATAACCATAATTTAAAAGTTACTAATATAATTTATTAGCTAAAACTCACATAACATTACAAATGGTTCTTTGAAAAATACTATATTTTGTTGTTTAATTGTTTTAATCACATTCCATTTATTATTTATATTCCAAATATATAATTTACTTAATTAATTTGTATTAAAATACATTAAAAACTATTTTATAATTTTATATTTAATTAATTTTAATTTATTAGGTCACAATAAATCATTTCTTATTTTTTATTTACTGCATTATTTATTTTTATGGTAATTTTATTATTATTATTTTATGTAATATTTAAGTATTTTAATAAGGAATTTCCCATTTTCATTTACTTTTGTGTTACAAGAGTATTAAGAGGTTCAAATAAAATTTATTTTAAGGGATATTAAAATTAAAATAATGGGTTGTTATAGCGTATAATTAAAACGATATTCTTTACGCCACATAACGGAAGTGGTAGATATTTATATGCTATATAGAATCACTACAATGATTCAAATAGATATGTATGTGTAATCCCATAGGTCCACTACTATGTAACGATTTCTTTTATCTTTCACCTATAGTTAATCTTGTATAATGGTTGGGTTTGAGTCTCATGTCAGGTTACTACATCGTTTATTAAATCTCACATAATGGTTGCTCATGTGAATGTCCATTAGAGATTCCATTTCTCATCTGTAAGACACATATTATCTTACTTGTGGGTAAAATACAAGAAGGTTATACCAATCTCTATTATATTGAACTATTCTATCAAATTAGGATGGAATCATTATTGCGTGAGGGTAATTAGAACTACTCATGTAACGATAACCCTTACCATGAATGGGTAATAATTAATTTTTTTCCTATTTTTCATATAGATTTTAAATCTATCACTTTTAATGAAATAAAATGAAATAATAGATGGAAACTTTTGGATTTAATATCCATTAAAAATTATATATATTTCATTGTATTGCTAATGTATTTGAGTATTAAATGTTTTATTCGAGTTAATAAATTTAAAATATAATTAAATAAAATTAATTTTGAATGTTTTAGATGATTTCCATGGAAAATCCACTGAGAGATATTTAAAAATATTATCATTATTTTCATTAAATCATTTATGTTTTATTAATTTCCTTTGAAATCGGATGATGAAAAAAATTAACATTCAAGATCATAGAATGTTTTAATTTTTTTTGAGCTCCTCCCTATGCTCGTTTATCTGATTATCATTATACTCAATATTATTGGTGTAGAAATTAATGTGAAGCTTATTTTCATGAGTTAGTGAATTCAAAAACCTATTGTTTACTTTGTTTAATGTGGGGTTTAATATTAATTTTGTATCGTCATGGTAGATAAAAGTGATCTTCTATAAGTAATATAAAACCTAGATATTGTTAGCAGGATGTAATATAATAGTTTTATGAACATCATTTCATAATTATGGAAATTTAATTAGAAATAAATAATAATTTTACCATTATATGAATGATAATTATAATTTGATAATATGGAAACATAGGGATATAAAGAACCTATAATTGCATGAAAATTGATTGTATTAGTTTAGAATATGGTATGGAAAGAATGTATACTCTAGGATTATCACATGGAATATTTCTATTAATGCTATTTTATGAAATCATTTATATATATATATATGTTATTTATTACATGTGACTTGTGTTATTCTTGATATTTTTTTAGTTATAAGGGATTTATAATTATTTCTTAATAACCCCTAATATTATTATATGTTTTTGAGTCCTGGTAAATAACATATAGATGAAATAATAAGGAAGAATATTAACATATTGGGTTATTATTAGTCATATAATCACATGAATTGATATTTGTGGTCTACATATATTTTTTATTGAATAATAATATATTAGAAGGTGTGATCAGACATGATTTCTGCGTGGTTAATAATACCTCTTAATTTATGTGATTATGTGTTTTTTTATTTGATATTTTATTGTTGTTATGATGAATTAATAATATATTTGAAAATTTATAAAAATTATAAAGTTAAAATTTTGAAATTTATTAATGGTTGATGCATTTATTTAAATTTTCATCTCTTTTGGAAATTGATTAAACATGGATTCAATTCTAGATGATTTTTTGTTATTAAATTATATCTATAAGGATTTATTTATTATAAGTTCATTTTCACAAAGAAAAAAAATTTATAATAATTTTTTTAGTAAATATGGAGATGAAAATAGTTATTAATTGAAGAAAATTAATTTAGGAAAAGAAAGACCAATCTTTATTACGTGGGGCATGCATACAACGATGTTATGAACTTTTTTTACCTTTGAATGGTTTATTGGAAAATTGGTCATTTCATTGAGTGCATGCAATAAGATATTAAATCCTTGTTGTGATTTGATGTCAACCTAGTGTGGTTGGATTATTGGCAGGAAATGGGTGGCAGCTACCTAGATAAATAGTGTATATGATTCTAGTAAATGTGATATTAAATATTTTGAATTTAATGGTGTCATGGATGAAATTGAGTATCATATAATGATTTTAGTAATGTGTTTAGTCATTGATTATATATTGGATGATTATTTTTATTTCTATATTTCCATAAGAATGTTTTTTTATTGTCAACTTCTTTATATAATCAAATCTATTAATGGAAGGTGCATTATTTATTTAGGAAGATTAATATGATTCATAATGTATCCATATAATTATTAAATTATAAATTATTTAATAAAATAATGGGCATAGTTCATGACTATTGTTAATGATGATGGTATAGTAACATATTATCATGAAATTGTGGTGTTGAAACCACTTGGCATAGATAATTAAACTATAAATCTTATAGATAAACAAACAATATTATTATATAACTAACAGTTTTGTGAAAAATAATATTTTATTTGGATGATAGTACGAATAATAAAAATCTATAATTAATAAGTGGAAGTTGAGTATCTTCTATGATTTTAAATGTAGTTGAAACTATGTCTTAGTTGTTTCCCTTAGTTTAGTTCCATTTGATATATTTTATATTTTTTATCTCATATTATTCACTATTCATGTTTGTAATAAATAAACCCACATGTTTTTATGTGTCTTTTTTCTGAATATATTGGCTGATGTTGGAATGGATAGTACACATACCCATGTACCCTACATCCCCTTTAATTTTAGAATGTTATTTGAGTGTATTCTATAAGTTACCTGATTTTTATCAATGGAAATTACATTATTATAAATATTTTTTATTTTAAACCACATATAATCACTTTGATAACAAAATACAACCCTTATAAATGAATAATTAATGAAATAATAGCAATTTCTTTAAGTAAAAGAGCAATTTCCAATGGAATAGTAACATGACCTTGGGAATTATAGTATGACCATTATGATTAAAAAATTAGTCAATATAATAGTGACCTCATCTATTAAAGTATAAATAAAATTTCAGAATCTCTTAAATGATAATATGATATAGTTGTATCCTTGTATAAGTAAATTAAAGCCTTAAAAATTATTAATTGAGGGTTGTTATTTTTATAAAAAATAATATATTATTTACAATTTTATTATTAATATAATCATTAAAAAGATTATATTTCTTAAAATATATTCATTATGTAATATTTTCATGTCATGTGATCAGAAGATACTTTCATGATAACTTAATAAATTTTTAAATTTATTATAAAATCTGTTGTAATTTTTTAAAATGATATTAACCATGTAAATAGAATTTTGAATAAAAAATTAAATTTATCATATTTTTTATTTTATTTTAATAAAATGGAGTTAATTTTTCAATTATACACATCAATAAAATTTTAAGGTGATTTTTTTTAGCTTACTAAAATACATTAAATTGTTTATAGGAATACATGATAATTTATGAAAGAAGCTAAATATGAGGATTAATGATTCTTATTTTATTTTTGGATAATGTAAGCCAAAATTATATAACACTCATTTATTATTTTAATATATTTTGTGATAATGATCACACTATTTATAGTCATGATACAAAATAATAATCTTATCAACAAAAGAATTGTCAAAACACTCCTCTCCTCCCCTATAAATACCACATCTTCTCCTCAATCCTTCACGCTTTAATACTTTTCACGATTCTTCCCAACTATCATCAGAAGACCCTCCCCACATCTAGGATTTTTTGTTCTAATCAAAATAAAAAAGCTACTTTCTTTAATGTGTCTCTCAATTAGGATAAATTCATAAGGTATAATCCTCTTCCTTTAGCATTTAATTTATTTTCAATTTCATTATTTTTGTATCCTATCCAGACTGAAACATATAAAAGAGGTGTGATAATGTCATTATATTTTATATAAATTAATATTTTTATTTAAATGTAATAATTCATCTTCTAATCACTCCCCTTTTTCTTTTATTATGATAATAAGAATATTGTCTATGGTGTGTCGACTAACCACCACTGTGGATAATGCATTTTCATTTCTCACTACCACCATTAACACTATTCAAATGAAACATAATTATGGATATATAATAATTTATTATACATATTATATGGTATATAATGATCTAGTAGAATTATATGAACATAATTTTATATAAATTGATATAAACTCGTAATGGTAGTAAAATGGAAAAAATTAATAAAATAATTTTTATTAACATTCAATATAAAAAATCAGACTCATAAAATATAAAAAACATATATATAACCAATTAGACATAATTATTTTCATTAATAACAATTTTTCAAAATAAAATTCATTGTACGTGAACTTCCATACTCAAATACAAGAAAACAAATCATGAAAACCAAGAAAATAAACCATCTTAAACAATGAAATTAAACAATATAACTCATAAAAATACCATAATTAAACATAATAATAAAAATTAATAAATTAATTTATTAAATGTTAATTTTTATATATTATAGATTATAAATATACTATCTATGTGTTTTTTTGAATAAACTATTTTTACAAAATGCAAGAGGATTATAAAAACCACCTCTCATCCTTTTGGTTTTCCCTCCTTAACTCTAATTTTTAGTATAGATGATCTATTAATGTTCCTTAATTACTATTTTTATATCCTCCAATTTTATTTTCTGGGTATAAATGTTAGAAATATTATTTTAATGAAATTTAAATGACTTTTCCAAAAGAATGGTTCTTACTGAAACACAACATTTTACTCATCGTGATATTGTTTCTTCCTCACTCATGATTGTTGATTCATATAATAAATATGTTATTTCTTGATTATTTTTGGACCCCAAAGTTTTTTCATGAATTTATTCTTTATTAAATGGTTCCAAATACCTTCCATGGGTTATTTATATCAATGCTAAATTTTCATTCTATGTGTAATACATAATAATGTATACGATATGATATGATGAGTGCCCCTGAATTATATATCACATGTAAATGTTATGATATTATGGGTTCTATAGATAATATATAGAGATACAAGGAATTTTTGAATGTGATGTATCTCATCATATAAAAGGTAATATTCATTGTAGTTTACCATGAATTATTGACGATTCATTTCTATTCATTTCTATATTACATGGGTTTATCTAATGTTTCATCGCATGAATACGTTGATGATCACACGATAATGTAAATATGATGATGATCTCTTGTGTTATATGATTCAAGACTCTTATATTTCATCTTACTGGTCATTTAGCTCACCATTTATTTTAATGAATATACTTAGGTTAACACCTTTACTAAGGAAAAACGAGGGACTATATGTGTAACACCCCGGGTAAATAAAGAATATGACATCTTTATATTTATCCATATTTGTGAATCAAATATTAATATTACTTTAAAGGGGATTCTATGCTCGATGGCGTACCCCACACGCAATAACGAGTTTCTCGGGAATCTTACGTTGCACTCTAGTAATAAAATAATATTATTTTAAATGGTAGTTAACATGTAGCCGTTGTATTGGTGGGAATGGATATAAATAACTAAATATGATTATATATTTTTTTAAATGTTTTTAGATTTATCCAATAAAAGATAAAGGCTTAAAATACAGAAAGAATTAAATTTTAGGCGTATATGCCCTAGTTTTCACTAAAGGTTCACTTATCGCCTTTTGATGGCAAACATTCATTAAATATAGTTTTGATCACTCTTATACATTCTTTTGGACCAAATAAAACTCTTCTTAAGAATCGGGACATCAAAATTTACTTTGTGTAAATTTTTGGTATCTTTTCGATAAAGTTCATTTTGTTCAATGAATAGTGTAAAATGTTGTAATTTAATTCAAAACCTATTTTTAATATAATTTATTTATATGATTAGATTATCTTTTGAATTGGTTTTAAAGGGAAATTACATAATATTTTTACCATTAAATCCAATAGTGGTCACTGGAATCAATTTCACTTTGAAATCGGACTTAAACTAGTGTCAATCTTTTGATACTTATTGTTTCCTAAAAACACGCTATTTGCTCGGACAGCGGGAATTAATTATTAAATTAATTAATGTGACTTATATGTTTTGAATTTTGTAAAATAGACTTCATTTTCTAATTTGGAATATCAAATATAGCTTAGGGTGAATTTTTGGTTATTTTCTAAAAAACTTCAATTTTTGATGAATAGTGAAACCACTAAGTGGTACTTATAAAAACTGATTTTTCCGTTTAAATGAAATTTTGCCACAATTGTGTTTTGAATTTCAAAAATCCGACATACATGGTTGTCATTAAGAAGTAAAATTTGGTTCAATGAGATTATAATAATTTTTTGGTGAATAGTAACTTATTATGTTCTTAATCGCGATTAGAGGTAATTAGTGTAATTTAAGGTAAAAATGATATTATAAGAATGTGAAAACACCATGTCACTAGTCCTACACCTATTTGGTGAGTCATGGCCGACCCATACAAGCCATGGGCCAACTTGGGGACCCCATGGAGCCACTTTAGTTGGAAAATGACTATAATATATTTTTATATAATGTTAAAATTAAATTGACACAAACATGAGTTGTTTTACTAAAACAGTTTTTAAGTGGGGTTAAATAAGTCCAAATTTGATTATAAATAGTCATTGGAATTATAAAAATATTTCCTACATCATAGTATTTTTTTATAATTTTAGACACTAAATAAATTAAATTATATATGACATCATGATGATGCAGCGATGACCTCATTATTTAACGATTTAAATAAAATGGAAAGATAATGTAAAATCTATGAACTACACATGTCCAAAACCAATTGTATGAGTGGATTTAGAACCCTTATCACCTTAGCCACGAATTCTATCAATGTGGGACCTTTTAAAACCGAAACACATTTTCAAATAAATTAATATTTCCTTACATTCCAAAAGTGCCCCTCCTCTCCTCTTATAAAAGGCCCCCACCTCTACCACCTTACACACACTCCTCAAGCCTTTGGCTCGGCCAACCCCTGCCCATTTACTCTCTCCACATCCCTCTCCTCATCCTAGAGGATTCCATTTGGGCAGAATCCTTTCAAAGAAATCCTTTAGGCTCAAATTAAAAGGAGTTACACTTTTAAAGGTAATTCATTCTCTCTTATTCATTTGTTTTATTTTGATTCTCCAACCCCCTAAAATCTTTTTATTTATTTCTTTTGTAACAACACCAGTATCTTAAATATACTAGGATGTTGTTATAAGATTTATTCGAGCTACACTCTCACACAACTACATCAAATGGTTAAAGAACATACGGTTTCTGTGGATGGAGAAATTCTGCCTCCCGAAACGATGATTGTTCAATACTCATTTAAAACCTTCAAAGGTGGCCATTATGATGTCACTATTTTTATATATGATATATAATATGTTTATGTTTTCCTTAAGCTTCTGTTTTTTTTTTTCATTTTGGGCATACCTTTATGGTTTCCATTATGGGTAAACACGATATCTTCATTTAAGGAAGTGCGGACTACCGCCCCCTCAAAGTGATTTGATTCGTTAAATACCATATGTGGGATGTATAAAGGATGGAACTATGATATTATATATGATATTATACTGGAATTATAATATACCTTTATATCATTATTATTCCATTCTATAAAATACGAAATAGAAATGAAAGTAGCGTTCATGCGTACGTACAGCTTACCGTCTCCATGAACGGTGCATTTCATTTCTTACCTCTAAATGATTATGAAATGTTATAAATACATGCATGTACTGGATATATATGACATATATTATATCTACATCATGAATACTATTCTGGATATAATAAACATTAGGCCACACAAACAACATGTAATTGTAAGAAGTCCACTTTCGACTTAAGAACCAAATATCGGCAAAACAAATATTATTAACTTAAATGATTACATAATGTTTATGACAAGGTAATAAGTGATATAAAAGGAATAATGAACTTGAAAAAGGTTCTTAAGGAAGTATAAAATTAACTCAAGTTTATTATTCAGGAGATTAATGAACGATCGAGTCAAGTCGGACCAGAGGTAAGGGATTCTACTCCTCTCTTTCTTTTTAAGTACACTCTTTTATGTCATTCCTTTTAAAGCTCATCTTTATTTTTATAGGGATGTTATTTTATATTACACTTACTGTAATTTTTATTTTCATGTGATGAGAGACCCTATTCTCTCTCATCAATCCTTTTTGGGAGTTTTGAGTGGCGCTGTTAGGCTGCCGAACTTTCGTAAGAGATCTAACCTCTCTCTTTCTTTTTAAGTACTCTCCTTTATGTCACTTCTTTTAAGCTCCTCTTTGTAATGTTTTGGGATGTTATTTTATATTAATCTTGCTGTCAATTTTATTTTAATGTGATGATATACCCTATTTGATCTCATCAATCCATATTCAGATGTTTTATGTGGCGCCGTTAGGCTGCCGAGTTTTCGTAAGGGATTTTTCATCTCACTTTTATTCCCGTGATATTTATGCTACATTTGCCACAAATTCCATTGAGTGGTGTATGTACATTTCATTATTCTACTCTTTGTGTAATATAATTTCATTTATGAGTATTTACATCAATGATCTATTGTCCTTCTTTCATGGGGTGTATGTTTTGAAAGATACCCAAGTCGGTAAGGGAACCTTTCACCCTCCTTTTTTTTAAAAGACTTCTTTTGTTGGGTCTTTTAAATTACATATTGTTATGTTGGGATATGTTCTCATATATCCTTATTGATTTAAATTTTATGTCCAAGTGATGAGATACACTTTTTATCTCTCATCAACTCATTTTGATGTGATGTCGTTAGGCTGTCAAGGGAACTTTTTAACCCAATTTTGATTTCGTTGGGTTCAACATGTAGTCATTGAATATGTCATCCATTGAATATGTGTGAATGAACTTTTATTGTTTTACACTTAATATCCACTTATATTGGGTGTATTTATATTTTTCACACATATTTTTGAGATTGATTGGTCCTTAATTTAAGGATACATTCTTCATAAGGGATTTCATCACATTTGACATTTCTATTGAGGGTTCATTGTTGTTATGCACCAATTCACTCTTATATGGTGTATATACTGTCCTTTGGAGTATTATATCATGAATACATTTATTCTCATGATATTATAAAGTTATGAATAAATGTTATTCCTCAATTATTGTATTCAAGTGTCTCTAATTTTGGTAAAACCCCTTTAACCAAAATGTCATTTTAAATGTTTTAATAATTTGTTCTTATTAATATCCATGTTTTCAAAATGGTTTTAAGGATTTATTTATATGGATATTAATGGTTTAAAATTTTAAGCTTCAAGGTGGTATGGGAAACTTTTATTCAAAAATCTCTTTATTAAATGTTTTAAATGGTTTTGAAAATGGTTTTGATAAAGGATTCTATTATGATATATTGTGATGTGGAATTGATATCATTACTTTATATGGGTTTTATGTTTTATGATTTTATATTGGTACTTGGACATTTTAACGGGTAGTTATGTTATAAACCATATGACGGGTGGTGCCGTGAATACCAGGATGGGTGGTTACGTTATAACCTCCAATGCATTGGGTATGGAAGTCGGCCGTATGGCTATTTCATTAAGTATGTATGGAAATTGGCCGTATGGCTATTCCATTAAGTGATATGTGTGGAAGTAGACCACATGGTTATTCCACTTAAGTATGTTTATGTACCAAGTTACCTTTATATATGCTATGAGTTCTTTATATAGGTTTTATGGTAATTCTTTGGTTACAATAAGGTAAGTAATGATACTTTATTCAGTGAAGAGTTTTTACTACTTCATGAAGGTGAAGGTATTACCTTGATAAAGTATACATGGTTTACTATTTGTTTTGATAAACTAACAGTTTTTATTCTTTGTGTATCCCTTACTGAGTTTTTATGCTCATCCCAAGTTTTTGAAATGTTTTTCACAGGACTTAAAGTGGAATAAGGTCAAGGATGGGATCAAGGGAATGTCACGCTATATAAGACATGGAACTAGACATGTTTCATTTTATGAGTTTTTATTTTATGGAAATTTAGTAGAAGCGACTACTTTTTAATCTTTTGAGATGTAATAGTTATGTCCTAATTCTCTAAAACTCTAAACCTGAAAAGATCCTCAATGTGAATTACTCATTTAATTCAATATTAAGTATGGATTAATGCTAGGGCCTTATAGTTGGTATCAAAGGTTGGTTTAGATAACTTTAGAGGTTAGGGTATCCTCTAAGCATAAGTGACATTACCATAATGGTTAGGATTTTAGAAAGAGTCCTAGTTTTAGATAAAGTGAATGAGTAAGTGTATCTTAGTGTTTACCTTCCTCATTAGTACATGATGGTTTTTTTTGATATACTCACACTGACCTTTTTGGTTTTACTAAATGGCTTGATCTAGCAGGCACCAAAGTGACAATGGGTTTGAAGGAAACTGTGGTGGATCTCTGATTAAGATACTAGATGAGATGGGGGATTCAATGAGGAATCTCATAGTTATTCCAAACCAACTATCAAGGAGTCATGATCAACCACTTAAAACTTGGTGAGTTCTCTAATGCATCATCCACGAGATGGCCAACTCGATGTGGAAATTCAGGTTATAATTATTAAGGTAACCATTAGGGTTTATATGATCCTTACTTTTTAGGTAATTATGGGTTACTCTATGATATGATGGAAAATGAAAGGCATGAGAGAAACTTGAGGTTAAAATATGTTATGATTATTTTTGAAGATTTTATCTCGTTTTGGGGAATGTTTTAAGAATTATATAGTTTTGGAAAAAGGAAAACACGCAGACCGTGTGACAACCCGTCGCGTCGGACAAAGCTACGGGAATCGAACCCACAACCAAAGTGCGACTGGTATTTATCGCCTACGACTGGCTATGTGAAGTCCCTGGTTACTTTGACTGATTATTTTTAGTTATATGATTTTATGAATTAAGTGTAAGTTGATTTTGGGTTATTTACGAAAATGATTAACTTATCAAGGAGGATATGTGATTAGGATAATTACTTTTCAACGAGAGACCTTAAGAGCAACTGATTTTGTTTGGAGATAAATGTTACGATTTAACTTGGAAGACTATGTGACTAAATTTTTCAAATGTTTGGGTTTCAATCTTAGATTGGTTTACTTTGAGGAATTTTTATGGACAAATTTGTTTATCGGATGGTCCTCATTGAACTTTGGATTTTGTTGGACAAATTTTGGAGATTAAGAATAAATTTTCTTTTTATAAAGGGTTATCCTTTTCTGGATTATCTGACCTTGTACTAACCTTTTTGGTTTTGGTTATGGTTAAGGTCTAAAGATATGGGAAGTATATAGTTCTCTTTTGTGAATTAGGTGATTCTCTAGAAGTTGATTATAGTACTCTTAATTTGAACAAGTCTTCCTAAATACTCACCTTTTGGAGAAAATATGAGTTTGTGTAAGGAATCTAATAAAAGTTGAGAGTCAAAATGATAAGTGACTATGTTTCCGTATGAATAAATTCCTCAATAAAAAGTAACCTAAAACAAAAATGTTGTCTATTAACTTTTCCTACTGGGGAATCGAATACCGTTTAACCCATCACAAGTGTGTGATTTTCTGGTGGTTAACTTTCTCCTAAACATGTTTTCTATCACTCTCCATCAGAACATGACCCTTTGTTTTTTCCTCCATGTCCATATTTTCATACTTGGAATCCTATTATGGGTTAACTCGGGTGACCTTTGTACTTATCTTTCTTTATTTTAAAGTGATTGTTTTACCGACCCTTGTTCCGATGTGGGACTTTCAAGGATGTTTCCAAGCCCAATTTTAAAATTGCGAGGACGCAATTCCCAAAAGGGGGGAAGGATGTAACACCCTAGGTAAATAAAGAATATGACATCGTTATATTTATCCATATTTGTGAATCAAATATTAATGTTACATTAAAGGGGATGCTATGCTCGATGGTGTACCCAACACGCAACAACGAGTTTCTTGGGAATCTTACGTTGCACTCTAGTAATAAAATAATATTATTTTAAATGGTAGTTAACATGTAGCCGTTGTATTGGAGGGAATGGATATAAATAACTAAAATATGATTATATATGTTTTTAAATGTTTTTACATTTATCCAATAAATGATAAAGGATTAAAATACAGAAAGAATTCAATTTTAGGCGTATATGCCCTAGTTTTCACTAAAGGTTCACTTATCGCATTTTGATGGAAAACTATCATTAAATATAGTTTTGATCACTCTTATACATTATTTTGGGCCAAATAAAACTCTTCTTAAGAATCGGGACATCAAAATTTACTTTGTGTAAATTTTTGGTATCTTTCTGATAAAGTTCATTTTTTCAATAAATAGTGTAAAATGTTGTAATTTAATTCAAAACCTCTTTTTAATATAATTTATTTATATGATTAGATTATCTTTTGAATTGGTTTTAAAGTGAAATTAGATAATATTTTTACCATTAAATCCAATAGTGGTCGTTGGAATCAATTTCACTTTGAAATCGGACTTAAACTAGTGTCAATCTTTTGATACTTATTGTTTCATAAAAACACGCTATTTGCTCTGACAGCAGGAATTAATTATTAAATTAATTAATGTGACTTATATGTTTTGAATTTTGTAAAATAGACTTCATTTTTTGAATTTGGAATATCAAATATAGCTTAGGGTTAATTTTTTGTAATTTTCTGAAAAACGTCAATTTTTGATGAATAGTGAAACCACTAAGTGGTACTTATAAAAACTGATTTTTCCGTTTAAATGAAATTTTCCCATCACTGTGTTTTTAATTTCAAAAATCCGACATACATGGTTTTCATTAAGAAGTAAAATGTGGTTCAATGAGATTATAATAATTTTTTGGTGAATAGTAACTTATTTTGTTCTTAATCACGATTAGAGGTAATTAGTGTAATTTAAGGTAAAAATAATATTATAAGAATGTGAAAACACCATGAAACTTGTCCTACACCTATTGTGTGAGTCATGGCCGACCAAGACAAGCCATGGGCCAACTTGGGGACCCCATGGAGCCACTTTAGTTGGAAAATGACTATAATATATTTTTATTTAATGTTAAAATTAAATTGACACAAACATGAGTTGTTTTACTAAAACTGTTTTTAAGTGGGTTTACATAAGTCCAAATTTTGATTATAAAGAATAATTGGAAAGATAAAACGATTTCCTACATCATAGTATTTTTTTTATATTTTTTAGACACTAAATAAATAAAATTAATTATGACATCATGATGATGCAGCGATGACCTCATTATTTAACGATTTAAATAAAATGGAAAGATAATGTAAAATTTATGCACTACACAAGTCCAAAACCAATTGTATGAGTGGATTTAGAACCCTTATCACCTTATACACGAATTCTACCAATGTGGGACCTTTTAAAACCGAAAAAAATTCTCAAATAAATTAATATTTCCTTACTTTCTAAAAGTGCCCCTCCTCTCCTCTTATAAAAGGCCCCCACCTCTACCACCTTACACACACTCCTCAAGCCTTTGGCTCGGCCAACCCCTGCCCATTTAATCTCTCCAAATCCCTCTCCTCATCCTAGAGGATTCCCTTTGGGCAGAATCCTTTCAAAGAAAGCCTTTAGGCTCAAATAAAAAGGAGTTACACTTTTAAAGTTAATTCATTCTCTCTTGTTCATTTGTTTTATTTTGCTTCTCCAACCCCCTAAAATCTTTTTATTTATTTCTTTTGTAACAACACCAGTATCGTAAATATACTAGGATGTTGTTATAAGATTTATTAGAACTAAAATCTCACAAAACTACATCAAATGGTTAAAGAACATACGGTTTCCGTGGATGGAGAAATTCTGCCTCCCGAAACGATGATTGTTCAGTGCTCATTTAACACCTTCAAAGGTGGCCATTATGATGTCACTATTTTTATATATGATATATAATATGTTTATGTTTTCCTTAAGCTTCTGTTTTTTTTTTCAATTTGGTCATACCTTTATGGTTTCCGTTATGGGTAAACACGATATCTTCATTTAAGGAAGTGCGGACTACCGCCCCCTCAAAGTGATTTGATTCTTTAAATACCATATGTGGGATGTATAAAGGATGGAACTATGATATTATATATGATATTATACTGGAATTATAATATACCTTTATATCATTATTATTCCATTCTATAAAATATGAAATAGAAATGAAAGTAGCGTTCATGCGTACGTACGGCTTACCGTCTCCATGAACGATGCATTTCATTTCTTACCTCTAAATGATTATGTAATGTTATAAATACATGCATGTACTGGATATATATGAAATATATGATATCTACATCATGAATACAATTCTGGATATAATAAACATTTGGCCACACGAACAACATGTAATTGTAAGAAGTCCACTTTCGACTTAAGAACCAAATATCGGCAAAACAAATATTATTAACTTAAATGATTACATAATGTTTATGACATGGTAATAAGTGCTATAAAAGGAATAATGAACTTGAAAAAGGTTCTTAAGGAAGTATAAAATTAACTCAAGATTATTATTCAGGAGATTAAAGAACGATCGAGTCAAGTCGGACCCGAGGTAAGGGATCCTACTCCTCTCTTTCTTTTTAAGTACACTCTTTTATGTCATTCCTTTTAAAGCTCATCTTTATTGTTATTGGGATGTTATTTTATATTACACTTACTGTAATTTTTATGTTCATGTGATGAGAGACCATCTTCTCTCTCATCAATCCTTTTTGGGTGTTTTGTGTGGCGCCGTTAGGTTGCCGAACTTTCGTAAGAGATCTAACCTCTCTCTTTCTTTTTAAGTACTCTCCTTTATGTCACTTCTTTTAAGCTCCTCTTTGTAATGTTTGGGGATGTTATTTTATATTCCTCTTTCTGTACATTTTATTGTAATGTGATGAGATACCCTGTTTGATCTCATCAATCCATATACGGAAGTTTTATGTGGCGTCGTTAGGCTGCCAAGTTTTCATAAGGGATTTTTCATCTCACTTTTATTCCCGTGAGATTTATGCTACATTTTCCACAAATTCCATTGAGTGGTGTATGTACTGCCCATTATTCTACTATTTGTGTAATATACTTTCAGTTATGAGTATTTACATCAATGATCTATTTTCCTTCTTTCATGGGGTGTATGTTTTGAAAGATACCCAAGTCGGTAAGGGAACCTTTCACCCTCCTTTTTTTTAAAAGACTTCTTTTTTTGGGTCTTTTAATTTACATATTGTTATGTTGGGATATGTTCTCATATATCCTTATTTATGTAAATTTTATGTCCAAGTGATGAGATACAATTTTTATCTCTCATCAACTCATTTTGATGTGATGTCGTTAGGCTGTCAAGGGAACTTTTTAACCCAATTTCGATTTCTTTGGGTTCAACATGTAGTCATTGAATATGTCATCCATTGAATATGTGTGAATGAACTTTTATTGTTTTACACTTAATATCCACTTATATTGGGTGTATTTATATTTGTCACACATATTTTGGAGATTTATTTTTCCTTAATTTAAGGATACATTCTTTATAAGGGATTTCATCACATTTGACATTTCTATTGAGGGTTCATTGTTGTTATGCACCAATTCACTCTTATATGGTGTATATACTGTGCTTTGGAGTAATATATCATGAATCCATTTATTCTCATGATATTATAAAGTTATGACTAAATGTTATTCCTCAATTATTGTATTCAAGTTTCTCTAATTTTGGTAAAACCCCTTTAACCAAAATGTCATTTTAAATGTTTTAATTATTTGTTCTTATCAATATCCATGTTTTCAAAATGGTTTTAAGGATTTATTTATATGGATATTAATGGTTTAAAATTTTAAGCTTCAAGGTGGTATGGGACACTTTGATTCAAAAATCTCTTATTTAAATGTTTTAAATGGTTTTGATAAAGGGTTCTATTATGATATATTGTGATGTGGAAATGTTATCATTCCATTATATTGGTTTTATGTTTTATGATTTTATATTGGTACTTGGACATTTTAACGCGTGGTTACGTTATAAACCATATGACGGGTGGTGCCGGGAATACCAGGACGGGTGGTTACATTATAACCTCCAATGTGTTGGGTATGGAAGTCGGCCGTATGGCTATTCCATTAAGTATGTATGGAAATTGGCCGTATGGCTATTACATTAAGTGATATGTGTGGAAGTCGACCACATGGTTATTCCACTTAAGTATGTTTATGTCCTAAGTTACCTTTATATATGCTATGTGTTCTCTATATGGGTTTTGTGGTAATTCTTTGGTTACAAAAAGGTAAGTAATGATACTTTATTCAGTGAAGAGTTTTTACAACTTCATGAAGGTGAAGGTATTACCTTGATAAAGTATACATGGTTTACTATTTGTTTTGATAAACTAACAGTTTTTATTCTTTGTGTATCCCTTACTGAGTTTTTATGCTCATCCCAAGTTTTTGAAATGTTTTTCACAGGACTTAAAGTGGAATAAGGTCAAGGATGGGATCAAGGGAATGTCACGCTATATAAGACATGGAACTAGACATGTTTCATTTTAAGAGTTTTTATTTTATGGAAATTTAGTAGAAGCGACTACTTTTTAATCTTTTGAGATGTAATAGTTATGTCCTAATTCTCTAACACTCTAAACCTGAAAAGATCCTCATTGTGAATTACTCATTTAATTCAATATTAAGTATGGATTAATGCTGGGGACTTGTAACATGAAGCTAAATAATAATGAAATAAATAAATTTTTCTGTATTATTATTAAATTTTGTGTATATTCCAATTGTTCTATTGATAATAATCCTTCAGATCATGGATTTGAATCACTATCATGTTTTTCTATAAAATAATGTAAAAATCATGTCGGAAAATTAGGGTCAACATTATTTGTATCAAATAACAATTTAGTAAATTTGGTAATCATGAATATATATCCAGAGTAAAAACCATTATTGTGAGAGTAATTACAAGTAAACACCTAATAATCATTGTTTTATAAAATTATAAACCTCTCGATCCCACAATATATTCAATTTTAATTGATTTTACAAATGAAATAAATATTTACTCATTAATTGATGACTTATGTTTTGTTCAAAACCTTAATATCTTAGATTATTGGGAGAACCAAAATAAATTAGGCCATCAACTCTGTCATGGAACAATGCAGTGATTTCCCGAATGACATCCCTAGTGATTTGGGAGGTGACGTTTAAAATTTTAGGGAGATTCTTACATAGCTATCTCAGGGTATAAACATGAAACTAAATAATTTGGAATGAGATCCTTCACCTAATATGGAGAAACTGAATATTCAGTCACTTATTTAGAAATGAATGCCGACGTTTAGTGGATATTTAAATCCACTAGTCATGGAAAAGTGGATCAAATCAGTTGAGAAGATCTTTTTCATTCTACTATATTCTGAGAAAGAGAAGGTGAATATGGCCATTTATTTTCGAGATGAAGTGGAAGATAAATAGTTTTAATTAATTAGAAACACCAAGATTAAGGATGAAATTGACAATAGGAAGTGAGAATACATTAATAAAATTATTCATGAGAAGTATTTCCCTCATACTCCTCATAAAAATATTGATAGAGAATTCATAGAGCATATTAAAAATGAAGGTGAACTTGTCACAAACTTTGAATAATCCATCAGATGGATTTAATGGTATAATTTTAGTTTTTTATCAATAATGATAGAAAAATTGATATATTCTTTAGTGGTTTAAAACCACACCATAAAAAGGTTATAGCTATCTGAGACATTGGATGTTTAGAATAATTTGTTTGATGTTCCCTAAAAGTGGATATGGGGTATGAATAATGATGTCAAGGATATAGTGATAATAAATTAAAGATGGAGATTCGTGTTGGTGGATCTAATGAGAGTTGGGTAATGGAATCTCAACTACTCACAAGTCAATAATGTCGGATGAAGCGTCATAGGAACTTCCTAAATAGGCTGAGGAAATACTATAATTGTGGGACAGAAAGACCACTAAACTCATTAATGTAGATAAAACATAATGATGGTGGTGGATATTATGGAGTAAATGAGGTCACCTCCCATTTTTCAATTATTCCATTTTTGGGATCTAGGTCACTATACAAGAAATTTCACTAAAACTTGCGTCCTCAAGGGTAATCAGTGTCATCTACCACTGAAGCCAAAGGTTAATGGGATGAATTATGACATCACTACTACATTATTGGATCCCAAAAATGATATTTTGATAGGTAAATTAGTTATTATTTCAATAATATGAAAATTACTATATAATTAGGAATATAGACATTCGATAATATATTTCATGTTTAGTAGAACTATTCAAACACCACCAAAAAATATAGTGCGTATGTTATCATTGAGAATATAAAATGGAAAAATTATTGAAAAAATATATAACACCTTCATGATAAATTAATGTGGAATGAACCTCTAAAAATAATATTTTCCAACGTCATTTGGTGCAGTTTGATGCTATATTGGGAATAGATTGACTATAAATATACAACGAAAACATCATATATAAGGAAAAGTAGTTCACTCTTCATATCAAAAGGCATCCACCAATTTTATTCATGTGTAAGGTGGAGGATTAATCTACATCAAAATACCCTTCTCAATATAGATATTATTTCCTCATAAGAAATCATATATATCTAAAATTATTGAGAGAAAAGAGAGAATCATGCTAGGTGAAATTCAAATTTTTAGGGACTACACTAATGTGTTCCTTGAAGAACTACCTTGTGTTACTCATTAATTAGAATTGTATTTATAAATTAATCTTATTCCTAGATCTATTCTTATATCAGATGCACCTTATATAATGTCCAATATTATGTTAGAGGAAATTTAGAAGTGGTTACAAGAAAATCGGTAAAAGGGTTTTATACACCCTAGTGACTCACCATGGGGTATAGTTTTCATCTTCCCTAAGAATAAGGATGGATCAATTAAAATATACAATAATTATCATTATCATAAAAAATAATTATAAAGAACTGGTATCCACTTCATTGGATATATTACATGTTCGATCAACTACTGGGGGCCATGTATTTCTCTAAGGCAGACCTTCATTCGGATGTCGTCAATTAAAGGTGAGGAAGAGTAATATTAACAAGACCACCTTTCGAATAAGGTATTGACACCATGAGTTCAAAGTGATTAATTTCAGACACACTAATTCTCTAGAAATGGTCAAACGTTTGATGAATATATTCATTTTATATCACCTCAACATATTTTTGGTAGAATTTATCAATGATATTCTAATATACAGAAAGTGAAATAAAGGACGTGAATAGAATTTGAATATTGTTCCGATGACTTTGTCATGGGAGAAACATTATCAAATGTACAATAAAAGTTTGTTTTTATAGAGGAAGTATAATTCATGGTGCATGTAATCACCTGTAAAATAATATATGTGGACCCTTTTAGGACAATGGAAATCTAAGAGTGGACTAAGAAAACACTTGTAATGTAGATCTATAGTATCCTTGGTCTAGTTAGGTATTACAAAATATTTATGATGAAATTTTTATTATTTCCAAAACCAATTACCAAGATGTTTCATATGTGAGAAAAGTTTTTCCCGACCAGTGAATGCTAATATTTCATCAAAGAGTTATAAAATATGCTTATCACTAAGAATGTAATCATAGTTTTGATAATTAGGGAACTATTTGAGGTATAAAATGAGGCTTCAAATAAAGACATGGAATTTATATTGATGAAAAATGATAATATTATATCCTACACCTCATGGAAGTTGATTTTTTTTGAGAAAAACTACCACCTACATTAACTAGAGTTAGTAGTTGTGATGTTTCCATTGAAAATATTGTGGCATTATCTATATGGGGAGAATATTGAAATATATAATAATCATAAGTTCCTCAAATATATATTCACACAAATAGAGATTAATATTAAAAAGAAAATATGGTTAGTGATCATCACATAATATGACTATTCAATCCACTCACATCTTAGAAAACAGAATAAAGTGGAATATTTTCTATTTATGAAGGACCCTCCTACATTATCCATGATGAGAATTTAGAAGGATTCAATCATTATATATTTGTAAAGGATAAAACTAAGAATCATTTAGGATAGAATATCACCAATCAATTCTCAAATGATTCTCAACCATCCCTCTAGTAGAAAATAAAGGATGTTAAATTAAATGATATTGAAATTTAGAAAAAGAGGTAATCCAGGAGAAAGGGTAAATACTACGAGTTGAAAAATGGATGAGGAAGGAGTCAGGAGATTTGTATTACAACCACGTGTACCATACTATCAAATGGTAAAAAAGAAATTTTGCATGACTCACATAGTTCATCACTCTCTATTCACCTAGTTTGCACAAGGATGTATCATGATCTCTAAGAGAAATATTTTTGAGATAATATAAAGAAAGAGGTCATTGAATATATATGAATGTGAATATTATGTGAGTGACTGAAGGCTGAAAGGAAAAATATGTGGGGAGGTTTCAACCAATACCCAAAAAAACATGGAAATGTGAAAACACCACAATGGAATTTATCAGTACTCTTCTAATGTAATCTAGATTTAAATTAATATATGGTTTGCTATGGATCATCTCTCAAAGACAACTCTTCTTATCGTAACTTGAGAGGAAATCCCACTAGGAAAACTTGCATGGATATACAGTAGTGATATGGTAAGACATTATGGTGGACCACTATGGATTGTATCTGATTGATATTTAGGATTCACCTCATAGTTTAGGAAACAAATCCCATGTAATATAAACACTATGATGACCATTTTTTTTGGATTATCATCATCAAAATGATGGAAAAACATAGTGGAATATTCAGACAATAGAATACATTTTTAGGGAATGTTCTGTTGATTGAACATGATGAATGGACCATCATAAAAAACTATTTGAGTTATATTACTATAATATTTTACAGTCCATAATCCAAATATCTCCATATAAATTACTTTATGGGAATAGTTATAGAACACTGGCGTGTTGGGATGCAGTAAGTGAACATAATCTAATATGACTTGAAATGGATTAATAAATGTTGAAAATGGTTAAAACCATCCAGCATCTCATCAAGGAATCCCAATGTCTAATGAATATCGACATAGAAAATAATCTACATGACATAATGTTTATATTTAGATACATATGATTCTTATCCATATATCAATTGAAGAGGATCATGGTATTTTTGATGAAATAAAAGGTGATTTCGGCTATATTGTTCTCTTTAAGATACCTAGTCATGTAGAATTTGTGGCATATCGATTGGATCCTCAAAATACCTAGTCTCTAGTATAAGATGCATTCAATGTATCCCATTTTAGGATATAAACACCAAATACCATACTTGTATTGAATCCACATGATGTATACTTTAAAAATTATATCTCTAATGAGGATATTCTAGTTAATATCTTGGACAATAGAGATAAATATCTATGTAAAAAGACTACTCACCATGTCAAATTACTATGGCACAACCATAAGTATGAAGATGAAACATGGGAACCAGATGAAGATATGAAGGAGAAGCACTCTCACCTATTTTCAATATATAATGTAAAACTTTTGAGGCTAAAATCTCAAAAGGGGGGAAAAATTTACTATCAAAAATTAGATCAATGAAAATTCCCTTCTTATAATTATATCATATAGTATAAACAATATAAAATAACTTTGGGTACAAAAATAAATACTTTATTAATGAATAATTAATGAAATAAGTTGTATTTATATAAGTTAAGGTACACTTACCAATGGAATCAAAACACGACCTTTGGGATAGTAAAGATAATATTAGAAATAAGAAATCAACCTTTATAATATTAACCCAATATATGATTGTATAAGTAAAATTTTGGAATCATATACATTATAATATGAGATAATTATATAATGGAATATTTAAATAAATATTTTAACATTATTGATTAAGAGTTGGATTTTTTATAAAACTAAAATGTTTATTTACATTTTTATTATAAATATAATTATTTAATAGAAAATTTATTTAAATAAAATTGATTTGTATACTAATATTTTGAAGTTTAATGATTATAAAATAATTTTCTGATACCTTGATTTATTTTTCAATGTGTTATAAAATCAGTTATATTTTGGTAATTGATATTTTCTATGAAAATGCAGATTTTAATAAAAATTTAAATTTATCATATTCAGATAATTGTTTTCAAAAAATGGATATCATTTATGAATTCTAAATATTGGTAAATGGTGAGGATGAATTGTTTTATTTTTTAAAATAATTTAATCTTTATTGAATAGTAAAATTTGATAATTAATGAATAATGGTAAATACAATAATTATTCAGTTCGAAAAGATGTATGGATGACGTAAGCCAAAAAAATCAAACAATACATTATTATTTTTATAAATATAGTTATAATTCTCAAACTATTCATAGTATTGTGTAGAAATATTAAAATAATGAGTTAAATAACTATAAACTACCCTCTCCCTCCAGTAAATACCACCCCTCACCACCTCTTCCCCTCACACATTCAAATAATTTAGAATTTTCAAAATTTTAGTAATATATATTCTGTATCACCTTGCGCACGTCCAGGTGCACATTGTCTCATCAAAAGTAAAAGGACCATTTTATATATATTATTTTTATTACATTAATGGAATAATTCAGGTTCTAATCCCTACCCTTGATTCCTTTTATTCTAATAATGAAAATATTATCCATGGAGTCTAAATTTATAGCTACTGTGGATGATGTGTTTTCATTTTCCACATCCACATTTATAGCTGGTTATAATATAATCATTATAGATAAATAATATATTATTATAAATTTTATATGTTTTATAAATTTTTCAATGATATATATATATATATATATATATATGATTTTATGTAAAATGATATAATCCCATAATGGTTTGTAAAAATGAAAAAATTAATTAAACCATTTTCACTAATGATAAATCTAATAAATCATTATAGAAAAATAAAAAACTAATATATATTAAGCTACTTTATATTAATTAGTAAATAATATGGAGAATTATTCTCGTTGTACTTGAACTTCTATATTCATATAAAAGTGAACTAATCGTGGAAAAAAAAGAAAAAGAACACTCTTGAATGATTAAATTAAACTATATAAGTCAATAAAAGACTATAAATGAACCTAGTAAATCAATAATAAATAAAATTCAATTATAAATGGTTCTAGATGAATTTATTTAATTAATTTATTTTGATTATCTAGGATATTAATAGGAATAATGAATTCAGACATATCGTATGTGGAATCTCAATCCCAACTCTCTTCCTATTGGGGTTTCCCTCTATTAATCCATTTTTAGAATTTATGTTCCTTTAATGTTCTTTAATTAACTTTTATTTATCCTAAACATTTATTTTATGGATATACATGTTTCCAATATTATTTATGATAAATTAAATTATTTTTCAAAATGAACTCTTCATCCAAAAAACAAAACTTTTTATACATTTTGAGATTGTTTCTTCCTCACTCTATTTTCATGATTCAAATATTAATTGTGTAATTCCATATTTATTTTGGGAAACCCAATTCTAATCATAATGTTATGATTTATTAAATTATACCCATTAATTTCCATGCATTATTCATTTCTAATATTGATATATGTTCTATATGGAATGCATGATAATGTAAATGTTATGATATAATGAGTGTGTCTGGAAATATATAGTGCATCTAAATGTTATGATGTTACATGTTCACCCATAATTATATAGAACTCCAATGCATTGGGTAATGAGATTTTTCTAATTTGATAATGTGTAATATTCATTTTAGTTGACCACTAAGACATGTTGTTTCATTTTTATACATTTTTACATTCCATGCCTTTGTCTAATGTTTCTTATTAAGATTATTATGATGATTCCAGAATTAAGTTATGATGATGATGATACTCAACAATGTTATATGTTTAATCTATCTTATCTATCCTCTTATTGGGATTTTATCTCATCTATTCTTTTGATATATATCCTCCAGTGAACAATTGTACTAATGAGAACATGAGGGTAAACAAAAATATATTAAAGAATGAGTTAAATAAATTCTTATGTGATATTATATAATTTTATTCCTGTTTTTATAAAAACCATAAACTTCTGGATCATGGATTTGTAGCACTATTATGGATTTGTCTTTAAAATTATGTAATATTCATGTATTAAATGTAGGTTCGCTATATATTTAGGAAGTGATTCTTAATTTATCTTGTATGATTTCACATGGGTTAGGATAGACCATTTTCATTATCTATTTTAATGTGTACTCTTCAACAACATCATGTCATTTCCCATGCATGTATCAAACTATGGTTGATATTTATTCCTAATGCTGTAAATTAATGGTACGCGATGTCTTATGGTATAAAAAATGGTATAATGTTCGTGGTTGATCCCAAAATTCTTCTTTGTTATAGACGATATGATGATTATGAGATTTCTTTAGAATTAATATTATTTTAAATGACTATTATATTATTTATAAGGTTATTCCACGATTACATATTGGAGGTATGAGTATTGGAAGTTAGTCAATGGGGAATTAGAGTAAATAACTAATGTTTAAGTGGGAGTATGGTAACATTACTTATATTAATAATTTGATATAGATTAATTTACCATTGTTAGTTTATTATAGATAGATCCATAATAGAGATGCTAAAATAGTATTTTAAAATTTTGTGAGGTGTTGGTTTAATTTTTTTATTCACTATATATTAGTATCCTTCATTCAAATGGTTCATGCTAGTTTTTATTAGAGGATCCTTCTTTACATGTATAATATTCTCAACCAAAGCATATATAAACCATTATTTTAAGATCTAGTTGTTTTTATTTGCTATTTATATGGGTATTACTATATCTTGTAGTCATTTAGGACCAAAAATATTTTGTAACCTCTTATTTTTTATAGGTTTTTGTATTTCCCATTCTGTTGTTTCATTTTATTTATGAAATTACATTCTCATATAGGGATACATTATTATTTCTAAATGGAGTTGATTGGTTAATGAAATATTTTCTCTTATCCTTAAATTTATATATTGAGACAATTAAATAAATTTTGTATGATTATACCCTCCATGGTAGTCATTAACCCATAGCCTTCTAGACGTGGGATCTGTAGGTGATTTTCACCTCTTCTTTTCCACCTTTGTACGGTACTAGTGGGAGGGTCCTGAGATGATAATTTTTTAATCATGTTTTTATTGATTTAAATTACATTATAAATAAATAAATACAATTATTACGTATAAAAATTATTTTTTACTTGGTATATGGGCCTGAGTTTTCTCAAACCCTTATTTTATTATCTTTCTATTGTTGAGGAAGTATGGGGATGTTTTTGGAATTATCTAAGGTTAGAGTTTAACAATGATGTTTTTTAATTAAATTTTAAGGTATGTTTTTTGATCTATATTAAGATATATTATTTTTATATAAATATAGTGTTTTTAAAATTAAGTCTAATTTTGTGTTCTAGTCATAATTGTTTTTATAATTATGTAATAATAGTTTTCTATTGATATCTCCTAAAAAATTACCCCTACATTATGAATTTACTCAATTTCTTCAAAACACAAGATTTACGTGTTTCCTGTATGAATCATCCATGGAAATTTAAAGAGAAAATATTCCTATCATAATAATGTTTTGAGATTTTATAATGGTAAGGGATGGTTGAAAAAGGTAATTTTAATTTTCATAAGATTTAATTACTTCTGTAAAATTGAAATATAGTTTCCTAAGATTCATTAATTATTAAAAACAAGTAATACAAAAATATAGTAATTATTTTTTAATTTATAATTTTTATACATATGAGTCATTTTTTATTTTATTAAGGGACCATAGTATTTGAAAGGGTTTTGTGGGAAACTTTATAAGTCATCTTGTATTTTAATAGAATATCTTTTTGATTTCATAAGAATTAGTTAATTTTCAAAAAATAAAATTTTAAATTTTATAAGTTTCATTTTATTTTGTAAGAGTTTTTGTCTTTTCGAATTTTTATTTAATAATAGGGAAATTTGATTGTGTGAGAATCAATTAAAAATCATAAGGGATAGCCTCCCCCAACATAAGAGTCTATCATGATATCATATGAGTATTTTAGATCTTCTTGAGTCATTGAACATCATAAAGATACTTTTTGATACCGTTAGTATCTTTTGGATTTAAATAACCATACATTGTGTAGTCTAAGGGTATTTAAATTTTTTAATATTCATATTTTAATTTTACAAGGGTATTCAACTAAAGTGTAAATTCTTTTCTCCTTTCATAATAGTTAAAACCTTAGATTAGTGTTCCTAAACTTCTACTAAATTCAGATCCATATTTTATGATTTAAAATGAAATGTATAATTAATTAAAACCATTAAATTTATAATATTTATTTTTTATATTTTTTCATCATTACAACAAAATATATTCTAATATTGTGTTTTATTTGAATGGTATAATGGGATAAAAATCATCCCAAATAATTTAACATAGAATTACAGGGTTTACTGAGTTTCTAAAAAGATGCTTCTTATGAGAACAACCACTATATTAAAAATTATGTTATATTAATATTTATTAGTCTTTCCATCTTCATTAAATTTTTTGTTCTAAAATCCAAATGATGAAAACACATTCCATCGATTACATAGATAACCTTTCTATTGGTAAATGTTTTCCTAGTGAGTTCACACGTAATACAACTTTTCCTCTCCTTGGGCATGTGTGAAAAAACAATTAAATTTTAGAATTGATGCTAGATAAGTGAGAAGTTTATTATTTAATTTGTGTATAATATTGAATTGTGATGTTAATTTTTAAACTTATTTTATATTGAGAATCATCTTATGAAATATAAATACAATTTTACTTAAATGAAATAGTGAAGAATATCGAATGATATTAATCTGTGTTTTTATTTTTATTATTTAATGGATATCAATAATATTTTGGTGTTTTTAATTTTATATTATCATTTATGGAGTTAATTTTCTGATTCAATTGTTAAATAAAATATCATGAATGTTTAATTATGTTTATTTTTAAATTAATTGGTTGTTATGACTATCAATAATAATGATGAGGTACATTAGTTTCGTAAAAATATTTACAAAAAGTATGACATGAATGATGTATTATTAATTTGTACTCTACTATTTTTCTAGTGTTTCATTATTTATATTGGTTTTAGTAAAAACGAAATTGTATTATTATGGTATTAATTACACATATTTTTGAAATGAATGTGATTCATGTTTCTTATAAAGAGACTATTTTTTATAATTGAAGGAGTTTTTTTTTCATTTTTTACATCAAAATGGTTACGATAAATGGTTTTGTGTTGTGGGTTAGAACATACAGGTGACAAGTGAATTTAAATATGATTGATAATGATTAATAAATATATTTCAAGTGGGTCGGAATATAATTATGTCAAACTGTTTAATGAAATGTACTAATAATATTTGGATTGATGAAATAGGGGAGGAATGTGGATGTTAGATTATGATTTGTTTATCAATAACATGAGTAAAAAATGAAAGAATTGAATTTAATATTCTTCATAAATAATACATCTTTAAACTGAGTATATAGTTTATTTATAAATAGTTTTTTATTTAATTTCCTATTTTAGGGTAATTATATGGTTTTTTTTTATTTTGTAACAATGAAATAAGATATTATTGAGAGATGGTGAATATGTGCTTGTAATTATAGGTCATACTAGTACTGTTTGATAAAACATATTGGGTATGGTTTGAGTATTTTTATATTATTTATATGTTGAATTTTAATTTTTATATTACATCCACCCCGCTAGATTCAGATAAATTTACTAACACCTAACTGTTTTGGGTTATTGGTGTCATTATTAAAAATACATACTTACAAAAATATAGATAGATGAAATCTCCCTCATTCCAACACTCTGTCCAAAAAATGTAATGCGTATATTTATTTATGGTTATTATTAATGGTATTTTGTATAAATAATTCATAAATAATATTGATTTCATGATGATCAGGTTATTATTAACCACATAGAAGGTGATATGGTTATGTGATAATGATGTGGTTATGTGATTTGTTTATGTATATATAATTGAATTATAAATAATTGATCTAATCTTGAATAATGTTTTCATTTGGGTGTGAGAGTGAAAAACAATTGGAGGAGTGGTATGGGGTAGCCTATTTCTATATTCTATTATTTTAATTCATTGCACGTGGATTTTATGCTTGGTGAGGGAACATTGATTCATTTTTGTTAAAAGACTTGGAATATTTTCATATTTTTTAATACTAATTAATTGAAACATTATTATACTTATTTTAGATTTTTCCAAGATGTCATAAAGTGGATCCCACTATGTATATATGTCTGATAAAACTATATATATAAAACTATTTTCAGGTTTCCATGAGGGATTTATAGATTATATTGTCAATTAATATCACTGATAATGTATCTGTGATTCTATTTTCAACCATAGAGTTTATATTCATAATTAACCATTGAGGCCTTTATTTGTTTTAATTATCGTATGTTTTTTTATGTTTTTTAATATTGATTTTATTTTAAATTATTTTAATTATTTTTTTGTTATGTTCTTGTAAATTTTGATGGTAATCCATTAAATAAGAATTCTCCATAATATTTTTACTAGTTTCCAACTCAGGGCCTATTAAGGGAAGGCCTTAGGGGTCACTTATACCAGATATAATAATGATATTTCATATGGATTTGGGGGTCGAGAACTAGTAAATATTGCATGAGTGTTTTATAGATGTGGTATTAATTTAAAAAATCATGTGATGTAACAAGGGAAACAATTGAGGACACATGTTATTAGTTCTTACAACCCCAATATCCAGTGAAAGTAGATTAAGAATATTTGAACACCCTATTAATTATAATCTTGATTATGTGGTATAAAACTATTATATTTACATTTATCATTCTTGTTTCTTATAATGTTTTAATTAAGTAAAAGTTTGCAGAATTTTAAATAGGTCTAAATTACGGTTTATAAATGAAACTTTTTGTTATGGGAGAATGAATTATTTTGAAATACGTGGTCTATAATAATATTTTTTTGAGAAATTAATGGGTAAATTATTATATTTTTCCATAATTCAATGTGGTCTTGATATTTTGTCTATAAATGTTTTTTCAATGTTGTGTTTTCTCTCTTCTATACAATGAACTATAAAAGTGAATCTATATATGATGATAAATTTGTGGTCCTGTATGTTATTAATTTTTTAGAGGAATAACTGTTCATATTAATTTGAATGCCTAAGTCGTACTGACATCCACCTGATTTAAATGGTAAATAAAAACCATGGAAATGTTGAAATAAACATTATCCAATTGAAGATTTCTGCATTTATCGTAGTGAAATATTGAAAATTTATGATGTTTAACATACCTAGAGGTTATATAGTGGTATGAAAATGACTCATATAAGACACAAATTGGAATAAAAATTATATATATATATATCTGTGTGTGTGTGTGTGTTTCATTTTTGGAAATTAATCATATTATTTCCAATTAGACTTTGAGCATGTTAGAATATCCTGAGTCGATCTAAATATATATAATAATGTATTTAATCCATATTTTTGTTTGAACCATGTGAGCTATTATTTTAAGCATATTCGATTTTTCATGGTATGATTATTAAAATTTTAATGTAGAACTAGTTGGACTATTGATAACATAACTTGAATTATAAGTTAAATTGGATATTTTATCATGTAATTGTTTATATAAAATTTCTAATAAAATTCATTGGGAATGTTTTTGGATTGTATCATGATAATTTAAAATACCAAATATTATGATGTAACATAATTTCAATTGGGGGTATTGAAAATTATTTCTTAGAAATTGAATCATTTGTGATATTTATTTATAGTACATTTTGTTATATACATTTAGTTCTTATATTTTATTCCTGGTATTTTGATAATTAAATTGATTATTTTCTATCAATGAATGTTATTTATGTGAAATGAAATTGTTACTATTAATTTTATTATTAAGTTATGTTAATGCTATATTTTAGTATTTCCCTATCATCCATTGTCATGTTCCCATGCTTTTTATCATACTATTTTTCTGGGCTGAATTACAACCATTCACATGTCCTATAAGATGTGAGTTCACTATCATCACCATTATTTATCAAATGCTCTATGATAATTGTGTTGTGATACTAATTTTTTAGATCATCTTGTTTTTGGTTGATAAAGAGGGTTTTCTTTCCATTATGAGTAATGAGATCCACAGTTAGGGTGTTTTATCTTACATGATTATATTTGGAACAATGGATGATATTATTAGATCACTATAGATGAATCACTTGTGATGGATAATCAATGGTTGTTATTATATGTGTCATATGTTTCTCTTGAGAACCTTCTGCTGTGTATTATAGTTTAATTTACGAGGTAAATGATATTGAAAAGGATTTATGCTCTTGAACAAAGAGAAAAAAAAACACCATCATCTTTATGTAATTTTTATGACACATATAGGATTGACCCACCATACTAATAGGGATTTAGTCCACTTTTGAATTTCCATAGTGATACCTCGTATTTATTAGTATTTTTTCATGGTGATGTTTTCTTTGTCTTGAATTTGTAGTTTGTAGAAGGTTTAGTACATACAACACCATAAGTATGATTTTATCATGATTCATAAGGATACATGAAATAAACATTAATACTGCTTCTTAATTATCATTTTGACTGATTAATATTTTCTACTTCATGTATCATTTTAATCATATTTATATTTTTTTAGTGGAAATATGGTTACTATATATCATATTAGTAGGATAAATAGAATAAAAACAAAAAATTCTGGTGTTCTTTTAATTATTTCAGTACTTTCATTGACATCTTGGAAATAATGATATACACTTTCCTTGATAATTTTTTTAAAATGATATTGAGTTAGTAAATATAAATATATTATTTCATTAAAATTTAATTTTGTGATACTATAATAGAATATACATAAATCGATAATTTATAATTCTCATTCATTATCTCTATGTTCATAGAATATTTTTGTGTTAACATCTATTAAGGAAAATTTATTAGAGGATTTGATATTTTTATGTTGATTTTAGTATGTATTGTATTTATATAATTTTTTGACATGTTTTCTCTTTTGTTTTAGAATCCTATAATCCAATGTTATGTTACATACATGTGATTGGGTAGTTGAATGAGGACATTCCTATAACATAGCCCCCAATAATTGATATCAATACCATTTTTTAATTATCAATCCAACACATATTTCAAATTTTATTATAATTTTTTTTTGGAATTATTTTACAGTATTCTTTTTTTTTACCTTTATTAGCATAATATTGTTTAAATTTTTTAATGTTGACTAAATTGTTTTTTGTTTTGATTGATATAATGCTATTTATTAATTTTCATTTTCACTATTTTTACTCGTTGTGATTTGAGGGTTTCGTAATCTTATGTAGGATTTTTATTTGATGTTCCTCATTTGAGAGATAGTTAGGTGTTTCCAATGTGTTTTATTCATTTTTTATCTTTTATATCGGAATTTGAATTTGTCGCTTGGATTTTTTCCTTATGGAAATTGTTTATTGTTGTAGCATATCATTATATGGGATTTTAGTTTTGGAAATGTGATAAAATTAGGTGTAAATCTTTCTAAATCGAACCAATTGATGATTTATGGTTAAATTTAATCAAGAATCAATGTGGAGTTAGGGTTTCTCCACTTTAGGAAGGGGTTTACAAGGCCATATATTAATATTACTATGGTTTTAGTTTCTTTAGGGGGAGTGGATTTGTGAATCTTGCCCATAGTAGATACATGATGTTCAATATTCCAATATGATTTTATGCTGAGTTTCTACAATGTTTATATTCTTGAAGACATGGTGTTTTGGTTATTATACGTATCTATGTTGATATATTATGTTATAATTTCTTTTATAGAAACATCTCAATTTAAACTATTTTAGGTTTTCCGCTTTTCAATACCCTATTATTCTACTATACATGATATTCTGTATTTCTAAATTGTACATATATTTTCTTTTTTATTCATTGTGATAAAAATAAACTTTTTATCCCTCTAATGGAAAGATTTTATCTGGAGATCGAGTATGTGATATTGTCAGGATTATGTAACCGATTATAATAGTTTGGATAATAATGCTTCTTATTTTTACATTTTATTTTTTGTATGTACTAAGAGTCCAAATGAGATATCATTGCATTCATTTAGGTTTGTAACATTGTGATGCACTTGAATGATTCACTCACATACTATTAATTTTTTTTAGGATTTCATGTTCTTATAAATCAAATTTATAGGGTGTAGGGACCTAAGGGGTTTTTTGTTTGGGGAAATTATTTTTTAGGGAGGAGAATTAAAAATTAATTTCATTTAATTTTAAAAATTAAGTTGATTTTTTCTTTCTATCCATGTTTTTTTCAAAATTAAATGGTTATAATTAATTTAATTTATAGTTAAATAAATGTGAGTTCTAATTTCTTCTATATATTTGGTAGATGAATTCCCCTACTTTTTTTGTTATATTGTTTTTCTAGGATGATCTATCTGCATGTCTGACTGTATGTTTTTTTCTCCAACCTTGTAATTAATTTTTAGTGGATCTTAGATAAATACGATTCACCAATATATTTTGAATAGATTATGATTTTGGCGTGGAATATAGAACCTAAATCTCTAGGAGATTGGTGAACTCCAATGTTAGGGTATTTAGGATTCATTGATTATAGGGGAATATCATGGGGTATTCGTGGATTTCCATAGAGGAAAAAATGTTGATGGTGAAGAATAAAATATTATACTCAGTTCATTGCATGTATCTCTAATGAGATACTTGTGCTACATGGTGTTTATTTTTTCCAAGATATTTTTATTTTTATTATTATTATTTATTCTCTAATTATGTAGAAAACTAGAACCATCAACTATGTGGAACATCAATTAAAAATATTGGTTTGAGCGACCCTGATAAGGGGGTTTGGATCCACTATTATAGTTCTTATATTATCCCTAATATATGATGGATTCATTTTTCCTAGGTTTACTATTGTGAATATGGTCCTTTTACCTTGTCTAAGGCGTGCTTTATACCACACCCTAAACTTATTTTCATCATGAGTCTTGGAGCTACAAGAACATAGATTTTAGATAGATCTTTAGTGTGACATCTCTCTCAATGGGTTATGTTTTGTGATTTTTGTATCATTTTAATCCTACTGATGTTTTCATATAATAACCTTGTAGTTCAATCCTTGTACACATAGTTTTATGGACCAAATAATATAAAAATATACGTTTTATTTTAATGATTATTTTATTTTCATTTAATTATCTTTTTCTCATGATATATGCTGAAATTGATTCTAATGTTTCTAATTTAATTTATGTTAATCAATTTAAATATTTTCAATATAATATCTTGCATTAAGATCAATAATAAGATATAATAAATGAATATTTAATTTATTATTCTCATTATTTGACTCTATTTTTTTATATTCATATTGTATTATTTTCCAAAAATGATACTTTAATGAAATATTTGACATATTTATGTACTATTCGTGTTGTTTTCTATTTACCAAATTAATTAACATGATTCATATTTTAATTTCGAATCCTTCCATCCAAAAATTATTTTCCATGAATATCATTGGGTAGTTGAATGTGGACTAACCCATGCCATATCCAAAATAGGACAATTTTCTTATTTAGAAAACATATATTGTTTTTCAAAAATGGTCATAGAAAATGGATTCTGAGAGTTTCAGGAATATGGGTTTTTGAATTTGTTTCTAAAATAATGCATTATAATTTATTTGTTTTAAATATTTTTGGGAAAGTGGGATGTTTAACTATAAGATCGTGATTTTCATATAATTATTTAAAAGTTTAGGTTTCAAGGGTAAGATATAATATTTTAAAACCAATTATTTGTTTCAATGTCCTTCAAGTATTCTAGATTAATATCATTTTTCACACCTCGAGATCACATCCTCTTCCCCTATTATTTTGTAATGATATTTTTCAACTATTTTGTGTGTTCGTCTACTATTCTATCATCAGTTAGTGTTGTCTTACACATAAGATATAGTTTAGGGCCTCATTTCTAGTCTAGATTGTATTTAATGTGTACTTTAGTAGACATATTACCTCATGTAACTACCAATTCACAGTCCCTAAAATTTATGGATTCCTCCTACAATTATTGTAGTGTCAAAACTAGATGGTTTTTATTCAAGCCCCACTCCACCATCTTTTAATAATACTTTGGGTCAAATCGTTGAATTCAAGATTTTGTTTCCCCTTCCCAACATCCTAGATATTCACATTATTTACCAAATGTCCATGGTTTTAGATTAGATTTTGACACTATCTATATCTATGAATGAATTCTATGTTCCTATAGAATGATATAATTTTACTATCATGATAAATTTGGAGTATATTTGACATATAATAAGATATTCCAGTGAGTCACTAATTTATAGGGTCAATACACACAAAAAGTAGTATCATTATTCTACCATTTTTCTTCTATATTAACTATATTACGCATAAAGGATTCATTGTAACATGGGTGTCAGTATAGGGACTCTGTGAGATTTTTTACCACCTTTTCCAATGATCCTTAGAGAATTTATGATTCACTGACGATAATGATAGATGGATAGGGGGAAATTAATTCATTTTAGTAAGAATCATGGCTTAAAAAACCCCTCACTTTCCTCATGTTATTTCTCATAAATGGATATCTCATGGATATCTCAATATATAAAAGAGATATCTTAGCTTAGATGTATGTTTTCATAAGGATCTCAAAATTCCTCATTATATGTTAATGGTGGGAGGTGTCATGTTTTAATAAACCCCACAATTACACAACCAATTCCAACATAAATTAAATCATAATAGACTTCACATTTAACATATGGAAAATAAAATATCAAAGCAAAAGAAGGGGATGTTGGAGTAGGTGCACCATCCACCACCCTTGGAAACTAGGAAACCTATATCAATTCTTCCATAACTATAATCTAATATAGAATCATTATTGTAACATATTCTCTCAATTAACCACATTTTTAAATATATTTATTGAGTTATCCTTCTTGGGGATCCGTACAAGTCTATTTAGTTTTTAATCCATCACTTCACCTATCCTATGATAGATAATTTTGATTTTTAGAAATAAGTAAAGGTGTGAGGATTTATTTCTCAATTCCAAATTATATTAAGAATAAAACTAAACATGATACTATTTTTGGATTATTATGAGATGATTCATGATAAGATTGAGCCACAATATATCAATTCAAGATAATGTAGAATATATGTACTCCTCTTACATCATGGATAAAGTAACACACTTCTAAAACATTGACTACTGTGATACATCTTCACATATGATGTAATACATGTATCATGATGTTTACGTCATGTTTTCATGGTGTATGACCATATCGTTATCTATATAGACTTCTAGGATATAGTTCGATTCCCCCATAGAAGAAACATAGATTGTAAGAAAATTTATGATGCCTTATAATGAACATGACATTAACCAAGTGATACTTCCTTAGATTGGGGAGGAATTTTCTTATGATCACTATTATATGGTAATGTTTTAGCCTCACACACACAGTAACACAAATCAATCTTCTATACTATGGAGTATGGTATCATCTTCATCAGATCAAATTATTCTTTAAATGATGTATGTGAACTCTTTCTCGACATCCATTGACAGGGGAGTTGAATGACCACTCTTATGGATCATTCTATATTGAAACATTTCAGAAAAAATTCAATATAATTTGTTTCAGATATCCATAACAACCAATTATTTATCTATAGATTGATATTCTTCAGTAAAATCCACTTAGTTGATCCCAATAGCATCATATCAAAATATTTGGATAACACATCCAAATAGAGAATCATTACTACATCCTTCCGAATTATTAATAACTCATCAACATAAATTTGAAGAAATAAAGTTCTTATCCTAGAATTTCTATATGTAATCACATTGTTAATACATTGAATGCTTGTATCCATGACTAACCATGAATGGGTCAAATTTCTTGTACCAGTTTATGGGAGCTTGTTTTAGTCTATATATGACATCATTCAATTTTTTATGAGGTTTTCCTAAACAAAAATAATGAAACCACCATGAAATTTCATAAATATCTCCTCAGACAATTCACTATGATGAAAATTTGTATTCATGTCCATTTATTCATGATTAATTCCACGATATACGCCATTCTTATATTAACACAAATATAAGCTATATTCACCATAGGTGAACAATCTCATAAAATTTAATATATTTATTCTGAATGAATACCTCTAATAGTATATGAACTATGTTGTTGATCAATTTTTTGATTCCACACTTCATTATAAATAACATCCATTTGTTTGTTAGTACCAAATTACATTTCAGTATTTCCACCATATCATGTATGTGGTTCTTTATTAATGTCTTAAAATAATTCCCCATTTTCTAAAAACCAATTCTGTTTTTTATGATTACACATTGCTTCATGGAATCCTTCCAACACCCCAACCAGTCAATAATAATTACTCAAAATTATAATTTTTTATTTTTGTAATGCTTCCTTTTGAAAGTCATGACACTTGTGAAAAGTTAGGCTTTGGGTGGGGTGGTAATCACAAAGATTTTATAATGGTTCTATTACTTATTATGGAGAGGATTAAGTGTCCCTCAACTCCATATCCTCCTCTATAACCACTAGGTCTAGCACTGATGAGTCTTCCTGCACATTCTCCTTATTGTTGAATGGTACTATTGGCAAATGTGTTGGATCCGTATTTGATTCCTAAACACATTCCATATTACAAATTATTGGTTTTTTAATATCATAGATATTATAATTTTAAGGTAACATGAAAATTATGCTTCTGATAACCATCTTCTCATTCGATTACCAAAACCTAAATATGTACACATCATCTCCATTTTCAATGAAACTTCAAGGTGTATATATCCTTTTTAGATTCACTTTATGCTCTCTAGATTCATGTTAAAATACAATAAATCCACCTAATCATAAATGGACTTAATGTGGATGTTTACCAGACTATATATTATACTGAATCTCGGAATTCAATGGGAGTTATGGTTATTTTTTCATGAGGTATCATTCAACCTAAATTGATTTTCCCTATAATCTTTTGAACACCACATCCACACTCATCAAGCTCATAGCCTTGTCCATGATGGTTTTGTTCATCCTTTCCACAAATTCATTGTGTTGTGGGGTGTGTGGGACTATCATCTCATGTCTTACTCCATTAATCCTCTAATAGAAATTGAATACCTTGGGTGTGCACTCTCCCCCATTTCCTAAATAGATACACTAAAGCTTCCTTAAAATTTCATGATCCACCAAGTAATGGAACATCTTCAGGGAGTCCTGTACCTCATCCTTTGTCCAAAAGAGGATCACCAACTCAATAAATGATATGTAATGAATGTTACCTCCCCCTGACTCCCCCATCCCGGGACCACCTATATGAGTGGTAACTAGATCTAGAAATGCTAATATCCTTGAGAAATATTTACTTAATGAGACTACATTATGCTTCCGAAAAGGTAGTATTTCTAGGGATATAGTGATTCATCTTTGTCAAAACTGATGTAAACAATTATTCTTCTTCATGACAAAAATCCCTCCTTTGTTGTTGTTGGAAAGTATCATATTCTATATATTTTATGACATACATACTTCCACCATTTTGGGGATTTTGGAAAGTATCATCCTTTATTTTCTTAGAAAGTACCAAATATGTGTCATATATTGAAGTTAATGGATCCTTTATTCAACTTCCATGATCTATTGTTGAGTATATTTTCATATACATGACCCTTAAAGGCTATACATAATAATAGTTTGATCCCAATTAACAGAACATATGTAATGGCCCGGACCTCTCCGGTCCATTTCTTTGTAAAAAATTTGATGTGGTCAATCATGACACGTGTTGTAATAATAATTTTTTATAATAATAATTGATAATGGTGGCGTGAAAATATTTGGTGTTAATTAGATAAAATGGTTTTAATTTAATCATTGTAAAATATAATAAAATCGAATATATTTAATAAAATGATGGGAGGCGCATGGAATAAGTTATAAAGGAATAAATTATAATAAATGAGGCTCATGTAATAAATTATAAAGGAATGAAATGAATGGGGTGCATGGGTGTGACCTTGTATAGGAGGCGTTGTGCGGTTCTCCACAATTAAAGTTGGAATTGTGTTAATAACATTAAAAGGGTATTATTATATAATAATTTGTTATAATAATAATAACGTGAAGGGGCACATGAATGGGGTTCCCAACCATGCGTGAATATAATTTTATGGGATATATGGAGTAATTATATGAAAATAATGGGCATCAATAATAATAATAATTATTAATGTTAATGATGGGGACCCGTTGATGAAATTGAATGAGGATTTATTACTATTGAATTAAATAATAATGATAAAGGTGACAGAAATATGTGTGTGATTGGTAAATTAAATTAAATGGGTTTAATTTTTGGTTAGTAAATGAAATTATTTGAATTTAATTAAATGGAATGGTTTTAACTTAATAACCATGGTAAACTAATTTAATGGGATTAAATTAGTACTTTAATTATGGGTGTTATTATTATTAATTTTATTAAATAATAATGTTGAAGTGAGAATGGAGTTTGGGGCGTTCCACATGGAGTAAAAGAAATGGGAGGCGCCACTTTTGGTGGTGGGAGAGAATCATGAAAGAAAAAAATAGATTAGAGAGAGAAACAAAAAATAATAATAAGAGAAATAAAATTAAAAGACAAATAAATGAAAAAGGAGGAATTGGTGCCTAATTATAGTGCCCATGAAGACTCCAAAACGTGATTGCTTTTGGAGTTATGAAAAATAAATAAATAATTGATTAATAATAATAATAAAATATTGTTATTATTAATTTTGTTGATAAAACACATTTTGTCCGTAACTTCTTCGTGCGACCTCGGTTTCACGAACCGTCAGTGGCAGTGCGACCCTAACTATGAGACGAAAATTATGAGTCCAATATTGGATGTCTTTTTCGGGTTTTCGGATTGGGTACCCGAAACGCTCATGAATTAATAGATTTAATATTGTTATTATTACGGGATCTTGTATCCAACGTATCTCTCTCATACGGTATCGGATTGACGATCCGTCAGTGACAGCGTAACCCTGAAGTTATGAAGGTCATTTTATGACCATTAATGATCTACTTTTATGACTCATGCCTCGGGACAACGAAACACCACATATTGATAGAATTATCATTATTATTAAAACGCGTGGAAACCGCGTGACGTGTTAACCAATCAAAACATGTAACGTATGTACGGTCACATCGTGTATTCATTAATGCACACTGAATACGGATTTACCTATTCATTGCCTATATAAGAACGAGGTCATGTTTTATCTTCCATATCGATCGCTTCTTTGTCGCACGACGATGCTCTTGGAAAATCGAGAAGTATTCCTCCTCTAACTTCTTTGTCCGAACTCTGATCGTCGATCCGTCAGCGGCCACAGGATCGTAGCGACGAGACGGAGCTTTTATGCCCGGACTTGTCACCTTTCCTTCAGGCCTTCCTTCTACAGCATCCATCCTAGGAGGCGTTTGTCGGGTTTGGCAAAGGCAGAGGACACCGAAGGACGTCGTCGGAAGCGACGTGATCGGGACCTTTTGAGGTAGGGGTTTACCTTCATCTCTCTATTTGGTGCAACATGCGGGGTGGGATATTTCTCTTTTGTTCCATGGGATGCAGTTGAACGTTAAATAAAGATAATAACCGGATAAAGAAGGTCTTGGGGTTTTGTGCTGTTTCTATTGCCTTCCAGTTTCTTTATCTTCTGATTGTGATTTTGGATTGAAAGGCCCTTGCCTACTAAAAATCAAGGCTGTTGGTGGCCTTTGCGTGCGCAATTGATATCTGAATTGTTTGTGGTTGGTTTTGTTAAAATATGGAAAATGGATAAGCATGGAAAGACTGGCTGATTAAAAGAGAATGAAAACCTTGTGTGATCACCCCGGTTGAACAAAATTGGAATAATGAACATGTTGGTGGTTTGGTTGTTTGTGGGAAATTTTTTTGTAAACGATTGGGTTGAAATGGGAAGTGGTTGGTTGTGGAAAATGCCTTTATTTATGAAAAGTGTTTTGATTATGAAAAGTGTTTTGGAAGTAAAAGGTGTTTTCAAATGCGGAGATGTTTTGTGTGTGGAAAGGTTTTTTATGTGTGGAAATTTGAAATAAATGAATGATGGAATGTTGTATGGTTGTGATAATCTTTTGTAAAAGAAATGGCATGTGGTTGCTTGCGTTTTACCTAACCTTGGTTGTGGATTGCAGGGATATGTGTGTGAAAGGTTTTGTCTGGATGATAGTTGCCCAGTAGTAATAATTTGTTAAACCATTGCATGAAACATGAAAACCTAAATGGGGTTGGGGGATGATTGTTTGGTTGTTGATGCATGCTTCGTGGTAGCAGTGCCGAGGCACATGCTCAGTTTCTCTTTTTAAGAAACCATAGGTTGGGATGTGTGTTTGGTATATGTATATATATAATTGTATCTTTTTGTTTTGTCGCACCACACCCATGTCAAGCACCTAGTGCCGAACACTCCCATTTTATGGGAGAGGGTGTTCCCCCTTAGTTACTAGCTCTTTCCTGCTCCTTCTTCCATAGGCTATGATGGCTTGAGGTGACCTTACACCCAAGACTCTTCGGGTAGGTCTCGGAGGCTGTGATGGCTTGAGGCGACCTTTAGCCCAAGACTCTTCGGGCAGGCTTACCGTTCCCAAGCACCTTCGGGATGAGGCCCATGTGTCTCCGGGCGGGTTAGTGGTTGTGGCCCAAGTGTGTGCGGGCGAGATGCGTGTTTGTGAGGCCCAGGTGTGTGCGGGCAGGATGCGTGGTTTGGCCCAGGTGTGTGTGGGTGGGAAGAGTGTGGTAGCGTCAGGATGTTTGCCATTAGGAAGAGCAACATCTAATTAAGTGGAAAATGGTGCGGGATACCCAATACTTTTGTTCTATATATATACTAAACTTTTTTGTGTTACTTGGTGAGTGTGACCAGTGAGGCTGGGTGGATAGTTTTTCCTTGTTAGTTTCTGGTTCTTCAGTTTTCTCACGGGACCTTAGGGTGTCTCCCCACTTGTGCAAGAGAGCTTTAGGTTCTCTACTGAGTATACTTGTTTGCTCACCCTACGTTGTTTCAGGTTTTCAGGAGGACTACCAGGGCTGTGCGGGACCCTACTAGTCAGGCAGTGGGAGCTGTGCAGTTGATATTTTCTTGTTTTTCTTTTGGTACTGTACTCACTTGTACTTTCAGCTTATTTGTACTTGTACCTGTTTCAGTTTATTTATACATGCATATGGGACTGGTTTGGGTTTCTTTTCAGCACCTTGTTCTTTTCTCTTTTTGGTGGTTGACTTGTCCTATTTCCCGATCCAAAATAATAAAAAGGGTAATGCCTCCCATTTTTGTGTAAACTCATACCCTTGGTGCTAGTCGCCACCCCGAGGCCTACTGGAGGCGGGACTCGGGGGTCATTATCTCCCTTTCACCATTGCCAGCTCAGGAGGGGCATCTTTGATGGAAAGGGGTCGTGACAGAATGGTATCAGAGGTGATGGTTGAGAGATAGAATGGAGTCTGGAGTTAGGCACAGTGAGGATTGCATGGGATGGTAGGGCAACAGTGTTCGTTAATCTTGGTGTGTGACATAGGCCAGGGAAGACCGGCTAGGACACGTGATTTTTGGGCCCCCCGTGATCCGATGCAATGACTCTGAGCCTACCGAACGACCAAGTGAGACTATATTGATTGCAGGGTAGAGACCCTAGGGAAGGTACATGCATCATAATGTTTGTGTTTTACTTGATTTGGGTGTTCTGGGAAAGAAATTGAAATAAAATGATAAATTAAAACTTTGAGTTTTTCATTACTACTTGGGCTTAGGCGTTCCCTGTTTACCGAACAACTATGGCACCTGGACGTCAACAGAACGACAGAGGATTGGGACACAGACTGTTTCATGCAATAGAAGTGGCAACCCTAGCAAGGCCAGAGATCAAGAGAGATGTTTCCGGTTTTTCTTAAATGCTCTCATTTATGTTTTGTTTAAATTCAAGATCATCACACACCTTTGTTGAAACTCATTCTCGCCCATGCTTTGGGCCTGGAACTTTTTTTTTCATGAATTTATAATGCTAAGTTGTTTCCCTCTTTCCTTTAAATGTGTGTGAAGAGTCATAACATGTGGGGAGAGGAGGACCTAATCCCTAATCAAGACGCATTAATGTGGATGCGATTTAACCCGTGTAGGAGAGTCAGTGCCGCCTAAAGCGGATAATATATCGACATGGGAGAAGGAATTCCTCAATCCATGTGTTCGGGAAATTTATTGATGTTTTGTATGGTGTTGAGGGGAAGTGTAAGTTGGAAAATCCTAATATATGGAAGTGGGAAGGCTCAGTCCTTAATTGAGAGGCATTAATGCGGATGCGATTAAACCCGTGCAGGCGAGTCAGTGCTGCCTAAAGCGGATAATATCTCGACATAGGAGAGGGAATTCCTAAGTCACATAATTAGGGTTGTTGGTTGTTTCTTGTTATGACAAGAGGCCTGAGAGGTATCTTGAGGGGTGGTTGTCCGGACCTTTCCCCCTTTTATGGGTTGGTTTTAATTCTCGAGGATGAGAATGTTTTGAGAGGTATCTGGTGTAATGGCCCGGACCTCTCCGGTCCAATTCTTTGTAAAAAAATTGATATGGTCAAACACGACACGTGTTGTAATAATAATTTTTTATAATAATAATTGATAATGGTGGAGTAAAAATATTTGGTGTTAATTAGATAAAATGGTTTTAATTTAATCATTGTAAAATATAATAAAATCGAATATATTTAATAAAATGATGGGAGGCGCATGGAATAAGTTATAAAGGAATAAATTATAATAAATGAGGCTCATGTAATAAATTATATAGGAATGAAATGCATGGGGTGCATGGGTGTGACCTTGTACAGGAGGCGTTGTGCGGTTCTCCACAATTAAAGTTGGAATTGTGTTAATAACATTAAAAGGGTATTATTATATAATAATTTGTTATAATAATAATAACGTGAAGAGGCACGTGAATGGGGTTACCAACCATGCGTGAATATAATGTTATGGGATATATGGAGTAATTATATGAAAATAATGGGCGTCAATAATAATAATAATTATTAATGTTAATGATGGGGACCCGTTGATGAAATTGAAATAGGATTTATTACTATTGAATTAAATAATAATGATAAAGGTGACAGAAATATGTGTGTGATTGCTAAATTAAATTAAATGGCTTTAATTTTTGGTTAGTAAATTAAATTATTTGAATTTAATTAAATGGAATGGTTTTAACTTAATAACCACGGTAAACTAATTTAATGGGATTAAATTAGTACTTTAATTATGGGTGTTATTATTATTAATTTTATTAAATAATAAAGTTGAAGTGAGAATGGAGTTTGGGGCGTTCCACATGGAGTAAAAGAAATGGGAGGCGCCACTTTTGGTGGTGGGAGAGAATCATGAAAGAAAAAAATAGATTGGAGAGAGAAACAAAATAATAATAATAAAAGAAATAAAATTAAAAGACAAATAAATGAAAAAGGAGGAATTGGTGCCTAATTATAGCTCCCATGAAGACTCCAAAACGTGATTGCTTTTGTAGTTATGAAAAATAAATAAATAATTGATTAATAATAATAATAAAATATTGTTATTATTAATTTTGTTGATAAAACACCTTTTTGTCCGTAACTTCTTCGTGCGACCTCGGTTTCACGAACCGTCAGTGGTAGTGCGACCCTGACTATGAGACGAAAATTATGAGTCCAATATTGGATGTCTTTTTCGGGTTTTCGGATTGGGTACCCGAAACGCTCATGAATTAATAGATTTAATATTGTTATTATTACGGGATCTTGTATCCAACGTATCTCCCTCATACGGTATCAGATTGACGATCCGTCAGCGACAGCATAACCCTGAAGTTATGACGGTCATTTTAAGACCATTAATGAGCTACTTTTATGACTCATGCCTCGGTTCAACGAAACACCACATATTGATAGAATTATCATTATTATTAAAACGCGTGGAAACCGCGTGACGTGTTAACCAATAAAAACATGTAACGTATGTAAGGTCACATCGTGTATTCATTAATGCATGCTGAATACGGATTTACCTATTTGTTGCCTATATAAGAACGAGGTCATGTTTTATCTTCCATATCGATCGCTTCTTTGTCGCACGACGATGCTCTTGGACAATCGAGAAGTATTCCTCCTCTAACTTCTTTGTCCAAACTCCGATCGTCGATCCATCAGCGGCCACAGGATCGTAGCGACGAGACGAAGCTTCTAAGCCTGGACTTGTCACCTTTCCTTCCGGCAATCCTTCTCCAGCTTCCATCCTAGGTGGCGTTTGTCGGGTTTGGCGAAGGCGGAGGACACCGAAGGACGTCGTCGGAAGCGACGTGATCGGGACCTTTTGAGGTAGGGGTTTACCTTCGTCTCTCTATTTGATGCAACATACAGGGTGGGATATTTCTCTTTTGTTCCATGGGATGCAGTTGAACTTTAAATAAAGATAATAACCGGATAAAGAAGGGCTTGGGGTTTTGTGCTGTTTCTATTGCCTTCCAGTTTCTTTATCTTCTGATTGTGATTTTGGATTGAAAGGCCATTGCCTACTGAAAATCAAGGCCGTTGGTGGCCTTTGCGTGCGCAATTGATATCTGAATTGTTTGTGGTTGGTTTTGTTAAAACATGGAAAATGGGTAAGCACGTAAAGACTGGCTGATTAAAAGAGAATGAAAACCTTGTGTGATCACCTCAGTTGAACAAAATTGGAATAATGAACATGCTGGTGGTTTGGTTGTTTGTGGGAAATGTTTTTGTAAACGATGGGGTTGAAATGGGAAGTGGATGGTTGTGGAAAATGCATTTATTTATGAAAAGTGTTTTGATTATGAAAAGTGTTTTGGAAGTAAAAGGTGTTTTCAAATGCGGAGATGTTTTGTGTGTGGAAAGGGTTTTTATGTGTGGAAATTTGAAATAAAAGAATGATGGAATGTTTTATGGTTGTGATAATCTTTTGTAAATGAAATGGCATGTGGTTGCTTGAGTTTTACCTAACCTTGGTTGTGGATGGCAGGGATATGTTTGTGAAAGGTTTTGTCTGGATGATATTTGCCCAGTAGTAATAATTTGTTAAACCATTGCATGACACATGAAACCCTAAATGGGGTTGGGGGATGATTGTTTGGTTGTTGATGCATGCTTCGTGGTAGCAGTGCCGAGGCACATGCTCAGTTTCTCTTTTTATGAAACCATAGGTTGGGCTGTGTGTTTGGTATATGTATATATATAATTGTATATTTGTGTTTTGTCGCACCACACCCATGTCAAGCACCTAGTGACGAACACTCCCATTTTATGGGAGAGGGTGTTCCCCCTTAGTTACTAGCTCCTTCCTGCTCCTTCTTCCATAGGCTATGATGCCTTGAGGTGACCTTACACCCAAGACTCTTCGGGTAGGTCTCGGAGGCTGTGATGGCTTGAGGCGACCTTTAACCCAAGACTCTTCGGGCAGGCTTACCGTTCCCAAGAACCTTCGGGATGAGGCCCAGGTGTCTGCGGGCGGGTTAGTGGTTGTGGCCCAGGTGTGTGCGGGCGAGATGCGTGGTTGTGAGGCCCAGGTGTGTGCGGGCGGGATGCGTGGTTTGGCCCAGGTGTGTGCGGGCGGGAAGAGTGTGGTAGCGTCAGGACGTTTGCCATTAGGAAGATCAGCATCTAATTAAGTTGCAAATGGTGCGGGGTACGCAATACTTTTGTTCTATATATATACTAAACTTGTTTGTGTTACTTGGTGAGTGTGACCAGTGAGGCTGGGTGGATAGTTTTTCCTTGTTAGTTTCTGGTTCTTCAGTTTTCTCACGTGACCTTAGGGTGTCTCCCCACTTGTGCACGAGAGCTTTAGGTTCTCTACTGAGTATACTTGTATTCTCACCCTACGTTGTTTCAGGTTTTCAGGAGGACTACCAGGGCTGTGCGGGACCCTGCTAGTCAGGCAGTGGGAGCTGTGCAGTTGCTATTTTCTTGTATTTCTTTTGGTACTGTACTCACTTGTACTTTCAGCTTATTTGTACTTGTACCTGTTTCAGTTTATTTATACATGCATATGGGACTGGTTTGGGTTTCTTCTCAGCACCTTGTTCTTTTCTCTTTTTTGTGGTTGACTTGTCCTATTTCCCGATCCAAAATAATAAAAAGGGTAATGCCTCCCATATTTGTGTAAACACATACCCTTGGTGCTAGTCACCACCCCGGGGCCTACTGGAGGCGGGACTCGGGGGTCATTATCTCCCTTTCACCATTGCCAGCTCAGGAGGGGAATCTTTGATGGAAGGGGGTCGTGACAGAATGGTATCAGAGGTGATGGTTGAGAGATAGTATGGAGTCTGGAGTTAGGCACAGTGAGGATTGCATGGGATGGTAGGGCAACAAGGTTCGTTAATCTTGGTGCGTGACATAGGCCAGGGAAGACCGGCTAGGACACGGGATTTTAGGGCCCCCCGTGATCCGATGCAAGGACTCTGAGCCTACCGAATGACCAAGTGAGATTATATTGATTGCAGGGTAGAGACCCTAGGGAAGGTACATGCATCATAATGTTTGTGTTTTACTTGATTTGGGTTTTCTGGTAAAGAAATTGAAATAAAATGATAAATTAAAACTTTGAGTTTTTCATTACTACTTGGGCTTAGGCGTTCCCTGTTTACCGAACAACTATGGCACCTGGACGTCAACAGAACGGCAGAGGAGTGGGACACAGACAGTTTCATGCAATAGAAGTGGCAACCCTAGCAAGGCCAGAGATCAAGAGAGATGTTTTCAGTTTTACTTAAATGCTCTCATTTATGTTTTGTTTAAATTCAAGATCATCACACTCCTTTGTTGAAACTCATTCATACCCATTCTTTGGGCCTGAAACTTTTTTTTCTTCATGAATGTATAATGCTAAGATGTTTCCCTCTTTCCTTTAAATGTGTGTGAAGAGTCATAACATGTGGGGAGAGGAGGACCTAATCCCTAATCAAGACGCATTAATGTGGATGCGATTAAACCCGTGCAGGAGAGTCAGTGCCGCCTAAAGTGGATAATATCTCGACATGGGAGAATTAATTACTCAATTTATGTTTTCGGGAAATTTATTGATGTTTTGTATGGTGTTGAGGGGTAGTGTAAGTTGGAAAATCCTAATATATGGAAGTGGGAAGGCTCAGTCCTTAATCGAGAGGCATTAATGCAGATGCGATTAAACCCGTGCAGGCGAGTCAGTGCCGCCTAAAGCGGATAATATCTCAATATAGGAGAGGGAATTCCTAACTCACATAATTAGGGTTGTCGGTTGTTTCTTGTTATGACAAGAGGCCTGAGAGGTAGAGGGGTGGTTGTCCGGACCATTCCCCCTTTTATGGGTTGGTTTTAATTCTCGAGGACGAGAATGTTTTTTGAGGTATCTGGTGTAATGGCCCGGACCTCTCCGGTCCATTTCTTTGTAAAAAATTTGATGTGGTCAAACACGGCACGTGTTGTTATAATAATTTTTTATAATAATAATTGATAATGGTGGCGTGAAAATATTTGGTGTTAATTAGATAAAATGGTTTTAATTTAATCATTGTAAAATATAATAAAATCGAATATATTTAACAAAATGATGGGAGGCACATGGAATATGTTATAAAGGAATAAATTACAATAAATGAGGCTCATGTAATAAATTATAAAGGAATGAAATGCATGGGGTGCATGGGTGTGACCTTGTACAGGAGGCGTTGTGCGGTTCTCCACAATTAAAGATGGAATTGTGTTAATAACATTAAAAGGGTATTATTATATAATAATTTGTTATAATAATAATAACGTGAAGAGGCACGTGAATGGGGTTCCCAACCATGTGTGAATATAATGTTATGGGATATATGGAGTAATTATATGAAAATAATGGGCCTCAATAATAATAATAATTATTAATTTTAATGATGGGGACCCGTTGATGAAATTGAAAGAGGATTTATTACTATTGAATTAAATAATAATGATAAAGGTGACAGAAATATGTGTGTGATTGGTAAATTAAATTAAATGGGTTTAATTTTTGGTTAGTAAATTAAATTATTTGAATTTAATTAAATGGAATGGTTTTAACTTAATAACCATGGTAAACTAATTTAATGGGATTAAATTAGTACTTTAATTATGGGTGTTATTATTATTAATTTTATTAAATAATAAATTTGAAGTGAGAATGGAGTTTGGGGCGTTCCACATGGAGTAAAATAAATGGGAGGTGCCACTTTTGGTGGTGGGAGAGAATCATGAAAGAAAAAAATAGATTGGAGAGAGAAAAAAAATAATAATAAAAGAAATAAAATTAAAAGACAAATAAATGAAAAAGGAGGAATTGGTGACTAATTATAGCGCCCATGAAGACTCCAAAACGTGATTGCTTTTGGAGTTATGAAAAATAAATAAATAATTGATTAATAATAATAATAAAATATTGTTATTATTAATTTTGTTGATAAAACACCTTTTTGTCCGTAACTTCTTCGTGCGACCTCGGTTTCACGAACCGTCAGTGGCAGTGCGACCCTAACTACGGGACGAAAATTATGAGTCCAATATTGGATGTCTTTTTCGGGTTTTCGGATTGGGTACCTAAAACGCTCATGAATTAATAGATTTAATAATGTTATTATTACGGAATCTTGTATCCAACGTATCTCCCTCATACGGTATCAGATTGACGATCCGTCAGCGACAGCATAAACCTGAAGATATGACGGTAATTTTAAGACCATTAATGAGATACTTTTATGTCTCATGCCTCGGGTCAACGAAACACCACATATTGATAGAATTATCATTATTATTAAAACGCGTGGAAACCGCGTGATGTGTTAACCAATCAAAACATGTATCGTATGTACGGTCACATCGTGTATTCATTAATGCACGCTGAATACAGATTTACCTATTTGTTGCCTATATAAGAACGAGGTCATGTCTTATCTTCCATATCGATCGCTTCTTTGTCGCACGACGATGCTCTTGGACAATCGAGAAGTATTCCTCCTCTAACTTCTTTGTCCGAACTCCGATCGTCGATCCGTCAGCGGCCACGAGATCGTAGCGACGAGACGAAGCTTCTAAGCCCGGACTTGTCACCTTTCCTTCCGGCCTTCCTTCTCCAGCTTCCATCCTAGGAGGCGTTTGTCGGGTTTGGCGAAGGCGGAGGACACCGAAGGACGTCGTCGGAAGCGACGTGATCAGGACCTTTTGAGGTTGGGGTTTACCTTCGTCTCTCTTTTTGGTGCAACATGCGTGCTGGGATATTTCTCTTTTGTTCTATGGGATGCAGTTGAACTTTAAATAAAGATAATAACCGGATAAAGAAGGGTTTGGGGTTTTGTGTTGTTTCTATTGCCTTCCAGTTTCTTTATCTTCTGATTGTGATTTTGGATTGAAAGGCCCTTACCTACTGAAAATCAAGGCCGTTGGTGGCCTTTGTGTGCGCAATTGGTATCTGAATTGTTTGTGGTTGGTTTTGTTAAAACATGGAAAATGGGTAAGCACGTAAAGACTGGCTGATTAAAAGAGAATGAAAACCTTGTGTGATCACCTCAGTTGAACAAAATTCGAATAATGAACATGCTGGTGGTTTGGTTGTTTGTGGGAAATGTTTTTGTAAACGATGGGGTTTAAATGGGAAGTGGATGGTTGTGGAAAATGCCTTTATTTATGAAAAGTGTTTTGATTATGAAAAGTGTTTTGGAAGTAAAAGGTGTTTTCAAATGCGAAGATGTTTTGTGTGTGGAAAGGGTTTTTATGTGTGGAAATTTGATATAAATGAATCATGGAATGTTTTATGGTTGTGATAATCTTTTGTAAATGAAATGGCATGTGGTTGCTTGAGTTTTACCTAACCTTGGTTGTGGATGGCAGGGATATGTTTGTGAAAGGTTTTGTCCGGATGATAGTTGCCCAGTAGTAATAATTTGTTAAACCATTGCATGACACATGAAACCCTAAATGGGGTTGGGGGATGATTGTTTGGTTGTTGATGCATGCTTAATGGTAGCAGTGCTGAGGCACATGCTCAGTTTCTCTTTTTATGAAACCATAGGTTGGGCTGTGTGTTTGGTATATGTATATATATAATTGTATCTTTGTGTTTTGTCGCACCACACCCATGTCAAGCAACTAGTGCCGAACAATCCCATTTTATGGGAGAGGGTGTTCCCCCTTAGTTACTAGCTCCTTCCTGCTCCTTCTTCCATAGGCTATGATGGCATGAGGTGACCTTACACCCAAGACTCTTCGGGTAGGTCTCGGAGGCTGTTATGGCTTGAGGCGACCTTTAGCCCAAGACTCTTCGGACAGGCTTACCGTTCCCAAGAACCTTCGGGATGAGGCCCAGGTGTCTGCGGGCGGGTTAGTGGTTGTGGCCCAGGTGTGTGCGGGCGAGATGCGTGGTTGTGAGGCCCAGGTGTGTGCGGGTGGGATGCGTGGTTTGGCCCAGGTGTGTGCGGGCGGGAAGAGTGTGGTAGCGTCAGGACGTTTGCCGTTAGGAAGAGCAGCATCTAATTAAGTTGCAAATGGTGCGGGGTACGCAATACTTTTGTTCTATATATATACTAAACTTGTTTGTGTTACTTGGTGAGTGTGACCAGTGAGGCTGGGTGGATAGTTTTTCCTTGTTAGTTTCTGGTTCTTCAGTTTTCTCACGGGACCTTAGGGTGTCTCCCCACTTGTGCACGAGAGCTTTAGGTTCTCTACTGAGTATACTTGTATGCTCACCCTACGTTGTTTCAGGTTTTCAGGAGGACTACCAGGGCTGTGCGGGACCCTACTAGTCAGGCAGTGGGAGCTGTGCAGTTGCTGTTTTCTTGTTTTTCTTTTGGTACTGTACTCACTTGTACTTTCAGCTTATTTGTACTTGTACCTGTTTCAGTTTATTTATACATGCATATGGGACTGGTTTGGGTTTCTTTTCAGCACCTTGTTCTTTTCTCTTTTTGGTGGTTCACTTGTCCTATTTCCCGATCCAAAATAATAAAAAGGGTAATGCCTCCCATATTTGTGTAAACTCATACCCTTGGTGCTAGTCGCCACCTCGGGGCCTACTGGAGGCGGGACTCGGGGGTCATTATCTCCCTTTCACCATTGCCAGCTCCGGAGGGGCATCTTTGATGGAAGGGGGTCGTGACAGAATGGTATCAGAGGTGATGGTTGAGAGATAGGATGGAGTCTGGAGTTAGGCACAGTGAGGATTGCATGGGATGGTAGGGCAACAGTGTTCGTTAATCTTGGTGCGTGACATAGTCCAGGGAAGACCGGCTAGGACACGGGATTTTAGGCCCCCCCGTGATCCGATGCAAGGACTCTGAGCCTACCGAACGACCAAGTGAGACTATATTGATTGCAGGGTAGAGACCCTAGGGAAGGTACATGCATCATAATGTTTGTGTTTTACTTGATTTGGGTGTTCTGGAAAAGAAATTGACATAAAATGAAAAATTAAAACTTTGAGTTTTTCATTACTACTTGGGCTTAGGCGTTCCCTGTTTACCGAACAACTATGGCACCTGGACGTCAACAGAACGGGAGAGGAGTGGGACACAGACAGTTTCATGCAATATAAGTGGCAACCGTAGCAAGGCCAGAGATCAAGAGAGATGTTTCCGGTTTTACTTAAATGCTCTCATTTATGTTTTGTTTAAATTCAAGATCATCACACTCCTTTGTTGAAACTCATTCTCGCCCATGCTTTGGGCCTGGAACTTTTTTTTCATGAATTTATAATGCTAAGTTGTTTCCCTCTTTCCTTTAAATGTGTGTGAAGAGTCATAACATGTGGGGAGAGGAGGACCTAATCCCTAATCAAGACGCATTTATGTGGATGCGATTAAACCCGTGAAGGAGAGTTAGTGCCGCCTAAAGCGGATAATATCTCGACATGGGAGAAGGAATTCCTCAAGCCATGTGTTCGGGAAATTTATTGATGTTTTGTATGGTGTTGAGGGGAAGTGTAAGTTGGAAAATCCTAATATATGGAAGGGGGAAGGCTCAGTCCTTAATCAAGAGGCATTAATGCGGATGCGATTAAACACGTGCAGGCGAGTCAGTGCCGCCTAAAGCGGATAATATCTCGACATAGGAGAGGGAATTCCTAACTCACGTAATTAGGGTTGTCAGTTGTTTCTTGTTATGACAAGAGGCCTGAGAGGTATCTTGAGGGGTGGTTGTCTGGACCTTTCCCCCTTTTATGGGTTGGTTTTAATTCTCGAGGACGAGAATGTTTTTAGAGGTATCTGGTGTAATGACCCGGACCTCTCCGGTCCATTTCTTTGTAAAAAATTTGATGTGGTCAAACACGACACGTGTTGTAATAATAATTTTTCATAATAATAATTGATAATGGCGGCGTGAAAATATTTGGTGTTAATTAGATAAAATGGTTTTAATTTAATCATTGTAAAATATAATAAAATCGAATATATTTAATAAAATGATGGGAGGCGCATGGAATAAGTTATAAAGGAATAAATTACAATAAATGAGGCTCATGTAATAAATTATAAAGGAATGAAATGCATGGGGTGCATGGGTGTGACCTTGTACAGGAGGCGTTGTGCGGTTCTCCACAATTAAAGTTGGAATTGTGTTAATAACATTAAAAGGGTATTATTATATAATAATTTGTTATAATAATAATAACGTGAAGAGGCGCGTGAATGGGGTTCCCAACCATGTGTGAATATAATGTTATGGGATATATGGAGTAATTATATGAAAATAATGGGCGTCAATAATATTAATAATTATTAATGTTATTGATGGGGACCCGTTGATGAAATTGAAAGATGATTTATTACTATTGAATTAAATAATAATGATAAAGGTGACAGAAATATGTGTGTGATTGGTAAATTAAATTAAATGGGTTTAATTTTTGGTTAGTAAATTAAATTATTTGAATTTAATTAAATGGAATAGTTTTAACTTAATAACCATGGTAAACTAATTTAATGGGATTAAATTAGTACTTTAATTATGGGTGTTATTATTATTAATTTTATTAAATAATAAAGTTTATGTGAGAATGGAGTTTGGGGCATTCCACATGGAGTAAAAGAAATGGGAGGCGCCACTTTTGGTGGTGGGAGAGAATCATGAAAGAAAAAAATAGATTGGAGAGAGAAACAAAAAATAATAATAAAAGAAATAAAATTAAAAGACAAATAAATGAAAAAGGAGGAATTGGTGCCTAATTATAGCGCCCATGAAGACTCCAAAACGTGATTGCTTATGGAGTTATGAAAAATAAATAAATAATTGATTAATAATAATAATAAAATATTGTTATTGTTAATTTTGTTGATAAAACACCTTTTTGTCCGTAACTTCTTCGTGCGACCTCGGTTTCACGAACCGTTTGTGGCAGTGCGACCCTGACTACGAGACGAAAATTATGAGTCCAATATTGGATGACTTTTTCGGGTTTTCGGATTGGGTACCCGAAATGCTCATGAATTAATAGATTTAATATTGTTATTATTACGGGATCTTGTATCAAACGTATCTCCCTCATAATGTATCAGATTGACGATCCGTCAGCGACAGCATAACCCTGAAGTTATGACGGTAATTTTAAGACCATTAATGATCTAATTTTATGACTCATTCCTTGGGTCAATGAAACACCGCATATTGATAGAATTATCATTATTATTAAAACGCGTGGAAACCGCGTGACGTGTTAACCAATCAAAACATGTAACGTATGTACGGTCACATCGTGTATTCATTAATGCACGCTGATTACGGATTTACCTATTTGTTGCCTATATAAGAACGAGGTCATGTTTTATCTTCCATATCGATCGCTTCTTTGTCGCACGACGATGCTCTTGGACAATCGAGAAGTATTCCTCTTCTAACTTCTTTGTCCGAACTCCGATCGTCGATCCGTCAGCGGCTATAGGATCATAGTGACGAGACGAAGCTTCTAAGCCCGGACTTGTCACCTTTCCTTCCAGCCTTACTTCTCCAGCTTCCATCCTAGGAGGCATTTTTTGGGTTTGGCGAAGGCGGAGGACACCGAAGGACGTCGTCGGAAGCGACGTGATCGGGACCTTTTGAGGTAGGGGTTTACCTTCGTCTCTCTATTTGGTGCAACATGCGGGGTGGGATATTTCTCTTTTGTTCCATGGGATGCAGTTGAACTTTAAATAAAGATAATACCCGGATAAAGAAGAGTTTGGGGTTTTATGTTGTTTCTATTGCCTTCCAGTTTCTTTATCTTCTGATTGTGATTTTGGATTGAAAGGCCCTTGCCTACTGAAAATCAAGGCCGTTGGTGGCCTTTGCGTGTGCAATTGATATCTGAATTGTTTGTGGTTGGTTTTGTTAAAACAAGGAAAATGGATAAGCACGTAAATACTGGATGATTAAAAGAGAATGAAACCCTTGTGTGATCACCCCGGTTGAACAAAATTGGAATAATGAACATGTTGGTGGTTTGGTTGTTTGTGGGAAATGTTTTTGTAAATGATGGGGTTGAAATGGGAAGTGGTTGGTTGTGGAAAATGCCTTTATTTATGAAAAGTTTTTTGATTATGAAAAGTGTTTTGGAAGTAAAAGGTGTTTTGAAATGCGGAGATGTTTTGTGTGTGGAAAGGGTTTTTATGTGTGGAAATTTGAAATAAATGAATGATGGAATGTTGTATGGTTGTGATAATCTTTTGTAAACGAAATGGCATGTGGTTGCTTGCGTTTTACCTAACCTTGGTTGTGGATGGCAGGGATATGTTTGTGAAAGGTTTTGTTTGGATGATAGTTGCCCAGTAGTAATAATTTGTTAAACCATTGCATGAAACATGAAAACCTAAATGGGGTTGGGGGATGATTGTTTGGTTGTTGATGCATGCTTCGTGGTAGCAGTGCCGAGGCACATGCTCAGTTTCTCTTTTTAAGAAACCAAAGGTTGGGCTGTGTGTTTGGTATATGTATATATATAATTGTATCTTTGTGTTTTGTCGCACCACACCCATGTCAAGCAACTAGTGCCGAACACTCCCATTTTATGGGAGAGGGTGTTCCCCCTTAGTTACTAGCTCCTTCCTGCTCCTTCCATAGGCTATGATGGCTTGAGGTGACCTTACACCCAAGACTCTTCGGGTAGGTCTCGGAGGCTGTGATGGCTTGAGGCGAACTTTAGCCCATGACTCTTCGGGCAGGCTTACCGTTCCCAAGAACCTTCGGGATGAGGCCCAGGTGTCTGCGGGCGGGTTAGTGGTTGTGGCCCAGGTGTATGCGGGCGAGATGCGTGGTTGAGAGGCCCAGGTGTGTGCGGGCGGGATGCGTGGTTTGGCCCAGGTGTGTGCGGGCGGTAAGAGTGTGGTAGCGTCAGGACGTTTGCCGTTAGGAAGAGCATCATCTAATTAAGTGGAAAATGGTGCGGGGTACCCAATACTTTTGTTCTATATATATACTAAACATGTTTGTGTTACTTGGTGAGTGTGACCAGTGAGGATGGGTGGATAGTTTTTCATTGTTAGTTTCTGGTTCTTCAGTTTTCTCACTGGACCTTAGGGTGTCTCCCCACTTGTGCACGAGAGCTTTAGGTTCTCTACTGAGTATACTTGTATGCTCACCCTACGTTGTTTCAGGTTTTCAGGAGGACTACCAGGGCTGTGCGGGACCCTACTAGTCAGGCAGTGGGAGCTGTGCAGTTGATGTTTTCTTGTTTTTCTTTTGGTACTGTACTCACTTGTACTTTCATATTATTTTTACTTGTACCTGTTTCAGTTTATTTATACATGCATATGGGACTGGTTTGGGTTTCTTTTCAGCACCTTGTTCTTTTCTCTTTTTTGTGGTTGACTTGTCCTATTTCCCGATCCAAAATAATAAAAAGGGTAATGCCTCCCATATTTGTGTAAACTCATACCCTTGGTGTTAGTCGCCACCCCGGGGCCTACTGGAGGTGGGACTCGGGGGTCATTATCTCCCTTTCACCATTGCCAGCTCAGGAGGGGCATCTTTGATGGAAGGGGGTCGTGACAGAATGGTATCAGAGGTGATGGTTGAGAGATAGGATGGAGTCTGGAGTTAGGCACAGTGAGGATTTCATGGGATGGTAGGGCAACAGTGTTCGATAATCTTGGTGCGTGACATAGGCCAGGGAAGACCGGCTAGGAAACGAGATTTTAGGTCCCCCCGTGATCCGATGCAAGGACTCTGAGCCTACCGAACGACCAAGTGAGACTATATTTATTGTAGGGTAGAGACCCTAGGGAAGGTACATGCATCATAATTTTTGTGTTTTACTTGATTTGGGTGTTCTGGGAAATAAATTGAAATAAAATGATAAATTAAAACTTTGAGTTTTTCATTACTACTTGGGCTTAGGCGTTCCCTGTTTACCGAACAACTATGGCACCTGGATGTCAACAGAACGACAGAGGAGTGGGACACAGACAGTTTCCTGCAATAGAAGTGGCAACCCTAGCAAGGCCAGAGATCAAGAGAGATTTTTCCGGTTTTACTTAAATACTCTCATTTATGTTTTGTTTAAATTCAAGATCATCACACTCCTTTGTTGAAACTCATTCTCTCCCATGCTTTGGGCCTGGAACTTTTTTTTCATGAATTTATAATGCTAAGTTGTTTCCCTCTTTCCTTTAAATGTGTGTGAAGAGTCATAACATGTGGGGAGAGGAGGACCTAATCACTAATCAAGACGCATTAATGTGGATGCGATTAAACCCGTGCTGGAGATTCAATGCCGCCTAAAGCGGATAATATCTCGACATGGGAGAAGGAATTCCTCAAGCCATGTGTTCGGGAAATTTATTGATGTTTTGTATGGTGTTGAGGGGCAGTGTAAGTTGGAAAATCCTAATATATGGAAGTGGGAAGGCTCAGTCCTTAATCGAGAGGCATTAATGCTGATGCGATTAAACCCGTGCATGCGAGTCAGTGCCGCCTAAATCGGATAATATCTTGACATAGGAGAGGGAATTCCTAACTCACATAATTAGGGTTGTCGGTTGTTTCTTGTTATGACAAGAGGCCTGAGAGGTATCTTGAGGGGTGGTTGTCCGGACCTTACCCCCTTTTATGGGTTGGTTTTAATTCTCTAGGACGAGAATGTTTTGAGAGGTATCTGGTGTAATGTCCCGGACCTCTTCGGTCCATTTCTTTGTAAAAAATTTGATGTGGTCAAACACGACACGTGTTGTAATAATAATTTTTTATAATAATAATTGATAATGGCGGCGTGAAAATATTTGGTGTTAATTAGATAAAATGGTTTTAATTTAATCATTGTAAAATATAATAAAATCAGATATATTTAATAAAATGATGGGAGGGGCATGGAATAAGTTATAAAGGAATAAATTACAATAAATGAGGCTCATGTAATAAATTATAAAGGAATGAAATGCATGGGGTGCATGGGTGTGACCTTGTACATGAGGCGTTGTGCGGTTCTCCACAATTAAAGTTGGAATTATGTTAATAACATTAAAAGGGTATTATTATATAATAATTTGTTATAATAATAATAACGTGAAGAGGAACGTGAATGGGGTTCCCAACCATGCGTGAATATAATGTTATGGGATATATGGAGTAATTATATGAAAATAATGGGCGTCAATAATAATAATAATTATTAATGTTAATGATGGGGACCCGTTGATGAAATTGAAAGAGGGTTTATTACTATTGAATTAAATAATAATGATAAAGGTGACAGAAATATGTTTGTGATTGGTAAATTAAATTAAATGGGTATAATTTTTGGTTAGTAAATTAAATTATTTGAATTTAATTAAATGGAATGGTTTTAACTTAATAACCATGGTAAACTAATTTAATGGGATTAAATTAGTACTTTAATTATGGGTGTTATTATTATTAATTTTATTAAATAATAAAGTTTATGTGAGAATGGAGTTTGGGGCGTTCCACATGGAGTAAAAGAAATGGGAGGCGCCACTTTTGGTGGTGGGAGAGAATCATGAAAGAAAAAAATAGATTGGAGAGAGAAACAAAAAATAATAATAAGAGAAATAAAATTAAAAGACAAATAAATGAAAAAGGAGGAATTGGTGCCTAATTATAGCGCCCATGAAGACTCCAAAACGTGATTGCTTTTGGAGTTATGAAAAATAAATAAATAATTGATTAATAATAATAATAAAATATTGTTATTCTTAATTTTGTTGATAAAACACCTTTTTCTTCGTAACTTCTTCGTGCGACCTCGGTTTCATGAACCTTCAGTGGCAGTGAGACCCTGACTACGAGACGAAAATTATGAGTCCAATATTGGATGTCTTTTTCGGGTTTTCGGATTGGGTACCCGAAACGCTCATGAATTAATAGATTTAATATTGTTATTATTACGAGATCTTGTATCCAACGTATCTCCCTCATACGGTATCAGATTGACGATCCGTCAGCGACAGCGTAACCCTGAAGTTATGACGGTCATTTTAAGACCATTAATGAGCTAATTTTATGACTCATGCCTCGGGTCAACGAAACACCACATATTGATAGAATTATCATAATTATTAAAACGCGTGGAAACCGCGTGACATGTTAACCAATCAAAACATGTAACGTATGTACGGTCACATCGTGTATTCATTAATGCACGCTGAATACGGATTTACCTATTCGTTGCCTATATAAGAACGAGGTCATGTTTTATCTTCCATATCGATCGCTTCTTTGTTGCACGACGACACTCTTGGACAATCGAGAAGTATTCCTCCTCTAACTTCTTTGTCCGAACTCCGATCGTCGATCCGTCAGCGGCCACAGGATCGTAGCGACGAGACAAAGCTTCTAAGCCCGGACTTGTCACCTTTCCTTCCGTCTTTCCTTCTCCAGCTTCCATCCTAGGAGGCGTTTTTCAGGTTTGGCGAAGGCGGAGGACACCGAAGGACGTCGTCAGAAGCGACGTGATCGGGACCTTTTGAGGTAGGGGTTTACCTTCGTCTCTCTATTTGGTGCAACATGCGGGGTGGGATATTTCTCTTTTGTTCCATGGGATGCAGTTGAACATTAAATAAAGATAATAACCGTATAAAGAAGGGTTTGTGGTTTTGTGCTGTTTCTATTGCCTTCCAGTTTCTTTATATTCTGATTTTGATTTTGGATTGAAAGGCCCTTGCCTACTGAAAATCAAGGTCGTTTGTGGCCTTTGCGTGTGCAATTGATATCTGAATTGTTTGTGGTTGGTTTTGTTAAATCATGGAAAATGGATAAGCATGAAAAGACTGGCTGATTAAAAGAGAATGAAAACCTTATGTGATCACCCCGGTTGAACAAAATTGGAATAATGAACATGTTGGTGGTTTGGTTGTTTGTGGGAAATGTTTTTGTAAATGATGGGGTTGAAATGGGAAGTGGTTGGTTGTGGAAAATGTTTTTATTTATGAAAAGTGTTTTGATTATGAAAAGTGTTTTGGAAGTAAAAGGTGTTTTCAAATGCGGAGATGTTTTGTGTGTGGAGAGTGTTTTTATGTGTGGAAATTTGAAATAAATGAATGATGGAATGTTGTATGGTTGTGATAATATTTTGTAAATGAAATGGCTTGTGTTTGCTTGCGTTTTACCTAACCTTGGTTGTGGATGGCAGGGATATGTTTGTGAAAGGTTTTGTCTGGATGATAGTTGCCCAGTAGTAATAATTTGTTAAACCATTGCATGAAACATGAAAACCTAAATGGGGTTGGGGGATGATTGTTTGGTTGTTGATGCATGCTTCGTGGTAGCAGTGCCGAGGCACATGCTCAGTTTCTCTTTTTATGAAACCATAGGTTGGGCTGTGTGTTTGGTATATGTATATATATAATTGTATCTTTGTGTTTTGTCGCACCACACCCATGTCAAGCACCTAGTGCCGAACACTCCCATTTTATGGGAGAGGGTGTTCCCCCTTAGTTACTAGCTCCTTCCTGCTCCTTCTTCCATAGGCTATGATGGTTTGAGGTGACCCTACACCCAAGACTCTTTGGGTAGGTCTTGGAGGCTGTGATGGCTTGAGGAGACCTTTATCCCAAGACTCTTCGAGAAGGCTTACCATTCCCAAGAACCTTCGGGATGAGGCCGAGGTGTCTGTGTGCGGGTTAGTGGATGTGGCCCAGGTGTGTGCGGGCGAGATGCGTGGTTGTGAGGCCCAGGTGTGTGCGGGCGGGATGGGTTGTTTGGCCCCGGTGTGTGCGGGCGGGAAGAGTGTGGTAGCGTCAGGACGTTTGCCGTTAGGAAGATCAGCATCTAATTAAGGGGCAAATGGTGCGGGGTACCCAATACTTTTGTTCTATATATATACTAAACTTGTTTGTGTTACTTGGTGAGTGTGACCAGTGAGGCTGGGTGGATAGTTTTTCCTTGTTAGTTTCTGGTTCTTCAGTTTTCTCACGGGGCCTTAGGGTGTCTCCCCACTTGTGCACGAGAGCTTTAGGTTCTCTACTGAGTATACTTGTATGCTCACCCTACGTTGTTTTCAGGTTTTCAGGAGGACTACCAGGGCTGTGCGGGACCCTACTAGTCAGGCAGTGGGAGCTGTGCAGTTTCTGTTTTCTTGTTTTTATTTTGGTACTGTACTCACTTGTACTTTCAGCTTATTTGTACTTGTACCTGTTTCAGTTTATTTATACATGCATATGGGACTGGTTTGGGTTTCTTTTCCGCACCTTGTTCTTTTCTCTTTTTGGTGGTTGACTTGTCCTATTTCCCGATCCAAAATAATAAAAAGGGTAATGCCTCCCATATTTGTGTAAACTCATACCCTTGGTGCTAGTCTCCACTCCGGGGCCTACTGGAGGCGGGACTCGGGGGTCATTATCTCCCCTTCACCATTGCCAGCTCAGGGGGGGCATCTTTGATGGAAGGGGGTCGTGACAACATATCAAAAATCTATCAGAGTTATTTTAAAAAAAACATCCATATTGACCTGGATATCAACCATTTCAACTGTCTTTACTGAATTGGAAATTTTCATCTTCACTACACCAAAGTCACCTGATATGTCAAGAAATACTCTTAATGCAATGTGATGCGGTATGATTTTGCATTATCAAGAACCCAATATATGTAATTACATGATTCTTTAATGAAATTCCCTTCCTCAAATTTGGTGTATATCATGATTTATAGGGAGAATATCAAGTGTGGGACTCCATTTATTCATTATTGATTTATACTTTGTCCCTTTTCTAGAAGAAAAACATCGTAGTTATTCATCATGTTTCAATATATTTTTTAATTTTAGCCATTTATGTTAGGTTCCTACAATTTTTGGAACTTCAACTACTATTTATTCAACCTCCTCTTACATCCCATTGACCGCCACCCAACAATGGCCCGTATTGGATTTCAATTAATTAAAAAATAGATCATCCATTGGAATATTAGAGTGTACAACTAAATCAAAAATAAAAAAAATGGAAGAATAGATTCATATTCAATTTAAAAAGAACACTATTTAATGAAGATACGATGAAATAAGTGTTCATGGGAAAGATTAACATGAGACATGGAAGTGACATGGTAATGTTGTGACACATATGTTTTTAGCTAGAGAAACTGCTGGAATATTTCTAGTTGTTTCCATGACACTAGAAAAATACTATATTCGATTAAAATGTGGTATTTTATCACTCATAAATTGACCATACATTTACAAATCCTAGGGATATCATTTTACCTATGTTTTAATTTCTTTTGGTACAACTTGAATCAAATATATACGAACATTAAGAATCTAGTTTCAATACATGATTTATGGAAAAAAAATTCTTATCATTGTAAAATATCCAATACAAAATAGAGTTTCACCATAAGTGGATCAAATAAAATTTTTTTAGCCCCTAATAACTTAGAGAGATGAATGAATGGAAAAAAATTATTTTAGTTTGAAAAAAGGTGTTCAAATAACCCATCTAGAGCTTTCATTCTCTCACAGAAAGAGCTATCAAGGTTCTCACATCCAATAAATAATCTCTCAAGGATTGGATTGAGGATTTTAGGAATATCTATAAAATAATCCTTATATAACCATAGTGGGAGTTTCATGTTTGACCCAATCCCTCTAAATCCCCTAACTTCATCCATTGTAGACTGCACATTAAACATGTGAAACAACCAACATTGAAGAAGATAAGGGCTAGTGGGGTTGGTTTACAATTCCACCTACAATGGAATGTTGAGAAACTACATATAGATAACATTTATTGGTGGGATCCCTGAATGGAAAACATATACATAGGTTTTCTTAATCACCCCTGTCACATCAATAACTCATCACTTTTGAATGGTACTGGTGATTCTGAAGGTTTCTTTCTTCTTTTCAATGTTATAAATATTCGGAGGAAGTATATAATGGTGGAACACATTAAGATTGAAATTGATATCTTTTTATTGTTTCCCCTATATATGATTTAGTGTGTATTCTTATCTTATATCTACTGGTGGGGAAATTTCTTTTCATACCCACTTGATTTTATTTCTCATGGGCGTATTAAATTACAAATTACTTTTTCTTCTAAATTTAGAATCATATGTGTTAGGTTAGCCCACTTAAATGATCGGTCATAGGTTATCACACCGTTGAGTTTCAATATATTTTATCCATATAAGACTGTTGTAGTAAATCATTCTGTTCTTAGGTAAGTCCCTATTTTAGTTTTTGTGAAATCACATTTAGTTGGGTTATTCTGCTTTTAGATCATGGTGGCCAATACATTCCTTTAAATAAAGAGAAATTTTCTTATGGAAAATAAAATAAATTTTAGGATTGTATGTATTTGAATAAATTTAGTTTAGGAATAAATGTTTCAAAGGTCATATAAGGATTCTCCATGAGATTGGAATGTTACAAAGGTATATATGGAATTTTCATCATAATATGGGCTATGATCTATCAACTGGACACTTTCACATCTTGAACATGTGACATGATGTAAGCCTATTTCTAAGAATATTGTGTGAACTGGTTCAAATCTAGAAACATTTACTCACAATGAAACATGTTCACATCATTAAATGGTTGATCTATTTTATTTTAACTAGTAGAGTATTGTATTTTATCCTAACATATAAATCTATAAATTCATGTTGTGAAAGGGTTTCACGTCATGAGTATCTCATTATTACTATTATTAAACCATGTTGTTTTTATTATTTTATATTCATACCTCATGTAGCCCCTCCTATCATGATCTATAAGGAAACCCAATGTGATCTTGAATACATTCCATCCCTTTGAGATGGATCGGTCTATAATTTTATCCTCTATGAGTTACATCACTTTGGTTTCCCGATTTTATTCTTCTATTCTATGTAATGGAGGTGTAATATATGGAACATCATTTTATCCGAATTTTATGATGATTATTATGGTTAATAATATTTCCTTGTGTCAAAATGAATTTAATTCCTCATCGGCATTCCCTATTAAGTATGTTTCTTTGATTACTATATAATGGTATGCATTCTAGAATAAATCCCAATGGACCTTTTCTAATAGTTTAAGTATGTGTGATACAATTTTATTAATCCAACACAATATATATGTTAACTAATAGAATAATGGGTGATGATAATCATGTATTTTGTCAACTCCATTGATTAATTTTGATCTATCTGTATTTAGACTAGGATTTCTTCTACTCATATGGTGGACCAACTCATGAGGGATAATTAACCGTGTATTATCTTATATCCTAAGTAAGGATGACATGAGTCTTTAGGGGATTTTTTATGAAAACATCTATTTTGAAAATAGTTTACTTTTTTATTTAAATTAATGGTGATACTTTGATATGATATCATTGTCTACACTGTCACACTAATGGGTAATGAAAAAGCATGATGAATAAAAGGGAGTTAGTAGATAAATGGAATTATGATGAATTTTACTCTGTGGTTTATGATGTAATATTGTATTGTTTAACCATTATGACATTTTAGTGATCTGTTGTAACTATTATAGGGAGCAGTCTTATGGTTCTATAATTCTTATTGTGTTTGGCTTGATTATAATGAAATTATTATATAAATGGATCTGAATAGTTTTGATGAAATACATATATATATATATTGGACTAGTTATGGTAATAGTATTATATATTGGGAATGTACTATTTATTCCATAAATTATTATATATATGGATTAGTCTGGTTAGGTTGTAATTCATATATGGCCTTTTCTAGTTATAATATAATTCTGATTGGCTTAGGTACATGGGATCTATCATTTTAGCCCTCCGTAGTTTTCCATTTCACTATTTTTCATGTTATATCATCCATTCTATATTATATTACAAACCATATTATAAAATAAAATAATGATGATGATGATGATGATTTAATGTACCTATGGTTATGGTTTTCATGGTAATAAAACATTTTTAAAGGTAATCCAGCTTGTATCCGACCCTGTTTGATTGTTGTATTGTGATAAGTGATTAATTAATTAATATATATATCACATTATTTTATGATATTACTATCAGGATTATTTTTTGTAGACATTTTGGGCCTGAACTATTTAATTATTATCACACCATATTTGGGTCATCGTTTGGTACCTAATATGATTGCGTTGTGTTAGGTTTAGATAAGGTATAATTATTTTGTTATTTATTGATACTTGGTATATGATTTGGATATATTAGATGGGAGACCGGTGTGGGGTTTGGATATAGGGTATTTTGTGTTAATATATTTTGGATTGGTGTTTTATTTGTCAGAATTTTAGTACTAATTTTAGTTTCATTCCCCCATGTCATTACATTATTATAATATTATTATAGGATTGTTCAGTTGAATTTTATTTTTTGGGTTATCTATTATGTTATAATGTTTTAATATTTATTTCAATATGATATTTTCTATTTTTTCTATATTGAAACTCTTTACTAGAGGGTATAGTATACCCACTATGTTATCTACATTACTACTACTAGTTGAAATCCTCTCGCACATGGGGAGCCATTCATGTGGTTTAGTAGCCAACATGGTTTGGCCATGTGATATAGTTTCTTATTAAGAAATTTTACAATGTAGTATTAGTGGATCTTTGGCATTATTTCTATTTATTTACATTATGGTAATGGTGAAATGAATGATATGATGTGTAAATACATTGTAATAAACATGTTCATGGAGGTAACTGACATATGTACGACTGATAATCTGAGTTCCCATGGATGGAATTTTTTTCTTGTTGTTCACATAGTATAGTTGATATTATTTCTTCTTTTGTAATTAAAATGTTGTGAACTATTAGTTTTTCTTGAGATTTATGCATGTGGCATAGTACAAGATGAGATGCATATACATGCATCATTAAAGGAATTTAGGTATATGTATTCACATGAATTTATAATTATTAGTAATATTTTATGAAGGGGAAATATTTTCAATGAGGATTTATGAAATTAGATCCATGTTATATCGAAAAAATATAATGATGAACTATTATTTCATGCAAATTCAATTTTCAATACATTTTTATATAGACAATGAGCTGATTTTTCTCTATTTATTTCACATGTTAACGTTGACTATATTTATATATAGTGTTCTAATGATAGTTGTTTTCTTGTAAAAAATATTCCTCCTCATCTTCTTTGAATTCGACATCAAGATAGCCAAAATTATTTCCATACTAATAGATCTGAACAGAAGATTCCTATAGATTCTAGGGATCATATTAATGTTATGCTTTATGATAAATTCATAATTGTCATGTGATCCAAGTGAATATATATTTTTTTCACTCTTACTTCAATATATAAGTTGACCAGAGATTTTTAAATATATAATCTTCCTTAATTCAATATAGTGGCTAGCCCTCAGTTTGTTGATTTTTGAATTGAGTTAGTTTGACAATTGGAATGACCCTTGAGACACTTGATGATAAGAGTGTGACTCTTTTTGTATATATTTTTCATGGACGTTTCAAGGTATTGGAAGGGGATTCTAAAGAAATATGGAAGGGAACATTTGTTATCATAGAAGGTATTTGATAAAAAAATTTGGATCCTCTTATATAATATATAATGGAGTGATGCTAAGGATTTAGATTTCATACACCATATATAGGTGGCATTGTAAATGATGGAATATTTTATTTTTTGCACTATGTTTCATCACATTCTGACATTATTATGATTTGAGGAGATAGACAGGGTGAGGCATTTCCATTATAGGATTAACTATTAGATAATGTCACGTGTGACTATTTTGAAATTGAGAGGTAAATGGGACATTAAGATTTTGTCTCTGATCATGTAATTTAATCTAAGAGATTCCCCGATTAGTGGACATGCAGTTTTATTAGGATGAACTATGAACACTTCTTATATTGTTATGATGAACCACTATGAAATTTATCACCATGGAAAAAACAAGAAGAGTATTAATTGAAATCGACATCCATATTGTCAAAATGATACGTTGTAGTGATATCAATGTGGAATTTATGGTCACAACTGGAATTGATGATCATACCCTTCTCTAACATACCGTGATTGTGGTAGGATGGGTTACCTATAAGTGTTTTTTGGGAGAATTATGTACTAGATAAGTTGTAGGGGATTGTGAGAAGTACAAGAGTATGAGATGGACTCAGTTACAACTCAACAAACTAGAATATGGAGTTCCAAGAGATATTCATGCTATGGTAGGGTATGTGGTGCTTCAATATAAGAGAACTACTGCCACAGAGAGGGATAAATATAGTAGAGTAAGATTGGATCACATAGTAGTGGGAAGTGTCGGTTAAATTCTATGAAGTCCACTATAGATAGTTTGGATGTGGGAACTTCTACCATCATAGGTTTGATTATTGTATCATATTCCTTATCATGTAAATTAATTAATAAAAAATTATTGAATTCCCTTATTTTTTCGTTTGTTTTAAACAGTTTTTCCTTTGTTGTGGAATCTTTTGATGGTATTTTGAGAATTGGAACACTATTTAGAGTGTGGTCAAGGAATATCGAACAATCACGACATGATCCCAAGATATTGGGGGTTACCATTTCTTTTGGGAATTGTTATTTCTAGAAATTACATGTTTTGATTTTATTCAATTTATTAATCTGTTAGTTATTTATTATTCTCATATCAACAAGACCTTGATTTATGTTAACTTTCTATCTGTAGAATGTGGAATATATGTTCACTTGTGTGTGATAGATCATTAGGGACTTCATGAAAGACAAATTCCATGTATATTGGATTATCTCATGGATCATATAGAAGTTATTTATATATATTAAGGAGGAATAATGAAGGATTCATGTTCTCTTGTGGTAGGACATCTTCAGGATGTTTTTATTAAGGAGTTATATTGTTTACCATCTGGGAAAGAGATTTATTCCACGATCAAGTTTATACCTCAAATTATAGGATACTATGAGTGATAGTGTAGTGTTTAAGGTTCAGGTGGATTACCTAGATGTTAAGGGTTTCATATAACCTATTACGCCACCATGGGGTTCTCCAATACCTTTCTCTAAGTATGATGAGATGAAGCTGATCATGGTCAGGAACTGATAACTACATCTATAGATTGATGATATCTTCAATCATCTGGGAGGATCCCTTATATTCAAAAACATTTACTCAAGGTTAGGGTACCCTCAGTTTAGTGTGACACCATCAAACATACCCTGAACTAAATTTAAGAGAAGGTATGGATTATAGGATTTTATTGTGTTGTCATTATATTGGAATAAATCACTAGTTGTATTCTAGGACTTAATGAATTAGATATGTAATCTTTTCTTCAAACAATTTTTACTAGTTTTTATAAATTTTATATTAGTGTAATCTCATTCAAAAAATTATCAAGTCTAACATCATGACATCCCCTTTGATATTGCTAAGAGATAATAGAATTTACTACAAGCTATATGTTGTCTGATTCCAGGTGGGTAAGGTGCTGTTCATTGTCTATGTCATTTCTACGAATAGAGTGTTACTGGACCAAGATAATGTTCCAACCATTCTATCTTTAGAGTAACCGAATAATTCCATTTAGATTTAGAGAATGTTGGGATTAGAATGTTATTATCATCATTTCATCTAGGACTTCTCCCATATGGAATAACTGATTTTTAGGAAAACAGAAATATTTTGATGATTTTTTTTGACAGAGTCTTGAGATACATATTTTCATGACCATAAGGGAAGTTGGACCTCAATAAATATCTTTACCTTACATGTTCCATGAAAGGAATATACCATGAAATGTGGTGAATCCAAAGATATACTAAGAGGACATGTGATACAATATGACCCATGTGTTTCATATGGATATAGATAACTGTGATTGCATCAGTGGAATTTTCCAACTTGAGATATGGAGTCAGTTATTGTGGTACACACCCAAGGAAAATAGAGACACTATCTATTGGGTGGGAGGTTTAGGGTGTACAAGGAAGAACATATCTTGAGGTACATATTTCCAATGTATTTTAAGATCCTTTTGAAGAGGAAGTGGGTTGAAAATCTATAATATTTCAAATTCGAGTTATATTATAAACAATGATAAAGAAATATTATTGATGATGACATATGACATAAGGAGAATAAAGGGACATTTCAGGATTCTTACAACCAGTGGAAGATGATGGAACACTTCAAATACATTCATCATGATATTTAAGAATCATATTGATGGGTAGATCTAGCATCATCATCTGTTATACACTTGGGTTTGTATGATAAAAATACTAAGAAGCTATCTAATCCATATGTTTTTCTATATGTTACAAATTTTATAGAGTGTGGGAACCATCAAGACATTCGCTTGGAAGCAACAATTTGTTCTCTTCCATGGCCGAGTATATGTTCATATAAGATTGTGTGAGGGAATGATGCTAATGCCTCATTCTTTTAGATGGTAAGAACCCACAAAGCAAAAAAAGCCATATCTTTATCCCCATAGGAAATACTATTGGATATGAATGAAGTTCGTTTGATTTTAGGAGATTTTTCACAACAATCAATATGTGAAGACTGATCATGAGATCCCTTCAATGATGTTTCAGCCTCAACCCATTATAGATTAAAATCAGGATATTGTCATTATGGATTTTTTGATAGGATTACCCATAAAACCTTGTGTCATTGATGTAGTATGGGTGATCACAGATAAATAGAATAATGTATCCAACTTCCTTACCCATTGTGGTGACCTTCACTATTAATCATCCAGTTATAATTTTTTTGAAAGTGATAGTCTAGGGGCATGGTGTTCTATTGTGTATTTTTCCTGATCAAGATACTCTGTTCACTTACCATTTTTGGTAGGGTATTAAAAAGGATATATATTCACAGGTCCTCCTGAATACATCATACCATCTACTAATTGAAAATAAAACTAAATACATTATTAATATTTTGTAGGATACGTAATGTGCCTTTGTTTTGGAATTTTATATTTCATGTGAGATACATATTGAACTCATAGAGTTTTCATATTATCACTACTTTCCAACATAGATCCAAATTTATCTTTTAGATGGTTTGTATAGAAGGAAATGGTGATATCCTATTTATTTGTAAGAGTATAGAGAGTTAAATCTCACTGGACCTCGTCTCATTGAGAAACATCTAAGTAGGTTCAATGGATCAAGAACTGATTATGAACCATTAAGATAAGGAATAATTATTACACTGACTAAAGAATATGAAATTTGGAGTTTGATCTGGGTCATTTTGAAAACCAATTGGAGTCTCCTAGGTTTGAGAAATTCAATATAAAAAATAGGGCATGTTAGTCCCCAAGATTGTCACGAAATTTGAGATATTGGAATGGTTCAATCCATTGGAATACCAATTCAAACATCAAATGTGATGCAGTTCTATGAACGACATGTTTCATGAATCAATGTTTCAGTGATATGATCATGAACCTTATCATTTGAAAAAATTGAAAACTTTGATCTTGGTGTTGATGTCTTACATGTAATATTTGATATTCTTTTTAGAACATGGTGTAATGTCTCTTTGGTGAATGACTGTACCTCGATTTCAAGTGGATTAACATCTATTGAGAGTTTAAAAGGATACATGGGAGAGGGAATATGATATTCTAACACAGTTGTAAGACATTTTTACAAAGACGACATGTTGATTATTAGAGCATCATGGAGATGAGATGTTAAATCATGTGTAGGTTACAATTTCCGATATTTTAAAGGTATTTCCCTTTTTCTATTTTTTTGAAGCTATTATGGTTGGTTTTGTATTCTTTAAAATAATGGTGATAGAAATTTTTCATAAGAATTGATGATAATTAAAAGGTAAAATGATATAATATTAGAGTATGTATGTTTATTTGATTTAGTATATTACAAGTATAAATTTTTCAATGTAATTATGAGGGTTATCTATGTATTTCGATGAATTAGAGGTGATATTGGATTTTTCTACATTATCTGGGATGTGATCCGAATGACTAAAACTTTCAGATCATGAACATGTAACACAACATAAATCTGTTGTCTAGATGATTTAATGAAATGGTTCCAAGAATAAAATTCTAACATTCCATGAAGCTGTTTAATACCATAAAATGATTTATCAGGGTTACTTTATGCAGAAGAAATGCATTTTTCACTGTATGTTCTAAATCGATAAATTCAAATTTTGAAAGGGTTTAACATCATGAATATCATAGGTCCATCTATTTTAAACCATACTACACATATTATATTATTTTGATACATTTTGAATCACAAACACAATTGAATCCTAAGGTTACTCCATAAGATCAAAGAGAGATTCCTTATATTTTATACATCGTGGTGTAGTGCTCAATCTATGGTGAGATCCTTCTCTCTTGTCTCCCCCTTTTCTCCCAATATCCTCCGATATAGCATTTTAATATATTGACTTCAATTGAATATGGTTTTTCATAGGATGATTGTGTGAACTATTTTATCCATGTGATCTTCCTAACCTTTATTGTTCATTGTATATACCTATTGACATTGATTATTTGAACACTAGATAATGGTAGGTGGTCTAGAATAAAGACCCATGTTCTATTTTTAATTATTTATGTATGTACAATACTTTGTGATTTCACCAACATAACTTGAACATTAACTAATGGAGTAATGGGTACTGATAACCATGTATTGGTATATTCCTTGGATCCCTAGGGACCGATTAGTTTTGAGATATTCTTTGTGGATACACATATAATTATACAACACTTAAACAATAATGAACTGGGTATTTTCTTAAAGCATTAATTTTCTTTAAATGATACATGAGGTGATTCCATGTGATATGATCACATTAGAAAATGGATTACTTGTTTAATGAAATGAAATATTATGATTTTATATGATATGTTAGTGCACACAAGAATGATAATGTATTAATGCATAACTTGATAAAGGAAATGGAATTGAATGATAAAAGGTTATTAGCTAAATTTACATTTTTGGATTATGATATAATGTTACATTCTTCTTAAAATTATGACTTGTGTTTTATGTAATATTGTAATTCTTATAAGAGTTTTTCTGATTATTTGTCCATTCATATCTGGATTGGTATGTTTATAATATAATGATTATATAGATGGATTCACCTAATATTTTTGAAATGATTAAATAGAGGGCTTAGATTTGTTATACTAAAATTCATATAAAAGGGATTTGGAAGATTATGTTTTATTTTTATATAGGGAATGGATTAGTCATGTTTTAATTATCTAAGGGATTGGACTAGTTATGATAAAATAATTATACATAGGTATTTCCCCTAATTTTATAATTATTAAATGGAATTCTAGTAACATTTTCAATGGTAATTCTTCATGATCAGGGATATTCTAGCATGATGATGAATCAGGTTTATTCTTATTCATTATAAATTTAGAAAATAATACTCATATATATCACTTTATTTCATTCACATACAATCAGACTGGTTTTTATTAGACATGTGGGCATCGACCTATGGATTTATTTTGACACCCTATTTGGTCCTCTATTTGGAGTCCAAATAAAATTACATGAATACAGGTTTCGACTTGGGAAATGTGTCATGTTGTTGATTGATTCATGATGAATCACCTGGAGATTTGGGATGGGACGAATGTGGGGTTTGAGGCCATGTCCATTTGAGATTATCTACACTAGCTTGGTATTATATATATATATATGAAATTTTAACGACTTTTATTTAAATTCCACAATGTCATTATATTATTCTCTTATTATAATTGGATTTTCCAGTTAACTTTTATTGTTTGTTTATTTTCTATCTTACACTATTTACATTATTTCCTTCACTTTAATATTTTTTTTATTTTCAATGTATTGAAAGTATCTACTAAAAGGTAATTTGTCCCCATTATCATCTCAACTCCCCCCCCCCACAACTCTAATTAGAAGCCTCTATCATATGGGAAGGTGCTATTGAGGTCTAATAAACTACCTGGTTTTACAGCATGATGCAGTGAAGTATCTGGGGATATCACACATCTACCTCATCCAACCTGTTGGTTGGATTTCCCCACCTGAGATCCAAGTGCCCCAAGATCTAGTGCTTGGATCATTACTTAATATAACCAAATACAAAAAATCCAAATAAATAATGATTTGGAAACTATTTCCCAATATACAGATCACACTAGGGCGTCATTTATGGTCTGGCACTGTCTGAGAGAGTTATTTCTTTAGATATCTTTAGAGGAATCAGTTATCCAAGAGAACAATTTTTTTTTCTATTTCTAAACAAGACTCTCTTCTGAATTGTGAATTATTTAGATGTTTTCCAATTAACACTTTGTCTTGGAAAGGGATGATCATTATCTTTTTTTGTAAAAAATATTCTTCGATAATTTTTTTCATTTATATATATATAATTTAAAAATGAAGAAAATAAAATTAAACAATATTTAAAAATATTTATATTCAATATTAGTTTGGGAAACGTTTTTTCAATTATTTTATAGAATCTCACCCAACCTCCCTTTATTACAAGGGTGACTTACATTATATCTTTTGGAATTTTTCAATGTTGTATTCAAACACACCTATTCTTCAATTTGATGAATAATGTATTATTTACAATCACATATTAATCCTGTTAATTTATTTATCATACCTTATTTTTAATAAATAATAATAATTTAATAACCTAATTAATAGTAACATAAAAATACATATTAATGATTACTAATACATTCATTAATTTTTTTAAAATATTAATGAAAATAAATTTAAATGATATAATTAACAATATGAGTAAAAAATATAAATTTTAATCATTTTTAGTTGTGAATATGAATATTGTAATCAGTAATATATATAATTAAATTTTAAAAAATTGTAAATATTAATAACATAATAAATATTATATACATTATTATTAGTTTTGTTGGTATGATTTTTATTTTTATTAATATTACATAATAATATTTTCTATCAGGTAAATTATTTTTGGTTTATTAAATTTCTAAATAATAATTATAATAATAATAACCACATATATATTATATTTATTAATAAGGATAATTATTAAATAATAAATTTAATTTAACGACCTTATAAAAATAATATATCGATTACAATTTCCAAAGAAATTATGAATTTATAAATTTTCGGTTTATTGTTTCCATTAATTGTTGTATTATAAGTGATTAATAATGATTTAAATAATCAAATTAAAATTTAACAAATAAAATATTATTAAATGTTAATATAATTATTATAATTATTATATCAATAATAATTTAAATAATAATTATTATTATTTATATTTTTATAAGTGGAATCTGATAATTTTTTTATTAATTAACTATATTATTATTATTAAGTGATATATTATGCTTAATAGTTAATATTTTCATATTTTTTAAGAAATTATTTTCATTTTCACTTAATTTAAATGTTTTATGTGTCTATTTAAATTTTCATTTTTAATTTAACACTAGTTTATATTATATATTTCATTATATTTGTATACTTTTTTATGTTAAAATGTTATATTTTGAAACAATATAATTTCTTATCATCTATATTATTATATGTTTATGATTTTGTGGAAAATATTCTTATTTTAAGAATTTTTATGTTTTTATTCTATGTATTCAATTTTATTTTTACCATAATTAAAATTAATTTTTAGAAGATTATAAAGTCGTATACTTAAACATAATAAAATGTATTATATTTCATGTAGAAAACTATAGAGGCCTATAAAATATACATTATAAGTACAATAAAAACGATCCATAAAATCCATGTGAAATTGTTTTAAATAGTTTAAAATTTTAATAATTTCAAAAATATAATAAAAGTAATTATTTTATGATATAATATATATTTATTAAAAATATAACATATAATATTTAAGAAATTTATGCACATGATTATTATTAAATAATATATTATTAATTAAATTATTACAAAAAAATTTAAATATTTTTAATACATTTTTTTAATAATTGGATTAATCATATTTAAAAATAGTAACATAATTAATCTGAAACGTTCTAGACTCGGATGACTTAGTCCAATGAAATTAATAAAAAGAAGGATGGAATGATGTATTTACAAAGTGTACTTTTAAAGAGTGGTGTATATTTTATTAATAACATAAATAAAAAATAGTATTAACATAATTGACTATAAAATATTAATATAATTGATAATAATTACTAATGAAATGAAAAATATTAAATACTAATTAGAAATAATAAAATTTTCTATTGTTAATAAATTGATATAAATTGTTTTCCAAAAATAAAAATTTATTCAACTAATTAATTAGTTTTATTATTATTAATTCGTAGCATTTTTTATTTATTATTTTAATTATTTTTTTTAATTTTAGATTATTTTATCGTCTTAAGTCCATGACATAAAATTATTTTAGAATCTATTTAAAATTTCTCTTTTATAATATTCTAATGTTACATACTTCATTTTATGTTTAAATATTATGATTTGAAAAAAAATTGTTCCTTATCTTCTATATTGTTATCTATCTATTATTTTGAGGGAAATATTTTTTTCAAACATATATTATATTTTTTTCAATTTTTTATGTTTTACATAGATTGTATGAATATTTTCTATCTTATATACATCCATTATCTCCAACTTGTATCCTATCAAAACTTCATGAGACTTGAGTAAGTAACCGTTAACTCTTGTATATTATATTCTATAAGTAAAATCTAAATTAAACATAGATGTATGATTAAACATATAAATAGAATTTAAATAAACCGAATTTCATAAATAAAATATACCAAAATAAATTTATATAACGCATAAATTATTTATCTAATGCATAATATTTTCAATTAAGAAATATGTATCAAATAACATATAGTACAAAAAAAATCTAAAATAAATTTATAACAGTATCTGTACGTATATAATATAATTGAAAATAAATTACCTTGTATAAAAAAATGAAAAATTGTTGAAATTAATCCAAAAAAAATTCTGAACAACGGTTTATATATACATTGTTTTTTTGGGAAGAGTAATATTTTGTGGCATTTAAATTATTTTTCATCAATTTTTATTTAGATTTGTTTTAATTCTCTATAATTTTTATATGATTAGTCAATTTTTTAAATTTTATTTGTGTTATATTTATAATTTAATGTTTATAATTTATAGGCAGTCAATGTCACCTACTAGAAATATTATTATATTTCAAGTTGGTGTATTTGAAAGCATAGAAATTATAACGTATTATTATATGTAAATGAAATTTGACACATCAGATCAGCAAGTAATATATAATTTAAATTAAATACAATATCATTAATATAATTTAAAAAATTTAATATACATAACAAAAACACTATTGGAAAAAATATAAAATGTATACTTTAAAAAATATGTAGGCATAATTCTTATTAATTATTATATTATCAATTAATTCATTATGAAGTATTATTAATTATTAATTTTTATTATTTAATAATATGATTTATATTATTTACAAATATTATATATATATATTAATAAATATTTATAATAATTACAATAATAATTTAAAAAAATAATGTTAGTAGTAATATTATCAATGAAACTACTGAATTAACTAATAATATAAATGAAAAAAATAATACATTAAAATTTTAATATAGAAAATAGAATTATTAATTATAATTTTATTGATATTTATTCTATACAAAATCATCAATAATTTATAATATTTGTAGTAGTAATATAAATCAAGTTTTATTAGTAATTTAATAAATAATTTTTTAAATGGAATTTATATTCTAATTATTTATGTATTTCATAATATTTAATTAGAATTAGTATCCCACTCATGAATTTTTAGGAATTATCATTTAATTAAAAATTCACATACAAACACACTCAATTTTTATTTATATAATCCTTTAGATAGTTACAATCAATTTAGTGATGGAAAATCTGTAGTAAACAATATTTGATATACAAAACTAAATGAAATAAAAAATAAATTGTAGAATATAGTAATGTATGTTTTGTCAGTCTATTCTATTTTTCATTTCATATTTTTTTCAGTTCATTGAAGTTATTTTTAGGATCCTATAATGACGAACCTTGATCAAATTCATGTACTAAATTTCTAAATAAATAATATGTTATAGTAAAATGTTTGGAAAAGTTCAAATAGAATAACATTTGAGTTTGTTAAAGGAAATGTTTACTAAATTAGTTAAAGAATTATTTATATAAATGATACATGTTAGTAGGAATAGAAGAATGACTAATATTTTATAGATATAGTACATATAATTACATCATATAAGTGTTTAGGAAGAATAAAGTGTTATAAAATCAAAAAACTAAAATCCTAAAATAGTAAATAATGAGAAAGACATAAATCTTGAGATATTACCAACATAAAACAAATCAGGATAACTAAATTTTATATTGTATAATGTTCCTTATATACATTGTTAAACGCTTATGAAATAAAAAATAAAAAAAAATTAATATAGACTGTGAATACTAAATTCAACATACCTTCCAATGTATTTATATTTATTTCACAAAACATCCTAGGGTTAAATATCATCCCAATATGAGAATAATTATATATACAATATGTCATTTAGAATGGATGAATGAGAAATATAAAAATAATGCGAGACATATTGTAATTTGAAAATATAGTATGGTATAGAAGAATATACATTATTTATATACATAAAATAATTATAATAAAAATTTGATATGTAATATTATTATACAACATATTCATACAAAAGGTGATTCGTTATAATTAACTATTTGTTGTCTTCAGAAACTACTTGAATATTGAGTCCCCTTCTTTAGAGAATTTAATTTGTGATATATGAATCACGAAGATCTATGATTTTAGTGATCCATTGATTTCACTGGCATCTTTCATTATGAATAGATGTTCATGTATAATGCCCACCAATCCAAAGTCCACCCTGAATGAAATGATTTGAAAAAAATAATTACATATAAATTTCAATACATTAAAAGAAATTAAAAAATTCTATCAAATGATTTCTAAATTTTTATTAACATTATTTTGGAGTCCCAATTTTTTTCTCTACTATTAGAAAATAGTACAAATTCTTTTAAACCAATCATCTCAATTAAAATCATGTTAATATTTATGAGACCACCATGTTATTTTCCTAATACAATAAATTCGTAACTCAATATCATTTCAAATACAATCCATTATAAGAATTGAATAAATATGTCATCATATCATTAAAAATAACACTGATGATGAAAATATCAGAAATTATTATTATCAAAAGATATCCAATTATTCTATATAAACATCCTGAAAACATCATGGAATTATGAAAAACAATGAAGAAAAAATATAATTATTTTTGAAATATAATGTTTTATTTCTCAACAAATCATTATGAAATTTTTTGGAATATTATTATCTTGAAAAAATAAATTAGAGAAAGTTAAAAAAATAATTCATAATAGAGACAAATAATAAGTAGAGGGTAAGAATAAAAATTTATAATAAATGAGAGATTTTTTTAAATTTTAGAAGTTATGATAAATTATTTAGAGTAACAATTTAAAAGTCTAGATTATCATTAAATTAGGAATCTTAATGTGGAAAATAAATGAAATTATGGAAGTGTGTATATTTTATTATTAAATTATTATATTGTTTAATTTAATATACTCATTGCTTTAACACCTAGAAAATTTAATTGAAGCATCATTTTAATAGTCCATAATTGTGTTTCCATGGAGTCCACTCTAGGAATAATGATAAGATGGTACTGAACATTTTTTAGAAGGAATAGATTGCGTGGTGTTAATTAGATATCAACATCAAATTATAGAGAATAAAAAAGGATGGAACTTTTTGATTTATTGGAAACATTCAGAATATCCTTCATGCTCTAAACAAAAATTGCGATGAGTTTCCTTGAGTTTGATTTTTTTTTACCACTATAAAAATATATTGTCATTCTTTCAGAAGTCCAAATTTTTATATTATTATATATTTTTTAGGTCTTTTGGAATATTTGTAAGAATAAAATTAAGAACCATATTAACATGGAGTTAAAATTCCTTGTTTTGGGCTATCTAATCTATTTTAAAAATCATAAGAAGTTTCAACATTTTGAAAATTTATATTTTAGTTAAATTTCATGAAATAATTATAGATTTTAAATACAAATTAATGATATAAAATTCACAATTTCAGTAGATTCATGGGGTGATCAATTAAGTAAACAAATCATATAGTAAATTATAGTAATTTTATAGGAGTAATCTAGAAAATATCCCAATCTCATTGTTAATGATGAAAATTAGTATTCACTAGGTATAAAAATATATGAAACCATAGTAAAACTACAGATATAATGAATCAAGATTGAAAAATGAATTATTTTGTATAATATAATTATTTTTAAACATATAAAAATGATAATAGTGAAACTGTTCGAATATACCTGATCTCATATGAAACCATCTAATGTAGATACATGATAATACCTATTTTGAATTGAGATTCATATAAGGATAAGATCACTTTAATAAATATGTTACTGTAAAATTATGGGAGGTTTATATGGTTGAAATCAAAATTAGTGGTGATTTTGAGGTAGATTTTATAGTTGTAGTGGTTTTTATTGTTGGACAAATGGGATGAAGTACAACTTTGGGACATTCTGATCAACAAAAAACATGATTACTCCTCAATAATGAAAAATGGATACTAAAAAAATGAAAACTTGTTCTCTCAATAGTGAAGGAATTATAATGATAAAATAAAACTGAAAAATTGAAAGTGTATATGAGGTTTATTGTGATTAGACAACACACAATATCATTTGTAAAATAATCATATTTTTTATATGAAACTTCAATTAATATAACAAAAGGTTTTTATATAAAGAAATTTTGATTAATTGTTTTTCAATATTATTAATCATAAACCGATTTATATATTTATAGGGAAATAGTGTACTGAATAAATTCGTAATTATATCAATAAAATAAAATAATTAAAATAAATGAAATTATGGATAAACTAAAACTATGTAAACTGAAAATTCATTACTATTTTTGAATTTTAACTTTATAAAATATGAATGTGATTTAACTTTAATGTGAAATTTTCATCAATATAAATTTTGTATACCACATGGAATATCAAATATAGATGATTAAAAGTTAATTATAAAACCATTGGGATCCAATATTAACTAAAAATTTAAGCATAAAAAATTAACAATTGAAATTTTAACTATGTTTTTTTAGATCAATGGATAGAATCCATAAAATTAATAGGAAATAAAATCATACAATTGTTAACTATTTTTAATTTATTTGACAAGATGGTATAATCTAATACATTAAATGAGCTCCAATCTCAACTATTTATGACATGATAATAAAAATATTTAAATAATATTGTGAATATCGTTGTAAACTGATATAATTTTCTTCATATCCATCTCTATCATTTTGAAACACATATGAGTAAATTATGAAAATGAAATCAGACTAGATTGAAAATAAATAATCATAGATGGTGATAGAAAATATTAAAATTTCATTCCTTTATGCTCATCCCAATGAACATTTTCTTTTTAATTTGTGATTATGCATTAATTTATAACATCCTAATAACCCTCAAGAGAAAAACTTATGAATGAAAATCATAAATGGCATATTTAATTTTAATTTATTAGTCCATATTTCATAATCTAAGAAATGAAATAAAATACCAATTAAATAATTTATGAGGTTTATTATCTAATTATATTAAATAATAACTTGTAAACAAAATATACATTATTACTCGAAAAACCTATATTAACATGAGAAAAAATGTTTTTCTTATGAAGGTAGAGAAATTAAAATATTTGTTTTGTAATATTAAAAGGCTAAAAGTGAAATGTAAATGTATAATCTAAATGATTTAATCAATTAATCATTATTAATAAAATAAAAATTTTAAATAATAAAAGATATAGAATAATGGATAAAATTAAAATGAACATTACTAAAAATTTATTATTATACGTAAATTTTACAAGTATAGAAACCGAATTTTAATTAATTTGAATTTTTATTATGAATTTATTGAAGCATAATATTAAACATCAAATATTAAATAATGTTTATGGACAATTAATCGTACTACCCATGAGATAATTACTTAAATAATATTTTAATCATATAAATAACCATTTCAATACTAAAAAAGTTATTAATAGATTAATTAATAGAATTCATTGAACAAAATAATGGAAAAAGTAATTTTAATTAAATGAACCAGAAGGAAAATATGGGACCTTAAATGAGATCTAACTTGATCTATTTATGAAAATATAATAAAAATATTTAAATAATGTTGTCCCTATCATTGTTGACTAAACCAACTAGGATTATATACATATTTATCACTGTAAAAAAATGTGTGTTAATTATGAAATGTAAATAATAAATAGCTAGAATATAAATAACCATAGATGGTGATTAAAAATATCTAAAATTGTTTCAATAGGGACCTCCCTCAATAAAATTTAATTTCAATTTTATATATTATTTAATTTGGCACACCAAAATAACCACGAAGAAAAAAAATATGAATTATAATGTCATGACCTGTCCCCGGGGGCCCGTATTGTGACAACCCCAATCCCACCTTCCATAGGCCAGGGGTTAACGACTTGCACCAAAGGCGTAAATCCTTAAACTGGGAAGGCCTTTCATTTATAACAGTAAACAAACACAATAGAGTACGAAACTGAAAGTAAATCACTAAGTTAAACTGTATTCAAAAGAGTGTTGAAAAGAAAAGGGGCCAGAAATACAAGCCCAATAGTAAAGTAAAACTGAAAGAAAGTACAATAGGAAGCAATGTAAAATAACTACTGCGTGGTACTCCGCGGTTCCAACATGAAGGGTAGGTACAAATAGACTCCTCAGCACTCCACGTCCGTTCGTCCGCTCCGTGTACCGTCATTTCGAGTGGTCCATCTCTGGGTACCGTCCAGTCCTGTGACTCTCTACCTCAGTCAACACTATCCATTGCCTGAAACCAACACAATGGGATGCGGGAATAGCCTTTGCAGGGGTGAGTATAATGATACTCAGTAGGGACCCTGAGACCCTCAACGTCTCACTAAATCCAACAGGGATAAACCAAAAATTATGAAATCAAAAAATAACCCCACTTAGGTATATGCCCATAAAAATACCTAATTTATCATGTAATCCATCTCAATCATGATGTAAAAACAAAAGTTAATCACTCATCTCAAAACTAGGATTTTATTCAAGCGGGTAGTATCAAGTAACAACCCTAGTCACTATGTCGGAACCTTCAACAGATAGTGTAATCCATCTCTATCGAGTATAGTGGGCCTGCCATGTAACAAAGAGGCGCTTCCCACCATCCAGGACTGCTATGGTACTCCTTCTATCAAGTACCGTGGGTCTGCTATGTAACATAGAGGCGCTCCCCACTTTTGGTATGCTGCGCTCACACAGAGGTTCTCTCCCTCGTAGCCTACTGACGTACTTCTCTTATCATGTAACGTGGGTATACTGCATGGCACAGAGGCACTCCCCACTATGGGACTACCGATTCACACATAGATAATTACCACTAGGATAGTCGAAACACTCCGAGTCGAAAGGTCAGTAGTCGGGAGGTCTCACGCAGCTACTAGGTCTCCGTACTCCACTTGCTCGTATCCAGGAGGATCCGCTCCAAGAGCTACTGATCGATACTACAGCTATCATGAATCCAAATGTCATGAAATCCCAAGTAGAAGTATCTCAATGTTCATCCTCGTCATAGTGGTCTCAATGCAACAGACATTGCATTAATCAGACGCCCAGTCTGTGAGTTAATGGAATTTCTGTTCCAGGGCCCCAGTTAGTATTAAGGTTCAAACCAACCCCACCATACCCCAAATGTGTCGAAATCTAAAGTGAGATATACCAAAATAACTGTCTCACTCTAAGATTTCTATCACTATAGACGGTTAGTTTATCAGACACCTGTAGCCCATGATATGGGCGTAAAGGTGGAAAAAGGCAAAATTTGGTTCATGTCCGGTTCGACCCAGTCGGACTGACATGACCCAAGCCGAGTCCAGGCCGAGGTCCGACTCGATCCGCGGGTCTGACCCGGTATGAGTTGGGCAGCCCAACTTGGAGGCGGCCCGGCTCGAGGGCGGCCCAGCCCGATGGCGGCCCGGCCGGATGGCGTCCAAACCCAGATGGGCGACTCGACATGAGGGATGCCTGACTTGATGGAAGCCGGACCCGGATGGGCATCCCAGCCTAAGGGGGGGGGAGGGCATACCAGATGTCCTGGCGGCCCAGTTGGCCCTCCGGCCAGGTCGGCCTGGCGGCCCAGCGGGGGTCCGTCTTAGCTGCGGCCAGGGGGAAGCAGCGCTCCCCTTGGCTTCCAAAATAGCTTTTCTATTCAGGTGTTAACCGAAACCGGTGCCAGGTGGCACTGGTCCAATGCACAAGGGACCTGATGGGGTCCCGCTCCTCCCGGATGGTCGAGAGGACAGTCTCTTTGCGCTGAAGGCATGACGCATCGGCATCGCGCCCCTCCACCACGGTCCACCCCGACTACGGTTCTGCACTGCTTGCGCGGAGTGACATCGCTGCGCCACTCCGTCGTGTCCTGCTCGGGTCGCGGCCTCCATCTCCTCTACGTGGCGCGACAACGCCAATTCCCCTCTACCGTGGCCCAGTCCGGCCACAACCCTCTTTCTACATGGCACGGTGGTGCCACACCCTCTTGGCGACCCGACAGCCTTGCGCCGCCGATTTCTTAACGGGAGGCCCATCGCTTCCATCGTCGTCAAAAAATGAGAAAAACTAAGAGGGAGGTTTGGACCATGTTCGTGTGGTCCGAGCCCTCCTCATTATAGTGATATAAAATGGCGATTCACATCCCATAAATTTGAATGATGAATAACAGTTACAAAAACCATTCAAAACCCCTACCTCGTATGTTGATGATCATTGAAGAAGTCACACGAAAAGGGAAGATATGGATTCTTCATTCTCTGTGTTCGTCACACACTCCCAATTCTCAAACTCGAGCATCAGAAATCATTTGGAGGCGACGAAGTCAAAGATGGAATTCCTCGAATTCTTCGTTGGGGAGTTCCCCTTCTTCCCCAAGCTCCACCAAATGATTATGCCAACCAAAATAAAATAATATCATATACTTTATTTTAATGGTTGGCATGAATTCAACTGGATTCAATAAAATAATTGCAAGGAGTTATCTCTTTAAAATAATAGGTGAAGTTGAAGAGTTTTCATCCCACATAAATGGGGGGTTAAGGGGGGTTTTAAGCCTATGTGGGCCCCACATAGAATATCCTCCCAAGGGAGGTTATGTGCGTGTGGGCCGCACCACCATAACCTCTCATGTGAGGATATGGTGTGGTGGCCCCCACCTCTAACTTCCTCTTAGAGGTTTTAACCACCACGAAATAAAAATAAGTTACTCTTATTTTTATTTAACTTATTAAAAACCCAAAATTTAACATCTATTCTCTTTAGAATTCAACTGCGGTGAAGGTCTTACTAAGCAATCACCGATGCTGCGAGTTTAACAATGCCCTCAGATTTCAATTCTGAGAACCAGTTCAAAATTTATAAAATCCTGCTCATACGTTTACTGAACGTACCCGAACAGAAGTTTAGAAATTGATTTCGGGCACACTGGGACACAGAATCAAGCACTGTAAATTTTTGCAGACTCCTAAAAATACCATGAATTTGAGAAAAACAAATTCCCCAAAAATTCCAGGTCTTTAAATTCTCCCCACCGGAGGTAATTACGTCCCCATAATCTACAACTCACACTAGGGAACATATGGGGATACTGAGCATGCATCTGAGCCTCCTACTCCCATGTGCTCTCCTGGAGGTTATCGTGCTACCAGCGAACACGCACCAGAGATATCGACCGTCCACGTAGGACCCACTCTTGTCGATCCTCAATCCTTACTGGACCTCTGTGAATGTCTCCCCGTCATCGATGTCCAGCTCTCCGTGGTCGATGATGTGGGACGGGTTGTGCAGGTATCTCTTCAGCTGAGATATGTGGAAGACATCATGAACCAGGTGCAACTGAGGTGGTAGAGCAAAGCGGTAATCCACCTTTACTAATCTTCTTAGGACCTAGAAAGGTTCGATGAGTCATGGAGATATCTTACCACCTTGGCCAAATCTTCATAGACCCTGTCGAGGTGAGACCTTTAGAAAGACGTGGTTTCCATCCTCAAACTCTAGAGGTCTCTGTCTCCTATCAACATAAGACTTATTCTTGCTCTGTGCAGTCTTCCTCTGCTACTGGATGATCTACACCTTCTCTGTGGTAGCCCATACCATCTCTGGTTCCACTAGTTCTGACTCCCCGGGGGCTATCCAGCACAGTGGCGATCTACAAGGTCGACCATACAAGGCCTCAAAAGGTTCCATACCGATCATGGAGTGATAGATATTGTTGTAGGTAAACTCCACCAATGTAAAGTTACCCTACAAGAGGGAACGAAGTCGAGGACACATGAACAGATCATGTCCTTGATGGTCTGAATGGCCCGCTCAGTCTGGCCATTTGTTTATGGATGGAAGGTGGTGCTCAGACGTAGCTGTGTCCTGAAAGTCTCCATGAACCCCTTCCATATCTGAGAAGTAAACCGTGCGTCACGGTCGGAGACAATAGAAGAAGGTATTCCATTAAAATGCAGAATATTTTGTACATAAAGGCGTCCCAATCCCTCTACTGGGCCCTGCTCTCTGATCGGTAGGAAGTGGCCTGACTTGGTGAGTCACTCAACGATCACCCAAATCGTGTCATGACTCCTAGATGTACGTGGAAGACCCATCACGAAGGCCATGGATAAACCATCCCACTTCAACTCTGGGACCTCTAAGGGATTAACCATGAATTTTAATACCCGATGATCCGACTTCACTTGCTGAAAAGTGAGGCATCGAGAGAAAAACTCTAATACTATCTTCTTCACACCTAGCCACAAGTGATATCGTCAGAGGTCCTGATACATCTTCGCCACCCCTGGATGTACCTCTAAAGGGGAAGTGTAGAACTCTCTCAACACTTCCTCTGGATGTGAAACTAGTATAATGGTACATTCTCTAAATAGGATGACGTGCTCCCCGCCTTCAAAAAATCCATTTGGTGCCTGCCATATGAATATTTGAGCATGTCACATCTCACAGTCAGCGTCTCTACATTGTTCCTCCCAGACTCACTGAAGAAGTGGATGAGTGATTGTGAGAGACTGTAGATAGGCTGCTCCATCCCTATCCACAAAGGATATCTATAAGGCATCCAGCTGCTCTGTTGCCTCTCCTAGAAGCTGTATACCAGATCTCCTACTGAGGGCATCTGCAACAACATTCCCCTTCCCAGAAGTATAGACTATCTCAAAGTCATAGTCCTGGAGGAACAAAAACCATCGCCGCTATCTCAGGTTTAGGTCCTTCTAGGAGGATATATAGCTGATACTCTTGTGATCATTGTACACGGTAAAACATTCTCCCATCAGATAGTGTCACCACATCTTCAAGGCGAAGACCACTGCTGCTAACTCCAGGTCATGGGTAGTGTGGTTCTGCTCTTGCGGTCTCAGCTTCCAAGAACCATATGCGATCACTGCTTGCTCCGACATCAAGATAGACCCATGTCCGGTCCATGATGCATCGTAGTAAACTACATACCCTACGACCTATTATGGGGGCCTCAAGATGGGGGCATCAGTCAGCCTCTGCCTCAACTTCTGAAAGCTCTGCTGGAATCTCTCTGACCACACGAAGGGTTTCCCCTTCTTCTTATTCAAGTCTGAAAGTGGTGCATCAACTCTAGAGAACTCTGGAACGAACCTCCAATTGTTTCCATCCAAGCCTAGGAAACTTCGTACCTCTATCACACTTGTAGGTGGATTTCAAGGAAGTACTACTTAAATCTTCACTGGATCCACTACAACTCCAACCTCCAAGATGATGTGTCCCAATAAGTGAACCTCTCGAATCCATAACTGGAACTTAGAGAGATTACTATAAAGATGGTGCTCTCGGAGTGTCTCCAGTACTACCTGAAAATGATAGGCATGCTCCTCCTAAGTAGTCATGTAGATCATAATGTCGTCGATGAAGACTACAACAAAGCGACCGAGGTACAGATGGAAGATCCTTTTCGTGAGACACATGAACACTGCTGGAGCGTTGGTTATGCCGAAGGGCATAACCAAGAACTCATGGTATCCATACTGACATCTGAAGGTCATCTTCTACACATCCTCATCTCAATCTCAGAGCTGCTGATAGCCTGATTTGAGGTCTATCTTCAAGAACAATCGTGCTCCCTTGATCTAATCAAAGAGACCGTCAATCCTCTGGAGTGGGTACTTGTTCTTCACAGTCACCTGGATCTGGAAATGGTAGTCATCACAAAGACACAAGTTTCCATTCGCCTTCATGGAGAATAGAATCGGGGCTACCTGGGGAGAAATACTGGGTCTGATGAATCCCTTCCCCTGCAAGTCCTCCAGCTGTACCTACAGCTCATGAAGCTCAGTGGGAGCCATCCAATATGCAGGTGTAGATAAAGGTGTCGTCCTGTGGTATAGGTCAATGTAGAACTCCACCTCTCTTCAAGGAGGCAGTCATAGAACATCATTATGGAAAACATCGACATACTGGTACACCCCTACAGGATTAGTCGGATTCTCCACATCAACTGCTCCAAGGGTAAGGTAAGAAAAATAGTGAATGTTCTGCTACACCCTCCTCCGAGTAAGTATGTCATGTGCTGCAAATGTTCCCTTCTAACCAATGAAGTTAAATCTGGTCCCATCCATGTAGACACACCGCAAATTTCTCCTAATACCGTCAATATGAGCATGAACTGTAGATTACCAGTCCATACCCAAGAAAACATAATAAGGCCTCGAAGCCACTACGGGGAGCTCCCAGCCAAAGCTATCACCTCCTAGAGTAAGCTCACAATACCGGCACAATTGCATAATCATCAAGTCTACTCCCGTAGGAGTCTCTAGCAGTAAGGATCATGCCAATGGCTCCGTCGTAATCTCAGAGCTCTGATAAAGGGAAATGGCTATAAAAGAATGACCGAAACCTGTGTCTATAAGAATTTCAGCTAAAGTGGAGTAGACACAGATCGTACCTTGAATCATCTCTAGAGCAACATGGTTGTAAGCGTCACCTTCATGAAGCTGAGCTCTCCCCTGTACACCCACTCCCAGCGGTTAGGGTGGACCTCCTAGTGGTGGTGGCGGTAGCACCTCACAAAGTCGTCCACTGCCAACAACTTGACCAACTCCTATGCCCCGTCCGCCTGCGCCCTGCAGACCACCACGATAGAACCTCTACCTCTACCTAGTAGGTCCCTCACATGTCTGGTGATCATCTGAACGGTGGGTCAGATAGTCATGAGCCATGTGACCTTGCCCACCGCAGGAGTAGCACTACATGCTCCTGGTAGGTAAGTCACTACCCCAGGTTCCCTTCAAAACAAATCCTGAGTCATGCGGTTGTCCACCCATGGGTCTGGTCCTCTTGGACATCTGCGTCATATGTCTACTTCTAGTGGCCCGGCGAGGGTCCACCTTAGCCGCGGCCATGGGGGGAAGTCGCGCGCCCCTGGATTTCAGAATGACTTTTATGTTTGGGTGTGAGCCAAAACCGACTCCATGCGACGCCGATCCCGTGAACGCGGGACCAGACGAGGACCCACTCATCTTGGCTGGCTGAGCAGCTAGCTATTCTGCACCACTAGTGCGGTGCGACAATGACGTGCCCCTCCACCGCGACCCACCATGGTCCCGACCTCTAGCTCGTCTACACGATGCGATGGCACCGCATCACCTCCGCCGAGGCCTCGTTCGGCCGCAGCTCTCCTTCCGTGCGGCACGACGATGCCATGCCCTCTTGGTGACCTAACGACCTTATGATGCCGGTTTCTTCATAATCAGCCCATCTCCAGCCACCATTTCTTCACCGCGGTCCATTCCTCTGGTGGCGTCATTACGTCGACGCCGTCTTCAACAAATGAGAACAACAAAGAGGAAGGGTCAGACCATGTTGGTGTGGTCTAAGCCCTCCTCGTAACAGTGATATAAATTGGAAATTTACATTCCAAAAAATTGAATGATGAAGAATGGGTAAAAAAAATTCAAAACCCCTTCCTCATATGTCAATGATCGTTGACGAAGTTATGGGAAAAGGGGGGACGTTGACTCGTCGTTCACCCTATAAGTCACGCACTCCCAATTCTCAAACTCATGCATCAGAAAGCGTTCAGAGGTGACGTAGTCGAAGATGGAATTCTTCACGTTCTTCATTAGAGATTTCTCCTCCTTCCCAAAGCTATCCCAAAAGAGTATGCCAACCAAAAGAAAATAATAGCATATTTTTTATTTTAATGGTTGGCATGAATTCAGTTGGATTCAATTAATTAATTGCAAGGAGTTGGCACATTAAAATAATGGGGGAAGCTGAAGAGTTTTCATCCCACATAAATGGGGGGATAAAGGGGGTTTTAAGCTCGTGTGGCCCCCACCATGAATATCCTCCCAATGGAGGTTATGTGAGGGTGGGCCGCACCACCATAACCTCTCACGGGAGGTTATAGTGTGGTGTCCCCCACTAAAAACCTATATATAGAGGTTTTTACCAACACGAAATAAAAATAAGTTAATCTTATTTTTATTTAACTTATTAAAAACCCAAAATCTAACTTCCATTCTTGTTAGAACATAAATACGGTGAAGGTCTCACTAAGAAAACACCGATGATGTGAGTTCAACAGTGACCTTGGATTTCAATTCCGATCACCGGTTCAGAAGTTATAAAATCCCGCTTCTACATTTACTAAACGTACCAGAAAAAAACTTCATAAATTGATTCTGGGAACACCGGTCCTCAGAATCAAGCACCGTAAATTTTCACAGAGTCGTAAAAATCGCATGAATTTAAGAAAAAAAATTCCACATAATTTTCGGGTCTTTACATATAATTATTAAAGGAATAATGAATTTTAATTTCACCCATCAGATGGAATGATCTAGGAAATAATGTATATTTAAATAATGTACCTTTACATAAATTAATTTATTACTTCAATATATATCAAAAATATAATTATGTAATTATATAGTTTTGAATATTTTCATTAATCAATAAAAATGAACATAGGGATAAAAAATAAAGAGCATAATAAATTACATAATCAATAAAAATATACACTATAACATTCATATACATATTATATTCTATTATAAGGAAATAAGTAAAAAGATACATATTATATAATGACACACTATAATTATTATTTCCTTGAATTAGTATAGATGAAATTTCAAAAGTGTTAAATAAATACAGATGATTAAATTTAATCTATATTAGAACAAAAAAAATATGTAGATTATACAAGATAAAATATTTACCTGAGATAACGATAATAGTATACACTATATACAGTAACACATTATATAAAAATATGTAAATCGAAATATAAATCAAATATATTGTAATGATTAAAACATTTTCGTATTTTAATGAATATTTTCCAATTGAAACATTTTTTTCAATAAATACATATTGTTCATAATGCTAATACATAGAAAGTACAAAAAATTTAACATATTTGAAAAATTTTATGTAATACATGCACATAAAAATGTTATTTCCTTAGAATACATACAAAGTAAAATACATCCTATAAAATTTCATACTAGAGTATAGAAGTTGAATAATATAGTCTATCACTACAATACAAAACACAAGGAACAATTAATGCACTACATTGCATTAGAATGTAGAAAAGTAATTTTAAAAACCTTTGTCTACATGGAACAATAAAACATAAATAATTGAAATAATTATTGAAATAAAATTTTAAATTTATAAAAAAAATTGTATGATTTAATTAGAAATTCAAAAATTAAATTAAAATAATTTTTATTTATTGTATATGAAAGGAATACTACATAATATAAGTTTGAACAATGTACTAGAACATAAAAAATAAATTTTCTACATTATCATGGAAATTATAGTATGAACATTATAGAAATGGAGCAGAATTATATGAAATATAGTTTTTGGAAACAAAAATGTGGAATCCTAAAATATCAATAGGGTAATCAGTGATTGAAGAAGGATAACCGATTCATGATTATCTACAATCGACGTCTATAATACTATTAAGGTTTCATGAAATAATTAAATATAAATATATATCCCAAATATTTTAGTGGGAGAAAAAATATAATTATTGATGTAGTAATAAATTTTGGCATCGATTCATTTATCTTAATAAATGTGGTGAGTTGATAAATTAAATACATATGTAGTGTTGTAATAATATATATATATATATATATATATATAATTTTATATATTTGATACATATAAAATAATTGAAATTCATCACATATAAAATGTAATATATTTCATATAAAATAACAAGTTGGCATTAAGAAATTGTTTGATAGAGTGTGTGACTAAAATATGAAATCTATTGAACAATTAAGGTTATAAAATAAATTAGAATAGGTGAACCCAATTCAATGAGGCTTCTGCTGTTGGGAATCATAATTTTTATAGAACATACTATATTTTATTAATAAAAATATTATAAAATTATAAAAAATATTGAAACATCAAAATAGAAAATTTTAAGATTATATAATATAAAATTTGAACGGTGGTATATAGAGGGAATAATATGTAATAGGGATTAAAAAAATGTACCAAAATATATACAAGAAATTTTGTACCTTAATTTGGAAAAAGGAGTTCAACCACAATTTATTTCGAGAGGAATACATTGTAATTGATTTTTTGTGACCAAATTGTCAAATTTGGAAAACATCGAAGGGATTAATATGATTTATGATTGATATTTAGGTTTTTTTATTTACATTTGATCAATATAGTTTTCAAGAAGATAATATAAAAGGATACAAGGAGGTGAGTATGAGAGGAAGAAGATATAAGAAAGTAGTGGGAGGCATGGGGAAGGACATGATGAGGATGTGGAGAAGGGGGTGTAAACGAAGCTGTGATGGTGGATGTGGCGTGTTAGAGGTGAAGATGGTCGAATAGTGGGGGAGGTGGGGATTCAAAGGGTGGAGTTCCAGAAAATATGAGGGAGAATCTGGGAGGGGGAAATATTAGAGATGAGGGTGTATGCAATATGGTTTCACGGGTTTGTATCATAAATGTAGAAAAAGAGTTGATGGTGTTTATTGGGAGAGTGAGAGAATTTATTAGAAGGATGAACAAGTTTTATTGGGGTCCCACATGTTAATATAGTACAACATATATGGAATTGTATTGGTAGATGCACGTCTCCTTATATAACTATACATACATATATTCAACAGTATAATTGACGATAAATATTCATTAAGTCAAAATGAATATATGCACTTAGTTATCATAATAAATACTAATATTTAATAATTATATTATTATATTATAGTTGAAAAAAATATTTTATTATTTATTTGAAGAATATAAAATAATTCAATGTAATAATAATAATGTTTTTATTTATATATTTAACATACTATATTTAGTAATAATATTTAATAATATTATATATATCATCATTTTTATTATCATTTTTATCATCAATTTTCAAAAATATTTTATAAATTTCATGAAAAGAAATATTTCATAACGATAAGTAATAAAAAAAATATCTAATTAATTATTTATAACAATTTTAGTATATCAAATTAATTATATCAATAATTTAATTTTTATATTTCATCATGAAATTATTGAGTATTTATAATTACCTATACCAGACCATTTTTTACAACTATAAATTATTTATAATTTTTTTGTTACGATCATAAAAAATCACATGATATAAAAATATTTTTTCATTTTTAAATATATTTTTAATTTATTTATTGAATCTATTAGTATTCATTACTATGAAATTATTGGGAACTATTTATTACATTATTAGATAATAATTATTTATTAACAATTGTTAATGATTAAAAAGTTATTAAAATTACAGTGCTGTTATGAAAAATATATTAGTCATTAAATGGTCAAAATATTTTGTATGGATCCTTCAACAAAAAATAGTAATATATTTTGAGTACCATAACATTATATATAGGGGGTTTGGGTGATAATTAATATTATATTTTCAGAAATTTTTCTTAATGTAATAACAAATATAAAAATAATTAAATACAGTGGAATTTGATATTTGACATTTTTGTTTATTAATATATTAAATTAATAAAATATAAAAATGTAAATAGTTTTTTATATATAAGGGTATGTGCTATCAAGTAAATCACATTATTATGGAATATCATAAAGAAAGGGTTGTCTTAGACAACACCTACCCTATATTTCCACACCTCGAGTTTGATTTTTTTTATTGAGAAATAGTTTCTCAATCAATCTACATTCGGATTTGTGTGTGTTATATGGGACTAGTACCTCAAATGTGTGTTTTAACCCTTGAAAATAAATGGATTTTTAGTTTTCATGGTCAACCCATAGGTCCCTTTACACGTTTGGGGATGATTCAGGGGATGATTGTTCATATTTGGAGAGTTCTTTATTGATCCCTCTCTTGGACCTAATAATAGAGAATGAATTCATGTACTTTTTTTGATTTATATGTCTATTTTGGTCATATTGTTGATCATAGATTACATAAAAGTATCTATGTTGTATGTATTAATGATGATCCTCATGTATCATTGTATCTTAATGTTTCCATGTTAGGGTATGAGTTGTATAGTTTTGTCTCTGTTGATTTCATATTTGTCTCGAGATCAGTGAAAAACACATAATAGGCCACATTAAAGCCTCTTTCACTACATGGATCTTTGAATGTATCTTAAATATGGTAATTATAATCTACTGACATCAAATTACCCAAATCAGTTTGAAATTATATCATAAGATGGTGAAGGAGGGAAGTTGGATTCAACCCCCCCAATCCCCACTCAACTGCAATGGGCATGAGAAGCATTAGATATCCTTATAACATGACAATTCAAAAATAGATTCTTTAATTTTCTATTTTTCTCCCCATAGTCAATCAGATATATATAATAAAACTGATATTTTATCAAATAATGTTTCCCAATTATAACATCTAGATAATAATCAATGTACATAACTTTTTATTTTTTAGCCCAAATCCTTAAAGCTACCAATAGTGTGCATCCATGCAGCCTATTACAGATCCCTAGAGTCATTTAAATTATATAAATAGTTTAATGGGATTTATGTCAAATATTACAACATGCCCTCGCATATTGTTTAGGTTAAAAATAATTAAAAACAGGTTAAAAGTATTAATATGAATTTTAACGAAATAAATAGAAATAAAAAACAGATTAAAATAAATAATAAAAAAATCGGTTGAGGAAGAATAAAAATATTTTAAATCTATCTAACCTATTTTTATAATTATATTCTATTCTCCCACCATTTTTATTTTTATTATTTTGTTTTATTTTATTTTTTCCTTTTTTATTTTACCTTTCATATTTCTTTATTTATTTTCTTTTTTCTTCTATCCTATATTCTCTCCCTCTACATATTGGTGTGTTGTTCCCCCCCTTTACAATATTGTAAGAAACTCCCACCTCTTCCTATGAAAGATTAACATGAATTTGATTTTCCTCGGTTTCCAATGGCATCACACATGTTGTGAAGATCTTAGTAAGGCTAATTACCACACCAACAATTTAATGGTTTTTTCCACTCTCCATCACAGTATCTACAATAGATGGTTTTGAACTAAAATTGGGATTTTTCTAAAATCATCATATTTCATCTGTTTTAGGTCAAATTGATGGTTTTTGTGAGACAAGGGAGAAATATGACTATGATGTAGCGATTCTATGATCATTCACATGATTTCATGGCTTTATTAAACTCATACAATTTATTCTCTCATTGGTGACTACTAATGAATCTTAATTATTTTTTATTAATTTAGTGAAACATATTAAACATGATTTTTTGAGGTGATTTCTTAATGTGAACCATTTGTTTTTCCATGATGCCATTACGAACCGCTACATTTGTATCCGCTTAATTGTCTTGTTTTTATAGTTATCCAATATTTGTTAAATTATTAGCTGCATGTTTTTTTGTTATATATTTGGATAATGTTTAAATTGATTAAAATTATTTAGGGGGAATTTTTTCCTAAATATTTTGTTTATCAGGTTTTTTATTCAATGAATTTATTTAAATGTTGTTTCAATAACTAAACCTAATAATGGCTATGTACTGTTTAACATGAATTAGGATATTTGATTTTATTAGTTACCTAAATGGTTGAAATTATGAATTCTTTCTCTGGTTTATATATACATATATATATATATATATATTTGTGTGTGTGTGTGTGAGTGAATTTTTTGTCATCTGTATGTAATTAGGATGGTGAGAGAATGTGGGTTCAATATTAAGAACCAATAATGGACTCACCGTGCACGATAGGTTACAAAATGATTCACCGTGGAAGTGATGTTCTTGGATCTCTAGAAATTTCCTACCTCATGCTTTTCAAATAATATAGAGTGACACCAAATACCATGGGGTAATTGGAGGAAGAAAACATTATCAATATGGATACACCAAGCATCAGTTGACACTCGGTTACATTGTGACATATTTGATATGGACTCATATTTATCACACTACAAGTGATACCTCTGACTCGATAATTGATTGCATTGGATGGGATTGGTGGAATTGGATAAAATATTTTATGAACCATAGAGACACATTCAATATGGGTACACACTCTCCATATGTACTTTCAAATATTAATATAAATTGTTTAGAATATTTTTTTGATGCATTATATATTATTCCTCATGTTTTTCTATCCTATCTTACTCATTTGGTGTTCCTAGATATAAATTGTTTATTATACCCCAATCCAAAGCACATTATTGGGGTGACCACTTTTTCTGTTGTTGTTATGATTCATTGGACCAACTATATGTATTTTGTATTACCTGTAATATTGTTCATAGTTCTAACTCCAATAAAAATATGTGGTATGGAATGGGTTTCAAATTGGGAACTCAAACCTTGTTAAATTTATTTTTTTTAATTAAACTCCATGAAACCATTAAACATGGGAAACATATATTTTTTACTATAAGAAATGGAATTTCCTAGATACATAGGGAGTCAGCCTACTAATATTGTTTCTCAAATCCTGATCTACCACCATTTGGTACCTAAGTAGACTTTATGTTTTCAGTTAAGAATACATTGAAGAATTCCTATTATGATGATTTATTTCATTGCTGTCTTAATGGTGATTTGGGGGTAGAGGATAAAGACATCCTAGGGATTCCATGTGATAGTTTCTATTTGGTCTCCTGAGTCATTGTTTGAATTTAGTCAATAGTTGAACCATGCACCGCTTAATATTTATTTATTTATATATATCATCATACAATTACATTATAACGGTATTAGTTATGTCATTTTAGAATCTATATTTGTTATATTTTTTTATGTTGGTACACTTATCAGATTATTCTATTGTCAGATTCTTTTTTTATTCCTTATGTTACATGATCAATTATATTATTAACTTCCTATGTTCTATAAATATTTTATGATGGAATTTTCTCCCAACATACATACCCAATGACCTTGAAAACAGTCGTTAGCCGCTAGCATTTTTGGAGACTCACTTGATGTCTTGTGGCCCACAATGTTAGGGCTTCTGTTCAAAGAAACATCAGGAAGGATTCTAAAATGTGGGGTCTAATGGGTTATTTTTCATTTTGACTTACTGTTTTTGTTTGAAAAGATACTAGGGTATCAGGATTTATAAAATACATTGTTCTGGGTTGTAGCCGACCCATGTACTAGTGAGACCCAAATTTCCTAGGTTGGGAACCCTGTTATTTGATATACCATTTATTGTTGATACAACATCACCATTGGGTGACACCTTTTAATATTATACTAGTATTCGTATTATTATGATGATAAATGTTTACTATTCTATCATTATGACATGTGGTAATTTCATTACATTAATCATACTAGGTACTATAGGGTTTAAAATGACATGAATATTTACATGGATTATATTCATTCATCATGCATCTATATTTTTAATGTGAGTGATTTTGTGTTCAGTTGTAATATTTTATACTACTTGATAGTAATAAAAATAAATTTTGTACCATCTATTATAAAGAAATGTTCACATTAGATGGAAATTGTAGAGTTTGACTTGACTATAACTATGACTCTTTGAACCTTCCGTTTTCTTACAACTAATTTACAATATTATCTCATCTGCAGTAGAATCACATCTAAGGTTGGTGTTTCCAATTACTGATCAATGTAGTTGCATCTTCTTCCTACTCTATGCTAAGAGAGTATTGATGATCTCATTATAGAGTTTCTGGTTTATGACCACCGATAGTGCCTCTTATAATTCTTTCTAATGTGCCTCATGCAGTGCCTCTTATAGAACCTCCTCTAGATCGTCCTTCGGGCATCAATTCTAAATTGAGTGATAATATTTTTAGTTTCATGCTATCAGGTCAGAGTGTTCCCAATCCTTACAGACTATGGAATATATTACACTGTATTTTTTTGGTATATTTTTACCTCCTTCTTGGGGATGGTGATCCCAATGTTGTAGAGTTATAGATTGAAGAAATAAAATCCATCTTCAACTATCTTGAGATGCTCCCATTGCAGAAGGTCAAACATGTTATATTTAGTCTTCATGAATCCACCAAGCATTGGTGGTATATCATTTATCTGTTAGATCAAACCTAGGATATGGTTATTTAAGGCTTCTATATGTCTTTCTATGATCACTTCTTCCTTCAGTCTCTGATAGATTATCTTTCTAGGGAGTTCATAGATCATCACAATGTTCTATGAAATTATTAGAGTAAGATACTTATTTCACTATTCTCTAATGTATTTCTCCATATCTATATTAAAACCCAAAAATGAAAACATTAAACCTGATTTACATACATGGATAGGATATTAACTCACATGTGAACATCATTCATTTAAAATCTATTACACAGATCATGAATCAATCCCTAATTAAGAAATGATATCTCAGGAAAGTTGATCATGTTATCTGGGGTGGTATTTTTCTGAATAAAGTTGATGATTCTTTAGGATGTACGAAGCACCTATTTGAGGATCAACATGGGGACATTCTAGATATAAGACACATATTGACAAAACTATCATTTGTCATTAGTGTGGAATGAAATGAGAAAGGAAACCTCGATACATGAGAGACCAGTTGGTGTTTTGAGATTGCGGCAAGACGGTTAGATTTTGTGTTAAAACCATAATTTTCATTCAGCATCTAGTGGTAGAGTATTTGGATCAAAATCTTTATCAGGCATAGGATATATGGCTCCAAATCAGGGTGTGATTTTTTTCTACTGGAAAATCAGACTAAGGCAGTGGAGGCTGCAGTCGAGGTAGCCATGATCTAGAACACTAGTGGTAGTATAATGGACCAACATATGTTAGTCAAGAGGCTTATTAGGATCAAGGATTAGGTCATACATATGAATTGTAGACAACACTAGTTGAGAAATGTCATGGTCCATAAATATTATAAGGTACAATCTTTATAGATTCTATTTTATTTTCTTTCCTTGTTGATATACGTGCATCATACTCTTTCACATCTTCTATAACCGTATCTAGTTTGGGCCTTTATATTGATTAAATATATGGAGTTACATATCATGACACTATGATGAGGTTTAGGACAGAGGGAATATACCATTTCCATGAGTTGTACCTAAGGATACGTGGGAACCATTTCTTCTGGAATTCATACATTCTCGAGACAACCAGCTTTTATGTCCTTCTCAGTATGGATAAGATTTATCTTTATCAACCCCAAGCTTATTTTTATTTTCATTGGGAGTCCTTTAGAACCCATGTGGGAATCACATTTATACACAAGGGGGAATGTGATATCTAGTTGGACTGAGAAATACATAAGCATTCTAGGTTGGGTAGGTTGACAAGTCAACTAGAAAGTATCATGATGAGCGATCTAGAACTAATTTTAGTGGAGTTTCATCCAATTGTGAATCATTTCAAAGATGTTATCCTTTATGATTTCTCGATCTTAATTTCTATTAGGGACATTTAGTTCATTATGGAGCTACTAATAGGTGCATCACCAATGTACATTCCTTCTTATTGAGTGGAAACAACAAAGCTACATGAACTGAAGAACAAGCTTCTAGATCGTTAGGTAAAGGGTTTCGTTAGATCTAGTACATCGTTGTGGGGTTCACCAGTCATTTTTTCCACAAAAGAGGATGGTATACTCATATTTTGTGTGGATTACCATTGTCTAAACCATATTACCATAATAAAGGGACTTTTTTTCATCGTATAGAAGACCAATTAGACTAGCTCTAGGGGGAAACTACTTTTCCATGATCAATTTGTGGTCAGACCACCATCAGGTTTGTGTGAAACCATTTGAAATTCCATGTTTTGATTTCTAGAGAATTTACAACTTGTATGTGTTTTTGGTTATTTGGTTCTATATGAAAAATGACTCATAAGAATTCATTGTTCAAAATAATTTGGTTTCCACCCATACCATGATTCATTTTTTGAAGTCTTTATAGATGACTTCTTGGTGTATTGACACTTTTGACTCAACTATGAAAATGACCTTGATATCATTCTGGGTACACTAAGATAGAACATGTTATACATGGTGATCATTAAATGCCTATTTTGAAAAAATAATTGTAACTTAATGGGTCATGTCATATTTGGAGTTGGTGTATTAGTAGACCCAGAAAAAGAGAGTGCATTAGTTTCTTGGTAACATCCCAAGAATATTTTTGAAATAAAATGTTTTAGGGCCTATTTTCTATTACATATGATTCATTTAAGACCACTCTCACATAGAAGATCCTTTTATGACCTTGAAAATGAAGGGTATGCAGTTTAGATGGTATGAATCATGGAAAAAACATTTCATGAGTTAAAAGGGGGAGTCATGATACCTTCAATCTTCATTCTTCCAGATCCGAGAAGAATGTATACTATATAATATGATGATTTAGGAATCATATTTTGGGTAGTCTGGATATAGTCTATTCAAGATATGGCTTATTGATCCCACCAATTGAGGCCTCATGATTAGGACTATCATACACATGATATTAAATTAGTGTTTGTGGTCAATTCAATGTGATTTTAGAGACACTACGTTTTAAGTAATATGTTCATTGTTTAAACGAATCACAAATGATTGAAATATATCCTCACACCGAAAGACTTGAATTTGAGGTAGCATAGGTGGGAGAAAAACCTATAGTAATTCAAATTTGATCTTCTATAAACACATGGTAATGTTAATGTAATGGCTGGTGTGCAAAGAAGAAAAACATAGACACTAGTTGTCCATTTAGGTAGATGTTAAAGGAAGATAATTTCTTTGTTTAATGAGATGCATATGATGTTTAAGGATCAAAGGGGACAACCGGTTATACCAAATCTTGATGTGATATCCTATTTTTGGGAGAGAGTTTACATGTGAGAGTTATCTGATATACAGGGAATCATTTTTTGGGAAATCGTCACAGGAGAGGGCACACCTCCTGGTTGGGTTGTTGATGGAAATGAAACTTTGCACTACCATGGTCGATTATGGGAACCTTCTAATATTTTGGAAGAGATGATGAAGAAATCTCATGCCTCTTGTTTTGTAGTTGATCCAAGACTTACCAAGATTTACAAGGTTATGCACTATCAGTACTGGTGGCTAGGTATGAAAAATGAAAATATCAGGTTTCATTACTCGATGATCCACCTATCAGTAGGTGCTGGAAAAACACTAGAAACCAGCAGGTCTCCGATATGAACTATCCATTCCTGAGGGTAATGGAAGAACGTCGCCATGAGTTTCATCACTAGATTTCCAAGATCTCCTCAAGGAAGTGATGCAGTATGGTTGATCATCACTAGGTTTACCAAAATAAAATACTTCCTACTTATCTGAGAGACCATCAATATTGATGTGTTGGGGAGGATTTAAATTTTGGAGATAGTACAAATTCATGGAAATCCCCATTCTATCATTTTGGGCTGAGATTCATGTTTCACATCGTGATTTTCTTAAGGGATACAGAAGGCACTAGGATCACATGTATTTTTTAGTACAACATATATAAGGCCCCAAACATAAACCATACTTAATCTTGAGTTAATACAAGATTACACATTGAGGATCTTTTCAGGTTTAGAGTTTTAGAGAATTAGATCATAAACATTCATTACATTCCAAATTTAAACAAAGTGGTTACATAAAGATAGTATTCATTTATCCCATCAACGGAAACATATTTAAAATAAAACATGGATTCTTTCTTGACACTTCATTGACACTATCATCATATCATGTACCTTTCCCTTGACCTGTGAAAAACATTTCAAAAACATGGGATGAGCATAAAAATATCAGTAAGGTATATAAAAATATATCGAAAGGAAACATGAGTACATGTACACATAAGAATCAATGAAATCATACTTTACTCATAAAACATAATCACTTTAACATACCTCATCAAATCATGAATAAATCATAGAAATCATAAGACATAAAGGTAAATTGAGTCATTCATAACATTCTTCCATAGGGAGTAACCCTCTTGGTTATGTTTGGAATACCAACCACAATATATTCCCTAAATCTCTTCGGAGATACCTTAACGTTTCACTCCTTCGCGTTACCCAATGCATTGGAGAGCTATATTGGGCTCACCCACCCTTAGTTTATCACGGAACCACCCATCTTCATAACAATGCCCAAGAACCATAACATAATAATAGCACATAACATAAGCATAAAGGAAAGATAACATTACCACATTGCAAAAACAATATAACATTTTAAGATATTGAAATAATGAATCCATTCTAAAATCAATTTTCAAAACCATTTAAAGCATTTAATAAAGAGATTTTTGAATCAATGTGTCCCATAACACCTTGAAGCTTTTAAAATTTTAAACCATTAATATACATATAAATAAATTGTTAAAACCATTTTGAAAACATGTATATTAATAAGAACAAAACATTAAAACATTTAAAGCGATATTTTGGTTAAAGGGTTTTTACCAAAATTAGAGACACTTGAATACAATAATTGAGGAATAACATTGAATCAGAACTTTATAATATCATTAGAATAAATGGATTCATGATATAATATTCCAAAGGACAGTATATACACCATATAAGAGTTAATTTGTGCATAACAACAATGAAGTCTCAATAGAAATGTAAAATGCGATGAAATCCCTTATAAAGAAGGTATCCTTAAATTAAGGATAAATCAATCTCAAAGTTATGTGTGACAAATATAAATAAACCCAATATAAGTGGATATTAAGTGTAAAACAATAAAAGGTCATTCAAACATATTCAAAGGATGAAATATTCAATAACTACATGTTGAACCCAAAGAAATCGAAATTGGGTTAAAAAGTTCCCTTGGTAAAATTCAACAGCCTAACGTCGTCACTTTAAAATTCCGAAAATGAGTTGATGAGAGATAAAAAGGGTATCTAATCACTTGGAAATAAAATTTACATCAATAAGGATATAGAAGAACATATACCAACATAAGTTTATGTGAATTAAAAGACATAACAAAATAAGTCTTTTAAAAGATGAGGGTGAAAGGTTCCCTTACCGACATTGGTATCTTTGGAAACATACACCCCGTGAAAGAAGGACAATAAAAAATTGATGTAAATACTCATAAATGAAAGTATAATACACAATGAGTAAAATAATGGGCAGTAAATACACCACTCAACGGAATTTGTGGAAAATGTATCATAAATCTCACGGGAATAAAAGTGAGATGAAAAATCTCTTACGAAAACTCGGCAGCCTAACGACGCCACTTAAAACTTACAAAAATGGATTTATGAGATCAAATAGGGTCTATCATCAAATTAACATAAATTTTACAGAAAGAGGAATATAAAATAACATCCCCCAACATAACAAAGAGTAGCTTAAAAGAAGTGACATAAAGGAGAGTACTTAAAAAGAAAGAGAGAGGTTAGATCTCTTACGAAAATTCGGCAGCCTAACGGCGCCACTCAAAACTTACAAAATGGATTGATGAGAGAGAATATGGTATCTCATCTTATGAACATAAAAATTATAGTAAGAGTAATATAAAATAACATCCCAATCACAAGAATTATGAGCTTAAAAGGAATGACATAAAAGAGTGTACTTAAAAAGAAAGAGAGGAGTAGGATCCCTTACCTCGTGTCCGACATGACTCGATTGTTCTTTAATATCCTGAATAAAAAAATTTGGTCAATCTATAATTGATTATGTTCCTCTTTTAAATATTATTATTCAGTTCATATCACATATTATAATGTTATTATAATTGTTTAATAAAGTGAGTTCATATCAGAAGTTTTTGTCGATGTTCAGTACATGAGTAAAAATTGAACTTGTTGGAAAAGAATTTTCCATGTAGTTATAGGTATATCATCTCCAGAATAGTATTTATGTTTTAAATATCATATATATCCATTATATATTCATTTTATACTATTCCATAGCATTTGGAGGTAAAAAAAATTAAAATCACTGTTCATGGAGACGGTAGGCCATACCTACGCATGGACGCTACTTTCATTTGTTGTCATATTAATGGAATTAAAAAAATGAGAGATATATATATTATAATTCCAGAATGGTATCCATAGTTTATATGTAATAGATTACATATATATCCATTATATATATGTACTTATCATTTTTCATAGGATTTGGAGATAAGAAATGAAATGTACGGTTCATGGAGACGGTAAGCCGTACGTACGCATGAATGCTACTTTTATTTCTTTGTCATATTAATCGAATTAAAACAAAATGAGAGGTATGTATATTTTAATTCCAGAATTATATTAATAATTTATATGTATCATACATCAAATATAATAACTTTCAATCCATCATTTATACATCCCACATATGGCATTAACGAATCCAATCACTTTGAGGGGGCGGTAGTCCGCACTTCCTAAAATGAAATTATCGTGTTTACCCACAACGGAAACCATAAAGGTATGCCACAAAAGAAAAATTCAGAAGCTTAAGTAAAACATAAACATATTATATATCATATATAAATATAGTGACATCTTAATGGCCACCTTTGAAGGTGTTAAAAGAATGTTGAACAATCATCGTTTCGGGAGGCAGAAATTCGCCATCCACAGAAACAATATGTTGTTTAACCATTAGATGTAGGTGTGTGTAATTTTAGCTCAAATAATTCTTATAACAACATACTAGAATACTGAAGATACTATATTTGTTACAAATGAAATGAATAAAAAGAGTTTAGGGGGTTGGAGATGCAAAATAAAACAAAAGGACTCAAGTGAAGACATTACATTAAAATCGGGTAACTCCCTTTGGTTTGAGCCAAAAGGCTTCCTTGGGAATACTTATGCCCAAAGTGAGGCTTCAAGGAGTAATATAGGGATGTGGAGAGTCAAAATGGGCAGCGGTTGGCCGATCCAAAGGCTTTGTAAGTGTGGTTAAGAAGGTAGAGGTGGGGGCCTTTTATAAGAGGAGAGGAGGGGCACTCTTGGAAAGTAAAGAAATGATACTTTATTTTAGAATGATTTTCGGATTTTAATGGTCCCAAATTGATGTGTTTCAAGGATAAGGTGATAAGGGTTCTAATTACACCAATAAAATAGGTTTTGGACATGTTTATGTCTTAGATTTTACATTATCTTTCCATTTTATTTAAATCGTTAAATAATGAGGTCATCGCTGCATCATCATGATGTCATAAATAATTTAATATATTTAATGTCTAAAAATTATAAAAAATAGTATAATGTAGTAGATATTTTTATCTTTCCAATTACTATTTATAGTCAAATATCTGACTTGTATAACCCCTTATAAAAATTGTTTTAGTAAAATATCTCATGTTTGTGTCATTTTTACTTTAACATTAAATAAAAAGGTATTTATGTCATTTTCCAACCAAAGTGGCTCCATGGGGCCCCCAAGTTGACCCATGGATTTTATTGGTCTGCCATGATACATACAATTAGGGTAGGACATGTTTCTAGGTCATTTCAGTTTATTAAAACATTATTCTTACCTTAAACTACACTAATTACCTCTAATCGCGATTAAAAACTTTATAAGTTACTTTTCACCAAAAAATTATTCTAAACCCATTGAACCACATTTTACTTATTAATGACAACCATGTATGTAATATTATTGAAATTAAAAACACAAATATGGAAAAATTTCATTTAAACGAAAAAATCAGTTTTTATAAGTACCACTTAGTGGTTTCACTATTCATCAAAAATTGATGTTTTTCAGAAAATTACCAAAAATTCACCCTAAGATATATTTGATATTCCGAATTCAAAAATGATATCTATTTTACAAAATTGAAAACATATAATTTTCATTAATTAATTTAATAATTAATTCCCGCTGTCAAAACAAATAGCGTGTTTTTATGAAACAAAATTTATCAAAAGTTTGACACTAGTTTAAGTCCGATTTCAACGTGAAATTAATTCCAACGAACACTATTGGATTCAATGGTAAAAATATATTCTAATTTTACTTTAAAAACAATTCAAAAGATAATCTAATCATATAAATAAATTAGATTAAAAAGAGGTTTTGAATTAAAATACAACATTTTTCACTATTCATTAAAAATTGAACTTTTTGGGAAAAATACCAAAAATTTACACAAAGTAAATTTTGATGTCCCGATTCTAAAGAAGAATTTTATTTTGTCAAATATAACACATAAAATTTTCAAAAAGTGGATTTAATAGAGGTTCGCCATCAAAAGTCAGTTAATCAACCTTTTAAAGAATATTGGAATGTTTACGCTTAAAATTGGATTCATTCGCATTTTTAATCCTATAACATTTATTGTAAAGAGTAAAAATATTTGACAAACATATATAATCATTTTTAGTAAGTTCTGTTCATTCCCTCTATTACAACGGCTAGGCGTTAACTACCATTTAAAATAATATTATTTTATTATTAGAGTGCAACACAAGATTCCCAAGAAACTCATTGTTGCGTATTGGGTATACCATCATGCATAGTATCCCCTTTAATGTAATATTAAAATTTTATTCACAAATATGGTTAAATATAAAGATAACATATTATTTATTTACCTGGGGTGTTACATCCTTCCCCCCTTTTGGGAATTGCATCCTCCCAATTTTAAAATTGAGCTTGGAAACATCCTTGAAAGTACCACATCGGGACAAGAGTCTGTTAAAAAATCACTTTACTATAAAGAGAGAGAAGTACCAAGGTCACCCGAGTTAACCCATTCTAGGATTCCATTTAGGAAAACATGGACATGGAGGAGAAAACCTAGGGTCATTTTCGGATGGAGAGTGATAGAAAACATGTTTAGGAGAAAGTAAACCATAAGAAAATCATAAGTTTGTGATGGGTTAAACAGTATTTTATTCCCCAGTAGGAAAAATTAATAGACAACATTTTTGTTTTAAGTTACTTTTTATTGAGGAATTTATTCATAAGGAAACATAATCACTTATCATGTTGACTTTAAACTTTTATTATATTCCTTACACAAACTCATATTTTCTCCAAAAGACGAGTATTTAGGAAGACTTGTTCACATTAAGAGTACTATAATAAACTTATATAGAATCACCTAATCCACAAAATAGAACTATATACTTCCCATTTATTTATACTTTTACCAAAACCAAAACAAAGAAGGTTAGTACAAGATCAGATAATCCAGAAAAGGATAACACTTTATAAAAAGAAAATCTATTCTTATTATCCAAAATTTTTCCAACAAAACCCAAAGTTCAATGAGGACCATTCGATAAACAATTTTCCCATAAAATTCTTCAAAGTAAACCAAACTAAGATTGAAACCCAAATATTTGAAGGATTTAGTCACATAGTCTTCCAAGTTAAATCGTAACATTTATCTCCAAACAACATCATTTTATCCTAAAGTCTCGTATTGAAAAGTAATTAACCTAATCACATATCCTCCATGATAGGTTAATAAATTTCCATAGATAACCCAAAATCACCTTAATCTTAATTCATAAAATCATCCAACTAAAAATATTTAGTCAAACTATCCAGGAAATTCACATATTCCAGTGGTAGGCGATAAATACCAGTCGCACATTGGTTGTGGGTTCTATTCCCACAACTTTGTCTGGCGCGATGGGTTGCCACACGGTCTGCATGTTGTCCTTTTTCCAAAACTATATAATTCTTAACAAATTCCCCAAATTAAGATAAAATCTTCAAAAAATAATCATAAAATATTTTAACCTCAATTTTATCTCATGCCTTTTATTTTCCATCATAACATATAAAAACCCATAATTACTTCAAAAGTAAGGATCATATAAAACATAATGGTTACCTTTATAATTATTACCTGAACTTCTACATCGATTGGTCATCTTCTACATGATTCATTACAGAACATAACAAAGTTCAAGTGGATGATCATGACTCATTGATAGTTGGTTTAGAACAACCATGAGTTTCCTAATTGAATACCCCATTTCATCTAGTCTCTTAATCAGAGAACCACCACAATTTCCTTCAAACCTATTGTCACTTTGGTTCCTGCAAGATCTATCCATTCACTAAAAACAAAAATGTTTGTGTCAGTATATCAACAAAACCATCATGTACTAATGAGTAAGATAACCGCTAAGATATACTTACTTATTCACTTTATCTAAAACTAAGAATCTTTCTGAAATCCTAAAAACTATGGTAATGTCACTTATTCTTAGAAGATACCCTAACCTCTAAAGTTATCTAAACCGACCTTTGATACCAACTATAAGGCCCCAAACCTAAACCTTACTTAATCATGAGTTAATACAAGATTAAACATTAAGGATCTTTTCAGGTTTAGAGTTTTAGAGAATTAGATCATAAACTTGCATTAAATTCCATATTTAAACAAAGTGGTTACATAAAGATAGTATTCATTTATCCCATCAAAGGAAACATATTTAAAATAAAACATTCCTTGACACTATCATCATATCATGTACCTTTCCCTTGACGTGTGAAAAATTTTTCAAAAACTTGGGAGGAGCATAAAAATCTCATTAATGGATATAAAAATATATGGAAAGGAAACATGAGTACATGTACACATAAGAATCAATGAAATCATACTTTACTCACAAAACATAAGCACTTTAACATACCTCATCAAATCATGAATAAATCATAGAAATCATAATACATAAAGGTAACTTGAGGCATTCATAACATTCTTCCATAGGGAGTAACCCTCTTGGTTACATTTGGAATACCCACCACAGTATATTCCCTAAATCTTTTCGAAGTAACCTTAATGTTTCACTCCTTTGCGTTCCCCAATGCATTGGAGAGCAATATCGGCTCACCCGCCCTTAGTTTATCACAGAACAACTCGTCTTTATAACAATTCCCAAGAACCATAACATAATCATAGCACATTACTTAATCATAAAGGAAAGATAACATTCCCACATTGCAAAAACAATATAACATTTTAAGATATTGAAATAATGAATCCATTCTAAAAACCAATTTCAAAACCATTTAAAACATTTAATAAAGAGATTTTTGAATCAATGTGTCCCATACCACCTTGAAGCTTTTAAAATTTTAAACCATTAATATCCATATAAATAAATTCTTAAAACCATTTTGAAAACATGTATATTAATAAGAACAAATCATTATAACATTTAAAGCGACATTTTGGTTAAAGGGTTTTTACCAAAATTAGAGACACTTGAATACAATAATTGAGGAATAACATTTAATCAGAACTTTATAATATAATGAGAATAAATTGATTCATGATATAATATTCCAAAGGACAGTATATACACCATATAAGATTGAATTGGTTCATAACAACAATGAAGTCTCAATAGAAATGTAAAATGCGATGAAATCCCTTATAAAGAAGGTATCCTTAAATTAAAGATAAATCAATCTCAAAGTTATGTGTGAAAAATATAAATACACCCAATATAAGTGGATATTAAGTGTAAAAAAATAAAAGGTCATTCACTCATATTCAAAGGATGAAATATTCAAAAACTACATGTTGATCCCAAAGAAATCGAAATTGGGTTAAAAAGTTCCCTTTGTATAATTCGACAGCCTAAGGGTGTGACTTCAAAATTCAGAAAATGAGTTGATGAGAGATAAAAAGGGTATCTCATAACTATTACATAAAATTTACATCAATAATGATATAGAAGAACATATCCCAACATAATAGTATGTGAATTAAAAGACATAACAAACAAAGTCTTTTAAAAGTGGAGGGTGAAAGGTTCCCTTACCGACAGGGGTAGGTTTCGAAACATACACCCCGTGAAATAAGGACAATAAAACATTGATGTAAATACTCAAAAATGAAAGTATATTACACAATGAGTAAAATAATGGGCATTAAATACACCACTCAAAGGAATTTTTGGCAAATGTAGCATAAATCTCATGGGAATAAAAGTGAGATGAAAAATCCCTTATGAAAACTCGGCAGCCTAACGACGCCACTTAAAACATACAAAAATGGATTGATGAGATCAAATAGGGTCTCTCATCATATTAACATAAAGTTTACAGAAAGTGAAATATAAAATAACATCCCCCAACATAACAAAGAGGAGCTTAAAAGAAGTAACATAAAGGAGAGTACTTAAAAAGAAAGAGAGAGGTTAGATCTCTTACGAAAATTTGGCAGCCTAACGGCGCCACTCAAAACTCCCAAAATGGATTGATGAGAGAGAATAGGGTCTCTCATTGTATGAACATAAAAATTACAGTAAGTGTAATATAAAATAACATCCCAATCACAATAATGACGAGCTTAAAAGGAATCACATAAAAGAGTGTACTTAAAAAGAAAGAGAGGAGTAGGATCCCTTACCTCGCGTCCGACATGACTCGATCATTCTTTAATCTCCTGAATAATAAAATTTGGTCAATTTTTAATTGCTTAAGGTCCTCATTTAAATATTATTATTCAGTTCATATCATATATTGTAATGTTATAATAATTTTTTAATAAAGTGAGTTCATATCAAATGTTTTTTCGATGTTCAGTACATGAGTACAAATTGAACTTGTTGGAAAAGAATTTTCCATGTAGTTATAGGTACATCATATCCAGAATATTATTTATGTTTTAAATATCATATATATCCATTATATATTCATTTTATACTATTTAATATCATTTTGAGATAAAATAAAATTAAAATCACCGTTAATGGAGACGGTAGGCCGTACGTACGCATGAACGCTACTTTCATTTTTTGTCATATTAATGGAATTAAAAAAATGATAGATATAGATATTATAATTACAGAATGGTATCCATCATATAGATGTAATATATTACATATATATATCCATTATATATATCTACTTATAATAGTTCCTAGCATTTGGAGATAAGAAATGAAATGTACCGTTCATGGAGACGGTAAGCCATACCTACGCATGAACTCTACTTTCATTTCTATGTCATATTAATGGAATTAAAACAAAATGGGAGGTATGTATATTTCAATTACAGAATTATATTCATCATTTATATGTAACATGCATCATATATAATAACTTTAAATCCATCCTTTATACATCCCACATATGGCATTAACGAATCAAATCACTTTGAGGGGGCAGTAGTCCGCACTTCCTAAAATGAAATTATCGTGTTTACCCACAATGGAAACCATAAAGGTATGCCACAAAAGAAAAATATAGAAGGTTAAGTAAAACATAAACATACTATGTATCATATATAAATATAGTGACATCTTAATGGCCACCTTTGAATGTGTTAAAAGAATGTTGAACAATCATCGTTTTAGGAGGCAGAAATTCGCCATCCACGGAAACAGTATGTTATTTAACCATTAGATGTAGGTGTGTGTAAGTGTAGCTATAATACTTCTTATAAAAACATCCTAGTATATTTATTATACTGTATTTGTTACAAAATAAATGAATAAAAAGAGTTTAGGGGGTTGGAGAAGAAAAATAAAACAAAAGGACTCAAGTGAAGACATTACCTTAAAATCGGGTAACTCCCTTTGGTTTGAGCCCAAAGGCTTCCTTGGGAAGACTTATGCCCAAAGTGAGGCTTCTAGGAGTAATAGAGGGATATGGGGAGACAAAATGGGCAGGTTTTGGCTGATCCAAACGCTTTGGAAGTGTTGGTAAGGAGGTAGAGGTTGGGGCCTTTTATAAGAGGAGAGGAGGGGCACTGTTGGAAAGTAAAGAAATGTTACTTTATTTTAGAATGAGTTTCGGATTTTAATGGTCCCAAGTTGATGTGTTTCGAGGATAATGTGATAAGGGTTCTAAATCCACCCATAAAATAGGTTTTGGACATTTTTAGGTCTTAGATTTTACATTATCTTTCCATTTTATTTAAATCGTTAAATAATGAGGTCATCGCAGCATCATCACGATGTCATAAATAATTTAATAAATTTATTGTCTAAAAATTATAAAAAAATAGAATGATTTTGGAAATATTTTTATCCTTCCAATGACTATTTATAGTCAAATATCTGACTTTTATAACCTCATATAAAAATTGATTTAGTAAAACATCTCATGTTTGTGTCATTTTTACTTTAACATTAAATAAAATGGAATTTATGTCATTTTCCAACAAAAGTGGCTCCATGGGGTCCCCAAGTTTACCCATGGATTGTATTGGTCGGCCATGACACATCCAATTAGGTTAGGACATGTTTCTAGGTCATTTCAGTTTATTAAAACATTATTCTTACCTTAAACTACACTAATTACCTATAATCGCGATTAAAAACTTAATAAGTTACTATTCACCAAAAACTTATTCTAATCCCATTGAACCACATTTTAATTCTTAATAAAAACCATGTATGTCAGATTTTTGAAATTCAAAACAAAAAGATGGAAAACTTTCATTTAAACGGAAAAATCAGTTTTTATAAGTACCACTTAGTGGTTTCACTATTCATCAAAAAATTGTAGTTTTTCAGAAAATTACCAAAAATTCACCCTAAGATATATTTGATATTCTGAATTAAAAAATGATGTATTTTTTAAAAAATTGAAAACATATAAGTTGCATTAATTAATTTAATAATTAATTCCCACTGTCAAAACAAATAGCGTGTTTTTATGAAACAAAATGTATCAAAAGATTGACACTAGTTTAAGTCTGATTTCAATGTGAAATTAATTCCAATGAACAATATTGGATTAAATGGTAAAAATATACTATAATTTCACTTTAAAACCTATTCAAAATATAATCTAGTCATATAAATAAATTATATTAAAAAGAGGTTTTGAATTAAAATACAACATTTTTCACTATTCATTAAAAATTGAACATTTTCGGAAAAATACCAAAAATTTACACAAAGTAAATTTTGATGTCCTGATTCTAAAGACTAATTTTATCTTGCCAAATATAACACATAAAATTTTCAAAAAGTGGAATTAATAGAGGTTCTCTATCAAAAGGCGGTTAATCGACCTTTTAAAGAATATTGGAATGCTTACGCTTAAAATTGGATTCATTCACATTTGTAATCCTATAACATTTATTGTAAAGAGTAAAAATATTTGACAAAAATATATAATAATGTTTTAGTTAGTTATGTTCATTCCTGCCATTACAACGGCTAGGCATTAACTACCATTTAAAATAATATTATTTTATTATTAGAGTGCAACGCAAGATTCCCAAGAAACTCATTGTTGCGTATTGGGTACTCCATCGTGCATAGAATCCCCTTTAAAGTAATATTAATATTTTATTCAAAAATATGGATAAATATAATGATGTCGTATTCTTTATTTACCTGGGGTGTTACAACATATCTCCCCCAAATTGATTGTAATTTAGATCTGGTCATTTGGGTGTAAGAGTTTTTGTTTCTAGCTTGTATATTTGATTTTGGTTGATCTTCAGAGAAACATATTCCTCTATTTCAGTTTTCATTTAATAATAAAATGTTGGCCATAATTCAAATGGATCAATATGAAGACCTCTAAGGATGACCATGTCGTTCACCTACATGCTTACTCGAAGTAGTTCAGGTATCTATTATAGTTCCCCATCTCATTCAGGAGACCTATAGGCATGTTTGGATAATTTATAATTATATGGATATAGCTCAGTATAGATAAAATTCCTATACCGATCATCACCATAAACCATTGGAGTTTGAGGTGAGATATTAGGTCTTCTTGTGGGTTTCAAAGAGGTTGGGTCATAGGAAAATTATAAGATAAGGAAAGTTATCCCCAAGGTATGTTGGGTCATTCAAGATAGCATAGAGATTTGTTTTAGTTGGCTATTAGTAGTTGTTACCTACAATGTATCGTTTCATGCATGATGTATTCCATGTCTCAACTTTGACATTATCATCTAGACTCATCTCATTTGTTAGATCCTGACGACACCGAGCATGAAGAAGATGCATCCTATTGGGAGTGTCTAATACATATCATTGACCATAGAATGAAGGTCATATAAGGAATTCCAGTTCCTCTAGTCCATATTTTATGAAGCACAGATGCGTTCAGGAAGAGAATTGTGAGCGAGTGTTAGATGTACATGTACTATAAGTACCCTACCTTATTATATTACATAATCGTGAATTTAGTCAAAAATTAACTTCCTTTTATAATTAGGACCATTATAGTTTAGTTCTTTAGAGAATTAGGACCTAATAAATTCATACCATTACACATTGTTACAGAGTGGATACCATAAAGACAGATTCCCTGTTTTTCAAAATATAAAACATTAAAACATAAAACATAATTTTTTTGACTAATCTTTAAACATTTAACATGGATTCCTCAATTGTATTACTCATCCTTATAACCCGTGAAAATCATTTAAAAACATGGGATGAGAACAAAATCTCATTAAGGTATATAAAAGAAGGAAAGAGCATATTAGTCAATAAACACTTGTAACATATGAAATCATTTTTAGAAGAGAAACTTGTCTCCCATATATACTTAGTGAAACATGATATTTATACCTAATAAAATCTAAACATATGAATATAAATAGAATCATAAAGGTATCTGGGGACATTACTTACATAATCTTGTAACCCTCTCGACTACCTTATAATTGGTAACCTGCACAACTACTTTACAATTTGTGTAACCATTTCAGTTACACTTGGAGTAACCATATAGACGACATCCAACATACACATACCCAACACATTGGAGGGAAATTTAGGTCCCAAAATTCATCATAATATATTCCCATGATCCAAAACATAATCATACAACATTAATAATAGCATAGAATCATTTTCCTTGAATTTTGAAAAATAAAATTTTAAAAGAAGATTGAAAAAAAGTCCCTTATAAATATCACATAATTGAAGTGTGACATAATATAGTGGATTTAATATTTATATAATCTGTAAATAAACATAATTAAACATAATATAATCATAATTCATCCCTGAAACAATTTAAATTCCACAAAAATAATGGTGTATAAGTTTATCCCAAATGATGAAAATTGGGTAAATAATTCCCTTACATCAGGCTTGTATAACTTCAAACATGTTTACTATTATTTTATAATGGTTAAAAGAGTGATATAAATATATTATATAAACATATAAAACTTTATAATACCTTATATGATTATTTCATTACAACATATTACACATTAATTATTAGTATTTTGTTCTTGCATGGTTATTGGGTGATTTCTTTAAAAGATTTCCATGACTGGTTCATGATGGATTGGTCTTGTTGATTGGATGTGAAACTACTAAAATTTAATAAAATGGTTATTATATATTTCCATTACCATTAATTATTCCATTTATCATTTTAAATCCTTATATAAGGATGATTCAGAAGTCAAAACATTAATGACGTTTGTTTAGACCATTTTAGAGGTTCCTTGATAATAATGACCACATTTGGTTTTATAAATTAAATCCATGTGTAAAAAAGAATTTAAGAACTATGGATGACACATTATAAATATTATATAACATGTTTCAACCATAAAAATGGTTTCATGACCATTAATTAGGGAATTAAAAGAATTTTAAATCACATCGTCCATGATGTCGGTAAATCGACACATCACGTACGGTTTTTTGATTCCTTGAATAAATGAGAGTGGGGAAGAAGAATGACAATTAATTTTCCATGAACATGATAATATCCCAAATATATATTTTTTTCTATGGATTTAATGCCTCTTGGGTGCGAGGAGTTGGGGAATGAAAATAAAGGAACTCAAAATAAAAGAATAGTTGAGAAATCCGTTTTAATACTTTTGCAAACATACAGCTATGCAACATGGTTTTTGAATACATTTAAAAGAGATGGGAAAATGGTCACCCATACCCAAATGAACCATAAATAGTAATATTTAAATAACAAGATGAATGAAATAACATGGTATAGATTCTTGAATTCTAAACCATATAAAAGGGAACTTGAATGGAAAAAGAAAGAAGGTGTGAATTTTCTTACATTGTAGAGTAACTCTAGATCATGAAGGACGGGTCCTGTGGGGATTGGGGAAACCTTGGGAGGAATATTTTGGAGGTAATCAGGCCATAGATTTATTGAGGAATAATTGTGAATATATTTAATGATGGAATGGATTAGTATTTAGAGAAAAAGTGAGGAAATATTTTAATAATTTCCAAGGGACACCTCATTAGTGGTATTTGAAAACCCATGGGCTTGCCCATGGTATTTTCCAAAGGAATTTTCTTCATGGGATGCCTCACGTCTTATTTTACTGTACATATGTTAAAAATATTTATTACATAATTGTTAATTTATTAATGATATCATTAAGACACCGAAACTCAAAACTGTAATTTTTACTATTCACGAAAAAAATTAATTGTTTTAGAAAAATCCCAAAATTTCACACTAACCATATTTTGACATAAGGAAGTCAAAAATGAACACAATTTTTTGTAAATAATTATCTATATTTATTTAATTTATTTTTTTTTTAAAATATTACTTAATTCAATAATTAACAATTTTAATACTATAACTGCTTTTATATCACATTGAAAAATTAAAAAAATATCATTACCATAATTAATTAATAAAATAAAATAATAATACAATTTAAAATTCATCATGTCATATTACTATTCATATTATTATTCATAAGGATATACTACTATTCAACAAAAACAAGTTGGTTCCATTAGAATCCAAATAACAGACTGAACACAATTGTAGATAACCATTTTTTGAAATTCCAATCATATAAGTAGTAAAATTGTGTTTAATGTAAAGTTATAATTATCTTTTTAAAATAATGTTTCATGCATTTTAATTTATTTTTAGATAATCTGGGGGTGTTACATTCTCCCCACCTCCTAGAAATTGCATCCCCGCAATTTTATTTACTTATAAAACAAGTGAGGGTACCTTCTCTAAAGGAATTTTCATTATCCCATGTTTCTTATTTAACCATGTGGATTCTATACAAAACATATACCTAGTTGATTACAATAATCCTAAATACATGTTCTTGTTGATCAATAATATGAGCTAGTTTCTCTATATAAGAAAGGTTCTCTTCCAGCTGAACTGCTTTTTGGGTCAAGACATGTGATGAATCTTGAACATATATTCTCAACATCAAAATATGAAAAATATTGTATACCTGAGAGGAACTCGAAGGAAAAGATAATCAGTACGAAAATAGTCCAACATTCTCCAGGATTTCAAAAGGACTGATGAACTGTGGACTTAGCTTCCATTTCTTACTGAAACATATCAGAATCCATTTTTTATTTTATAAAAACCAATTTTTGGGTAAGTGGGAACAGTACCAAAAGATCCCCAACTATACTGCATAAAAAACAAACCCCATCATACCACATTAAAAGTTCAAAATCAACATTCAAATTCCACAAAAATGAAAATCAAAACTCAACAAGTTCCCTACACACAATGTCCATCAATTTCAAATTTTTAAATCCAAATTTTTAGTCAGTCATACCATCATCACTTCCACGGTATCCAAACCACCTTGAGACCCTCATTGACATTAAAGACATCAGCCATCACATTACCATCAAACTATTCCACCGAAAACCCCCTTCAAAAACTTGATAATCAACCTTTTCACTATAGAGCATCAACATAAACACATCATCATCACTAATGAGAAGCACCATCTCTATAAACCATAAAAAATATACTATAGAACATCACCACAACCATAACTAGCTTTCATAGACAAACACAAAAAACCTTCACCTAAATAGCTACCGAATATCATCGTCATCGTCCTCCCATTATCGCAGGATAACCAAACAACCATCGAACAGTCCATCAACAAAAATTTCACCACCATTCGTGTCACTGTTGATGTCAGTGCATCCATAAACGCATCATCACATAACACCACAAGTGACAGAACCTCTCCAAGAGACTCCCAATCAAAACCATCACCAAACGGATACAAATAGAATAAAATCTTGGAGAAATGAAAAAAATAAACCTTCATATATAAATGCTGAACAAGTTCTTAAAACCCCAAAATCATTCTTAATAACATTGTTAAATCACTGATAGGAACCATCGAGGAAGAGAACCATAATGTCTTCATATGAGAAAATCGACTCTAGTCGTGCAAGGAATACCATCAGCTGCTAATTCCCACAACCCAAAACCACATATTTACCACATCTATAGGTTCGACTGGGAGTGGATCAAAGGAACTTGTGGTCAGAGTAGGTATTTGATCAACCGAGGGTATAGGATGACAACATTACTGAAACCGGAAGCCAAAATGAGTGAAACTGACTCAGGAGATAAAACCTCTGATCGTCTCAACATGAAACCCAAAACCACTTTGTCACACCCATTCTATATCCAACCTGGGGAGGTGCGGGGAACATGAGGTCGGAGAAGGGTTGAAGTGGATGTAAATTTCAATAGCGTCATAAGTACCCTCAAAACATCGATGAAGAACATTCTCCAAAAGAATGGCTAGAAGAACGATGCCATCTGAAAGAGAAGATAAAACCCTTCAACAGAGCACCAGTGAAGAAACTTGGAGATAGATACCATACTCAATGAGAGTCTAAAGACGAGGGAAATTAGGGGAGGTGATAGAGAGGAGGGTTTTGGAGGAGGTGGAAGGAACAAGTGAAACCTCTCCCTCTAGTTCACTGACAGGGGGAAACCAAGAATGGGAAGAAAAAACAAGCAACACCGCTACTAAAAAACATCACAATTCTCGATGGAGATATTTTAAAGAAAACACGGTAACCTACATCGAAAGAGAAGTATTTCATTCTGTTATTTGTATAACATTTCTGCCTCCTATAATGTTTCCTCATGTGCAACTGGTTCATTTGTACATTCTCATCCACTTACCCTACAAATTATGGCACTATCAACTTTCTTTTACCAACTTCATCCCAAAACGATGTTGTCCGAAACCACTTTCCATACAATGACTCCATATGTGCTATATGTATACTAGAATGATGACTATTTTTATATAAAAACTCAACTAAAGAATGATGTAGATCCCAAATTCCCTGATATTCCATTGAACATGCTCGAAGAATATATTCCAAAGAATGAAAATTTTGTTCTAACTACATATATGATTGATGAAGAAATGTTATACTGAAATTTAACTCTGTGCCCAATGACTTCTCAAGTCCCATCTAGAAGATAAAATTGAGCTTGGTGTCCCGGTCAGATAAAATGGAAAGGATAACTCCATGTAACCTGAAAATCTCCATGAGGTACAGTCGAGAATGCTAATCCAAAGAAACTGTATCTCAAATAGAAAGAAAATGTGTAGATTTTTCAACTGATCAAAAATAACGCAAATCGGATTATTACCTCGAGAAGTCGTTGGTAGTACCACCACAATGTCCATTGATACATTCTCTTATTTCTACTACGGCACTAGAAAAGTATGAATCATCCCCTTCAGTAACTGCCACTCTATTTTAATCTGTTGACATGTTAAGAACTTCATAGTAAAATCAAAAATATCTATTTTCATTCCATCATACCAATAATACTCTCTATGGTCTCTGTACCTCATAGTTATTCAATGATGAACTGAAAATAGAGAACTATGAGCTTGACACAATAAATCATTCTTCAACTGATAATATCAAGGCACACACAACCATTTTTCAAATCATAAAACAAAATATTTATCAAGGATAAATTCTTGAAACATACCATTTTTAACCAATGATTCCTTTTTTTGTAGCTCATGTCCTTCCTTCAACACTCACTTAATTCTCTCTAATAATGATGAATACACTGAAACCTAAGACAAAATAGAGGTATTTCCTGCACCAATAACATCTAAGAAAAAATTTATCAAACCATTAATCAAGGGATCATGTTACAAACCTAACATGGTTAATCCTGAAATCATAATCCATTATCAGTTCAAGACATCTTCTCTACCTCATGTTTAATTCTTTCTGAGTGAATATATTCTTCAGACTATTAGGGTCTGAATATATTTGAAATTTGGCTTCATATAAATTATTCCTTCAAATTTGCAACGAAATAAACCACTTCTGCCAATTATAAATCATGTTTTGGATAATTTAACACAATAGGTTTTTGTTTTTTTAAGCATAAGCAATTAACTGAATATTCTGCCTTAATACACAACCAAGACCCTTCTTAGAAGATTCACTGTAGATGAAATGATCACCATTTCGGTGAAGAAATTCCAAAACAGTATCCTTCATTAATATCTTATTTAGTTCCTGAAAACTAACATCACATTCTTCTTTCCAATCAAATTAAACCCCTTTTTGTGTTAACTTGGTTATATGGCTAGATAATTGTGAAAAGTTCACAAAAAAACATTAGTAATAAAAATCTAATCCAATAAAAAGTGAATCCCTATATCATTTGTGGGTCTTGGCCATTCATCCACCACTCTTGTTTTGGAAGGATCAACTATTATTGCATCCTAATTTACAATGTACCAAAGAAAGGAAATATGTTGTAACCAAAAATCACACTTGATGACTTTAACATACAGTTTCTTTTCCATTATGTTTTGTAAAAAAACCTTAGATGTATTTTATGCGCTTTTTTTCTATTAGAAAGTAACATAATTTCATTAATAAAAAAAACCAAAATTTTTTCCATGAAGTTCTGAAATATTATATTCCTAAAATTGATGAATACAAAAGGTACATTAGTTAATCCAAAGGACATAAAAACAAATTTATAAGTCCTATATCAAGTACAATAGGTTGTTTCCAGGTTTTCATCTTCATTCACCTTCTACTGATGGTATCATGATCTCAATTCAATCTTGGAAAAAAACTGAGAACCCTGGAGATGATCAAACAAGTCATTGAGGTGAGGAAAATCATACATGTTTTTAATAATGATGTTATTCAAAGCTCTATAATAAATGAAAAGTCTCATGGAACAATCATTATTTTTAACGAACAAAATAGACGCACCCCATGGTGAAATTATTTGATGAATGAATCATTTATCAAGCAAATCCTACAATTTATTATTCAATTCAAGAAGTTATATTTGAGACATATGATATAGGGGTTTTAAAATTGTCTTAGCATAAGGATTTAAGTCAATTTTGAATCTGACTTCTCTATCAGGTACGACACTGATTAAATCATTAGGAAAAACATCATGGTATTAATTTACCACTAGCACCTCATTAATATGAATAATTTCCTTGTTTTCAACAATATGAGTAAGATAACATTCATTTCCAACATTCAACAATTTCTCAACTTACTGATACGTTATCAATTGTATAAGTTCATTCTTGTTTACAAACTAAATATAATTTTGAAAAAAAACTTCTTTAACTCTACTTTCAATCTTGACATGATAAACAGAAAGCCAACCAATTCCCAGAATAACATCAAAATTGACTAAGGGTAAAACAAAAGGGGTTGAAGTTAATGTCTTTCCATATACCACAATTAAAATATTCTTATTATTTGTCTTTTCTATAATATTCCCACGGATGTTTTACAAGTTATGGTATCATTTGTTGATGTGATATTTCCAAGTTACCAGAAAGTTTCTCTGATATGAAGGAATGTGTAGACCATGTATCAAGAAAAAAATTAGAAAAAAAATGTATAAACAAGAAAATTACCAGATATAACTTACATGGATGGCATGAAATCTACCAATGTAGTCACAAAAGATCTCAATACAAAATTTTTCTTATAGTTTGGCTTATTTGCATCAATCAAATATCTTTTTAGGTAGGAATTTGTACAATGACTTATCTCACCACATTTAAAACACTTAACAGTTTTCTTATAAATATTAGTCTTAGGATCATTTCCATTACAATAAAAGGACATATGACTAAACATACCTCATTTAATACACTTCAATATTTTTCTATGGCATTTCCCAGGGTGCTTCTTGCCACAATTTTTAAAAACTAGAAACTATATTTTCTTACCATTATATTTCTTTTGTTGATTATTAACCATAGATTACCATCTGTACCCATTCTTCTCCATATTTCCAAAATTCATGTGATCATAAGAAAAAATCATCTCTACCCTCTCATCACATCAAACATGTTTCTCAAAACTTTTGAATTAATGGGAGGCCAATGCCCATCAATACCATGGAATCAATCTTATGTAAAAGTTGTTTATTTTTCTATAAAGATCCAAAATATGATTTAGAGCATACCTCACTAGTTGGGTGATGCTCAATTCATATATAACCAGTAAATCTTCCACCTATTTCATCAATTCTAGGAATTGCATCTCCAACCTATGTCGCAGAAACTGAAGAAAATATTTTCCAAGGAAAATAATTTTAAATTCATCCCACTCTAAGTAACAAATATCCTATCTATCCCTAATATTATTTACCATTTACCACCTAACATATTCTCTTTCAAAATGATAAATGGAAATATATACCTTTTTACTATCTAAACAACCCATTTCATCAAATATCCATTCAAGGAATTTAATCCATCCTTTAGCCGCTACTGGGTCAGATCATCCATTGAAAGAAGGATAGTGTTGTCTCATGAAATGTTCTAGTTTTTTCTTGTTCCATTATGGTACATCTAGTTTTTCTATATCATGTATTAGACCACTATTTATTTCATTTGTTAGCAGCTCTGTTACAATCACAAACTACTCGGTTCTAATCCCTATCATTTTGGGCTGTAGATTCGGAAGGATGTCGTTATATCAGTGTGTCTCCTCTTCATAGTCTCAATATAATCTGTAGAAAACCATTATAAACAAACATGTCTTAGATGTAACAACACAGTAATAAATTTTTTTTATAAAAACCCAAATTAATCATAAAGTAAAAAACATTTATGGTATTCTATTTACAACATATTAACACCTAATGTTATCTAAACCATCCTCTGATACCAATTATAAGGACCCTGCCTTATTACATTACATAATCTTAAAATTATCCAAAAATTCACTTAATTTTAAAATGAAGATATTTCATGTTTATAGTTTGAGAGAATTGGGACATAATAAATCCATAAGATTACTCATTTTTACAGAGTGGATACCATAAAAAAAAATTCCATTTTTTTTAAAATACAAAACATTAAAACAGAGAACATAATTTCTTTCACTAATCTTAAAACATTTAAAATGGCGTATTTATTTTTCTTAACTATCCTTATAACCTTTGAAAATAATTTAAAAACATTGGATGAGCACAAAATCTAAGTAAGGGATATAAATGAAAAAAATAACACATTACTTTTATGAACACTTTAACGTATGAAATCGGTTTCAAAAGACATAATTGTCACCCATATATACATACATTCGGAAAATTGAGATTTACACATGATCCAAAAAAACAAAGAACATTAATAGAGTAATAAAGTTATATTGGGAAATAATATACATAATCTAGTAACCCTCTCTACTACCTTATAATTTGTGACACTCACGACTACCTTATAATTTGAGCAACCATCATAGTTACACTTGGAGTAACTATACAGACAACCTCCAAATTACACATAAAGAATTAATTAGAGGGAAATATAGGTCCCACCCTTCATCATAAACATTACCTATGATCATTAAAATAATCATACAACATGAATAATAGCATTGAAACATTTATTTGAATTTAGTAAAACTGAATTTTAAAATAATATTTAAAATAACTCCCTGATAAATAGCACATAATTGATGTGTGATTAATAGAGTTGATGTTATATATATATAATCATTAAATGCACAAAATTATAAAAAATATAATCATTTTTCATAACACAAAATATTTAAATTCCATATAAATAAAGTAATATAATGTTAACCCAATGGATGGAAATTGGGTTAAAAGTTCCCTTACCTCTGGCTTTTCATAATTAACACTATATTATACCTCATATATAATAGTTAATAGAGTGTTATAAATATCATACATAAATCCATACATATTCATAATACCTTATATTATCATTTCATTTCGTCATTTCACCCTTTAATTGTCTGTATTTTGTTCCTTGCACTGTTTTTGTGTGAGTTCTTTATATTTTTTCCTAGATTGGTTCATGATTGATTGTTCATGGAGATTGGATGTGAAACTCCTAAATTAGAATTTAATGATATATATATATCTAGTCCCATAAATTATACCATTTATCATTTTATATCCTTACATTAGGATGATTCATATGTTATATTAATAATGATGTTCTTTTAGATCATTTTAGTGGTTCTTTGATATTGACAACATCAATTTTTTTTATAATTTAAAACCATTTGTACAAAAGAATTAAATAACCATGGATGAGACATAATACAGATATAATAACTTTTTTTAACCAAAAAAATGGTTTCAGGACCTATATTTAAGGAAGTAACAGAATTTGAAATCACATCTTCTACGATGTCGGTAAATTGACATATCACCGACAGTGTTTTAATTCCATGATTAAGTGGGAGACAAGAAGTAAAATGGTGGTTAATTTTCCCTAAAAATTATAAAAAACAAAATATACATATTTTCTGGAGATTTTATTCCTCTTGGGTAAGATTAGTTGAGGAATGAAAAGAATGGAACTCAAAATAAAAGAATAGTTGAGAAATCCCCTACAAAAATTTGGCAGCCTAACAGTGATGCAGAATGGTTTTAGAAATCATTAAAAAGAGAGTGTACAAGGATCACCCATACATAAATTAATCATAAAAGATAATATTAAAATAATAAGATGAAATAAATAACCTGGTATGTATTCTTTAATTTCATACCACATAAATGGGAACTTGAATGGAAAATGGAATGAAGTTGAGAATTTTCCTACCATGAAGAGTAACACCTAAAACACGCTGGTTATGGCAATGGGGGCTAGAGGAAACCTTGGTAGGACTACTAGGGAGGTAATGAGGCTGGATATTAGTTGAGGAAAAATTCGGAATGAATTTAATGTAGTAATGGGTTGATATTTATAGCAAAAGTGAGTGAATATTTTAAAATTTTCCAAGGGACACCTCATTTGTGGTATTTGAAAAACCATGGGCTTGCCCATGGTATTTACCAAAGTTATCAGCCACATGGGACACCTCAAATCTTAGTTTACTATACAGTAGTGAACCATATTTATTAAATCATTATAACATCATTAATGATGTCATTAAAACACAGAAACTCAAAACTGTATTTTCTATTATTTACCAAATAATCAACTATTTCTAGAAAAATCCCAAATATTCAATCTAACCATTTCCATTGTGCAGAATTCAAAATTATCTCCATTTGTTTTAAAATAATTTTCTAAATACATTTAATTCAATTTTTAAAAAAATCATAATTATTTTAAAAATTAACACATTTAATTCTATAGCTACTTTTATAAGACCTTGAAAAATTAACCAATATTTCATTATCATAAATCCTTAAAAAAATAAAATAATAATTCAATTTACTATTAAATAAGGTTATATTTATATTCTTAAGGGTATACTGTTATTCCCCAAAAAAACAATTTTTTTAATTATACTCAAAATAACGTACTAAACCAAATTATAGATGACCATCTTTTGAAATTCGAAACATAGAAGTACGAAAATTATGTTTAATGTCTAGTTATAATTATCTACTTAAAACAAAATTTATTGCATTTCAATATTTTTTAGAAAACATTGGGGGTCTTACATTCATGGTGGATAAAAATTTCCTCATATTACATTCAACTACCCTAGGAAGGAAATATCCCAGACATGTTGACCTATGGTGGGGAGGCTGTAAGGTCTTAGATTTAATAAAGTTACAGATGATTAAGTTTTTTAGTTTATATCCATAATATGTCCTCGGGTATGTGCTCACACATCTTATTGCGGATCCCGATAATAAATTAAATTATTTAAATAGTCTCATAGAATTTATGTAAAATAATACAATGTTCCCTAGCCCAATGTCCGGGACTAAAATAATTAAAAAGTGATTAAAATAAATAAAAATAAATGATAAAAAAATATGAAATGAAAAAGAGATAAAAATAAATAATAAAATAATATAATTTATAGAATATTATAAATAATTAAAATGGGGTTAACCCATTTTTATAATTTTTCAACATTCTCCATTTCTATTCATTTTTATTATTCTATTTTATTATATTATTTAAATATTTCTTTATTTTTATTTTTTTCTTTACCCCAACATTTTTTTCAACTATTTTCTTTTTTTCCATATCTTTTGTCTTTTATTTTCGCCTTTTCACTCCTCTTTTCTCTCCCTCATCCACATGGTGCATCCCCCCCATCCTTTTACCCTAGTGGTTCCCACCTCCATCCTCCTCCCTCGAATGATCGATATGAATCCAATTCTTCTCCATTTCCATCATTGTTTGAAGCATTGCGAATCTATTGGAATGTTGAACTTCCCACATTAGGAATCGTAGGATTTCAACCACTCTCCATTGTGAAATCAGTCGTGGAAGGATTTCACCCAAAATTCAGGTTTTAAAAAAATCATATGATTTATTTAGTTTTCGATAAAATAAATGGTTGTTGCAAGATGTGTTATATACGATGAATATGATGTAGTGATTTTTTTGAAAATTTCCATCGTTTTGTTTCGTTTTTCAATTCTCTTATTTTTGATTCTCATTAGTTCCTAACAAAAAATCGTAATTAATGATAATAATTTAATAAAACTACTTAGCCTTGATTTCATTGAGATCATTTCTTAATGTGATCTCTTACAATGTTGTCTTTATGGAAATGGAACACCTATGTTGTACTGACATAATCAACATTTTTTCCCATTTTCCTTGATTCTTCAAATTATCATCTACATGTGTGTTTTAGATTCTTTACGTTGATGTTTAAATTGAATAAAATTATTTTGGTTGAATTGGTTTCTTAAATTATTTGGTTTGATGGTGTGTTGTTCCTTGATTATATTTAAATGTTTTTCCTTTACTTACGATGATAAAGGCCACAATCTGGTTAACCTGAGTTACGATGCTGGAATTCATTGGTTACCTAGATGGATGTAATGACGAATGATTTCTCTTGGTTATATATATATATATATACATACACACACACACACACACATATATATACATATATACCTCTCATGTTATTTTTAGGAAATTGAGCTGGTGAGAGAACATGAGTTCCATTTTAAGAACCCACAATAGTATCACCATGCTCGATAGGTTACAACACAATGTGTGAAGGATTTGATTTTTAGGCATTCTAGGAATGGGATCTGCTGGCTTTTCATCTACTATTGAGTAACACTGGTTCCCTAAGGGGAAATAGGGGATGGTCATGTTAGAATGATGGCTACGTCAAGCATCAGTTGATATTCTGTCACTCTAGGTGATACTTCGAATAGACTAATGGTTACCACAACATATGAAATACATGTGATTATAAAATTCATAGCAATGGACATGGTTTGTCAGATTAGTTAATTGATTGGTTGGCCCCTAGTGATACCGTTTCAACAGACTCAGAATCCCCATCTATACATTACAATTTTAATATAAATTCTTCATATGCTTTTATTAATACAGCATAAATTTTCACTTATTCTTTGCTATCATCTCTTATGGATTTAGTGTATGTAGTTTTTTACTTATGGATTAGACCAAAAGACAATGCACAATGTTGGGTTGTGAACTTTTCTATGGTTGTTATGATACTCTTGCCTTTTGGTATATATTCTGTTTACTTGTTACCCTATTTAGAATTATGGCTTGGGATGAAGTAGGTGGGTTGGAATGGGTGTCTGCTTGGAAACCTGGACCAAATTACAATTATTTTATATAATTAAATAGTTTTCAATAATTATAAATTGGAAAATTTTTATTTTTTTACAACAACTAAATGGAATGGTATAGATTCCTTGTGTGTGAACCTATTGATATTATATCTCACACCCTCCTCAGAATCTTTTTGTTACCAGAGTAGAATTTATGTTCCCATGTATGTATATAAAGAAGCATGTATAATCCTCTTCTTGATTGATTTTATTTTTGAATGGACCATTGCGGTGCATATGATCGATCCGCGCTCGAGTTGTCATGTGGAAGTTTTTGTTAGGTCTATTGAGTCTTTATAAGAAGGAAATCTATCTTTGTACCCCATACCAGCGCACTTTTATTCATTTACATTTGGAATTGTACTATAACATTTTCATTGAATCAAATATGACATTTCAACAATCTCCATTATTATATATTTTTCTGTTGGGTAACAAATTTTCTTCTACTTCTATATGTTTGTATTCTTATTTCTTCTACTACTTGATTGATTACATATTTATTTTTCTCCATGATATTACATTTCATATGAGGTCATATTAACACCCATAGAATTACTCATGGTCCTGGGTTCTAGTCAGCAGCCTCTCACGTTTGGGAAGCTGTGCATGAGGACTTCTAGCCCACCGTCTTGGGTCCCATGGTCAAATGCACTCAGGGATGGACATTACCCTAATGATCACTATATTTTTATGAAATGAGATCCTTTTTAAAATATTTAACTAAAATAATGTATATATCATTTTTCTTCTTGACATGGAGGATTATTCTGACGCTATGAATTTGTTTGTGTAAAAAACACAATGAGGGAAATTCCATTCATTTTTAACCCATGAGTGGTCATGTTTAGATTTTTTAGAAATAGGATTAACTGGTGAATCATGTGAATTTATTCATATAACATATTACTTTTGAACTAAATATTTCATCAATCTAGTTTTACCATTTCATTGTGTAAGAAAAATATGATAACCAAAAAGGATAAATGTTTTTGAAGTATTTGGGATGTTTGGACAATGGTTATCATATTAGGTTTTGGGAGGTGACATTAATAAAACAATTTGACCAAAATGGAATGATGGTTTTCATATATTCTCAAAAAAAATATCAGGGACATTAAATAATTTGTAATATAAAATAGAATTTTTGTTATTGGATTTCCATATGATAAATACGTATGTTGAAATAAAGAATATTGAATCTAAATAAAATGGTTTCTCCTATATAATTGTTTGGATTATTTAATATGTATTAATAGTTTTCAAAATATTTCGGTTATAACTAAGGCTCGACCTCTCAGTACTGGAAAAATACCCTATACCAACGGTTTGGAACCTTGTGTATAGGCCTCCAAAATGTTGGTATAGACTATACCAATGGTTTGGAGCACCATTGCCATGTAAGCCGTGAGGATATGTCTATACCAACAGTTTTAGAAAAACCTTTGTCATAGAACTATACCAATGTTTTTGAAAACCATTTGTATAAGTAATAATATGAAAATATTTACCAACAGTTCCATAAAACCATCGGTATTTGTAATTTGAATAGTAAACATTCGCATGGTTTTGATCCCAACACCTCTCGTTTGTGATTGAACGACCTAAACACTAACCTAATTTACTTTTGTGAACATAATTAAATATATATATATATAAGTATTATTACATGTATTTTATAATTTTATTTATTTAATGTCCTCTATAAGAAGATTCCATTACAAATACATGTACCTATACCAACTGTTCTGAAAACTATTTGTATAGGTCTATACCGACAGTTTTGAGAACCGTTGGTATATGTTCATTGACTTTTGTACCTATACCAACAGTTTTGGGAAAAAAGTTGGTATATGGTCTCTATAATAGACCTATACCAACGTTTTTGGCCAAACCATTGGTATAGGTCCCCTTATACCAACAGTTTGTCCAAAACCGTTGGTATAGGTGTATATAAGTGACATATACCACCAATTTTGGCCAATTCGTCGGTATATGTCTAGATAAGTGACCTACTACAATGATTTTCCTAAAACTGTTGGTATATATCATATTTATAGTATTGTCTTTTTGATCACTCTTCCTTATTGGTAAAACATAAATGTTAAATAGATGGATATCCATGTATTTTCTAACTTCTAGCACTATGATATAAATTTTATTCAGATTGTGATATTTTTTTGGTCACCCCACAAAATGTTATTCATGGGTTTCTCTCTAAAACAACAAAAATACACATAAAATGTTATTTGATTAGTATTATGGTCATCCTAGATAGTTGACCACCCTTGAATGAGATCAAATAGATTTTTATGCAGCATTATACTTTCAAGTTTGATTGGTGGGATAAAAAAATCATTATATCCATCTATAGTAAATAGAAAATTATGGAGGATTGTAGAATAGTGGAATAGAGGTTGGTGAGGGAAGTTATGGAGATTTATAACTCCTAGTTGGAGAAAATAACACTGAATGGTTCTGATATTATATTAATGGAATGGATGTTTGTGACAAAACTCAATATACAACTATATGATGGATCAATTACTTGTGATGTTGAAGTAATGAGATCATTAGAGGTGTATTGTTTTTTCTTCCCTTCATACAAGTCTGATATTTTTTCTAACAATGGATATCGTTGGGATGATGAAGACAAACTATTACATAATAATGTCACATAATCCATAGATGATTATCAAGATAATACTATGAATTACGTCCCTTCATAGGATGTGATTAATGAGAGTGTATTCACCCTTAATATTAATCGTGCTTTGCGAATTTATGTGTTCCTTGGATAATTATTCATTGCAACAAGGGATACCATAAAAAAGAAATACTTTTTCATCCATGAAAGACTATTCAATGTGTTGTAATTTTCAAAAATCCTTCAATGAAAACTCGTTGGGTCCCATTCTGATGATGTAACACAAAATTTACTTCGAAAATTATTTTCCAATTTGAATGTATGTAATTTGTTTTAAAATTCATTCTAAACTAATGAATAATTAAATATCAACTATTCACCACAACTTATCATCCATGAGGTAAAATGGTTTTTCATTGGTAAGGATATTTAATTTGACATGGGCTTCATACAGGGAATGATATTTTATATTGACTATAAATTGGATGGGGTTAATATCATTAATAATATTGGTAAAGATAATTCCTACACCAAAATAGATTAGAATTTTATTTTTATGTTCATGATTGAATATACATTCTCGAATTGGACTTGTGATATGATTTCCTTAACTATTGTTCATAGTGGTTTTAAAAATTATTAATGGGGATTTAATTTTCATTAAATCATATTTTTGTCACTATTGTGGTGACCCTATCTCCCCAAACAATTAAATATGAAAACAAATCCACCAAAAGGGAAACTTAATCTTATATTGGTTAACATGGTGGTTCTTTATTTCTGATGAAATTATAGATTTTGTAGAATTTTTCATCAATTTTTTATGATATTTTTTTCATTATTTGCCATTGGTTTCATTAAATATGTTTTTTCATAAATATTTTGAGTAGATATAGTATATGGAGTAGAAAAAATCTCATCAAAAAAAATTATTTTTATCTCTTAAAATTTATCATGGAGACATTCTATGCTCATTTAAAGATGTGACAGATCCTCTAGAATGTGTTTTAACATGTACTATCTTGATAATAATAACATCCAGACTCTATTATCCATGAGTTTGTGTTTATGTTTCTACATCAGTATAAGATTAAATAGATTTCCCAATGTAGGATTTGATGTCTTAGTAGAGATGGAACACAAGATATATACATTATTTCTATACTAAAATAAAAATATAAGAAAAAATATTGTATGAAATATTCATTAAACATTGACATAATTCATAATATCCTTTAGTATATCCTGATGAATGTAAAAGAATAATTGTTGATGTTAGAGACACAGTAAAGGGTATGTACAATATAAACTATCCTGAGTAAACACGACATAACGAATATGGGAGTGGAAAATAAATAATCACGTCCTTCAGTCGAAACACTGAGTTTTATGAGAATCAAAGGATAATATCAACATAAAAAAATAATCAATAATGAAATTTGAATTCTGAATATGTGATATTTATAATTATGGAAATTCATGATCAAGGTCTCCTAGAAATTATATCTAGAATATCACTATAATTTTCTCTCAAAGAAGATATTATTCACAATAAATGAGTAGGTGTAAACTAAATACACATATAATTTAAGAATCCATATGTTTTTTTATCATGAGACTCATTGATACATTAAGGGGTATCTATTATCAGGACCCACATATCACTACCACAACGTATGAATTAAACATATTTTTCATGATCAAGATAATTCATTCTAAAAAATGCTTATAAGTGATGAAATTTATTGATTGTGTAAAGAAAATGGAGCATCGATATTTCGTAATTATAAATCATAGAGGGATAATATAAATATAGAATCATTGGATCATATCCCCCAAAACATAAATTTTTATTTTCATATATGAAAATAACTTTAAATAATATCTAGAACATTTACTCATGTAAGTACCCTTTTCATATTGAAATAACATATTAAAAATATTAAAACATTACAAAAAAATTACGAAATATATATTTTCATTGATAATAATAAGGGTTAATGGAAAAATAATATTCAATGAATTGATAATACATGAGGATTTTCAAATTAATTCATGCATTTTATGATTAAATAATAATTATGATTAAACATTTGGTAAAAATTACCTCATTCAAAAAAATTCATGAAGAATCCTTTAAAGAATTTCTACATAATGTCAAACAATGGTAAACATTAAATTAATAAATATTTTGAGAGTTTTATAAACAATATTGTAAACCTTTTAATGAAAATATTGACATGTAATAATTATAATTTCTTACTAAATAGGAAATAATGACTTTTTTTGTAAAAAAATTCCAATAAAAATTGAGCATCAAAGAGAGGAATATGAAAATATTATTTAAAAATTTGATAAAAACCCATAGGATGAAAAAGTAACTTTTTTTTAATTTTATAAGTATCATTTAATTTATCTCTATGAAAATTAAAGCTTAATCCATCATGAAATAAAATGATATTGCAAAATAATTCACAAACCTCAACATCGAATTTACAAGAAAGTATTTTTAACATTTGGTTTACTAAATTTAAAATTATAAAATTTTTATAAAATTACTATATATATTCTTATAATATCATATATGATCTTATGATAACATTATAATTCGTATTTATTATCTATTGTTTATTAAAACGTCTCTCTCAATCGTGATTTATTGTGATTTTAATGTATATTTTGATTAATTAGTTTTGGAAATTACATAATTCTCATAGTTATAATATATTAATAATCATTATCATGGTATAAATATTTATAATTATTCATAAAATAAGAAGATGAAAAATGAAATACTTCAGCTTATGGTTGTGGTAGTCCATAGATACATATTAGCGACCTTAAAATTTTTTAATGAGTATAAAAGATTGATGTTAAATTATATATTATATTCTTTAATAATTATGTCATAAATTTAAAATAAATTCATCATTTCCACATTTAGAACTGCAAAATTATTATGGGGATGAAAAATGAAAAAAAATGTTGTTTGGGGATGGTAAACCATTTATCGTCATGGGCGATGTTTTTTCATTCCTTATAATGTAATAGAGGTGGAAAATATTAGTAAGATAATCAAAATAACTGATAAATATATTCATTACATTGGATTAATTATATTATTATGACTACACCATATTCTTATTAATTCGAAGATGAAATAAATTTGAAAGAGTCATAAAAGTTATTTCCTTTTCTTCGGTAGCCATCCTCTAGATCCCTTAATAAGGACCCTTAGAATGTAATTTTAAAAATAAAATAACATACGGTTTTTTGATAGTGAATGTAATTTGGTAATTGGGTTGGGTTTTTTGAGATAGCTGACTCAAATTTTTGGTAATGAATAGATGGTATGAGTTTACTTTTATAAGTGGAGGAAATGACACACTTGAAATAAATGAATATATTTAAATATAATAAATTAATTTTCATTTGAAGTGACATTATATGGCTGGGAGTTTAATGATAACATATGATATTGCTTAATTACCATAAAATATTAAAATTTGGACAAGCCTAGGTGTTATTTTAGAACTTATTTTTGGTTTATCCACATTGTAAAATAATTTTATGCTAAATCATGATAACACTTTTTTCAATAATAAAATGTTAACATTTTATAGACAAGGAAAAAAAATTCTTATAAATGGACAATATTTTTCATTTTAGACCATATTTCATCATTCTATCACTCTATCATGATTTTTATACTTTTTAAATAATTTATGAAAATATTATTTAATATAAAGTAATATTAACGTAATATGATGAATTATAAACATATTCCGATTTCTAAAAATCAGAATATTTATAAAATTAGAATATAATCAATTTAACCATAAACAATATATTATTATTAACTCTATATATCAACCAAAAGACATTATTTTTAATGTTTTTGAAATTATTTATATTGATTCTTCCATTGGATTAACAAGTAGTGTGTAAGCATTGTATAAATATTTTAACTAATTATATAATAACTAAAATATAGACAGAAATTACCATCATGAAGATAATATAATTATTTTTATAATAATATTTAAGATAAATTTAAATGATTTTAACTCTGTGTGAATAAGTAATAGAAATTTAAAATAAAGAGAGTGATTTTTTTTCCATGGTATGAAGTATTTTATTGGCCATTATCAATGAAGATGGTTCTAAATGAAAGTTAATTTGAAAACTATATGAGTATGGAGAAAATAATAACCTTGAATAAGGTAAAATGATATGTTTTTTTATTCTAAAGCCTTTTCATATTGTAATTATTTTTAATGAACTCGATTTACCCCATTACTACAATGACATTTTTTTTACTATTTTAGATATTTATTTTAACATAAAATTATGTTCAAATTATTAAATAATACTTATTACTATGTCTAAGAATATAAAATTAATTTTATAATTATCAATTTTAATAATTGGCATTAATTAATTATAAAATAATACAACTAAATGTAATAAAAATCAATTTTGTGAAAAATCATTTATTATGTTGAATATTATTTTTTAATAAGATAAAGAATAATAATAAAAAAAATTGTCATATTAAATTATTTTGGAAAATTAAAACATTAATATATAAAAATAAAAATGGTTCTTTTAAAATACTAGTGCAGAAAATAAAATGTTCTTTTAAAATCATTACTTACAATGTTCTCCAAAAAATTTACTTTTTTCATAAAATTCATATAAATTAAACTGATGATACTTTTGATATGATGATTACAAGAATTATATAATTATATAATATTTACTTTTTAAAATTCGAATAAATTTATTTCATTATCAATGTACTAAAAGAAATGAAAAACTATTTGGAAGAAAACATATTTTGGAAGCATAAAATGACATTAATGAAAATAGAGTACTTATTTACTAAAAGATAATGATTGTATTAAATAAAACCTTTATACATATATTTTATAATTTATTTAATCCTATTAATACCCTCCAATCCAATTTTTAAAAGGATATTATCACATTATAATATTTCAATAGGATTTCACAGTTTGTATAAACTCGATGTTTTCTGTAATGAAAACTATCATAGAAATGAATTTTTTGTAGAAAAATATATCATAAAATATCTATGTGCCATATTCATCCTATTTTTTATCATTGTGCATAAAAATTAAATCAAATATATAGAAACAACAAAGGATACTTCAACCCCATTAAGTCTTTAGGTTCCCATGTAGCTTCCTTTCTTTTATTTTTAAGCATAATAATTTGACTATTTGAGAGGTATTATATCTTAGTAATTTATCTCAATATTATAAATCTCAACCATGTTTTTCTCAGAATATATATAATTCTCTTTTGGTAATACTTATGGGTTAATTAAATGTGAACAATCGTGTTTGTACATTCTATGGAAGTATATGTGGAACACATTCTGAAGTTGAGAGATATTTAGTTGAAGCTCCAGGTGATAAACTATCATCCCCATACAACTAAGAATTTCAAAGGGATCGATATAACATTGGATTATATTTACATTTTACCCAAATATTATAACCTTATTCATGAATAATTTTCTTAGGAATAATTGTTCACATACTTCAGATTCAATATATTTTCACTGAATTTCATCATCTGTTTTTAACTATAAGTATCGCTTAAGTCTTGTTGAATTATTCTAACTTTTTATACCATTTAATTAAATATATCATGTACCAATAAAACATTTTATATTAATTCATCCGAACAAATCATATTTTTAACTTCATTTAGTAGAGGGATTCATAAAGATCTCTAAAAAACATTGAGTGATTGATATTTTTTTTAATAAAATTCAATAAAATTAAAGTTCTAGTCGAAAACTTATTTTATATATACTAATGAATATCTCAATATGTCTTCTAGAGTTTGAAAGGTTCTACCAAACTAAAAATATATTTTTAGGATGGAAGGATGAACATAAACTAAACTCTATACGATGTTCCCGATGAATCCTTCTCTAGAACAACATGTTAATACATGGATCATGATCAGATATTATTCAGAGTGAAAAAATATGCAATCAAAGCACTTATTTAATGTGTATCTCACTAAGCATATCATGTTGAAAATCATCTATAAAATCAATAAAAAGAACTCATTTTGTGACATGACTTACTAGGACCAAAATAACATTATTCCCTTTGGACGCTTTTTGGAGGTAGAAAATGAAATCTATGGCAATGTTTTCCCATTAACATTATGGTACTGGTAATGGTTATAATATCCCCAAAGACAGTATTCACTCTATATTAACATGTTTACACACCAAACACTGAGATGCATACTATGAAATATAACATTCAATTTTATCCCACCTGAAATACTCTTTCTAATTTCTATAAATCATTACACTACTACGTTTAATAAAAAATTACGAATTATGATCTTCCTTAAAAATCACCTCCTCCAACTATTGGATTGATAGAACACGTACATAGTTATTGAAAATCACCATTCCTTTATTATCATAGTTGATGTCATGAATATTCTCCACCTTCTTCTTTAATCCAAATCTCACTTCCATTTCGTCTTAGTCCTCTAACAGATAGATGGTGGAAGATTCATTTTTGAATTATATGATATTTTATCTTTCATCTATATTTCAAGATATATATTTTATATATCCATAAATATTTGGTCTCTTTTAATTCTATCATGGATAATCATCTTTGGTATTTTGTACAAATATAATCAGCCACATTTTTCACATTCACAGAGTGGCGATGTATTGATCAATAATAATTAAATTTCATATCAAATGAAGTAGTTAATATATTTTATTTTATTGAAAAGTATTCTATAATGTAAATTAGGAATTTTAATAGAATTTTAATAAGTATGTAAGATCATATAGTTAAATTTAATAATTTCTCAAATGGATTTTATAAAATAGGTAAAACCATTGAATGTACCACAATAACGTATGAGTTGTTGGTGAATTTTTGAAACAATTTATTATAGAAGTTATGAATTTTTCCAAATGATGTGTCGAACTATGTTATAAATGCTTAATTATCCATGTTAGAAATTATTATTAAAAAAGTTATAAGATACTAATATGATCTAATGTTAAAAACATTACGAATATTATATTGATCTATCAATATTTGTAAATGTTTTTATAAAGTAAAATAAGATAGAGATTGAACTATGAATCATGTGTAAAAGTGTTTTATATTTCTATTTTTTTTGAAACAACAATTGATTCTATAATTAATAATGGTGATGGATTTATTACATCTGATTGATAATTCAATGTTACTAGACACTGAAAACTTTCCATAGATGATCAAATTTAGATGGTATTTCATGCAGTACATCATCTCAAGAAACCAAATGGAATGATTATTATCATTCTAGAAAAAAAGTTGTAATACTTTTTTTTTCTCATATTATTTTTTAACAAGTAAGTTAAATCCAAAAGGCAATGATGTACATAATGTGATAATTTTTATCAGGAATGAGTTTGTATATCGAAAAAGGGATATATATCAACATTCATTCTATTTATATGATAGTTAGATTTTTTTAAGAAATACATGAATATTATCGATAAAAATATTGTATGATTCTTTGAACTGGATAAAGGTTTTTTATTACATGTACAAGGTATGATGATATGATGTCTAGTGGATGTGGTTGAAAGAAGGCTATTGGTTCAGGTTCAAAAAATAAAGAACCATCTGACTGAGCTTTTTTTATAATGAAGATTCCCCTTTAATTGAGTGTGAGTTCATAATGATCCTTATGAATATCATCATACATACATGGGTAGTGATGAGATAGGTATCCATGATGACATAGGATAGAAATTTATGTTTTTATAAATGGTGAAATATGAATGTTCTCCAAGAATATGATGTTATATGCATACTAATATTATGTTTAAATATATTATATGGAAAATTTACAACATCTTATAGATATAGGATAATTCAGTCAAAGAATGTGGTTTATTAAAGGTTATGATAGGATGGGTTTTTTCCAGCTAGGTTGAATTTTCAATGTTTTATAAATTGAATGAACGACATATAAAGGTACATGTTGTCAATGAATTCATTATTATGAGATGTTATGCCATAATTATTCTAGTTTAGTATGATTTATATTTTCACATACCTGGATTGATTGGATAAAAGAGTATTGGAAGAATGATTTCATCCGACGAGGAGAAAATAATAAGAGATATAGACTCACAATATAGAAAAATAATGTTAAAATTTTTTAGTTCATCAAATAGTAGAAGAATATCATTAAGACTGGTCAAAAGTTCCTTTATTTGAGTTTAATTTTTAAATGGACTGAACAAAAGGGAGATAAATTTAGTCGAAAAAAATTTCTTATAATATCACCAGGAAAACATTTTTTGGACTGTGTAGTGAGTTTAATTATAATAAAATGAAAAATTCTAGTCATTATGATGAGGATATATTATTTCGAAATATCACAACTGAATGAGATTATGAAATTTGATGAATTTCCATAACACTATGTTCCTTTAAATTCATATAGGCTTTTTGATGCTAGATTTTTCATTAATCTTCAAGAATATTCTAGAATATCTAGGATGTTTCCAGCATTGTTGGGAAGAGTGAGATGTTCAATACCCAAATTTGAGTTGGGATTTATAACATATTTAGGTTCCTTCTATTTTCTATAGATGATTAATTATATAAATGAAGGTATGTTCCAATTATATTAACACTATTTATGCAGATACAGATCATGATGTGATGATGCTTTCATAGTTGAAGTAGTTCTCAATGATAAAAATATGTGGTCGATGAAGAGGAATAAGAAAAAGGAACCACGAATATGTTTAATACATATAGGTTATTATCATAGGAATCGTATATTGGATTGTCGGTCACAAATATAATATAAAATGTCCTATTAGATAGAGGTTCCCCATTTAGGGGATTTAATTTTGAGGCTCACTAGATGGAGGAATATAGGATGGTGTTTGAGGTGAAAAGTTTATAGGTATAGAATTTAGAGGTATACTAGATGCATGACTACAAGAAGGGAGATAAAGAACACCAAATGGAGTCATTCTAGAAAAAGGTATAGGTTCACTATATAGAATAAATTAGAATTTTTTATCATATAGTTATTTTCTAGAAAAATATTTTGTGAACCACTTAAATTTTTTGACGTATGTTAGCTTGAATTTTAATCATTGTGGGTAACTTATAGATGTCAGTATGATCATTCCTCTCAAGATGTAAATGGATTATAATAGGATTGAGATAATGTATAATTCTTAATTGGTAAATAGTTAGTGCTTTTCAATAGATAGTTGAATAATTAGGTTACGTAATGATACCAATCATATTTAATTGATGAAATGATGATTAGTGGATGAATACATGGACCTATGAGAGTATCCGTGATTAGAATAAAGGGTCTCACATTGATATTGATCCTTGTAAAATAACATTAGTTTAATATTTTTTATATCATATACATCTAAGAAGGGTTAGTATTATGGAAGAGTTTCTTAGGATCTATACATCTTAACAAAAAAAAATCAATCAAACTAGTGTAAGAATGAATTTAAATTTACTTTAATTGGAAAAAATTTCTTATCACTGATTCACCCCACTCTCATGAAGAAATAATTGATCCACCTTATAATATCAATTGAAAATATAGAGAACATAAATTATGTTTGGATATAAATGTATTGTTCCAAATTTTGATTGACCATTTTATATGATGTATATATTTTTAGAATTTGGATTATATTTTCCAATAGAACCGAATACATTTTATCATAAATGATAAGCGTAGATGTAATACCTAGTAATAGAAACATAAAATTTTTATCCAAACATAGAAAATATATATATTATTAAATGGGATCATATGTATAGGATGTAAACCTATGATAATAAACAATTTGAGAATCATCCATCACTAGAATATAATGTGCCTAGTAAGAAATTATGTGATTTTTAAATAATTTAACCTCTACAATGATCATTCTCATGATATAATTCTGTTTTAAATATTGATGATTTCGTATCTAAAATAATATCTTATGTGAAAATTTCCTATTTTGATGATATTATATATATACATTAATATTTTAAGGGACAACAAGATGATTTCATATAGTTGAAATCAAAACTGTTTAACACAGAGAATAAATTAAAAAAGAATAACCAAGAACAGAAGTTTTTATTAATTTTACTGATGTGAAAAGAGATTATGTATTAATTTAGAAAAAAATCTTCCATATGTAAGAATTATTGAAACAAAATTTTTATGAGAATAATATTGTTAAGGATGTAATAATGGGATGATTCCAGGAAATTGAATCTACTGTTAGTATTAATAACTATTATTTTTTATAAAGACAGTAGAATTGAAAATAACGAAGAATCATTATAGAAATAATGTAAAATTCATGAGGAAAAAATTAAGAAATAAAATGTGTGTTAAACCTTTAACAAACCCAATGTGTGTATAGAATAATCTGATATTTTTATGATGGTAATTTCTATTTTATAAAATAATATTTTTAAAGGAATTATGTTGATAAAGAAGTGTTATATGAAGTTGTAGAATAAGATATTCATGAACAAAAAAATACTAATAAATCAATTATTATGGTTTGTAATTGTCCACATGATGTAAAATACAGTTTAATTAAGGAACATAATCTTTACAAGAAAGAGAATAGTAATTTCATAATGAAAAGAAATAATATGTGGATGTTAAATGTGAAGGAAAATGAGGAGACTTTAAAATTATAGTGACAATTTATACACAACGTGTCATGATAACGTTGAGAGATTGAGAAACATGGAATCTGTCATGACCCGCCCTCGGGGTCCGTGCCGTGACTACCCCAAGCCCGCCTTCCATAGGCCAGGGGCTGGCGACTAGCACCAAAGCGTAAATCCCGGTAAAAAGGGAAGGCATTGCCATTGTAAAGTAAATAAAAACCACAGAGTAAGCAAGTGGAAAGTAAACACTAAGCAAAAGCAGAGTACAACTGAAAGTGCGGAAAAGTAAATGGGCCAGTATACAAACCCAAACTGAAAGTAAAGTACAACTCGAAAGGGAAAACTGCAACTGAAAAGTAAAAGCCGCTACACCGAGCTGTCCACTGGAAATCCCACCTGAAGGGTGGGTACAGATAGCTCCACTGCTCCATGGGTCCCGCCGTCCGCTCCGAGCACGTCCCGCCCAGTGGTCCACCTCCAGTTACCGTCCTTCTCTACAAGCCTCAGCTAAGATCAACGCTGTCCGTCGTCTGCAACCAACACAACGTAGTGCGGGAAAATCCCGTGCAGGGGTGAGTATAATCTACTCAGTAGGGACCCCGAGACCCCTGAAGGTCTCTCAAATCCACAAAGGATAAACCACGAAGAAAGGTACAATCACGAAGTAACAACCGACACTACTCAGGTATATGCCCATACATATACCTAAGTCATCAATTTCAAATACGCTCCAACCTCCGAGCCCATATACAACTCAGTCCACACAGGAAAGTAAACGTATTCCACACAGGAAAGCAAAACGTAATCCACACAGGATAGCACAACACAATCCACACATGAAAGCAACAGGATTAAGCTCACACAGGTATACTTCTTCGAAAGACGATAAAGATGATCTCTGATCCATCTAAGTCGTCGGACCCACGAAGGATCGATAGGTAACTATCCCCCGCAAAAGACCCACACAGGATCGGGCCCACATAGGACCTGTAGGCACTGGTTCACACAGGACCGCTGAGCGCAAAGACCCACACAGGATCGGACCCACACAGGATTGGGCCCACACAGGACCTGTAGCACTGATCCACGTAGGATCGTTGAGTGCTGTAGTCGTCGTCGTCGAATCCACACAGGATCTCTGTACTGTCGTCGTCGCAGTCACAGTAGCAGTAGCAGTAGTAGCAGTCACAGTAACAGTTGCAACCAGTACTAGGGTTCCCGCACACAGCAAGCTCGTTCGGAGGGTCCGCTCCACGAGCCGAGAGGCTGATACATCAACTGTCACAAAGTCCAGAGTTGATGTATCCAAAAGTTCCGTATCGTCAACAGGAACTCAACGCAACAGACGACGCATCGATCGGACGCCCGGTCTGAGAGTTATTGGCATTTTTGTCCCCGGGGGCCCGGTTGGTTTTTAAGGCAAAACCAACCCGAACGTACTCCACCTACGTCCAAAACTCGGGCGTATTATGCCAAAAGAACCGTCTCACTAAGAGGAACACAACAAAGATGACGACACGTCAATCAGACGTCCGTAGCTCAAGATATTAGCGTTTCCGCTCCGAAGGCCCGGTTGGTTTCGTGAACGAACCAACCCGTCCGAACTCAAAGTGTTCCGAAACTTTGAATGCGATATACCTAAACGACCGTCTCGATCCAAGGATCACGTTGCCGCAGACGGTTCGTCGATCGGAGGTCCGTGACTCAAGTTATGGCCAAAAGACCAAAACCGTCTCGAAACGGGGGGTCCGGGTCCGGGCCGACCCGGCCCGGCGTGGCGGCCTGGCGGCGCGGCGGCCTGGCACCGCACGGAAGCCGCGCACGGGGGGAATGGCCCCCGCTTGTTTCAAAAGAAAATGGTGCGGCTTATAGCCGCGCCTTGGAGAACCCCCCCCCCCCCCCCTCGTGGGGGGCTTGCTTGAGGAAACCGGGTGGCCGCCTGCCCCCCTCAAAGAAACCCCCCCCCCCCCTCATAAATGGGGGGGGGGTTAGAGAGTTGACCGGGGGAATTTATTCTCCCGGTCATTGACCTTCCGGCCGGCCACCTGGCCGGCCGGTTTTTCTCCAACGGGACCGGCAAGCCGGTCCCCTTCCGGTATTCGACGCCGGCGGCCCGGCGTGCCACCTGTCTTCCCGTCCCGCCGCGGCCCGGAACCGGCCGCGGTGTTCGTCGTCCGGCGCGGTGCGACGGCACCGCGCCCCTCCGCCGCGCCTTTGATTCCCTTCGACGCGGCGCGACAGTGTCACGTTCTTGATGATCCTTCCACGGCGCGGCGCGACGGCGCCGCGCAATATAAGTGTGCAAAAATCCGTGTGGTGCGACGGAACCACGCCATCTTGTTTCATCCGCAAGATAAATCAACAAGAACAAAGGAGGGGGTTCGGCCGTGTTCATGCGGTCCGGCCCCCTCACGTTAAATTATAACACATAATGAAAATCCTCACGTTAGTCATTCTAGAACCACGAACAGGGATAAATAAATAAACAAATAACAACAACCCCTACCTTGGGTTCAAGTTTGAAGATTGTCAACAACCCGCAGAAGACAACGTCGCGGAGGTCGGGCGTCGCGGTAGTCGTTCGTCAAATCCGATGACGAAGAGGTACGTCCGAAGAGGTACGTCGTTGGAGAATCTTCATATGCCGATGAAGGAAGTCCGAGGAGGAAGCGGCGTTCCCTTTCGTTGACACGGAAGACGAAGAAGAGAGGAGCGGCGTTCTTCGTCGGAGCTTGAGCGTTCTTCGTCAAGGCTTGAGCGTTCTTCGTCAAAGCTTGAGTGTTCTTCGTCAAAGATTGAAGAAGAAGGAAAAGCTCTCAAAAGCTATCAAGATGTCTAAACAATTATAACCAAATAAAATAAGATAGAGACTTATTTTATTCACAAACTTAACAAATTGAATTTCAAAGGTTTGAAATTCAAAAAAGATAACTCCAAAATTAAATAACAATTTGTCATGTCATTTAAAGAGGGGTTAAAGGGAGTTTGAGAGAAGATGGAAGGTTTAGGTTCGTGTGGGTCCCACCACACTTAATCATCTCAAGGGAGGTTAAGTGGGTGTGGGTCCCACCCCTAACTTCCTTTGAGAGAAGTTAACCAACAAAAGTAAAATAAAAAGTGTTCCACATTTTTATTCAACTTTTTTATAATTCTCCCAAAAACTAACTTTCGTCCCGCAATAAACGCAACTTCGGAAAAGGTCTCCTTAAGAGAATATCGGCGCTACGAGTTCATCAGTGCCCTCATATTTCAATTCCGAGCACCGGATCAAAAGTTAGGAATTCCCGCTCGTTCGTTCACTGAACGTACCCGTTCCAAACTTTAGAAATTGATTCTGGGCACTCCGGGCCTCGGAATCAGGTGCCGTTTGAAACCGCGCTCTTGTAAAATTCCAAAGAAAATTAAGAAAAAAATTCCCTTGAATTTTACGGGTCTTTACATTACTCCCACCTCAGGGATTTACGTCCCCGTTAAGATACATCCAAAACTAGGGAAACAAAAGAGGGTACTGAGAACGCATCTGAGCCTCCCGCTCCCATGTGCTCTCCTGGAGGTTCCTGTGCTGCCATCTGATGCGCACAAGAGGAATTGATCGCCCACGCAGGACCCGCTCCTGTCGATCCTCTATCTCCACTGGGACCTCCGTAAAAGTCGTCCCATCGTCAACGTCAAGCTCCCCATGGTCAATGATGTGCGTCGGGTTGTGCACGTATCTCCTCATCTGAGATACGTGGAAGACGTCGTGCACCCGGTGCAACTGAGGTGGCAGAGCCAAGTGATATGACACCTCACCAACCCTGCTGAGGACCTGGAAGGGTCCGATGAAGCGCGGAGATAACTTGTCGCCTCGGCCAAATCTCCGAATACCACGTCGAGGTGAGACCCGCAAGAAGACGTGGTCGCCATCCTCGAACTCCAGTGGCCTCCGCCTCCTGTTAGCATATGACTTCTGCCGGATCTGAGCTGTCCTCATCCACTCCTGGATGACCTGGACCTTCTCTGTCGTGGCCTGGACCATCTCCGGTCCCACTAGTGCTAACTCCCCAGGGTCTGTCCAGCACAAAGGCGATCTACAAGGTCGGTCGTACAACGCCTCATACGGTTCCATCCCGATGGTGGAGTGGTAGCTGTTGTTGTACGCAAACTCCACCATGGGTAGGTGGTCCTCCCAGCAACGTCCAAAGTCTAGGACACATGCCCGGAGCATGTCCTCGAGAGTCTGAATGGTCCTCTCCGTCTGACCATCCGTCTGAGGGTGAAAGGCTATGCTCAGACGTAGCTGCGTCCCGAACGCCTCCTGCAACCCCTTCCAAAGCCGGTAAGTGAAGCGAACATCTCGATCGGAGACGATAGATGATGGCACACCATTGAGCCGCACAATCTCCTGAACGTAGAGACATCCCAAGTTCTCCACTGAGCCCTGCTCTCTAATGGGTATGAAGTGTGCAGACTTGGTGAGTCGGTCAACAATCACCCAGATGGAGTCGTGACCTCTGGAAGTGCGTGGAAGTCCAGTCACGAAGTCCATAGATATGTCGTCCCACTTCCACTCCGGAACCTCCAAGGGTTGTACCAAGAACGTTGGTACCTGATGCTCTGCCTTCACCTGCTGGCAGGTGAGGCATCGAGAAACGAACTCTGCTACTGCCTTCTTCATGCCCGGCCACCAGTGCTATCGTCTGAGGTCCTGGTACATCTTCGCCACTCCAGGATGTACCGCCAAAGGAGAAGTGTGAAAATCTCTCAGCACTTCCTCTCGCAAAGCGACTGGTACCATGGTACATCCTCTGAAAAGGATGATGTGCTCTGCTCCAAGGGAGAAACCATCAGGTTCCTGTCCCGAGGATATCTGTGCACGTCGTGTCTCACAGTCAGCGTCCTCACGCTGTGCCTCTCCGACCCGCTGCAGTAGTGGAGGGGTGACTGTGAGAGACTGGAGGAAGGCTGCTCTATCTCTATCCATGAAGGATATCTATAAAGAGGCTAGCTGCTCCGTCGCCTCCTCAAGTAGCTGAATGCCCGTCCTCCTGCTGAGGGCATCGGCTACTACGTTCCCCTTCCTAGGAGTATAGACTATCTCAAAATCATAGTCCTGGAGGAACTCGAGCCATCGCAGCTGTCTCAGGTTCAGGTCCTTCTGCGAGAAGATATACCTGAGACTCTGATGATCGGAAAAGACTGTATAGCGCTCGCCCATCAGATAGTGTCGCCATGTCTTCAGAGCGAAGACCACTGCTGCTAACTCCAGGTCATGGGTAGCATAGTTCTGCTCATGCGGCCTCAACTGACGTGATCCATAGGCGATCACTGCCCGCTCCTGCATCAGAACACATCCGAGACCGGTCCCTGATGCATCGCAGTAGACTACGTACCCTACTCCCTCCTCGGGCAACCTCAAGATAGGTGCGCTAGTCAATCCCTATCTCAGCTCCTGGAAGCTCTGCTGTCATCTATCTGGCCACACGAAGGGTTTCTCCTTCTTCGTCAAAGCTGTGAGTGGTGCCGCAACTCTAGAGAAGTCTGGCATGAATCTCTGATAGTATCCAACTAGTACCAAGAAACTTTGAACCTCAGTCACGCTCCTGGGTGGCTCCCATGCTAACACAACCTCGATCTTCGCAGGATCCACTGCAACTCCCGCCTCAAAGATAACGTGACCCAAGAAGTGGACCTCACGTATCCAGAACTGGCACTTCGAGAGCTTACCATAAAGCTGGTGCTCTCGGAGTGTGTCTAGTATAACTCGCAAGTTATAGGCGTGCTCCTCCTCAGTCGTAGAGTAAATCAGAATGTCGTCGATGAAGACCATGACAAACCGATCGAGGTATGGCTGAAAGATCCTGTTCATGAAAGCCATGAACACTGCTGGAGCATTGGATACACCGAAAGGCATAACCAAGAACTCATTGTGGCCATACCGACATCTAAAGGCCGTCTTCTGCACATCCTCATCTCTGACTCTGAGCTGATGATAGCCTGATCTGAGGTCTATCTTCGAGAACCACCGTGCTCCCTTGAGCTGATCAAAGAGGTCATCAATCCTCGGTAGCGGATACTTGTTTTTCACTGTCACCTGGTTCAGGCGACGATAGTCAACACAAAGCCGCAGGCTCCCGTCCGCCTTCTTGGCGAACAATATCGGGGAAGCCCAGGGTGAAACACTGGGTCGGATGAACCCCTTGCCCTGCAAGTCCTCCAATTGTACCCGTAGCTCTCGAAGCTTGGCGGGGGCCATCCGATTTGCTGGAGTGGATATCGGGGCTGTCCCGGGGCACAATTCAATATAAAAGTCTACCTCTCTACGAGGAGGTAGCCCTGGAACGTCATCGGGAAAAACGTCCGCAAACTGATCCACCACTGCAGGAAAACCAGGACTCCGCACGTCAACTGCTCCAAGGATGAGGCTAGCCAACTGATGAGTGATGGGCTGTCCTCTCCTCCGCGGAAGTCCATCCTGTGCTGCAAAGGCTCCCTTCTCGCCGGTGAAGGTGAACCTGCTCCCGTCGGTGCGTACACATCGCACCTTGCGCCTAAAACAGTGAATCTGTGCATGGACCGTAGATAGCCAATCCATGCCCAAGATGACGTCGTAAGGCCTCGACGCTGCTACAAGAAGATCCCAGCCGAAGCTCTCGCCTCCTAGAGTAAGCTCACACTGCCGACACCAGTGCGTAATCGTTGAGTCTGCTCCCGTATGAGTCTCTAGCCGTATGGATCGAGCCAACGGCTCTGTCAGAATCTCCGAGCTCCGAACAAGGGCAGTGGCTATGAAAGAGTGACTCGATCCTGTGTCTATAAGAACTGCAGCAAGGGTGGAATAGACACAGATAGTACCTCGAATCATCTCAGGTGCGCCGTGGTCGTAGGCCTCTACTGCCTGGAGTTGTGCCTGTCTCTGCCCGCCAGCTCCCTGTGGTCGGGGTGGACCTCCTGGTGGTGGTGGTGGCAGAGCCTCAAAGCGTCGCCCACCACCGGCTGCTCGTCCAGCTCCTCTGCCTCATCCGCCTCCTCCCTGCGGACTGCCACGGTCGACCCTTTGCCTCTGCCTCGGTGGTCCCTCAACTGTCTGCTGCTCCTCGGCACGGCGGGTCGGGCAGTCCCGAGCCATGTTGCCCTGCCCGCCGCACGAGTAGCACTGTCTTCCTCTCGAAAGATTGGCTCTTCGTTGTGTGCCCCGTACTGCTGAGCCAGTGCCCTGAGGTCGTATGCCCGAAGGTCTGGTCTGTCTGGACCCCTGAGTCATCCATCGACTGCCTGCTGCAGATGACTCTGCCACGTGCCGCCCTGCAGTGGGTCGTTGCGCTGGTGTTGACTCAGCAAGGAAGCTCTTGATCAGAAGGGCCCGCTCCAGTACTCCTGTCTGAGTCCGTATGCTGAGGTAGATCAGCAATGCCCTGATCTCGTGTCTCAAACCCTGCTCGAAGGTCTAGGCTCGGAAGAATGGGCCCCGTACCATGTCGGTTGAGTAGCGCGAGAGATCGGTAAATCTCACCGAGTACTGAGCGACCGTCATTCTGCCCTACCGCAGCTGAAGAAGCTCCTGGATACGCACCGCACGAAGGGTGGCTGGGACAAACTCCGAGCGGAAGAGGCTCTCAAAGTTTGTCCAAAGTAGAGATGCCTAATCGTGCACCTGGAGCATCAAGCTCCACCATAGTCCTGCTGCTGCGTGTAGTAGGCTCGCCGCGAGGATCACCATGAGGTCTGCTGGTGTCCTCACTAGCCTAAACACACGTACCACTGCCTCCAGCCAGTCCTCGGTTGCCTGGGGATCCGTCTCCCCGTGAAACCTGGGTGGTTTCTGGCGCTGAAACTCATGCAGTGCGCCGAGGCGACGTGCATCGTCAGCGGCTGGTGCTGGAAGTATCGGTGGCTCGACGGGTAGAGCTACTGCCGGTGCCACTGCTGACAAAGGGCCCTGCACCGAGGCCCCGTCGCTCGGTGGGCTGTCGTCACACTCGACTCTCGGAACCCTAGCTGGCTGCCGTCGTGGGGCCATCCTTAAAAGGAAACACGTGCGCCACAGTCAGAATAGTATACCTGGTGAGCTGATATAAGTAATCACAAAGAAAACTTCGAAACACACATGAAATAAATGTTTTCGTGCATTAAGTCGAAAATCAGAAGTCAGGGTCCTGGTGTACGGATACGTCGGCTGCTGCACCAACACTGGACTCCCTGGACTGATAACCACACTCAATACGCTAATCATTATTGCTTCACAAAGAAAAGATCAGAGTTCGCGGTAGAACCAAACTTCTCTGATACCAATTTGTCACGACCCGCCCTCGGGGTCCGTGTCGTGACTACCCCAAGCCCGCCTTCCATAGGCCAGGGGCTGGCGACTAGCACCAAGGCATAAATCCTGGTAAAAAGGTAAGGCATTGCCTTTGTAAAGTAAACAAACACCACAGAGTAAGCAAGAGGAAAGTAAACACTAAGTATAGGCAGAGTATAACTGAAAGTGCGGAAAAGTAAATGGGCCAGTATACAAACCCAAACTGAAAGTAAAGTACAACTCGAAAGGGAAAACAGCAACTGAAAAGTAAAAGCCGCTACACCGTGCTGTCCTCTGGAAATCCCACCTGAAGGGTGGGTACAGATAGCTCCACTGCTCCACGGGTCCCGCCGTCCGCTCCGAGCACGTCCCGCCCAGTGGTCCACCTCCAGGTACCGTCCTGCTCTGCAAGCCTCAGCTAAGATCAACGTTGTCCGTCGTCTACAACCAACACAACGTAGTGCGGGCAAAGCCCGTGCAGGGGTGAGTATAAGCTACTCAGTAGGGACCCCGAGACCCCTGAAGGTCTCTCAAATCCACAAAGGATAGACCATGAAGAAAGGTACAATCACGAAGTAACAACCGACACTGCTTAGGTATATGCCCATACATATACCTAAGTCATCAATTTCAAATACGCTCCAACCTCCGAGCCCAAGTACAACTCAGTCCACACAGGAAAGTAAACGTATTCCACACAGGAAAGCAAAACGTAATCCACACAGGATATCACAACACAATCCACACAGGAAAGCGACAGGATTCAGCTCCCACATGTATACTTCTTCAAAAGGCGATAAAGATGATCTCTGATCCATCTAAGTCGTCGGACCCACGAAGGATCGATAGGTAACTAACCCCCGCAAAAGACCCACACAAGATCGGGCTCACATAGGACCTGTAGGCGCTGGTTCACACAGGACCGCTGAGCGCAGGGACCCACACAGGATCGGACCCACACAGGATCGGGCCCACACAGGACCTGTAGCACTGATCCACGTAGGATCGCTGAGTGCTGTAGTCGTCGTCGTCGAATCCACACAGGATCTCTGTACTTTCTTCGTCGCAGTCACAGTAGCAGTAGCAGTAGTAGCAGTCACTGTAACAGTCGCAGCCAGTACTAGGGTTCCCGCACACAGCAAGCTCGTTCAGAGGGTCCGCTCCACGAGCCGAGAGGCTGATACATCAACTGTCACAATGTCCAGAGTTGATGTATCTAAAAGTTCAGTATCGTCAACAGGAACTCAACGCAACAGACGGTGCGTCGATCGGACGCCCGGTCTGAGAGTTATTGGCATTTTCGTCCCCGGGGCCAGGTTGGTTTTTAAGGCAAAACCAACCCGACCGTACTCCACCTGCGTCCAAACCTCGGGCGGAGTATTCCAAAAGAACCGTCTCACTAAGAGGAACACAACAATGCTGACGACACGTCAATCGGACGTCCGTAGCTCATGATATGAGTGTTTCCGCTCCGAAGGCCCGGTTGGTTTCGTGAACGAACCAACCCGGACGAACTCAAAGTGTTCCGAAACCCTGAGTGCGATATACCGAAACGACCGTCTCGATCCATGGATCGCGTTGCCGCAGACGGTTCGTCGATCGGAGGTCTGTGGCTCATGTTATGGCCAAAAGACCGAAACCGTCTCGAAACGGGGGGTCTGGGTCCGGGTCGACCCGACCCGGCCCGGCCGGCCAGCCGGCGGCGCGGCGGCCTGGCGCCACACGGAAGAAGCGCGCAGGGGGCATGGCCCCCGCTTGTTTCAAAAAAACGGTGCGGCTTATAGCCGCGCCTTGGAGAACCCCCCCCCCCCCCCTCGTGGGGGGCTTGCTTGAGGAAACCGGGGGGCCGCCTGCCCCCCTCAAAGAAACCGCCCCCCCTCATAAATGGGGGGGGGGGTTTAGAGAGTTGACCGGGGGAATTTATTCCCCTGGTCTTTGACCTTCCGGCCGGACACCTGGCCGGCCGGTTTTTCTCCAACGGGACCGGCAAGCCGATCCCCTTCCGGTTTTCGACTCCGGCGGCCCGGCGTGCCGCCGGTCTTCCCGTCCCATCGCGGCCCGGAACCGACCGCGGTGTTCGTCGTCCGGCGCGGTGCGATGGCACCGCGCCCCTACGCCGCGCCTTTGATTCCCTTCGACGCGGCGCGATGGCGTCGCGTTCTTGATGATCCTTCCACGGCGCGGTGTGATGGCGCCGCACAATATAAGTGTGCGAAAATCCGCGTGGTGCAACGGCACCACGCCATCTTGTTTCATCCGCAAGATAAATCAACAAAAACAAAGGAGGGGGTTCGTCCGTGTTCATGCGGTCCGGCCCCCTCAAGTTAAATGATAACACATAATGAAAATCCTCACATTAGTCATGCTATATCCACGAACAAGGATAAATAAATAAACAAATAATAACAACCCCTACCTTGGGTTCAAGTTTGAAGATTGTCAACGACCCGCGGAAGACAACGTCGCGGAGGTCGGGCGTCGCGGTAGTCGTTCGTCAAATCCGATGACGAAGAGGTACGTCCGAAGAGGTACGTCGTTGGCGAATCTTCGTATGCCGATGAAGGAAGTCCGACGAGGAAGCGGTGTTCCCTTTCGTTGACACGGAAGACGAAGAAGAGAGGAGCGGCGTTCTTCGTCGGAGCTTGAGCGTTCTTCGTCAAGTCTTGAGCGTTCTTCGTCAAAGATTGAGCGTTCTTCGTCAAAGTTTGAAGAAGAAGGAAAAGCTCTCAAAAGCACTCAAGATGGATAAACAATTCTAACCAAATAAAATAAGATAGAGACTTATTTTATTCACAAACTTAACAAATTGAATTTCAAAGGTTTGAAATTCAAAAAAGATAACTCCAAAATTAAATAACAATTTGTCATGTCATATAAAGAGGGGTTAAAGGGAGTTTGAGAGAAGATGGAAGGTTTAGGTTCGTGTGGGTCCCACCACACGTAATCCTCTCAAGGGAGGTTAAGTGGGTGTGGGTCCCACCCCTAACTTCCTTTGAGAGAAGTTAACCAACAAAAGTAAAATAAAAAGCGTTCCACATTTTTATTCAACTTTTTTATAATTCTCCCAAAAACTAACTTTCGTCCCGCAATAAACGCAACTTCGGAAAAGGTCTCCTTAAGCGAATATCGGCGCTGCGAGTTCATCGGTGCCCTCAGATTTCAATTCCGAGCACCGGATCAAAAGTTAGGAATTCCCGCTCGTTCGTTCACTGAACGTACCGGTGCCAAGCATCGGAAATTGATTCCGGGCACTCCGGGCCTCGGAATCAGGTGCCGTCTGAAACCGCGCTCTTGTAAAATTCCAAAGAAAATTAAGAAAAAATTTCCCTTGAATTTTACGGGTCTTTACAGAATCTTTACAAATTGAATAATAAAATGAATCTAGTATAATAATATATGGAAAATAATTTTTTTAAATTCTTAATTAAATTAATAACATGTCCACAAATAGGATGAATATGACTGCATAATATTCACTATATTTAGCTATGATTACAAAAAAATGTATCACACCACATTGATAAATTTGATAGAACATACTCCAAAAATCTATGTGTAAGTTATAATTATAGAAAAAAGTAGGTAAATAATTTTAATAAACCCATATATATTAACAATAAAGAACGTATAAAATAATAGATAAATAGTCCCCAAATATAGTTTAAATGGAATAATGATTTCACCATCAAAAATAATAAATATGAATTTAGGCCATGACTTGTTGGGTACTGTTGATGCTTTGGAAATTTTGGCCACATGGATATCAATTATTGGATCATTTTTTCAATGTAATTAGAACAAAGAAGTCCAACATGAAGTGGGTTTATTGTGATTGAAATGGTAAAATCATCTTTGTTCACCCAACTACTATAAAATAATAAATTTCCACTAACATCCAACATATTATGATTTATTGAATATTTTTTTGGAATATCTAACAGTAATGGAAATAGTAATGAAAATATATTATTTCTTTCTATGAATCCCAAAATAGGTACTACTAATATAATGACGAAAAATATAAAATAATATTCAAGGATGATAGATTGAAAATATGACTTAGGGTGGAAACAAAAATAATGAAACAAGAATATTTAAGTGATGATGAAATAATATTGATATATAATATCCAATAAATGATGTTACATATATGGATGAATTTGAATCCTCATTAAAAATTATTAAACTATATGAAATATTCAATTCATTAGAAAAAAATATATAAACAACATAGTCAATTTGAGAAATGAACATGTGCATTGGAATGGTATATGCTATATCTATTATAGAAGATGAAATTCACCCAAAAAAACCTATGAAGATTAACATATAGAAAGATGGGAAGCTGTAAATAATATGTATATTGTCTATGAATAGTTATAAAATTTTCAGGACAATTTTATAATTAGAGATAATGCTTTTTAATAACAATAAGAATTATTGGGAATGAAAAAGTGGTGTAATAAAGAACATTGATGATAAGAAGATATATAAATATATTTCAATTGTCTGTATGGTTGTATGGCCATAACAGCTGGAGGAATGAAGTATGTTGGATATACCAGGAAATAGGAAAATTTAATTTAATTTTCCACCAACGGTTATGAATATTACACCACAAGATGGTCTAATGTGAATAGATGAGCCAAACCCCCAATCCACACATGATGTTTATTGATTTGTTAAACATAGATAAATATATGTTGATAAATTAATTTACTAAAATGAGTGTTTCTAAGCTGGGAATAGATTATCATCCCTTTTTACCTATATGATAATTTTTTAAAATATACACCTTATTTCAACATTTTTCATAAAAACCCTTCTATAAAAAAGTTAAGAAATTGAGATGATGTTAAGGGTGAGTGTTAAACCAAAATGATGATGTTCATTATTCTTTATTTTTTTAATAATGAAAACAAATATATTATGTTAAACCAAAGAGTTATAACACTATTTGATGAATTGTTTTTGTTTTGATGAATGAAGTTCCAATAAACAGAATTCTATGATGAAATATAATGTAAAAATAATATATAATCCTCGAGATATATTTTCTATAATCCATATTTTATAACAATATTGAGGAAAAACTTTTAAAGGGAAAATGATTTATTGATTAAAAATTTTATATTATATTCTAAAGGATGATAAAAATAGACCAATGTGATGATTGATTTTTTTGATATGTTTTTATGATTGATCCCAAAAAGAAAATTCAATGAAAATGTTAAAAAATTCCCTAAATGATGTTTTAAGAAGTTTACATCCCTTTAAAAAATTGCATGACAACTTCAATGTATTAGTTAATCACTCTTTTTTTCCATACCATTTTTGGTTCACATTAATATTGAGTCATTTAATTTTAGTGTTTTTTATTTAATAGAATTGATGCATCTATTTTCACATGTAGTTCATAGTTTATACTTATTAGGGAAATAGGAAAATTGGGAATAATGTTCTTAAATAAATTTAATATATCATAATGGGGGATGGGTTCATAATCATATCATTTAGGCGGAGATAAAAGTGTTCCCTCACATAAATATCTTGAAAATAAAAATATTTTGAATTCATTGTAAATAACATGGGGAAATATCTCATTGAATTTAAATATAATATTTTGTAAAAAAAATTTAGCGATAGAGAATGATTTTTCCCATCTGGTTATGATCTTATTATACTTTATATATTGTAAATAATTTTTTATACTCTAAATGAGGATGTTAATGGTAATTTAATGATTTATATACCTAAATATTATCTTTCGAAAAAGTCTACCTAAATAATGTAGACAAAGGTATAACCATAAGAAGTATAATTTTATATTTTGTGGAGGTGATGATGTTTTGTAATATTCTATTATGGAGGTTAAAAACGTTTTAAGAATATTTGAAAAATGACATTATTAAATCATTTTTTACAATGTTAGGAATTTTTTTAGCAATTCAGAAGATTCTGAACTAGTCTCATGTTACTAGAATCCTGAATATTATAATTATTAAAATGAATTTTAATATGCTTCTACAATGTGGTATAAGTCATTGTTGGAATTACAATGGTTGTGTTATAGTTATTCTAGGATCATGTTGTTGTGTTAATATTAACCAGTCGGAGAAATATATATAATGATGGATCTAGTATATCAGATGAACCCGTCTATGATACCAGAAATAGAACACCGAACAGAGGTGATTAGGTGATAATGTTGTGGTATGAATTCTGATTTCTTTAGATACTTAGGAACCTGTATATTGTCTATATTCCAATAGTTGAAACATATTTTCATATGATTACATAATTAATTAGAAGTTAAGTGAATTCAATATGGCGTAGATCTATATATTTCATAGAGTTTGATATAAAATTTATTTTTAAAAATGCATAAGGATAAAAATAAATATTTAAAAAAGTGTTATTAGATGAAGAATTATTTTTTAATAAAATTATATTATTCTATATGAAAATAATGTTTTATCCTATTATCGTGATGACAATAGTATTGTTACAACCTGTAAAATTATATATTACTTGAATTATGGAGGATTCTACAAAATTAAGGCTATCTATTTGAGTCCATTGGATGAAGACATAACATAATTAGTTTTGAATTATATTGAATATGTTCTCCTACATTAAGGTGGGTTCATATAGATCCATTTGAAGATCATTAGATGGACATGTTCAGTGATCAGACAAAGATCTATGATGACATAATAAATATTTTTATGATTTCATCTACTAAAGAAACATGATGGTCCTCATAGTGAATAAGGTTGTATGAAGACATAGACAATTTTTTTTCAATTTTATGGTCAATTAAAAATCTCCTACCAATAATGGATTAAAATGTTTATTAATTTTATTTTATGAAAGGGGGAACCATGGTGACATTTTTGATCTAGGATGGAGACTTCTTGTTTCATCAGATGAATGAGAATTTATAAAGTGTACATGATTTTAATAGTTGGTTGATTATGTGAATTTTTACAGGTCCGTAGCTATTGAGTTAAGAATGATGTTTTAGTTGATGAGGAGTTTCCAGAATAACATTCATCAGATGAATGCTTTCATCATATAGAAAGAATAGATGAAGAGATTCTGACTAATCATAAAAACAATTCTAGACAAAAGAACTAGTGTTCAAAAAATAAAATAAAATATATATAATTAGTCATAGAAGATTTGAGTTTATCATAAATAGGGGATCTATTAATGTACATTATATTAAAGGGATTTGAACATGATTTTGATCAAATATTTCTATTATTTCATTGGAAACACAAATGAAGGACATAGTTAAAAGAATCATTATAAGAATATATGATTTCCTACTCATGATGACGTTGATTAGATTTATCAACGATTGTTATCTATCTGAGTGAAGAATCATTATATAAGATCAACAATACTATGTTTAAAGAAGATAATATAAGGTTGTAGATGAAAGAGTTTTCATGATTTTTTAAATCAATTTAAATGAGTTGAGAATAATCCATATATTTCTAGTTATGTGTTACATTAAAAAACAAATATGGGATATTCTAGATGAAATATTTTATTTCCCATCATTGTATTTTGAGGCATGCATATTTAAAATAGAGTATATATAGATTTTAATAACATTATTCATGTAAAAAAATACAATAATGTGATTCATTGTTCTGATAACTATATATTTCCGAAAAAGGAAACATTTCATTGATGAAGATGAATTAGATAGAGGTACTGGGTAGATGTGTACTGACAAGAGGTTTTGATCCTATGAATCAAAACGAGTATTTCAAGTCATAGGTACAATTGATAATTACTTTTCATAAAAAGGTTCTAGTTTGAGGATAATTGATTTGAGGCACACCAGCTAGAGGTATACTATATGGATTTTGGGAAGAAGAGCTTTTGTTTTATATTTTAGAGGATCAGATGATAGAGACATACCTTAAGATTGGTCAGACGCATCAGATGAGGTCATTATAGATAAAATAAGAGGTGCACTGAATGTAGTATACAAAAAAATATAATTATGATTTTCTAGATTATTTTTCATATAACTTATTATATGTCTTTATATTATTTATTATAAAAACATAAGAAAAGTTTATAATTTACAGGATTTATTATAATATTTTATTTTAGTATATTGAATTATTTTAATTATAGTTCTATCAAGTATAATTTCTAATAGGGAAATTTGTTAAAGTGTCTTCTAAATAAATCAGTAACAGGATGAAATATAAATACATATCAATTTTAATTGATGAAAATATTATTAGTGTAAGAATACATGGACTGATGAGTGTCATCATGATATATATGTAGGTTCTCACACTGATATCTATCATTCTAAAAGTACTTTTGTGTTTTTGTCCTTATATCATATGTATTTCATTAGGCTAACGTAGTGAAGAATATTTTCTTAAAATACATACATCTTACACAATAAAAGTTTTCTCATCCAATTGAAGTATAAAATAAATGATATTGAATATATTCAGAAAATATTCTCACTAATGATTCACCCCCATCTAAGAGTGACAACATGATCCTCCTAGGAATCTATATATTAATTGATCAACTGGAAGAATCTTCTTTTGAACAATTTTAACTCTTTTATATAAGTATATACATTAGTATTGAATTTTTAGTCAATATATCACACCTTATATAGTATAGATAATTCCTTTATTTCATTAATGAAAAAATAAAAACTAATAGATCCAAATCACGAGTCAAGTAATTTTTCTCATGAATTTTTAATTTCTGAGTCCCATAGGCTATCACTATAACAATATATAAGAGGACATGTCAAAGTCCATATATTCATTAATCACTATATATCACAAATACTTCTACACTGGTGGCTATGGTAATTATATGTTCACATACCATCCTTCTATCATGTTTTTGGAAGTTCTACTATGATTCATTAGACAAAAGAACACAACCACCTTATGATTGAAATTGGTTAGTGTGTTTTATTATCATGAAAAATATAACAAATTTAATTTTCTAGATCCCAACAATGTACTAAAACTATCGATGATGGCTACTAAGGTAAGTCTATTTCATTTCTCAATAACTTATTTCTTCGAATAATCCATCGATATAACCTCACATGAAATAATATGATCCAATAATGAGATTTTTTAAATAAAATGTAACAATCTTTAATTTTGGAATATAACTCTTCCTTCCTCATGGTCTTTCGAAAAAACCTCATCTATTCTTTATGCTCTTAATTTACCATCATATAAATTAGAATATGATCTATAATTTATACCAAAAAATGACTACAGTGTGGGAAAAAGACATTATTCATTAATTTTATAAAGACAATGTATTCATTGGTTATTACAAATGAATTTACTATAAATTCATAATGAACATACTACATATGGAAGGATTTCATGTGTATATCCCCCTAAATAACCTATAGATTGTTATATCAAGATTGATCATCAATCTTGGAAAAATATTATACTCATAAGAATTGATAAAATATATCATTAATACCAAGTAGGGGAAATTTTTTCTCAATAATGATTAATATAAGTTCTCAATATTCAATGCAATGACACATTGATCCATATTTTTTATTTTATGAATGAATAGGTGAACCCCATGGTGAAGTAGTAAGCTGAAGAAATTAATATTATATATTATATTGGAGTTTAATATTTATTTAATTCCACTAAATTAGAGAAATTCTATATATATTCTATGAAATAGGTGTATAATTGGGTATGCAATTTATTAAAAACTCAACTCCAATATATAGGGGGAAGAATAAGAAAATATTTTGGAAATAAATCAATAAATTAATGTACAATAGGAATATAATAACGCTGATTTCCTTACCAACTACATAAAATAAATATCCCATGAGAATAGGGATTAAAACCAATATTATAGAATAATATTTCATTGGGATTTCATGTACACCGTCACTCCAATAGAAAATCACAGGATTATTATTAATATCAAATGTAACATTTCGTACTCAACAATTGGTATGGTATATATACTATGAGAGACAACATATGACCATAATTTAATCAAATTCAACTAAATGATGAATAATAATAAAACTGGAATAATATTACCACAATCTATTATCATATACTGTATATAGGCATCGAAAGTGATCATCTTACATTTATGAGTTTTCACCACAAAATAAACCTCTAATCATTGTGTTGGTTGTGTAAGAACTATAAAGAAATATAACGATATAAATGATTGTGAAGTAAATGAAAAAAATAATACATTTTAAATTTTATAGTTGATAATAAATATAACATTCACTAAAACATTATAAATATTCACTTTGAAGATGGTAATTACAAAAGTTTCACTTCTACACCAGGATTATTTAATGATTATTTTAGATGATTCATATAAAATTGGTTTGACTAATTTCCCATCTCATTATGGTTGAAGCATAGAATAGTTGTGACTTATTTATTTTTCTTTCATTTATTATAATTTGAACACATTTTTATATACTTAAAACAAGATAATTCTCCCATTAAGAAAGTAAATGGGAGTTTCTTTACAAAATTATCACATGTGGGAAATCAAATTATCTTTTTCTTCTTACATTACATGGTTATTTTTATGACACTAATTCAATTCTTTTCAGGACTTATTCTTATGTTATTATTCAATGAATATTGTTTATCTATATTTGTGGAACAAATTCTATTTCATAATATGATAAAAACATTTGAGAAAATAGTTCCATTAGAGACTTGTATTAATACTACCAACGAAATAATCAAGATTTCATTTTGATTTAATTTTTAGACTACAAAATTATTTTAATGATTGATATGTCTGCTACATACTATGTCATGCCTTATTCTTCCTTCTTCTCTAATGTGATGTACATCCCCTCCATTCGAACACAATATTCTCAAGGGAGATATTTCACAAAATATATCAATTTAATTTTTCCCAATTGTATTCATTATATTTCATTATCCTTTTACTATTTGGTATAATTGAACACCATTGATCGAAAAGTCTTTTAAAATAATCATTATTTCAATAATCTATCAAATTTTATTACTTCCCAAATACTATAATATCATTATAATGGGCATAATCTAGTATTCATCTACTGTTGAATTAATATTTAAATTTAAATATAGAGGTTTATATCATATGATGTGATCGAGGAATTTTATTCACATTATGGACAAAAAGGTTCTTATATATAGAAAATTTTATTCATCATAACTTTTATATACTTCCCTAATATATCCATTACCTCTTATATTGAGACATTAGATATATTGTCTTTCTTGGTAGGGGAATTCATACCTTTAATGTGGGTGGATATACTTTTTCTTCCATTATGTAACATCCCAGAACAATGACACACAACTTATTAGATGTAATAATCATATTGAATATTTATGCATAAATAAAAAACCATTAAAATGTAATTTTTATCAAATACTATAATATTTTTCATAATTCTTATGTTAGTTATGTTACTATAAAATCTAGTTCGCAAGGTTCCTATTGAGTTTCTATTGATATAAACTATAACTAGATACTTGCTACATATAGTTGGTCTCTAAATTATATCATATACACAATTTGCTACATTTAAAATCAAATATGATTGATGTATTTTGGTGTCGTGGAAAAGTATATTTATACATGTTTCAAAAATTTCATTAAAAATATATAAAATCATAGCATGCAATTTTTTTTCATAAATGGTATAATCCATAATATATATAATCATATAATGGGGAACTAAAAAAATTAATTGTGAACTCAATTCCTTAGTAATAGTTATGTAGAACAAAATATAACATGAGTAAATATTTCATAATCAATGTGGAAATATGGATAATAAAAAACATTTCATTCAATAGACAAATTGTGTTAAATGATGATACATGGATAATTTCAACATAATAATCACATGTATGATGGAAAATTAATTATTAATAAATTATTAGAATAATTTTGGATATTCATGATCAATTTCTCTCAACCAAAATAACATGAATTTTATGGTCATTCAATCTCAACTGGGGAATTATTCTTAAAATATGGGTCTGTGTAAATTAAATACCCCTTAAAAATGGCACATCAAATGATTGTATTATAATAAATATGGATTCATAAATAATATATCAATAACCATGAACCACCTGTCACTTACATGTTGAATAAATTTCTCATATTTTGAATGATCAATAAAATTCATTCACATATTTTCTTATAAGTAAAATATTATCTATATTAAATCATGAATTTTGAATCATAATATTTCATTATCATAAAACATATATAAAAGTATTTATAATGATATAATTGGATCATTTTACCATTATCATCAAAGGGTATTATTATAAAACAAAATACCTTTAAAATTTCATAGGAACATTTATAGAGGAAAATATTGTTTTCAGCTTGAAATAAACTATTTAAAATAAATAAACTACTAAACATATTATTGAATAAAATTTATGAAAATTAAAATTGAAAATGTAAATTAAATCATCAACACAAGGAATGCTAATGATTGTTGTAATATTAATTTATGTGGTGTATGTTAAAATAATGATTATGTCCATACATTTTGTAAAAAATACATTGCATGGAAAATTAAAAGAAGATTCATTTTAAAAATTTGATAAAATGTAAAACATGGTTAAAAATAACTTTGATAAATATTTATATAGAGTAAATATAATATTTAATTCATTTTAAGGAAAATATTTACACAAAAGAAGAAATATTCCTAAGAAAATAATGAAACAATGTATATTTTTATTGAAAACATTTTCCGTGACATTTTATATAATAACGAGAGAAATTTTTACAATTAAATGAAAATTACATGATTAACAAGAGGTTAATAAAACCAAATGGGTGGATTATATATGTATTATATTACTTTTTTCCATATAAAGTCAATCATGGACAGTCAAGAAAAAATATGAGATAATAAAAGAGATACCTTACATCATGTTTAAATTCCATCATAAGTGATTTAAACCTCCTATATTATAAATTTATATTTATTAAAATTAAATATATGATAAATATACATTCTTATAATTTCATATATTATCAACATAATACATTCCAACACCCTCATATCTATAATTCATTATAAAAATCATCATTTCTGAGTGTTAAATGTTATATTTTCATGAATGTTTAGGATTGGTAGTATTAATATTTGTTAAATGTAGATTATTACATAATATTTATAATCAAGATAATGTTATAAATTTCATAACTATTCATTATATAGATATGAATAATCATCTTTGAAATAAAGAAAACAAAAATGAATCACATCATGTAATAAAGGTTGTAGTCTCTACTTATGCACGAGTGAAGTTATCATTTTTTAATGAGTTGAATGTTAAGATAGTAAATTATATCATATATTTATATAAGCATATTTTCTTCATGTATATAATTTATATATATTAGTTCATTATTTATAAATATCAATGTAAAATGGAGATGAAAAATGAATATATAGCAGTGTGCTCGCTCTAAATCATACGTACAAATGATAATTTTTATAATATTACATAGGATATAGAAGAGAAGAATAATTGTTTTACATTAATAATTTAAACATAAAAGTATATTTATTTTATTATATTCACTATTTTATGATGGATAAAATTGATTTACATTATGTATAAGAAGAAATATTTTTTAAATAGTCATAAAAACTGTTACCCTTATTCAATAGAACTCATTTTGATCCTTAATGAAAGATATTTAGAATGGAATTTTAAGAATAAAATTACAATAGATTCATTACTATGATATATTAAAATATTATTTTTAATATTATTCTCTAGATGACTGGACCGTGCATTTGTAAAGAAGAAACTCAATGAGTGTACTTTTATAAGTGGTAGAAATGAAAAACATGTAATATATACAATGAATTATGTATAATAAACTCATTTTCATGTAACATTTTCACAATGTGGCTATAATTTAAAATATAAGTAATTATATGGAATTAATAAATTCAATTGAATAAATTTGGATAGGTCTATGTGGTATTTTAAACAAAATCGTTTAGTATCAGTCATTTGATAATGCATTTTGACCTTAAAAACGGTAATGAATTAGTCAATTATAAAAAATGATGGAGTGGGTTAATGATTGTTGATTTATATTACGAGGTTTCCTCTTATAATATTTTTAGGATTTGACAATAATATTATAATATATTTTTTAAAATAAAATACAATTAATTTCATTTTAAGAACTATTCAAATAATTTGACATTAAAAACATCCTAAAGACAATTTAATTATGATATAATTCTTTTATCCATCAATATTATATTATTATTAACTATAAAATTCATTTAGAGTTATAATTCATCAAACATATAATAATTTTAATGTTTATAAATTATTTACATTGATATCTCCTCTGCTTTCACAAGCACTATGGCAATATTATATAAGAATTTATGGAAATTTTATAATCTCTAAAAAATATAACAAATTAAAACCATTAAAATAATATCATTTTTCTAAAAATGATATTTAATCTTAATTTTGTACATATTTTTATCAACATGTGAACATAAAATAGAAATTTAAAAGCAATAGGGTGGCCTTTTATATTTTTCTATTCAAAAAATATTATATATGTCATTATCTACAAAAATGGAACGAAATAGCAATAAATTCAATAATTTTGTGATTATATATGAAATAAAGTAATGGAATATGAAAAATTTTAGTTTTAGGTTATCTTTTTTGCTTACCATGTTAGTTATAAAGTTAATTAACCTCATTTACCCTTTCCTATGTTGTCAAAAAATTTCGTTTCTTATTATTAATTATGATGTCCAAAACATTTGAAAAATTTAAATATAATTATTTATTATTATTCTAAATATATAATGAATTTTATGTGATTCAAATTCCTTATTCTGTGGATATTCTTTTATAATAAATACTTTAAATTAAATGGAAATTAATTTTATGAATAATACATTTTTGGATTTAAATGTATTTTAATTTCATGATAAAGTATAATTTTGATCCAAAATATATAAATTAATTATTTTTTTAAAAAAATTGTCTATTTATTAAAAAAATTAAATAATTTCACTTAAATTTAATAAAAGAAAATATATTTGTCTTATTAAATATATATTTATAGCCTTCATTAATAATATATCATTTTTTAGAATATTATGAAAAATTAACACTAAAATAATTTCAATATACTAGTTTCAAATATGGTAAAATTATTATAGTTATCAATTTATTAAAGTAAAATTAATTAATTATAATATATTCAAACAATATTGAATAAAAATTCATGCTTAACGAAAAAATGAAGCATACAATATCATTAAAAAAACTTGATGGCTTATTTTATTAGAATTAATAAATACACAAAGTAAAACATATAAATATAATTTTGATAGAGTGTTTATTTATATTCATATCATCCAATACAATTACTAGATAATAACTATCAAATAAAATATTTTAATTGAATATAATAGTTATTTTAAATTCAGTGTTGTTTATATATTATTGTGTCAATAAATGAATTTTTCATGAATAGAAATATGTCATAATATATTAAGGTGTTACAATGATACCCTTTTAATAGGAATAATTTTAAATAAAACATTTTCTGTCATTTTGGAATTAATTTTTTATTCTATCACGAATATGGAAGTGTTTCCTTCTATCTTGAAATTGATGAAATAATATCATCAAAATTGTGATGAAATCTATGCCTATTGAAGTGATTTTGATCATATCCTGAAAAAAAAGTAATCAATAATATAAAGAAATCAACAATATTTTTCTAAAGGAATACCATCCTGATGAAAATTTCCATTAATATTGTTAGTATCATTTTTCTTGATTGAAAACTGATGGAGGCATCTATATCAATCATATCGAGGAATTCAGGAAAAGCATGTATTCAATGAGTTCCTTGAAAGAGACAATGGGTCAGTATTTTCAGTCTAACCATATCCATGAAAAATATTGGATGAGTTCCACTATGATTCATAACTTCTCTACTATGACCTCTCATTTATAGAAGGGTATCTAAGGATACTTGAACATTATTCTTGAGAACCCTCAAAACTTATTTTTCATTATTATATTTCATTGTATGAAGATAACTAGGTTAGTTATTCAGTTTAATGTTGATTATATCTATTTCGGTGTGACATATTATAAGATAACGCACATTTAATGGTGATTTTTCAAAATAATTATTTGTTAAAATTTTTTATTCAAGTTTTTTATATGTTTCATTTGAATATGAGTAGACTCTGGGGGTTTCATAAGTGTTGGAAAAATTAAAAAGTTAGAAAATAGGCTATACATGGTAAGGTGAATAGTCTGCACAAGTACACGGGTGGTTATCAAAAAACTAATTTTTAATTAATTTATTATTTTGAAACAATTTCATAAGATTCTATATTAATATGTGCATTTCAAAAATCTATGTCGTATGTGAATGTTATGTTATCTTGGCTCATGTTTTTTTGAATCCTTTATGATTTGTGTCTTATAAAATAAAAATATTTATAACATGGCTCTGGGTGATGATATATTATATGAATGTTATGGTTTTCAAAGGATAATAATATTTTATCATACCTTTGTGCTCCTGATACTATTATGTGATCATTTATGTCTCCCCTGTTCAACCTTACTAAGCATCTGAGTTCACTATTTTGTATGATTTATTTCTCCATGTTCTAGATATATTCTTTATGTATGATTTGTATAAAAAGTGTTCAGGTTATGAAGAAATTAGGGGGAGATTATTTAGATTAACCATGACCCATGTTTTAAGAATCCAAATTTCTAAAGACACTAATCGTTTATGTACTATTAGAGTAATTATATAATGAGAAACGAATAATCACATAGTTATATGTTATATAATATTTTGAGATTACCAAGATATTACATAGAGGCACTCTTGAGTTGATTTTTTACATTACAACTATAAATCCCCATGGATTGAAATGAATATTTGTGTATTTAATCTGTCTCGATTAGTATAGTCTTGATATAATCTTAAATTATGCTTTACGCACATCTCTCCTTCATTGAGGGTTGGGGTTCATTCTGTCATTGATGGATCAAGATTGGGTTTTTTAGTTTGTGGTTCCATTCTCCCATTTGGATTTATTCATTCCTCTCAACAATATAATTGGGACCCTATTATTAGTGGTTTTATAATCCCATGATTATAATATGTTGTTTCATAATGAAATTACTATCAATTGAAACCATTTTATTCTTATTTTATTTTAAAAAGATTTCAAATTTTTATCCAAATAAATGATTTGGAAAAAATTATAAATGTTTTCAGATGGAATGGTGTGTGGCATGCAGTCTTATGGAATTCTACATTGAATTAATGTTTTTTGGAATATAATTGGGGTTTTAAATGGTTTATGTGAGATATCACATTGATGATAATTCTTGATAAATGAAGGCATAAAATATTTTATGATCTTTTAATAAAATGTTTATTAAGAAATACTATTGGGTGAAAACTATAAAATGTTGGGTTTTGCAATGAAATGGAATTTAGGAATATAGATGTAGGGGTACTTGAATGAAGAATGATGAAACTGATTTGAGACAACTGAATTTCTCCTTGATTGATTTACATGAATCACATGGGATCCTGAGTAGTTATGTGGGTAGTCTCGGTCATGGATTCAAGGAATTTACTATCTATAAGTTGCATTGGTTTGATTATTTCTACTCAAACTGAACCATTATTTGGGACTGTTTCATATTCATGGTGATGGATTCCTATTTCATTAGGGTTTATATCTATAAGAGTTTTTATTTCTGGTTCAATATTTCACTAAATTGTTTCAGGGTCCCTAAACTTTTACCCCACTAACCCAAGGTATTATAACCATAGTTCTATGGTTGAAAGTGATTTAAACATTCTAATGTTTATGAAATATTTCAATCATTTAATTTGATAGAAATTATTAATCATGAATGTTTTATTCATGAAATTGAAAAGTTTTAAAATTCTTATTTTATTACAAATTGGGAAAAATATTGTAAATTTATTTTTTATTTAAAATTAAACCATATGTTTATTATTTGATATGGGATTATTATGAAGTTTCATGGACTGATCATACTAGGATAATACTACTCACACACAATATAATCTATTTGTTGTCTATTGGAATTGTTTTTCTTGGTCTAAGTAATGGATATACACCACATGAGGATAGTGGGTGTTCGTTATAGTAGGACTATAGAAGTTGTTGGTGGTAGGAATAGTACATGTTCCACATATTACCATTAAATAATGTGAATATGTCATCATTGATTATATGATATCATATTCTAGACTATGTTATTGTAGTTTTTACTTATTAACCATTTGGTATCTTTATATTGATCGTTATTTTGAAACAAATACTATATATGGTTCCATATTTGATACTCACATTTTTTATTTTTCTAAAGATAATTCATCCACCATGATCAATTTATTTATTCATAATAATTAATTATCAGCCTATGAGGATGGGTAATTACCTTTGGGATATTTGTAGTCTACATCAGTTTTTGGATTTGAGGGTTATCTGGTTTAGTTTATGAAAAGGTGGTATCAAATAGAGGAGGGCTGAGTATCCTCTTGGATATCAGTATACAGTTTGGGATATTGTGGTAGGCCATAGGTAATAATATTGGGAACTATGGGGTGGGTTGGTAGTGAGTTCATGGACAACTCTCATCATATTGATCCATAATATACCATGCGTAATTGAAAAAATGTGACTTCATTGAATTTATTTATCTAATTCCATAACATTCCAATTTTATTTGATATTTGTGTTACCTATTTGAGTTTTGATGAATATAGTTCATATTCACGAAACTATTGACTACAAATTCTTTACTTTTGATGTTGCTATAATCATTCCCCCATGAATTATTTTTGATCAAAAAATATGAGGAAGCTACTAACGAACCACATGAAGTGATCCATATAATTTAATTGAACTTCATTAAAGTAGATGTATTTTTGCACATTACTCTTGGACAAGGAGATTCATATTCCACCATTCGGACTATAATAGTGGAACCTTAAAAGGACTATAGAATATATTAATATAATAATTTTTTATAACATAAACCACAATCTTTGATGGGTAATGTAATTACTAAGAGGAAGTATATTGGTTTGGAAGGATTGAATGACTCATTATGTTCATTGTGATTATAGATTTCAATATGGTTATGTTTCTTGATTATAATCATGAGGGTGCATTAGGGAGATGGTGGGATGCTATAATTCTAGAAAATAGTGAAATGAGGCATTAGAGTGGAATGATTTTAATAAAATTTTATAGAGCACATATATCTTGATTTGATGATATTAACTATGTCCATAGTGTTTATTTACCTCCACCAAGGTGATTGGAATGTGACATTATACATCCTTCATTTTTCGTAAATTTCACAATTTTTCCTACATGTTGTGCTGAATTATAAAAAGAACTATAATATGTTTTATATGGGCCTTCTACTAGATATCTATTATTGGATATTCATTATGAATCTCTCCACATATACTTATATACTTTATAGGGATGTGAATTAAAAATTGACATGATTTTTAAGTAAGGTTGGATAGTAATTCATCCTACTCTTATTTAAATATTTAATGGTTACATCAAAGAAAATACAATGTTAAATAATCCTTATGGAAGAAATATTAGTGTTGGGCCTCAACATAATTTTTTTTTCCATGTATATTTCAATATATTGAAATGTACTAGATCATTGTTTACAATATAGAAGATCCTGAAACTGAAGCTTGAATTCAAAGAGGAGCCAGATATTTGAAGCTCATAAATATGTTCAACAAACTATTTGATGATTTTTTGTTTTTTCACATCTCGTAATATTCATATTGGATCTTATTTATTATGATTGTTTGTAATGAAGTCAGATTATTCAAGAGTAACGGGGTTTCAATAAAATAAATTAGTAACAAAGTTACTTAACATAGTGGGAAAATATCTAATGTGAATTGATGTGTGTCTTAATATAGTGATTGGTTCCATTTATAATTCATTATCTCTATGACTACATAATTTTAGATTGGTGCCTCCCAATTTTTTATCAACCTTCACTATCGATCCTTTGAATATACCTATGGATAACTTGTCTTATATGATGGAAATTATAATTTCACTTAGAAATTAGAGAGATCAAGGTATATAACACCCATCTCTTGGTTTTTCTTTATCGAAGAAAAAAATCATCTAGGAAATTTTAATAATTGAAATAAATCCTTTATAAATTATCCTTGGAATGGATTTATTGGTTTCTGAGAAATCCCATATTTACTGTTATCATCAGTTGGTTTTTTTCTACCAATTAGGGGAAATTTCATGTTATTCAGTATGTATGGTACCCAAGGACTAGAAATGCTGGAACTATCATTATCAATTAGGGTAGGATAATGCCTCTGTATGATTCAAAAATAAAAAAGTATTTCATATATAGTGAACAACCTCTAGTAGCTATTGAATCTTTTGAGTTTTCACTATGACACATTTTGGGTTTAAAATCAGAGAGTTTTGGAGTTCATGATCGGCTTGGTTTTGGTTAATCTACCAATATCATTTTCCACATACAATATGTCACCTAATTAAATAAAATAATAAAAAAACTAGTTAGATTATTGGATTTACAAAGGCTTTATTTAACCAAACTCTGTCTCATTGGGAATAAATTGATTGTTTTTCATAGAAAGATGACAAGACCTTTCAACTGTGTGTTGATTAACAGATTCTCAATTGGGTTATGGTTAAGATTAAGTATCTATTTCCCTGTATTGATGATTTATTTAATTATTTTAAAGTGTATTAGTAGTTCATTATGATTTATTTCTATCCGTGTTACTAATAGATTAGAGTCAACGAGGATAACATAACAAATACCATATTCCCGATAATGTATATTAACTATAAGTATCTTGTTTTAATTTATATATAACCAATTATAATGATCTATTTATGTATTAGTTAAATGGGATTTTCCACAAGTATCTTTAAAAATATTATTCTATTCATGGATGAAATTTTGGATTACATAATTAATGAGTAGAATCATGTAAATTATTTTAGAGTAGTTTTGAATAATAGGAGGGATCACCGAATTAATTCCAATATATTTATAAGCCAATTATGGTTTTGGGAGATGAATTTATTGAGGCATGTGGTTTCACCACATGATACATGGTAGATCCTGATAATTTGGAAGTTTCCATGACTGGGGAAGAACTGTAGAATATCAATTAGTGGGTGGTAAACTTGAAAATGAATCTATTTTTTTGGATGTCTGGCATCAAATTTTTCCTAAAAGGTATGAAATGAGATAGTAATGAATTGGTCTCCCATTGTAATACATGTTAGTAGATCATGTTTGAGTATCAAACTCCCTATATCTTTCTTCAACTAGTCCTCATGAAATCCTAGTAGGGAAATTATATATCATTAGATTTTTGTTTTCTTTTCATGTACTCCATGTGGAATGAATATGAATTTGTTGGTGATTTACCAATTGAAAACATTACATCACGTTATTTATAAATCGAATAACACCAAAATAAGAAGATTCAAGAAATCTGTATGCATAAAAGGTTGTTATATTTCATAGCGTTTGGTTTACTATTGTTTCTTATAGGGATCAAAAATTGACATATCGTTTTGGGAGAGCCTTTCTATAGGAACTGGGATCGTAGTATATTTTCAGCATAACATGCCACCCTTTTATTTATTGTAATACAAAATAGGCTAAAATAATTCTTAATTACATGCATTTTTCTTGTCTACTTTATTTCAGAGTATCATGGTCTTTCTATATTGCGATGGTTGTGTTTTCCAACAATAATAACTACAATTAAACCATTACAATGGATCCATTTATGGACATTAATTTATGGATTTTTATGTATCCACGTAGTTTTTTATTGGTTTTTGATGTTTTCCTTATGAGTCTTTGATTTATCGAATAGATTATGAGGATGTTTTAGATTATTCTTCATTGGCTGGTGACAATTCATAGTCGATATAAATCTTATGAGGATGATTGCCAACTCCTATTGGAGTTATCAGTAGGTTATCATGTTTTTCAATATCCTCTCATTATTTTTGTCACTAAGCACATTGAAAATAGTATAAGATGGTACCAAAATATGTAAAACCATTGAGGATGTTGAGAATAATAGGATGGTGTATTTCCATTTGGACTTTCCACCATATATTACATCGTTCCATGATTTATTCCTCATGTAAAATATAATGAAATATATTTTATAAAAATATAATTTCTGTAATCAGGAGGACCATGATGTGAAAAATGATATTAACATTAATGAGCAATAAATCTAGGATTTTGAATATTAATTGGAGGCTCTTAGTGGGATTTTTATACCATTGGTCTGATAATTTTGGTGATATGGATCTAACTAGAATGATAAATGATTGTGTTATATGATGGTTAGAGAGAATCAACATCATTTATTGTTGGAGAAGCCTTATTTGTGAGGATATATTGGGTTAAAAAGTGATACGGTGTGGATAATTGTAACATTGTGACATTTTTGTAGCTATAAATTTGGATTTATTTTTATCGTGTTGATTTGAATGACAATTCAATGTTGATTCATAAATGTTTGAGCATTCTTATGTGGTCAAGATTGTTTTTTATTCTATTTGGTGACGTTGGGAGGTTTCCAAGGATTTTGTATTGTGATTACACTCATGCATATATCTAGAATAACTTTTTGATGTCCATAGACACATCGGGGGAATACTAGTAATAGGCTGTCCCTAAATGAATTCCACTAGCAGGCTACATGGAGTCTCCGAGCTATTTGATGGCAGTATAGTATAATAAAGGTCATACAGGAATGTAACTATCTATCTTATGGGGTTCTAAGTGTCCCAGGAAATCTTATTGGTTCCACCGGATATCCAGTTATACCCATCTAGGTGAGTATTTTTTGGTAAATTCAAAAATTCCATTTCCAAAACCCATATTTTTTTATTGGAGCATTGAATGCCTTTTGGTATGTTCATTATTAGTCTAATCATGAATTATACTATCTTTGTGTCTCTCATCCATTTAGGGATATTTATTATTATATAATTGATGGATCTATATCTTGAATTATTTATGTGTTATTAGGAACCCATATTGATTATTTTCTACCTATTGACTACCCAATTATGGATCCCTTACTCGATATAAGTCAATCTAGTGATTTATTTATGTTGTTTCATAATGAAACACATATAAATTGAAAACATTTTTTATTGCATGATATGAAATGGATTATTTATTGATTTTTTAATCTGGATTTGAGACTCCTTCCAAATTCCTTCAAATTTATTATTTTGTATTTAATTCTCTTAGAAACTGATTTTGAAATAATTTACTCATGTATATAAATTAATATTTTTTTGAAGTGATTTATTTGAAATATTTATTTAATGAAAATTATTGATTAATGTTGTATAAAATATTTTATGAACTTTTAATGAAATTATTTTTTACGAATGGAATGTGTTCTGAAAAAAAAATCAATTAAATTATGATCTTCGAAATGAGATTTAATAATTGAAACTATATTTTGGGATATATGAATAAAAAATTACGAGAATGAATTGAGATGAATGATTTTACTCTTGATTGATTTACATGAAACACATGGGATCTTGGGTAGTTAGGTGGGTAGTCCAAGATTTTAATTCTTGTTTTTGTTAGATCTAAGTGGTAATGGATTGAAAATGATAATGATAGTTGAAAATTGATGACAAAAGGGAGTTCATTCAATGGATGGATTCATATTCACCTTGTGCTTGAGAACTAGTTTAGTGTGAATACTTGGAGATATATTTAACTGAGATGTGTGATGATTAGTGAGATTTTTCTGACTAAGCCTAGAACTAATTACCATGGTTATATAGTCAAAATTGAAATATACTTTCCAATCATGATGTCATGTTTTATTCATTCCTTTTCGATAAGAAAATTGTAATCACTAATATTGTATTTTTACCATTGAAATTATTTAAAGGAATATTCTTTCCAAATTGAAATATAAATCATCATTCGAGGATTTATTTAAAAATTGAGTAAATTTTACATATTTTATATTGTCTGCTTAAGAAATATCTTGATGGGAACGTACAAGGATAGTTTTTCTCATACCTTAATGATTTTTTGGACGTATTTATACACCCTTTTTATATGACAATAAAAAGGAAATGAATAACATTGAGCCAGTGGGTAGTCTTGATAGAAATTCCATGGATGTTCGGTTAATAAGTGGTGTACATGATCGTCCTTTTAAAAGGTAATACTATGGTCTTGTTTTCATTTATTATTTGATTTCATAGTTTGGTAGATTTTTTTTGGATTTTTAATTGTCAATATTTTTGTAATTTTCTCTTGATGGGAATTTTTTCATACATTTTATTTATTGTTTCTTATCTTCAACTATTGTGTTAATTGTTCTTGTTTGGGGGTGAATTAATTTTCCATGAAAATTTTATTAATTGGATGGCTCTATTAAGCATCGTAAGGGAATCAGGAAAGCACTTTGAACCATTTCAAGGCTGGTTCAAGTTCTAGTTTATTCAATTATCCATGCTGACTCATGATAGGGGCCATTAGTGGTACATGTTCCCTATGATAAAATGAATTCATAGGTTTAATTATGTAGATTTATTTTTTCATTGGATATGTAGGAGTTATTGGTTTTATGATTAGGATGTTCTAATATTGGTTTTAGAGCCTATGAGTGACATTTTTATTACTCAATGACCTCAATCCTCTGCTAAAAATCCTATTTATTTGATTGATTCTTGATTTAAATTTTTGATATTTTATAAGGAAGGTGGTAGTTTTTATTTTTACGTAGATATTTGAACATTTTCATAAAATATAAATCAATTTTATAGGAATATATTTACTTATAAACATAATTTCATTAACATGTATTGTTAATTGTAATGGATTAATAGTTGTTAAGGAAAGAGTATGAAATAATGTCTTCTTGATCGGTATTTTTATTCCCCTTTCACTATTATGTTAAGCCCTATTAATGAAAATTTATCATTTTAGAGGTATCCTAATTGGTTTTTTTAATTTGGAAGTTTTTTTAAGGAAGCGATGGAGTTATAGTATAATTTTTACATTGAGGGTTGTTAGTGAATGGTAAATGATTGTCCAAGGGAATAATAATATCTATTTATTAAGAGGTTTCCCCTTCTCTGTAATTTTTCACCTTGTGTTTATCTAATATTTTTTTGGATAACATCATCCTTGTTGCGGTGGACTCTATCTTAATAGTCTAGTTTTAGGAGGTTTATTCTAAAGGTCATGATGAATCTCAGAAAATTCATTTTTTGTCAAATTTATTAAGCTAATTTCATAATTATTGTAGTGAAAATAATTATTTTTATGTTATATTCAAACATTAAAAGGTGACTCATCTATATTTGAGGGTTATCTCCCTAATAGTGTTGTTTCTGTAGGATTATATTTTCCTAATCAGTTTTTGATTCTTGAGGATGAGAAATATTTATGAGGCATCTGATATAAGGGACTATAGTTTTTCAGAATCCTTTCAGATTTAATCCCTTATTATTTCGGAGTGTTGGGAGGATTTTATAAATTATTATACTTGTATATGGGTTTTTATGTTATAAATATGAGATTAAACTTTAATTTTATTGTTTTAGATGTGATATTTTAATTTTTTGGTGAATATATATTATCCAAATTATGTCTACATTTTGGTTGATGTATGAATTTTTAAATTAGTTTGGAATCGACCTTATGATTTTATTTTCACCATGGAAATGACCGTTGTGTTAATGTAACATCCCTGACTCAAAATCCACTAAAATGGTTCACTATGTCACGTTTCCAGAAGACCCCAAGAAAAATCACCATTTTTTATTATTTTCCAACTAGTATTGATGGTCTAAAAGATACTGTGGGGAGACGATAACCTATTTAACATAGTAATACATAGTAGTAATCGAATAAAATTGCTGAAAAATATGTAATAACCAATAAATATGCGTAATGAAGTATATCTAAAAACTGGATAAAAACCGCAAACCAACAATATCTATTTCATGATCTTCTAAGAGTGAAAAAGTGTATAAAACCCAAAATAAAGAAAATAATGAATCCCCAATACTAGTCATTACTCCATGTATGGTTCTTCATCCAATTATATCCCAATCCCAACTCATATCCCGATCCCTAATATATTTCCATTATTTAAACCAGTGACAATGAATTCTACTCAGGTTTCCAATGGCTGCGGGATCAGGGGGTGAGTACAAGTCAATATGCCACCAACAATGGCGTATAAAAAATATATAGTCTAAACATTTTGAGAATGATAGTATGAAAATAAATTCCAAGGTAAATCAAATAATAATTTGATATCAATTAGATAGTAAAGCACAATTTTACCATTTATATTTTTATTATTATTATCCTCACTTAATCCAGTTCATTATATAATCCCACTTCAGAATGTGTTACATTTAATTAGATATTCCCTCTAAATTACAAAATTTATTTTTATCACATGTCCTATGAGTTAGGAATTTACAACATTTACACAATTTTATAATCGAATAAATCATCACAAATATGGTTGTAGGACAACATCTTTATCTTACGAAGGAAGAACATTTCATTACAGTACATAACACATACCATGGAGACTCGGTCTTGGGAGATTCATTTAATGAAACCATTTGGAGAATTTATTATTATTCTGAATCCCTAACCAATGCATTCCTGGGTGGGGTTATAGCATCAGTGTAGCATGATCTATGGGAGTATCCTTTGTCCATTATCCCACCAAGAATCCATGTGAATATTCTTATTTATCCAATCATTGCAATCATAATATTTTACAAACCTTACCAAAAATAATAAACAAAACAATCTCTATCGATAAAAACCAACATTGTAATTAATATTATTGTATAACCCATTAACACATTTTCCATTTTAATTACATAGAACAATTATCCAAATTTTCATTTTTATGGGCCAATGAACTAGAAATTTTTATTAATTATTTTTATGTCAGCCCATTTACCATATTCATCAATTCCCAAGCTAGTTACCATTTACCAAGATCACCATTTTCAAATAACTAACTCTCTTTTTAATTTTTATCCTTTTTCGTATATAAATAGATACAAACCCAATTAACTCAATTAACACATATTATGTCTTGCAAAATGTCCCTTATTCCATTATTAGTCCCTAGGAATAACAATCAATATTCAATTTTCATCAAAACCAACCATTTTAACAATTTTATCATGGTCTCATTTCATTAGATATCAATTCCACATATATCATTATAAATTTCAAGGTATGTAAATGTAAAATCACCCCATGGGTTGCCCAAAAATGGTCTATTCATCCTCCATTCAACTCATTGGAACCATGAGGGTTTAAATTCATGACTTGGACACCCATTTTACAAAATCACCCTAATTTCTTCAAAGAAACAGAAATATGAAACCAAGAACAAAAAAAACATGCACATGTAATCTTATAAACTATGCGATGAAACTTGTAAAACCCCCCCTCAAATCTGATGATGAATGAAATTTTAATTGTATCATTAGATATGGATTCAAAGACCATTTAAATCCCTAATGTGGAGAATTAATAAACAATCAAAATCACTCAAAACATACATGAATCAAATTAGAACTACCATTGGGAATCCTGGGATGATTTGGGTCAACTATAGGGTTGATAGAAAAGAAATGAGGGTGAAATATGGTGGGGATCTTAAAATACTGAGACTGAGAAACTAGAAATTTTCAACTTCTAATGGTGTGCTTGGTTTACCCGTTCGACTTTCAATACCATGTAAGGGAAAATTTCTATGGTAATTTGGGTCAGACTAATTTGTGGGATTCCCTACATGGTATGATAAATCTTGTACAAACCATGATTAATTCCACTGTCCAAGGTTTCATGGTTTTTATTGTAAGGTAGTAAAATTTACATTAATATGGGCTGACTATGATCCTTGCATTGGTGGGCTAGGTTGTCCTTCCTTTCATGAAATAAACCCTTGGAACTCCACAAAGTCCCCTGTAATCCTAATAAATATATAATTAACAAATTCCATGTTATTCAATCTTAAAATTAAATATGGACTTGCCTCCATAATAACTGATTTCTGACAACCTCCCAACATTATAATGTCTCCTCCTCGAGATGCTCTTCCTAGTGTCACAGGTCTTCCTTGTTAAAATTATCAGGCCACTGCGCCCACACATCTAACTCCCTTTCCAAATGTTTCATCGTAAACATTAACTTGAATTCATACACTTGGACTAAAGGTACAACCTTACAAAAACAAACCTTTTAATTATGAACTAAAAGAGAAGCTAGATACTCCTCATGGACACATCATCCTCCAACCCCACATTAATTACAATAATTCATCAGGGATGACTAGAAAACCTTATAGAAATAATAGTACTATGAAACATCATAGACAGTGTCATACCATCATGGAGGATCCAATTGTCACCACATTGGTTTAATGCACTGCACAACCCATGAACCAAAACACATTGTTCCATTATACCCTATTTTCAAAACATAATTGTTTCCCAAACACAACACCAGCCAAAGAAACACATGATCATTATAATCAATATTTCTAGACTGGAATTGATACACAAATTTATACCTAATAATCCTATTAAATACATGAACATGCAGACACAACAAAAATACTCAAGGCACTCAACTAGTCAAACCCGAGTCAACACTCGATGTCAGCTCAAAACCATGAAAATGATTCGTACATGATTAAGATCAACCCGAAACATTGTTCATGTCATCCAACAACCACGTTTCATTCTAAGATTATCTCCACCATAAACAATAACTAACAAATACCATTATCTAGTGATTTTATCCCCCACTATCGAAAAGGAAAACCATCCCCAAAGCTCAGGATTAAAACATACCTTACAGGTACCCAACTAACAACTCCCAAATAGTCTGAAGGAGTTCACCCAGTATTGGTATCCAACATCATCATTAAAAATACCCTGAAGATAATTCCTAAAACATCCACTGGATGAATATAAACATATTAACCCCACTCAAGTATGAATTCATTTTTGAATGACACATTCCATTCTAGACATCAATCATAAGGTGGGTCACACTTACCATACCAATTCCTTTTACCACATCATAATAGACCAATAAAAATGGCTTTTCCTCAAACACCAACCTCTCATGGTTTATATAATACTCTTTAATCTAACCCATAATTATTCCAAACATAATGTATACAACCATTAATGATGAACCTATCAGGTTCTATCTCTGACATCTGAAAACTCAACCTTCAAGGCATCCACTAACTTCTAAAAGACCATTATTCTCCACCAAACTCATTAATTTAACTAAGAAAAATAGATTCCATATAAACATTAATGAATATTTTTTATGATCTTTCTATAATCCCATGTTCATTATATATTTTTTTGTTTCATTACAAAAACATCCACAGATTATGATCTACAACTCAGACCTTCTGTACCATTTTTAATCAAGCAGTTTGTCCTCTGTTAACTCCACCTAGAACACCTAGAATCACTATTGTCATGACACTATATAACAAGAAATATGTGCATTCACATGTCTATACATTCTGATTTCACCCACAAACAACTACATAAGTCCTTGACTTATTTTCAATGATGTTCTGGTACCCATTTCCTCTTTCCATAAACCGATTTTATATCATATAAAAACCTTTAACACCTTTTGAAAATGAATATTAAATTTCTTTTGGAACATCCCTGAGCCCAGCATAATACATAGATGATCTGATTACCACTTCAAAGTCCCACCTATCCCATCTAAGGATCCCAATGTGCACCTCACAAATTTATCATTGTTATCCCAATGTCACCACATCTTCTCCATACTCTACTCCACACATCTAGGACTGACTTATCACTACCCACCTTAGGTGTATCATTACCATCACTTTCCTCAAATAATTACAATAACCATATAAAACATTTAGGTCATAAGATAAAACACTAAACATGTACGTGTCTTTCAATATTTCATAGACCAAAAAACAAGGGTCACCCAATACCCATCCCTGAATTCCATGAATGGAACATCAAACATTTCTTTGCAACCAGTCCATTTCGAGAACCATAATCATAAACAATCACCGATGTACATCCCACCATCTTGACCCAGATATACCGCCCCATGAGCATAAAACCAATGATGTCCCTTATCTTACAAAAACACCTTCATGTATCTTGTTGTAATACTAGATCTTTCTCAGTTTACTTGGGATGATGTCGATATATTGGTCATGACCATCACTAGATAATAGAGCACTAATAATTTTTTGATAGTCATAATGAAAAGTATCTGTCAATTATTCCACCTAACACTATTGAACACGTTTTCCATCCAAATGCCTCAAGATTTGTTAATTGCACATAACTCATCAACACCTAACCATCACCTCTCAGTCGTGATTGCAAACTATGGATCACTATTGTCCCATGAACCTATACCAAGCCATCATGAACATACCTTTCCTTTAAAACTACAACCACTACACCTCATGATCTCCTTTTTGACATCCCTAACTGTTAAAAACCAAATTTGATGGTCCACTACACCAATCAAAACCAATTTTCTCTCACAAATCCATGTATCCCACTTTAGTTTCATAGATAATGACAGGTGACTATCTTGAGTCACCTGTTTTACCATTTCAATTCAATCGTTCCTCTATAGTATGTGACCACCTATATACCTCTTATGAGTACGCAATGAATTTTATTTTCTTGTGACCCCACACAATGACGATATTAGATCACATGATACAAACATCACCAAAGCCTATACAAATTCCCACTAAATCACATGAACATGCCTTCTTGTACATTGACCCAATCATCATCACGGAATACTCAACATCACACCCAATGACCAAACCGCTGGATGAATCAAAACCAACCACGTGACAACCATCACTTATAGTCTCAACATAAAAACAAAGAATCCTTTCGATATTGTAGAGACTCAATCTTAACATACATGGAAATTACATTAATTTTAGGTAATACCAAATACATAACAAAAACAGACACCAATGGACCGTAATATTTTAGTGTCTTTGGAAACTCGGAATATAATCTTCTAATCTTGGTGAAAGATCTTCAACATCTCCCATAACGATCTTCCCTTTTTTTCTTACCTAAAACCATTCTTTATATCCTGGGGAAAAGAAAACATATAAAGGGTGATCTAAAATTCTTAGTAAGAGTAATCATGGAGAAAATAAAACAAACAATATACATTTGAACTTCGAATCATGAACATTAAGTTTACACATCAAAATCTTGAGTTTTGAAATAAATCTTTGCAGTACGTAAGGCATAGGTCATAAAGGAACATTAATCATGATAAAATAGAATGAGAATATAAAATTTAATTATGGAAAACCATTAAGAACTTGATATGATTTCCATAGTATCCAAGGAATTGTTTCCAAGACCATCTTTGTGGACAAAGTCCCTTACTGAATCGAGTTCACTCCCCGTTCCAGTCATGTATCACTGAACTAGATTAACTTGTCGTTCCAGCCATGTTTGTATCATGAGATAAAAATATTTACCGAATGAATTGGAGGGATATATAGTTCCCACCCATCTCATAATGAAATCATTCTTAATTGTTCCACAATATAAATACCAATCATTCATTATAACCCAAAGAATAGAAATGGGGTTCATAAACATCATCCCATCATAACATATTCCATATAAAACAAATGGATATCATTTCATCATTTGAAAAGTGAAACCATGTAAATCATAGAGATATTATACTTGGTACATACACATATGAAATAATGGAATCTTACATGGAAAATGGTTTTGATAAAACACTTGAAAATAATTCTTGATGAAAATATACTTTCTTCTTAAAAATCATTTTCCTTTCACAAAATCCCACATAATTTTAAATGAAAAGGATTTTATTGAAAATAAAGATGAACTAATGTAGAGTAAAATTAATTAAAATAAGGCGTTATGAAAACATAAAAATCTTCTCATGTTGTATAAGTTAACAAACCTTCACCTCGTACTTTTAGCGGAAAAGTCAAAAAGCACCACATATGGTAAACCAAAGAAAGATTCCTTACATAACACAAATTAAAAGTCAAAGAGGGTAAAAATGACATTAAAATTAAATGGAATAATATTAAACACTTTATGAATAACATTTTTTATGGACATGGATGAAAAATATAATCCCAGTAAATACATACGAATAATCAATCTTGGATAAAAATGAGATTGAAATAGTTATCCCTTACCTTAGGTCCGATATGTTTCGTACATATCCAAAAATAGTGTATTATAATTTAAATAATGTCATTGACTTATTACAGAATCATATTCACTGTTATGATATCATATATGGTTCACTTATGACTTTATATTACCCGTTCTTTTGTAAATTCCATGTTAAAGCAGCATTTTGGGTAAAATCGTTTTATTTATCATATGTGTTTGGACTTGTTGTTATTGATATTATTATTATTTATATAATGATTTACATACTACCTTTATGTAAATAATGATTTATATATCATATATATTCAGTATATATATATATATAATAGATTGATAAATAACATGAAATACACCGTTCATGGAGACGGTAGCCCGTACGTACGCATGAACGTTGTTTTACTTTCCTTATTGACATGATTGGAAGTAAGTAGGTGACATATATATTCATAAATATAGTAGAATTATCATGTAATATATTTCATTATTATTCATTATATATACTTTATAATCAATCTTGAATTGTTAACATGGAGAATAAATCTCATTGTGTCGTGGAGACGGTAATCCGTACGTACGCACGAGCGATGATATCGTTCCAATATTTATTGAATAGAATTGGAGTGGATGATATAATATCATAGAATAATTATTATGTTATAATAATCATATATAGTTTTTCTTTAAACCATTATACACATCCAAGTAAGGTGGTGGTGGAAAAACTAATTACCCCATGGCGTGGAGATAGTATTTCGCACATACGCACGCATGCTGAATTCATTTTACGTAGAATGGATAGTAGGTGAAATATGGTTGTTTCAAATTTATAATAACATATCAGTATATAATAAATACTGATGTGATTAATTTATAATTAAAAAAATAAATAAGTGGAAGTAGAAGAAGAAAGAAACTTGAAAGAGTCGGTAGAAGAGATTACCTCTTCCTCGACACACCTCCTTTAAAATTCTTCTTAGGGCACTAGAGTTGGTCTTTTGAGAAGAACAAAACCTCTATTATATAACTATATAGGTTGAGAAAAGGAATTGGCAGGGGTTGGCCAAGCATCAAGGCTCAAAAGGGTTTGAAGAGAAGAGGGAAGGGGTTCCCTTTTTATAAGGGAGGATAGGGGCACCTTTGGAAAAACTTAAAATATTATTTTATAATAAAGTCAATTTCGGTTTATAATAGCTCTAAATTGATTTATTTCATAGATAAAGTTGGGATGGGTCGGAATCCTCTCAACCAATAGTTTTTACACAATTTTAGGTAAATATTTTAACCTTATCATTTAGATTTAACTCTAAGTTAAATAATTTAACTTTTACCGTGTCTTGTTGTTTTCTTACACTATATGGTTAATAAACATACTATAACAAGCCAAGCGAACCCAGAGTGGTTCATTATTAATATTTATAACCTTATCTAAGTAATTTGGAAGAACCATATATTTTTAGGAATGTAATAACAATTTATAATATAATATTTGTTTTAAAAACTATTTTATTTCAATTTTGACACTATTTGGTAATTGATTTTTTAAAAAATTATAAAAGCATGATTAGTTAGAAAAAAGATAATTTAATAAATACTAACATGTCATATTAACCTAAAATATTAGTGGAATATATAAAAAGTAAAAAATTACATTTATTTGGGTATTTAAACATTCAATTATGTTAATATTTTATTAATAAGGTAATTACTGCATCATCATTGTGTCCTAAATAAACTAAATTATTTAATGTCTAAAAATTATAAATAAAATACCATTTTGTTTTAAATCGTTTTATCTTTCAAATGAATATTTATTGTTGAATTGATCTTATGTATATCCCTATATTAAAAATGTTTTAGTTATTAAACATTGATTTTAACTCTTTTAACTCTTCTTTGAATTAAATAATAATAAATGTCCTAATCTAATCCAAGTGGACCTAAATGATAATATTATATTACTAAGGTTGTTTTTGGTCGAATTATTCTTATCCAATTGAATTATATCATCTGTTAGGGAAATTATAATATCATTTTTACCCTTAATTAGCCTATTTACTTTTAACCGTGGTAAATAAAAGTAAAAAAGTTACTATTCACAAAAATTTATTTTTATCTTATTGAACCACATTTTACTCTTTGATATTAACTGTGTCTCTCAGATTTTTGAAATTCCACTCACAGAAGTAGTAAAATTATGTTTTATTTAAATTTTTAAATTCTCCAAGGAGGTGGGTAAAAGACGGTGAAATGTTCAATAAATTTTTATATATCTATAATTATTATAAAATGATTCAAATGAATTAAATTGAACATATATATGTATTCTATTTCAATTTTGACCTAAAATTAATTTAAATAAAATAAATAATTATTTAAATAAAAAGTTAGTTTTTAAATAGTAACCCCCTGTTTTCACAATTCATCAAAAATTGAATGTTTTCAGAAAAATACCAAAAATTTACCCTAGGCTAAATTGAATATTCCGAATTAAAAAATGAAGTTCATTTTGAAAGATAAAATGTATAAAATTTCAAAAAGGGGGTATTACTATTCATAATGTCTAGTTCGTAATAATATTATAATAATATATTGTTTAGTGAAACTTGGTATTGCGTACTACACACGCTATCGAAGAAGTTTTTGATTGTGTGTAATGAAAGTCAAGTCAGGGATGCCTATTGTGAAAGCCCTGTTTGGTGTTGTGTATAACATAATCAAAACTTATTTCATTTATACATTAAAAAAATCTATACTTAATGTTGTGTAGAACAATTTCCACAAAAGGAACTTGAAATTGTGTGTAACACGAGCCAAGAATAGTGTTTTGTATACTGCAAGCTAATACGGTGTTGCGTATTAGTACAAGCTAATCTTGGTGTAGTGTATAATAGAAGAAATCAAAGAACTTAAAAATAATAAATATCATAAAATCTTGGGGTGTTACATTATACCCCCCTTATAAATGGATTACTACTTGAAAGTTTCTTTCATAGAAACCCACATCATAAAAAGGAATACTAAAAATTCATTTTAAAAAGGGAAGTTAGATTCATAACAGTCACCCAAAGTAACTCAACACACGGTTTCCACATAGGACAACATTGGTGAAAATATAGATATGGAATAGAAATCTAACCATCAATTTCTGATGGATAGTGGTAGAGAGCATGGTTATGTAAAAGACATTAATCAAAAATCCATAAATTTGTGATGATTTAAGGTACCATCTAATTCATCGGGTATGAGGATACTAGGAAAATGTTTTTAGATCTCAAGATCATTTCCCAATTTTGAATAATTGTATAATTATAATAAATACATACTTTATTTAGGTACAATCTCACCGTTGTTCATGACTTGAAAAATTTCAACTTCATCTCTTAAAGAAATGAATTTGAATTTGTCATTCATGAAGTGTTAGCAGATCGTGCGATAGAATGATAGGTCATTCCATCTGTTTCTATCACAAAAAGCTCAGCACAATTTATTAAATATACATAAGTCCATCTATATGGAGAGTAATCATATATGGTTCTTAAAAATGGACTTATACTTCATCTGTCATAGTTCGTAATAAAATAAAACTAGTTTCCACTAACCAGGGACTTCGTGTAGGCCAGTGGTATGTGATAAAGGCATGTCCCACTTCAATTGTGGGTTCGATTACTACATCCTTGTCCAATGCGACAGATTGTCACTCATCCTATGGGTTGTACTTTTTATAAAACTATACTATTATAACATTCCATAAATAATATTTAAAAACATGTTCCATACTTAAATAATACTATCTTATGTCCAACATAATCCTTTCCAATCTTTAGGCTTATCCAAAATACATCTGTCCAATATCATAGTATAAAGAAAATGATTACATGAAAGGTTACATAAAAAGCACATGAATACCATCATATATCCCCCATATATCATAAGATATATCTTGGTGGTCACATTTGAAACATCTGAATATCTTAATCAGGTATTCTTTTGAAACATGAATTTTTATAGAACCTTAGTGAAAACATGAATGCTGTCAAAAGTTAACTCATTACACATACCAAAAAATCCCAAAAATTATACCTACTCAAACCATGATATCAATTTGTCCTTATATCAGTCATGAGCTCATGAATACTATCATACAAATTATTTTCTCCTTATCCCTTCATTATGTGCATTTTATCTGCTTTCCAAAAATATTTCAATCACTTTTCATGGTTACCAGTACCATATAATTATTGAAAACCAATACATAGATATTCCAAAATTCCATAATACCATAAATGAGATTCCATGATACTAATTTGAAATCACATTACATAAACACTTAATCATTCCATAACATCTTTGTCATACTCAACATTACAAATAGTGTTCGCATGTGACTTCCCTTTATCCTTTTCCTTAAGAGGTTGCTCACATTGATCATCATTAACCCTTGGATTAGGGAATTGATTAGCATAATGTCCCATTTCATTACACTTGAAGAATTGAAGTGTTGGTGGAGCATTATCTGTAGTCTTTTCTCTATCCACATCATTAGATACCTTTTTCCCATTACTTCAATACTCAACTGCTCGATGACCTTATTTTCCACACTAAAACATTTTCTAGTACCTTTTAGGAAATCTCCAGCATGACTCTTCCCAAACTTTGAGCATAAAGTAACATTCATCATCTTTTCACCATTGTTCTGTGGTTTTTCCTTGCACTCCATATTTCGTTTCTTGTTATTAGATCCACTAGGATGAGTACCCTGAGAGGGGGGGTGAATCAGGGTATGAATAATTAAAAATTAAAGCTCGTTCTGATCTTGTTTCGCTGTTAAGAAAAACTCTATTCTCTCACTTTCCTGTTGCACAATATAAATAGAAGGTAAAGCATGCACATGAAACAAGAATTTTTACTTGGTTCACCACTAAGGGATACATACAAGGAGCAAACACCGACAAGTTTCCGGTCATACCAAATTCCACTAATCTTCACTAGATGTGGATACAACGTTCGGGCTAGATCACTTCTATGCCCAGGCTTACTGCCTTTACAATGTTTAGGGTCGGCTCACTGATTTCCCCAGGGTCACTCCCTATTTCCCTCTCTATGGCACACTGCCGGTGGAGATGATCACCTTCTTCCTCTTCCTTTGCTTACTGCTTCGGAAAGGATCCACTCACAGTTTATAGACCTGTAGGTCTATTCATTTGCATGAAGGAATATATCTTCCTCGGTAATTAGATGCTCTGTTGAAGCCCAATTTTCACCCGTAGAAGAATCTCTCTTTGCACCGAATTTATCAGGTAATCTTCCAGCTTCCACGCAGCCTGAAAATCGATGCTGGAAATACGCCTTACTTGGCGGGCAAGTCAATCTCGGTGAGCATGTATCGGCGCGAAAGACACAATAGGCGTGCAATTCCTCCTCAGACACTTGCGCGACTCAAGAATCCTCAACTCCAAACTTGCGCGACACACTTCCTTTTACTCCAAAACCAACATTGGCGCACAACTGCCAACCGGAACACAACATCTCACACCGGCGCACAACTTCAACCACCGGCGCGCAACTTCACCTGCGCGACCACACAACACTTGGGCGACCACCACACCTGCGCGACGGGAGCTCTAAATCTTCAATGTGTTGAACTCTGGTAAGAAATGAGGAGGGGTGGTACAGTATTTATAGGCAAATTTACCACCCTGCGCGACGACGCGCATGTCACCTGCGCGACCCATTCTTGGCGGGCAAGTCTTCTGTCCTCCTAGAAACTTGCGCGACCAACTCCCTAACTTGCGCGAACCTATTTCCTTTGCCATATTTTGATCTTCTGATCATGAAAAACATATGGCGCGCAAGTTTCATATACTTCAAGTCCTCGGTGTGAAAGTCCCTTTTCCAAAAAAACTTATCTTCATTTGTCAATTTTCAGGCCCAAAAATTTGGAAAACACTGGAAAACAGTGCCACCTTGTATCTATTCCTTTTGTACCGCCTCCAGACTGTCCATTCCATTATCAATGTTCTTGAATCAAACATGGATCGTTGACCATAACTCTTGAACTCGACATTTCCCCATGAAATCCCCCTTTTCAACAAATTTGCATGTCATGGTTTGCATTTTCAACAATCACAACATAGATGATCACTTTGTCAACAAACACAATCACCTCAAAAAAACTTCAATGATGCCTTGAGGGATTTTTGACCAACAATCTCCCCCTTTGGGTTTGTTGACAACTCTTCCATAAAAATATGCATCATTAATTCTTCAGCCACCATTCAGCTTTAGCGATTATGATAGAGATCATGGATTTACTCAACATATACCCTAATCCCACATGAGCAATTCTCGGCATGAGAGGCAAGAGTAAATGAAAAGTTCATAAATGAATCACTTCATCTCTAACACCCTTTGTTGACACCAAACTGATACCAATTTCCAAATTGATACCAATTGTTGATACTTCACTGAGACCAATTTTTGTAAATATTCATACCGCATTCCAACACTACTCTTCTCTTATTCTTTTATCACGATCCTCAGCTGTCATGATATCTATTCTTTGATCGATCACTTCTAGCATAGTCAGATTTAAAAATATCCCCCTTTCTAATTTCTCCCCCGATCTGGATACTCCACCGGTCAGCTTCTCCCCATATCTTTCATGATTTATCAAATAGCCACACTGTCTCCCCCTTGAACAATCACTATTTTCTCCCCCTTTTTCAATGAACCCAAAGGTCACTCTTTTGTAGTCTATAACATAGTATAGAACACATATCAACACATTAGGGAAAAACACATCATACCTCGGGGAGAGGGGGTGGTCACATCCACACACTTTTAAGTGCGGGGAATCTACTAAACTCGTAGATCCAGTCGATGCCTTTCGAATGCTTCCTTATGTTAGGCCATTGTCAGTATATCTGTAACCTGGAACTCTGTAGGCACATACTCCAACTTCAGAAGCCCTAGATCTACTTTCTCCTTGATGAAATGATATTTGATCTCAATGTGCTTTGTCCTTGAGTGATGAACTGGATTTTTGCTAAGATTGATATCACTTGATTAATCACACTAGATTCCGATCGGAGACTTCACTTCAACTCCCATATCGTCAAGCTACTGCTTCATCCATAATAACTATGTGCATGATTGAGTGGCCGCAATATACTCAGCTTCTACAATGCTTAATTAAATGCAATCCTGCTTCTTGCTTAACCAAGTAATACATAGTTTGCCAAGATATAATGCACCTTAAGATGTTGATTTCCTGTCATCTGCTGATCTATCCCAGTCTGCATCAGTATATCCCAATAACTTTATCTGAGATTTGTTATTTTATATCAAGCCGAAGTCCACTGTTCCCTTGATATACCGAATAATTATTCTCACTGCAATCATGTTGTTTTCCTTGGGATTGCTCTGATATCTCGCTACATGACATGTGTCGAAAACAATATTAGACCTTGATGCAATCATGTACAACAAACTTCAAATAATTTTCTTGTATTCTGTGCTATTAACTGCCTTTCCATCATCATCTTTTGATAATTTCATCTTGGTAGCAACCAGAGTCTTCATATCCTTGGAATTATCCATTCCAAACCTTCTTAGAACCTTCTTGGCATATTTGGACTGAGAAATGAATGTTCCATTACATCCTTGTGTCACCTATAAACCAAGGAAAAATGTTAGTTCTCTAATCATTGACATTTCAAACTCATTTTTCATAAATTCAGAAAACTGTCTACACTGAGCTTCATCTTATCCTCCAAATATTATGTCGTCAACATAAACCATCACCATCATCCTTTGATTACATTCATTGCTGAAGAAAAGATTGTAATCAACTCCCCCACGCTGGAAACGAATCTTCTTCATGTATTGATCAAGTCTTGAGTACCATGCTCTTGGTGCTTGTTTCTGCCCATACAGTGCCTTATTTATCCTGAAAACTTTGTTCTCATCCTCATGAATGAGAAAACCATCTGGATGTTCAATATACTCCTCCTCATATAGAACACCATTCAAGAATACAGATTTGACATCCATCTGAATCACTTGGAACTTTCTTTGCACTGTTATGGAAAAAAATAATCTGATTGTCTCCAACCATGCAACTGGTGAAAATGTCTCATCAACATCTATACCCTCAATCTGGGAGTATCCCTTGCACACTAGCTGTGCTTTATTCTAAATCACTGTGCTATATTCATTCATCTTGTTGCGATAGTCCCATTTAGTCCTGATGACATTCTAGTGTGTTGGCCTCGAAACAATCTCCCATGTCTCGTTCTTCTCAATCTGATCAAGCTCTTCATTCATAGCCTGAACCCAGTTTTCATCTTCAGCTGCATCGGAAAAACATTTCAGCTCCACCTGAGAGAAAAATGATATTTGATGTAATGACTTCATTCATCGAGTCTGAACTAGAGTTGTCTGATCACTAATGATATTCTTCCTATCAATTTTAGCTCGACTCTTTGGCTTCCTTGCAGACACAGACTTGACACATTCTTGTTCATCATCAGTATCTTCTTTTGAGTCACCCTCTGCCAATTCTGCTTTTCCTGTGTTTCTTACCTCGTCATCACTTTTATCCAGGAACTGTTCATTAGGTCGTTTAGTATTCTGTTCATTTTCAACTATAGTGAAATCATTTCTCTCAACAATTTTTCCTAGCCTTTTATTGAAACATTTATATGCTTTGCTATTCCCTGAGTATCCAAGGAATATCTCCTCATATCCTCATGCCTCAAACTTCCTGTGATTTTCTATTTTGAGAATAAAAAACTTACTTTCAAAGATTCGAACGTATTTCAATGTTGGCTTCTTTCCGTACCACAGTTCATAGGGATTCTTCCCTTGATTTGGACACAAAAAAGACATGTTCGAAACATAGACTGATGTCAAAACTTCTTGCTTCCAAAATTTCTCTGGTAGGTCTTTATCAATAAGAATTGTTTTTTCCATGTTGTTGATGATTTGATTTCTCCTTTCAACCACTCAATTCTATTGGGTAATTCATACTGATGAAACTTGATGCCTTTATCCCATGTTTTTTGAGATAATTTTCAACTTGACAATTTGTGAATTCCATACCGTTATCAGTACGAAACTTCGTAATTTTCTGCCCAAGCAGCTTTTTGGATTCCCTTCTCTACTGATTTATGAAACTAAAGAACTTTGTCTTATGGGTAATGATGAATACCCAAGCCATTATACTATAATCTTCAATGAAAAGAACATAGTACCTTTGCCCATTTATAGCTCATGGTGAAATAGGTCCACATACATCAGCATGTACCAATTCGAGAACTCTGGATGATTTCTGTTCCTTTAGCCTGTCTGTTTGTTTTGATGATCTTCCCTTGTTGACAAGCATCACATGTACGAGCATGTTCACATGATAGTTTGGTATAGTCTCTAGCAGCATCACACTTTACCAGATCATCCATAGATGGTTGGAATAGATGACCAAGTCGCTTATGCCACACTTGGTTTTCTTCCTCTCTGGATAAAAGACATATACTTCTTCCCAACATACAAGGTAAAGATTTCTCTTTGTCATTTTTCCTTAAAGAACAACTGCCCCAGCTTTTCTCATGATAGTACAGGTCTTCTTGGTAAATCGTATAGAATGTCATGAGTCACACAATTGACTGACACTAAGAAAATTGTGAGTGAGACCTTCTACAACCAAGACATCAGCATGTCTTATTTCTTTGCCCCCAAACCTATCCTTTCCTGATCCAATTATATTCAGGCCTTCATCATTTCCAAACATGACATATCCTTCTTTGTCATATTTTATGCCTATAACCAGATCCTTGTTGCCTATCATGTGAGACATACAACCACTATCAAGAATCCTCACACCAGAACGATCCGATGCTTTAAAGGCAATTTCAGAAACTACTGCCTTCTATGATATTTTCTTCTTGGTCCATATTTTTGTCTCCATTCTCGGAATAGATTGAGACTCTTGAAATTTCTCAGAGTACGATGGACCAACTTCATCTTGCAGAGCTGCAAATCTATTCTGAACTTTTATCTCACTTGTCGGTTTATTAATCTGCTGCTTGTGAACATTTTGATTCTGCTTTGGCACATTTCTCTGAATGATTGAAGTGCAGTACCTAGCCATGTGCCAAAATCCTCCGTACCAAATACATTTTCCTTCAAAATATGTTCTGGAAAACCATTCTCTGTATGGCTACCACCTCTGTTCCTATTCCCTTCTATATCTCTTATCTATGGAACACACATACTGTGAATGTACCATCTTCCCACAACAATAGCATCTGATATAGGGTGCATTAATTTGTGTTACTTCATCTCTACGATTTTCCCTTTGGGATCTATGAATATTCTGATTCTGTTTTGTGCCCAAATCAACCTTCAATTTTGGGACGGGTGCATGTGGTCTGACATTAAATGCCACATATTTTTGTTTCCTATCAAGCCCTAAATCAACCTTAGCATTTGAGCTTTTGTGCTGCTTCACTCCTGCTGAACTACGAGCCTCCTCTTTCATATTCACTTTCTTCTGAATGGCCTACTTTTCTGATATCACATTGGGGGTCAAGAGTTTTTTTTATCCTTCATTTTTCGTTGTAGACTGACCACTTCTTCAAGATCTTTGATACGTCTGACCTGCTCCTTTCCAGTGTTAGTCAAACAATCAATTTCATTCTTTTGTTCCTCAATCTTAAGATTATGCTCAAAAATATTTTCTGAGCTCTCTGGTGTTGAGGATTTTAGTAATTCAATTTCTTTTAACAGCTCTGATTTTTCATCATCCTGTTGTTTCATATATATTTTGGAATCACAAACCACTTTATTGGATTTCTTCGTTTTGGCTCTCCAAACGTCTATCTCCTCAAGAACTGCTTCCAAATCGGCTTCCATATCAAATCTCCCTTCAATTTCTTCTTCTTCTTCAGCGTCAACATCTTCCTTTTTTTGAGAACTACCAAAAAATTCCACCAAGGAATTTACCCCACGATCTCAGCAATTTTATATATCCTCAACCTCTTCATCCTCAGACTCATCTGTACTTTCAAATTCTTGTGAAAGAAGATTATTCTTCTTGATGAAATTTCTCTGGAATTGTTTCTTCCCTTTCACAAACGCTGACGTCTTTTTATTGGGAATTTCAACTTCATCATCATCATTATCGTTATCTTGAAACCATTTGGGGCATCTTGCCGCAAGATGACCAACCTTTCCACATCGAAAGCATGCTAGTGGAAGTTTCCCTTTAATCTTTCCTCTTCCGCTTTGCAGATTGGAAGAAAGGAATGACATCACCTCATCTGTCTCTTCTTCTTCTTGATAATAATCAATGGTAAGCTTCTTCATGGCCTTGAATGCCACTTCATTGGATTTCCACTTTTCCATAGCCTCGTTGTCATCATTCATTATCTCATATGCAACCAAGTTACTGTGCAAGTTGTCCAGTGTCAGCTCTTTGGGATTTTTATCTTCTAGTACAGAGACTTTCGGATTGAACTGAGGTGGAAGCTTCCTCAAGATGCACTTTACGATCTTTATGTCTTCAATGACTTCACCAATACCTCGCATATCTTCCACAAAAATATTTACCCTGTCAAAAAATGCATCAACAAACTCATTCGGGTTCATCTTCAGATCTTCATACTTATTCCACAACACTTGCATCTTTGCCTCTCTGACCTTTGTATCTCCTTCATATATATTCAATAGATTTTCCCACATGGCACGTGATGTTTTTCATGACATCACCTTTGTATAGATAGGATTGGATAGAGATCCCCCTAAGGCATTAATTGCTTTGGCTTCTGTATCCAACTCTCTATGTTCATCTTCTGATAATTCTTCACTATTAATATCAACTGTTATGCCATGCATTTCTGCTGTGAATAGATCCATTCCCAAAGATCGGATGTAGTGTTGCATTCGATTCATCCATAGCTGAAAGTTGTTCCTGTCGAAGATCGGAATCCCTTTATGATTGGTGACCTCCATTGAGAGAAGAACTAATATCAACCATTCCCTTTTATACCAATTGTTAGTTCCACTAGGCTGAGTACCCTAAGAGGGGGGGGGTGAATCAGGGTATGACTAATTAAAAATTAAATCTCGTTCTGATCTTTTTTCTATGTAAAGAAAAAAACTCTTCTCTCAATTTCATATTGCAAAATATAAAAAGAAGGTAAAGCATGAACAGGACACAACAATTTTTACTTGGTTCACCGCTAAGGGCTACTTCCAAGGAGGACGCGCCGACAAGTTGCCGGTCGTACCAAATTCCACTAATCTTCACTATATGTGGATATAAAGTTCATGCTAGATCACTTATTTGGCCAGGAAAAATGACTTCACAATGTTTCGGGTCATCTCACTGCTTTCCCAAGGGTCACTTCCTATTTCTTTCTCTATGGCTCACTGCCGGTGGAGAGGATCACCTTCTTCCTCTAACATTGCTTACTACATCAGAATGGATCAACTCACAGTTTATAGACCTGTTGGTATCTTCATTTGAATGAAGGAATGCATCATCCTATGTAAGTAGAAGCTCTGTTGAATCCAAATTTTCACCCGTAGATGAATCTCTCTTTTCACCTAAGGAATCGGGCAATCTTCCAGCTTCCACGCAGACCAAAAATCAATGATGGAAATAAACCTTACTTGGCATGCAAGTATTGGCGCGCAAGTTACTACGGGCGTGCAAGTCCTCCTCAGACACATGCGTGACTCAAGATTCCTCAACTCCATACTTGTGTGACACACATCCTTTCATGCCCAAACCAACATTGGCGCGCGACTGCCAACCGGCGCGCAACTTCTCACACCGACGCACAACTTCAACCACCGACGCGCAACTTCACCTGCACAACCACACACCACTTGCGCCATCGCCACTCTTACGCGATGAGAGATCGGAATCTTCAAACTGTTGAACTCTGGTAAGAAATGAGTAGAGGTGGTATAGTATTTATAGGCAAATTGACCACCCTACGTGACGACGTGCAAGTCACCTGCGCGACCCAGTCTCGGCACGCAAGTCTTCTGTCCTCCTAAACACTTGCGCGACCAAATCCCAAACCTGCACGAACCTATTTTCATTTCCATATTTTGATCTTATGATCTTGAAAAACATATGGCGCTCAAGTTTCCTATACTCCAAGTCCTCGGAGCGCAAGTCCCTTTTCCAAAAACACCGGTGCACAACTTCACCTACACGACCACACAGCACTTGTATCTGTTCTTTTTGTACCGCATCCAGATCGTCCATTCCATTATCGACATTTTTGAATCAAACATGGGTCATTGACCACAGCTCTTGAACTCGACATTTCACCATGAATTCCCATTTTTCAATAAAGTTTCATGTCATGGTGTGAATTGTAAACAATCACAACATAGATGATCACTTTGTCAACAAACACAATCACCTCAAAAATACTTCAATGATGCCTTGAGAGATTTTTTCCCAGCACTTGTCAAAACCATGAGATGGATATGTAACACCAACTTACAGTTCTACCATGATAGCACAAATCACAATTTATTCATAGCTACTGAAGTCTCTTATAGATAATTCCCTTCAAAGACTTGGTTTTAATCCATTAAAGATTCGATCAACATTACTTTCAGGTTGGATGATAATGCCAGATGCATACCTTGCAAGCCTTGTATAATTCACTTCGTATATACCAACAGATTCATCATCCATTTTCTTAAGATCATGGAACTCATTTTCCATCTTTGTTCAAAGAATATGAGGGAAGTACTTGTTGAAAAATAAGTTCTTGAACTTATCCCATTCAATGGATTCAATTTCATCTTGGGGCCTTGTATTCTTAATTAGAGTCCAACGCTGGTCAGCTTCACCTTCTAACTGAGAAACGTGCAAAATGAATTTTTCATGTTCTCAACAACAATGTATCAAAAGTATCTATTCAATGGTACTAATCCATTGTTCCGCAATAAGTGGATCACAAGACCCACTGAAAGAAGGTGGATGTTGCCTCATGAAGGACTCAATAGAATATTGTTACTTTCTCTCCTCATTTGGTAGTCCAGAATGATTCATAGCTTTTGTAAGTACATCAATATGATTTTTCACCCCATATCCCATAACATTGGTTTGTTCAGGAGGAAAATGATTGCATTGTCTATTACATTGATCAACACGATTCCTTCGGGTTCCAACCACCGTCTAAAACCCAAAAAGAACAGTGTGAGAGGAAAAAATAATGCTATAAAAACAGCATAATAAAGGGGGATTACTTTCAACATATAACATATTAGGTTTAATTCTAAGACCATTAACGTATTTCTAGGACTATAACCTATATGTATACTTATCCTTGGGGAAATCCCTAGACATACCTTAGAAATATCTCTAGGGATTTCACTAAAGTTTTCGAATCCTTGTTTCTAAAGGTTAACTAAACCTTTCCTCTGATTCCAACTATAGAGACTCAATCTTGACATAAATGGACATTACATTAGTTTTTTGGAATAACTAATACATTACAAAAACTGACACCAAAGGACCTTAATAGTTTAGTATCTATGGAAACTTGTAATATAATCTTCTAATATTGTTGAAAGATCTTCAACATATCCCAGAAAGATCTTCCCTTTTTTTATTAACTGAAAAATTTGTTTATATCCTTGGGAAATGAAAACATATAAAGGGTGAGCTCAAATTCTCAGTAAGGGTAAGCATGGAGAAAATAAAACAAACCATATACATTTGAACTTCAAAACATGAACATAATGTTTACACATCAAAATCATGAGTTGTGAAATAAATCTTGGCAGTGCATAAGGCATATGTCATAAAGGAACATCAATAATGATAAAATAGCATGGGAATAAAACATTTAATTTTGGAAAACCATTAAGCACATTATATTATTTCCATAGTAGCCAAGGCATTGTTTCTAAGTCCATCTTAGTGGACAAAGTCCCTTAATGAATCAAGTACACTCCTCATTCCTATCCTGTATCACTAAACCAGATTAACATACCGTTCTAGCCATGTCTATCTCATGAGATATAAATCATTACCCAATTCATTGGAGGGATATATAAGTCCCACCCATCTCGTAATGAAATCATTTTTACTTGTGCCACAATATAAACATAAATCATTCGTCATAACCCAATGAATAAAAATGGGTTTCATAAACATCATCCCATCATAACATATTCCATATAAGACAACTGTATATCATTTCACCATATGAAAAGTGAAACTATTTAAATCATAGATATATTATACTTGAAACATACACAAATGAAATAATGTCATCTTATATGGAAAATGGTTTCGATGAAACACATGAAAATAATTCTTGAGGAAAATATCCTTTCTTCTTAAAAATCAGTTTCTTTTCAAAAAATGCCACACAATTTTAAAATAAATAGAATTTATTAAAAATAACCATGAAATCTTGTAGAGTAAACATCATGAAAATAAGGCGTTATGAAACCGTAAAAATCTGTTCATTCTGTATAAATTAAAAAAACATTCACCTCGTACTTTTAACAAAAAAAGTCAAAAAGTACCACATATGGTAAAGTAATGAAATATTCCTTCCATAACAAAAATTAAAAGTCAAATAGGGGTAAAAATAACTTTAAACATACATGGAAGAATATAAAAAACTTTATGAAAAAAAATTTATGGTCATGGATGAAAAATATAACCCCAGTAAATACTTACGAATAAACAATCTCGAATAAGAACGAGATTGGAATAGTTATCCCTTACCTTAGGACTGATATGCTTCGTATGTATCCAAATTTCCTATATAATGATTTAAATGATGTCATTGACTTATTATAGAATCATATTCATTGTTATGATATCATATATGGTTCACTTACGACTTTATATTACCCGTTCTTTTGTAAATTCCATGTTAAAGCATCATTTTGGGTAAAATCGTTTTATTTATCGTACGTGTTTGGACTTGTTGTTGTTGATATTAAAATTACATATATAATGATTTACTTACTTCTTGTATATAAATCATTATTTATATATCATATATATTCAGTATATATATATATATATGATATATTGATAAATGAAATGAAATACACCATTCAGGGAGACGGTAGGCCATACGTACGCATGAACGTTGTTTTCCTTTCCTTATTGACTTGAATGGAAGTAAGTAGATGATATTTATATTCATAAATCCAGTATATTTATCATGTAATATATTTCATTATTATTAATTATATATAATTTATAATCACTCTTTAATGGTTAACATGGAGAATTAATCTCATCGCGTCGGGGAGACAGTAATCCGTATGTACCCACGAGCGATGATATCGTTCCCATATTTATTGAATGGAATTAGAGTGGATGATATAATATATTAGAATCATTATGATTTATAATAATTATATATAGTTATTCTTTACACCATTATACCCATCCAAGTAAGGTGGTGGCAGAAAAACTGATTACACCATGGCGTGGAGACGGTATTCCGTACGTACGCACGCGCGGTGATTTCGTTTTCTATAGGATGGATTGAAGGTAAAATAGGGATGTTGCATATTTATAATAACATATCAGTATATAATTAATACTGATGTTATTAATTTATAATGAAACAACTAAAGAAGAGGTTGTAGAAGAATCTAGTAACTTGAAAGAGTCAGTAGAAGAGATTACCTCTTCCTCGACGCACCTCCTTTAAACATCTTCTTAGGGAACTAGAGTTGGTATTTTGAGAAGAACATAACATCTATGATATAACTAGAGAGATTTAGAAGAGGAATTGTTAGGGTTTGGCCGAGTTTCAAGGATCAAAAGGATGATAAGAGAAGACGGAAGGGGTGCCCTTTTTATAAGGGATGAGAGGGTCACCTTTGGAAAAACTTAAAATATTATTTTATAATAAAGTCATATTCAGTTTATAATAGCTCCAAATTTATTTATTTCAAATATAAAGTGGGGATGGGACTAAATCATCTCAACCAATAGGTTTTATACATGATTAGGTTACTATTTTAAACTTATCATTTAGATTTAACTCTAAGATAAATAATTTAACTTTTACCATATCTTCTTGTTTTATTATACTATATGGTTAATAAACATACTATAACAAGTCAAACAAACCCGAAGTGGTTAATTATCAATATATATAACCGTATGTAAGTCATTTGGCCGATCCTTAGATATTTAGTAACAGAATAACAATTAAAAATTTAATATTTTCTTAAAAACTATTTTTTGTCAATTTTGACACTATTTGGTAAATTATTTTTGTGAATATCATAAAAGAAATATTAGTTCAAAAAGAGTTAATTGAATCAATAATAAAATTTCATAGTAACATAAAAATTAGTGGAATTTATAAAATGTCTCAAATTACATTTATTTGGTTATTTATAACATCAATTATGTTAATGTTTCATTAATAAGGTAACGACTACATCATCATTGTGTCATATATAAATTAAATTATATAATGTCTAAAAATTATAAATAAATACCATTATGTAGTAAATAGATTTAGATTTATAATGAATATTTATAGTCGAATTTATCTTATGTATAACCCTATATTAAAAATGTTTTAGTTATTAAACATTGATTTTAACTCTTTTAACTCTTCTTTAAATTAAAAAATAATAAATTTCCTAATCTAATCCTAGTGGAAATAAATGATAATATTATAATCCTAAGGTTTTTTACGGTCTAATTATACTTATCTAATAGAATTAGAACATGTGTTAGGGTAATAATAATATCTTTTTTACCCTTAATTATCCTATTTACTTTTAACCTTGGTAAATAAAAGTAAAAAGTTAGTATTCACCAAAAATTATTTTTATCTTATTGAACCAAATTTTACACCTTGATATTAACCATGTCTCTCGGATTTTTGAAATTCCACTCATAGAAGTGGTAAAATTATATTTTATGAAAATTTTCAAATTCTCCTAAGAGGTGGGTAAAAGACGGTGAAAAGTTCAAAAAAAAATTATATATCTAAAATTATTATAAAATGACTCAAATGAATTACATTGAACTTATATAGCTATTATGTATCAATTTTGACCTAAAATACATTTATATAAAATAAATAATTATTTAAATAAAAGGTCAATTTTTTAATAGTATCCTAGTGCTTTCACTATTCATAAAAAATGAATGTTTTCAGAAAAATACAAAAAATTCACCCTATGATAATTTCGATATTCCGAATCCAAAAATGAAGTCTATTTTGAAAGATAAAATTTATAAAATTTTGAAAAGTGGGTATTACTATTCATAACAGCTTGTTCATAATAATATTATAATAATATCTCGTTTAGTGAAACGTGGTATTGCGTACTACACATGCTATCAAAGAAGGTCTTTATTGCATGTAATGAAATCCAAGTCCGGGTTGCGTGTAGTGAAAGATCTGTTTGGTATTGTGTATAATATAATCAAAACTTATTTCATTTATACATTAAAAAAATATATACTTAATGTTGCGTTGAATAATTTCCACAAAACGAACTTGAAATTATGTGTGACACAAGCCAAGAATAGTGTTGCGTATACTACAAGATAATACGGTGTTGTGTATAGTACAAGATAATATTGGAGTAGTTTATAATAGAAGACATCAGAGAAATTAAAAATAATATATCTCATAAAATATCGAGGTGTTATAGATATTCATCCACCCATGTCTTGTCCACCAAAAACCAACATTGTGGCACCATTAACCCTCATATAAACACAAGGGAATGATATCAAATAAATTAAACCCTTTCAAACTAACGTTAAAATAAACAATGAGAACTATGGATTCCTTCTGAAAGAACCATGTCGCTACCATACCATTTATCAAAACGTGATTGTGCTCCTTAAAAATGATTCTCAAAACCATTGACCTTATTACTTCTCCCTCTAGGAAAAATCAAATCCATTACAATATCTAAAACTATACATGTTCCCCATGTCCCCAAGAGAAATCAAAAAGTGGTCTTCCACTATCTCATGGGTCACTCTTGAGGGTCGACTGATGTCACCATTCTTGCTAGGGTTAAGGGTAACATGTAACCATGACATCTCTTTAGTCCATATACCTAAATAACCCATTAATTCATTACATAAAGTAGGATCCCATTTCCCCATTATAGAATTATATTCCTAATACACTCTGGAAAACATCCACTTTATGTCTCATACCAACCATACTCTAACACCTACATCAAAAATTGTTCCAAAACCCCCAATTCTAGGGTAAAAAAAAATTTAAGGTCTGAACTCGCAAGGGTTGTAATACCCATTATAGAACACCCATGACTAATGACACCACAACCAATATACAATTTTTTAATCCCAACACACTACCAACACAATTTCTAACCACAAGGGTTACCACAGTCATATTATTAGGAGAAAAATTAAAACCTCCATACCACAAACCTAATGAAATAATATAAACAAAAACCACTATATCCAAATATCAAGACTCATTGAGTTTCAAAATCAAATAATCAATAGTTCTTTATGGGGAACTCTCACTACCTAAAAAACCACACAAAGGACAAATCAACTACACATGGAATAATCATTTTAGGTTTTATCCTGAACTTTCATCACTATAAAATCTTTTATAATTAACTCTGCCATTTAAAATCCTAATTATTCACAGATTAAGATGTTCTATTTACCATAAATTTTAAAAATACCTACTTACATAGATTTATAATTCAAAAAATTTAAATCAGAAAAGACCTTAAGGAATATCAAAATGGGTTAGGTCACAAAAAACACTATCTTCCATAAAAAATATCACATACGTTTTTCCAATAGTCATGATCACATTTCAATACTACCCATAACCATTTCTATGATTGGTCATTGTAAATTTTTGTTATTCGAACCAATTTGGATACAATTATTTTATCAAAAAACATATTTTTTTACCATTTAATCTTTTAAAATTGAAATCCCTCCAAGTAATTAACTTTTTACTATTTCACAGATTATAATAACAAATATTTTCACTAATTCAATACATTCATCAATCACAATTCTTTAACCATTAATTTACATTCCATCTATTTACCCATTTTCATCCTCATTAGTAGAAACCAGTTTCTTCATTCTTTTCTATATGGTAAAATTCATCCTACCCTTCATGTCCCCTACACCCATCCTATGTGTTACTATCATTATTCATACCACTTATATCTATAACACCCCAAGATTTCATAGTATGTTATCTCTTCAATGTAATTCATTAAATTGCACTAATGAAACAACGAGTTCGAGCGCACCACGACTTACCAAACTAGTCGTTCAAAAGGCGGTTATGAATTGTATTAACTGAATTTTGAATTTTAAATATATACTATATTATTTTAACAATCAAATTTTGTTTTTCTTCGACTTAATATAATGAAAAATTAAATTTTTAAATGAATGATGTATTTTTTTTAAAAATGTAATTTTACCACCTATTTAATGGAGAATAATTTTTAAAACAAATATTTGACACTTTTATATATTATATTTAATGAAAATAAATTCTTTTTTTGAATTCGGACATAACAATTAAGTTTGGAAAAACTTTTTGTACTTTTCTGATTACTTTCATATTTTGATGAATAGTTAAATATACTAAATTTCAATTGAAAAAAACTTTTTCAATCGAAATAATTTATATTGTTAAATTATGAATTTTTAAGACTTTTAAGTATAATTATATTACATTATTATCATTTAATATAATGTAGGTCATTATAAGTAATTTCACATTTAAAATTGACATAAACACACGTCAATATTTAGATAGTTTTTTGTTTTTAAAAACTCGTTATTTGGTTTGGACAATGGGAATTAATTTTAATTTAATAAATTCAACTTATATGTCATTAATTTGTTACAATAGGCTTCATTTTTCTATTAATAATATCAAAATTAGCTTAGGGAAGATTTTTGGTAATTTTCTAAAAAACATTCAATTTTTTATAAATAGTGAAAACAATGCGTTATTATTTAAAACTGGCATATTTATTTAAATAATTATTTTATTTTTATAAATTTATCTTAAGTAAAAATAGATATATAATAAATATATAGGGTAAATTTAATTCATTGGAGTTAATTTAGAATAAAATTAAATGTATAAAATTTTATTGAACTTTTCAAACTCTTTTACCCACCTTTTAGGAAAGTTAGAAGATTTGCATAAAACATAATTTTACCAATTCTGTGATTTGGGTTTAAAAAATATGATTGAAAAGTTTGAAAAAGGTAACTAAAATGTGATCCAATAAGATGAAAATAATTTTTGGTGAATCATTCATTTTGACTTTCATTTACAACGGTTAAAAGAAATAGGGCAATTAAAGGTAAAAATGATGTACAATTACCCTAACACATGTCCTGATTCTATTGGATATGTCTAATTCTAAGTAAAACTACCTTAAGAATATATTATTATCCTTTAGGTACACTGGGATTATATTAGATCATTTATTATTAATTCATTTAATGAAGTTTTATAGTGAATAATTCAAATATTATTAAATAAACCATTTTAATTTACGGTTTCAAATAATATAAATTATACTATATATATTCATTAGAACGATAAAAAAATTTCCTACATAATGGTATTTTATTTATATTTTTTGGATATTAAATAAATAAATGTATTCATGACATAATGATGATGGAGAAATTACCTTCTTAATGAAATATTAAAATAGTTTATGTTATAAATATTAAAATAAATAGAATATAAAAATTTTAATGCCCCAACGAATTTCTAGGATAATATGGCATGTTAGGGTTGATTAGAAAAAAAATTCTAAGTGATAAGGTTGTTATGACATTAACAAAAACAAAATACCAAATAGTGTCAAACATTGACAAAAATTATTTTTTAAAACAAATACTATATTATTGGTTGATATAATATTTCCAGACATCTAAAGTATGACAAAAGGTATTAAATAATATTATATATATCATTAATGAACCACTTGAGGTTCTCATGGCAGTTTATAATATGTTTATTAACCATATAAAAAAAGAGACATAGTAAGTGTCAAACTATTTAACTAAGAGTTTATTCTAAATGATATGGTTAATATGGTGACCTAAACCTGTTTATAACCTATTGGTTGAGAGTTTTGCGAACCATACCCACTTTATCCTAGAAATAAATCATTTTTTAGCCATTAAAACCCAAAAATTATTCTATTATAAAATAATATTTCAATCTTTTCTTAAAGTGACCCTCACCTATCTTATAAAAGGGTGCTTCCCCTTCTCTTCATTTCACACATCAAAAGCCTTTTGTCTCAGACAAACCCTACCCAAATATCTTCCCAACTACCCTCACTTCAATCTAAAGGGATTAATATGGTATGAAATCCATATTAATCATTCCAGAATAATTTTCATTTTATGATTAAAAATAATGATTATGAAGTTAATATAATTCTGGATATGATCAAATTTGTCCTATCCATAACAAACATGGCTTATGTAACCAATCATATAAAGGAAAACAGATCTCTTAACACCTAAAACGATTATCCTACTAAAATATTATTAACAATTCAATATTAGAGGATCATATAAGATATAATATTTAGGTATATAGTAATTTTATAATTTAGTAACGATTATTTTACTATTATACATGTGGTTAATGTACCATAGTCCAAGGAAAAGTACATGGAAAGGGTTAATTCCACAGTCTCTTCATTATCAGAGGTTTTTTTATGTGATTATCTACATGGACCTCTTTATAATCCACATCCGTGTTTTTTAAAATTTATTTCAAAACAATTTTAATATTTTCTACACTATATAATAATGTCATTTATACCCTTTTTTTAATTTTTATAAAATATTTATAATGTAATATTTATTTCATTTTCCAAACAAGGTGCTTTACGACCTTTTTGACAAAATTAAGGAATGAATGGGTTTTAACTTTTACGGAGGGTGCATCTATTTTCCGCCATTATAACACCTTATAATATTCCCCTAAAACATTATAATAATATTTTGAAAATAAGTGTTTTATTTTATATTCACATGACTTCTAAATGATTACAAAATTAAAAGAGATATTTCTCTCAAAATGTTTTGAATTAATCAATCTCAACATCCGTTGATGGCTTTTATACTTGTTTGATGTTGATTTATTATGATACCGATCTTCCATTTTGTATTGAAGGTTTTGTGATATGTTTGATTATGGATGTGTTATTTTTACACCATTCATGGTTTAGGGATAATGTATTGACATTTCCTAAGCAAGTTTTAATATGAATGTTTTTGTTAGGTTTAAACCATTACATATGAAGAATGCATTGAACTTAGTAAGGGATGGGTGGAGCACATTATATATCCTAGATGAATCAGTCGGTCTCATTAGAAAAACTAGTATCTTGGCACAAGGCCTTAAAAAAATATGAATTGTAGTTCTGGAAGAAGGCCTTGATTATGAGGTTATGAAGTCTGGGATTATGCATTCCATCATTATGAATGTGGCTATTGATATTAAATGTGATTATTCAACTAGTAGAATATCCCTATGAATAAATAAATGGAATTATTTGATTTATCATTTCCATATTATGATGATTTTTACGTTTAAAAGGATTGTGATTTAGTCATATACATTGCCTTAACGGTTTATGAATTTTTATGAGAGTTTCCATTATATTGTTACCCTTACTGAGAATCTGAGCGCACCCCTTTCTAATGTATTATTTTCCTAGTTTTCAAAGATGTGTTTTATGATTGATAATCAGGGTTAAGCATTGGGATTAATGGTGTTCTCAAAAGATCATTTATGTTGTGTTTTATTTTCTAATGTGTAATTTAATGTTCCTGTATGTAATCTATTTTCTAATACTGCTAAACTGATTGGAATTTGGGGACATTATTCCTTGTGATTATGCCAATATTATGTAATAATGCACTGACTCTATGATTCTGGGATTGGGGAGCTACAATATCCCTAGGTTCCTATGATGATGCCTGAATAAAAAACTCATCCCCTACTAATCATTAGAGAAATATTATAAAACTACCATGTCACACAACATGTTCATCACTTAATGGTGATAGGTCATTCAACCATAACAACACACATTAAAGACAACAATCTCTCCCTAGGTGACTTCGGTTTTCCATCATATATGTGTTCACTACTCTTTAAAACGAGCTCCTTACCATGGCCTGAAACATTAAAATTTCCCATGTACATTCCCAAATAGTAAGACCATTGAAAAGAACCATTGTGATACTAAATAGTAACACCCCATACCCAGAGGATTGTAAACAGTTTCTCTGAGCTGAGTCTCCACATGACATAAAATGAACCTCCCCATATACATGAGGTTATTGAATAGTGGAAAGGGTCTAGTTGTTAACACAGTGATACTATACCCTCATTACCCTAGTAAAACAAAACTGAGAAAATAAATAAAAATATTGGAAACAATATCTTAAAACAATGAAACATTCGAAAATATGTATCTCCTAGAACTGTGTACAATCTACTAACCAACAAAAACTATGTCATGGCCTGTTAAAAGTGAGAAAGTAAATAAGAAACAAAATAAATAAATACAGGAATCCCCAAAATGGGTCTCAAATCCATTCAGGGATCCACATCCATTCATATCCAAATCCCATATCAACACCCCAAAACATGTCCTTTTCCCTTATTTGAACCTATATGAATAAATTTGGATAATGTACCCAATGAAATAATATGTAGGGTGTGATTAAATCTATGTATGAAACCACCAATGGTGTCTACAAAATATATATTCTAAATATATATTCAATGAAAGTGTAAAAAATGACATGGTCAACCAAAGAACAACTCGGTAGCCATTAGTTAGTAATGAAAACATCCACAATTTCTATCATTTTTTATATTATCCTAATGTATACCACATTCATTATATAATATATATTCATCATGTGTTCCATTTCATCCCTTATACTGTCTGTAAAGACCTGTAAATTTAAAGGAAATTTTTTTCTTAATTTTCATTGGGATTTTACGAGTATGTAGTTTCTGACGACACCTAATTCCGAGGATCGGTGTGCCCGGAATAAATTTCTGAAGTTTAGCATGGGTACGTTCAATGAACGAACAAACGTGTTTTTATAACTTTTTAACCGGTGGTCAGAATCGAAATCCGGGGGCACTGATGGAATCACATCGCCGGTAATTCCTTAGAAACACCTTTTCTAGAGTTTTATTTTCTCAGGTGAGGTTATTAAAAAAATGGGTTAACTAAGGAAAGAAATAAAAATTTGTGCAACAATTTTTATTTTCTATTCTATGTAGTTTAAACCTATGCGTGGTGGTTGGAGTGGGAAACACTACATCCTAACTCCCCTAGGTAAGATATTAGTGAAGTGGGGCCCATATGTGCCCCACCCCCTTCAAATCCCTTAAACCTCCCACGATCACTTAATTGTGTAACTCACCCACCCCCAATTTATTTGCAATTCAACCCTAAAAATTAATTTGAATATTAAACGCTATTCAATTAAGTAAATTAATTGAAAGAGATCTTTTTGAATTTCAAATTAATGGCTTGCGTGTGTTAATAAAATAAGACAATGACTTATTTTATTGGGGGGGGGGGTTGATTCACTGTGTAGATAGAAGGAGAGGACTCTTGCGCTCTGAAGAACATCTCCTTACTCATCGAAGAATGCGAAGAACGCCGAGTCTATGATGAAGAACTCCATCACCACAAGGGAATCGCCATCCCATCTCCTCACCTCTCCGTAGTCGGTGAGAGACATCTTCTTCGGAGAACTACGACATGCCGCATCCTTCATCGGGGATGCACCGTCGATATATATGGATCCCCGTTCCGTGACGCCATCTTCCGTGATGCCGTCTTACATGACGCCGTCTTCCGAGACGACTTTTTCTCCGTGCGACCATCGTTCAAAAACTCATTGATGTAGGGGATAATTTTGTTCGTGAATATTCCATTCCGTTCATCGTATTTTATTTTGGGCCGCCTATTATCATTATAATGGGAGGAGGTAGGAACACACGAACACGGCCGACCCTCCTCCCCCTTTGTTGTTGAATCCGTTGCGGCTCGAACGAAAGCGGCGCGGTGCAACGACACCATGCAGAATCAAGCAGAAGCACAACGAAGAAGCGTGGAACCGTCGCGTTGCACCTTTGAGGCCGAACGAAGCCGCGACCGGAGTCGGGCCGCGGAGAAAGGGCGTGGGGCCGTCGCACCACGCCGGAGAACCACGAGGAGCCCACAACCGAAGCGGGCCCCGGCAGAGGGACGCGGCGCCATCGCGCCGCGCCGGTCGGACCAAGGCAGCGACCTTTGGCTCTGGCAGAGCAGGAGAGGGATGACGGAGCCACCGGCTGCCGGTGCATAGGGGATGGGACCAGCTGGTCTTGTGCAACACCCTGGCCGGCCGTTACGGCTGGCCAGATCCGAAAACAGGGGGATTAAACCCCTAGTCAAAGAAGCAGGTGGACCCCCCCCCCCCCCCCCCCCGTGGGTCCGCCATCCATTTGAAAGGGGTAGCGGCTCCCCCCTTTCACGCTAATGCGGCACGCGGAGCCCGCACTGGGCCGACCCTCACTGTCTGGGCCAGGTCGTGCTAGCTAGCCCGGGCCGACCCAGGGGGTCTTGGGCCGGGTCGGTCCGGGCCCAAAACCCCCTAATACCGGATAGGTTTGATTAAATGACCGTAACATGGGCTACAGACCTCCGATCGACGCACTGTAAATTGTGATGTGATACATGGATCGAGATGGTCATTTAGGTATATTACACTCAAGGTTTTGGAAAACTTTGAGTATGGCCGGGTTGGTTCGAACACAAAACCAACCGGGCCCTCGGAGGGGAAACACTTATAACCTGAGCTCCGGACGTCCGATTGACGTGTCGTCGACCATGTTGGAATCTTCTTAGTGAGATAGACCTTTTGGCTTACTCCGATCAAGGTTTGGATGCAGTTGGAGTACGGTCATGTTGGTTTTGACTTAAAAACCAACCGGGCCCCTAGAACGAAAAAGCCAATAACTCTCAGACTGGGCGTCCGATTGACGCCCCGTCTGTCTCGTTGAGTTACTTTTGTCATGATGGATCTTTGGGATACATCAACTCCGTAATTCATGTCAGTTGATGTATCGACCTCCTTGGCTCGTGGAGCGGACCCTCCCAGAATCGATCATGCTGTGTGCGGGAACCCTAGAGCTTGCTGCGACTACGATGACAATGACGATTTCACTGAAATCCTCCGTGGGATCGGCAACGACGACGACTGCACTGAAATCCTATGTGGGTTTGGAATCGATGACAACTGTACTGAAATCCTCCGTGGGATCAATGGCGATGACTGATGTTCTTGTATCCTACATGGGCCTGGTAGTACTACTGTTCTTATATCCTACATGGGTCCGGTAGCATTTGAGTCTGTTCTTGTATCCTACGTGGGTCTGGTAGAGTAGCTAGTCTTGTACCCTATGTGGGCCCGACAGCTTAGCTGGTCTAGTATCCTACGTGGGTCCCAAATTAGATGTATCAGTGGCTATATCTGATCATCTATATCACCTTACGAATAAGTATACCTGTGTGAGATGAGTCTTAACATTCAATCATTATCTTTGATATGATTGACTTGTTTTTCTTATATGGATTGGGTTGTTCTTTCCTGTGTGGATTGTATTGTACTATCCTTTGTTGACGTGATGGAACTGGGGCTAGGATGTTGGATATAACTGGAATTGATGACTTAGGTATATGTATGGGAATGTACCTAAGTAGTGTTGGATGTTACATCGTGATTGTATCTTTCCTTTGTTGATTATCCTTTGTGGATTCTGGGAGACCTTCGGGGGTCTTGGGGTCCCTATTGAGTAGAGTATACTCACCCCTGCATGGGATATGCCTGCAATACGTTTTGTTGGATGTAGAAGATGGACAACGCTGACCGCGGTTGAGGCTCGTGGAGAAAGTCGGTACCTGGAGGTGGACCACTGAGTGGGATGTACACGGAGCGGACGGCTGGACCCGAGAAGCTGATGAGGCTATCTGTACCCACCCTTCAGGTGGGACTTCCAGTGTATGGCTCGACATTGCTTCCTTAATTTTTAGTTACTTTACTTTCTTTCAGTTGTACTTTACTTCAGTTGGGTTTGTATTCTAGAGCATTTACTTTCCAGCACTTATAGTTGTACCCAGTTTACTTAGTGTTTACTTCAGCTTACTTACTCTGGTGTTTTTTTACATTATAAAGAAAATGCCTTCCCTTTTTATCGGGATTTACGCCATTGGTGCTAGTCGCTAGCCCCTGGCCTATGGGAGGTAGGCTTGGGGTAGTGACGACACGGGCCTTGAGGACGGGTCATGACACTGTATATATTATGTAGTTAATCTTCATCTCCTGTCCTATGGGATTGACATCTAAATCATTCAAACAAATTCTTAAGCCATTAAATTTTCATGCATAAGGGTGTATGCCATGTTCCCTATATCTATCGGTAAAAACATTCTATAAGAATATATCACACATACCATAGAGCCTCATTCTAGGTAGTTTCATTGAATGAAACTACTAATTGAATATAAATAAGTATCACTCCTTATCCTGTGAATTCCTAGGTGGGTTTAGTGAATTCGTCTAACCAGTCTAACAATAGGCTCCCCATTCCCTTATTACACAACTAAAACATATGCACCTGTTTATTTATCCAACTACCACACAAATTACTTATCAAAAATCATACTAAATATAATATTCATAAATATCACAATCCATAATAATCAACATGGGAACTAATATTATTCCATAACCCATTAACAAATTAACAATAAACATTGCATATCATAATTATCCCAATTCCTATTCTTGTAACCCAACCCATTAGGAATGTTCATCAATTCGCTTTATATCAACCCATTTAACATATTCATCATTTCCCAAGACATTACCCATTGAAAAACATCACCCTTTCAAATCCACTAACCCTCTTATGAAGTTCAAACACGTTTTGTAAGCCATTTATTACAATCACAATTTTTTTAATTTACATATTTTCAGATCATTACAAATTTCCATTATTCTATTATCAATCTCTATGACCAACTATAATTTTAAATTATTCAACCCAACCGACCATTTTATCATGTTCATCATGGATGCATTTTATCACATGTCAACTCCCTATTTACCATTACCAATTTCACATTTTTGGAATGCCAACAAACCCAATGAGTGGTCTTAAAATGGTATAATCATCCTTCATTCAACCCATAGTAATGATGATGGGTTCAGCTTATTATTTGGACTCCCATTTTAGAAAATCATACTAAATGCAAAAAGTACAGAACAATATGAAAGAATGATAAAAAAACACATGAAACATACACATAAATATATGATATATAAATTCTAGACCACCAACCTTGAATCTAAAAATGTACTCACTCTTAACCATATCCTTAGACATGGATTCAAACAACCTTTGAAGACATATCCCTGAGCTCCAATCTGTACCCAAAAAACACTTCAAATGGAAAATAATTGAATGAGAACAACCCTTGGGATTATTGGGATGATTTTTTTATCCCATGGTTCGACATGGGTGAAAGTGAGGGAGAAATAATATGGAGAAAAAAAAATATTGGGATGAAAAACTATAAATTTTCAACATTTAATAGGGAACATGGATTACCGACGTGAGTATCAAAACTATGTGAAAACTGGGTGCAAGAAACTATCATAGTAAATCTTGTTGAGACAATCACCAAGTAAGACCAAAAGGTTTTAACAAAATAGTTTCAGATATAGTATAATGACACTATCCAATGTTTCATAGTCTTCTGTGGATGGCCGCACAATTTACATAATCCCTCACCAACTATGTGCCCTACAAAAGTTGGCCTAGTTTTATATACAATCCTTCCCCAAACAACCAGAACACCCATGATGCCCCACATACACCCAAGGAAAATTTAGTTAGAGAATTATATTGTATTAAAAAAAATATTTAGACAGTGACTCGCCTCCATAAAAACTGTGATATTATTGTTGAGGAGTCTATAGAGTTCTTTTAACTATAAGAATTAGGTGGTATATATTAATTTAATATATATTGCTAATAAAATATTATATTAATTGAATAAGAACCATTTAAAATTTTTCAAAGGTTCTTTAATTACTAGATGATTTTATTTCATTTCTGTGAGAGTCAAGAAATTTCATTATATTAAAATGTAGTCTTATAAGAGACATTGAATGTTTATTAACCATTATATGATATAGTTTTTTCCCTTTGTAATTTTGATTCATAAGTGTAATTTTTTATTTTTATATGATTTATATATTTTCATTTGTTTTATGGTCATATTGATTTTTTTATAGTCATTTAAATTTTCACAAGATTCATTCTGATTTTTGTACAAGTCATGTGAGTTTGTGATAACACTCATCATAAAACAAATTTCATTTAATAAGAGTTTTTTTTATTATTTAAGAGTTTTTTGAAAATTTTTAATGTTTATCCACTTTATTGTATGAATTCATCCAATTTTAATTAATTTCATCTAGATTCAGAAAGAGTAATTTGATTTTATATATTTGTTCAAATACATCATAAGGGTTTTCTTAATTTTTGTAAAATTAATTTTTATATTATAATGGGGATCTAAATATCCTAAGACTCTTATTTTAATTTTATAAGGATATTTCAATACAATATATGATTCTATCATAATATTCACCCACTCATAATATTTATCATAATTCTCTATTTAATATATAATATTATTTTTCAATTTAAAATAAACCAATAAATAAAAAAACTAAAAAAAATTAATATTTTAATATAATATATATTCTTTCAAAATTTTATTATATAAACCCATATTTTAGTGGATTTGAAAAAATTGATATGTTAAAATTATACATGGTAGATTTAAAAATGTAAATTCCCAAGAGAATCACTACTCAGTTGGGACTCTATAATTTTTGTTAATTTAAAAGAAACTATATCTTTAATCTTTTTAATATTCTTTAGTGTGGATTATTATATCCAAATACTTTTATTCTAGTTTTCACAGTAAGATCCACTCATATTTTCATAGTTATATTAGGATTTTGATCACCCTCTCCTATACTCAGACATGTGCATATGAAAACTAAAAATTCCAATTGTGGTAGAGGATTAAAGAACTCTCTTCTTTATTTTGAATAAATTTTGGAATTTTCATGTTATTTTTTTCATATAAATAAATGGAGTGAATTTAATTATGAAGGATGAAAAATTAAATATTGATGTTATGGGGGAAGAGTATCAAATGATTTAGTTTATTTTTGTAAATTATTATGTTTAATGGATATTGAATATGATTTGTATTTTTTTTCTACTATAATTTATAAACAATATATTTCAAATATAATCTAAAATCACCTTTCATATATGGTTAATGAGAAAAAATGGATATAGATATATTTTTTAGTATGGATCTATGAGTTTGTTCATGGGTTTCATAAATAATTCATTTTGAATAATAGCTGGAAGGATGGTTTCTTAGTTTGTTTTTTCATATATATTCCAATGGTTATTTAGTGTTTTACCTTTCATTAGGAAATGAAATGATCTTGCCATGGAATAATGGTACTATTATTATAGTTTTATATTTAATTAAGGATTTTCATACTGATTCTGGTTAGTGGAATTGTGGTTATTATTGGAAAAAATTATATTGCGGTTGTTATGGATTATGGTTTTGAGTTGTGTGGTGAAATTTATAAATTCAGGGTTGTATAGATTGTGATAGCAAATAAATAATTAAATATTAGGAATATGATTATATCTACAAAGTGGAAAATATTTTTTAAACCAAAATAATTATAAATATAAAGGTAAAATCTAGATTTAATGTTAATATTGGAATATGAATGACTTTTCATTTCCAAAATTAAGGAATGATAAATATTATTTAATATAGATAGTAAATAGTAAATTATGAAATGGGTTAAATGATAAATTTAATTTAATATGATGTTTTATTTCTCAAAAATAACGTTTTTGTTGATATTGTAGTAATATTTGTTTTTGTGGGTGGGATATGATGAATATTTTGTTACGGTTATTAGATTATATATTTATATTTGAAAAAAAAAATTACTAGGGTTGGTGTCTGTAGCTATTATATATATATATATATATCTTCTTTTCATTATGTTTCTATATTCATCCCCAATGTTGTCGGATAATGAAATCAATGCAAAAATATAATATGTTTTGGGTGTTTTTCTAAAACATCCTTGTTAGCATGGGAGTATATTCCTAACAATACCATACACACCACTATCTATTCTGAATATAGAACAACTGTGGGGAATAGATCTTATTATGAAAGGTATTTTATTTCTGAAAGTCAAAGTGGGATGGATGTTATGATGATGGGTTACTAATGCAGTATATTTTTTGGGTCATACATTATAGGAGGTGGGAATGTGGTTTCTATCATTGAATTTATTAATACCATACTATAATGGAGATTTAAATTTTATTTCATATATAGATATGACTTAAGTGACAATGGATGCTTATTTATGTGATCATAATGTGGCTATTTTTTTTGTATATGTGTGGATGTGGTTATGATTATAGGTAAGGGATGAGTGCACCATATATTTAAATTTCGGGGGATAAGAGAAACAATCCTATGGGGAACTGGTGGATGATGGCCATTTTTTATATTCATTGATATTTTCTTAATAAAAGGTATGTTATATTTGTTGAGTAATCCATTATGAGGATGGTTTAGTTGACCTATAATATGATCATGTTTTCTCTTCTCTTAATTCATCATGGAATTAGTATGCCTCTTCCGTATTATCTCAAGTGGTATTAGGGATGATCCAAATAAATACATATGTATTATATCACAATATATATAAATTTATTTTTCAGCTTTCTATGAGGGAAATTTAAATTGAGAGATAAATTAATGGATCAAAACATTGAGATGTGGTTGGATTTTTTTCTTATAAGTTTATTTTAGTATATTATATTATTAACATATATTTGTATGACATATCCATACATTCTAGATTATTAGTAATTTTTATTATTATTCATATTATGGTGCTAATTAGTTATCTTATTGTAATTTTTCATGTTTTTTAAATTTATTACTCTAATTTTCATACTTCATAACCTCGGTGTTTTCTTACTATGAGAGACCACATGTATGTGGGCTGTGAGGTCACTGTTTTAATTAATACACTCCTTGGAGGGGTTCCTATTGGGGTTCAGTTCTGATTGATTGATTTAGGAAAATTTATAAATGGGATTTTGTGGAATATTTTTCATTAATTAATTAACTATACTTGCACTATAATTTTATTAAATGTAATTTTATTCCTGAAACATGATCAATATCAACATATTAACAAACAGCCTATTCAATGAATACCTAGAGATAAAATTTCAATATTATTTTTAATATTTTTTATATATTTCTTAAAATGTAAAATGGATAGTTATTATATTAGAATATGTTTTAATTTCATGTACATGAATTACAATTTTTTGGATTATATTTTATATAAGATCTACCTGTTAGAGATTCTAGAAATTTATTTATTTCACAAATTGTATTACAATAGGTTGTTTTTGTTTTATAACATTAAATACTTTCCAGTGGTAAGAATGACATTTTAATGATGATTTTATGAGTCTATATTTATGGTGATGGTATATTATTATTTTTTCATTATTTATAGTTTCTAATTGATTTTATATACACTTTATGGTATCAATAAACATGCACCACTAGTTATTTTACTCTAGCCTTTGGGGAGAAATACCTCAATTGTATTTCCTCAATATCTCGTTAATGTTTGCACTGACTAGTCTATGGATGAAAAATGTTGGAATCAATGAGTTGTTTATTTTTTTTAATATTTATGACCTTGTATATGGAGGATGGAGTGGTAAGAAATGACATGTTTATAAGGATCTAATAACACTAATTCATGGTAGTTGATGAAATTGAGAACCTAAAATTATACGATCCTCATGTACAAAATTGAAACCTTGTAAATGTATATACTTACTGTTGAATTATGTATATTACAATGATGATGGATAGAAACATTGTATTCCAATATACACTTAATGAGTATCTCATTGGGGATTTTAGAAGAATCCCTCCAACATGGTGTTTCCATATTTTGAGGTGAATCAACAGATTATTTAGTGGTATTCCACTACACCCATAACATATTAGTATATTTCATTGCATTAGGTAGATGATAAATGGATATTTAGTTCCAAGTAATTATTATTATTTTAGGTAGGATAAAACTGTCTAATCTATATGATAACATCCATATAATATATCCCTCATGGATTCCACCATGGTGATCATTCATTAACTCATGTAGTTTGAAACATATCAACTATTCCTTCAGTTATAATACCATTGTAACCCTTGGATAATATAGTCCTACCATGAATTTCATCTGATTAAACATTTCAATTAATGATATACAAATATAGTAAATTATTCAATGATATGTTCAATAATTTATATTTCCAATGAATTATAAGATTTGAGGTGGATTATATAGTACAATACATTAAAAATTGATGATCTTATGTAATTGCCACATAATTCACATTGATTGGTAGTGGAATGGTATAATATACCAGACTTTATGATATAACCAAAACAACGAATTATAAATTCTTTATTTTCAGTAATTTAATATAATAAAAAATATCAATAAAATACACTATTACATAATAAATAAATCGTGTGTATAATAGATTTAGAGAATATATCTATGTTAGTGTGTTACTAACACTTGTACTGGGAAATACAATTTTACCAGGGTATGATATATTTGTTCTTCCTTTTTGTGTATTATTATTCTTTCATTTCATAGATTACAATTTATTATTTATGGTTTTCTATTTTACTATTGATCTAGGGTTAAAAGATAACCTATATTCATTAATTGCGTTCAATATATCAGATTTACACTACATGTGTATAGTCGTGTGTGAATAAAAAACTTTTTATGAATGTAATATTTTTTATTTAATGAGTCAATGATAAGATTGATTTTTTTCATACCAGTGTAATTGGTCTCAAATTAATTTAATAGAACCATGGTGTATAGTTTCAATTCATACTATTACATGATAATTAATTATGTTGATCATATAAATATTATTTACTAAACATGTAGAGTGAGAATAATTGGATAATATGTTCATAGGTGGTATGAGACCCTTATGTGATTTGGTTGTTTAGAGAGTGTTTGTTTACATATATTATGAAAAAATTTCATTGAACTATGATATGATAAATTGCAATAGATTGGTTCTAAGAAGTATAGTAACCTCTGATTATGTTTCTTTATGGAATGGAAAATAATTCGCCACTAATTGTTGTCCCAGATCCTTTTATTAAAAAAAAGTTAGAAAGAGACTTTTTGAGGTTATAAATTAATCGAATTATGGGATTTTCAATAATAAGTAAATACATATTTAATATGATAACAAGGTTCTAGATTCCATAATCACAACTATTTTGGGTTAGTGTTGTCATTACGATTATTTTTTAAAGATCATGTCACTTTAGATTGTTTTATACCAGATTGAAACCCTAATAAATAGAAGTGTGAGTATTTATATGTACAAGCTACAAAGAGTTCCCAAATAATTATGGGTTGTACTAGTAATCATTAATGGTCATGAGGGGAATATTTAAAGCGATTTTACATCACATTTCATTTATTATTTTTTTCACGAGACTCTAAGGACATTAGAGGATTGATATTTAATGCATATTTTCTATGGTATATATCTATTGTTCTCTACACTACATAATTTATAGATTCTGTTTTGATTTATCCATTTTTGGGGGGTGATGATACTAATAGGATGATACCTTTTTTGGATGATTCTTGGCATATAATATGAGTTAATGTAAGTATACATTACAAAAATTAATCTATTACGGTGGTGAACTAGAACATAATTTTTAAGAGGTATTTGGACGAGATTATTATAATGAAGGGTTATAATTCTTTTTCTATATCTAGGAGAATAAATATTAGTGGTCTTAATTGAGAATTAAATTTTTTACATAGGGTAATGATAGGAATCATATTAAAGATCATGATTTATCTCTTCCATAATGAGGGATTATTCATCCCAATTGTTAATATTATTGTATAATTGATAATATTTGATTGAAATGACTCCAAACACTAATAGAGTACAAATTTTTAATGAATATGGGACAACTATAATGGTTTTTCTAAATCCATCATTGTAAATGGAATGAGTGAGGTAATGTATTCTGTCAACGATCAATAGAAATTTACGGTGCATCAACTCATTGTTGCAGCTGGTGTTCTCCATGTTGATATAGTCATCAATGAGGTTATGGTGTCTAGGGTCATGCATAGACAATATAGAAGGGCAATACAACTCATAAGTGTAATATGCTTGGTCTCTAGTTAATTTTAAATCTAAATAATGTATTTTTCATCTATAAAAAATCTATATGATAATGCAGTGGTTCCCTCCATCGTATAAGGTCAGATCCTTAAGGCATTAAATTTAGAATATTTTATATTTTATTCAGTTTGTAGAAGCCTTAATATTTATTCTATTTGAATGTTAGTCAAGTATGGAAGTAATGAGAATTGTGGGGATGTAGGCACACAACATTAATTCATGAAATTGATCAAATATTATTTAAATTTATCCATTATAGGAAATAATAGTGTGTATGTATAAATAGATATGATATTTTATAGTGATTAAAATGAGGATCCTTAATTTTATTCCTATAATTGAGGGACTAATTTGTTATGTAGAACACATCAACTACAACCATTAGTGATTATAATTTATAAACACTAATGGTGAATATTATACCTCTACTGGATAGTGGGGTAAACATGATGAATGTTTAGGACCTAACCATCACCACATATATTTTGTTACCTCTAATTTCTTGAGAGAATTATTGGGTTGGAAGAAGTGTATTAGATAATTTATCTTTCCCCCAAATAAAATATTGATATTGGTATACCATTATAATGTAAATATTAGGGTCTATTATTTAGATTTTAGTAGTGATATGGGTTAATTAGGTGTGATTAATGAATCCCATTTTGACAGAAACATATTGTATTTTTCCATTAAGGATAGGAAATATGAATTTCTAGTTAAATGAATATTATTTTAAATTTTTTATGCACATTATCACTTCACAATTGAGAGCATTTATTTTTTTCTCAAAGATGAGAGATTGCGGTTTTCATTCATCTATGGATTATTAGAAGTTGAATCATTTGATGACAAGGAATCAATATCTAATTCCTTGTATTAATGATATATTCAATTATTCGAAGGGATTGGAATGGCCTAACATGATTTAATGAATTTTTAAATATCATTAGTTAGGGGTTATAGTATGGTATATTACATTAACAATATTTATGAGCATGTATGGAATATACAAGTTTCTTGTGATGTTGTTCAGTAAAATTAATATTCCAATAATATTTATGTTCTTGTTAATTATGATTTCTTATCCATATCATGTATCCTTTTTGGATTTTTTTCGTCAAAAATATCCATGTAATATCCTATACATAAGAGGACCTGGGTATGTTTCTTGAAGTTGTAGAATGAACACTAATTAGGAGAAACATTTAAAACATTATATCACTGATTCACTTTAGAATAAAGATGTTTTAGTTTTTGGATTATGTGATATCTGTGTCATGTTTATTGGTGGACCCTAGAAGATTTAATGTTGTGGTTTCATGGGAGATATATAATATAATTTTTTGATCTATAGCTTCCAATAGTTCTTTCCAATTAAAAGAGATTAATTCTATGATTATACTAATTACTAATGTTAAAGATTGAATGATCCAAAAGGGATCAATTCTTTAGTGTTTTCCTTAGTAAGAGATAATATTAGAGAAGATAGAGTTTCTGTTGGAAACCATTGTAGTTATTATTTTACATGAGTCGAGTAAAAAGAAAATATTTTATTCTAATGTATCAGAAGTTGTGATAGAATAAATATATTTTTATAATGGATAGATGGTCTCTTATGGGTTCAAATATTTTAGGTTTTTGGATAAAAACAAATTCTTCAATAACGTAGAGTTTTTAATTATTGAACATTTTATGATGTAATGGAACTAATTTCTAATGGGTGAATTTTTTTTGGTGAAACAAACTAAATAACGATGAGGATTAAATTTTCTCACTTGGACCATATCCGTAAATAGAGTTTCTGGGAGTTATAATTCTACTTGTTTGAATTCAATATGAAGTACACTAATGGGAAGGGAGACACTATCCGAAATTCACTAAGAGTGACGATTTTGATTTCTCTGGTGTAAAAAGCCATTAATGAGTGGTCACTATTTTGTCCTTTAAAAAATATACAAATTTCATATTGGTCATTCACTAATAAAATATGTGTATGGTACATATTACAAAATAATTTACACGTAATGTTTTAGGATAAGTGAATACATCTACAACATCAGAATCCAAGATCATGAATCTACCACATATAAAAATCATTAGTTCTATACGACATTCTATATGGTTTCATAAGTGATAATACGTAATAAATGGATTAAATGAATTTAATTAATTAGAGAAATTTTAGTTATGTAAAATTTTAAAAAATGTATGCCAATATGTAGAATATTTATGAAAATTTTCATTAAATGAAATATTTGAAGGATGAAAATATAATGGGATTAGAACCCATGTGCTTTGTACCACCGATTATTTTTAAATGTACTAAAACTATATTAATCTCAAAACATTGTTTATCACTATGTGAATGAACTAAAAAACCTTATATAATTTGGGATCCACACGTAATATTCTATGATTCTTTGACAAGTGTAATTTATTTATTAGAATGAAGCTTTTGTCTGCTGCTCTAAAGATTGACATCAACTATAATCTATAAAATATTGATAAAAGATATATATATTTTTCATGTTTCCATGTTTATTTTATTTAATTATTTTATATATTTGAATATTTTTTAGATTTGGATGGAATTATTCAGGTTTAATTATTCTTAAAATTGATTATATAATTATCCCTTAAAATCCATTAGTGTTACCAGAACCTTATTCCTCAGTTCATGAAATTATTAATCCCACTATGAAATTATGAATATGTTTCAATGTAATATATAATATTATTTCCTTCTAGAGAATATGTTTTATGATAACATACAATTGGGGGTACCACTCGATATTATGTCAACATTATAACATAATATAGATTGGAAGATTCAATTTATGTTAACATATAATCATAATCTTCAACGTTTTTATGGGAAAATTTAGAATTTATGTTTTAGGGCACTTAAAAAATTTATAATAATGAAATAAAATATTTTGGAATATTTATAAAATTAAAAATTGTTTTATAAAATAAATAATTTTATATTTTTTATAGTTAATTTTTTTATTTTTTTTGAAACAAGTATTAAAAATATTTCAGTAATGTTGGAATATTAATAATAATAATATATTTTATAAATTTATATGGCTTATAAATCACATTAATAAAATTATATCTTGAATGTATTTTATGGTGACCTCAAAATTAAGAAGAAAATTGATAATTTAAATGAATAATTTATAAATAATTCCAAATTTATTTAATCATTTCCAAAATATAATGGAATATATATTTAATATTATTAATAATGAACTATTTATTAAGATGACTTGTTTGAAATAAAATGCATCGTATATAACAAATTATTAAGACTGTGATAAAAATCGTTTAATGATATATTTTTTTCTTGCTATAATTAATATCTAATCTTGTGGTATTTTTATTATATAAATAGTTTATATAGTATAAATTGGATTATATAATTTTTTAATTCCTAATTATTTCCTATATTTAATGTGAAAATTTGTATAATGAATGACATGGAATAGTTCCCATTGAAAGTGTCTATAATTTCCTAATATCCAAAAAAAATTAAATATCTATAATTTTAGTCTTAACATTAAAATATTTATGTTATGATTTGTTAAATTTTTTTTAAATGATATGTTTTCAGATTTATAAAATATTTTTTTACAAGACTGTTATTAAATATTAAAATAATATCCATATTTTATAATTTATTTATAACCAATGTGTTTTGGGGTAGTAAATTGTTTTTCTATATGACTAAATTAAATAAGTGAAGTACATATTATTATATAATAATGTGATTATTTATTTTAATAATTATGACTATAATTTATAAATGAGTTATGAATGACGTGATCTTATATATAAAATTAGTGTTATAAGAATTTCAAATATAAAAATATATGTTTATTTTTCATGGTTAAAAAAAATTAGTTTACTATTTTTTCTTTTAATTTATTGAAAATTAAAATACTGATTATAGAATATGAATAATGTTTATGTTAAATAAGAGATTTTATGTTTCATTCCAATTGTTAATGAAAACAATTCATTAATTATTTGTTCAGTAATATTATTAATAATTATATAATTGTCTATAAAATATGAATAATGCATATGTTAAATACTAAAATTAAAATTTATTTCTTATTTTAAAAATAAATTCCATTGAAAACTTTATTCTTGTACAATATATAGGTTTATAAATTCTCTCCCGTATATTAATAATGTTAGTAATTTATTTTGCTGATGTGTTGACTCTATGAAATAGAGCCTTCATTATGTGTTAGTTGTGACTTTATAAAATGTAGTTTTTTTCTACCTTTACCGCAATTTTTTATTTCAATTTTGAATTTGATATTAATTATTCAATATAGTTTGTGAATATTGGGTGTTTTGATATCATGAATTGATATCTTTTGTAATAACTCCTTGATGATATTGACATTAGGTCAGACTACCCACTAACATATAGGTTTCTTGCTTGTCATATAAAAGTAAGGGGTCATAAATATGTCAATCCATGATTACACATTTAGGGATTGTAAATATCATATAGCTCTATATATTCATTTTAAATTTTCAAGTACCATATTCAGATGTTTCATAAATTGTTTTTTGAATATACATGGATTAATTTTTAGTTTTATTAACACAAACTATGGGTTGTGTAAAATGATCCATATTAATGGGGTGTGAACACAAAATTTTTATTATTATAATGGTATTACAAAATAAAATAATTAGAATCATGAATGAAAAAATGAATAAAACATAAGAATATTAGAATTTATAATGGTATAATAGATATGCATTTAAAACTCATTTGATGTATATGAAATTTGTCAGACTAAAAAACCCTTCAATATCATGTTATAGATTTATTAAAAACATGAACATATCAAGACCTAGATCATATAATTAACTACATTGATATTTTTTGAGTACAATATTATTATCACATATTTTTGAAAAAATTGTACATGCACTAAATGATTATCATATTTTACGGTTGATATCATCCATGTACCACTCGATTATTTACTTTGATCATATTCATTGTTGTTTCATAACATTAAATTTTAGGGGAATGCATAACAGTTAGGATATCATAGGAATAGAATTAAATTTATCTATATGATATATTGTTGAAATGGTTTCTCCCTCAACTATCCAGAAATAATGTAACTCATATTATTGAAAATTATTTCAACTATATATTGTCATTGATTATTAATGAGAACAACTTGGTATAGGTCAATATAAACTGTAGTTCTTTTTTTAAGATGAAATCATATGTGAATTCATCATATTTTAGTTGGTTCAAATTCATTATAACTTCCTCATAAGAAAATATAAAATATGATATTAATAAAATGATGAAATATGTTGTAGTTACAACATTTTATCATCACCAAACAAAATATTTAGACTATCCCTTGTATAGGATACAATAAATGTAAGAAATTACATTGAACTATTACATAATAAAAATTCTTATGTATATAATATTACTTGTGTTCAAGAAAAACCTTACAATGAAATCATATTTTTAAGGTTGTTCCAAATTTAAATCATGATGCTAATAAGAATCCAATAAGTATTCACTTGGAGCTATAATGGAAATGGGTGATAAATGAACTATGGAATTGTAATCTCTTATATTTTTTGTTGATAATATCATTGATATTAAATTTTATAGGATTTGTGTTGAATTTATGAGGATAAGGTTATCTTTTTAGGAATGATCTGGTTAAGGATTTCATTTAGTGGGAATTGGAGGAATTTTTTCAACAATATAAATTAATTCAATAAAACAGTCCTCATTATCATAAAATTTTGATATTAATGAACAATAATTTTCTTGTTGAGGTTTCTAATATATACATATAATATATGTTGGTAAAATCTCAAACCATCAGATGAAACTATAGTTTTATGGTAAAATAATGTTTCTTTATGTTCATAGTTAGGTCCATTGAAACAAATGTTTTTATGAGGAAGAAGTATTAAAAATTCTATAGGGTATATGTTTTTAAAACGTATGACAGAGTTTTAGAAACATCATGAAATGTCAAAATGTGGTATCAATGTTCTAGAAACAAGGTCATAGTCTTTAATGAGTATATTATACACAATTTATACATTAAATGTGTTGCTAATATAAATGATTATAATTTTAGTGAATTAATATATAGATATTTTAGTTTACATTTCAGTAATGAAAAAAATATATCATCAAATATTTTAATGCATATAAATATATAAATCTCATACGAATCTATGTAAAATATGTTCATCATTATTTTATTTATTTAATTTGATAAGAGGGTTTGTTTTTTATCAATGTGTTTTTTATGAACACCATGAGATGATTAATTCAATTCCCATGGATTATGATTCATTGAACAATATAACATGTTTTGAAAGAAGAAATGTATAATATAATTCTTTATTGGTTAAAATTATTATCACTAGATTTGTTAAAATATGATTTATGTGGATTCTATAACTCATTTGTGACATATTTTACAGAACAATCTTCATTTTATTAAATTTATCCAAATATATAGATAATATTTTATAATATAAAAATATTAGTTTATTTTGAGAATAATCTTACAGAAATATTGGGTTTAATTTGATAACATGAATAAGAATATGTCAAATATTGGTATTATATTTTTTGAATGATACTATGATTGAGAGGGATGTAAATGTATTTTTGGACAAAAAAAGCTGAATGTTAAAAAATTAAAAAACCATCCAGTCTAAAAATAATTTGATATCCTCAAAGCTTTATTATATCTTCTGGTAATGAAAAATATTATGAGTTTCATTTAATTATAATATCATAGTGAATGCAAAATTATCATAAAATGATTCTCATATACTAGTTACTAACAATTTAAAAATATACACTGATTATAGGAAAAAGTTTCTATATAATAGGGTTACAAGGGAGATTATATTAAACATATTATGTCTTTTAGGTATAAAAAAGAAATTTAACATCAAATCATTTTTTCGTTTAATGTTTAGTAATTTGAATAAGATTCATGTGTTTAAATTAAAAATATCATCACTATGTCACAATATTATTCAAAATTTGTTTATTATAACATTATACTTAGTAGTGGGTTTAGAATGACAGGTATATTATGTTTTCATGTATATATGTTTTATGTATTACATGTATATATATGGAGTTAGAAAAATAGTATATATAGTATAAATGAGGGTAAACTATAATTTTATTAGCAATGATGTGATGATGGAACTCATATATTGTTTTTATAAATATTCATAATCAGATTCGAAATATATCATGTACCATGTTTTATAATAATTGAAATGTCTATTAATAATTAATTCTTGTGTACTAAAATATTACATACATGTCCTACAGATAAAACATCTCAATGTATGACAATGAGTGGCCTCTAATAAACATTTATCTTAAAGTATTATGGGTTCAGATGATATGTTATTTTAATAATGAAAAAAATAATATACATATTTAACTGGGCTAAAAATTAAATTACATTAATTTATCAATATGGAAATATGTATTGACTTATCTCATGAATTTAATAGACTAATGTATATCACATGGAATGTCATACAAACATCGATATACATAGGTTGTATGCTTATTATTAATCATTATTAAATTTGGTTTATTAGTAACCTAGAATTAAAATATTAATAATTTCATTATTTTATAATGGATTATAAAACATAATTAACTAATCAAGTGTTCATGTACATGTCGACGATCATGATAATGGTTAGATTGAAACATATATAATATTTTTCTATATATATGATGAGTAATGTTTTTAGTACACGATATAATTAGACTATATTAATTCTTGTTCATTATTAGTTGATTATTATTTATTATTCTACTCTTGTATCAATATTTATTGTGATGTAATAATATACTAGATGAATAACATGTGATGTATTAATCAACCTATATTGTCTTTTTCCAAGAATTAATAATAGATGAGTTGTATTTCACAATATAGGTGTTGTTAAATGTATAGGGGTCACTCGGTTTCATGTAAAAACATATTATATAGGAATAAATATAATATATATGATTAAATTTATGGTTTAAATGTTTTAATATAGATAAGATTATTTTTTATAGAGATCACAACTGATTCTTTACTAGCATGATTACCAATAATTGTTTCTAGAAGCTTTTATTTAATTAAATGAATAAGATAAGGATTTCACAAAAGTTTTTTTGTGATAATAAATCCCACATAGTTACATAGATAGTAAATTAGATAAGGTTTAAATTTTGGATAGTAATATTAATCCAAATTGAATAGGGTTTAATGAAACAATAAAATATTAGAGTTTTAATGGATTCACATAGCGTTTAGGTGTTTTTTATAAATTCCAATTGGAAATTAGTGAAATTGGGATATTATATGTTATTTGTTAAAAATATATGTATATTGTACATATAATAGATTATGGATCATAAAATTTATTAGGATAAAATCAGGTTTCCTTTACATCATTGGACGTGTGCATTCTTCTTTCAGATATACATGACTACAGGTTCCTGAATATTAGCAAAGGGTGTAATTGGTCTTAGAACATTATGAATTTATTTAATTTATTATATTAATTAATGGTGTTAATGTAATAAATCTAATAGGAAAAACATTTATAAAAATAAACTGAAAATACTAATTGTGGTTTATCACCTGAATCATGTTAAAGATGGACATATCAAGAAATGATAACAATCTGGTTGGGTATGATTGATTATATGAAATCCTCTAAAAACTCTAATCCGAAAAAATATTATAACATATCACTTGGTTAAGAAAATAGAACACCATGGGTATCCTTAAGAAACATTCTATGATTATTTGGTCGGTATAATATGATATATGTATAAGGAATTCATCTAAAACTTCAATAATCTAAACCTAGTATACTGCAAAAAATGTTGAATATTTGGATGTCTATTACTTAGGTATGAATGTTTTTATTTTTATTAATTGCTGAAATCATTAAATATAGATTGATCAATATATGTGTTTTCCACTACTTTTAATCGATCATATGATGGAACCCTAAAACCAATCATTGACATAAATATGTACCCAAGAATACTATACTCACAAATCAAAGAATCTCCTGATCACATATTGATAGTATGAATGAAATTATGATGTCATACTAGGATGTATAAGTGACAAGGAAAAATATATATTTTATGGAGACTCACCCATGTTGTACTTTAGATGGTAATTAATTCTTGAAGATACGAGCTATATGTGTTGTCCTGATGAGCTTGCATATCGAGTGAATGTGGGGTTTGCATGCCTAAAATATTTTCATTTCACCCTATGTTTTCCAATATTGATCTAGTAGGATATTTAAGGTTATAATGTATTTTTATTCCATAGAATAAAATATCGACATGAAAATATTTATGTTGAGTTTGATATACCTAATGTGGAACCTTAAAACTGAGAGTTTTCTTTCTCAAAATTTTAAATAAATATGGTTCTTTTCATTGATGATTGGATGATTCCCTATAAGTGATGAAAGATTTAGTGAAACATCCTCATTATTTAGGGGACACCTCTTAACTCCCTCATTCTATTGTTATAAGTCTAGGACTCATGTGTAATGGTACAATTTTTATTCAATTTTGTCCAACTGAACATCTCTCGTAACCTTATCAATGTATCCCTACCGATACCTAGGGATTATCAAGTTCTTCTAGTTGTTTTGATATGTATATTTGAGTCCATTAGGATTCATCATTTCCCTTTTTACTTTTGGTTTTCAATTTTACTAAAGAATGAATACTATTGATCAATTTTATTGTTTCATGACTGAATAATGGAAATTAAGATAACATATGTTTATGGGGATCCAATGGCAATGATATACCAATATTTTATTCATTGATGATATATTATAGATTGGGCATGGCCTATATCAAGAAGATCTATTCAAGTTTTTTAGTTTCATCTTCTTTATTTGTTTTTTTACCATTATACAAATTAGGACACATCCACATCATCTAATTTTCATTACATTCCTAGTATATCATTTACATTATAGAATAATTATCCCCTTAGATCAATTTATAACTTCATTTGTTTCGTTTTGTATAATTATTTTTTTACTATTACTCTAAAACACCATATTGGGGACTAAATTTGAGATTAAATAGAACTCTCACAAACCGCTTTAAGAGTTTTATGGATCATGACTTCTAAATAATATAGAAATTTCCAATCTATAAATTATTAATCCAGGACATATTACTGTTATATATATCATTATATGTGTAATTTTTATCTTCATTATATTAATTTTTTATTCAAGAGACCCATTGGATAAAAATTATGAACCTCTCATGACATACAAGAAGCCTGCATGAGAAATGATAGAAATTTTTTTTCCAGCTCTCCATGTTGGTGAAGTAGATTTTTTAGTAAGGGATGGGGCTTCCCCATCAATAGGATCTCTCAAAGGAGTTGGGATATCTCTTCTACATAATATGAGTGAATTTACTGTGGGATATTTAGTGGAATTACCTTTTCATGGATTGATTATAGTAAATAGAAAGCCTTTTCAATAAAGTGTTGTGGTTCCCATAGGGCATGTAATTCTCAATAAAAGTGTCTTTCCACTATCTATGATGTTAAATGGGTAACAATAATATGGATATATGGGTCATATTAGCATTACATGTTGGTTTTTTGTGGTATTTATGAGTTAATAATTTCATCGTTGACATACTGTTCACATTATTTAATATATATAACTATTTATTTTGTTTATGTTTCATAGATGAAGAATGTATGTGTCATGTTTCTAAGTAAATTTACTTTTTTTATATTAATTCATGAAAAAAATATTAATGTATGGTATTATTTAGATATGAATTTGGAGATAATTATTGAGAGTGGTAAGACATTTGAGTTAGAACTTGTATAGGGGGGTCTTAAATTGGATCTGGGGGGTCATCTTGAGAATGTAATGGTATGATTCAAATTCAACATGCTTCAAAATGTTACAATTATAGAGAAATTAGTTATTAATTTTCCATAGGTATAAATAACTATAAAATTAATGGAATAAAATCTTGGGAATATCTTGTCCATAAACATAGAAAATGAATGTAAAAAATATTAATCCATTATTCGTAAACCAACATCTACATAATCAGTGGTCAATGTTAGTGGCCATAAAGTTCAAGAAATCTAATCATGTATAGTGGTAATATGGGATGTATATAAAAAGTATCAACAAGAATCTATTTATTAAAAATAATAGTCATTAAATCAAATTATAGATCCATGATACATACATTAGTGGAAAACTAGGGAGTCCACTCTTGAGAAAATAAACCATATGAGATTGGATTTATAAAACCTTTTAAATTAGATGTTTTTGAAGAGATGAATAAATATTTAAATTGGGATATTAATTAAAAAAATTACTGGGAGACCTAATTTTACTAAGACAATAGACAATCAAAATTCTATCTTTATTTCTCAGAAATAATGAGGAAAATTCTCAATAATTTTAGAATGGAAAAATATGAATAATACATAAAATTGAGGAAAAATAATATCATCTAATTTATTTAGGATATTGATAGTCTTACTTATTTACTTAATGATAACATTCAATAATATATTAAAATTAATGTTGATTTCATTCTGGATAAACAGTTTGAACAGATCTCTTATGATAACTATTTCGCTCCCATTGATATCATTAATAATATCATAATGGACAACTAAACATGAAACCCATGTATGAGATAAATACAATTCAACAGAGAAAAAATAAAATATATATAGACCTAGAATATAATTTTTCTTAAACTAGTTTTTATCGTATATTCTATAACTATTGAGTAACACTTTTTAGTGCGGATTGTTCGGTGATGGTTAATTTGGATATTATTTTTTTAGGTTATGCTAACTATATCCTGATCACAGTGGAATCATTTTAAAAATGGAATGTAATGAATTTTATCACGGTCTATAAAAACATACAAAGGCATAATTTTTGATATTGTAACATTCGTGCAACATTGTCTCTTTTTTACCTAGGTGTTTTCATATTAGTTGATATGTTTTCATATTGAATTTCTTCATATGGGTTTAACTCCACCAGAAAGTGGTTATGTTGAAAATCCAAAAAATTAAAATTATGAATATTAAGTAAAAATATCTAAAACCCCATGTATTATTCAACCATATGACATTACATTATGGTAATGAAATTATGTTACTAATGACCTTGTTGTAGAGATACTGAGGTCAACCAAATGTGATGACTTGGTATCAGTCATTGTGTATTAGTTAAATGAGGTGGAATATTTCATAGAAATTTTTTAGAACCTTGAAATTGATTATTTTTATTGGTTATATGTGTGAGTGTGGATAATACTAGATGGTGTTATAATAAGTATCATATCAAATGGATACATGAGATTCAAATTTCAATTTTGGAAGGGGTTACACCACAAATTGGATACATAAGAGAAATGAGTATTACATACGAATATTCAATCATGATTGGATTTAAAGCCCAGTCATGGTGTTGGAAAAAATTACTTAAGAATAAATCCTTAATATTTGGGGGGTTTTGGGAGAGTCATATTTTAATATCATACTTATCATAAACAAAAATTATTTAGGAACCAATTGTAAGGGAACAATTTGAGGCACTATACTGATTGTTATGTTGATAAACTCTATGCATAATAGAGATGAAATATTAAAATATTATTTAATATAATCTCATGAAATTAACCCATGGTATTATTCAATTGATTCAGACATGGGTTATGACCACTAAAATTTTATTAATGTGTTTACAAGACTCAAAATGTTTATATCTAGAGTTTATCATAATATATTAAGTATTTTCAGGGCCCTGCCAAATTTTGATAACCATAGGTTACCGATATTATAGATTTTATAGCCTCAATTTTTAAGAAATATGATATAAATTAGTTGATTGGTATATCTATTATAACATCCTTATTTTTATTAAATTTAAACACCCATTTGTGTTTAATTCTTATGTCATTTGAATAGAAATTAAATATATTTTAATTCAATATACATCCTTATATATTGTATTATATATATGTTTGGTTAATGTGCCTCATACTATATTTTATTGTGGTTTTAGGGAGTTGAGTAAGTGTAACTACTTATTTTGATAGGTCACATATGGTTATAGTAATGTTTCCATTAGTTGTGTAATTCTATGCTTCGATTTATATATATTTTTTAAGTGTAAATCCAATTCTTTATTGGTTGCGTAAGTATAATAAACTATGATTATGCACTGTTCAAGGGTACTCTAGTGATACAAAAGGGTATATTCCAACTTTTAATGACTAAATAATGGTAATCATACACAGGGAAGAGGGGAATATTGGACACTAGGTAATGGTGTCCAAGATTTTATAAGGGTTATGTAAGGGTAATATATATCTTAAATAATAGTATTACATCACAGATGTTTCATCTCTTATTGTGTATAAGGTTCAACCTACTTTTTCTTATGTTTCCTAAGGGTACAATTGGAACACTGTGAAGAAAAACAATTTTTTTAAATAATGCCAAAGGGTACTCCAGATATTCCAAAATGAACTTTTGGTCATGTTTCCCACATAAGGGTAATGATTCATACCCTTACAAATACATATTCAGTAAATAAGGCTGAAATAATGTTATTCTTATTCAATACCATTTTGAGTAAAATGTCATTAATATTTTTCATTTCACCCCCTATATGATGGCCTAATATACCATAAATGCGATTTTATTGAACAAAACCCTAGAAATCTATTCTTTAACTCATTTAAAATATGTTACTAATTTTTTAAATTATTTTACATCCATTGGGTTCTATATTTCAGTATATTATAATATTCGATGGTGTTTTATTATGGTTTTTTTATTTCTAAAAACCCAAAAAACTATGATATTTTAAATAGTCATGAACCATGGATTCCTGGTTATTGATATTTTTAATGGATTTTATGGTTTCATGCCACTGGGTTAGTGTCAAAATTGTGATTCTTTTTAGTTTTTATTGATCTCGGGGCATCAAACATCTCCTATTATAGTATTTGATCCATCATTAGGTTTAATAACCCTAGTATTTATAAAATAATACATTTTCATTTCTGAAAATATTTATTAACAATATATTATTATTATGTTAAAATTGTATGGTTTTTCTGATATCCCACATGACACACAACAACAGGTTTCTCCAAAACCATATGTTGCACACAACATTGTGTTACACCGAAATATAGTAGAGTGAAAATAATATTATTTTAAATAGTAGTTAATGTGTAGCCATTAGGATGACAAGAATGAATAGAATTAACTGAATTTTGAAAAATGGATTACACATGATAAAATAATTACTCATTGGTTACTAAATTTATTATAAATTAAAATTAAAACCAATTGAATATAAAGGATGTGTTTTTTAGGAAAACTTATGAAAAAATAGAATAATTTTGTTTTTAAAAAAAATCACACATTATAGATCATTATTTAACGAAAAATGTATGTTATATATTCAATGAGATATTTTAAATTCATCTTATATGTTTTCATGATATTATATTAGAACAAATACAATTTTTCAAATAGAAGAAGTGTTTTTCTAAAAATAGAATTATTCACCAGTTGATGGTGAAACATTTTTGAATATTGATATTGACATACTATTTGATAAAAAAACCTTCTTTATAAGTGGTACATAAATATTAACATTGGATGATTTTTTGATATTTTTCTAATAACTATCATATTTTTTCTAGTAGTAAAAATACGTAAAATATTAACTGGAAACATCTTTTTCCATCGAGATACAATATATGTGTAAATCATCTTATATAAGGGTTTTAAATTATTAATGGAATACATTTTTTCCCTTTAATTAAATATTGATCATTCGATGTAATTTAACTTTGAAATTGGACATAAGCACATGTCAATCTTTTGATTGTTATTAGTTATTAGAAACCCTATTTTTTTTAAACAATAGCAATTAATATTAAATTAATTACTTAAACATCAATGTTTTTAATGTGGAAAAATTGATTCCATATTTCAAATCATATGGTAAATACTTTTTTGATTATGTATCTTTTTTTTGAACATTATGAATTGTAACATCTTTAATTATTTTATTTACCATGGTTAAAGGTTAAATATGGTAAATAAGGGTAACAAATAATATTACAATAATATAAAACTACCCTAATACATGTATTAATCCTATTTGATAAGATATTTATGACCTCGGGAATCCTAGGGACTATTTTTGGACCCCATTGAGAAACATGGATTAGAAAATGACGTTTTATAACAACTAATTTAAAGTAAAGATAAATATTACATAAACATGTATATTTTTCTAAATAGATTTTATATGGATTTATATAATTCATCTCTAAGACTATAAATAGTAATCATACAACAAATATTATTTCATACATCATGATATCTTATTTAAAACTTTTATACAATAAATAAATAAATTTAATTATGACATAATGATGATGTTGTGATTGCTTCATTAATAAATGATTCAAATAATTGTTTTTAAAAATATTAAAATAAAAATAATTGGATTATTTTTTTGTCATAAAAGAATTTTCTGGATGATATTGAAAAATTGTCTTTATGTTATTTTCTTTTGTTCAAAGGAGCCAAGTTGTTATGACTTTAACTAAAATAAATTAATTAATAGTGTCAAAATTCACAGAAAAGTGTTTTTAGAACAAATACTATTTTATTCAATGATATAGTAGTATTAAAAATCTATGATTCATCCATCTAAATCATATAATTTAAAAAATGTCATTAATGTTCCACTTATGGTTCTCTTTTCATGTTAATGTAACTATAGTTACTATATATTATGGGAATGCAAGATGACATGGTAAGAGTTAATTCATTAATATAAGGGTTAAAGGTAAAAGATACGGTTAATATTGTGACCTAATTTTTTTGGAATCCTATTGGAAAATGGGTATTTGAACCAAAATCATCATATATTTTAAATAAATGAGTTTTGTACCATTTTAAACCAAAAATCATTTTATAATAATATATTATTTCAATGCCTTCCAAAAGTGACCCTACTATAACTTATAAAAGTCCCCCACATCTACCACTAAATCACTCATCTCAGGAACATTTTCTTATTCAAAATATACTGAAATAATCTCCCAATATACCACATTTCCCATTATAATCCTTACATTGGGAATAATACAATTCAAGAAATCTGTTTGGCTCAAAATAAAAGTTCTTACCTGATTTAGACTTAACGTCTTCTCCAATGTTCTTTTTTATTTTATTTCTTCACTCCCTCTTATATACATATACATTTATTAAATAACAAAAAAAATTATCCTATATATACTAGAGTGTTTTTATGATATGGATTCTAACTACACTTATAGATACCTCCATCTAATGGATACAAACATAATGTTTCTGTGTACGGCGAACTACTGCCTAACAAAACGATGATCGGTCATTTTTATCCTACGACATATCATGGTGTAAATTATGATGTAAATATATTTATAAGTGATATATATTATATTTATATTGTCTCTATGCTTCTCTATTTTTTATTTACATCATACCTTTTTGCTTTATATAATGGGTAAATACTATACTTCCATTTGTGGAAGTGTGTTCTACTACCACCTCAAAGTGATATTACTCATTCATGCCATACATGGAATGTATAAAGTATGAAATTAAAGAACGTATGTAACTTATAAAACATATATATTATTCTGGAATTATAATATACATATGTATTATTTATTTTTCATTCAATTAAATATTAAAATGAAATGATAGTTGGGTTCATGCGTACATACATCTTACCGTCTTCATAAATGGTGCATTTCATTTATTATCATCAAATTATATGGAATATTCTGGAATTGAATACCTATAAAAGAGATATATATTATATTTAAATTATAAATACTATTCTGAAGATAATTTACTTTTGACCTCATGGTCAATTTGTAATTAAAACAAGGTTATTTTTAACCCAAGTGCCGAATATCGAAAAAATTACAGATATGAACATAAAAATTTTGGTTATTTTTAAAACAAAATGATATGTAATATAAAATTAATAATAAACCTCAAAAAATTTAGGAATAATGTATAAATTAAACTTTTTATTACTTAGGAATATAAATAATGAATGAGACAAGTCGGACTCAAGGTAATGGAACTTATTAACCCTATTTCCATTTTATGGGTTAATATTCTACTTATGGATCATTATTTTCTATGATTATATATGAAATAACATTTGATGTCATATATTTTATTTATAAATTATTTATATGTAATGATAGTGAATACACATAATTGATCAATTTTATTTATAAAATGATCTTTGTAAGGAAACCTTCCACCCTCATCTTTTAGTTAAAAAATTATTTTATGTTATTTCTTTTAATATCCATTTTTTTATGTTGGGATATGGTCTTTTATATCCACATTGACGTATAATTTATGTCCATGTTATGAGAGACCCATTTCTATTTCATCAACTCAATTTTTTATTTTTTATGTGATGTCATTATGCAACTTAATTTTGGTTAGGGAATTTCTAAACTCAATTTCCACTCCTTGGGTATTATGCGTACATCATTGATTATATTATGCAATGATAATTTGTGGAATTATTGTTTCTTTACGCATTTGGGTAATTTATACTTACATTTGTTATTATATTTTTTTAATACATGATGTATTCATTGGTAAATTCTTGTTTAATTTATATTAACTTCTTAAGGGAAAACATAGCACAATCACGATTCCTTGAGTTATATATATATATTTTTTGTTTTCCATTTAAAAAAATATGTGTCAATAACAAATGATTATTTTACATTTAATATTCACTTATATTGAATGTATTTATATATTTCACACCTAATTATCTTAATAATTTATCCTTAATCTAATGATAAGATCCCTGTAAGGGATTTCGTCTAAATTAGTATTCCTTTGAGAATTATTTTTTGTTTATACACCATTCAATTTTATATGGTGTCTATAATTAACTTTGACATATTATATCATGAATATCTTTATTCTAGAGATATTATAATTATTTCTCTTGTGGTAATGTACTCTTTAAATATAACATCATTTTAAATGCATTACAAAATTATTCTTCTAAATCATTCACTTTAATGACCATGATTTCAATGTGGCTTTAATGATTTATTTATATGGACATATATGTTTTAAAATTATAACTACAATATTTAATTTGAAAGCATCGTTGTAGTATTGTTAAATTTTAATAAAAAATATCATTATTAAAAGTTTTAAATGGATTTTGAAATGGATTGAATATTTTGATATCTTTAAATGATTGATTTTGACTGATTAGAGAAATTTTGATAACTTTAATAATTTAATTATTATGATTATGTAGTGGCAGTGGTACATTAGATGGGTGGTTACATGATAATCCAAATATGGGTGGTTCCATGATAAACCTAGTGTGGGTGATACTGAGACTTCTGCCAAATGCATTGGGTAACGTGATGGAGGTAAATGTTAATGTTTATCCTAGGATATTAAGGGAATATACATTGATGGATATTCCAAACATAACAATAAATGTATTTGTGAAAGATGTAATGTATGTTTGTTTTGGATTTTAATAGTTACCTTTATGTTTTTTTATTTCTATGATGTTTTTAGGAATCATACTATTACATGTTTCAAGCTATGTTGTTTATGTTTTATGGGTGAAATATATGATTTTGTGAAATTTTTTTCACGGGTTTTATATATTCATGGACTAATATTGTTAATCCATATTTTTTATTCCTCACTAAGCTTTTTATTTTCATCCCCTGTTTTTGAAGTTTTTTTCAAAGGGTATAAGGTATGATAAGTTAAAGGAAGAATTAAATAATATTTTTTTCAATAAAATAATTCTTGTTTAATTATTCTAGGAGTTCTATTATTATGAAAAAATGGATAGAGTAGATTTTTATTCTTTTTAAATTTTGAGATGTTATGTAATAAATATGGATTAATAATTTAAATAACGAAACCTAAAAATATACTCAATGTGAATTCATGAATTAAATCAATATTATTAAATGTTTATGTATGGGCCTAATATTAGGTTTTTTACAACATTATAATCATGGTATTTGTTTTTTTAGTTCCTTCATCTTGTAATACATTAGTAAATAATATTTCCCAGATATGCATTTCTTATTTTCTCCTACACATTCTATTAAAATGAAACACCAAATGAATAATCTTTTGGTACTCTTATATATAAATTAAATGTGGCCTGAATTGAATTAATTATGACCCATCAAACTATTTTATGAATTTTTTGAAATTCCATTTTTCCATTGCTTTACTATCAAAGTGATTTAAAAGATATTATAAAATGAAAGTAAGTCATTTTGAGAATTTTTTATTTCTAAAGTAAAATTCCTTGATTGAAATGATATTAATGATCAATAATACATTTTCTATATAGATTTTTTTTTTTGAAATAACATCAAGGCTATTAAATTTAATAACATCGTTTGTAATTATTTATGGATTTATTATAATGATATTATTGGTTTAAAGGACATTTTTTTCATTGAAATGATTATTTTTGAAAGGAAGAAATTGTGAATACCTATTTTATTATTAATTTTAAGAATGCGTATTATGTTTCCATTAATTATTATTGATTTATTGGCAATAAATTCTTTTTAGTCTCGCATTTTTATAGTTCCATGCTATAATTTACTTTATTTTTAAACTTCTAAATTATTAGTGTTGAAAATGGATTATTCACATTGTGAGATTGTGACCACTTTTGACTTTTCCTGGGAAACTAGATAGTTTCATGAGATTAAATATTTTTATGTATTTATTGTAAACACACGCCACAAATAGTGGATCCTTTGTGAATATTATATTTTTAGGTTATGGATGTGATACCAGGATAGTGAGTGTTCATGGAAATGGTTTTCATGGGACCCATTTAAAATTTATTTAAGACCAAATTTAACCCATATTTTATTGGTTATATTGAATATGATTGACTCTCTATCATACCGTGGTCATAACCATGAGATAATTATACTAGATACTAGATACATGATATGATTAATTATCACTAATTCCCCCATAGTGTTTCATATAGCCTAGTTTAATACAATTAATGACTGATATTCCAATTAAGAAAACACACTATTAATCCATTTTATTGACACTAATAAAAACTGTTGATATTGGGTGTACATTATCTCCTTCTCTTGATTTATCAGATATTTTCTTGTGAAAACGCTTTTCAATGAATTTCAAGAATATGTTTCGTCTTTAAATGAGAAATTCCATATTTCCATCTTTGGTTTTATAAATGATGTTAAAATTTTTAATGTTCTTGGAATAAAAACTATTAATGGGGTTATCTAGTAATAATGGATATAGTTACATCATCTAAAATCCAAATCTTATTACTATTTTATTGTATCTATTATTTAAATTACCTTATGATGTAACTTATTTGACTATATTGTGAAATCCTATTGGGATTTGTAGCATAATCCCTTCCGATACCTTCTAGTATTTTTACACATTATGTTTAACAACCCAGGTATTTATAGAAAAATAATTTTCCATATCTTTTAATATTTATTAATATGATATTAATTTTATCTTAAATAATACACTTTTTATGATAGCGTACTTGAAACATAACAATGGGTTTTTTTAAATCTTATGTTTCACACAATTTCGATTTATACCAAAAAAAACAATAATAATATTATTATTTTAAATAGTTGTTAGTGTCTATCCATGGTATTGGTGGGAATGAACAGAACTAAATTAAATATGATTAAAAATGATTTCAAATTTTTTTCAATTTAATACAATAAATTTTAGATTCTTAAAATAAGAATGAATCCAATTTTAATCATGAAAAACTATTATATTTTTTAAAAAGTATTTTACCGCCTTTTGATGGTGAACCCTTTTTAAATGAATTTTTTCTCTCTTATATATGCTCCAATTTAAAAAAATAAAATTCTTATTTTAGAAGCAAGATATAAAAATGTAGATTGGGTAAATGTTTGGTATTTTTTCTATGAATGTTCATTTTTTAATCAATATTAAAAATTACTGCATTTTTAGTCAAAACAACATTTTTATCTAATTTATTTATATGGTTATATTTTCCATTAAATTGATTTTAAAGTGTAATTGGATTATATTTTTATTATTAAATCCAATTTTGGTCACTGTATGTAATATCACTATGAAAATATACATAAGAACATTACAATCATTTGGTAGTTACTAAATCTGAAAACACACTTTTTGGTTCTCACATCGAGATTTAATTTTAAATTAATTTCTAAAACATATATGTTTTGAATTTTTAAATTTTATTCCATATTTAGAATCATGAGTCCAAATTTTTTAAATATGTAACTTTTATTTTAAGACATTATGAATTTTAACTATAGTAAATATTTTAGTTATCATGGTTAAAGTGAATATCTGGTAAATAATGGTAAAAAATTAATATTATAAAAATATTAAATTTTCCTAACACATGTCCTAACCCTATTAGATGATATATTTTTTACCATGGGATTCCTTGGGTAGATTTTGTTATCCCATGTGGCCACTTGTAAGTAAAAATGACTTTAAAAAAAATTAATTTAAAGTTATGGAAAATGTAACATAAACATATATCTTCTAATAAAACAATTTTTATATATTGTTTTGTAAGTAAGAGTTTAGACTATAAATATTCATTATAAATACAACATAATTTTCTAAATAATAGTATTTTTTTTACATTTTAAATAAATTAATTTATTTATGACACAATGGTGATGAAGTAATTACCTTATTAATGAATGATTTAAATAAATGAGTTTATAAATAATTAAATACATATATTTTGAAAATATTTTTCTCATACACTAATTTTAGGGACTAATATGACCTTTTATATTCTAATTGATGATTTTTTTTTTCAGTTGAATCAATTTTTTATAGATTCATAAAAACCTAATCTTATGAATTGTAAAATAATTGATGTAAAAGAGTTTTGAAATAAATTAATATTTGATTAAATGATATAATAGTACTGAAAATATAAGATTCTTCCAAATGACATATATGATGTTAAAAATGTTATTAATATTTCATTTTTGGGCCTCTTGGAATTTTATAGTATCTATATTAACCATACAGTATGAATTTACAAGGCATAGTAAATGTTAAATTAGTTAACTGAGGGTTAATAATAAAAGATAAGGATTATTTTATGGTCTAAACATGTCTAAAACCGAGTGGATGTGAATTTTTAGACCCTTAATCATCTCATATTTGATATATATCTCTTTGGTGTTATTATAATTTTAAAATCAGTTAATAATAAAATAATATTTTCAAACATTTTAAATGTTCCCATCCTCCCTCTTATAAAAGACACAACCTCTAAACGTTACTCACACCTCTCATTCCTCCTTGGATCCTCCATACACTAACCAAATAATCTTCTATTATACCTATATTCCTCATAGAATCCTTATATTATGCATAAGGCATTTAAGGAAGTCCTTTTAGCATAAATCAAAAGCAGTTACTCGATTTGAGGTAATGTATTCTCTCATTATTCTTACATATAATTTCTTTCTCAAACCCGCTAAACTCTATTTATTCAATTATTTTATAATAAAAATAGTATCCTTAACATAATAGGGTTTTTTATAAAAACAATTCTAACTAGTCTTATATAATCCTCCGTCTAATGGGTATATAACATAATATTTCTATAGAAGAAAAACTACTGCCTCACGAAACGATGATTGTTCAATATTCTCCTACCACCTCACATGATGGAAATTATGATAGAAATGAAATTATATATGATAAATATGAGACTTATTTCACATATATTCTTATTCAATTTTCATTTAGAACATATCGTTATTCTTTTCATGTTTTATAAATATAGTAATTTATTTAACAAAGTGCTAACTACTGCCCCCTAAAAGTGCTATGACTCATTCATGCTATACGTGGAACTTATAAAGGATATAATTAATGAAATTATGTAACATATATAGAATTTATATTATAATAGAATTATATTATACCTATGTATCATTTATTTTTCATTATATTAAATTTGGAAAAGAAATGAATGTTGCATTCATGCGTACGTATGACTTAGAGTCTACATGAACGATGGATTTCATTTCATATATCCAAATGTTATGGAATATTATAAATACATATATAATGGATATATATTATATATAAGAAATATAACTCATTTATATAATTCTGTAGATAATATACTTTTGACCACATTGACAATATGTAATTACAACAATTTAATTTTTCACTCAAGTTCTACACATTATCAAAATGTCCGATATACAACGACAATGACCTTTCTGCTGCTATGAGAATTATTTCATATTTTAAATCCATAACAAGTCGTTATGCTTTTAAATTAAAAAATTACCATATACCCTTTTTACAAATATTTTTATTGAAAATGGTATTGAAATTGGATTTACTATTTCAATATCTTGAAATTATTTCTTGTGGACGAAAATGAAATTTTATGATAAAAATGTTGATATTCGAAATCTTTTATGTGTGATGATTATATAGCAGAACATAGAAATTTAATGAATAGTTACGTGATAAACCAAATGTAAATACATGTGTTATTGAACTGGGTTAAAATAATGAAGTTTTTGAATTTGTTTCAGTTAATCTTTGGGTCATTTTTTTTAAACTGTGCTATGGAATTTTATTCTATGTTTTGGAAGTCATAAAGGTCTTATTTTTGAAATTGCATAATAACCCGATAATTTTTGCAGGTCTCCTGATGAGTCTCGGGAACAACAATTTCGGAAAATTCCACTTTAATCAATCTGCATGGGCATCACACAGTTGCATTCCAACCAATTCAGTTTACCCTATTTAATAAATTATTTAATTTAATTTAATAATATTATATGACAATTTGTAATTAATTAAAAAAATGTTTTAATAATAATAAAAATTTAGGTTTTTTATTATTGTGGTTGTTTAAAAAAATTGAATGTTAAAGAAATAATTAAATTGAAATTGAAGAAATTACTGAGGATTATCGGTTTATCGAAGAACCATTTTATTTAAATGAATACTTTTAGAGTTACTAAAGGACCATTCATTATTAAATGGAGGAATGTTTTGATAATAATAATGTTATTATTATTATGGTGTCGTAAAATATTTTGATGTGTTGATATTTAAATTTCATGTTAAATGAGTATATTGTTTATGAAATTTAATGACGCTTTATAGCTTCTCAAATAAAAATCTAATAAAATGAAGTGTTTCAGATTTAATGAAGCATTGTTATTAAATAAATGAATTAGGTTTATCAAAAGTACGAATAATAATAATAATGAGAATTTTATTATTTTAATTTTATAAATGTAATTATTATTGTTATTATAGCATTTAAAATAAGAGTTCAGGGTTAAAGTTTTTATCATATTAATGATATTGTAACAAATTGGGAGTTCAACAAATAATCATGAAATATTTATTATGATGATAATGAATTAAGAAGCATTTTTTATTTAATGGGGTGTAACATTTATGAGAAAAGAATTTAATTAGAGGTTTAATGAGGTATAATATTGATGTGAAATTAATGAGGCTTATGGGATTCTCAAAGAAATGTTTACATAAATAAAGAGTTTAGTAATTAATAAATAAGTGTTTCTTTAATAAGAGGTGTTGGGTTTTATCTATGGTTGAATAATAATAAAAATAAAAATGAAATTATTATTATTATGGTTTTATGAGTTGTTGTTAATATTATTTTGAATAATAATAATGTATTTTTTGGGGTCTTATTTAATTAAATAAAAGTTCAATAAGAATTTAATTAATTTCTACCAAGTAGGTATTATTTTAATAAATTTGTGTTAAGATGATTAATAAAATAATGATGAGTTGGGTGTTATCGAAGAACGGTAATTTTAAATGGTAATATTAAATAAGGAATAAAAGATGAGTTGGGTTTAATTTTATTAAACCATTTTAAATATATATATTGGGTTGTGCACGAGTAGTCAAATAGTGTGGGACAACAAAGTGATTATCCGGTTTTTAAAATGACTTAGTTTTATTTTATTTTAAATAAAAAATATTTAATAATAATAAAAATAAGGATATAATTATTATTGTATTAATTTGATTGGATGATTAATTGGGGTTTTCAGAGTTAATTGTGAAACATTTTTTTTAATGTAAGTTAATAAAAAAACATCATAATGATTCAGAATAATAAATGTTATTATTATTATATTAAGACTATTATATTATCAGGGGTGTAATTTATAATTTGGGTAGAGAACATGAGGGTGGCGCACCACCATATTAGAGGAAAAAATAATGCACCAGGCCCCTCCGTTGAGGCACACTACACCCCCTTGACATCTTCTCTTCACGCGATCGTATCCTCCTAGTGTTTTCTCGAATCTTGTTCATATCAACAAGGTGAGTCCATTTGTATTTGTTTTGTGATTCGCATCAGCCGTTTTGATTCTACCTCAATCAATTTCCACACCAAAAATCTTATGGTTTAGGTTTTATTGGGTTTCATTTTTTCTTTGGTTCTACAGATGTTCATGGGTAAGCACTTGACCCTTTGGACTATATGCCAACATCTGATGACAAAGGTGTGGAAGATGAGTTCGTTTTCAATTTTTGTCATGTTTTGGGTAAGGTTATTTAACCGCTGTATTGGTTCACATCATTCAATTAATGGTGTGATAATTTTTATGTGTCCCTGGTAACTAGTTAGAGGAGCTTTGGTCCTTACTACTTTGATTCCGATTACCTATTTTAAAATTTTGAATTTTATTCATATTATTACAGGGCATGCATGTGAATATATATATATATATATAAGGTTCACGTGTAGGTGATTGCGGATCATTTTTGGACTTGTTTCCGCTAAGTATATTAAAGAGTTTTAGAATTTAAATGGTGCCACCCTAAGGTAGGGTCCCAAATCCCTAACACTTTATTTAATAATTGTAGCATCTTTAAATAAATTGAGAATGTGAGTTTCCTTTATTTTGATATATTGATGACTGAAATGTTTGATGTTATTAAATAATGCCACCCACATGATATTAATGATGACTGGAACATGTGTTGATTTTTATCATGTTATTCTAATTTGGTTAAAGAGATATGATTAAATAGTTAAATGATTTGGATGGTCAGAATGGGTAATAGGTTAATTAAATTTAGAATTAATTATCAAGTCATGAGTTGGAATAAAACTATGTCTTTTACTGATTATTGAGAATATTGAATATTTGACTTGTTCAGAATATAAATTGGAAACTGGTAATAATTAATTGATGGAATAATTATTATGTGTTAAATAGTAAATGGTTAATTAATAGATTATTAGTTAAATAGATAGTATATTAATAATTAACTAATAGTTTAATTAACTAATTTTCATGAACTAAATTAAGATTGTGATTTGTTTGTTTGTTACAATTGTTGTTCAAGGTTACATTTTTATGTGTATTAATTTTACATGCCTTATGATATTTTGGATGGAGTTCTTTAAAAATATTATGTGTTTTGTCATATGGTTGCTAAATATTTGTACAACATGTTTTGAGTATTATAACATGCATGTAAATTGTTAAAGTCTTATATGAATCATTGTTTGAGTGGATGTTTTTAGACTTGTTAAAGAATTTGGATAATTAAATATTGATTTAATTATTTAGTTTGATTTCTAAGAGTAATTAATTGTTAATAAATTATTTACTATTGAGATATAGAATGGTTAATTAATTGTTGACTTATTTTATGGGTGATTTATGTGGTTAATTTGTTGTTGAATTAATTAATGGATTGGATTAATTAATTTACGAATTAAATAGTGGATGGTTTGGGGTAGTATACATGGTGTTCTATAACAATTATATATATATATATAGGTATTTTTGATAAATAGGTAGTGAGACAAGGACTGTAGCTCCAAATACTCACAAGGTGATAGACTTTGATTTCTACTCCCAACAAGCTTGAAAATATTCTTTTATGAGTCAGGGAATGATGCTCCAAATACCCATGGGTTGTGAGACAAGGACTAACACTCCAAATACTCCTGATTGTTCTAGAAAAGATGTTATATACCCATTAATTGAACTTGGACTGCTGTTCCAACTAGTCGTACATAAAATGCTTTAATTGGTTAATGAAAACTATTGTGACATTATGATTTGTGAATTGAAAATAGGAAATGGTTTATACTTATCAATAAATTCGGTGAATCACTGTTAGTGGTTGGACCCTAGAGTGAATCACTATTATATTGAGTGGAAGAGATCAGATATAGTAAATTAAAGATTAAATTGAATAGATTATGAACCATTATCTAAGCCAAAACACAATCTTGGATTTGGTCTTAACTACAATTATGTAGAATGTCTTTAGATTCATCTATGGGGAGTGACTTATACAGGAAATTTCAAACTCAGTTTGGATCACCCGAATTTTATAGTTTAATGAGGTTTTAATAATTGATAAATGAAAATGTTTGTGTGATGTCTAATTTGAATGCATGAAAAATTTATAATACTGGTTCAGACACCAGCTAACAGCTAAAGCATGTACTTGGGTATATAGCTACATTGTAATGCTTACCTTAATTATGCATGATTTCACTGTCTAAATTATTTATTGTAGGTCAGGATTTGGTGTAGACACTAGTGGTCTTGGCCTATTGAGATTTATATATCACACCATACTAGGGATGCAATTGTACTAGGGTACCTGAGTAGATTTTATTTGGATGCAGGATTGTGTTGATTGCATTTACATTGAATATAAGAGAAAAGGACAGATCAGAAGCTCTGGATGCTCAAGAAGACTACCCTCGAGGATTGGATTCATTGTTTATTTATTTTTGTAATTTAATGTTCAGAATGATGTTTTTTCTATTTTTTCCATTTTTTGTATCATTAGACTATCATGAATGATTTTTCTTTATAATAGATGTTGTCCATTTGTTTTTACATGATTTGATAAATATATCTCCCACTACTTTATCATTTATCAGACTTCTTCCCCTATTTATTTCCATTGTTTGTTATTTATGTTGATACATTGCTGTACAACTCTAATAAGAGGGTATAGTCTCCACGCTGTCTATCCATAGACCCTCGCTGCTAGTCATCAACCTCTATTGTATATGGAGACATGCTTGAGGTCATGTGGTGACTGGTCCGGCCACTGGTTTAGTGGTGAGCTAGGTCATGACTTTACTAAGTGGTATCAGAGGGGTTCTTTTTCTTTGTCTTACTATTTTGGTGATGGTAGACCAGAGACTAAGAATGTTTTGATGCTTTGGTTAATAGTTGTGCTTGGGACTGATCATCCCATGTAAGGGAAATTTCCATGTGTCTAGGGATGGGGTTAGTTTTTTGAACTGATATAGGTTACAGTTGAAATGATTTCACCTTGAGTGACTAGCGTATTTTTCGTAGTTTATTGATTTTGTGAATCTTGATAAAAAAATTCTTGGCCTCATATGGAAAGGATGTTTCGTACATGCATCATCTTTTTCACTTAGAGATTCAAATTTTATGAATATAACATGCCATGTAATTGAATTAGTAAATACCTTTTAGTTTCTATTGTGTTCCTTGGGTGCAATGCCATGTTTTGATCTTCTTTAGCATTCCTATATATATAGCATGTTTTAGTAATAGATTTAACATGATTGGGTGATTATATTCCATACTACATTAGTTATTACCCTGTTTTTTTTGTTCTGCTATGCTTCTGTGTTATATCAAGTTGTTCTATTACTTCTTATGCTAACAAGCTATAGATTTTTTGATATGCTAAAGGGCTACTAAAGTTAAAATGTTTAATGAATGTATATTGTGACAAATGGGAACCAACTACAAGTGATAAGGTGTATGGGATCTTTATCGATTGGTAGATGTCCATCCACATCACTAAACCATATAACCATAGTATGTTTTGAAAATGGTTAATAATGTAATATGGATGAGTATTGATTGTAATGATCCATTGTGGGGTTTCTTTTGAAGAACTTGGATTAAATAAATGGGTCTTTTGGATGTCTCCTTTTCGGTAAAAGGAATTTAAAGGCTAAATTGCCTGTCTATATTAGAATAACACTGATTGTAAAATGTTTAAAGAGATTTTTTTGTGATATCAAGCTTATTTTTTCGAAGGGAATTGATTTGAAAACTAAGTTTCATTTTGTGAAAAAGTACTTCTATGTTTGTTGAAATTCATTCAAATGATGGAAGGTTGAAATGAATTAATTAAAATGACTACAATGAAAAAATAATCTTTGGAATATTGTGTTTTTGGTTTTCTGTGACCAAGAGTGAGGGTCAACATTATTGACCGTAAGGGGATAACTAGTGGTATGTAGTACCCATAGAATGTTATAGGCTATTAAAGTATGTTTGTCCAACTTCTCGGGAGAACTTCTTGGGACTCAGCATTTTTGGCCCGCTGATTGGTTTATGTTATGGATTTTAGGATAAATCTTTTACATGGTGATCGGGGTTCTACAAATATTACACACAAGCAATAATGTGTTATAAAATCTCATGCCAGTGAGTGGCTGATCTTTTCTTGTGATGTCATGTAAAATCCTAAGGTTGGTTTTGTTGCATCGTTTTCGATAAATGTGTCAGCAGGTGTTGTCAAGCTTTTAGAACACTATTGTCTTGTAATAGTTCGACTGTACTTCTTAATGACCTTGGATTTTCACTTAGTACTCTATTCTGAATATGACGAAAATGTACCCTATCTTGAATTCATCATGGAGACACTAAGATAGCATTTGTCTTACGTTGTTCTACAATTTAAATGTTGTTGGGCTGGGTGAGTGGTTGTTATCTGGATAATACACGTGATGCATTGATTCATTGGGCAACATTTCTTTTTAGTGTTAGGAATGGTTTTTTTAAATATCATTTTTATGACTTGACATTGAAATTTTACCAGATATTGGGTAAGGAATTCATTTTATATGCTAATGGATTTGGATAGTTTTAAAGGAACATTGTCAGATAATAGGCGAAATGGGGGTTTGGGTCTGTGACGTCTTTTGAGGGAAGCACGTGAAACCTATTCTATTTATTGATCGACATTCAACCGTTTTTTATGAAAAGGTATTTCTAATGACCTAAGATAGAATAACTGTTTCAATGTTTTATCTATAAACTGAACATTGGCTCTGGTTTTAACGGCTTAGCCATTAGGCATGTGAAGGGTTAAAGGTGCGTTTGGAATTGGGAACACAACATTTCACTTCTAACAATATTAAATGACCTTGGTAGGTTGGTTGTTTTAGTAGTGGTCGCAGATGGCTTTTTGGGGATGAGAGGATTTTAAGGTGGCTATATTGTAATGTCCCGTGTTATTGAACTGGGTTAAAATACGAATGTTTTTTGAATTTTTTCAATTTATCAATGGGTTATTTTTTTAAACCGTGTTCTGGAATTTTATTATGAGTGTTGGAAAACCTAAAGGTGTCATTTTTGGACTTGCATAATTACCTGATAATTATTATAGGTGTCCCGATAAGTCTTGGGCACACCGATTTCAGAAAAGTTCACATGAATGGATCTTCACGTGCAATGCATGGTTTCATTCCAACCCGTTCAGTTTACCAAATTTAATATATTATTTAATTTAATTATATAATATTATATGAGAATTTGTAATTAATTAAAATAAGGTTTTAATAATAAAATTTATGAAGTCATTATTATTATTATTTTGGTTGTTTAAATAAATTAAATTTAAAGAATTAATTAAATGATGATAGAAGAAATTAATGTGGATTATGGGTTTATTGAAGAACCATTTTATTTAGATGAAGAGTTTCATAATTATTAAATGACAATTTCTTATTAAATGGTGTAATGTTCTAATAATAATATTGTTATCATTATTATTATGGTGTCAAAAATTGTTTTTATGGGTTGATATTTTAATCCCATGTTAAAAGAGTATATTATTTATGAGAGTCAAATGATTCTTTTGATCCTCTCAAAGAAACATTTAATAAAATGAGGAGTTTTAGATTTCATGAACTATAATTATTAAATAGTGGGGTTGGGTTTATCAAATGATTGAAAAATAATAATAATGATATTATTATAATTTTAGTTTTATGAATGTAACAAAAATTATTACTATGTAAATTAAATTAGGGATGATGGGTTGGAGTTTATTTTATATTAATGATATTGTAATAAATTCGGAGTTTAATAATTAATTATGAAATTTTTATTAAGATAATAATGAATGAAGAAGAATGTTTAATTAAATGGGGTGTATCATTTATGTTAAATTATTTTAATTGGATGTTTAATGAGGTATAATATTGATGTGAAATTAATGAGGCTTTTGGGTATCTTAATAAAACTAAGGATTTTCGTAATTAATAACGAATTATTATTTTGATAAGATGTGTTAGGTTTTATCAAAGGTTGAATAATAATAAAAATTATAATGTCTTTATTATTATTATGGTTTTATGAGTGGTTATTATTATTATTATGAATAATAATAATAAAGGATTCTTTTGTGGTGTCATTTAATTAAATTAAAGGTCAATAGGAATTTAGTTAATCACTACTATGCGGACGTTTTTATTTAATTAAGTTGTGTGGAGATAATTAATAAAATAATGATGAGTTGGACATTATCTAAGAATTTTAATTTTGTATGGTAATATTAAATTGGGAATAAATGTGGAGTATTATTTATTTTATTTAAACCATTTTAAATATAGATATCAAGTTGTGCACAAGTAGTCAAATAGTGTAGGTCAAATGTGCGGTTATCCTGTTTTTAAAATGATTTATTTTTATTTTATTTAAAATAAAAGAAATATTTAATAATAATACTAATACTATTATTATTAGTGTTATTATATTAATTTTATTAGATGATTAATGGGAGTTTTTAGAATTAATTATGTTACATTTATTTAAAATGTTAGTAAATAAAGCAACATTATACTAAATGAGAATAATAAATGTAATTATTATTATATTAAGAATATTTGTTTATCATGGGTGTAATTGTTAATTAGGGGAGTGAACACAAGAGTGGCGCACCACCATATTATAGGAACAACAAAAATGAACCAGGTCCATCCTTTGAGGCAAGCTACACACCCCTCGCTGGCTCCTCCTCGCTTGATCGAATCCTCCTGGTGTCTTCTCGAATCCTGTTTTTCTCAGTGAGGTGAGTCCATCTGCATTTGTTTTTTCATTCACATATACCGTTTGGATCATCCCTCTACCTGTTTCCTCAGCAAAAATATTTCTTTCCGAGTTTTATTGGGTTTCCTTTTTTTCTTCAGTTCTAGGGATGTGCAAGGGGATCCTCTATACCCTTTGGGCCGTATTCCATCATCTACAGACAAAGTGAAGGAAAATGAGTTCGTTTTTTCTTTTCATTCAAGTTTAGTGTATTGTTACATAACCATGGTATTGTTTCACGTCATTAAATTGATGGTGTTATAATTTTTATGAGTCAATGTACCTAGTTAGAGGTGTGTTGGTCCTTACTGCTTTGATTCTGAGTACATATTTTAATATTTTGAATTTTATTTATACTTTTGTAGGGCACGAGTGTGAATATATATATATATATATATATATATATATAAGGTTCACGCACGCGCAATTGAGGACCAGTTGTGGACCAGTTGTCACCTAGTATAATAAAGCACTTAAGATTTAAAATGGTGCCACCCCAAAGTAGGGTCCCAAATCCATAATACATTATTTAATAATAATCGATTCTTTATATAAATTGAGAATGTGAGTTTCCTTGATTGTGATATTACGATGCATGACACATTTGATGTTATTAAATGATGCCACCCACCTGAGATAAATGTTGACTTGAACGTGTGTTGACTTTAAGCATATTTTTCTAATTTGGATAAAGTGATATGATTGAACATTTAAATGATTTGGATGGTCAGAATGGGTAATAGGTTAATTAGTTCTAGAATTAATTATCATGTTATGAGTTCGACTTAAATTGTGTCTTTTACTGATTATTGTGAATATAGAATATTTGAAATATTCAGAATACAAATTAGAAACTGTAAATAATTAATAGATAGATTAATTAATATGTGTTAATTGGTAAATAGTAATTTAATTGACTATTGGTTAAACCAAATAGATTTAATTAATTAATTATTTGTTGAATTAATTAATTTTCATTCATTAAATGAAGAGTTTGAATTGATTGTTTGTTACGACTGTTGGCCAATGGTACCTTTTGATGCATATTTTTTTGCATGCCTTAAGCTGGTTTGGAAGGAGTTGTTTAAAACATATATATGTTTTGTGATATGGTTTCTAAATATTTGGGATTTATACAACATGTTTTGTGTATTATAACACACAAGTAAGTTGTTAAATTCCTGGATGATTCATTGTTTGAATGGACATGATTAGACTTTTTAAAGAATTTGGATAATTAAATGTTGAGTCAATTATATAGTTGGATTGGTAAGAATAATTGATTGTTAATTAATTATTTACTAATGATATATTGAATGGTTAGTTAATAGTTGACATATTTGATGGTTGATTTATGTTGTTAATTAGTTGTTGAATAAATTAAAATATTGGATTAGTTAATTTATGAATTAATTAATCGATGGTTGTGGGGTATTTGATATGGTGTTCTACACCAATGATAAAAATATATGTATGATTGATAGATGGGTTGTGAGGAAAGGAGTGAAGTGAAAAATACCCACATGGTGCTAGAAATGGTGTTCTACACCCAACATGCATGCAAATATTCTTTAATGGGTTAGGGACTAATGATCAAAATACCCATGGGTTGTGAGAGAAGAACTGATGCTCCAAATACTGAAGAGGGTGGTTGACATGATGTTCTACACCCATTAATTGACCTTGGACTATGGGTCCAATTGGTTGTACATGAAATTAATTAATTGTTTAATGAAAAATATTATGACATTATGATTTGGGAATTGAATATGAGAAAGGTCTCATACTTATTAATTAATTTGGCAAATCACTATTGGTGGATGGACCGAGGAGGGAATCACTATTTGTTTAGTGGACGGGCTTAGATATAGTATATGAAATATTAAATTGAATATCTTATGAAGAATTAGCCATTCCAAAGAAGAAGATTTGATTTGGTCTTAACAGTGATTGCTTAGATGGTCTTTAGAGACATCATTGGTGAGGGAATTATACAGGGATTGTTGAGCTCAGTCCAAATCATGGGAATTGTGTAGTTTAATGAGGTTTGAATTATTGGCAATGGAAAATAGATTATCTAATGACTATTGTGTATGGATGAAAAATGTATAATCCAGGTTCAGAAACTAGCTAAGTGATGAAGCATGAACTTGGGTATGTAGTTACATAGTACTGCTTACATTAATTATGAATGCTTGCACTGTTTAAATTATTTATTGAATGTTAGGATTTGGGGTAGACACCGGTGGTCCCAGCCTACTGAGATTTATATCTCTCACAATTCTTGGGCCTCCATTGCAGTAGTGTACCCAGTAGATTTTATTTTGACGCATGATTGTGTAATTTGCATTTAATATGAAGATAAGAGAAAAGGATCAAGCAGAAGCTCGGGATTCTTGAGGAGACTACCCTCAGAGATTTGAGTCATTGTGTCTTTATTTTTGTAATAGATCATTTAGAATGCTATTTTTCACTATTTTTATTTTTTGTATCATTAGCATGACATGTATTCATCTGCTATATAATTTATGTTGGTCATTTTTTTGTACAATACTTATAAAATATACCTTCATCAGCTTTATAATTAATTACATTGCTTCTGCTATTTATTGAAATTATTCGTTATTTACTTTGATATACTATTGTGCAACTCTGATAAGAGGGTATAGTCTTCCCACCGACTATCCTTAGACCCTCTCTATATGTCAGCAGCCCCTAGAGAATAGGGAGACATTATTGAGGTCATGTGGCCACTGGTCCAGCCACTGGTATAGTGGTGAGTTGGGTCGGGACGTTACACCAAATGACGAGGGGATATGTGATAATCGAAGGATGGGGGAGTATTTTATAACCTCTATTTCATAGGGTATGGAATTCCACTATATAGCTATTACATTTAGAGATATGTACGGAGGTATAATGTATTATTATTCCATTTAAAAATTATTATGTCCTCTGTTTACCTATTATATGCTATATATTTCTTTCTATGTGTTTATGGTAATCTTTTGTTTACAAAAGAAGGGTAAATAATGAGCTTGTATTTAGTGAATATTTTTTGGTAATTCTTTAAGGTTAAAGGCATTACTTTATGATAATTTATGTATAGTTTACATGACCTTTTGAAAAATAATAGTTTTCCTTCATTGTGTATCCCTTACAGAGCTTTTTATGCTCATCCTAGGTTTTTGAAAGGTTTTTCACATGATGTATGGTGGAATAGTGTCAACGATGGGATCAAGGAAAATTCATGATCTTTAAAACATGGAACTAATACATTTTATTTTCTTTTAATATTTTTTACCTTATTAAAAATGGATGTTTAGTAGAAGTGTCTACTTATAATATTCAAGTTGTTTTGTATAAGTTAGTAACTAATCCTCAAAATCTCTAAACATACAAAGATCCACAATTTTAATTATTATCCTAATTAAATATTATATAATGCAAAAGTTTGTGTCCTTATAGTTGGTATCTGGGGTCGATTTCAATGAAATTAGAGGTTAGGGTGTTATTTAATCATATGTGACATAACAAAAATGTATATCATATTTCAAATAAACATAGTTATTTTAGAAAAATTGAATGGGACTAAGATAACATGAATAATTATATCATAGTGTTTAACATCCTCATAAGATATTATATGATGATTTTATAGATATAATCATACTGACCTTTTTTGTTTTATTAAATGATTGGATCTAGTAGGAACCAATGTAACAATGGATATGAAGAAAACTGTGATGGTTTTCTGAATATGTAGCTGAAACGAAATGGGAATTACAAGGAGAAATCTTGTGGCTATTCTCAACCAATTATCTGTATTCATTATTGACCACCTAAAGCTTTGTTATATTTATAAGGCATCGTATATGTGAGAAACAAATCGCTAAAAATTTTCATTTAATAATCATATGGGTATGTATATTAAAAAACCTATATGTCAAGGATGTGGAATGAAACACCTAGGAAAATGCTTCAAAGGGATGGGGAGATGTTCCATATGTGTTTATGTTGGTCATAAAGAAATAAAATTCATTGGAGAAAGGAAGGATCCAGTTAACCCTATGTAAGGGAAAGATATTCTTTCAGAAGGTTAAATTTAATGTTTTAAATGTGGTTTTCATGGTCATTATACAAATAGATGACCTACAAATTTGTTTTGGGAGTGGGATCAGCTGAATATCCAATTTTTTTTTACCAATTCATAATTCCATTGCAATAGATGATGAGGTAACTGAAATTATTATATGAACGGTATAGATAATTTCATAGCTCTTGTTTTGACATTATTGAAATATTTAGACATTATGTATGATTTTGATTGTTGGAATGATGTATAAAATAATAAGGTGAAAAAAATGGATAAAGGACCAAGAATAATATTCGATGATAAAGATGTATACATTTTAAGAATTGATATTTTATGTTGTGTCTATGGATGATGATATGCTTAAATTTATTAATGAATTGATTACATTGGAATAATTTTTCTAGTATGTGTAACCCTGAAGATTAAAATATGATAATGTTATTCTGGGATGAATTATCTTTTATTTTGTGGATATAGCTATAAATAACCATTTATGTTTATATGATCCCGAAATATGAGGAAATTACAAGATATTACTATTTGAGATGAAAATGAGAGGTATGAGATGAAATTTGTTTTTAAAATACGTTATGATTATTTGTTTGAAATTTATCTCACTTTTTGGAAGTGTTATAAAATTATATAGTTTTTTAAAATGGACATCATGCATACCATGTATCAACCCTTCACATCATACAAGGAGACATGAATCAAACCCACAACCAATGTGTGATTGGGATTATTTTTCCAACCATTGTAATACGTGATTTACCTGGTTATTATGACTTATTTTTTTTAGTTAAATGATTTTTTGGATGAAGAATAAGTTGATTTTGGGAAATTATGTTTAACCAAATAGATATACATTGTATTGGAAAATTATTTGGTGTTTATGTGATAATGGTTATTTTGGAAGACATTATCTATTTTGGGAACACTATATTTTATTGTAATATAGAATACTATAAGATCACATTTGTGGATTCATGGTTGAAATTTTATTTTGGAAGAATATATTTTTTATTGTGTACATATTGTGGTTTTGGTTATTTATGGAAATGATTATCAAATCATAGAGAATATGTGATTTTGTTAATTACACTTCAATATGAGACTTTGAGTGTAATATATGTATTTTATAGATAAATATTAATTTTTACTATGGAATGATTTGGGATTAAATCCCTCTGAATTTTGGATTTTAGTGATAGTTGTGATTAGTTTGAAGAGATTTTAGGACAGTTGTTTATTTAATGTACTTTGATGATGTTTGGGTATTTTATTCGAATTTTAGAGATTAAGAGTAATATATATTTTTATATATCATTATGCCTTTTGGGGTTTATCTTTTCTCATTCTAACCATTTTGTTTTTGGTTAATCTATAATGACAAGGGAAATATACAGTTCATTTTTTTGGGAGTATTTGATTCTGTAGAAATTGGTTCTAGTGCTTCATTTCTGACCAAGTCATCTTGTATACTATTCGTTAGGAGAAAATATTAGTTTGTGGTTGAAATTTTATGAAATTATGAAGCACTACAATTCAAGTAAGTATATTTCTTTAGGATGACAGTCTAGGTAGTAACAAAATTCGTCATCTCAATGAAGAGGATCATGAAGAAAAAATTTCATAAACCTGCTTTTATCATCATACTTTTACCAACAAACAATTTATGGTATTTTGGTTTTAAAATTTATGTGATCAAGTTCTCTATCACTCTCTCTTAATGTATGTGATTTATTATCTATTCCATATCCATGTTTCACTATATGGAATCCTAGTATCTGTTATCTTGGTTAGAATTTTTTACATGTATTTCTATTGTTTAAAGTGATAGTTTTATTCACCTTTTTCTGATGTGGGACTACTAATAAGGTTTCCAAGCCAAATTTTGAAATTACGAGGAGGTAATTTCTAAAAGAGGGAAGGATGTAATGGCCCAAGATTTTATTGAATAATAATTTTTTATATTGATAAATATTTATGAATAAAATATTAATTTTATTGTAAATATAAAACATTCTATGATATCATACTCGACATGCAATAATGAGTTTCTTTGAAATATTATATTGCACAAAACATCGAGTTATACCGAAAAATAATAAAATCGTAATATTATTTTAAATGGTAGTTAAGTCCTAGACATTGTATTAGTGGAAATAAATTGAACTAACTAAAATATGATTACACATATTTTTTAAATTTGTTTTACTTTTATCCAATAAATTATATAAGCTTAAAATAAAAATAAAACAAATTTTAATAATGAAAAACTCTAATATGTTTAAAAAAGATTTTTTCCGCATTTTGATGGAGAACACATCTTAAATATTTTTCGAAGTTTAATACAATCCATATGGAAATAAATTATTATTTATAATTGGGACATGAAAATTTACCTTTGGTGAATTTTTGGTGTTTTTTTATTAAAATTCATTTTTAATGAATAGTAAAAAATTACTGCATTTTCAGTCAAAACTATTTTTTCATATAATATATTTATATGGTTATATTTTCCTTATAATTTGTTTTTAATTTTAATTTTATTATATTTTTATAATTTGATCCAATTACTTACAATGTAAGTAATTTCACTTTGAAATTTTACATAAACACAACTTAATCTTTTTGTAAATATTACTTCTTAAAAACATGATTCTTGGTTTTGTGAAAGAAAATAAATTTGAAATTAATTTATGAATCATACTTGTTAGGAATTTGGATAATTTGATTCCATATTTGGAATCAAGAGGTCCAAATTGTGTAAATATGTAGCTTTTAGTTTTAGACATTTTGAATAGTAACTTCAGTAAATATTTTATTTACCATGGTTAAAGGAAATATCTATTAAGGGTAAAAATAATATTATAATAATATTAAATTACAATAAAACATGTATTAACCATATTTTATGATACATGGGCAACCATGGTCTTCTAAGGGTAGATTTGGGGACCCCATGGAGCCACTGGTAATTGAAATGGATATTTTATAATGATTAATTTAATGTAAATGAAAATGTAACATAAACATATATCATTTAGTAAAATTATTTTTATAAGGGGTTATATAAGTAAATATTTTTTTACTATAAATAATCATTAGAAATTTAAAAGGATTTCCTACATTATGGTTACTTATTTATTATTTTTAGACAACAAAGAAATAAATTCATATATGATAAAATGGTGAAGTAGTTATTTCATTATTAATGAATTATTTAAATAATTTAGATTATAAATATTAAAATCAATTTATTTTGAAACATATTATGTCATAAAAATTTTTTGGGGACACCTAGGTCTTTTGTTATTTGAATTTATGAATTCATTTAAAAAATCATGTTTTTATAGATTATTAAAAATGTCCTGATATGAATAGTAAAAAATTGACATAAATGAGTTTTTTAATTAATTAATATTTTATTATCTGATATAATTGTCCTAAAAATATAAAAATCATCCAACTAAAATATATGATGTTAAAATTTTCATTAATGATCCATTTTGGTGTCTATTTGTATTTTATAGTTACTATATAAACCATATATTATGAATATACAATAAGACATAGAAAATGTTAAATTAGTTAACTAAGGGTTAAAGCTGAAATATAAGGTTATTTTTATCCACTAAAATTTTCTATACCCCATTTTCTGATATTATTTCAACCCATAATATTTTTATATTTGAAATATTTCCCTCTAGTGTTATTATATTTCCAAAATCAATTAATAATAAAATAATATTTTCAAACAGTCCCTAAGTGCCCCTCCTCTCTCTTATAAAAGGAAACCACCTCTTAGCCTTACTAACTTTTCTAAATCCCCATTGGATCATCCAAAATCTGACCAAATATGGTTCCAACATAACTATATTTCTCCTAGAAGAATTAATTTTCTTATAAAGAAGTTATGGAATTCCTTTTAGCTTAATGAAAATAAAGTTACCTGATTTGGGGTAATGTCCTCCCTCATGATTCATTCATTTATTTTCATTCTCCAACACACTAAACTATATTTATTCAATTATTTCATTACTATAACAGTATATTCAATATTATATGTTGTTTTTTTGAGAATTATGTTAACTATAATTACACAAACCTTTGTATAATGGGTATTGAACAAGCTGTTTCTTTGACGGTGAACTACAACCTCACAAAACGATGATTGTTCAATATTCTCATATGAGCTCTCATGGTGGCCATTATGATGGAATTGAAATTATATATGATATATATGATATTTATTTTATCTATATTCTTATGTAATTATGATTTATAACATACCTTTTTGCATTTAATGATTTAAAAATAAGATAATTTCATTTGAGGATGTGTGGACTATCACCCTCTCAATGTGATATGAATAATTAATGCAATACATAAAAAATATAAAGGATTCAATTAATGAACTTATGAAATATATATAACATATATATTTTCATTTAATTATAATATACTTATTAATCATTTATCTTTCTTTTTTTAAATATGATAATGAAATGAAAGTAGCGGTAATGCATATGTGCGACTTACTGTCTTCATGAATGGTGCATTTCATTTCTTATATCCAAATGTTATGGACTACTATAAATACATATATTCTATATACATACATATATGATATATATGATATATAAACCATGAATATCATTTTGGATGTAATGTAATTTGGACAACATGGGCAATTAGTAATTATAACATGTTCATTTTTGAGTCATGTTCTAAACATCAACAAAATGTCTAATATAAACTCTAATAGTTTGCTAATTTTTATAGAAAGGTAATAAGTGATATAAAATTACTAATAAAATTGAAAATTTTATAAATAAAATAGAAATTAACATAAGTTTTGTATTCAGGATGAACTAGGAATATATGAGACAAGTCAGACTCGACGTAAGGCACTTTGTCACAGTCTCCTTTCATTGTGCCCTATTTTGATTTATACAAAACTTTATTTTATATGGTGTATGAATCCCTTATCCATTTTATTTCATTGAAATGGAAAAATTTTATACAGGTAGTTTTAGTTAATGATAAAGGAAATGTTTCTTTTTAACATATGCATCGACAATGAACTTTCTTCCACCATAATAAGTATTTAATATTTGGCTTCCTAAAAAAGTCACAATGTTTTTAAATGGAAAATAAATACCGTATATGCTTTCTACATATATTTTTTATTGAAAATGGTTTTGAAAGTGTATTTAATATTTTAATTTATTGAATTTATATCTTGTGATTTTAAATTAAATTTTATGATTTAAAGGTTGATATTGGAAATATTTTGTGTGTGATGATTATATAATGGTATTTGGATATTTGATGATTGGTTACATTATAAACTCAATTACAGGTGGGAAAATGATAAAACAAGGATGGAAAATTACTTTATGACCTCTAATTTAATGGGTATGGAAGTCAGCTATATTAATTTTCCATTTAGTGATATGTGTGGGAGTTGGAAATATGGTTATTTCATTTATGTATGATTATATCTGATGATTACCTTTTATATTTTATATGTTTCCTTATAAGGGTTTTATGGTAAAATTTTTGTTACAAAATAATGCTATGAAATGATCTTTTTAGTGAAGTGTTTTTTCTACTTCATTAAGGTGAAAATTAGTGCATTATGATAAAGACTATAGGGTTTACATGTTGTTTTGAAAACTAAAAGTTTTCATTCGTTGTGTATACCTTATTGAGCATTTTATGTTCGTCCTATGGTTTTCAAATGTTTTCCACAAGACTTATGGTGTTATAGGGCTAGGTAAGGGATCATGGATAATTCAAACTGTTTAAAATAGGGAACAAAACAAATTTATTTTATTTTAAGTGTTTTTAATTTATAAAAAATAGATACTAAGAAGAAGTGTTTACGTGTAATATTAAAGTTGTTTTGTATACGTTATTAACAAATTATCTAAATATCAAAACCGGAATACATCATCAATGATAATTATCAACTTAATTCAAGATTATGTAATGTTTAATGCCATGTCCTTATATTTTGTTCATATAGTCGGTGTTCATATTCTCATTGTCTTAGTTTTTATTATTATTCTAGGTTGAAAATGGTAGGTGTCTTGGATCGCGATGGGTAGTCGTGGGTTACGAGGGAATGTGTTTTGGTACTTTTGTTCTATATCTTATTTTATAACATCTTGATGTACCTTAATAGGTCTGTATTGGTTAATTTATCGGTTGTTGTTTTTATATTGTTTGATAACATTATTTTATTATATGTTTTGTGAAATAATTCACAAAGGTTGTTTCCAAATGACAAGGGGTTTTTCTCCAATACCAAGGGATCGATAATTCTCTTTCAGTAAGTATAAAATCAGGCCATATATCAATTTTTATGGTATTAGGGGTTAGTTCATTATAATTGGTATTAGAGTATGTCTTTCCGTAAATGAAATTATTTTTCATTGAAATTACTTAGGTTGTGTTTGGTGTGTCCTGGTATATTGGTGATTAAGATTTTTTGGGACTCAAGTAGTAGATCTTGAAAATGTTCTTGATTACAACATCTTCCTAGCAAAACTAGATATTCCATTGAGTATGGGGACTTGAGTCATTTTTATGTTATTTTTTTCCTTATGATAAATTATATTTCAATTCATGATGACATTTTTGTTTAATTTTTTAATGTATTATAAAATTTGGGGTGGAACTGAATGTTGAATAAAGTTTCTTTATTTCTTCATTGTTTGGTAAACAATTTGTAATATGTGGGACTAATATTAATGACAAACTACAGTGTTTGGTAAATAATGTGTAATGCCTTCCCCTGCAAGTCCTCCAGCTATATCCATAGCTCTAAAAGCTCAACGGGAGCCATCTGATATGTTGGAGTAGATATCGGGGCTGTCCCTGGGTATAGGTCAATATAGAAGTCTGCCTCTCTGTGATGATGTAGTCCGGGAATGTCGTCTGGAAAAAAATATGCATATTGATCCACCACAACAGGAAAACTCGGACTCTGCATGTCAACTGCACCTAGTATGATACAATACAACTGATGAGTGATCGGCTATCTTCTCCTCTATGTGAATCCATCCTGTACTGAAAAGGCTCCCTTCTCTCCAGTGAAGGTGACCCTTCTCCCATCGGTGCGAACACATCGCACCTTGCACCTAATACAATCAAACTTGCATGGACCATACATAAAAAATCCACGCCCAAGATGACGTCGTAAGGCCTCGACGCCACTACAAGAAGATCCCAGCCGAAGATCTCACCTCCTAGAGTAATATCAAACTGCAGGAACTAGTGCGTAATCGTCGAGTCTTATCCCGTTTGAGTCTCTAGTTGTAATGATTGAGGAAACGACTCCGTCAAAATCTCTGAGATCCGAACAAGGGTAGTGGATATAAAATAATGACTCGCTCTTATGTCTATAAGAACTACAACAAGGGAGGAGTAGAAAAAGATAGTACTTCAAATCATCTCAGGTGCGCCATGGTCGTAGGCCTCCGCTGCCTGAAGCTGAGCCTGCCTCTGTCCTCTAGTTCCCTTGGGTCGGGGTGAACCTCTTGGTGGTGGTGGTGGTAGAGCCTCAAAGCTTCTCCCACCACCCATTGCTTGGCCAGCACCTCTACCTCGTATTCTTTCCCCCTGCGGACCGACACGGTCGAACCTCTGCCTCTGCCTTGGTGGTCCCTCAACAGTCTGCTGCTCCTCGGCATGGTGGGTCAGACAGTCCTGAACCATTTGGTCATATCCGCTGCATGCATAGCACTGTCTTCCTCTCATATGACTGGCACTTCTTTGTGTGCCCCACACCTGTGAGAAAGTATCCTGAGGTCACACACCTGATGCTCTTGTCAGCTTGGACCCCTGTGACATCCATCGACTGCCAGCTGCAGAACACTCCGCTACGTGCCTCCCTATGGTAGGTCTCGCTGCTGGGGTAGGCTCAACAAGAAAGCTCTCTACAAGAATGGTTCACTCTAGCACACCTGAATGCGTTGGAATACTAAGTGAGATCATCGATGCCCTGATCTCATGCCTCAGTCACTGCACGAAGGACCGGGCCTTGAAGAATGGGTCTCGTACCATGTCCATGGAGTAGTGCGATAGATCTATTAACCTCACTGAGTACTGGGCTACTGTCATGCTGCCCATACGCAGTTGTAGTAATTCTTGGATGCGCGTCGTACGGAGGGTGGCTGGGATGGACTCCGAGTGGAAAAATCTCTCAAAGTCCGACCAAAGGAGTGATGTATCATCGTGCACCTGGAGCATTAGGCTCCACCATCTACCTGCTGCAACGTGAAGGAGACTCGCCGCAAGGATCACCATGATGTCTACTGGTGTCCCTACCAACCGGAAGACTCGACCAACAGCCTCTAGCCAATCCTCAGTTGGGTGATGGTCCGTCTCCCTAGGGATCCTGGGAGGTCTCTGACACTGAAACTTGTGTAGTGCACTCAGGAGTCGTGTACTCTCAGCTTCTGGGGATGGTGGCATTAGTGGCTCTGCGGGTAGAGGTACCACCGGTGCCTCCACTGTAATGGGGCCCTGCACTGAGGCCTCGTCACTCAGTGGGATGTAGTCCCGTACAAAGCTTCGAACCCTAGCTGGCTTCCGTTGTGGGGCCATCCTGAAAGCAACAGGTGCGCCACAGTTGATACAGTATACCTGGTGAGCTGACACAAAGTAATCACTATGAAAATTTTTGAAAGACACATGCAATCAATGTTTTCGTGCATTGAGTCAGAAATCAGAATTCAGGGTCCTAGTGTATGGATACGTCAACCGCCACACCAAAATTGGACTCCCTGGACTGATAAACACACTCAATACCCTAAACACTATTTCTTCACATAGAAAAAATTATCAGAGTCCTATGTTATGCGGTAGAACCGACTCCTCTGATACCAATTTGTCATGACCCATCCTCGGGGCCCGTGCCGTGACTACCCCAAGCCCGAAATCCATAGGCCAAGGTCTGGCGACTAGAACCAAACGCCTAAATACCGATAATAGGGAAGTAATTGCTTTTATGTAAGTAATGAAACACAACAGAGTACAAAAGATGATGTTAACACTTTGTAAACTGAGTACAAAAGTAAGTACTGGAAAGTTAATGGGCATGAAGACAAACCCAACTGAAAGTAAATTACAACTGAAAAGAAAGTACAACAACAGAAAAGTAAAGTAGAAACTCCGAGCCGTCCTCTGGAAATCCAACCTAAAGGGTGGGTACAGATAGTCTCCTTAGCTCCTTCGGTCCATCCATCCTCTCTGTGTACGTCATGTCCAGTGATCCACCTCCAGGTACCATCCAGCTCCACGAGCCCCAACCACGATCAAAACTTTCCGATGTTTGTAACCAACACAACGTATTGCAAGCATAACCCATGCATGGTTGACTATATGATACTCAGTAGGGACCCCGAGACCCCCAAAGGTCTCCCAGAATCCACAATGGATAAACCACAAATGAAAAATACAATCACAAAGTATCAACCAACTCTACATAGGTATATGTCCATACATATACCTAAGTCATCAATTCCAGTTCATCTCCAACTCATCTGCCCAAGTTCAACCCAGTCCAGAGAGGAAGGTATAACCCAATCCACACAAGAAATCACAACACAATCCAAACAGGAATGTAAGTCAATCTTATCGAAGATAAAGATTGAAAGACAAGACTCAGCTCACACAAGTATACTACTCACGAAGAGGGGTGGAGATTATAGATGTTGCCTCTGAATCATCTCCTCTTCCAAACCCATGTAGGATCCAAGTACAGAATTCATCACTGCCAAACCCACGTAGGATCCTAGTAGAGTAACCATCGCTGTCGAACCCACATAGGATCCAAGTATAGTCGTCATCACTGCTGAACCCACAGAGGACCCAAGTACAGTCATCCTCACTGCCGAACCCACATATGATCCAAGTACAGTCATCATCGTTGTCGAACCCACAGAGGATCCCAACACGGTAGTCATCGTAGTCACAACCAACTCTAGGGTTCCCGCACACAGCATACTCGATTCTGTGAGGGTCCGCTCCTCGGGTCAAAGGGGTGTCTACATCAACCGTCATGAAGACCAGAGATGATGTAACCCAACATTCCATCCCACTTCATAGGGGAAAACTATGAAAAATGTGCCCGAGTCACAGAGAACAAGATGAACAAGACATTTTCTAAAGTAAATGGTGTTTAGGTAATAAATACACACCGTGTCATCAAACAACGGGTACTACCTATCTGAAACGGCCCATGTCATGGGGCTAGTCATGTAAAAATTAAGTACATGGCATGTAGTATGGTTACTCTCCGTGTCTTCAGTCCACGGGTACTATCCGTGTACCATAACCCATGTCAAAGGGTTGTTCCTGTAAAAAGAAAGTACACGACATGTGGTATAGTTACACGTCGTGACTATACTTATGGGGTCGGCTCCGTGTACGCTGGCCATGCCTGGCCATGTGTTGAAGTACCTCCTCGTGTACTTCACCCCATGTCCATGTATACCTGGAATAAATGCCGAGTCATCATGAAGCTGCTTCTGCCGATGTGAAGGTGGTACACACCATGCCTCTTGGACGTGTGGTTCTGCCCGTTTCTGTGTATTTCCCTTGAATACACGCCATGTCCATCAAAGTCTCCTATGTCAATCATTGTGGACAGTAAAAGCCGTGTGACCGGTGTCACACTCAGTGTTTCACTTCTTCAGATGTCTGTTATTTCTACCACTGATCGCTTTCATTACACGGCGTGTGCTTTGGAAGGACATGCCGTGTATTCTGGAATTTTCCAAAAACGACGCCTCTGGCCACCATGCCTCCCAAGGCGTCCATCTTTTGTTCCGATGATCTGTTTTCTACAAAACTCCCATTATTAGGTCGTCCTGATGTTCCGATGCCATTTTTGATGTTTTCGGGCCTTCGGTTGCCTCCGAAAACTTACCTTGATTCACCGCTCAAGAACGGTTGGAGAACACCATACAATAAGAATGGCGGAGGAATCATACCATGTTAGTTTGGTCAGTTTCCTTCTCCATTAGTTTGATAGAAAAATGTTTAGAGTGAAACGTCATCATGGAAGGAAAACCAATACTTCTCAATTCAAAACACACCCCTACCTCGACACAAGTTGTCAAACCGTGATCATCGTGGAAAACAGAGTCGTAGGGTGAAGCTTCGTATACGTCGACAGAGATCATCCGAGGAGGAAATGGCATCTCCTTCCTTTGACACGAAGAGAAGATTGAATGGCAACGTCGATGGAGATTTTCTGCATTGGTGCCTCCTTCTTGGTCATGGAGGAAGAAGATGACGAAAGAAACCGAGTCGCCGAGTCGATGCTCTCCCTCGGTGAAATAGCGTTCTTCATTGAAATGGGGACATTCTTTGCCGAAGAAGATGAAGTTCATCCAAGCGGAAAGAGCTCTCCCTCTCCCAAAATCCTCACACTACTAGCCAGCCTAATATAATATGGCCTCCCCTTTATTTTATTAATTTTTCCATGCAATTCAAACATTCAAAACACTTATTCAAATTAATTTAAGTGATTTAATATGTTAAAATAATGGGTTGGCAAGTGTTTATGAGGGAGAGAGAAGGAGGAGAGTGGTTTCACATTAAAGGGGATTTAAAAAAATAAAGGGGGAGTTATGGAGTTAATGAATGTTAAAAGGTGGGGGATTGTGTGGGCCCCTCCTCCCTCATAACCACACTTGGGATGTTGGGTGGTCGTGGGCCCCACCATCAACTTCCCATGACGGAATTTAACTTCTATGGATAAAATAAAATTGTACACAAATTTATTTTACCTATCATTTAATCCACAATTTTTAATAACTCCTCCCATGCAAATTCACCTTTGGTAAAGGTCCTCTTAAGAAAGTACTAGCACTGTGAGTTCATCGGTGCCCTCAGATTTCAAATCCGAGCACCAGTTCAAAAGTTAGAAAAACCCGCTCATTCGTTCACTGAACTTACCCAAGCTAAACTTTGGAAATTGATTCCGGGCACTCCAGGCCTTGGATTCAGGTGCCATCAGAAACTGAATACTCGTAAAATCCCAATGAAATTAAGATAAAAAATTTCCCTTCAATTTTACTAGTCTTTACAGAGATGGAACATTAAGATAAATCAATGTAAATTTATATACATAAAATTGTTTTTTGTTGTATGTAAAATGATAAAAATATATCATATTGGTTAATGACATGAAGAACATGACCTAAGGGATGATATGTTGACAAAATGGATATATTACATAGTTAGTGATTGTAGGTGGATGTTTTCATTGAAACATTAACATATTTTTCTATGGTAACCAAAACATTTTACTTGAATATGATCTTGTAATTTCGGTTAGTTTGCCTAATTTCACTGAGAATGATTCTTAACAATTTAGACATTATTCCTATCTTGAATCTTTGTTATACTTTAATTATATTTAATATATTGAATAAAATTATTATTTATTTGATGTTTAATAATTATTCATGTTTTTTAACACATTATTTTTATATCCAAATGATATAAAGAATATATATGTGAGTTTTATAAGAAATATATTTTTATTTCCATGGTAAAAGGTAATGAAATGAATATATAATATATACTTATCTATTATTTACTCAGAAGCTAATAAATAATAATTTAATAGGGTGAAAAAATATTAAATAAATATTTATTCCCATATTAGTGTTGGTAACATTAATTAATTAATTAAATCAATAATATAAAGAAAACTATTTATTAAAATAAATAGTTATTATTCAATTTTCAGAAAATGATGATGATGATTAATGGGCTGAATTAATGGTCTGAGTGAACTGATATATTTTACATAATTTCTTTTAATAAAAAATATTATTTATCTTGGAAATTATATATAAATTATCTTTAGTTATATGCACATCAATAAAATAATAATAATAATAATATGATTATTAAATTTGTGTTTCTTTAGGATTAGGTGAATAGTTAAGTGCCATTATGTAGTAACTAATTCCCTATCATAGATATATGAACCCAGTAATAACATTTTATAATACAGTAGGAATAATTTGCATAATTTAATTTATATGAAAATTATATTAAACCATATAGATAATTTCTCAGGGACACTCGTAGGAAATGATATATGATCTTCATCTTCCTCCCAATCAAGGATATAGAGAACAAGATATATTGCTTCAAGTGTGAAAAAATTTCTTTTACATTAATAGTTAATGATGTAAGGGGCTTCGATACCCATCTCTTGTAACTAGAGTTCCAATAGTAATTTTATAATATTGGTAGAGAGTGTATTGATATCACTATAAGCATTCCAATGTGGACCATTCACTACCATGAATGTATGAAAATAGATATGAAACATATCATCAATTAAGAACAAATTATATATGGAATAATTCATGTCAAAATAAATAATTATTAATCTATAAATGATATTATTCTCAATTTCAATACTCTAGGTTTACAATCATCAATTTACGAGGATTTCATAGAAGGAATGAATAATAATTAATTCTTCTGGACATGCGCATATAAATTCTTCTATGTCCAAGAGCCTTCATGTTATATCAAATCAGTCATAAAATAATTTATAATAATTTATTTTTATAGATTAAAATAGGAATTTGTTTTTTTTTCATTTTTAATTTTCATTAATTTATCCAAAATTGAGATACCATAGTTTAAGAATTTTATTTCACAAATAATAGACCAAGTACTACTAAATAACATTCATGTATTTCTTTTGTAGTTGTCATATAATCTATTTGGAAGACACGAATACATGGTTTTTGACTATAAACTACATTTTAAGAACCCATGGTCTCCCACACCATTGGAGGAAATGAAAATCATGGATTATGTAGGGGAGAATAATACATGGAAAAATTAGAGGTTTTTTATTGATCATAATTTGGAATAAAATTAGATAGGTTGTACATGAAGAGTTGATTAAATACACATTATGATTCCTAACATGATTTGACCATGTGAAAATAATGGAATCCATGTTGTCAATATAAATGACATGGGGTTAATACATTTATTTTAATTACTAGCACTAATAAGACACAATAATAAAAATGTTAATAGTGTGTAGCTGGGTGTACATGAAAATAATATGAAATAATAAACACATAAAGCATGAAGAGTATCTGGGATTTTAGTGTGGTAAACCCAAAGAGAAATTAATTAAATAAAACCAAACTACCTTAAATGCATCAAGATATATGTGATCTTTGATATGATTTACCAAATATTTTAGAAACTAATATTTTAGATGGATTATGTGATAATAACTGAAACATTACTAAATTATTTTCATGATACTCTATAGATAAATGATGTGTATGACCATCTTTCACAATGTCTAATTTCAAAGGAACTACCAATGGAACATTCTATATATACTCAAAGAATGTATTAGATTCATAAAGACTATGTTGAATATGCATATAGACATATAGAACCACTTTTAATGTATATCATGGGATGTTGTATACACATACATTCCATGTATATACACTATACATGACAAGGACCATACATGTCCTTAGTTACACACCATGTCTTGTGGTGGAATAAACCATATAATAATTAAATGTAAAATTAGGTTAGAGAAGAACCAGAAAGATTCACACTATGTTTCCCCTAATAAATGATGTGTAATTAGTTAATATAAAATTGTAAAAAATTATTTTATTCATTTTAAATAACATACTATCAGAATATAAAATACATTTAGGGTTGAAAATTAAGATTAAAATAATTGATAAGAAAATAATTTTATTAATTTAATAATTTTTTCTTATTGAATATAAGAATAATGATAAATAGTTTTAAATGAAAACTTGTTTCATGTGTTGACGATCATTATATTGAAAAAAAAATTATGTTTTTTCTTTTTTATTTTAATTGTTAGTTCTTGGTATATAAGACAGTTACCAATAAATTAATATTATGTTAAATTAATCATCTCTGAATATTATTATGTATGGTACATCATGTATAATGTTTCATTTATGTATCCCCAAACACCCAATGTCCCTTACCGGCATGTGTATAAGCATATGTAATGAAAGGATCTACTTGGAGATAAGTTATAAATATTCATCACGTTAAGGTGATACCAACTAACAAGATACATCATATGTAGATGGTGGGATGCTACAACTCAAAAGGATTTCATCTCAAGGAGTTATTCCCCATTGGAAAGGGGTAGGATTATCAATGACATGATTAGCAAACCAATTATAATGATAATTATCTTACTATATTTAATTATATTATTTATATAATGTGTATGGTTATTTTTTTATTTTAATTATATATATAATTTAAATAATAAAAATTTAATATGATAGAATTAATTTAAAATAGAATAAATAAAAATGATAACACAAAAATTATTTTATCATGACATTGATAATTAAATTTGAGAAATATATATAATAATAATGGTAAATTAAAAAATTTAAAAACAGAGAATATTTTTTCATAATATAAAAAAATATATGAAATATTTTTTAGTAAATATATTTATTTCATAAGTTAAATAGATAAAATATTTTAATGTAATTTCCTGACCCAATTTATGGTGCTTAAAATATGTGGGAGTTGTAATTTTTTTTATTCAACAAAACCATTATAACATAAATGGATGATTTTAAATGAAACGCATTGTGTAGATATGGGAATATACTTGAATAAATTATAATCAAATGAAAATAATTTTTATTGAATTATATTTAATAATAATTGTTACAATTCCCCCACACTAATCTCTATTTGAATATGTAATGGAAATTTAATTTATGATCCTGAAAAATAAAACTCCCTGAAATTTATGTTTTCACCTATTTTAATTTTACCCTACTAATTTTATCATAACATTATATTTGTGTATAATTTTTAATTTAAATTTTATATTATTATAAACAAATATTTTCTCTACATTTTATATTTTGACCTTGTAAGATGGATATATAATATAGAGTGATGAAAACATATATTAATTTATATTTGATATGGATTTGATAGATTTTAACATACCTCATAATTTTTGGAATAATTTTTTAATCCTTTCAACGAATTGGATACAATATTTAAAAATGTTATAAAATTAATTTACACACATTTTCTTCAATGGTATTGAAATATAGTCACTTAGGAACATGGGAAAAAAGTGGCTCAAGAAGGATTAAATTTTGGGGGGAACTTTTTGAATGTTCCCTTTTTGGAATTTTTGAACCTATCCATCCCAGAATCTAGTTATTTTAGATTTTAACTCATAGTAAGGGTTAGCAGAATCTTGTTGAATATTTGGATGAAGGATATTTTTACATTTCACCCTAATCTATTTTGAAGAAGGAATCATTTGTGCAAGAATCTCTTCCAAGAAGGTCATAATCTACAACTTCTAGTTTCTATTTTTTGACTATTCTTGTACCATAATTTTTTGTTTAAAAACATTTGTGTTTTTTATTTTATAATTTATATTTTCATTATTTTTCATATAATAGTGTAGATGATAGTATGTGTCTCCCTTTCAATTATTTCCTTATGAAAAATGTCTTCATAATGACAACTCTACCCATGTAAGGGTAATTTAATTCACAGTGTATATCATTTTACTTTTTTAATTTGTATCATAAAATTCTATGTAGAAACTGTAAAAAAGGAATATATATCAATATTTTATGTTCTATTATACATGATGTAATTTCACTTTCAACAGGGGGTTTACATGTGAAAATAAATGGATAAAAGAATTAATAGCTAATTCTAAACAACATTGGACATAATTTTAGGTTTCATTTCTAATAACATAACTCATATAATTACCCTTTATATGGAGTCAATTCTTATATAAGGTGGATATTGGATCACAATATAATAGTGATGGTTTTATTGGATATCCAGAAGATAACCTAAGGTTCATTTCATCAAGTATTTTTTTTCATGTTAATTTCAATAGGGTTTCAATGATGAAAATAATAAGGAATGAAAATTAAATATATTTCATTAACCTTGGATTAAGAGGAATTTTTGGGGATTTATGAAATTATTCTAATCATGTCATATAATATATTTATTTCTAAAAAAAATCATTTCCTTCATTTTTTTTTATTTTTTGAAAAATTAATCCACTGCACTCCAAACCTTTTTAGTTATTCTAATTTTTTATACTTTTATAATCTTATTAAGGGAAATATAATTAAGTCATGATTTAGTATTAAAACCCATTTCATCCATCGTAGAATAATTAGTTACATTGAAAATACTTTTGAGCATGTGTGCACCAATGCTCATTAAATTGGGATTTTCTCAGGGAGGAAAGTACATTATTTTAATGATTTTATGTAAGATATTTCTTTTTAATTATTATTTTGTTCATTTTCTTCCCTGACTACTTCTGTTATCTTTTTCCATCCACACCTAATATTTTTTGGACCATAAATTGAAGCCCCATTTTCTAATTCATGGTCCAGATGTTATATTATTATTTTTCTCTCCAATTGTTGACATGATCCAACAATGGTGTACATTTTAATCTAGACCCCACGATTGAATGACTCATTATAGCTTAAATCAGAAAATAAAAAATTGAATAATGTTCTATATTTTCATATGTTATTGAATTCGTCATTTTAATATTAGTTAACATAATATATCATCTCTAACAAAACCCATTTTAAAAAAACATATTCAAACAACAATGAACATGAAATAACCATTCGAGTTTTGGATACAAATAATGTTAGTTATCAACCATCATGAATTTAATATCTACATCTTGAATACATATTTGAGATATAATATTAGATAATTAACATTCTATTAGTATTTAATTTTCTTTAAGTATAGTATTTAAACTATAATATACAAGATTCAAAACATTTTTTAAACCTATAAACCATGTAATGTATCTGTAGACCAAATAAAATTAAGGGTCTTTCCATTATAACATTATTAAATTAGAGAATATTTAATGTATTACCTAAAACCAAAATATCATACATATAGTAATGACATAAAATATATTTTATGACAAATATTTTGTCTAACATCGAGGACTACAACTACTCAAATGGATATCATTAGAGTTAAGAACACACAAGGTAGTCATTGTATGAGTACTGAAAGTTATTAATGATATTATCTATAAGAATCATACATCACAGAATTAGTGATAAATCATTATCTAATGTGGTGGATACTATATTAGGTTGATTATTGACCCATGAAGACTACTCAATCATTTATTCATAAAACTCACAAAAGTCCCAATAAGATGGTGATTGATGTACAATGACCACAAAGAGAGTACATCTGATTTTTAACACTTCTATTTAAAATAATATAACTGATACTATGTAGTATTCATTGTCTACTATGGTGAAACATATATCATTATATGAAAATCCTCTCTAACCACACTATCAAAAATTTGTGGCATTTTTATTGTAGTAGACCATCCCAAAAATTTATTCCAAACTATACAAGATATAAGGGATTGTACCGTGGTATTCCTAAGGTGACCATTTAAAGAAAACAATATAAAAATAAAATTAATATGATTCATTAATAATTATATAAAATCATGTATACAAGGATAACATAGAAATTATATTTTTCTCTAGATAGTAAAAAATGGATTCTTTTAGGAAAATATTCCAAAAACCTCCATTGTTCTACATGGGTTTTAAATAGCCACAAACGAAATTTGTAGCCTAGGTATCAATAATCAAATAAAATTTGAATCACTACCTTAAAATAGATTCTAACCATGATTATCATTAAAAATAATTTATTTTTCAATAATATGATTTGAAGAGTCGATGTATGGATATGTGGGAGATCGATATGTAAATGAGAAAAGTTTCCACTACCCTCCTTTAAATATTAAATCATAACAATAGGAACTAGTTATTATTACCCACTATAAATCCTAAGGGGGTTTTATTTCAATCACATTGTGTAGTGGGATTAAAATAAGGGGTTAAGTACTCATATCCATCAACCATGATTCCCCGAACATGTAGATCTTCCAATATCACATCTATATAATGAGAATCCAAGGAGAGACAGTGGATAGAATAAAATTGTTTATATTCATATTAAAAGACAGCCATTTAAAATATATATATATATATATATATATATATCCAAAATATTGTATAAGCGACAATAAAAAATAGGTTTTTAAAATATTTAGTTTTTTTAGAAATCAATCCACATTCTTTATTCCATAATGAAAATACCATGGTAGGATAAATTTTTAAATTAAATTTATTAAAATAGAATAGGGATAATTTGAAATGAGAGGTTCAATATTTAATGGAATGTTTCATCACTCATTACAATTTGTCATGATATTTCATCAAATAGAAAGGATATAAAGACATTCACTTGCAATGAACAATAGGCGCGTTAATTTTTTCCGATTCTTTTTGTTATTTATGATCTTCCATAAATGTGATAAATCACTTTATCTTGTCCCCATTAAAATTTTGTGAGGTAAAAATAATATTAGTGGATATGAAATTCAAAAATATATCTAAAACATATCTACTGGGGGTACTTTACTATGTTATAGTTTGGTTGGGAGACATGATAATTACTAAAAATTTAAATGTTCTTAACATGGTGAAAGATCATGTAAATTATCATTCTCCCATTATCATTGGTATTCCATTCAAAAAAATCATCAAAAATTATTAAAAATCTCTATTATGCTACACATTCGTCAATTTTTGAAGATGAAGTTGTAATATTTCATGTTACAGGCTTCATGAAGTACCCCATAGAAGATCATTGTTCTTTTATATCCCATTTTGAACTATCATATAAAATCCCATTAGATTCTATTTGTCATATAATTAGTGAGATTATGATAATTGGATATAGTTTGATTTCTATGTGAATTTACTTATGTTTTAATAATGAATACATATCAATTATATTTAACGTTGATTTGGATTTATATTCTTGTCCTTATCTTGATCTATTGGATTATGACCTGGATTTTGAGCATGATATTGGGCTTGATGTATTTTTAAAATATTTTTATGATGTATATATTGATATTTATTTTTTTAGTGCACATATTTTATTTCCATTAATATTCCCATTCATACACACCTCTATTTGGAACTAAATCCAATAACATTAAATATAAAATACTGATTCAAGTGGTCTAGTGACCGATTAATTATTATAACTATTATGAATATTACGTTTGAACTTGAAGAAATCATTTAAATACCATGATGGATAATAATAGGGTAATAAGGTTTATTTTCATTGACATATAAATTATTATCCCACCCATTTTCATACACATTATTTTTTTAGATGATCGGGATATATTGATAAGGTAGGAATAAATTTGAATTAGGCCAACCATTTTTTAAGTTATTAAGAAAAGAAGATAAAAAAATATCAAGATATGAATAATTTATACCGTTTCAAATTATTAATGGGTTGGTTATGTTTAGGGTTTTCCTAAGAAACGTATTTTTAATATTGTTGTAAATAAATAAATAAATGGAGTTACTTCAAATGAGAAAAAGAAATAGTTTCCCCTTAAAATTTGATAATTATAAACTATATAAATCCACGGATAAGAACCATTACGCCTCCCACTAATTGATCAAATATACATTTTTCATTATAGAGGAGAAAACTTTTGATTCTAAGATGGATTTCGTGGTTATTTTTAGGATCTTATTACTCTATAAAATCAATAAAAAATTATATTCACTAGATATTTCTGTATATTTTAACATCAAAGGATTCCACTTGGAATTTTCAATTCCCAATATAAGTTCAATATATCATTGGAGACTGATTTTTCAAATATTATTTGGACCACTATGAATATATTTATGATATATTTTATGGTGTATTATTCTCTAATTTATAAAAAGTTTTAGTTTGGGAAAGGTGTTACCTAATTATTTGGAGAATTTTCTAGTTTTCAACTTATTGATATGTCATTTCAGGGTAAATAATGGTATGTTATTAGTAAATGTAATGTCAAAATATGGAATATAGGTTGATAGGTCAAATGGAGGTATTATATAAAAATTTCCATATCCATGTTTTATGTTCGATGTTATAACTTTAAAATGGAATTTATTATTTTATTTATGTTTCATTTGATATTTGATTATGATTTATCTACACTTATAATAGATTTTTTAAAAATGATTCAAATTTGTTTTTTGACGATTATTTCATGGTTTCCTCTGATGTGGTAGAGAAAAATCTCACAACACCACCAATCATATGTCCCCTATAGAAGCAACTCCCTTTGTGATCATATGTGAAAATATTTAGAATTTTTAGTTTGAGATGTCTTATCACATAGGGTGGAAGGTGTATGATTCGTGATTTATTATTAATTGGGGGCTCTTGATTAACCCTATGAAAATTTAACAACAATGGGAAATGTGACTCAAAATATAATATTTAATTGAACTAAATTCCTCACATATTTATATAGATATAATATGGTTGTTTTCATGAAACCTAATGATATTATTTATATCCTATATAATCAATATCTAAATCCAACACTTATTCATTGAAATCTTCTTCTTTTCTTGTTGGAATAAAAATAAGGGAGTTTAATGGGTTAAATAATTAACTATTGGATACCATTAATATGATTACTAACATATTGGGTCATTATACCTAAACCAAGTAGCGCTTAATGGAATATTCCCCAATGGGAATAAATAATCCATTTTAGGTATACATCCTTTATATGCTGATTTAGTGAATTAATTTGTTTTATTATAAATTATTGGAATCCTAATTATTGTTTTGTGAAATTTTAAAGTGAATATTGGTTCTATATATGGTATTAAAAATAACTTTTTCATTTATAGTGACCATTTCATTTTTTTGATTTTTTCATGACCATAATATTGAGTAACTTTTGAATTTTTTTAATTTACAAAATTGTGGTGGACTATTTATACCCTAAAGGATAGCTAGGATATTATTAGGCTCTTAATTATATTTTACAATCGTTTTCTAGAATAAAAATGTATTTTTGCGTCATTCTCAATTATCTAACACAATGAAAAAATTTCTATGAGTCATGAAATTTCCTAACATCCCATATTATTTTATCATGAATTTGATGTTTTGGTAATAGAATTTCTTGGTCCATTTCCCTAGTCATTATGTGTCTTTTATAATATTTTCACTAATTATTATGTTATTAAATGGGTGGATTTAATGTTCACCATTACTAATGATTATTATTTTTTATTTTATTTATTCCTTGATCAAATTTTCTATATGTTTTGAATAAAAAAGGATATTATTCGTGAAAAATGGTTCTGATTTTCAAAAAAAAATTATTTCCCTCATTTGTTAGTTTAAGGTGACCCAAAAAACAAAAACACTATACTCTCCAACAGAAATGGTAAATAGGATGATTCTAATCATGATATGAAGAAGTTATTTGGGAAAATGATTCAACTAAAAAATATAGATTAAATAATGTGATTGGATGGTGTGATATATTCATAGAATACAATATTACATTCTCCCATTACTATTTCCCCTAACCATATCATTTTTTGGAAATAATTTCATGTTATTATGGAGGTTTCTAGTCATGAATATTGGTCTCTAATGAAATGATATATGGATTTAGCCAATTTTTTTAGTGGAAGATAAAAATACTCGATAATCTAGAGATAATATTTTTGTCATATGATAAATCCATCCTCTATAATGTATAATGAAATGTAGATTATGATTTAATAATCTAAAAATGGTTTCTTATATAATTGAGATCTTCCTTCTCAATATTTCACAACAAATGTTGATGTTTGATATGGTTCATTCTTTATATTTGGTATCTTATATTGTATCACATGTTTTTCATTGTAATGTAGAGTAGGTCACACAAGGAGATACATGAATGATCTTTACAGTCAATGGTAAGCGGTTGAACTATAACTTTTTGGGATTGACCCACACATTTAGTTTATTTCCTCATATTTTATTATCTCATCATGACATGAAAATATTAATATGCACCATAACATCCCACTTTTATGTCATTGATCCTAATTTTAAATCTATTTTTCGGGTTCGTTTGCTATTTATAAGATTCAAATTTATTTTTTCGAAACATTTTAGGTATGGTGGAGGTTATGGATGTTTTTTGAATATTTTTTATTTTCCTTACTGTGTGTTTCATTTAAAATTTATAATTATTATAAAAATAAAAAAATAAAAATATAAAAAACTATATGGTCATTAATTCTATGTAATATTTATAGAATGCATGCTTGATTATTCTAACCTCATGGGAAAAACTTTAATAATTGTCATGTTTTCTTTATTAGTGGACGATTACAGTGGAAATGGTATTGGGTCAATGATATGTTCCATTATGTATATAGGAATCTGTATATAATATTAAATCATTCATTGTGGAGTACATTAAGCAATATTGTGTAATTTAATATCTACACAACATTTACAAAAAATTATTAATTGTTATTTTCTCTTAATCAATTGAATGATAATAATTTTAAGTAACATTTTTATAGTTATAACATGGTCTTTACATATATTAATTTATCTTAAATTCAATTCCACTTCGAAGATATATTTATTTTTTATTGTGTACATGATATTCAAATATTGTACTCAATTTATTAAAATAAAAAACAAAAAATATGTGAGTGAATAAATGAAAAAAATGTGGTGATATTTATTTTGGGATGTTAATATTTTACAATTGGGAATACATAAATGGGTTTGATTTTTAAAATTATTTCAACTGATTTTGACAATGTTCAGTGGAATATAATTTAGTAAGTTGAAAATTCTTACATGAAATAAATATACATGATAAGGGGTGGAGAGATAACCACCAAATGGTTATAACACACACGTTGTGAATTTCTATTATGTATAAATCCTAAAATGTTTCCACCTAATTTTAATTTTTCTTACAAGATATTGTTTTAAAATAAATATTGGAATAAGTAATTAATTAATTTTTGATATTGATATCTTATTTTTTTATTTATTCTTTTCTCAAATAGTTATAATCGATTAATAAATTTTAACATGAATCATTTTTAGACTACATGACATTTTGTTTTTCTTGATTGTGAAAAAGAGAAACTATGGGGTTGTTGATGAGAATTATTTTTCTTCAATATGTTAATGTTATAAATTGAAATAATTTCCAATCATGGATCCTTATTTAAATAATTTATTGAAATTTCTGTTTTAATCAATAAATTAATAATTAAATAAAAATTCTATTATTCCATTTTGATTTTACTTTAGTAAACATGTATCTAAATGTTATGTTTGAGGAATTTTTATTTGAATGTTTAAAAAGGTATTATCATCTTATTATTGTAATTTTTTAAATTAGAACTTTGAAGTTGTATCACATATTTTGAGGGAATAAATTGGTATTAATGATGTGTTGGGATCTATTTTATATATTTCTCCTTGAATCACTATTTGGGACATAAAATTTTCATATGAACATACAATGGGGTGAACATGTTCTGATATTATATTATTCAATTCCATGTGTTTCCATCAATTATATTATAATATATTCCACATGGGAACTTAGTTGAAAAGGTTGATTAAAATGGATTATATTTTGGAATAAAAATTCTACATGTTCTATTTTTTGGAATTTGAAACCCAAACACTCCCATATTCAATTCAAATAAAATATTCACTATTTAAGAGTATTTCATGATGATTTTAGACTTTTTTGAAAAACAAGGTGCTTATATATCAATCCATAACCATTTTATGATGTATTCCTCTATTTAAGGTTCTCAAGAATGATTGACATCATATATCACATGTACATAGTGTTTTTTAGATTTTGTTCTAGTAACCTTAATTTTTCCAAAATAAATCATATATGCCTTAATATTTACCTAGTTTAATTTTAATTATTATTCATTTAATATAATATTGAATAAGGGATTGTGGGTTTCCTTTTCCATTCATTACTTATTGAAAACCACTCTATGATAAAAAATTCACCAATGGAATAATATTTTGGTTCATAATCAATTTAATTTTAATACTTATAATTAACTGTTTTAAAACCATGAGAAAAATTTGATTCATAATTTTGATTAATTAATGCATTTTTTGTTAATAATGACATTATTGTTTTTCAATTTTATAGTGATTATGGACTTCTGTGAATGTTGTGATAGAAGAATTTATCAGAAAATTCAATCATTTTGGGATATAATTTTATTTACTAATTCTAATCCAGAAAATAAAATAATTCTCATTTACAGTGTTTATATTCATACCTTGTTTTTCATTGACCATAATTTTAATTTAGGATCACAATCAATGTAGAGTTCTATGATTTGATGCCCTGAAGTTAAAATAGGTTTAATTTAATTTAATATTTTGGATATGTAAATTTAAGTTGGGTTAGAAAGTTGAAAATATTTGTTGATCATAAATAAATGATATTTAATCAAATATTATAATGATTAATTAGTGTTCAGGGTGTATATTAGTTCAGTTGTTTAATATTGGCCATTTTAATGAAATTCAGTCCTTCAATCCTTTTTTGGTTTTTTGAATTTAAAATCAATCAATATGCCACCTTAAATTTTTTCAAAAATTTCTCAGATATTATTTATTTCCTTTCAATACAATCCAAGGTTGATTAAATCAATTAGTCTTAATATAAATCTAAATTGGCTCAAAAATTATATTTTAATCATTTTTTATAAATTATTATTTTTTACAAATAAAAAAATTATGTAATTTTAATAAAACCACTCTTAGAAAACAAATGTTTATCCTCTGTCATGATAATTATCCTTAGACATTGTAATTTAGTTTTCATTAAAAAATATGAAATTATAATTATAACCTATTATTTAAATACTGATCCTGAATAATAAATAAATTTTATAATATTAAACTCATAAAAGTAGAAAAAATTGGTTTTTAAAATAAACATGTTGAAATCAATTTTTTGGAGTGACCCACTGCTTAAATAATGAAAACATTAAACCAGGGTTTGGAATATTCAACAGTTTTTTATTGAAATTTATATATTTCATACATAAAGAAATATATAACCAATTTAATGGGTTTTTATGATTTTATGAATTTCTTCTACTGAATTAAAGCTAATCATTTTATTAGAGAATCTTTTTTTCCTTATTCACAAAAAAAAATATTTACATTAATAAATCATAAAAATTGTCATTATGATAAATTGAGGATCATAATTTGATGATAAATTTCAATTAATAAAATGAAATTTCAAAAAATTATATATTTATATTTTTCATAATAAATATAATGAAAACATATTTTGATATCAAAATTAAATATGTTTTCATTAAAATTTAAAAAAATCATTAATTTACATTTGATAAATAACATATTAAATTAATAGTTAAATGATTATGTCATCCAAATTAGGAGTTTCATATCCCCTAAATGTGTTTTTGTAATATATAAAAATATGGTAATATCTAGTGGAAGTCTCTAGTGGTGATTCTTCAATCATGGATATCATTAAAATTTCACTGAGTTGGAATATATATTGCATAAAATTTCAATTATACCATAATTTTGTTATTTTGGATTGGGATTGGACTATAGGAAACTATATAGAATTTTTCTCTCCGATGGAATATTTGATAGTCTCCAACTATTCGATATCGACTGGTAAATCAAGAAGCCTACATGAAGTTGGATTTAGACTGATTATTCATAATATAAAAGTAACCTTTCATGTTATCTCTTCAAATAAACCATATTTCGAAGACAATGATGCAAGGTGAATGTTGGGAATGTGTAATCAGATCTTGGGGATATCTCAAAGAGGCTGTAGAATGTTAACCATTACATTTTGTTCCGTTATTATTTTCATTATATTTTAAATCCTTGCTGTATTTGTGATTTGAAATCATTCCTCTCCAAAATTTGAGGATTTTCGATGGGGAAAATCATTTCATTAGGTTAAAAAAATTTCACCTCTTATTTCTCATAGATTAATTGAAGATATTGGGGTTGTGGGTTGTTGGCTCTCATGTTTGGTGTTCTATACATCCGGTATTGGGTTTAACACTTCAATTGTAGGGTTGTATGTAACACTTTTTTTAAAACATAGTTGAAATTCTATGGACTAGATTAAATTCTCAATAACCCATGTATTTTATATGAAATTTTTATGGATATCAACATACCTATCAAAATAGATAACAATACCTAATTTGAAAGCATCAGTCATTATGATCAACTAGTGGTCAATGTAAATTTGAGTTAAATACTGGTATACATTTTTATTTATTCAAAATAAGATGAAAAAATAGATTTAGAATCAAATACGAGAAAATAACAAAATACGTTTTTGTATAATAGATCAATTGGACTTGATAAGTCAAATTACAAATTAGCTTTTATCAACTCATTTTTTCACAGTTAGTGGTCGCCATAAAAATGTTGATTTTTGAAATTAAAATGAAGGATGACTCTTGTTGTTAATGATAATGTGTATTCTAGTGTGGGGGTATGTTTCAAAATGTAAACATGTCTGTTCCCCATCAAAGAGTGAATAATTGTTTTGATCTTAGGGATCCCACAAGAAGTTATTTTTTTCTGAATTATAAGGAAAATTTGTAAAACCTATTCAATATGAAGGGGGTGTTACATTTTATAAAACAAAATATTAAAATGATTTTTATTGATTTGTGAAATGAGATAATAGATCATGGGATGAAATGGTGAATTATGTGTTGGTTGGGGAGGATATCCTAATCAGTAAAGATAGATCATATAAATTTTATGATCAATGACTACTACATTAACAAATAATTCCATAATGAAAAAAATAAAAGGGAAACAAAAAATAGAGGAATGTGTTATTCAGAAGTTAAAATATTTTTTTCAGAACTAGAGAGTAATTATGAAGTTATAATAATGGTTGAACCGACCTAATATCACGGAAAATTTGTGTAATGTTGTTTTTGGGTGTCTTCTCCCCACCCAATATTCTTTTTTAACCTAATACTAGTCAGCATGTGGTTTCCTCAGCTCATGAAAAGGATATAGATACTTCATTGGATGGGACTAGAACTATTTTTCATGATGGTAGTTTTCTACAAGGAGTGGAAAGATCCCCTAATTTATTTCATGATTTTGAGTTCATGTTGTTTCATCACTCTTACAATGTTTCATATCCAACATCCCTCAATATTGCAATGGAACATAAGAATAATTTTCTAGAAGGCATTAACATGAATTCATCAACGATTATTTTAGAGGAAAAGGATGGATTTTGAATGGAACCCAATATAAATGTCATATATAAATGTTCTATTACTAGGTAGGTGGATGATTCTCATTCTATTTCTATGCATGTTGAAGCTGCATGACCTATTTTTCAGGTCACCTTCGGCTTATAATGGGAATGGACTATGGACCACAACCAAGGTGATGGATTCACTTTTTATAGAACAGACAAGAAGATGCCACCATGCTAGCTAAACCCAATTGGAAATTTTATAAAGTAATCGTCATCTAATATATGTATTAAGGTTGAGAGTGTAAGAAAAAAATTATGATTAAGTGAATTCAATGCCAAATGAAGGTATAAATTCTCATTAGTGAAGATATTTACGCCTTCTTTCTCAAGATAAAACTAAAATTCATTATGATATTGGAAATAATGATATATGCAATGATGGATAACATTTTTATATTACTCAGAATGCCATAGGGATAGGCCGTAATGATAATTTTATTGATGCTCCATCTAAGAGGATGGGGGCACAATCATAGACTAAAAATTCAAACCTAGGGAGACAAAATAATTGATGTCCTCTTGAAACAAGTGAAAACATGTTGGATAGTACAACCTCCTAGGGGTCGAGGCCACAAACATGGGTGCGATCGAATTGACTAGAATGTAATACATGATACAAACTGTGGGATTGGTATTAATATTAGTGAAACAAGGTCTCTGAATGTTCATTGATGAGGGAATATTTTATATGTCTAACAACATATTATCATTTCCTTATATTTCTTACATTCTAATAAAATTGATTTTTTCCTTATTTTTTATACCCATTAATAGAATGAAAAAATATAATGATATTATTTTATTTTAACATATCTAGATTTCATAGTTGTTGAATTTTAAATTGATAACTATATATTGAAATAATATTTATTTAAGGATAATATTGGTCATTAAAAATGATCATCAATGGAAACACAATGTGCATGTCATTAAATTATCCAATAGATACATATGATAATACAATCACCATCATAAATTTGTATTGTATAATACTGAATATAATTATATGGGGGTAGAATTTATATTAATATATACTGAGGGAATGATAGGATAACGATAATTTCAGTCTTTAGATTCACATATGTTGGAACAGAAGTATAAAACTACCCCAGTTATAATGTCTGGAATTTTTATAAGGAAAAATACTATAGAGGAAATTTAAAAACAAACATTTGGATTTATTTTTATAAAAATAGGTGAAATGTTATTTTATTGGAATAATGTATCCTACAATGAATCATTAAATGTAAAAAAATTATAGAATTTGAAATATAAAATGAGTTTAATCTGTATTCAATGTTCTATAATATAGTTTTTTATTTTGGATGTTTCTAGAGATTTTATAAATAATTTGTTGGTTATTCTAGAAAATAAGTCATGGATTGTACAACATGATACCAATAAATATATAGTGACTATTGAGTATTTATGACTAGGGTGAGTCTATACAAAAAACATCACAATAGTAATAAGGATAAAACATATTATAATTATACCTTTCATAAAAATTTTATTTTAACATTATATTAGAAATAATATGTTAAAGCCACCTTATTTAGAGGAAACATTAGAAAACATATCTATACAAAACAACTAAATATGTTTTTTGATTCCATAAGAAGTATAGTACGAAATATATGTTGTAGAGATCCAAATTTTAATTAAATAAATCATGATGATCATAAAAAAATCAATTGGAATGAACATATTATAGGACTACACAATTGGTTAGTGGGATTTATATATTTTTCCAATGTATATATAAAGATAACATATAGAAAACAATTGATTCGTATTAAATAATTACAAAAATTATTTATCCAATAATAAATAATATTATAAATAATGTTCTATAGAAAAATAAAAAAATTTATATTTTGGGTTTCTTCAATAATGAAATACTAATACATTAAAAAGGTATCATAGTCTGTGTCACGTGGCATGAAATCCTTCCAGTAAGATGTTTGACATCATAGGAGGATATTTTTGAGGAAAAATTGAACACATTTTACAGAGAATACTCTAGAAATATATCACACATGACATGATGTGATCTGATGTGTTTTAATTATTATCTTCAAATCATAGAAGGTGAATATCAAATAATTTGATATAATTATAAAGGTTGGTAGATAGAAATATTCAAATGTACTTACTAATGTAAAAAATTTATTATTTATTCATAATTTGTCAAATGAAAATACTATTAATTAAGGTTACACAAAACAATTACTTTTTGATCACATTTATCTTATATCACATAAAAAATAAAGTGATATAGAAAGGACAACATAATAATATATGTGGTTGGGAACTTGTTTGGTTGCAGTTCAATCATGTGCATGTGTGGATTTTATTAGAATTAGTTCTCTAGACCGAATTGACTTTTTGTTTTTAATTACTAATATTTCTAATGACTAAAATATCAATAAATATCATACCTTAATGGACCAATAAATATAATGTTCTAAGAGTCATAATTGATATAATATCTCAATATGTACAACATACACACCTCAAAATGAATTATATTCTTAATAAAATACATTTCTCAAAGAATGAAAATAAATATGAATAATCATAACATAGATTGTATCATTGAAGTTATAATTAAGAAATGATGTAGTTACATGTAAAATATTTAAAATCCTAACTAAATAGTGGAAATAAAACATTCTATAATTAAATGTAATTTAATAAATAAATTTGTCACAACATTGTTAATGATGTTTAACTATAACCCAATGAATGTAAATTATTTTAACAAACATCTTACCATGAGTCCATATATTCTATTTACGTCCTTTGAATTTCCATAGAAAAAATATTATTCATTATTTTACATGTTTAAAATTATTTTAATGATTGAATACATTCATATTAAACTAGTTAATTTGTTACTATAATGGCACATTGAATAACATAATCTTTTATGTCCATGTTGGATATTCTTTTAACTAGAGGAAAGAAACATGCTTCATGATATTCTCTATTAATTTTTTTTTAATAAGTCCAAAAAATGAGATAGATTAGATCATATTACCAATCATGTTATGGGAAAATTAATGGATGTTGAAATAGATGAAAATATCTTTATAAGGGAATTTAAGTAATTTCTATCAAAAAATCGTAAATACCATTTTCGTTTAGTACCATTAAAACCAACACATCCATAAAAATATTGGGAAAAATATTTTAATTGAAGATAACCATGTAAATATAAAAATAATGATTCAAAGAAAATAATATTAATGTTGGTGGGAAAAATATATTATTTTATAATTGAAAAAAATCAAAATTCACTAAAAATAATTGTAAACTTGGTCAAATGTAACCCATTTAAAAATAAAAAAATAGTTTATTTAAAACCATTTAAAAAAAGTTATATGATGATGAAAAAAATGAATAAATAAATTATGTATATAAATATTTAAATGTAATAAATAAATGGAAGAATGAGTTTAGTTATATGTATCTAAAACAGTAAAATAATGTTTATAAAGAGACCCCACATATAAATTACACATCCAAAACCCATTTTAAATAATGGGAATAAGAAGCAACATAAAATTACATCATTAGAGAAAGTGTCATGATATTATAAGTCAATATTCATTGTACATAGTATTTAAATTAATAAAGGTATCTTAATATTACATGTCTCAATAAATGATGTTTGTGTTGATAATCTCTTAAAACATGGGAAATGCTTGAATAAAAAAGAAATTAAACAAGTAGAATAAAATGATTCATTAAAACACTAAATATTTAGTCAATATATTTTATTCAAATTCATGGGGATGTAAGTAAACTATAGAATATAAATTATTCTACATGACATCAATTTGGTCTCAATGAATTGAAATTGATTCCATGAAAATACCTACATGTTTTATTACATTTGAATACATTTCTCCTCAATATATAACCATAATATAATATTAAATATAATGATCAAAGATTCTTAATTGATATAGTATCTCAATATGTATAATATAAACATCATAAAATTAATTTTGTTCATAACACAAGACATGTCTCAAAGAAAAAAAATATGAATAAACAAAACATAGATCATATCATTGAAGTTGGAATTAATAAATTATGTGATTACATGGAAAAATTTTAAGAACATAACTGACTAATGGAAATAAAACATAGTATAAATAAAGGTAATTTAAAAAATTATTTTCAAATAACATTTACAATGATGTATATGTATAACATAATGAATGTAAATTGGGTTAAAAACCACTTACCTTGAGTCCATACGTTCTACGTACGTGCTTTGAATTTCCATACAATAAAATTATATTAATTATTTTACTTGTTTAAATCATTTTATTGAATGAATTAAGATTATAAAACTATCTATTTGATAAAATATAATTTAATATTGAATTAAATAATCTTTTATGTACATGATGAAAATTGAACATAATCATTTTTTTCCAAGGATAATATTTTATAATAGTTCAACCAAGTGCATTTGTAGATTCTATTAGAGTTAGTTCTCTAGAGAAAATTGAATTTTTTATTTTTAATTACTAGTATTTACATTGACTATAATATCAATAAATATCTTACAAAATTATTAGTTTTCTTCAATGGAAAATTAATATTGTTAATGTTTTTTGAATACATGTCTCATTAAAAGGGAATATGAGTTCGTTGTAATAATGAAAACCATGAAATTATATGAAAATTTACATAAATATATATTCTATGGTAAGATTAAATCATTATAATGCAACACTGATGAGTTACTTTATAATATTTTGGTGTCTTATAAGATAATGAGTCTACATATCATTATATTTACAATTGGAAATATCTAAGAGAGAAATTTCTGAGAATAGATCCATCAATAAGAATTTATTATGTTATATGTTTCATTCAATATTCTTATCTATGTGTGTTTATTAGTATATATACATTTGATTATTAATAATCTACACCATGGGTCACAAACTAGGATTTATTTATTAAAAATTTGATACCATATTCTTTCATTAATGATTGCTAGTTTGGGTGTGTCACAAGTGTATAATCTAAGGATCAGTTTGGTACCCATGAGGGGTCTATTATTGGTACATCGTTTTAAAAATAAATTTTCTTTTAATTATACCTTTGTGACTGTATATAGTCACAATACCTCTTTTTTCATTCTCAATATTTCATCACATGAAAAATTAATATATATATTAAAACACACAAGGATTTGTGATGTTCACCCAAATGACCCACTCCATGTTGTATCCAATTTTCCCCCTTAATATATATTTTTCACCCTATGTATATGGATTCAAATAATTAAAATCCCAATCACATAAACAAATAATCACATGGTGTTCCAAATTCAGAATCCCTCTAATGTTCAGTGGTTTTATTATAACATTAATGAAAACAGAATCACATTATGTACATGTTTTAGTGAACCATTGAATAAATAAAATTTGTAATAATTTTTTATCTAAAAAGAGAAAGATATCGATCCAATTTTTGTTTATTATTCACAACATTTAGATTTCATATTTCTCCATGATAATATTTTTTCACAATATCTATTCATATACACTACATCAGTAACATAATTAATTTATTTTCATCCTGGATGGTCTTCAGAACTATAAAATATTCACATGCTATGACTTTAGTAAGATAACAGATAAATAACTTATAGAGTTATTCATTTTATTTATGAAACTATTTTGACTTTAGTCTCAAAAAAATTAAACATCCAATTTCAACTTCAATATCTCAAATCAACGAATTTAATGACCTCACCATTCACATGTAGGATTAAAATCAATTCTGATGGTCCCTCAATAGGTAATATGGTACCTACAAATTCCGGTGTTGTTTATAGGGATCATCATTGAGGTTTTCTCGGTTGTTTTAATGTATATTATTTAAATTATTCTGCTCTTAAATTAGAAATGATTAGAGAGATTATAATAGTTGATCAAACTAAACAGAGTTGTTTGAAGAATATTTCGCATGAATATGATTCTACCACAATTGTTTTTTCCATTTGATCGAGTTCTATTTATCATTAAAAGAAGCTCATGAACAGATGGATCAGTTGTTTAGATTTTATGTACTCTATGGATTATATTGTTACCAATATATATAGAGGCTAATTCAATTTAAAATGGTCTTGTAAAAAAAGGCATCATTGGGCATGTGTTTCAATGGGGTGATCAGGTTATGGATGATCTTTTCCCCATTCCCAAGTGGGATAAATGTAAATATCCCATTTTTATAATTGTTTAATGTTTTTTATATAATAAAGGGAGATTTAATTTCTATTGATGGTTTCAGTTTTAAATTAAACAAAATAATAATATCCTACTATGTTTCTTCTCCACTATTTTTTCAAAGATTCTCACTCTCTATATTTTAAACAATTATTTTTTTGATGACATAAACTGAGGAGGATGATATAGTATTTATATAAATAATCCACCACCTCATCATAGTACATGTACTTCCATAATCTTATTATGATTTATAAATCCAACCACTATTTCTTCTTCTCATATTTGTATAAAACAAGAATGATGCTATCATTACTATAAAATGTGTCGCCCTTCATAAACAATTTTGGTAGTAAGATTTTCATTCACACTGCATGACTCAAAATCCTAGAATCAATTAATATTCATTCAAACAGAATTGTGACTTTATATAACATTAAAATCCTTATCTTATTATGGAGAAAATCATATTCAAATTTTCTATCTCTTTGTGTATTGGTGATAACCTCAAATAGAATGTCAAAATATTTTTATTTGGTATAGAAGACAATTAAATGTGATCCCTTTTCCAATCATACCCATTAGAGTGTGTAGGTTGTTTTGGTGTCATTGGTATATCCTTAAAATACCTAAAGGTAGAATATGGAACACACAACAAAATATTTTCCATCTCTATGATATGTATGATTTATTAATGATGGATGGATATTAACATCTTAATCACAATCACTTATTGATAAATATTTATACAAACCACTACATAATAAAGAAAACAACTCCTCACACAACTCGGCCATGAAACCAGGGTTAGATCCTAGATACACCAACATATACAACATGGTGAATGCCGCCTATGTGTATAGAGATCGTAATAATGACATGGAATTTTTATTACAACCAACACGTAGGTTCTCTAAATTCACTATGAAAAACATCCACCATAGTTTTCTAAGATGAGATGTCTACAATATTGGGAGTTGTGGTAGGCCAAAAATTATAATTCTCACTCATAAAATTGAATTCATATATTTTTCCACTATTATATAATATTTTTGAATAATACTTTCTTATACATTATTCTCAAAATGTTCACATTTAATTATTGGAAATTCTAATTTACATTTAAATTTTTTGTAATTAAATCACATATATTCATAAATTCAACATAACAACATTAATTTTTTTCCATTATTACTGAAACCTAATTCAATTACTCCTTGGTGAAAAAATGAAATATCTTCAAATTGACACCATCACATTCTCAAAAATTAATACTAACTCTAAATTCATCATAATTAAATTAAATTTTTTTCTATAATAATCCATCAACAATCATCTCATATTGGAATCATATTCATTTAAATTGATTAATTAATATTGAAAAATAATAAATAAAAACTCAAAAGAATCTTCAATAACCCATTTGATTTTTAACAAAAACCAATACCATATGTTTCAATATGTGTGTTTTTCTTTCTGTATCCCCCATATTGAAAATGAATACAAAGGATATGTGTTGGAAATATATCCAGTAATTCAATTTAGACTTTTTTTCTAATTTAAGGGTGAAATCTAATATTTTCATTTGGAACTAACCTTTTGGAAACTAATCCAAACCTCTATGGGGAATCGTTTTTTTAGAAAATAAGTTTATAGGAAATGTGGTCAATACTATCAATAAACAAACATGACTTTGAAACAAATCCCAAATAACCCTCACTCTATAAATTGGAGGCAATCAATTATTAAAATCATGAATGATATTTATCTTTGACTCATGACAAAAAATATATATGAAATTTTATTTAACAAAATATATATACCCCTTTCTAGCTCAATATCAACTAAATTTTGATATGAATTTTTCAAAAAAAAACTAATATTATGAAATGGGGAGATAAAATCATTCATTATATTCTAAATTTTAAAATTTTATTTTGAAATTTCATATTCACCTTGTTGGGAAAATTTTATTGCAACAATCCTTATATTTTCCTCTATAAGTGATTAATCCATATTAATAATTCCTTTCTACGAAGTTCCAAAGAAATATTTATATATATATATATATTACAAAATTGTGGAAAAAAATCCACTAAATTAATATTCAAGTTGATGCCTTCCATTTGAAATTACTTAATCCTAATTCATTTTTTGTCAAATTGGGAAGAGTTCACCTTATCTTTCGTAATATTTATATGTTTTATGCTATTATTCTTCCCATAAGTTCTTCATTCAGTTTTTGGAATACACTGAAACTGTAAAATTAATGGATCATTATCATACTTGGATTTCATATGCATTTTCATAAACACTTATTTTTTTGGATAATATATTTATAGATTTTCTCATTCATTTCCATTTTTTCACAAATTTCACATGGATTTTTTTTATTCCAAAATATCTTCATCAATAGGTAAAATATTATGTACAGAACCACTTTTTTTAAATCAATTACTTAACCTCATATGCATCAACCATTTTATAGTTCTCTAATTGTTCATCTACATTTTATTAATTGGGAAAAACTGTCAAACATACCTCCTTTGTATTATTTTAATTCTTTAGTTTCTCACAATAATTCTCATATATACATTATTTACTATCTATTATATTATGAGTTTTATTCCTATTTACTTCCAATAAAACATCACCAATTCATCTAATCATTCATTCCTCATCACTATGACATTATAATTAGCATCTTCAAGAAACATTTTTAAGAATTTGAACATATTTTTTTTGGTATCACAAATGAGTTTCCATTCATAGATTTCTTTCATATAATACACATTATTATATGTCCACCATAGTTCCCCCTTGGTTTGTCATTTTTTCAAAGAAAATGATATTCTATTCTAATAATAATAGGATTGATGCCATTATTTTCAATAATACAACCAAATTCCTCACCACTGATATCTTTAATTTAATTCATAATATTGTCTAGAAATTTCATAATGTTTTCTTTCTATAAAATAAAAATACTATTTCATGGGGAATGTAGAATTCCAAGAATCTATATTTAATCATTTTTTGCTGTGTGGAGCCTTTTAATTGAATTCTTTGTCCATAGGGATTCAGACATGTTTTTATCATCATAACTATAAATGATAATAATTATTTTTTAAATATATTTTAATTAATGTACCTCGTTTGAAGGGAACCATAATGTCATGATCAGGGGGGTTATATTTTACCTAAATATATGTGTTTAAATAAAATCTATTCCTATTTGATTTATATTGGGATGTCTGATAAAATGATTATGTTTCATATAGTTTATAATCATAGTGATTAATTCTATCCTGAAGATCACATACCCACTTTTTAAGATCATCCACCACTTTTTTATGTGTATCAATCCCATTAAAAATATATTTATTTTCTATAATGTTATGATTTTTAATGTATAATGTATATTTTCCATTCCCAATATTTCATTTTTTATTCTTGATCGTTGTGTTTTTCTCAAGAGTCACTTCCAACTCTTCCATGAGACTTTACTATAGATGTATCCATAAGAATCCATTATCAACACATCATGGAGAATAAGAATCATTCTAAGCATGAAAAAATAAATTGTAGATTATCTTATAAATGTATTCATGATGAAAAATGGGAATATTCATATATCCCTAACATAATTAACATTCCATTATCAAAATAATTCATCTTTATCAGTTTACCCACGTTTTGTTTGTGGAATCTCATGTTCTTCAGGTGATATGTATTAAACCAAATTTTTCATTATAAAAATTATGGAAAAGTGTATAAATAATTTATATTTTTAATAAATTTGTGGTTTATTTACTTTAAAATTTCATTTTTACTTTCTAAACCCTATTTATATAATAGAAATTATTACACTAATGTACGAAATAATTTTATAATTATCAAAATCACTTAATTCCTTACCTTCGACATCTCTCACTATTGTTTGTAAATATTTTAAATTGTTATCACATATTTTATATTAATTATGAATGATAGATATTTAATCATTTCACAAGATATGACTATATTTTTAAATTAGTATAGTATAATGTATTTTTTATATTCTAAGGCACATACCATCAGATCGTACATTTCTGGTAAACATCTCATAACATTCATTATAATTATTGAATATTATATATTCCCGTAGAATAAAACTATATAATATTCAATTTATTTGTATCTTATGAAATAGTCATTAATTATTTCATCATATTCTATTTCAATGACCTCTACCTTTGTTTTTTATATTTTTGACTTTAATTCCTTAAAACTATAACTCCCTTAATAATTGCTTCTCAATTTATCACAGATCTCCCTAATAGTTAGGATAACTTTCACTTTTGTGTGTTACTTTTCTTAAAATAACATAATGATGAATTTTTCTACTGTTAAATCATCTTCATAATTCGTTTTCTCAGGTACATTCATAAAATCACTCAATCAATAAGTGGTAATCCCACTATTGTTTCATCTATTACATCCATTACAAGATATATAAGATAAGGAATCATCATATTCATCATATTAAAAGAATTATTTCAATAAAATGTATGTATTCCTCATATATTCATGGAATTAAGATTTTATATTTCTCAATATATTTTATGATATTCATAGGGAACCGTAGATTAGATAACAATTTTCTGACCTAATGAATTATTCTGAAACAATAAGAAGGTGGGTGAATCAGTGGTAAAATATTTTTAAAAATATTATACATTAAAATCAATCTTCCTACCTATTTAATGTCTCAAACCCATGTGTTTAATTCACATAACCTCATCAACTGAAATAATATTATAGAAGGAAAACACATAAGTATTTATACAATTTTCCAAAAAGAAACACTTCTTTCTTTGACCGATTTACTCCCCTAATTATTGATTATTAACATTATGAAAGTGGTTTGAAACAGGAATAATCCCGCCTCAGTCGATACAGAGTCCCACTATTCTCCCACATTAGAATACAAATCGATTTTATAAGTTCAACTACAATAGGTATTAACATAAAATCCTATTATTTTCTTCTTTCATAGTCACATTATATACATTTACTTCTCTAAAAAATATGATACACAACCAAAACTAAATTTTATATAATTCATGATTCATCTACAATGTAATTGAAAATGATTTTGAAATTATTTTATGTTTTTAGCATAAAATACACACAAAACAGTGCTTAAGTGAACCATGAAATAATATTACCTATCATATAACTACTATAAACTAGACATTGAATAGATTTATAGGAATATGGATAAATATTATATAATATATATGTATAATTTTCATACTAAATAAGAATATATTAATTTTTTTAAGATAAAATAATTCAAATTTTTATAAATATAAGTTTTAATTAAAAAATAAAAATTTCCCCAATATTGATTTTATTTGTTTATTGAAGAAAAATGAAATAATTTAATATCAATTTCAGAAATTGAATTATAAAAAAATATCATTTTTAATTCATTATATAAAAAATTTCATCAGGTAACATTTTATTTTTAAAAAATTTTAATTTTGAATTAATAGTGATGGAATACATATTTTATTAAAACTCTCTTTCTCATTCACATATTTTCAAAATCCAGTTATGTTTTTAATTTGTTTTAAATCATAACTAGTTCATTTTAATAAAAAATGATACAATTAATTTCATTACATTAAATATTTTTTTAATTATGTTAAAAAACATTTTTATATCTAAATTTTTTTTTTGCAAATAACATTCATCGTGTTTTGTGGGTTTATATAAAATGTTTTTTATTCCACCTATAATGATAGAATTTGAATAAATTGTTTCCATATTAGGTGTTTGGAAGTATAATTCTGTTTAAATTGTTTATCTTTATTATTTGTCATAATGAATAACATCCATGATAAATATATATCACCAATGTAAATAGTAAATTGAGTAGACTATAGTTATAAATAATTTGAAAAGGCATTAAATCACTATTAAATTTAAATATAAACTATTATATGAGTTTAAATTGACTATAACCGACAAATATTTTTAAATACTTCATTTAGTCCTTTTTTCCTTCATAAATAAATTAATATTATTATTAGAAAATGAATATATTTAAATGAATATATGTTTCTATTAATATATATAATTGTTTTTGAATTAGTTTGAAAAAGTTCAATTATTGTTTAAAATATTTAATTTAGTATGAGTATATATTTGATTTTAATTTATTTTAAATTAATAAATAATATTTAATTATCATTAATTCTCATGCAATGCTGACACAATTCTTGTAAGAGTATAAAAATCAATTAAATGATTTTAAAAACATACAATGTAATATTTTTTGGGTGAGTTATATTGAAAAATAATTTTTTTTGTAAATATAATGGTTTTTATGGGTTTCAAAATTTTATAATTTAAATAAATTATTGTCTTAATCTGATATTTAAAATCAACTTTGTTAATAATATTAAAAATGACTTTAATAATATTTCTTGTTTATAAATGTTTTATTAATTTATATGAATTTCATAAAAACATTATATTTGATAATTTTAATTGTATATGGTTTAAAATATTATTAAATTTTACTTTTATAATAAAAATTATGACCCCTAAAAAGTAAAAAAATCGATATCGCTGCAATCATCCAAACGATTATCATGGGGTTAAAATTCAAATATAATGGTTTATAAATTACCTAAACTTGAAACATTTTTATTAAATATGATTAGTTAGAATCAAATTACTTAGATATGTTAAATATATAATTTTTTTTCACTTGAACATGATAATTTATTTATATTAATTTAATAAATGAATTTATTCCATGGGTTCCCCACTCATCTATTATAAAAATACGTGACATATAATCTCATTCCAACACTCACGATATATGTATCTATGAAAATATATTGTAAAAACACTTTATAAATATCATATATTAATTATATTGGTGTTATCATTAAAAAATATACTCATTATTGTCCTGGATGAGAGATCCAAAGGGGGTTCTTCAAAAGGGTGTTGTCATCTTAACTGAGAATTTTTATTTTACTTTTTCTTATACAACCATCAATTATATTGCAAAAAATATTATATAATAAAATAACTATATATAAAATATTTATATGTCATTTTTTTTAATTTCATAACATTATTCATCTGATTTTCCCTGTCATGGGGAACAGTAACATCATTCGTGTGTATGTGGGGATCACCACCTACATGATGTGATGTGTATCTTTTTCTATAACCACCTATCACGGTTGTTTAAAATGATGGACATAATGTATATATATATATATATATTATTCATAGATTAATTATCATTTTATAATGATGATATATCATCTATTGTCATACCCTTCCTCGCATTGAAGAAGTATAATGTCATTAACATATACTTGTTGATAACCACCTCCATTAAATAATGTTATTTCTTTCCAGTATGTAAATCATGGATGGGTCTAAAATTTTAATTTTTTTAAAAATTTATTATTATTTATTTATTATTAATAATAACATAATAGGACAATGAAAAAATTTTCCATGTTCTATATAGCAATTTTTTTATGAAATAAAAAATTGAAGGTCTTCAAAATATTCATCTTGGACAGAAGTGATTTTTTAATTCTATATTCTATTAGAGTAAATAAAATTACTAGTATAATATTAATGGATTAAATCTATAAATTTTTTTAAACATGTAAAATAATGAATATAATTTTATTATATAGAAATTCAAAGGACATACGTAAAATGTACGGACTCAAGGTACGTGGTTTCTTAACCAAATTTACATTCATTCTGTTGAAATTTTACATCATTGACAATGTTATGCCAAAATTATTTATTAAATAACCATTATTTATACTTTTTTTTATTTACAGTAGTCAGTTATGGTCTACAAATGTTTACAAGCAATCAAATCATTTATTAATTATAACTTAAATTATATGATCGATGTTATGATTATTCATATCTATATTTTCTCATTGATACATGTCTTGTATTATGAACATAATACACATTGGGATGTATATATTATACATATTGAGATGTTATATCAATTATGACTCATTGATATTTATATTTAATATTCCTTTAAGTTTCGATATTTTAGGATAAATTTATTTAAACTTTATTAAACTTTTTATGTATTTTCATAGTACCAAATTTAGTTAATTGAGATTTAATTCATGCCACACACCATAATTTATTTTTTATAGTTTACTTACATCACAATGATTGTTTATAGAAAATGTATTTACTATAAATTTATTATTTTTACTAATAATTTTATTCCCCCTGATAAAATTTCTTTTTCATTCAAGAATTTCCTATGATTCAAGAGATTCTCATCTCAAACTTACTTTATTGAGACATGAATTTATTTTGTAACATTTATTAATTTATATTGTTTATATAGTGTATCTTGAAAAATATTATAATGAATTTTCATCAAATGATGTAATTTTATGATCCTTCGTATGACCATTCATAAAAAAAATAAAATTTGTTCGTGAAATTTATATAAGGTTTTTCTTTATAATCATTATTTTACTGTTTTTAAATACATTTATTTAATCTCGTTCTTCAGGATATTTATTAATTTTAAATATTTATATACTTAATTTTTTTACAAATTTTTTTCATGATCTTATAACTTCTTTTAAATGGGTTTAAATAGAATTTTTATTTCATTTTTAAATGGGTTACTTCTGACCCTTGTTATAATGATTTTGAAAGACTTCTTATTTTTCTAAATTTTAAAATAAAAATATTTTCTCGAGATCATAAATATTCATTTATTTGAAACATTATTTTGATATTTCTATGTTAATTTTCAATTCAAATATTTTTTACAATATTTTTTAGGAATTATTGGTTTTAATGTTAATAATGGAAAGTGTATTTCCCAGGTTTTTAGAGAAATGATTATTATTATCTTATAATGATATTTTCATATATGTCAACATACATTAAATTTACCACTACATTATTGGGAAAACGACCTTATCCATCTTATTTTCTAGATTTATTAAAATGGACATTAATAGAAAGTATCATGAAAGACGTTTATTTTCTATGGTTAAATCAATTTATAAATAAATTAAAGGTGAATATTAATGTTTGGAGATGAAAATTAATGATTTCATATGTCATATTCATATATATTTATTGGAAAATATTAATAATGAAGGGTAAGCCTTATATAAGTCATGATGATTGGTTAGCCTAATTTAAATACTATAGTGGGAAATCCAAAATTTTCTCTCCAATGCATTAGTTAATGATCTATATCATAAAAAAGAAAGATTTTGGGCGTAAAATTGCGTGGAGTATACTGTTGATTTTACTGGGATATGCTTATTTATGACATGAATGAACATATGTGGTGAAAGTAATGTTTCACGTTATAAATGTGTTTTATCTATACATTGTATGAGTTTTTAATGGTTATTTTTATTAATATTTTCATAAAATGGATCATGAATATTGATTCAATGACTCTTCATTTTGTTAAATATTTATGAAATTTCACATAATTAATAATTGGGTCTTTGATTGGTGTGATTTCTATTATGTTATTTTCATGCACTTTGATTTCTTAATAATTCCATTATTCACATATTAAGCTCTTCTATTAAATTAATGTTTTAATAAATAAATTTACCTTTATATATAATTAAGGATCACCCTCCATATGTTTTCCATTTTCTCATGTTATTAACAAAGATTTTAAATGTTGAATGTTATATTATTTTTATTCTGTGAATACTTTGGTGGGAGGTGTTGAAGAGTTAATATGATATAAGAATAATTCTTTACATTCAGATCATTGATGAATCATGACATGGGTAATTTTATTAAGGAGTTATCCTATTTCTCTAAATCTAAAAACCTAAAAAGTCTATGGGAATTTAATAGTTAAAAAATTTCTATAAGATATTGTGTGTCTTGGGTAATGACCTAGGCTTCTTCAATTGTAATTTTTTTCTGAAAATGTGTGTAATATTATAATATACAGAAAAAAACCATATCTCTTTAATAATGAATTAAATATAAATGGAATTGTGGCCATTGTGATTTGACCGTCATATGAACATTGGTTAATATGATCATTGGGAACTATAGTATTGATAATAATTTTAATTTCATAATTCCGGTTGAGTAATCATATTTGGCGTAGGATAATTGATTAAGAAGGAAGAGTAGATGGCCTCAACCTGTAAAGGGATTGCATTTGAATATAATATTTTGGAACATTGGAGGGAGGTATCATTATTGGGGTTCTACCTTAACCAATCCAATGTTGATATCCCACAATTGAATCATGAACAAGATTTACTATGAGATAATTTTTATTTAATGGATATGAATGCTCAGTCGACGCTAGCTGAGTCACCCCATAAAACTACAACAACTACACAACTTACTCTTAGTAAGTAATAGTGTGTAATAAGGGGATATGTTTCCACGTCATTTTTACATAAAATTTAATTCAATTGTATAAATAAAATTTTTTATATCATCAAATCTCTTTATGAATAGATCAACTAAATAAAAATATGTTTAATTGAGAAGGAATTTGATAAATTGACTTTTTCAGAACAAAACTCAACTTTGTTGAATATATATAAATTTGATTATAAAATAAGGAGTTATGAATAATATTTCCTTTTATGAAAAGATATGATACAATCACTTCTATTTAAATATAACTGATAAAACAATTTTAAAATTATTAAGTGTGAGAGATTTTACAATATATTTTAAACCTAATAGTTTTTTAATAATTAAGGATTTTATATATTTGGAAGATAAAATTAACATTTTTAAATATTTATAATGATAGAATGAAAATCATTTCTGAAATCCGTTTTTTGAAATTAGATTTTGGTTAATTTATGTGAATTTTCTAAAAAAAATTGCTTTATTTATTACTAAAAAAACAGTTTGAGGTTTTCATAATGTTTAATGACTTCATAATACTATCATAATGATTAGATAGTTAATTAAAAACAATATATGACTGAAATATGTTATTATGTTAATATTATGTAATTTAATAGATTTATATCAATTTCTAAACCTATAATTTACATTCCATTGTCTAAAACTGAATCTTTGACAATAAAAACACTATTTTTTGGATAATTAAAACTTTAAAAACAAAATAAGTTATATAAAATTATTACCCACAATTGTGGATTAAAATAATATAAAACATGTCTCACTTGTCAAAAAGACATTTGGAAAAATCTATTTGATCCCATGTATTTTCATTTCCTGCAATATAGATTTAGAAGACCTATATATAGAAATTAATAAACAAATCCTCCACTTTCACAATAAATTAATTCCCATTTATCCATTTAATTTCTATAAAAATACATTCAAAATAAATCACTTGCATTTTTACCACCCAAGGGGTCCCCAAATGTATCCTCACCCCCAAGGAATTAATCCCCATGTTTTAGGAGTCACTCTTCAAGGTAAGGGAATTATCAATTATCACTCATGGATTCAAGAATATATTTTCATGTGTTATAATTTTTTTATTACACTCTATTATTTCAATTTAGATCACATCCATACATCCATATTATGTTTTTTCAATGAAATACCCTTTTACCCTATCATGATATATTTTTAAAACCAAATTTATACCGGTAGTGTTAACGAAGTTACTACAAAAAATATCCATATTCTCTTCATGAAATTCACTTTTATTGTCATAATCTGAATAAACAATCCTCTTTCTTTTCAAAGGGTATTCACCTAAATGTAAAGATTATTTAACTTGTTATTTGTCTAAAATACATGAATTCCACATTCATATTTCTTATATTTAAAATGACATATATTCATGTTTTTAAACACTTCAAATGCCACTGTTTTAATATGAAACACATTCTTTTATTCTTATGGGGTTTTTATGAAATTTTTTACTATGACCTATTTGGATAACATTATGTAATACTTATTAAGGGTTCTCTTTGATAGCTATAAAATTCATTGGGTTATGAATATAATATCTAGAGATGAAATGTTTTATTATACATTGGTGAGTAACATGAATAATTTTCATTTATGTCACATGGGTGATTAATTATGGTCATATGATTATGAATGTCTATATTGAATGTAATTTCCATATTTATATTTTATGTCTCATTTTATTATTATTACTATATTGAATTTTTCTATTTCTCTTGTCACAATGTTATTTATCATGTTCTTATTGATATTCCCCATGAATATATGTAAATTGTATCCATTACTTATAATTATGCTCACCCCATTCCTTTGATGTACATCCCTAATTTAAGATATGTATTATGTCTATTTAAGTTGAACTATTGTAGAACCCATTGAAGTGTAATTTTATTAATGTTTCACTTTTTTATGTATTGTGTAAATTAATTCAAGAAAATAATCATTAAAATAAATATTTTTGTACAATGTAATGGAATATTATGTAATAAAATTATCGGATTCAATAGATGGTATCAAATTACATGTTAGTAGTTTTTGGAAAATATGATTTCAAAAACCTCATATGAAGAATATGTGCATGTTAAAATACATGAAAAATAATGGGTATTTTAGTGAAGTATTAATTAATAGGTTTTTGAGAAAAAATCCCTTCACTAGATATGAAAAGGTTCATGTGGAACTGAAACTGATTTATCTATGGGTAAAACCCCAAAACATGGCATTTAGATGGACATTAGCAGGGACTATTTAATGCTTATGGATTTGATTCAATATTGGTTTAACACTCCCATGGAATATTTTTTGTAAATACAAATATTTTTATACGAAATAATGAAGGGTTTGTTGAATATTTATATGTTGTTAAACAATGACATATTGAGGCATGCTGTTTTATGACATAAAATTCGATCATAATAATATGATTATTAAAAAGAAAAATATTTTTCACTATGGTTTTATTCTATTATAAATTGGAAGAAAATAGGAGGAACTGGGTAAACAAAGAGTGATATGGACCACACCTTGATCAACCATCAATTAAAGTCAAAATGGAAAGCATAATTAAAATAATTAATTCACTCTCTTGAGTTACAAAAAATAACATGAATCAAACTAAGTGATTGAATTAACATCAAAGGGAATAGGTTTCCATTTATTATTTTATTACTAAATGAACCCTTATTTCAAAGATATACCAACCCATGGATTGTGTAACAGTAAAAAAATCTATAGAAAAGATCTCTTCAGTTACCTTTTTATCAAGCAATGAGAAATCCACCCTAATTTTATACCACATAAATAGCCAATTTTATCAGTAGTGGACACTGATTATAAACTACAAGCCAAGAATGGTTATTGATGTTGTTGATTGGGAATACTTCTAGGGAAGATTATTCAATTAATATATCCTTTGATCTATGATAATAAACATGAAGATGGAATTCCAAGGGATGAAGTTGATGGGAAATAAATCTATGGGAATATATGAGATTAACATTGAAATTAATTCTTTTTCACTCCTCTATATTTTTTAGGGATCATAGTGGTATGGTTGATAGATTCTTTAATAGACTATAAACACATCTACTAATGAATTTATCCAATTGAGACTATGAAAGCAATGAGGAGATTTTTTCTAGTGCTATAAAAGATGAAATAGAAATTGGATAGATGTAGTGGTGGAAAAAGACTAGTGAAAATAATATATCTTTTGTGAAAAACATATGGGGGAACATAGATCATAGAAGAGGAAGAAATCAATTGAAAATTCCAACATGGAACAAATTTGGGAAGAAGATGTTTGGGAACTACTTTCTTAGTAGTGGAAAATGATAAAATTATATAATAGATCGCTATATCACTCAAATATATCATAGCAATGTAAAGCATCAACTTAACAACACTAATGATAAAGGAAAGATGGTGTAGGACCATAGGGAATTCCAATTTTAAATATATAGAATTCTTGGACACAATGAAAATAAATGTACAAATCCGAAGGTAATGGATAGGAATCATTATCAACCTTAATATTGGACATGGGTGAACGATTGACCATTTTCTATCATAATGGTTGTAAAAGTATCTCCAAATGATGTGGTGGAGTTTACACTAATAGTTCTATCAATTAATGGGAGTACTTTATTAGATTCTGGTTCAATAAATTCCATTAGTTCCACCAATAATGCAAATAATATTGAATCACTCCCTGAACTGCTAGAAGTATAGTTAACATTCATCACTCAGTTATGTATTATCCTTGTATAAAAAGTGTATAGAAACATTAGTACTGAATTTAGAAAGTAGAATCTCAATGAAAACATTGTTTCCATTCCCATGTGGTAATATGAAATTATACTAGTGATGTATTGTAACTCAAAGTATAATGATACGATAAACAATAAAATTATGTAAATATCAGTATTTTGGAATGGAGGACCAATATTTATTTTCAATACAGAGTTATAGTTATGAGATCTCTCTCTAGAAACACCTCAAATGTCATTCTTTATAGAGGTGATCAGTGAATAGAAAGAAGGAAATGAAAATATATGAATAAGAAATTCCCCTATTGTTTATATGTACATTGATATATATACTAATGTATGAATTGGACCTCCTATAGAATTAGATATATAGGTCTCTATTTAAATAAAATGTGTAACCTGTAAAAATCTGATACCTTGTATATAATGGATGATATAATGATAGAGGATTTAAAGAGGCAACATCATTAGATAATGAAGAAGTGGGTTTTCTATAAAATTGTGTCAACTTGGGGAGAAAATGTTCTCTTTTGAAGAAGTAAGATTGGGCCACGTGGCTATGCATTGATTATAGAGAACATAATAGGATCAAAGTGATTTTTATGTACCCTATTACTTTTATTTATGATTTATTTTTCTACCTTCATGGGAGTCAAATCTTCACCATGATTGACCTTTGATAAGGTTAACATTAATTGGGGATAGAAATAGAATACAATCCATAGAACACATTCAAATAAAAATATGAGAATTATGTGTTTTTTATACCATTATCCTTGAATAAATCTCATTATATATTTAGATGTATGATGATGTGATTCTTCAAGGACTACCATGATTACATTGTGGATGTTTTTATCTATTATATTTGCATATATTTGATATTTTTTTAGGATAATGAGGATCATTAAAGGGTTATATTGAAAAAAATGAGGATGTATAGACTATTTGGAATGCTCATAAAAGTTGAATTTTGGATACAATATGTTTTATTCATGGGGTGAATTATAATAAATGCATGTATATCAGTTTACCCTTCCAATATAATGGATGTTGAAGAGTGGACTCATAATATTGTAGTAAATGTGATTAACAGTTTCCTTTCATTTTTAGGATATTATAAGAGGGTTTGGAATAAAATTCAAGATATTATAATCCACCAACCATGTTAACTCGAAAAGGGTCCATATTCATCATGAAAATATAGTGCGTAAAATGTTTCCATGATATGATGAATAGATTGGTTACTTAACCTATGTTAACTGTGCCCTAAAATGGATAAGAATTAATTATTGTTAAATTTTGAATACCTAAAAGGACGCAGGTTCATACCCATTAAAATTACAAGCTGATTTCTTATGCATATTGATAGTTAAATACTCAATGGTAGAATTATCATATGCATTACATAGAGTTAGCTCTATTTGTTTTTAATCAAAAGACATGGAGTCACTATCTTTATTGGGGAGAAATGTTATATATACATGGACCAACAATGTTTGATGTATATTTTTACAGAAATGGAATTGAACATGACATTGTGTAGATTTTTTTAATTTCTTAAGGACAATAACTATTAAATTAATTATCACTCTGGATTAGAAAATTTTGTCATTATTGCATTATGTATGAAATATCTTATTGTGGACGAAATGGTGAGAATTTAAGGAGATACTTTGATAAACGAACAAGTACAGTAGACATGGGAATCATGATGGATGTTACATCATCAACCCTTTCCCCATTGATTTACCTACCATCATTACTAGAGAATAACAAGAAATCTCCAATATAAAATCAATTTTAATAAAATATGACAGATGCTGTGAAGAATAGGAAGTTTCACATGATCAATGTTGTTCAGTAAGGTGTAAAATAATTTCATTCAATGCTATATTTTCAACTATTCTAGAAATAAAGAAGGTGATGATGGATGAATCGCATAGGTCTACATTCTCAATAAAGCATGGAAGGTTGAAAATGTATAGTTACCTTTGTGATAATTATATAAGGGATAACATGAATGGAAATATTTCTAACTATACAATAAGGTTCTTGGTATTTCAATGAGTGAATTCATAGTGAATGATTCTAAAAGGGGTATTGAAACCAAAAACCATAAAAACATTGAAGTGGGAAAATATCACAATGGATTTTGTCTTTCATCTTCAAAGAGAATCCATATTCCACAATGTGATATGGGTTATAGTGGATTGACTCACTTAGACTACCAATTTCAACGCTACTGAAAAAGATTTCTGTTATGACTAACATTCCATGATTAATGTAAATAAAATGATGATAATTCCCATAGTTTTACTTATATCATTTATCATCTAGATAAATGGGTCCCATAAAAATTCTTGACAAATATTAAAAATCATCTACGAACTAAATAGAATTTTAGGAAGTCATATCACCAACTAACTAATTGAAAATCCAAAAGGACTATTTAAACAATCGCTGAATTTCTATGAACACTGTCAATGGTATTTTATGTTAGATGGGATCAATATCTCTCTTTAATAGATTTCTCATACTACAATAGCATCCATTTGAGTATTCAAATGCAACCCTATGAAACTCTCTATGGGAATAGATTTGGAACTTCTCCATGTTTGGTCGAAGTTGGTGAGGGATATATGCTTGGGATTGATCTTGTTCCAGAGATTACAAAGAAAGATGATTACACTAAAAAAGACATAAACGATGCAAAAATTATAAATAAGATCTATGCTGACAACTTTCGAAGGGAATTTGAGTTCTTTTTTGGTTACTAAATGTTCCATAAAAAATGAACTTGGATGTGATTCATTTTATTTTGGATGATAGGGAAGATTAACACTAGGTACATTGGCCCCTATGAAATCCTTGATCTCATAAAATATGAACTTGGATGTGATTCATTTTATTTTGGATGATAGGGAAGCTTAACACTAGGTACATTGGCCCCTTTGAAATCCTTGATCGCATAAGGGAATTGACCTATCATCTTACACTTAAAACAAATATTACTCATGTTCATAGAGTACTCTATGTATCCCTATTATTTAATTATATACATTATCCTTTACATATATATAATATTGAGTTTATACATCAAGAATATGATCTCTCTTCTAAGGTGAAATATGTGGAGTTATTGGACCTTAGAGACAAGGTTTTCTAAAACAAGGTACCCACCTCATAATAGTGTTGTGGGGAACAATAAATATGAAGAAGCATTGTGGTAACCAATGGAGACAATGTAGTAGAAGTACCCATAACATTTTTCACTTGAGAAACCATGCTAAATATTTAGGTGTGAAACTTTATAATCGAGGATGAATTAAATTACCCAGACCTTTTAATGATAATTTTTTCTTAATAATGTTCATTATATAAAATTATAAACTATAAAACCATATGTTAATAATAATAAATTGAATATAAAAGAAAATTTGACCATATGGATTTGAATTTTATATAACCATTGGAAAATATTACCATTAGAAAATATACTCTTGATTATAATTTTAATGTTATATTTAGTGATTATATATAAATATTTATCAATGGAAAATATATATAGAAATAAGACTTGAAGGATTCAACTATTAGAGTCATGTCATTTGAATCCCATCTATCAGAAAATTATAAGGAGTTATTATCACAGGGGTACACACAGGACCAATCCCATGTCGAGCAATGACAATTGAATCTTTAACAATATTTCCTACCAGAGAAGGGTAAGTTATTAGATTGAACCACTCAGTCGATGTTAGTCATGGAACCCCATAAAATGGCCACCATAACACAACTTACTCTTATGGATTAAAACGATATAAATTGGGCATAAATTTATAATCCTTAGTTATATAATGTTTAATTGATTTTATAAATAAAATTTTTATTTGATCAATTTCATTTTGAGAATATTTTTTATAATAAAAACTGATTTAATTAAGAATGTTTTTGATAAATTGAATTATCAAACCAAAATTTTACATTTTAAAAGAGACATAAATTTTATGATAAATTTAGGATCTATTAAAAATATATATTTTAATGAAATAGTATGATAAAAATAGTTTTATTTAAACAGAAATGAAAAAAATATGTTAAAATTATAAAGTGTCAGAAATTTTACTATATATTTTCTACCCACTATTATTATTAATAAATAAGTGACATTAGATCTAGAAGATAAAATTATGATATTTAGAGAATTATTATGATAAAATATACCAATTTTTTAAAATAATCTTATCCAAATTAGGTTATAGTTAATTTATAATTATTATTAGAAAAATTGTTTTCAGGGAATAATATAAATATTTTTTAGGTTTTTTGTATGTTTACTTCCATCTTACCTATATAATAATTATTTAAACATTATCTATAGCCTAAAAATATTATTAAATTTATACAATGTATTTTAATATATTTTAATCAATTTCCAAATCTATAAATTCCATTCTCAAGTCTAAAATGGACGCTTTAGTATTAGAAAACTTAATTTTTTAAGACATTACTTTTCCATTACAAAAGTTTTAATAGAAATTGATGATCATTTTTTTATATAAATAACATAAAATATGACTAAATGACCAAAACTGTGGGAAAACCCATGGGTACTCTCATTGTTTTTCATTTTCACAACATAGATTTCAAAGTCCTATATTTATTGATTAATAAAAAAATCCTAAACTTTCTCTATAAACTACCATCCATTTACATTCATTTAAAATCATTCATCAACAAAGAAATTGTAATTTTTCCTCTCATGTAGTCCCCTATGGTTTACTCAATTTCATCTTGTCATAATCCTTGTGTTTTTGGAGCAACTCATCTAGGTAAGGGAATTCTCCTTCTATTCTCTTTGATTCAAGACCATATTTTCAAATAATTATTCTATTTATTTGATTACTCTCTATTATTAACATTTTTATCCCACAATTACTCCCAAATTTTTTTCTCATTTGTATATCCTTATTCCCTCTCATTTAACCTTTTTTAAATAATGTTGTATAACCGTTATACTGCTAAATTTACTTCTCAATGTTTTCCTCTTCTCCTCCTGAAATTCTCCTTTAGCATCATCTTGGGAATTCCAAAGACTCTTTATTTTCCATGTTTATTTACATTTATATATATATATATATATTATTTATTCAATTTATGTATAAACATTCATGAAACTATCATTCCATTTTCATGGGTGGAAAGTGACATAATATAAAGTTTCTAAAGCACAATCGAAATGCCATGATTTTCATAAGAAACCCATTTTTTAATTTCTCCATGGGTTATTTATGAAATGTTTTATTTCTATATATATGGATTAAATTAACTTTTAAAAATAAATGGTGGATCATTATAGTGTTCCAATTCATTTGGTAAATGATATACTCTCTATAGATGATATGTCTTGCGATACAATATTGAATAACCAAGGTAATACTCATTTACAATATTGTGGTGATTAACCTTGGTGATATTCTTAATAATGTGTATGTTGAATATTGTAGACACATTTCTATATTGTAACTAATGTTCTTTTTTATTAAGATATTTCTATATTTTCATTGCTTATGACACAAAGATATTTCGCAGGTTCTTATTGATAATCATCACGAATATATTGAAACTATTTAACTCACTATGACTTCTGATTTACCCATTCCTTTAATGTGTGTCCCTAGGTTAGGATATTTATTAAATGTATTAGGAAGAACATATGAAAATTCCTTTAATGTGGAATAAGAATAATTTTTTTTATGTTTCGGTGAATTACATACCTTTTCTGAAGAATCTAATCTTTTAAATATCCTCTATAATACATTGTAGTTAAAATTTATGTAATAAAAATGTGGGATAAAATATTATGGATGAATAAAATAAGTTTACCTTAATTTTTATAATATAATAAAATATACATATTATGTTTTTGGAACTAGATTTAATATTATGGATTTGGGGATCTTATATACACCAATTTGAGGTGAAATATCTATCCATGAAATGTCTATATCACATGATATTTCCATGTAATATTATGATAGAACATTGAAATATGATGATCAATTATTTTTCATCTTGTTCAGTATCAAATATTCAAACTATTTTTCTTTTATCAACCTGTTGAACACCCTGGCATGAAAGTATTCTTCTTCATCTTTTTTAAGCATCCTAGATTCATTCCAAACTCAATAAAACATCTAATTTCTATTTTATAATATAAACATAATGGATTTATGAATATGATATTCATTACATGAAATCACATTATATTTTCACATTAGGAATTTTACTAATTAAAATTTTTAAATTCAATCATCCAACTTTTCTATAATCCATGATAAATTCTTATTTAACTTATTGTAATGATACAAGTGAAGAAAAATCATGCTATCATACTTGGAAATGAAAATTAACTCATTCATGCATATATAAATCATCTAGATTTGAATAATTTATAGTAAAATAATTCATTTTAATAATGAAATAGTTGTCTATAAAAACTCAAAAATTATCAAGAATGAACATCATATCTAACATGTATGGACTTTTAAAACTCCATCGCGTAATTTTGTATACAGATTCAAGTTCATCTTTTTCACATATTACAATATTTCATTATGAACATATTTTATTCTATAATGTATACATATATAAAAAACTAGATTCATGTATGTATATAACTAACATTCATTAGTATATCATGTCGCATGATATTATTAGTATTTTCATAACTAAGAAGGTATAACTTCTTCTCACTTTATTCACCAAACTAAGATATTCAACAATGTTTATTCATTTTATTTCAAAAAACCCTAGTCCATATAATCTCATATGTTTTACTCATCTCAATAAAATTGGGATGGATTAGGGAGTATTTATAGTCCCACCCAACTAATATACTTCCTCATATCAACATAGTAAGAAAACTTCTATAATCCTCTTATATGATATGACTCAAAAAAAATCATCATCTGGTCTTTAAAAATGGAAATGAAAATATTAATATCATTAATAAAAATAAATTATTTTAAAAATGATTTTTATATTTTATTTCACTTTGGGTTTCATGTATAAACATCATGTAATATAGTCAAATGTATACTATCTTCACTATAACCTCAGCTTGCATGAGTTACCCCAGATTCTGACATAGATGACGATGCAGTGAACTTCAAGATGATATTGAATTAATTCATTACTCAAATTGAGATGAATTAATTTTATGTGGTGTAGAAGACCATATCATGATCCTCTACATGAAATAGAAGTCCCTAATGTAGTTGGGTTTCCATAAAACTATATAATTCTAATTTGATGGATAGAATGTAGAATATGATACACATGAAAAACAAATTTTCCCATGATATATAGATATTATTAATAATGGGCGAATAGTTTCATCAAATCATAAATAAAAAATTATCAAATAATTATATATGGTTTTGTTTAAAATAAATTCTCCACTACTCCCACCATTAAACCCTGATACTGGGTCCGACTACCGATACACACATATATACCAATTTAGTGAACACCACCCCAAGCCTGAAGGAAGATCCTAATGCACTCCATGTTTTCCACATTATTCTTGTGTGTATGTTCATTCTATCCACTATGAACAATAGTCTCCATGGATACCCATGATAATCTGTCTACCTAAATTTGAGTTTTTGTTTTCCTAAATTATTAATATTCTTTCATAAAATTTCATACAGAAATTATTTTATCATTCCATGATAAATCTAAGAAAAACTTTTTAAAATAATCAACTAAAAATTAATCCTTTTTTATTAAATTAAATTCATTCTATGTTATATTATTAGACTTGTAATATAATTATATAAATTTCAAAGCTGTTAATAATATCATTTAATATTTTTCCTAATTTACTCAAAGACACTTCACATTCTCCATGTCGAGAAATAATGCTCAATCATCAAATTTTCCTAATTATATGTCTTAAAAATTTAAATTGGCTTTATTGTTTTTATATAAAAATTGATAAAATTAATATAATAATACTCCAAGAACCATCACTTCATCACTCACATATTAATATATTTTTCACATCAATAAAATCATCCTTATTGATAACCAACAAAACTGAATTTACTGGAAACATCAATATGTTTTATGATATTTATTAATATTTCATGAACATATTTTTATCATTATTATAGTAGAATTATATATCTCTATATTGTCTGATAATTACAATGACATGTTAGTATATCGACTTATTCATTTCATGATTTCAAATAAATATAAATCAACCATATATGATGATGAAATGAATTATGGAACCTGTTGGATGAGATATAAAGAAAAAGGGATTATATTATATAGTTAGAATCCAGAGTAGGTTTCAATTCTATCCATTAAAATTTTTGACTATGGGTTTCATAATTATTATCTATAATCATATTGTGGATTTTAGGCCCGATTATATAATTCCACTAAGAATGTGTCTTAAAGGGTCACCCAAAATTGTTTAAATAAAATCTTAATTAAATTATATTTTTATTTTATTGATTGGATAAATTTAATTGACATATTTAGGTATTGAAATTATACAAGTTCATTTGATCTCATTAATTCAATAACTAGTTATTTGAAGGTAATTATATTTTGGATAAAAATTATATAAATATTAATTCACAAGGAAACCAGTAAATATAGAAATATATAATATATATTTTTCAATTTTTTACTCATTAGATAAAATATAATGATTTATTTGGTTATGTGACTATTTAAAAAATATTTATTTACTACACAGTTAATATAATATTTATTTATTGAATGAATTGATAAAACAACTTCATTTTTCATTTCAATATATATATATATATATATTTTATTTTTTCATATTACAAAGGATTATTCATAATATGGGTTAAGGGTCTAAGTGAAATGATATATTTTATTTAATATAACTTTAATTAAATATTAATTTATTTACATAAGAAATGAAATTTAAAAAATCCTCAGTTCTATGCATGTCAAAGAAATAATAATAGTTGGAATAATAGTCGACATAGGTCTTTAGAGAGGATTAATATATTATTTAAGGGAATTTATTTCAAAACTAATTATGTTACATAGTTATAAAAATCCACTCATATAGTTTTATTATATATAGATAATTTTTCCCGCAACTGATTCAAAATTGAATTATCTCAGAACCAAGAGTGAAGATCCCAAGAACATACTCATGATACAAGAGGTGATACCACTGTTCCTCCCTCCAAAGGATAAAGAGATCAATCTAGGGTGTTTCAAATGTAGAATGATTGTTCTTATAGTAAACGAATAATAAAACAACTAGTTTGTATTATAAACTCTAGTATCATATGTTCTAATGAATTTGTTCTATGACTTATGAATCACATGTGGATACCATTATAATGATTATACCATTGGATACTACATAACAAAATTGGTACAATTAGAGAGGTAAATTGAACCATCGTTGAAGGAAGATTTCATAAATGATGTAATTCTTATATAAATAAATTTTTAATAAATTATATGTCATAATATATTCTTTTATTATATGTTGGGTTTTTATCATGAGTTCATAATTTATGTGAAGAAGATCTATAAAAAATATCGATATGTACAATCTGAAAATAGATCCATGATTCCCCCAAAAACATTATTGAGGAAACCTTGCACACAAAATATATGTAGAAATGAATCACACCTCTACACTATCTTATAGAAAATGTTGTAATAGAACATATTTGACTACCAGATGAAGGAATTCATATCACAAGTAAATATGTAGAAGATGTAGATGGCCTAATATAGGATATTAATTTTTTTAAAAATTGCAAATTCCATATTTTATTACATTCAATTTCTTTGAACATATTATAATGTCAATAATGAGATATAAAATGGGGTCTCTTAGGATTTCATACAGAGTTAACAATACAATAATGGGTGGGAAACTGATCTCTTCAATGTTTGACTGAATTTTATGGTGAGGGGAATTAATTCACTATATCCATGTTTTTTTTATAATGTAGTTATGAAGACTTGTCTTGCTAAGTTCCATTTTGATATTTAATTTATTATGTATATATTCGTTTCATGAAAATATTAGGTGATTGGGTCGATATAGTTTGGAAATAAATTTCCCTAATGTTAATTCATGGCTTATATTAATTTCACATTTCCATAATATTATTTGATTCCATTCACATTGAATAACAGATAAAAAAGAATGTGAAGGTTATGTTATATTGTTTTATTATTTAAAAATCATTTAACAAAAAAATTTAAAAATATTTGCTGGAGTAACTGATCATTATTGGAATAATAACCATTAATAAGAATTTATTACCACATTATTTTAATTCTATATTCTTCGTGAGGCACATCTTGATACTCCACTATATATTTAGAAAATACGTCTAAAATATAATTCAAATTTAAAGGGTTTTATTTATTAACTAACAATTTTAGATTACTCAAACGAATTTTCTATAAAATAATTATTCATAACAACATATAATTAATTTTTCAAACCAACTCATTATTATTGTGGATAGTTTAGAAGTGATCTTAAACAATATTATAATAATAGTGATTATATATTATTGTATGAAATTACGTCAAAATGATCTAGGGTAGTTGTCATGGAATTTTTGGGTACTATTCATCAATGATCCTTTTGTTCCCTTATTATGGTGCTATATATGGGAATTAGTGTTACATATTATATTATGGATGATATGATATGACATGAAAACACCACATGATAATTTATAAATGGTTGATCAACATGTTCCATTCTTTCTCTTGATTATGTCATGTGTGTTTATTTTTATATTGATATCATATTACATAGTGAATGAACTTATGTATTTTGTATTTAGTTAGGCACAATATTAGTGATTTATTACTATTATTATTACACACAACCTAATCATGAATATTTTTGGGAATATTAAATTCATAGTATGGTATATATGTATATTTATGAGGCTGATGAACAATAGTAGTGAAGGATCAAAATCTAGGATCAAAAGATGAGACTATGTGGATTTCTTTACCCGAATTTTTTTATGTATTGATTTTTATATATATTTAGATTATGAATTATATAATAATCCCCAATATTATGGTATATATTTTTATGTATGAATTATATAGAATTATATTATTTCCATATTTTGTTACATTATTAATGTTTATCCATGGATGTCTTAACATTGTAATGTATATGTTATTTCATTAAATTGGGGATGATGGTTTATTTTAATTTATAAATATTTTATTGTTTTTTATAGAGGTTATGTTATCCATATGATATTAATATATCCTCATTGGTAATAAAAATACTTTGTATATTGTGGTGTAATTAATGGGTTGTTTCTCTCTAACATTGAAAGGATTGTTCTATCTAGTATAAGAATGATACACTTCCAAAGCAACATAGTTATTACCAGTGGTAATCTACTTCAAAAAAATCTCTCTACACATATAATTACCTCATTTACATTACCATTCAATCATGGTCTACTAAATTATACTATAAGAAATTATCCCAAAATATATTACATATCTTCACATCTCTAAAGTTCCCCATGAAAAATATCTATGAAATGTTCTATCACATGCATCATGTTTTATGGAAATATTAATCATATGATTTGGAATACCTCAAAATATCAACCAAACACACCTCTAGTTATAGTAAAGGGATTCCTTCCGACATGGATCACAAGGACTCTATGAAAATTAGGATCTAAAATTTAACGGGAAACACATTATCAAATAAATAAAACATATTGTTCACTATAACAACATCCAAGAAATAAATAAATTTTAAAATAATTAATTTCACTCAAAAGTGTGATAATTATTTTAGAAATTAAATACCTTTGTAAGTAATATGATTATAAAAAAACAATAATTCATTTGTTTTTATACATAATAACTCCAAATTCATGTTAATTGTTTAAATATTTTAAAATAAAATAATATAACTCAACGGTTTCTGAAAAAATATCAAGTTTAATAAATTTTAAACCTAATCCAAATTTTATAAATATCTTGTTCTAATATGAGTTTATAATTGAAAAAAAAACATGAAAAATAGTTTAAAAAAACTAAAATAAAAAGACACAAATTTACTTATATATTTTATGAAAATTTAAATTTAATATTTGTAACAAAATTTTAATTATTTGTAATAATATTTCCAAATTAAAATGAAAACCCATTATATCATTATTGTCTAAATGACAGTTTTTCGTCAATAAAGAAGCTCAAGAACCATAAATGTAAATTCTATAACTCATTACCTATGTTTTTATTATTAATAATAATCATTAAAAATCAATTGATACTAAATAAACTTGTAGTGAAGAAAGAATTATGAATGATCAGATGTAAAAAATCACTCCATGGTGAAGTCTAAGAAAACATAATAAGTTTTTTTTTCTATTTTACATTGGGGAATCCAAAATAATTACTCACTCATACCTACGGATTAGTCCCCAAACACGTGACATCCTTTGGTACTATAGTGACTTATCATGGTGGTGTTTGTGAGGAACATAGAAAACTTACATTTGAATACCCCATATTATATATATATTTTAATATAAAAAAATTTCAATTAAAAAATCTAGAATTCTAAATAAAAATGTGTAATACTTTGTTTGAATACCCAAATTTGTATCCATTTAAAACATCACATCTCCCCATGAATGGTTCCACATATTCTATACGATATAAACTTGATGAAAGGGATCACAATTTGTTATTAGAGAGGATTTTTAATAAATTACCAAATATATTGAAATGAAAAAAATCATATATGTGATTGTATTGGAGAAATAAAAAACAAAAACTTATATATAAATGAAAAATAAATGATTATTTCTATATGAGTTTATACACGAATCAAAATGAAAATATAAACAATGATATTGGAATATAATGTAACCAATATTACCGTGTACCAACTCCTCAACTTTTTTTATGAAATATTTCATAATTCATCAACCAATAAATTTGAAAACCTTATCATACAATTGATTCATATAGGTTACCCATGGTCATTAAAAACCACACCTTATAAATGGGAAGGTTGGATTATGATATTTAATTTAGTGGGGGTAAATTGATGTTATTATAAACATAATACAATTTACCTATTACGTAAATGTTTTGTTTAGAAGAATTATTCTCCGAACCATTAGAGTAATAAAAAAATCAATCATGGTTGAAATAAAATAGAATTTATTAATAATCTATAATAAAAAAATTAGAATTTTTTTTAAAAAAAAGGATAAATAAAATATCACTATACTCATGTTCTATATAATATTATTTATACCAATAAACAATAATTGTCATAAAAAACCAGGTCCTTATCCATAAAATTTCTTCACATTTAATAAATAATGTAAGGAGGATCGATTCCCAAATCCCGAGGGTACATGATTTCTAGAATGTATACCACGTTAATCATTGCATGTAATGACAATTCATTTATTCGGACAAATCCAATTACGGAATAAGACGAAATCTACTAAATCAAATTTCTTATTGGAATGAAATATTGGAATCATCCAAGTACTTATCCCCCAAAAATAGTAAAACATAGATATTTCATATAAAAAATTATTATTGACCAAAATACTAACCATACTCGATTAAAAATGACATGATTTTAATATGAAACATATTGATTTTATAAAGAATCATTAAAAACATCTACTATAATGACCTAGAATTTTTGCGCAATTTTTTTAAAATAAAATCAAATTTTACAAGTCTGAGAAAATTTATGGCGCATGATTTTGAGGCTCAGTGTGCCCGGAATAACATTCTAAAGTTTTGTTCAGGTACGTTCCGAAAAAATAAGAGCGTGTTTTTTTAACATTTGAACATGTTCTCAGAATTGAAATCTGAGGACACCATTGAACTCACAATACTGGTATTCACTTAAGAAGACTATCACCTTGACAACAGTGGGTTGAGGATAAAAGATAGTTTTTGGGGTTTTAGAAAATAATTTAAAAAAAATAATGTCTATGGATTAATTTTTATTTGTTGGTTAAAACCTCCTCATGGAAGTTGGTGGTGGGACCACCACACCTTAACATTCCATGAGAGGATATGGTTGTGGGGCCCACCGGAATCTAACATCTTGCTAGAGGTTACCACGTGGGGAAAATATGGGACTAAACCCCCTATTAATGGGAGGAGAGGAAAACCTCTCAACACTACCTCATTAATGAGGGAGAGCCTCTTGACTCCTCAAACATTAATGTTTCCAACACACCATCTTTAATACGCCAACCCACATGATAAATTTCCCCAATTTGAATGTTGTGTCCATAGTTAAATTGAGGAAATCATATCACTTTTGGCTTGGCATTTGAAATATGGAGGAAGCATTGGGAAGAGGATATCTTGGGAGAAAGCTTCCAATGAAGAATGAAGAACGCGTTCTTCCAATGAAAACTCTGGAAACAATCATCTTCAAACTTCTTCCCAAGACACCTACTGGTGTGGAGAGTCTTCCACAACCGACGTGTGAGCTCAAAATTGGATGTGTGTGGTGAACACGTTGAATGAAGATCACCTTCGTCATCATTCAATGAATTCTTTGTCTAACGATGAAAAAAGGTTGGGGTTTTATTTTGAATATGATTTACTCGCATGTTCTTCCTTTCTTTTAAAACAAAGAACGGGGATGTTTCCCTTTTCTTGGTTTTGGGATTAATATTTGTGGGTGGGTTGTTATACTTTGTTCTTGAGAGCCAATTTCTACCACACTAAACGCGGAGGGTGCGGGCCAAACCAACATGGCCCGACCCTTCCACCGTGCTTATTTATGATAACCATCAGCATGGCGACAAATCAACAAGGTGACAAAGGCAGGGAAGATAAAGGTCGCGCTACCCGCGACCTCTGTGAATCGTGCCACCCCCTCTATGTTCTGCACCACCCTCGGCTGAACCAGCCTCGTTCATGCCCCAACCGGCCGACCAGGACGCGCACTACCCGGCCGCTCGTCGGCCCGCCTGGCGCCCTACCCGACCACCGGCCAGCTTGGCCACACCCAGCCCGGCCACCCGATGGACAACCTGGTGCCATTCCTAGTTCCTCTTCATCCCACCTGATGCCCTGCCCAGCCGCCTCCTGGCCTACTCGTGCCCTGCACGGCCTCCCGTCGGCCCCCCTACGGCCCTGCCTGGCTGCCTCCTGGCCTACCATGTCGCCCAGTGGTCCGCCTTCCGGCCTTCCCAGACGCCCAGCCTCTTGCATCGCAACTCGGCCTAGGAGGCGTCCTGGCCACACCGGCTCCCGAGCCAACCCGCGTCCCCCCTCGCGACTCCCTAGATGAACCGGTCGGCCGCACCCTCCGGGCCAAGCTACACCGGGATGCACCCTCGTAGTTCTCCAGGCCGAATCGCCCCTAACCCCGGGCTGAAACACCCACGCGGCCTACTGGGTGGGCCCCAGTGGGCCAGGCCTAACCTAACAGGGTGGCCCGCCCAATGGGCCAGGCCAGACCCAACGGGTCTGACCAGGTCAGCCCAGACTAGGTCTGGTAGGGTCAGTCCGACCGGGTCGGACTAGACCTGGGCCCTCTACTGACCTCTTTACTTTCTTTTGGCCATATCATTGGCACCAGACGTCCATTTGATGAACCGTCAGTGGCGCTGGTAATATTGGAGCATGACGATCCCTTTGAGTATACCCCAATGGAGTATGTGGTATAGTTGAGTTACAGTCTGGTTGGATCCTTCACGAATTCAATCGGGCCCCCAGGACTAAGATGCTAATAACTCACATATCGGGCATTTGATTGACGTGTGGTCTATTCCGTTGAGACCCCTATGATTTGGTAGAACATTGGAATACTTCTTCGTGGGAATTCATGATATTTGCTGTTTTGACAAGTAGCTTGTGGAGAGGATCCTTACGGTGACGAGAAAGCAGAGTGCGGAGACCTAGTAGCTGGCTGAGACCTGACAAATCCTGACCGTTAAGACATTGAGTTACTCAACTAGACCAGTGGGGAGTGCCTTGGGGTCACGGAAGACCCAGAGTGGAGAGTGACTTGGTGTCGCGGAACAGCCGTGGTACTCGACAGGAGGAGTACCTCAGCATGCTACGAGGGGGAGCGCCTTGGTGATGTGGTAGAATAATGGTGAGGAGCGCCTTGGTGATGAAGCGGACTAGCGGTACTCGGCAGGAGGAGTACCTCAGTAGTCCAAAGCTAGTGGGAAGTGCCTTGGTGTCACGGCAGGCCCACTGTACTTGATAAGGGAGGAGTTCTCTAGTAGCCGTGGTTTCAATAATGTGAATAAAAACCTTTGTTGAGCTAAGTTAAAACTTTTGCGTTTTCCTCATGATTGAGATGGATTAATTGATTCCATAGGTATATGTATGGGCATATACCTATGTGGGGTTATGTGTTGGTTTCATATTTTGTGGTTTATCCTTGTGGTATTTTTTGAGAAATTGAGGGTCTGAGGGACCCAACTAAGTATCCTTTTACACACCCCTGCAAGGGCTATGCCCAAACCTCATTGTGTTGGTTGTAGACGACAAACAAAGCATTCTGAGGCTGAGAGTTCAAGGACTGGATGGTACCTAGTGGTGGACCACATGGTGTGATGGTACATGGAGGAGACGAACGAATGTGGAGTGCTATGGAGGAAATCTATACCAACCCTTCAGGTAGGATTTCACGGTGGGTGATCCAGGATCCATTTTCCATTTTTCTAGAACTTGTACTTTTTGTTTCCTTACAACTTACAGTTGGGCTTGTATTTCTGGACCCTTTTTACTTTTTAGCACTCCTTTTGTATATAGTTTTATTTAGTGTTTTTTTATAGCTTGTATGTTGTTGTGTGCATTTTCATCTTATAAATGCAATGCTTTCCTAGTTTAGGGATTTACGCCTTTGGTTCTAGTTGCTTACCACCAGCCTATGGAAGGAAGGCTTGGGGTCATCACCACATGGGCCCCGGTGGATAGGTCGTGAGAAATTGGTATTAGAGGAGTCAGTTCTACAGTAAAACATAGGACTCTGATCATTTCTGTGAAGTTATAGATTTAAGGGTACTGATTGTGGTTTTCAGTTCAGGGAGTCTAGTGTTGGTGCAGCGGCTGATGTATCCATACACCCAGACCCTCACTACTGATTTCCGACTCAGGGGACAAAAACACTATTTGCGTGTGTGTTTTCAAAAGTTTTCTTTAAGTTAGCTCAACTAAGTCAGCTCACCAAGTAAAATATTTGACCGTGTCATATCTACATCATTAAGGATGCCTCCCTGTGGACGACTAGCTAGAGCCCCAAGAGTTGTACGCACAGATATCCCACTGAGCGATGAGGCCTCTGTGCAGGGCTGTCCCACAGCAGAGGCACCAGCGGTAACACTACCCATTGGGCCACTGATGCAACCATCCCTAACAGCAGACAGTGCATGCAGCTTGAGCACGTTTCACGATTCCATCACCATAGGTGTCCCAGGTTCAGGGGAGATATGATCTTGTAGGTTGCTGAGTATTGGTGGGTGGCTGTGGTGAGAGTCTTTCGACTCATAGGCACACCAGCCGACCTTATGGTGATTTTTGCCTCAAGTATCCTTTAGGTAGAAGTAGTCATATGGTGGTTTCTGGTGATCCATGTTCATAATGAGATGATGCTACTCTTGGCAGAATTTGAGAGCCTGTTTCAAGTGGAGTTTGTCCCAGCCACCGTACGTGCAGTGCAGATACATGAGCTACTCCACTTGCATTAGGGAAGAATGACAGTGGCACATTACTTGGAAATGTTCACCGACCACTCACGCTACTCCATTGATATGGTACACAGCCCTTTCTTCAAGGATCGGACCTTTGATTAGGGAATCAGAAGATATATCAGTGCTTCAGTGATCTCACTCTATAGACCGACGCAAGAAGGAGTGTTAGAGAGAGCCCTATTAGTGGAGAGTGTCATTGCTGAGCAGTCTCTAGCAGTGAGACGCACTACTAGTCGACATGAAGTAGAGTCTTCTACAACTGGAAGTTGACAGATTTCACAGAGGTCCAAGAGGACCAGACCTACAGGTGGATGATAACATGACTCAAGATCAGTTGTGTGGGGCACTCAGAGCAAAGACATAAATGCGAGTAGTGGGAAATGTTTCTTATGCGGCGGGTAGGGTCACATGGCTTGTTACTGTCTGACTCTCTATTCAGATGATCAGTAGATGGTCAAAGGACCACCCATGCAGAGGAAGATATTTGATCAAGGAGGTCCACATAGAGTAGGAAGACGTGGTAGAGGAGCTGGTCATTCTGATAGCAGTGGATGATATTTTGAGGTGTTACCACCACCACCACCAGGAGGTCCACCCTGACCATAGGGAGAAGGTGGAAAGGGGACAGCTCAGCTCTAGGAAAATGAGGACTATGATCATGACACTCTGGAGATGATTTGAGGTATGATCATTGTCTACGCCACCATAGTTGTAGTTCTTATAAACACAGGTTCTAGTCACTCTTTCATTTCCACTACGCTCTTTCAGAGCATGGAGATTCAGATTGAGTCGTTGGATCGATCCATAAGTCTACAGACATATATGGGAGCAAACTCGGTGATTACGCACTAGAGCCGGATGTGTGAGCTTACTCTAGGAGGCGAGAGCTTTGTATGGATATCCTAGTAGTGGAGTCTAGGCCTTACGACGTCATCTTGGGCATGGACTGTTTATCTACAGTCCATGCCCAGATACACTGTATTAGGCACAAAGTATAGGGTTTCTACAAGGATGGGACCAGGTTTACCTTCACTGACAAGAAGGGACAATTTGCAGCGTAGGACAGACATACTCGGAGGTGGGTTCCGTTGATCAATCATTATTTGGCCTGCCTTACCCTCAGAGCAGTTCATGTGGAGAGTCTAAGATACACTGTAGTGGTGGATCAGTATGCAGATGTTTTCCCTGACGATGTTTAAGGACTACCTACTCACAGAGAGATGGACTTCTACATGAATTTGTACTTCGGGACCTCACCGATATCTATACCAGCATATTGGATGGCTCCCGCAGAGATTTGTGAGTTACGAGTACTTATAGAGGACTTTAAAGAGAAGGGATTCATAAATCCCAGTGTTTCTCCTTGGGCAGACCTGATTTTTTTCACCAAGAAGGAGGACAGAAGTTTGAGGCTTTATGTTGACTACCATCTCCTAACCCAGGGGACCGGGAAGAACAAGTACCCACTTCCAAGGATTGGAAAACTCATTGATTAGCTGATGTGAGAAGAGTGGTTCTTGAAGATAGACCTCAGATTAGTCTATCACTATATCAGAGTTTGAGACGAGGATATGAAGAAGACATCCTTTAGATGTATGTATGGCCTATCTGAGTTCTTGGTTATTCCATTCGGTGTAACCAATGCTACAACAATGTTCATGAGACTCATGAACAAAATCATACATCAAAACCTCGATCACTTTTCCTTTGTCTTCATCAAAGACATTTTGATCTAGTCGACTACTTATGAAGAGCATGTCTACCATTTATAAGTAGTATTGGACACACTCTGGGAGCACCTGCTATATGGTAAGCTCTCGAAGAACCAGTTTTGGATCTGAGAGCTTCACTTCTTGTGCGATGTCATCTCAGAGGTTGGAGATGATGTGGATAAAATGAATATTGAGGCGTTACATTATTTAGAGCACCCTAGTAGTGTGACGGAGGTATGAAGTTTCCTAGGTATGGCTGTTTACTACCGGAGATTCATTCCATACTTCTTTGGCGTTTCGGAACCGCTATAAGTCGTGACGATGAAGGGTAAACCCTTCGTGTGGACAGAGAGAGGCTAGCAGATATTTTAAAAGCTGAGACAGAGGCTGACTAGTGCCCCAATCATGACGCTTCTAGATGAAGGCATGTGGTACATAGTCTACTACGACAATCAGGGACCAGACTCGGGTGTGTCCTGAGGTTGGAGAATGTAGTGATAACATATGGTTCTCAGCAGCTGAGACAACATGAGCAGAACTACGTTTCCCATGACTTGGAGTTAGCAGCAGTGGTCTACGCCTTGATGATGTGGCAACAGTATCTGATGGGTGAACATTTTACCATGTACTCTAATCATAAGAGTCTCAGGTATATCTTCTCTTAAAAGGACATGATCCTAAGACAACAGTGATGGATTGAGTTCCTCCCGGACTAGGATTTAATGATAGTTGATACTCTTGGAAAGAGGAATATTGTAGCATATGCACACAGGAGGAGACCTGGTATACAGCTGCTAGGTGAGGCGATGGAGAAACTTGCCTCTTTGTAGATATCCTTTGTGGATATAGACGGTGGAGGTTAAATTCAGTCCCCTACAATCACTCTCTCACTTCTCTAGTGATTCAGAGAGGCAAAATATTAGGTTGTTTACTGCGATACACGACGTGCTCAGATATCCACAGGGCAGGCAACTAATGGATTTAATGAAGGTGGAGAAAACGTCATCCTCTTCAAGGGATGTACTATGGTGCGAGTGTCACTTCGGGAGGAAGTGTTTAGGTAGTTCCACACATCCCCTCTAGTGGTACATCCAGGAGTGGCGAAGATGTACCAAGATCTTTGATGTCAGAATTGGTGGCCATGTATGAAGAAGGAAGTAGCAGAGTTTGCCTCTCGATGCCTCATTTTTCAGCAAGTTAAGGCGAAGCAGTAGGTACCAAAATGAATGGTTCAGCCTTTAGAAGTCCTAGAGTTGAAGTGGGATGGGATATCAATGGATTTCTGGACCATACATCCACATACATCCAGGGGTCACGACTCGATTTGGGTGATCGTTGATCGACTCACCATGTCGGCCAACTTCTTACCAATTAGAGAGTAGGGTTTAGTAGAGAGAATGGGACACCTCTATGCACAAGGGATTGTGTGGATATAAGGAGTACCTTCTTCTATTGTCTTCAATAATGATGCACAGTTAACTTTCCGGCTATGGAAGGGGTTGAAAGAGGCTTTCGGAATGCAGCTTCATCTGAGCACCACCTTCCATTCTCAGACAGATGGCCATACTGAGAGGACCATTTAGACTCTCAAGGACATGCTCCGTTCATGCGTCCTTGACATTGGTCGTATCTTGGAGGACCACTAAACATTGGTGGTGTTTTCATTAAAGAACAGTTATCACTCCACCATCGGGATGGAACCTTTTGAGGTATTTTATGGGAGAACTTGAAAATCACCTTTGTGTTGGACTGACATAGGGGCGTCAGCACTCGTGGGACTAGAGATGGTACGGGATACCATGATGAAGGTGTATATCATCCATGAGCCAATGAAAACTGCACATATCAAGAAAAAGTCATACGCTGATAGGAGATGGAGAACTGTGGAGTTTGATGATGGCGACCACATCTTTCTATCGGTCTCACCTCGATGATGTCTATGAGATTTGACCGAGGTGGAAAGTTTTCTTTGAGATTAATCGGACCTTTATTGGTCCTCAGCAGAGTAGGCGAGGTGTCTTATTGCTTAGCTCTTCCACCTCCGTTGCACCAGGTGCACGATGTCTTCCACGTATCTCAGCTGAAGAGATACATGCACGAACCTTATCACATCATCGACCATGCAGAGATGGACATCAGCGATGGGGAGAAATTCATGAAGGTATTATTAGAGATTGAGGATCAACATGATTGAGTACTATAAGAACAGTTGATACCTCTAGTGCGTGTTAGCTTGCTGCACGAGAACCACCAAGAGAGCACATGAGAGCGGGAGGCTCAGATGCATGCTCAGTACACCCACTTCTTCCCTTAGTTCGAGTTGTAGCATATGGGGACCTAAATACCTGAGGTGGGGAGAATGTAAATACCCGTAATTTCCATGGAAGTTTTGTTAAATACATGTGAATATTAGAAGTTCGCGAAATTTTGTAGCATTGGATCTAGAGGCCTGGTGTGCCCAAAATCAATTTCAGATTTTTTGTTCAGGTGCGTTTAGTAAACGTATGAATGGGATTTTTTAAATTTTGAACTGGGGATTGAAATTGAAATATGAGGACATATTTGAACTCACATCACTAGTATTCGCTTAATAATACTATCACATCGAAGGTAGTGGGTCGACGTTAAATGATAGTTTTGGGTTTTTAGAGAATGATTTAAATAAAAAACAATTGTGGCTTAATTTTTATTTGTTGGTCAAAACCTCCTCATCGAAGATGGAGGTGGGACCACCACACCTTAACCTCCCTTGAGAAGTTATGATGGTGGGGCCCACCCTAATCTAACCTCCCACGAGAGGTTATGACATGGAGACCATATGGGACTAAACCCCTATATTAATGGGAGGAGAGGAAAACCTCTCAACTCTCCCTCATTAATAAGGGAGATCCTCTTGACTCCTCTAACATTAATGTTTAAAATGCACCATCATTAATACAACAACCTATGTGATTGATTTACCCAATTTTCATATTGTGTTGACAATTAAATTGGGTAAATAATATCTCTTTGGGATTGGAATTTGAAACTTGGTGGAAGCTTTTTGAAAAGGAGATCTTGGGAGAATTCTTTCAATAAATAACGAAGAACGCATTCTTCCAAAGAAGAATGCCAAAAATGATCTTCCTATAACTTCATACCCATACCCCTACCGGTGTGGAGCGTCTCCCAGAACTAACATACGAGATCAAAATTGGATGTGTGCGATGGACGCGATGAATGAAAACCTCCATCATCTTGTTTTCACAACTTCTTCGGTGAATGACGAAAAAAGGTAGGGGTTTTAGATTGATTATGATTTACTCCCATGTTCTTCCTTTATTTTATAATCGAAGAACGATGATCTTTCCCTTTTGCGAGTTTTGGGAGTAATATTTGTGGGTCAGTAATTATAATAAGTTCTTAGGAGAAAATTTCTACCACCCTAAACATGGAGGGTTCAGGAAAAACCAACATGGCCCGACCCTTCCGCCATTCTTGTTTCTGATAACCTTCAGCATGGAAACAAACCAATGAGGAGCTGAAGGCGGTGAAGAGAAAGGCCACACTACCCACAACCTTCGTTAACCACGCAGCCCCTAGAGTGTTCCGCACCGCCACCAGCTATACCGGCCCCGGCTGAGCCCCGGCTGGCTGACCAGGCCGCGCCCTGACCGGCCTCCTGTCGGACCACATAGCGCCCAGCCCGGTCGCCCGCCGGCCTGCCCAGAACCCCGCCTGGCCGCCTCCCGGCCTGGCCGCCCCCGGCCCGGCAACCCGCTTGGCGCCCTGTAACACCCCAGGTAAATAAAGAATATGAAATTTTCATATTTATCCATATTTGTGAATAAAATATTAATATTACTTTAAAGGGGACGCTATACTCGATGACATACCCAACACACAACAATGAGTTTCTTGGGAATCTTACGTTGCACTCTAATAATAAAATAATATTATATTAAATGGTAGTTAACATGTAGCCGTTGTATTGGCGGTAATGGATAGAAATAACTAAAATATGTTTATATATGTTTTTAAATGTTTTTACATTTATCCAATAAATGATAAAGGCATAAAATACAGAAAGAATTAAATTTTAGGCGTATATGCCCTAGTTTTCACTAAAGGTTCACTTATCGCCTTTTGAGGGAGAACCATCATTAATATAGTTTTTTTCACACTTATACATACTTTTGGACCAAATAAAACTCTTCTTATGAATTGGGACATCAAAATTTACTTTGTGTAAATTTTTGGTATCTTTCTGATAAAGTTCATTTTTTAATGAATAGTGTAAAATGTTGTATTTTAATTCAAAACCTCTTTTCAATCTAATTTATTTATATGATTAGATTATCTTTTGAATTGGTTTTAAAGTAAAATTAGAATATAGTATTACCATTAAATCCAATAGTGGTTGTTGGAATTAATTTCACTTTGAAATCAGACTTAAACTAGTGTCAATCTTTTGATACTTATTGTTTCGTAAAAATACGATATTTGCTCTGACAGCAGGAATTAATTATTAAATTAATTATTGTGACTTATATGTTTTGAATTTTGTAAAATAGACTTTATTTTTGAATTCTGAATATCAAATATAGCTTATGGTGAATTTTTGGGATTTTTCTAAAAAACTTCAATTTTTGATGAATAGGGAAACCACTAAGTGGTACTTATAAAAACTGATTTTTCCGTTTAAATGAAATTTTGAAATCTTTGTGTTTTGAATTTCAAAAATCCAACATACATGGTTTTCATTAAGAAGTAAAATGTGGTTCAATGGGATAAAAATAATTTTTTGGGTGAATAGTAACTTATTAAGTTTTTAATCGTGATTAGAGGTAATTAGTGTAGTTTAAGGTAAAAATAATGTTTTAATAATATGAAATGAACTTTACACATGTCCTAACATCATTGGATGTGTAATGGACGACCATGACAACCCATGGGTCAACTTGGAGACCCCATGAAGCCACATTGGTTGGAAAATGACATTAATATCTTTTTATTTAAAGTTAAAGTAAAAATGAGACAAACATGAAATGTTTTACTAAAACAATTTTTTCATGGGGTTATAAAAATCGTATTTTTGACTATAAAAAATAATTGGAAAGATAAAACGACTTCCTATATTATAGTAGTTTTTTTATAATTTTTAGACATTAAATAAATTAAATTATATATGACATCATGATGATGCAGCGATGACCTCATTATTTAATGATTTAAATAAAATGGAATGATAATGTAATATCTAAGACCTACACATGTCCAAAACCTATTTGATGAGTGGATTTCGAACCCTTATCACCTTACCCTTGAAACACATCAATGTGGTACTTCTTAAATCCGAATACCATTTTAAAATAATGTGACATTTCTTTACCTTCCAAGAGTGCCCCTCCTCTCTTCTTATAAAAGGCCCCCACATCTACCTCCTTACCCACACTCCCAAAGCCTTTGGATCGTCCAAACTCTGCCCATTTTGTCTCTCCACTTCCCTATATTACTCCTTGAATCCTCACTTAGGGAAGAAGTCTTCCCAAGGAAGCCTTTGATCTCAAACCAAAGGGATTTACATGATTTTTAGGTAATGTCTTCACTTGAGGCCTTTTGTTTTATTTTGCTTCTCCAACCCCCTAAACTCTTTTAGTCATTTCTTTTGTAACAAATACAGTATCATAAATATACTAGGATGTTTTTATAAGAAGGATTCGAGCTACAATTTCACACACCTACATCTAATGGTTAAAGAACATACTGTTTCCGTGGATGGCGAATTTCTGCTTCCCGAAACGATGATTGTTCAACATTCTTCTAACACCTTAAAAGGTGGCCATTAAGATGACACTATATTTATATATGATATCTAATATTTTTATGTTTTACTTAAGCATATTTATTTATTATTTATTGCATACCTTTATGGTTTCCATTATGGGTAAACGCGATATCTTCATTTAAGGAAGTGCGGACTACCGGCCCCTCAAAGTGATTTAATTCGTTAATACCATATGTGGTATGTATAAAGGATATATTTAATTATATTATATATGATACCATACTGGAATTAAAATACTATTATTTATCATTATGTTTTAATTCCATCAAATATGAAATAGAATGGAAGTTGTGTTCATGTGTACGTACGACTTACCGTCTCCATTAACGGTACATTTCATTTCTTATCTCAAAATGTTATGTAATATTATAAGTACATATATATAATGGATATATATGTAATATATTACATCTAAATTATGGATATAATTCTGGAATTATAACATATATATATCTTTCTCATTTTGTTTTAATTCCATTAATATGACAAAAAATGAAAGTAGCGTTCATGCGTACGTACGGCCTACCGTCTCCATGAACGGTGATTTTCGTTTTTTTATCTCCAAATGATATGGAATAATATGAAATGAATATTTAATAGATATATATGATATTTTAATCATTAATACTATTCTGGAAATTATTTACTTATAACTACATGGGCAATCTTTTTTCAAACAAGTTCATTTTGACTCATGTACCAAACATCGGCAAAAACGTCTGATATGAACTAACATTATTAAACAATTATTATAACATTATAATATGTGATATGAACTGAATAATAATATCTAGAGGAGGAAATTAGGCAATTATTAATTGACCAATGTTTATTATTCAGGAATATAAAGAAACGAACAAGACAAGTTGGACTTGAGGTAAGGGATCATACTCCTCTCTTTCTTTTTAAGTACAATCTTTTATGTCATTACTTCTAAGATCATATTTCTTGTTATTGGAATGTTCATTTTTATTACTCTTACTGTAATCTTTATGTTAATATGATGAGAGGACCTATTCTTTCTCATCAATCCATTTTGGAAGTTTTGAGAAGCGCCGTTAGGCTGCCGAATTTTCGTAAGAGATCTAACCTCTCTCTTTCTCTTTAAGTACTCTTCTTTATGTCATTTCTTTTAAGCTCCTATTTTTTATGATGGGGGATGTTCTTTTATATTCCTGTTTTTGTACATTTTATTTTAATGTGATGAGATACCCTATTTGATCTCATCAATCCATTTTTGGAAGTTTTAAGTGGCGCCATTAGGCTGCCGAGTTTCCGTAAGGGATTTTTCATCTCACTTTTATTCCTGTGAGATTTATGATACATTTACCACAATTTCCTTTGAGTGGTGTATGTACTGACCATTATTTTACTCATTGTGTAATATTCTTTAATTTATGAATATTTGCATCAATGTTGTATTGTCCTTCTATCACAGGGCGTATGTTTCAAAAGATACCCATGTCGGTAAGGGATCCTTTCACCCTCCTATTTTTAAAAGACTTATTTTGTTATGTCTTTTAATTTACATATTATTATTTTGGGATATGTTCTTATATATATCCTTATTGATGTAAATTTTATGTCAAAGTGATGAGATCCCCTTTTTATCTCTCAGTAACTCTTTTTATGAATTTTTAAGTGACGCTGTTAGGCTGTCTAATTTTTGCAAGGGAACTTATTAACCCAATTTCGATTCTTTGGGATAAACTTGTACACCTTGAATATGTAGTTCTATGATTATGTGTGAATGTCCTTTGATTTTTTTACACTTAATACCCACTTATATTTTGTGTATTCATTTGTCACACAAAGTTATGTAACTGATTTATCCTTAATCTAAGGATACCATCATTGTATGGGACTTCGTCTCAATCTCCTTTCATTAAGGCATATTTTGGTTTATACACAACCTTCTTTTATATGGTGAATAAACCCCTTTGACTTTTACGTTTATTCAAATGGAATATTTTTTATACGAAGCGTTTACTAAATGACAAAAGGGAATGTTTTTGTCGTACGTATGCTACGACAATGAATTCTCTGCCGCCATGACCATTATTTGAATTTCGGATTCCTCTACAAGCCATACCTTCTTTTTAAAAGAAAAATAAATACCATTTTTTACATTTATTTTATTTTGGTATTGAAAATGGTTTTCAAAATGTTTTTATATAAATGTGTTGTATTGATATCTTGTGATTGAAAGGTGGAAATGTTATGTTTCCTTTATGCATGTTTTATGTGATATGATTATGTTGAGGTTCTTGGGCATTATTATGAAGATTGGTGGTTCCGTGATAAACTACGGGTGGGTGAGCCCGATATAGCTCTCCAATGCATTGGGTAAGGCGAAGGAGTGAAACGTTAAGGTTTCTCCAAAGAGATTTAGGGAATATAATGTGATGGGTATTCCAAACGTAACCAAGAGGGTTACTCCCTACGTAAGAATGTTATGAATGCCTCGAGTTACCTTTATGTCTTATGATTTTTATGATTTATTCATGATTTGATGAGGTATGTTAATGTGCCTATGTTTTATGGGTAAAGTATGATTTCATTCTTATGTATATATGAACTCATGTTTCCTTTCCATATTTTTATAACCCTTACTGAGCTTTTTATGCTCATCCCAACTTTTTTGAAATGTTTTTCACAGGTCAAGGGAAAGGTACATGATGTGATGATTGTGTCAAGGATGTGTCAAGAAAGTATCCATGTTTTATTTTAAATATGTTCCCGTTGATGGGAAGAATGAATAGTGTCTTTTATGTATCCACTTTGTTTAAATGTGGAATGTAATGCAAGTTTAATGATCTAATTCTATAAAACACTAAACCTGAAAAGATCCTCACTGTGTAATCTTGTAATAACTCAAGATTATGTAAGGTTTAAGGCTGGGGCCTTATACGCCCTGCCCACCAGCCTCCCTGCCTACCCGCTCGCCCGCCTGCCGGCCGCCCGTCCTCTCGAGCCGCCCCCAGACTGAAGCGGCACCATGGCCACGCTGACCTCCTGAGCCAACCCGATGCCCCCTCGTCGCACCCTAGCTGATTCGTTCATCCTCACCCTCCAGGATGAGCCGCGTCGGGCCGCAACCTCGCAGCACTTGGGGCCACGTGGACTATTGGGCTGGGCCCTATTGGCCAGGTCGATCCTAACATTGTGGCCCAACCAATGGGCCAGGCCGGACCCAACGGTTCTGAACAGATCATCCTAGACCGGGGTGGCCAAATGTAAGTCAGTTCGGGTCAGTCCAACCAGGTCGGACTGGACCCGGGCCCACTACTGACCACTTTACATTCTTTTGGCCATATCATTGGAACCAGACATCTGTTTGACGAACCGTTAGTGGATAGGGTAATCGTGGAGCCTGTCAGTCCATTTGAGTATACCCCACTAGAGTTCGCGGTATAGTTGACTTACGGTCTGGTTGGATTGTGCATGAATTAAACCGGGTCCACAGTACTAAAAGGCTAATAACTCACATACCGGGCGTCTGATTGATGAACCGTCTATTGCGTTGAGACCCCTATGACGTTGATGACCTTTGAGATACTTCTTCGTGGGACTTAGTGATAGTTGGAGTTTTGACCTGTAGCCCATGGAGAGGATCCTTTTGGTGACGAGCGAGCAGAGTGAGGAGATCTAATAGCTATCTAGGACCTGACAAATGCTGATGTTTCGACTCAGTGTGACTCCACTAGCCTGGTGGGAAGCTCCTTGGTGTCATGGATGAACCAAAATTTCTAATACCTTGGTGTCACAGCACACCCACAGTACTCGACAGGAGAAGTACCTCCGCAGGATACGAGGGGGAGCACCTTGGTGACATGGTAGACCCATGGTGGGGAGGGCCTTAGTGACGCTACCTACCCACAATAATCGATAAGAGGAGTACCTCAGTAGTCTATGGTTAGTGGGATTCACCTTGGTGTCGGGGCATGCCCACTTTACTCGACATAGGAGGAGTTCTCCAGCATCCGTGGTTTCGATAATTTGAATAAAAATCCAGGTTGAGATAAGTCATTAACATTTGTGTTTTCCACACGATTGAGATAGATTACATGATGAACTAGGCATATGTATGGAAATATACCTAAGTGGGGTTATCTGTTGATTTCATACTTTTTGATTTATCCTTCTTGGATTTTGTGAGACCTTGAGGGTCTCGGGGACCATACTGAGTATCATTATACTCACCCTTGTAGTAGATATGCATGCACCTTATTGTGTTGGTTTCAGATGCCGAACATCGCTGACTGAGGCTAAGAGTACCAGGACTGGGTGGTACCTGGAGGTGGACCCCACGGTGTGACGGTACACGGAGGAGACAAATAGACACGGAGTGATGTGGAGGCAATATGTACTAACCCATCGGGTATGATTTCTTAATTGACGATCCATGAGCAATTTTCCCTTTTTCCAGTACTTGTACTTTATTTTTCATTATACTTTACATTTGGGATTGTATTTCCGTCCCCTTTTTACTTTTTGGTACTTCATTTGTATACAGTTTTATTTGGTGTTTTTTCCAGCTCGTACCCTATTGTGTGAATTTTCATGTTCTAAAGGAAATGTCTTCCAAATTTAGGGATTCAGACCTTTGGTGCTAGTTGCCAGCCTCTAGCCTATAGAAGGCGGGCTTGGGGTAGTCTCGGCATGGGCCTTGAGGGAAGGTTCTTGACATCTACTGTAATTAGAATCTTAAAAAAAATCACTTAACCACTAGGGTATTGTATATCTATTGAAAGATATAAATTCCATATGAACTAGAAACCATTCGTAGAATCAACATTATAAAATTTATATACACTGAGTATAAAAAATGTAATATATTTTCCAAGAACATTTGGAATTCCTATTCCACGATCTCATTGTAGCTACATCAGTAGTAGTATTCCTCCTTCTAGTTGTATAAATAATTCATGAGAAATAATCAGTATAAGCAAACCAAATCCAGTAACCCTATATCTTGTATCTGCATTATGACATTGGTATAAGTGGAAAATTATCTCATCCCAATAGATAAATCCATTTAGTAATAATGATGAAATAGATACATACATGGTTCCAATATAAAAATGGATATATGAAATAAAATGCATATACAAATTCATTCATGCATGATATCATTCAAAATATCATTTTTTTATATTTTAGAAAAGAAAACAAATAAAAAGTGCTATAATATACAAAATAATAGTAATATAGATTATAATTAATTAAAAAGTAACAAGGAATAAAAATTGAGAATCTAAATAATTGAAAACACATAAAATTTTAACAATAAAATGAACACAAACAGAATCTATCCACAATATAAATGTAATTAAAATAAAAATTAACAATAAATGAATTGTTTGTTATGGAAATACATCCTATAATATTTTCTGATCCTCAAAATCATGGAATAGTTTCTTCCAAGGTCGTGGAAATGCATTTTAAACAATGGTTAAACATACAAAAAACCCATTTATATAGGTCTAGCCAATTATATTTGTCTCCAGAGACATGTTGATGGATCCAGAAGATATATATAACCAAGACCTGCATATATCAATATATAAAATTATTTCCTCTTATATTCAATGATATATTTATGTTACAATTAATATTCCAAGTTAATAATTATTATTATTGACAAAATAATATGAATTTAGCAATGTCTTTTCCAATAAATTAAATAAAATTCATTTTAAAACATTTTATTTAGAAATAATATATTTTCTAACAAATAAAAATGTCCATGATAAAAATAATATGTATATTTTATATAAATTTAATTCCCCTTGAATATTTTTTATAAGAATTATAATGTCTTAAGAGAAAGAAGACGACCACAAAATTAATCATGTAATTAGATAAGACAATCTAATAAGTAATTTATAGTATTTTAAATAATATATGAAAATAGAATAATTTTTTAAAAAAGATTCCATTAAATAGTTATATTTGTAATACCATTAATTACAAGTAGAATACCTTAATATCCTAAAATTTTTATGGAAGAAATAATTTTTATTAACATCATGTATTTGAAATAAAACAATTAATTTAAAATGATTTTAATGAAATATAAAAATTATTAATTTAAGAAAACAATATAAATATTCCATTAATCCCATTTAGAAATTCAAGGATAAGATTATATTAACTTATTAAATCATTTTAGTAATGAGATTGTCTTTTTTGAAAAGACTGAAATATAATGACATGGAATAAAAATATATCTGATTAAAATGAAAAATATGATCAACATTAACTTTAAAATATTCGTTTCATGATTCAAGTTCAAAATAAATAAAAAGTAGGATGAAAATATAGAAACTCCATAAATATAATTATTATCGGAATATTGATTTATTTTATGAAGCGTATATTATAATATTTTTTAAAAGAAAATATTTGCAATTCAAAAAACGGGATTCTAAAATAAATTCTTACCTCTTTGAGGACATTCATATTGAAAAATATTGAATCAGTAAAATCGAATTTAAAAATTAATCATTATTAAAAGTTTATAATAATGATAAATAAATAAATGATTTATTCTACATGTCACATAAAATTAAATAGGTTTATATAAACAAATATGTCACAATGAAGTGTAAATTTACATAAAATCGGTTACCTCTTGTATAAATGGTCACATGTGTTCTTAAACCTCCTAAAAAATAAAATTATGTTAATTAATTATGTTTGATTGAAAAATCGTTATAACATATAATTCAATTTACTTATTAAAATACAATTTTATATATAATTGTTGAATAAATTAGGTTCACATAAATTTTTGGATGATATTCAGTTCATATTTCTAAAATGACATTTTTTTGGTTTAATATGGTCAAGTTGTATTTATTAAATATAATTAGGATTAATCATGAAATTGTTTTCATTTTTTAAAAATAAATTGTAAAGTTTAAACCTTTCAACAAACATGGTTATAAAAATATTTACTACATTAGAATCATGGAGATGTTACATCGTACACACGGAAGAGTAACATTGTCAATTTTCAACAATCGTGACCGAATGAAGGTAGATATTATTTTTAAATTTATATAATTTTAATTATATCATCACTAAAAAACTATTTCAGTAAATAAACATAAATAATCTATTCATGAGATGTAGTGGAGAAAAATGAATGGCATCATGTCATAGAGGTAGTATTCCACAGATACGCCCAAACAACATTTCCATTTTTAATAAATGAAATGGAAAAAATATTGAGATATATTAATTTTACAGAATGTTAAATATTCTGGAAATATAATATATATATATATATATATTAAATATAATATTATAATCAATAATTAGAGGTATTGATGAAAAACAAATTATATGAGTACGTTATGTAATTGTCAGTCATACACACGAACGACAATTTCATTTCTTATTAAATTTAATAGATGATGTATATTAGTTATGAAATTAATATAATAAAATATAAATATATTTAATATATTGTTTTTAATATTTTAAATTAATTTTATAATAAATTAATATGTTGGAAGAAAAAATAAAACAAAAATGCATTTGAAATAACAATACCAACACACTAGAGAACATCATAAAATTTATAACTAATTCCTTCTATGAATTGGTTTTTATCAAAATAGTGACCTAAGGTCATGGGTAGGGATGTTACTAATGTTTTTTAATTGGGTTTTTCTAAAACAAATTCCAGCCTATGTGTGGAGATTAGAGATGGGGACATCCTTTTATATGTATGGGATAATAAAGACTTCAATTTTTTTAAGGGAATATGATATATTGAGGTCTTACATAAGAAAAATGTAATTAAAAAAAGACCATATCCCAATATTTGATGTGATGGGCTTGTAATATTTCCATAAATAGAAAATTAGATATTATTTAAGTCATTTTAAGCATTATCTTATTAACATAACCCCAAGTAATCCATTTATTATATTAATTATGGCGCAATGACATTTAATTTTATTACTATTAATTGGTTAAAAAATAAGATAATTTTTTTAAATTGTATTATGTATTATTATTATAAATAATAAATCCATTTTATCAAATTAAATTCCCATATGTGAAAGAATATACTTTAATTTTAATTCTGAAAAATGTAAAAAATATGGGTTTTTATAAAAATGTATTTCAATGTGTACGAATGATTTTCTGCCAAATAAATGTATAAATTTCAATCCAAATACCATAATTGGATTGTGAAAATTATAATATAATTATATTTAATTTTTTAAAAAAATTTAAAAAAATTAAATACAGTATATTTTAAAAGGTAAAATATTGTAATTCATTAAAAATCATTATTTTACGAGATCTATTGAAACATAAAATATTCATAAAAATCGAAAACATTCATGCTAATAGAAATTTTTTATAATGAATTATAAAAGTAAGATAATTTTATTATCAAAATAAGTTTTTTTAAAAAATATTGTAAATCATTATATGCATGAAAAATCCTATATGGTTGTGAATTAATATATTTTCTTTTTGACTTGAAAATTAGAAAGTTTTATTATAAATCTATAAAATATAATTAATGAATTTTAATAAGACATGAATTTGATTTGTTTTAAAAACAACTTGTTTTCTATAATCAGGATGTTTAGAATGAACATGTTTGGGAATCATCACATCGATGGCATGTGATTCGTAATTAAAAATGACATAAACTTTACTAAAAAACAATGTTATCTTTACTAATATATATAGTGTAATTTTATTTTAAAAATAAGGAGATAAAGTAATTTAAATTTTAAAATGAAAAAATATACCTCTTTTTTAAAAACCATAGAATCCTAAAGAAATACTTGGTTAACTATTGTAAACAAATATTAGTACTTTCGATTATTTAAAAAACATCCTATTCAATAAAAATATAATGAAAAAAAATCATTACTCACCTAATGTAAACGAAAACTATCATTTTATTTTTCTATATTCATTGTAATTGAATACATGTAACAGAATAGAAATATATTTAGACTGCTTTTACAAATTTGTCTTCTAAAAACTATCATTATCATTAAAAATATCTATTTTATTTTAATCATTTCTATTGAACACCATTTAATGTTCATCTCTATTTATTTAATATATTTCTACACTTTCTAAAATAATATATAATAATATTCATCATCTCAGTAATAAACGAAATTAGTATCTATATACATATTTTAAATTTTCTTAACATTTACCTTATCCATAAAATATGATTTGTGATAATGAATATTATCATTGACTTAATAAATATTTTTTATATCACACCTATCCACGAAATTTCTTAAATATGTATCATCAATAACACACCATGCTTCCAAAAATTTCAAAATGGTCTTTCAAAAATTCATATAGGATCTTATAGATGTATTTTAATTTCGTTTCAATGCTTGAAAATCTATGTCAATGTAACCAATCATATTAAATTTGTAAAAAAAACAAAACAAAATTATTAATTAATAACCCCAATTATTAAATACATTCCATATAAATCTCTCATATACTAATAGCTATATGTTTATAAAAATTTATTTAATATTATACACATTGATATGCAATTATGGAAAAAATGATATTACCATCCTCTAGAATACTATCATTCAAACAACTCTTTGAAGAACGTGGTTTTCGATGGATTTTTTATTTTTTTTCATTTATAGAATAAATTTAAACAATTATTCTATTTATCAATATATCGATATTTTTAAACTAATTAATATAATAAATTATTATTTTAGTGATATCATCAAGACTCTGATTAATAGGATGTTTAGTTTTAGTGATAATTTGAATCATCGATTCACAATATTTTATTTGTATATCAACGATCATATCAACTAACCAATCATCATTGATATCATTAACACCAAGAGGATACAAAACCTTATCAAATATTAACAATTATAAGACATTGATTAAACTATTGAACTATTAAATTTCAATAAAATTAGGAATGTGATAATATATATGCAATAACACTCTGTTAATTTAGAAAATACTAGAAGTACTAAAATAGGACATATGAAATTTATTCCATTTTATTATTACCATTTTAGAAGAATATATATATCTATTTTTTGTTTCATTTAATAATTAATTGTATTCCATGTTTTTTAGTTTTCAACATACTCAATCATATATTGTTCAGTAATGTAAACAATTTTATTTTAAGGAAAAAAATATTATTCAATTTTTATATGGGAATTTTCTACTCCAGTATTCATACAAAATACCTTCATTATATCTCTATGATACTTATATTATGCTTTATCAAAAATATGAAGTTGATTATGTTTCATTTTCTCCAATGTTCTCATATGTAATCAAGTTCCATTGAAATAATGTCTTTTATATTATATACATTAGTCTAATCTAAAAATAGTCACTCTCCAACAAGAATAATTATATCAATGTAGATATATGTTATGATAATAATTTTTTTCCAAAAATTTAAAATTTAAAAGTTTGAAAATTTATGTTATTATAAAAAATATAAAAAACCATATTTAGAAAATATTATATTCAAAACATATATGTTTCCTAATATCAATTTAAAATAACTAATAACCATAGTGTAAAAATACTAGTTTATATGAACTATCTGAAACAAAAAAAATGAAATGTAATAACTATGAATATAAATATAAAGTAACCATAGAAACATGAGAAGTTTTTATATTTCAAATTATATATCTCAAAATAATATTATCTAATGGGTTTTATATTTGTGTAATTATAATTTCATCACATTTAATTTAAATGTGTATGAGGATAAAATTCAAGATATAAAGGTTACAAAATATTTTTAAGGGAACCTATTTAGTCTAAGATCATATGAATATTTATAATTCTCACAATTATTAGAAATTTTCTTAATGAACATTATCTTATCCCAAAACTCGCCTTCAATTAGGATATCATAATTATCCATGTTCTTATCCCCATTGAATCATTGAACTTAATAGTTGGCATCACCAGTTCCATTCCATCAAAATTAGAAATCATAAGATGATTAAAATATAATTATTACAATATGAATGTTAGAGATTTTATAATGAAATTTTATATAAACAAATACCTTATAATCACAATGAAAACATAAATATATAGAGTCACTCAGAAATAGTGGAATCATACATGTCATTAATATTGAATCATTGATATGAGCCTATATCTGCAATATGAATCCATGATCAACAATAATTGATGTTATGAATACAAATTCCCGAAAATCTATCACTTGTTTTAAATGTAATGAATTCTGATGAAGCATGTATCCATCAGTTTGTATAAATTATTAAAATTATTTTACTATAATGATCCCAAATATACAAGTATTATAATTATATCCAAAATAATATGTTCTTTAGAAGATAAAACTACAAACAAAAAATAAATATATAACCATATTTACTTAGTACGATATGTTGTGAATGATGATTTTCAAATTAATAAATTGAATAAGTTATTTAGTAAGATCAATTAGCTCACCAAACCTATAATATTCCATGGTTGATCACCACTCACCTACGAATACATAATAAATGAACATTAATTTGAAATATCTATGGTTGATACAAAACCCACCATAAAATAAATGACATAAATTATTATACAATATGGAATAAACAATTATCAAATAAAAAACTACATAATAAAATAATAACTCAATCGTAATAATGAGACCTTGTAAAAAATTCAAATTATATAACATCACAAACTCAATCCCATAACACAAACTCCAATCCCTTGTAACACACAATTTTGGTAATAATATAATAAAAAGGATTCATAATATAGGTTTTAAAACCCATTAAAAACCATGATATAGAACACTATAATAGATTAATAAAAAAACGTACAATAATGGGTTAATGCACTCACAAACACAACATAATCATTCCAATTAATGTATTACCAATAAAAATATATCTCTCTAATTAAACACAACATAGAATAATAAAAATTACTACCCATGGGGATATATACCAATAGGGTCATTATGGTTTTATAAGAGTCCAACATGACTTAGTAAACATTCCATATAAGAAAACCCAAATTTATATGGTAAAACTAATCAAAAAATATCCCATATTTTAAATTATATTAAACAATCTTGGAAAACCCCTATGTAGTTATGTGGACTAACCTCAATATATGTCAGCTAAATAATGTTTTCAGAATATATATGTTTTCATTTTTTATTTATGTCAATTTCATATAGATTAATGTTTTCGTGAAATCATATAAATATATATATATATATATTATATGTATGTAATGAATTTCTCAATAATGTAACTCTTAAGTAAAATCTATTATTGTTTTGTACATAATATCATTTAATAACAATAATTTTTTAAATTTTAAAAAATTACTTTAAATCATATTTAGATGTATGGGCCCACCCATGGACCGGTCGACTTAAAATCCACATCATTACAATATATATTTCTTTTCCATAAATTAAATATGAGGCTAAGAAGACTGGAATTTGTAGGCCAGATATTTGTAGGTTTATTCCAAGATACACATGACCATCTGTTTTGTACCACTAGATTATTTCACCCCAACCACCTAAAAAGGGATTTTTCTTAGTTATGGTCTTCATAGAACTTTATGACTAATGTGATAAATCGCAAATAAATAGTAAAATAAGAAATTAAACTCTCTTTAGAGAATATTTCCCTGATCACCAAGTATGTTTTCCCCAGAATATAATTTTATTTCAGGATATATTTTTTAATTACCACCTAAGTAGAATTATTAAAGAATTAAAAAAACTATTAAATTATTATTAATTCCAACCAAATATTACAAATTTCCAATATAATAAAGTTCATAAAAAATTATCCACCCAAAATATGGATTAATAAGCAAGGAAAAAAATATAAATTTCACAATGATAGAAAAATGTTTTAAAATAATTGAGAAAAGAAACAAAAAAATAATAATTCCCCACATGTATGAAACTTTACTGGTTATCGAACAAGATGAACCACACAAAAATGTATTCCTTGTGTTTCTAAAAGGTCTATAAAATATTTAACACATTTATCCCAAATTATTAAATTACCATAGTCAATAGAAACTATTTGTAAATCATAATTATAAAAATTTTCCCTTTTAAATTATATAAAATATCCCATTTAATCATTACCATTTTAAACTAAATGAGACATACCAAAATTCCTTAATAAATCAAATGATACAGCACATTCCTTTTCATTTCCAATACAAAATTTATATAGTCATATGACATAATGACTCTGAAATTTCTATTGGAAATTTTTATATTAAATATTTATGTTTTTCATATATAGGAATATAAAATTATATATAAACATAGATTTTAATAAAAACCACACAACATTATTTAATAAAATAAAAAACATTACATATGGGTGAATAATATAGATTATAAAAATAAGAATAAATTTCAATTAATAAATGAAAAGAAATAAGAAAAATAAGATATACATGAAAATCTTTTGGGTGGTGTTCACCTAGAAATATCACTTGAGTGAAAAATAATAAAAATAATGACTAAAAACTATGAAAACAACTGGGATTTTTTATAATATATTGAAAATCATAAGAGACCATATGTCTATTAGAATTGTAATATGACCGTTTGGATAGTGACGTGATAGTTATAATAGTAATCCAACCAATGGAATAAAAAAAATTCAACAAAATATTATAATGATCTTAATAAAATTTTAAATATGAATCATATAAGTAAATAAAAATATATTAGTCTTATAACAAAAAATAAAAAATTAGGGAACTCAAAAATTCAATTTATATATTTTAATTGATGTTTGTATTATATATTTTTGAAATACTAACTATTAAAATTCAATATAATATAATATTAATTTAATATAATGAATTTCATTTTTTGAGTCAACATCGTCAAATTTTCCAAAATTCAACTATTTATCAATTTTTGAAAAAAATTTATTTTCTGTGATCAGTGAGAGTATACATTTAGAAATACCACACTCTTTATGAAATAATATTGATGTAATTATAATCTAATGATTTATAAAGTTATTTGGTTAATCAAAACTATGATTAATAAGTTAATTTATTGATTTTAAATTAATAAAAGTTATTTCCAAAACTATAAAATTCACATCTAATGTTTAAAAAGCTACAAAGAACAATTAAAAACATTTTATTCTTTTTTTATTATTTTAGTTTTATAGAATAAACATGTTATTTTTTAGCTAAAAAGTATAAAAAACATATACTTAATGACATAGTATTCACAGGATAAAATTAGAAATTATTATTATTTATAAATGTGAAATAATATATTCATCAATACATTAACGAAAGAATACCCCTCACCATTAAGAATAATTCCTCCTCTCACACACTTGGAATATAACTTCTTAAATTATTTGTCTTTCATAATTTCTTCTTCAAATATATCTTTTAAAAACTCAAACTAATGGTTATATATATTCTAGTCTCCTCTAATATTCATGAATCTAAGTCTATATTCTACTATTAAGTACTAACTCCATACACATTTTAACTCCCTATCTTATTTCCTTTTAATATTTTATCTATTATCAAATATTTCTTTAAACAATCATCTACATATAATCATAATCTTTGTAAATATAAATTACCACAATAAAATAGTTATTAAACTAATAAAATTTATCAGTATGTATTTATAATCTATTTATTAATATCTCTCCCTCAAAACAATGTTATACTAATAGCCGTTCTAACCAATTTTGTAGACATTTTCAATACTTGTTTTTCATTGCATGCATTTCTGGTTAGTGTTTATTATGTTTCAGATATAGATATTTTTATTTTAGTATATTATAGTCTTGTTTAATTAATTAAATCAATGAAAAAAAATCAGTGCATATACATTAAAATTAAAAAGATAGAATAGTTCTAAAAAACATGTTGTCATTCCATTTATGAAATTATATGAGTTAATAAACAATTTAAAATGGGAAATTTTGATCTTCAATAATATAAATTAATGTTAAAAAATTACTAATAAATATTTCAATAAGATTATTTTTTATACTTGGTGTAATCAAAGAAATTCAATTCATAACCAATGGTTAGGGGGAACACACCCTCTCTATTAATGTTCCCCTCATTATGTTTAACTATATTTCTCAATACATTTCTTTATTAATGATTTCCAAAATTTTAACATGAAATTATTTATTTATCCAAATCATTTTTTTGTTATATATGTATTATAATCATTGTTTCAATGTTTTTCGGGAAAAATTTATTGTCCTCTTTATTTTTCCCATTACCCCCTATGTTTCTCAACTCATTGATGTTATTTATTATCCATATAATGTTAAACTATTACATGTACTTCTACTATTTACCCCATTTAATTTATCATTACCAACCTCTATTTTAATTTATTACATTAATATTGATGGATTTGTATGATATATTAATGCCACTTCCATTTTCATCATGGGGTGTTAATTTAAGGATTACTTATATATGTGTAATATATTCTATATTACATATGGGAAACATATTATTTTAAAGTGTTTGATTTGACGGGTGAATATAAAATTATATATTCTTCTAAGGAATGGTATAATTTCTTAATATCATGATATTATTATTCATTTATATTATTTATTTAGATTTATATAAATATTATTTCTGTAAATAAAGATGTCTTTTTTGAATTATATGAACATGTATAATTTATTTGGATTTATTTATAATGTTATGATGTATCACTATTATGTATTTTTTACATTTCATTTATTTCCATGATTTTAAAAAAATTTAAGGGTTATTACCTTATGATATGGGTTTGAAAAATACAATAATACTTATTTATTCTCCCTTTATTATTTATGATCTTTTTATCCTATTAATCAAATCCTTTATAGGATATTTTCTCACCCTTTATCTGTTATATTTGGTCAGGTGATTAAATGATATAACAATATTATGGTATCATTTAAGAGTACAATGAAGAAATATTTATATAATGTTAAAATTTGTATATATAAACATGTTTAATGAACCTAGTTTTTTAGAAACACTAGACCTAATAATTTTGGAGGGTTGTATTTTAGTTTATGTTTATCATACAAATTATGTAATATTCATATATGAAAAATTCATGGCACTAATGTGAGTAATATAGAAATGTTTATTTAATTTTTTGATTAATTTTAATAAATAAAACTAATGATAAACATAGAGATGATTAAAAATAACACATTAATATTGATATAAGGACATGTTAATTCTTTCATAATTTATTATGATAGAATTTATTATATAATTTTTTATATTAGAAAATTGTTGGATCCTATAGAAGGAGAGATAATAAAAAATGTTATTTGCCTTGAATTTATTGTATGAATGATACTCATAATATAATGGGATATGGAGTTCAAAAATTCATTGAAAAAATTACCAACTTTTTTAAGGTTATTAAAATTATCCTAAACCATGTATAATTTATACATTCACCTTAAAGAGGGAAATTAGTTATTTAATCCTTAATGTGAAACTAAAATATAAATTTATATAATCTTTTGATGCACTAATTATATAAAAATGAGTTAACCCCAAGGAAATATTTTTTTTCCGGATTTATTGTTCTATAATGAATAATATTACACTTATATTAGATCATTTAGGAGGATATGTTGATAAATATTGGGAACTAATTAAAAATATATTGAATAATGTTAAATTTAATGCGATAAATATATAATATTTTGATTAAATATTTCACAATATTTTTTATTGTCAATATCATCCTACAACAATGGAGAGAGAATTTTAGGATCATATGAAAAAGGATAATGAATCTATTATAACATAAGAGGTGAATTTTTCTAGCAATAAAATATAGGACACCAATTTTTTTATCAATCATTATTTAAAATTTTATATATTAATTCTTGTCTTAAAACTAAATATCAAAAAAGATTTATATGTATTTCTCATTTAGATTTATAGTCAGTAATCTTGTGTGCACTCAAAGAATATATGATTTTTTTATAATAGACAGATAGAAATAGAGATATGAAACAATGGATGTGATTTCAGTCAATACGATCAAATGATAATGAATATATATTAAAGAAGATAGAACATCCCACTTTCAAAATATATTGAAATATGCTTTTTAGGAATAACCAAAAATAAATGAAAAAATTGTTAGACTTTTGGAAAAAAACGACATCATGATGAATAACAATTAAGGACATGAAAATGCTGCATGATGTTGTGAAGGAATAGAAGTTACCACTTAAAACACAACATCTGATGTAATGTTGTAACAAGAAGGAACATGGGAACTATAAAATCATGTTAAAAAATAATGGTCTCCGTCAAAAATAATCACCAACAACCATCAAATCCAAGTGATAAATGTATTTCTTAAGAAATCACCATAATTATGGTAGAAAAACAAAATGAATTTGTGAATGGTACATTCTTATTCACTCATGAATGGGGATGTTTTTATTTGATTAAAGTTATTTGAATACCAATATATATATCATGTTTTCCCAAACTATTAAATAACATCCCTAATGAGTTGATGTATAGATATAAATGTATGTACCAAAATAGTAAAATATTTTCAACCTGAGTATTAAATAGTTTCCTAATTTCTGTCTAAGGAAATATTAAACTATAAAATTTTATAATTCAACCTTTTTTGTAATATTAAGAAATATTATGTGTCGATTATATCTCATAATATATATCTCATAGAAAATTATTTAAAAAGTAAATCCATGTCCATATCTCAAACCATCCCATGATCCAAGAAAATTACATGTAGTATAATAAAACTCCTTAGAAAATAATTAAAAATAATTCATTATTAATACCCAATATATAACTATATCTTAATGGATGTCTTCTTGGAATGAATTAAATTGTGTGGTGATAATAGTGATAGAGAAATCAGGATGGTTATCCCCCTATGCATGGATTTCTATAAGGTAATGATGGAGAATCATTAGTCAGAAAAAATACAGTCAGTGATAGTTTAGATTCATGTGCCCATCATGTCTTAATCAATTTATATCTCCACAAATATTTTTTCATTAATTAGATCCCTTCAGTTGATATGTCTCATTCAACTCAACTGGGTCTAGAGATTTCCTATAAGGCTGGTTGGAAGGAATACATTCTCAAATCTCTTTACCATGTTGTTATAGATTCTATTAAGAAATTGGTTGAATGTATGTATGCATTTGGATTATTTTGGAACCATATTTGATCTATAGTGGAGAAAATATACTCGTATATCTTTTCATATATTGGAAGAGAAAGTCATCAGTTTGATAATCTTTTGGTAGTTTGATCATTCATTTTGAAACTCAGGATTCACATTTTAATTTCCTTAGTTGGATTTGTTCTCATTTAATGAATTATTTGAATATATCTAATTCTTATTTGTTTATTCAAAAATATAAATGTATAACCCTTTGAGGCTTGTATGTTTTGAGGAAATATAATGAATTATACTCCAATGAATTTTTAAGAATAACCCTAGAACATGAAATTAAGTATATTATAGAAAAAAATACCTAATAAGTCATATATATACAAGATCCCCAATGAGATTGTTATGATATAATTGGGGGATATAAAAAATTACGTGAATAAAAATTTATAAAAATGTTTCATAAACAATAGGGAATCACCTTAGGGTTCAGAAATTCACATTTTTAAGAAGAGTAATGGTTCAATAGGGCTTTTGGTAAAATATAGGTATTTAAAATATTATTATAATGAAATTTCATCCAATGAAATATATATAACAATTCTATTACTAACTTCAAGGATCTGAATTTATTTTGAATGTGGATCTTTTTTGGATATTAATAATTGAATGTGAATAGATAAATTATATTAAATAATTTATCTCATATGAAATATGTAGACTATGATTTAATTTTGATTATATTTGTACCAAGAAACACAAGAGTAATATTCATATATATTAAGAAGACATACATTGGAGACCACATATAAATAAGTTTTGTTATATTATTTGATGATATTCTCATATACTCAAAGATAATTTAATAAAATGATGAACAACTAAGAATTTCCTGGAATAAATTAATGAATGATAAGTTGTACGATGAATTCTGTAATTTTTTATTTTAGATGTATCGAGTCACATTCCGGAAAAAATTAATCATATATAAATTAATATATATATACCCTTCAAAGAGAAATTTAATTTATTAATAAAAATACCAATAAGTTTCATATAGATATATATTTTTTTAATTAAATTTATACTATGAACACTTTGTGATAATCTCCTCAATATTTTATTGCCCAAAAACTATGTAAACATTGAAAGAAGTAAAGTATTTATGAAATGTTGAATGTAAATAAATGTTTATGGAAATTGAAAATAGGATAGTTAAGATACATGTAATCATATAAACCTCATGAGAAGAAGAGTTTATGACAAAAATTTAGTCTTTAAAGAATGCATTCTGTTGTGTGCCCATTGAAAATGATAATGTCAAATCTATACACAAGAAAAATATGTATCCATGAAAAAAAATATTCAAAACATTATCTAGAGTGATAGGCATTGATAATTAAATTTGTTATTTTAAATCACTGAATAAATTGTGAAAGTGGGTTATATACACTGATGAAATGTAGTAAATGTTTATAAGAAAATAGAATGAGTAAACATGTATTAGTAATAGTTGTCATACTCAATGAATGTGACTGATTCCCTAATATATAACTATCTTGGAATAGTTTTTACAGTTGGATAATCTCTTAGAAAATAATAATCATATACTAAATACACGACAAGGATTTATAAGTACCAAATGTTAATGGATAATTTATATATAGACCTGAAATCATAAAGGAAGTAATAATATCAATCCTTATAAAAATTATTTAATATCCATCCATAAAATTGAATATTAATGCTGTGAAAAGGGATGATTTTGAGTTTTAAAATAAGGTGGGATAAAATATGTTAGAGAATATTTATTAATTATTAATTGATTAGGATATAGTTATTCAGTTTTTAAAAAATATATGGTCCATAAATACAATAGATGAATATTGAAATATTGGATATTTCACAATCATTATCATTATCCACCCACACTATAAGTAATATGTCTAGAGCAGACTTTAAGGGCACCCAATGTGTAAATTAATAAAGATATATATTGATTTGTACATATCCAATTATTTTTTATTTCAGTGCATTCGATGTGGAACATCACAAATACAAGAGGATTATACAGTTATCACCAACAATAACATGTAAATAAGAATTATTCACCATAGATTTTGTAAAAGATAAAATGAATATATTAAAAGGAATAATCACTATCTAGGTTTTGCTGGATTGACTCATAGAAACTAATCATTTTATTTATATTCAAGAAAAGGTTACCATAAATTAAATGATATGAAATGGGTAACATATGTGGATTATAACATGTAGTACTATATTTGATAATATCTTCTTGAAATATATTATTATCCTTTATGATCTATATTCTTATTTAACATTCATAGAATTTTGATTTTATATTAAGTAAAAAATACCACCCTCAAACACATAATTATTCTTAAAGAACCATTAAGATATTCAAATTCAAGTTGAGATATTTCTCAAGTCTTTCGAAATGAATGAGGTCAACATGCTCCTTTAGTTGAATTACTATTAAATAATATTTTCCACTCTAGTATAGAGATATCCCCATATAAATCTATATGTAAGAAGATATCTAAAAATAAAACATGTTACGATTTAGTTGATTAAAAGAAGATTTTGGGAAATAAAAATGTAAAATTGATGATAAATAATTTTTAATCTATTAGATAACACATTAATGTTTCATAGAGTTCACAAAATATATTAGTTGACTATCCTAAAAAACAGTGTGTTTCATCTTAAATAAAAATATATCATCGAATATTACATTGGATGTGAGTCATGTGGGTTGGAATGAAGGATGTAAATACCTAATCCCTCACATGGATTAAATTCTATGATGATATAACTAATTCAAGAACACATATATGATATATAACTAATGAGGATCATGAACTATAGAGATAAAAGTATATATGATAAGCGAACACACATCATCAAATTACATTATAATAGCCTCAAGTATAATGAGGGGACATTGTAACTTAAGGAATAAATGACTCAAAGATAACTTAATGTATTATTTACCAAGGGAATAATTTAAAATTTGGAGGATCAAATTATTAAAGGGGGAAGAATGTGACGAGCCATATTTTTCAATATAGAAATTTTCTTATTAATATATATGTGTTTAATATTTAGTAATTTGATATAATATGAATCAAATAAACAATATTACAATAACCAACAGTACCATTTTTCAATTTTATAGAAGATCTATTATAAATGATAAATATATCCCAAATTGGTAAATAAATTTCAATGGAATAATAAAAAAATGAGCCACATAAATAGTATTTTAAAATACATAGGGTCACAATCATCTAGAAATATATCACTCATGAACAATTTTGAAAAAATTATTCTATTATAAAAATTATTAGAGTGGTGTGAATTATTGAGGGGACATTTTTTGAAAAGTAATTGGTCGATGAATAAAGGAAATAATACAAATTTTATATAAACTTTAATACCAATATGAAATTTGAAATAATAATATAACTAGTTTATTAGTTACTACACTATTATAACAATAATCTGACCATTGTAATAGTCATATAACTCGTTGAATAATAAAATGAATTTTAAATAATATTTAATATGAATAAATTATATAAATATTAATATTGGTTTTTTATAATGTTGATAATTATTTTATAAAACTAAAGGAAAATATAAGTGTTTATTTTTAGTAAATTATATTTTATCATATATTTTAAAAATGTAATTTTTTATGATGACAATTATTTATTGAAAATAAATAAGTAGGAATTAAATTTATGAAAAATTAATTTTACATTTGGAATCATCTCAAAAAACAACATTTATATTTTTCTAGAAAACAATAATTTTTATTAAATAGAAAAAACATATTTTTTTAAAATAATATATATTATATGATAGGAAATTAATGTAATAATTTCATAATAGATTCTAAAATGATGTAATAAATAATGAAATATATTCAAAATGGGTAATTATTCATTTAAAAACCGAAAATATTATTTTACAAAACATAAAAATTAATTTATGAAGCCTAAAAATATAAATTATACCATAAAATATAAATGAATCATTAAAATAATAATAATCATTATTTTTAATTAATGCTTTATATTTTCAATAATAAATATATATTTTTTAAATTTATTTTCATCAAAAAAATTATTATCAATACAATACTATTCATATTCTTGAATAAAACTACTATTACAAATGTTTCACTTGAAATAATATTTTATTCAATATGTTAACCCAAAAATAACTATCTATATTAATTATAAATATCCCTTATCAACCCCTTATCAACCCCAATTCTAAAATTCAACCATTTTTTTAAACCTTACCGAAACCTCTCTCTATAAATCTTTCTATTATCCTTGGGTAATTTTAAATGTCAATCCTAATACAATAATCCATGGAAAAAATCCATTAGAAAGAAGAAACTCTTAATACAATGTATTTCATGACCTGACCAACCAAATATATAATGGAAAGTGGTAATTTGATTGTGAAACCCCAATCCCCGCTCTAAAAGTTATGGGATGGTAACTAGTTTCAAGTAAGAATATCACACTAATGGGATTCCATATCCAAATATATATATATATACAAACACACACATCTCCATGTACCAAAATCCTTCTAGTAACTAAAATTCATATGATATAAAAATGCATGAATACATATATATCCCACAAACCTAGTATAAAAACAACTGTAATTTAAAAAAATGATCAAATACAAGTGCACAAATGCTATAAAGGATTCCAAACTACTAGATGGATGTTACTTCCATAAAATACAATATGGTAAAAACTATATTTTTCTAAGATCACTATGATCCTCATACTCTTCATCCATATTGTACTATATTTTGAATCCAAACATAAATATAATACAACACCTATATGGGAATAACCCATGAAGTGGGGAGTATATACATAACTAATAAGATCCCCCAAAATCCATAAAAATAAAACATGAAGCGATATTCTATGAAAAAAATTCATGTTATTCTAATTAGGAAGTGATACATATGGTGATAAAGAAAGATTCTCAGTATAGAAACTAATTCCAAAGACATGGTACCAATGTAAAACCAAGATATAGTTTTTCTTAAGGATATAAAGAAATAAAAAATTTAGATTAATCCCTTAACGAGTCTAAATAATACTAAAGTCAATCAGTAATGGAAGGTCAGTCATTAGGCCATTCAATTAGGAAGAACATAATGAAAATCAAAAGATGAAGAAATTCATATAGTGCAACGTAGTCAAGGTTGACGTAGGACACTATAATCCCAATATGGATTGACATACTAGATAGATAATCAATTCCCATATACATTGCTTACATCAATTTCAATAAACATAACTAGAGTGGAGGATGGTAAATGTGTATCTAACCTCATCCTGAAGGGAGGATTTGTTCTCTAATATTATGAGGGGTCACATGTTCAATACTAAAGATTGGATGATGTACTAAACACTCAAAGAGGGTGATTTTGATAAAATTACCCTAGAATAAGAGAAATCATATTCACTAATCCAGAAATAGGGACTATTACCAATTGAATTGGAAGATGAAGTAAAACCATCTCATATTCCACTTCTCTAAATAGAACTCCAGCTCCCAACTACCCCAAAGAATGTGATTGATATATAGAAAATTTACATTTAGTGTACTACTAAACATGAAATTTCCTATTTCTATACCCATATACACTGGACTTTCTCATGTACATATCCATTTCTATTCCCATGTACACTAGACATACAAATGTATCTGGTTTTTCCATGATCGTTTACATGGTCGTATCCATATAATATCGGATGACCATGCCTCTAAGACCAAGGTTCCTACCCCTGTGCTTGGCCTCATGTCCAAGATACACTAAATGGATATTACATAGGTGACATGGAATATAGAAAAAAAACATCAATATTCATTTATTTGGAATAACACATGGATTTTGATCCTGATATATAAGTTGTTTTATTAGTATTTCTGAATAAGAAATCCCTATGAACCCTCAAATACACACATATACCCTAAATATTCAATTCATCTGGCATATACGAGTCTTTAATAGTAATAAAAAGTGATTAAATCTGAAAAAACGATGAAGTGACACTTATTAGGGAGTAAATAAAATAAATCATCCTACATCACAAAATAAGCATCCGAACTTCATGTCTAGAATGATTCCTAGATGTTGGTGGAATAATATGTAGTGTCATTCTCCATCGTAGATGGACTCTAGTGGAAATTCTATTCAACATTAACTAATCTATATTGAGGGGAGGAGACCCCCCGAATAGGAGATATGGGGGTGGGGTCGGATTTTTAATTAATTATTCAATTTATTATTTAAATTAATTATCTATTTGACCCATTAACACATCCCAAGAGAAAATGATTACAACAATATTTTCTTCACACACATTATAATCCTCATGCCTATGAAACAACTCGGTCCTAATGTTTCCAATCGAGGGTCCCAGACAACATGAAAACCATTTATTTTGAATAGATGTGTTTGTATTCTTTAATGTATTTAAATATTCAAATATATCATTATTGAGGATTCTGTGGAACCAAAATATCATTTCATCTTAGAAATTATCTCAAAAAATTCAAGTCATTTTATGAAAAATTCTCAAATGAAAAAAAATGACATTACATTTTCCAATCTTTAGTGATTTTCATCTTGAAATGAGAAAAAATCACTCAGACATGTGAGGGTACTAAGATGGTACCTTGTTCTAATGATCCTTATATATCTTATAATTATTATTTTACATCTATAAAATATAATATAGTTTAATTATTCACTATTTATGTATAATCTCTTACTGATACTCAGTCTAAATGAGTTACACCACAATGGTATCCCAATCTTCGATGTCCCGCTCACCCTAGTAGACCACATGTGAAGATTCATGAATGTAGCTACTCACTTGAGACCGGTGAAATACATCATGTACCTAGTCTAAATATGATTATATATGTAGGAGTTACACCACATTACCAACCTTATGTAATATCTATAAATAGATAATGAAAATATACGATTACATTATTCCTCAACTAAATCATCATAATAAATTATGAGGTTAGGCCCTCAATAACACATGGTCTCCCTCATCAAACTCCAAATCCATTAATTTTTTGTATGCATATGATTTATGAATGCTATGGATCATTCAAATTCAATCATGGATCATCTTGACCATCATTATCATCCCATGAACCACCTTTGGGGACATCAGTGCTAACTCTCTTATGTCAGTCCATTATAGTGGTGACCTATAGGGTCCCCCATATAAGGCCTCAAATGGTGTCATAATGATAGTGGTGTGGTATTTATAGTTATAAGAAAAAACTACCAAATCTAGGTTATCTGACAAACCCTGAATAGATACCAATATTAGTTCATGGTGAATTTCATACAAAACTAGAATACTTATATCAATCTATATGTTAGTATAGGTGTGGAAAGTAGTGATAAAATGAATATATTCACCAAAGGGCCACTAAAAATCTTTTGAAATGGATGGAAAGAAGAAATAATCATGGTTTGAAATTATTAAATTGAGAATAAAATTAATTTTTTTATCTCTATCATTTATAGGTGACATAACCTCTCTAGAAAACCCCACTCTTGGATATCAAGGATGTAGGCCAACCTAGTGATCCAGTCAATGATCACACACACAACATCATGACCTATAAATGACAATTAATGTCCTATAATTAATCTCATGATTATTCTATCCCACTTATACATTTTATCCTCAAGGGGATGTTTCAACCCTCCATGAAATTATTGGAGAACCTCCACCGGTTGAAAAGTGAGGTGTCGAGCGAAAAACACTACTATAGCGGTCTTTATTCCATCTCAAAAAAAAACTGATTCTGATGTTCCTGTTACTTTTAGTTACTCATATATGCATGTATAAGGTGTTTTATGTAACTCCCAATGCATAACTTATTTCTATGTAACTGGTACCTCTTTTAATTCTTTGGAAATTATGACATGCTCCCCACCTTCAGAAAATCCATTTGGAGAATGTATTTTGGATATATAAGTGTGTAAGGTCACAAAAATGGAATCTACCATATTATCCTCCCTAATAAGACTTAAATTTAAAGGGTTACCTACTATAAACATCATGTAATCTATATAATCATCATTCACTAAGAAAAAATAAAATGAGGCCACCTACTCTAACACCTTGAGCAACAACTGTGAGAAATATCTCAAACTGAGATTATATTCTATAATGTTTTCCTTCCAAAGATTATAGAATATCTCAAAAATCATAGTAATTGAATGATTTCAACCATATATGCTATCTCTAGTTTTGAAATATCTATGAAAATATCTAATTTAGACTCTTTTGGTCAGAGTACATGATAAACTACTAAAACAAAAGATAGTTTCACCACATATTTAGGGTGAAGACCACTACGTCCATCTATAGATCATGGGAATCATATTTTTTTTGATGAGTCATCACCTATCGAGAACCATTTGAAATAATTTCTTGCTTATATATTAGAAAAAATTCAATATAATATCATGAGGCATTAAAGAAAAAGAATGTATCCAATAGCGAACTCTCAAAGTCTCGAGATGGGGTTTTGTGACATCTTCTTGTATAATTATTGAAAATTCTACTAAAATAAAATTTCCTAAAACAATGGATTCTCTATTTAGGTAAAATTAGTCCAGTATAATTCCATGTTAGAGAAATTTGTCAAAAATATATAAATTTATCCAACAAACCCAAGGATTCTCAATAACATATTCACACATGTAGATGGATATAAAATCTTTCACTAACTCAAATATTTCCAAATAAACTTCAACAACTATTTATGAGAAGAAATTTCATAGAATATTGAAATATTTTGTCAATATAAGACACATAAAGAGAACACCATAAAGGGGGTTCTCCCGGATTTTGTGTAGAACCATCCATAAATGTCTCAAATGCTCATCTTATGATGTTGAGTACACTGCGATATCATCAATGATGACTACCAAGAAACGGTCTAAGAAGGGAAAAATGATCTCAATAATAAGATCCAAGAACAATAATTTGAAATTAATAATGTAAAAAGTAATTACTAAGTACTCATAGTGATCATAGATTTATTGGAATGTCATCATTGTTATATCTTTGTGATAAACATGGAGATGGTGATAAATCGACCTGAGGTCCGTATTTGAGAACCCCTTGACCCCTCTCAACATGTAAAAGAGTTCATAAATTGTTATAAAGGGATAAATAATCATGATATTCAACCTATTTATGTTGTGGTAATTATATCATAACCACATATTATCATACGAATTTTTTGGAAAACTGCATTCCGGTTGCAATGCTAATACACTGGGTATGACAAAGACCATCCTCTATAAATCATATAAATACACTATTAACTCATGAAGCTCAATGGGATACATATGATAGAATAAAGAAGGAAAAAGTTCATACCTAGGTACAATTATATTTATAATTTTCTTCCATTATATTTAGGTAATTCCAACACATCTACTTGAAAGACATCGTCATACTGCACCACCCTGATTAGTATTTGTTAGCTTCTAAAATTTTCCATGCTAAGGGAAATAGAAGAAAAATAGTTATACGTATGTTGTATCCTCATGTAGACAATAAAATGATGTTCTTTCTGTAATTTCATCACACCAATTATGGAAAATCCAGACCCATCATTGTGGGTGTACCACATTCTCTACCTGTAATAGGAAATGTGTATGTGAAATAAAAAGATCTAGTCCATACCGAAGTTGACATCATAAGGCCTAAATATTTTTATTAAGATATCACTTATTAATATATATCATCAATTATTCTAGTCTCACATTCAATATAAGTATGTGATCATAGAATCCCTTCGAGTAAGATTCTAGAAGAATAATGGTATCGCTAATGGAACACTTGGAATATCTACATTTTGAACATGAGAAGTTCTTCGAAAGGAATTTATTACACCTTTTAGATTAATATTGTCGCTACAATAGAGAATTCCTAGATCAAAACTATAATTATCCATTGAGACTTTATGTAACAGTACTCCCCAACCATCAACTACCCTCATCCCTAACCACCAACACCATGAGCCTGATAGGGACCACCTAGGGCTAGTGGTGGAAAAAAAAATAATGTCAACCCCCACCTATAAATTTAGCATCTCATATTCAATTTATGATGTTTGCTTTACCACCATGACTTCACTACAAGATCTAGTATGTTTCCTATTTACTATCATCATATCATCTATATGATAGGTTGAACAATCATGAGAGACATATCCCTAATTACTACAAGAGCAACACCACTAACTCTACTGGCTCGAACCACCATGTGGGCCCTATGACATATAAACCTCAATCCTACTAATATATCTATTAACTCTAATTTATCATGGGATCCTAAGTATTCTATTTGATATAATATGTTGAAGTCTCAACATTAGGTCTCCTTCTTCTAACACAACTCATTGATGAATCCATCAGCAATAAGTTCTTCAAAAAGTATCTGGAACCATATCCATAGAGTATCTCGAGTGGTTTGTGATAATAAATTTTTTATTTTATTCTAATAGGATTTCCATCTTGAAATTGATAAGGTAATATATAAGTATTTATCTAATAATAAATGAAATTAGATCCCCAATAGAAAAATATCAAATATTGGAAAATTTTAAATCATCTAATCATGAATCTTGTTCACCAAAACCAACAGTCACCATGTTGTCCTTTAAAAAGGGATAGCTACCAATACTACCATATGATAGGGATGTGAACTAAAAATATAGGAATCCCACACAAATTCCTCAAGTTAGTCCTCTGTTAGATTAAGGTCCATCTAATTTCAAAAAATTTATGTTTTTCATCACCAAAACTCAATATGTTTTCTCATCCTACAAACATATTTTTAAGTACTTCTAAGACTACCCACTACTCAATAAGTGTTCGCATGAATGGAAAACCACCCATAGGTACCACCTTAGAAATGGGTCCATGTACTGAAGCCTCACCATTGTGTGGATCGTCATCGTGATTCTATAATTGAATCATATATGGCTATTTACATGGGGGTATACTTATATTGAAAATATTCACAATGATCAAAATTATATTGGGTGAGAAAACTAAGAAAGGACATAGATACTATAATCCATCCATAGATAATGTATCTACCAATTTATTCCTAAAAACAAACACTTACATGTTCTCAGTAATAATCATGATAATATAGTCCTAGTAAATGGATACCCCAGTTGACACACTAATAATGGGTTCGATGGACCGATAGTCTATTTTGAAATATTTTAAAATTGTTTCCACAAAACCCAAACCAAGACACATAACTAGAAAACGCAATACTGTATTACTAAGGTTATCATGTACTTTTATATCACTATGTCATGACCCAAACCACAAATTCCCAACTGGATAGTAGTAAGTGGAGTTTGACATACCAAAACAACCTACAGTAGGCTTGGGGAATTGACTAGTGTTGAGTTGGTATCTCAAACACATTGGTGATCGTATCCTAGTTTAATAATAATCACACACATATCAAAGTACCTGTATCATGATTAATGGTTAAATAAAGATGATACCATAATGTATTCACACATATTTGATAGGTTATTGAGGATAGTTTTTAATTAATTTCTTTGTTATATTAATTAAATTATTTTATTACTCACACCCACCAATGACTACCATTAATATTCAAATGACTGATGACATTAAATACACAGTGGGAAACCTCACATCATAGAAATATATGTGGCCATGCATTTATTATATAAGTTCTTAAAAATATTGAAAGCCATTTATTTTTAAAATATTTGTGTACCTGCTTTGATATTGTTAAATATTTAAATATGTTATTGCTGAGGATTTCCAACACCTAGAATATCATTTCACTTAGCATCCAGTACAAAAATATTCAATTTAATATTCCAAATTAGAAAAAGGAAGAATATGAGATTTGATATGGTAGCCACCTTAATATATGGATATTATGTAATATTATATATATTTAAGTTTGTAACATTCAATTTCTATATTATAACATATATTATTAACATTTAATGTATTTAATTTTTTTTTGAATTTTTTGGATTTAATTTTGATTATTTTGAATTTTATGGGTGTTATATGTTTTTTTGATGGTTAGGAGTAACCATAGAAGATGTATACTACTTTATATAGTGTGATTTAATTTTGTTGGAAGATGGTTCATTATGAATTATAGATTTCTTTAGAAAATAGTGATGCTTAATTAATTCATTATAATCGATTTTTCGAGTTAAAACATGGTCAAGAGTAACCATAAAAAACATTAATACATCTTATTAGTTTTGGGTGAAAGTTTCACTTTTGATGACTGATTTTCCATATTGTATGGAAAAATCATTTGAGTTTTCTTGTTTTAGAAAAACATTAATTTAAGAAAATTACTTTGCAGAATTGAAATTTGGATGACCTTACTCATCCAATATTTGATTCATTCAAATAATATGTCTTAGGTAATGTGTTCTTCACAACCATCCTATTATCTTCCAATATCATTTAAACTCAATTTCATGTGGTTTATTCAAGATAAACCTTCCAATTTCCCTCATTTTCATTTTTTAATTTCCCCATTATCTTTATCTATTAGGTACACCAACATATGTGATCATTAAAGGGTTCTATGGTTATAATTTGGGTTTAAGTTGACTTATACTTGGTGATTTTGGTTGATAATGCATAATGTATGTCTAGTGGGTCCTGGTTTATTGTTCTTTGTTGGATTATTTATATTTGTCTTTATTTTTCATTGATTTAGGCATTTGTATATTTTTGATTCCATTAATTGTGAAGTAAATTTTGTATTGCAGTTTTAATGGCTTAATTTATTTGATGAAATATATATATATATATAATAGTTTAATAATTTTTCCAAAATGTGATGGAATTGATATCTCACTTGGTAATAAAAGTGTTTTATGATTTTATTGTTTTAAAAAGGGAATTCATTGACAATTTTTTTTTGAAAATGAATAAATGTTTTTCTAAATGAAATTGCAGTTTTGGAAAGGTATATCACCATTTTTATTCACATCATGAGTAAAAGATTATTTTTATGGAATTTTATTTAATATTATATAACATTTCATCAATTTAAATTCTTTTAAATGAACTGGTAAAATGTTTTGAAAAGGGTTATGGTCTAATTCGGATATATTTGTATAATAAAGAGATTGATATAGTCTTTCAATGTTTATAATGGACTCTACATCCCATGTCAATTTTTTAAAGATTCAGTTGCCAATTTTTGGAGGTCTTAAATGTTGTGTAATTGAGACCCACTTAAACCTCTTGTTTTTCTTTAAATATGACCTATATGGGTGGTATTATTTATCATTTTTATATAGATAACATGGGATGGGATATATATTGTGAAGAAATTCTAAGTAAGGTGGGATTTATGTTTAACTATCATAAGAATATTATGAAATGATTTATTTCTCACATCATGTTTCAACTTTTCAAGGTACAGTGGACACTATGTGTAGGGTATCAACTTTTGAAACTATAGTTATATACACACTATGTTTAATACCCACTAGATTGTAGATGTCTAAGATAAGTCAGTTAATTTAATAATTATGAGTGATTGGAATCTGGTGGATTTCATTACATTGGTCATGACATATGTCTATGATTTTTCTTTTTATAATAAGTCTATGACTATAAATATTTAGGACCCAATGTGTTGTCCATGACTCTATATATCATCCATTAGGGAAAATAATTTATTTTTCTCTTTGGTCTTATTGGCCTATATCACCCAGTGACATATCAACGATTTTTATTTATTTTCATCATATTAGAGATACAATGCCTTTTATTTATAATATATTTATTTATTTATTATTCATTTGTTTTATTAATTGTATTCCAATGTTTTTTCAAACCAATTATTTTAGTTGGATTCAAAATGGGTTTTTCATTATGAAATTAATGGTTAAATTATTATTTTTTAATTTTTTTTCATTTAATGAAAAATATATAAATGTTTATAAAATTGTTATGGTTTTTTATTTTTCTTTTTATGTACCTGGGAATAAAATATATATTTTTTAATTTCTTTTAAAACTAACATAAATAAAAAATATTTTTGAAGGAATTTAACAAAATACTAGGTGGAAACCTATTGTGTTTGGATTCACCCACACACTTTATACAACATTTTGTGTTTGGAAAACATATTTGTCTTTTTAGGAGATATGGATTTGGTTTCCTTATGAATTTTTATGATCATTTTTTGTGATGGCCTATATTAGATGTGGAATAAAGTTAGTGTTCATATATATATGGTCAATCATATTTGCTGTTGCATTTAATTTTTGATGATCTAGAGCCATCCTTATCATCCTTGGTCATTATTTGGGTTCATATTATAATAATGATGTTTATTATTATTTTTGTCTTTATGTAGTTGTTTTTTATGTGTACTTTAATTTTTAGTGTCATTATTGTGATTATTATTATTACACTATTCCATTGTTTATGTGGTTTCCATATTCAGATAGGACATATTCAATATCTAAGTGGAAACTATTGTGTAATATTTTTGTTTTCCAAGAGTGAAATCATTCCCAATATGAATTCATGGTACTATGATACAATTTTATGTCCTGGGGTGATCAGGAACAAGCCTATGTCATTTTCATTGATCAGTTTAAGTGCCTAGTTTAGGAGTGACCCATGTTTCTCCATGACATTATGTTTTTGTGTGTGTATTTTATTTTATTATTTTATTTTTTAATTAATTATTTTTTATACTAAAAGTATTACCTAATACCCTTATATTAAAATGAAAAAATGAATAATTTAAAACAAACATGTCACCATTCTATTTATCCTTTAATAAAAGAAGATGAATACTTTCCCACTTAAATAAATGATCTTAAATAATTGAAATCAATGTAAAAATCTTATGAATAAATTTTTTAATAAACATTGTCTACATATAAATGAGGTTAGAGTAAAATTATGATTCTTGGAACCTAAGGTAAGTGGACACACACCCCCTCTCTCAATTTCTCCCTCTATGTCTCTCTCATCAAGGTTAACTCTCTTTTAAACATTTTTTCCATAATTCTTTTAATCATCATAAACAATAAATATAATTTTATTTAAACAAACCAACATTATATATCTCTTCATTAAACACCAATGATAGCTAAGTATATATCGATGGTAAATTCCCAAATATCTCACATCACAGGAAAATGATCATGATTGTAGATACCTATGATTTCAGATCCTTTAAATTTATATTATTCCAAATAGATCACACCACCAGAAATATATATTTAAGGGCATACCAAACTATGTAGAAGTAAGATATAATAAAATTAATTAAATATAAAAAGTTCTGGATGATAAAAATGTGGTAATAAATTGAAATAATAAAATATTATTACTTTTCTTATAATTTTTTATAAAGGAGTACTTTTAAAAAATAGTTTAAAAGAACATTAATATAAAACCTAATTAAGTAAATTCTATCAAATTATAAGATAATTATTATAGTTAATTTTTTATTTATATTTTATTATTTAAATATTCAACTATATTATTATTTAAATTAAATAACATTAATGACTCCTGATGTTTAAGAAGTCATTTATCAGTAAAAATATTTATTTATATTTTGAATTTCTATTTAAATAAAAAAAATATTTTAGAATTTTAAAATTATAAAAATAAATACATTTTTAAAATTTATAATTTAAAAATTATCCTATGGGTTTGTAAATTTTTTTTAAAAGATTGATTTTTTATGTTAATAGTTCCAAATAATTTTTTCCAAATAAAACAATATTAATTAAATTATTTTAATATATTATTGAATTCGATTTTCATAAAACCTATTTGTATAATAAAATTTTTATTTTCAAATCATATTATTATTATTAAAAATTTTGGTTTAAATTTAAAAACCATAATTTGAAATTTAGGAACAGAAGTTATATTTTATGAAAAATTATTTTTAAATTATTATACATTTCATATTTTAAAATTTATTTTCATCACATTTAGAAACATGGTGTAATTAAATGTTTTTAAAATTTTGAATCATTAGTTCTAACTTCTGTAATAAGGATGAATTCATTTTCAATAATTATGAATAGATTATTACAAAATAAACTTGTTACCGTGATAAAAATCCAAAAGGGATTAGGGGTTTAAGAAAGGGAGAAAACACAAGAATATTTAATTTTTTTTGGGAAAGGGTGTTTGACACTTCTATTTATTTTTTCCATTAAAATCTCCTTAATTTACCATTTTGGGAGCAGTATTCAAATAGAGTGACCTCAAATTATTAAAATAATTTGGATATTTAAGGAACATACATCCCTTTTCACTTATAAAAGTGGTATTACTCTCTTCATTCCCCCTCACACCCCAATTCAATTTTATCATCCCAAAATCTGAAAACCCTCTAATAAACGTGTATAGGCACCAATATGATATTTTTTTCATCTTAGGGGAAACCCCCCCAATTCAATAACCCCCATTTTAATGAAGAAAATCGAAGAATTGTTTTATAAATTACTAACTTCTTCTTTCGCATTTAGATTTATTTAGTTCATTTTTTCATCATCAAATTTAGTATGTTTATGAATTGTTATAACATAAATATCATTGTAATAATGGTATGTTATTATAATTGTGGTATATTAATTATCCATATTAACCTTTTCTGTTAAGATAAATGAATTTTTTATTCATGCATTGTGTGGACTACCACCTTGATTAGAAAATAAGTTTTATTTTTATTAATTAACATAGAAGCGTTATCCTAATAGTTATTTTATTATATATGTATGATATTTTTTGACATATTTTTTGTTCTTAAATAATAATCAATTTAAAATCATTTTCCCTATTCTCTAGAAAACGATATCATCATCCATCCAAACGTGTGGACTACTACCTCCATTAAACGATCAATTTATGTTTTTCATTTCATTATGTTTAATGGAAAAATATTGTTTTCTAAATTTATTTTGAATGTGGAATGAAAAATTGTAAAACTTTTCAAAAATTTGATAAAAAAACATGGTAAGTTCAACCATCGAAGTGTGCAATCTAAGAGATAAATATGATTTCTTTATATTATTTATAAACAAAATATAGAATATATTACTACTACAATTATTACCAAATATGATATATCACACTAATAAATATTAAATAAGATAATTATTTTTCTTTTTTAATGATATTAATACCAAATAACTCATTAATAATCCCGTAATTATGATATATTATGATTTTGGATGGCTTAATCACATACTTGATTGATTATAAAAATTTATATCATGGATTAATATAATAATTTTATTTCCGGTAATATCTTATATAAATAATAAATTAGTAATTATTTATGTGATAGTAATATAAAAAATAAATAGTTATTTATGAAAAAACTATTACATTGTTAATAATCCTCGCAACATACTCATCACCAAATTCATTTTTAAGAATCAAAATTGAAACTCCTAGAAAATCAATTTATAACTGTATAAATAATAATATTGAATAAATAATATTACCTTGTATATATTTTGGAATGATTCAAATTATGATAATAATAATGAATAAAACCACTATTATTAAACTCATTCAAATGGATCTGTTTACACACACCTAATATAAAAAATATATAATAAAATACCAATACAAGTGTCGGGAGTGATTATAAATAATGTTTATAAATTTTAAAGAAATTAATAATATTATAAAATAAGTTATTAATATTTTTATGTTTGTTATATATGATTTTATAGAGCGATAAACATAGCAAGAATTAAAGGTTATAGGTTTCTAGGTTGTAATTAATATTCGTTGAGAAATAATATATTTTTTCACCATGATTTCCACATATAGTGTATATAATACACATAGATGTATTCTTATCATAATTTATTTTTATTTCATGTTATATACTAATCCATATCATAATCCCATCTTTAAATTACTATTGATTCAATTGATACTCATATAGTATGGATTTTTGGAAACTCAACATTATTTTTTTGATGTACGATTTGTTTCATAAAATTATTTCAAATATATTTGGTAAATAATACCATTGCTTGTATTATGTGTTATTAAATCATTTTATTATATTAAATTACACTCTTACATTGTATAGACTTATTGAATCATTCTTATCATATGGATTATATTTCCCATAAGGGACTCAGTAACACAAAATCCTTTTTTCAATTATAAAATTTAATAATGGAGATAATTCCTCAATAAAATAAAACATTGAATAGTTTTAAATCCAATATTTATGTCATAAAATATTTGTTATTACAAATAAAATTTCATGAAATTTTACCACATAAGTTATTTATTTCTGGATTTTTTTTAAAAAATAACTATAACTATTAGTTTTAAAATTATAAAGGGAAAGTATTTTAAAATAGTATTATTTATGATTTAAATTTAATTATATTAAAATTATATAACACCAATTGAGTAGTTTTAAATTTTTAACCTTGTATTTTTATTGTCTTTTTTTATTTTTAGAATTCATCTTTCCCGGATGAATTGATTATAATTCATAATGTTATTTGTTTAATTTTTTGGTTTTCTAGAGGCTATTATTTCTCCATGGGATCTTTATATAAAGTGAATGACTTTTATTATGATGTATACTGGAATAAATTTTATTTAAATTGGTTCTTTACGATGTCAATGGATAATTATTTTTATGTTTAACAAGAAATTATAGATGAATAATAGGTGGGGGTCTTATATCGCCCTCCAATATGTTAGATTATATTTATGTTTCATGATCATAAAAGGGAACATGATATGAATTTTATTATTCTTAATGGTTTATGGGGAATTTATCTCAAGACAAAGTATCCATAGGGTGATTTCTTCCATTCCAAATAGTACATTAGAGGACATATCCCAAGCCCAAGGGGTGCCCATATGGTTTAATCCCATGCCTAGGGGCAAGTGGGATGATAATCCAAATCCCATGATGGTTCATTATATATATCCCAACACTGACATTTAATTTATTTTATAGTTGGTAGCCTTGAAATATTATTTTTATCCCTATGTTTAGGTCACACTCATATATTATAATGGTGTGCCTATAATTATGGTCCTTTAATCATCATTAACGTCTCCCGATGGAACACTGTTTTTCCACAATATGTTTTTTTAATGTTAAATTACGTGTACTTCAATCCTATAATATAAAATAATTTTATTTCTACATTATATTTTATTAAGATATTTATCCCATTTTCATCTTTATTAATATTTTAATAATTAATCCCTTAATGAATTGTCAATAATATTTATCCAACTGATCATTTCAGTTCACCCCATTCCTAGGTAATGAATATGATTGGGACTATGAATATTTTAACTCTTTTTAGTATTAGTAGTATAAACCCATTGTAAAAAAATTATGGGACTACTTATATGATAACATCTTGATGTTTTAGTAAAGTATAATGTTTTGGTTCAACTAGAAATTACATCATTATTGGGACATATTAATGTGGAGGTGGGTATGGAATAGATATTTGAAGGTGTAATCAACCTGAAAAGGCAATGATGAGTATCAACTCAATCTTTACTATGATGTTTTATGATTTGTCCCATAATGCAAGACCTATCTAGACACGCCTCTAAGATGCTATTTTTTATCACGTTATTATTATGAACAATTATAATAGATTTGAAAAACAATTATCATATGTTGTAGAAAAAATAGAAATATTACCATGAAAATTATATATTTACATGGAGGAGTTATACATTTAAATAAATGTATCAATGGATGAAATGAATATGTAATTAGAGAATACATCGTAGGACTGAGTTCTCATATTAATATTATCATTTTATCTGATATTAACTAAAACAAGTTTAGGTTTTAGTACATGGTAGATATAATATAATAAAAATAAAGCTAATAATGGTATGTATAGAGTAAATAATATTTAATATAATTATTTAGGGTAACGAACATAAAAAGTTTTTAATATTAGTTTATGTTAGGTATGAAGGGGAATGTGCATTTTCTAGTAATACCATAGTTAGTGATTCTTAGATCATAATAGAAATTATTTCATGATAACAATATCTATTTTCATTACTGAGTAGAATTTATCAATGATATTATAGTATTATGTAAAATTTTTATGAATTTATGGAAATATAAAAGGGGTTTTATTCAGTAGTTCCAAAATTAATTTTTTTGAAAAAAAAATTAAATGGTATATGTAATCAGAAAAGTTGACTTTATAAAAAAAAATTAATTTTTGAATATTATTTTAAGAACCCATGATTAAGGTATAGATAACTAATAAAATTAATATATGTTTGATGTTTAAGTAATAAATGAATTATTAATTTAGATAAATGATAGTCATATAGTTTTTATTGCATAATAATTGATTATAGATTTAATGGAAAAGTGATCACAGATTTTTTTGACTGTTTTCATATCATTTTTTAAATTATGATATATATTGACTAGTGTGTGTCCATATTCACTAGTGGGTAATACCAAATGAGGTCTAATGATATAGTTTATGTTTTGCGGAATATAAATATTTTTTTTAGTTTATTGGAATGGAAATTGATATGGTATTTGGGAAAGGAATGTTATGTAGAATATATGATTGGGATATATACATACCTAGGTAAATTATTATATGAATGATAAATATTGTTTGAGGAATGATATGATAAATGGTAAATCCTATGTGGGTTATTTAGATATTATATTAGATGATATATCTCAAATAATGAATTTGTTAATAATTCCCTCACCTAATTCCATTATTATGTGATAATTAATATTGCTATGGAACAATTTATTTAAGGGGGTATAATGTAACTAACTAAGATTTTGGATGATTTAAATTATTGATAACTTTAATAACATATATCAAATAAAAAAACAACTAAAATAGGCATAATCATAAATGAACATATATATTTTCAAATTATATGATTATAATAATATTTAGTCATTAAATATAAAATAATAAAATAAATTATTTACTAGATGTTATTTTAAATTAAGATTAAAAAAGGTTATATTTAAAAGAAACTTATTAAAAATAATATACTGGATAACAATAACAATTAAATTATAATATTTAAAAAAAATTCAATTGAAAATATAAATTATTTGAACTGTTATTTAAATATAAATGTATTTAGAAATATATATGAAAACATATTTAAGATGATTGATATTCTTAGGTCAATTTTCATAAAAAATAATTCTTCTTTATATTTATTTAGTATTTATGTAAAAAAACAAATTAATATTATTTGAAACTGAAAAAATTTATTATCTTTTAATTAATAATATCAAAATCTTATTATGATATATTTTTAGTTTTTTTCGAATATATTTATTTTTAGTTATTAGACCATTATATTTGTTTTAACAATAACATGAAATTTGTGACATTATTAGTACATAATTAAAAATTTAGAATCGCAAAACCTTTATGAATGACCATGTTTTTATTATTGTGTTATTTTATAATTATAAATATAAAAAATTTAATTTACAAAACAATATGTGAAATTTTTGAGCATATGTTATATTTTTCAAAAAATATTTTTTAAATAATTTATACATTAAGTGTTTTATTGATATTTTTTACCACTTTTTCATAATTAATATAGTAAAATTTATTTAAAATATGAATAATTATGATAAAATTAATTAATATTTACCAATGTATATTCTATATTAATTGATTAGTTTCTATGTAAAAAACTAGTAAGCTGTAGCAACAAATTGGGTGAAAAAGGTTTAAAACAGTGTGAAATTGCACAAAAATGTTTCAAGATGCATGTGAATTAGTGGATAAAGAAATTATAAAACATATCCCTTACCTTACCCATTATTTATAAATTTTATTCTAAATTCTTTTAATGTAATCTTGAAATATTAAAAATATTGGGGTATTTTCAAAAACACTATCCATTGTCACTCATAAAAGGGGAACACTTGTACTCGATCCACCTAAAACCACAACCCACTTATATTGGCCAAAACATTACTGATACATATCCTAAACATTATGATACAACATATAAATATATATATATCTATATCTATATTATCAAAAAAAAGTACCTAAAAGGATTCACACCATTTCAAAATGATATAATCAATGAAATGTAATATAAATTTTTTACCACACTTTTCTAATTTATAGTTATTTATATGCATTAAATCTTCATCCAATTAAAGTACACCATATTAAAATGATATCATAGATATCATTAATATAATTTAATTCTTTCATAATTATGGTAAAATCATTGACCACAATTCCATTTTATGTTAATAATGATTCAACCATCATTGATGGATTATACAAAATACTTCTTCCATAACACAACATGTTTTTTTCTATCACCACCTTAGAAGGATGATCATAATATGGAATTAAATATATAAGTATGATATTTATATTATATTTTATATAGTGAAATGAAAATAAAAATTACACCATTTCCATCTTTTGAGGAAAAGTAAATCAATATGCAGGTGTAGGTGTGGACTACCTCCCCAATAAAATAATGAATTTTCATTTTACTTTTAATCACCACCTCACATGGATGATAATGATAATTATTTTAATATATAAATATATTTTTTGAAAAAAATTATTATTATTTTGAAATATAAATTGGAAAACCCATAAATAAGATGAGAAATAAAAAAACATGATAAATTCAATCGTCCAAACCCCATTATAAAATAAAATAATGATTTCATTATATTATATAATAACATTATATAATTTATATTCATTTCCAAATTCTTTCCAATTATTATATATATAATTATTAATTACTAAATATGATATCTATGCTTTTGAATATTAATATTACAAATAAATCAAATTATAATGATTCATTGGTTATGGTAGGTTCTTGTTTGAGAAGGTTTAACAACCTACGTGAAAAAATGATTTAAATATATTTCATGGATGAATATGAAATTTTAAAATCTATTAATATATTTTATTAATATCTAAATAACATGTTTTTATAAAATACTAGAAATTTGATAAAATAACTCATTAATTGAGAAATAATTATTTGATCCCTATGAATCATATCAATGTTTTCATCATGAAATTAAACTCAATTCCAACAACTTGTATTATTTGGTAATTATTTTTTTTATAACCATAATGAATAACTCCTCTATTATGAAATATGATCAAAATGATCAATATTACTCACACCTAATATTGCAAATAAATAATAACTAACTATTATAAGTTTATTTAAAAAGTGTAAACAATGTTTTAAAAAATTATAAACATAAATATTTTTGTAAAATATATGATTAAGATGGTTATTATTAATATAGATGGTTTTAGATTGTGATCATGAATTGAGCTAATCATTTAAAAATTAAATTCCACTCTTTAATAAATTCATTGATATGTAATATAATTATAGAAAACATAAGCACTAAATTGGTTGTTTTGGAACATTATTATACATATAGAAACAAGTTAAAAAAATTAAGAATATTAAACATTTGTAATATAGTTTTTTGGAACTAACCATTAATGTTATTATATATTAAGGGATGTGGTAAACACCTATTGATATAGTATGATGAAAAGAAGACCAAAACCTATCAGATCATAACTTATAAAGACCATTTGTCAAATATTATTGGGGATATGAAATCACTGGGCTATGAAATTGGAAATTATCAAGTCAAGATTCCACAAATAAATATTTTGGAAAACCATATATGGGTCAATTTCCGGGTCATTGATATATACCCAAACCATTTCAATTGAATGATACCAAAAATGTACCAACAACTCACAATATAACCTAATGGCATGATCTAGAGTGATAAGTGGTTATGTATATATACCCTATTCATATATATTTTTTATATTTTATTCCATATAAAATAATGATTACTTTTATGTATTTTTTTTATTATTTCATAAATTATTAAATAAAGAATTTGATAAAAATTATTTATTGATTCTACAAAAATAAATGTTGTATTTTTTAGAAATATGTATTTTCATTTAAGACACTATTTTGAAAAATTAAATACATTTTAAAATAAATGTTGTTTATAAAAATATTTGTAAATAATAATCATTTAAATATAAATTATATTAACTTTTAATAAAACTAAATATTATTTTTATATGTTTCATAATATTTTTAGTATTTTAAAACAAAAGTATTTTCTAAAAAACAAATTTTTTTATTTAAAATTAAAAATACCTTAATTTAGAATTATATATCGATTAAATAAATATTATAAATGAAATTTTTACAATGATATTATAAAAATGTAATTCTCTTTTAATATTGTGATATTGCAAAATTTTTTGTATAAATTTAAAATGGTTAAAATAAACGGTATGGATTATAGAATTATGATAACCTAAAAGTGATGTTGTAAATTCAATAAATGGAATCCATTATCGCATATATTATCCCTTTTAAAAAGATTTTATATTTAATTTTATTTAAATAATTTTTTAAGCACTTACTAAATCCTTCAAAACCTATATAACATTTTACAGTTTTAAAACTAAATCTTTATGAACCAGACTATATTCTATATAAAAAGAATATTATTTTAAAAAAAAATTCATGGAATTATTAAAATTTTTTAAATAAATATATTTTTTAGAAACTGTGGTAAATAATTATTGGTGTTTTTTTATTTTTCATATTATTAAATAGAATACAGAAAATATGATTATAAATTAAAAATGAATTCCGTTACCTTTTATTAAACCTACCCACCCAATATTCAACAATTATCCACTTGTAAAATATTCATAATTATGTTTATCTACTAGTTCATATCTAAATCAGTCCAAAGGTGATAAAAAGTTGTTAAGATACTCCCCCAAGGTTTTATAAGTTCCCAATCAAGGTTAGGGATTTTATCGTCTTGCATTGTATTTCTAGTACCATATTTTAATTAAACCTTTTAATTTCAGATTATTAATATTTTTAGGGTTTTCTACAAATTACTTTATTATAATTATTATTCCTATGTAATTAAAATACTCCTTTCACACTCATTATACCATAAATTGGTGATTTATGTGCACATGTTAAGCTTCCAAAAATTATTTCATGATTATCCATGTAAAAATAATTATTATGAATACCCATACCCATTTCCACTCAAGGGTACTCAACGTTGTGTAACTACCCTTCATTTATTTGGGTATTCCATGTAATCATCCCACAATCCTTAATCATGGGATTAAATGTTATGACTGATATTATTATTTCACATGATCTATGTGGAACGTATATGCATATATGCTATATGAATGTTATGGGTGGAAATTTAATTATATACGCCTCAAACACATTGGGTTTTGTTTTCATCCCATGAGATACCATGTATGGTGCATGGGATGATACCTTATGAACTATATGAAATGATTTATTAGTATTTATCATTGGATTATTATTATGATGATATAATGTTTTATGTTGTTTCTATAATATTAAATCACCATTGATGTTATCATATAGATTCATTCCTCTTTGATAGTTTTTATTATTCACACCCATTTTCTGATATCTTGAGATACCAATTGACCCTTATGTATTATTTTAATCATGATATAATTTGATTACACCCTTACTTGGTATTATAGTTCACCCATTTATTTTGTATCTCCTATTGTTCTTTCATGAAATTATACAATATTCGTGAAATTTTGAGATCAAGTTATAATTTTTAAAATATTTTTACCATATTTGTGTATTATTTTGTTGATTTTTGTATCTAATTATATTCAAACACACAAGGAATATTTATCTTTAATGATTTTATTAAGTGTTTTTATGAGTAAAAGAATGTATAATAGATATGGGTTTTCATATATGGTATTAAAAGAAAGACTAGTAATTTGGGAGGATTATGATTAGAAAACAATAGTGAATGATACATGGATATTACGAAACATATGAAAAGCTACCTAAATTATGATAATGTATAATGTAATTGATTTCTAATAACTAAAATAAAAATTCAGATACAACCTATGGTTATCGATCTAGAACAACTGTACATATTTGGAATAATCTCGAAAAGATGGAAATATGTATTATCTGAATAATAAGATTATGTATGAAAAATATCATTTCAATAACATCTCTTCTGACACTCATAGGGTGTATGCTTCTATAAACTTGTAATATGATTATAAACCATTTCGGTGTGATGTAAAGTGCATATGAAAATTTATATTAGCAAATAAACAATTCATATCATAGAATAAAACCTATAAAATTCAAGGGAGTTACAATGTATGTAATTTATGAGGCATCTCTTAAAAGTAAATGGATTCCATTTTATCTATTTAATAGTTTTAAAATTCAAATAAATAATTTTTCCTATCATTTATATTAAATGGATGTAAATTTAAGTAACTTTTTCAACAACCAATGGGATATGTAATATGTTGACTTTTTATCCTGATAGAAATATGTGTTCATTAAATTATCTAACTAATTTCACAATTTACTCACGTTTGGAATACTAAATTTAATTATAGAGAACCACACACTATCTAGGAAGAATAATGTCTCAATTTATACCAATGTATAAAACATTCCTCTGGAATTTAGTTGATATTCTTACCCCATACCCATGGTACGATAGATTAAATCCATGGAAATGATCTTCTTTATCCTTAAATTCCACAAGGAATAAATTTTTGAGCTAAATTTTTATCATATAGAGGTTTAATATGATTAATAGTGGACATTAATAAAAAATATAAAGACAAGGTAGAATATTGTTATGATGGAGTGGAATGTGATCCATAATAATGATTATATATTTTCCACCAAATCTGTAATAAAAATAGAGATGGTCATTCTTAGCCTCATGAAAATGGATGCAAAATATATCAGGGTGTATGGGGATAACATCTAGAAAAAGTCACAATATGACTCTTTATTTTTCACTGACCTTGACTATATATTTTAACTATTTTTATGTTTCATAATGAAGAATCTAATAAATTCATTAGTGATTCAATACATTTAAAATGATATGAAAATTTTACTACATGCCTTTATATTGAATATCAATATTGTTGTATCTTAATATCCACGTGGTTTAGGATATATAAAGAGTACAATAGATTAAATGTTTGATGGAATGATAGATTAATTTGAAAATATAAATGAATATCAACATAATAATAACAAAAAGTGTTGGAATAGGCATACTATAAATTTCCTAGTGCGGATTAGTAAAATATTTAGGTTTAGGATTGTGGGGTACCTTGAAAACAATTTGTTATTTGAGAAATATTCCAATGTGATTAAAGAAATGAAATTCAAGGTTAACCATCATGCTTATGTACTGTTTTAAATTTTTTTGGAATATAGAATCTATACCAAATATTGTACTATGCTAAGTGTTTTTTATGATAACTGATGATAACAACGTCTAATGCATATGGAGACCAGGAGAGCTTATGTTATCACAAATTTTATGGTGAATATAAAATTTGGATTCGATGAAATGTATTCAAGTTATTCCATTGTTGATATTGAATATACTATTTGATTTGGTTTCCATGATTTCATTCATATCACTAAAGATTACTAGAATTATACAAACACCACATCAAAATATGGTTCTCGAACTATTTGGGAAAATAGAATATGGGGATATTATTTCAAACCATGTATATAAATACTCCTATATCCATATTTATGAGATAAACATACCTGGAAACTTTATGATGTTCCTATTAGTGGAATTAAATTTCATTCTAGGTAATGACTGGATTTCGTACTATAAAACCACCATAAATTATCAGGTAATATAAATACCCCTTTATATTCAATATAACCCTCCAATTTTATACATTTATAGGGATGATGATGAATATATTTTAAAATTATCATCTCATGAAGGTATATAATTTGAATAAGAAAATAATATATTCTTTCAAATGATTAGGACCATATAAAAGACCATATCCAGTGGAATTAAAATTTTGTAGAAATATATATATTTTCCCAAATAATTGTCAATTCTTTCTCCAAATTGAGAGGTTTAGTTGACAACCAAACTCACACTAAAATAATTTTTTATATTCAAAACCCCATAAAAATGTTCAATGTCGTAATATAAGAGATAGAGATAAAAAAAGTAAAAATCTAGATAAAGGTTTTATATGGCCAAGCTCTTCACTGCATAATGGATTGATAATTTTCTTAATAAATAATGATAGTACAATGCACCAATTCATTAATTATCATGATCTTAACAAGATAATGATGAATCAATTTTATTGATTACATTTAATTTATATCATATATTATCATCTAAGTAGATCCTAGTACTATTCTAATGTGGATGTTTATTAGGGATTATATCAAATAAAGTTAATGAATTAGGATATACCCTAGGGCATTTCATTGTAAAAATGTACTGGGACTACAGGTTCAAAAGAATTCCATTTGTACTCAATAATTATCACTATATATTTATAGAATTAATGAATCAAGTCTTGAGAGATTACCCTAATAATTTTTTGTTAGTTATTATAGATTATATTATTATCTACTCCAAAAGAATGATCGAACATGAAAATAAATTAAATTTTCTACTGAAGACCATGTGACTGTAAAAGTTGAATGAAAAGTATAATAGGTGAAAATTTTAAATATAGGAATTAACATTAATGGGTAATTTTATCACCATAATATGGATATATATGGATCCATGAAATAAATGTGGAAACTAATGGATAAAAAATCCTAGAATATATGATAAATATCTAAAGTATTATTGGATTATTTGGGTACTATAATTGATTTTTTAGAAACTTCTCACAATGTAAAAGTTGAATAACCCATATATCATAGAAGAGATTGACATTTATCTATATTTATGAATGTGTGGATAGCCTTAATGAGTTATATAATTTATTAATCACAACCCCTATTTCTCATATAACCCACCATTGTGGAAGGATTTGTGATCTACATTGAATCATCCAAAAATAGATTGAGTTGTGTACTCAAGAAATATAAAAATTTGATAGCCTATGTATCAGCTAATTAATGATACAAGTGGATAAATTCCAAAATCATGATGTAAAATTGGCTATAGTGATCATGAAATTAATAATTTCGAAGAATTATACCTATGGAGAGATGTGTGACCAACATATGGATTATAAATTACTTGATTATTTTTTCCCACCAATGGAGCACAATATATGCCCATGAATGTGGCTAGAGATGATAACAGATTGTGATTTTTTATCCATAACCATCATAGGAAGGTGAAAAAGTAAAAACTACTTTGATAAGAAAGGATCCATAAAACGTATTGATTATAATTATTGAAAGGGATCCAATATTATAGGGTATGAAATTATTATAAAAGTGACTATAAAAAGGATATTTACCCTACCATTCCCAGATAAAATCTCATTCAAATATTTTCAATAAGATAAATGGTGCCAAAAAGATGATACATAAATTCTTATAAAGGAAGTGTGTATTACATAGTTGATTTTTTTAATGATTGAGTCATATGGATGGGAGACATGATATGTGTATTATAGAAATCATAGATAATGGGGGAACTTCTAGATTATGTGAATATATATTACTTTTCTATTCATCCAGAAAGAACAATGTTGCTTATAGATCTAAAGAAGGATTCTAGTGGGAAAACATAAAATGAGACACTGTATAATTTGTATCTCACTACATTGTATGCCGACAATTAAAGGATGGATCATATAATTATAAAGGTATGATTCAACCATTTCTTATAAAAATATGGGGATTGAAAAATCAACACATGGTTTTTGTTATAGGACACGAAATGTTATCTATTTAAAACATCCATTTCATGGTAAGAGCTAATTGTTTTAAAAAGTCAATGAATTTCATTACTATAAATGAATATTTGACTCATAATCAACTACCCATAATATACATAAAATGTGGTAAAAATTTAGGGAGTTCCACTCGCCAATATATTTGATCATGATCTGAGGATTACCTAGAATTCATGGATAAGCCATTAACGAGAATAGGATAGTGACCTACGTTTCATCATGGTTTATCACAATAAAATATATTTTCAACCAAATATAACCATTAAAAATATTCTGAATTCTATGAGAACATGTTAAATGTATTACCTATGATTTTGGGATGAACAATTCCCCTAGTGAAGTTATCATATAAAAAAAATTTCCATTTTTTCTTTGAAATGAAATTTTATAATGCCCAATATATGATGTGGTTTCGAACTCCAACATGTTGGGATGATGTTAGATAAAGGAATTGTATTAGGGCAGATCATATCTAATGAATTATATAAATGAATCAATCAATTCAATATCAAATTAAATAAAGACAATGTTGATAGATAATATATTTAGAAAATCGTCAAGGAGATCTAGTGTTTGAGATTAGATATAAGGTTTTCCTTTATATATCACTATTAAATAAAATTATGTGGTTTGTGAATAAGTGAAATCATTTTATAGGGTAAATATTCCAATTTAATATCAATGATTTCATTATATATGTTTCTTATCCACTATCACTCCAACCAAACCTATATTAGATGGAAGAGGTTTATACTAGTAGTATCCAATAAAGAATTCAGGTCATAGAGACAGAGGTCAATGAATCAAGGCAACACACATCATAAAAGTATTTTCTTAAACTAAATATTTATGGTTGTAACATGGGGATAGAAATAGGTAATGATATAGTGTTACACTGATCTATTTTATAGTATGAAATGAACTTTTGAGGAAAAATAAATTAAGGTTAGAGGAATGTAATGACTAAAAATTTCATTAAATCACTATTTTAGAAGCAAATTGTTATTTAGTAATATAGTTATAGACAAATATAAAATACGATGGTAATTTATGGATGTTATAAAATATTTCATGATCGATTTAAATTACATATAGTATCATAACTGTTGATAATATTGTTATTGTATCATGATCATTATGATAAATATATATTAATGGATATAATAAAAACTAACATACATAGATGGAATAACAGATGGAAATGACTATATGTTTAATACCCAATGGAGGACACTTGTCTGATCATCCATGAGTGATTGAATCAGTATGATTTCCTCTTTATGAATTCAATGATAATGTAGCTCAAATAATGTTTGAAAAACCATTTCTATTGGATATATTTTGGTTGGGTGAGATCACATACATAACCATGTTCACTGAACTACCCCATGAAAGAACAATCGATTCTCACCTTTACATTAGGGTGTGTGATGGTGTATTAAGGGGATATGTATATTAGTCGTAAAAATATTAAATAATTTATTTTATTTAAAATAAAATAATATTTTTTTTATTACATTATATTTTTATATTATATATGTTTATATATTGTTTTTGATGATATTTTTATATGAAGAAATAAAAACAACATGTTTGAGAAATAAATGATTTCAATTAAGAATTTTTTTAATGAAATTATATTTTTTCAATTCATGTTTTCTTTTGAAAAATAATATTTAGTTAATTATAAATGAAAATATAATTTAACAATGTCCTAAATAAATTTTAAGGGATAGTAAATTGCTAGTGTTATTAAAAATTAGTATTAACTAGTAAAAATGATTTTTAATTTAAAGTGAAAATTCACATATATAGAGATTTATTTAGGTAAAATAAATATTACTTTTAAAATCCTTATAATGAAATAATCCAATGGTGACATTTTCAATATTTTCCCAGATAGTCAATTTTTTTGGGTAAAAATGAAAGATGGTATAAATATATGTTATATATTATTACGTCATAATTTCTAAAAATGTTAATAATAAATGATATATATGGTTTCCAAGAAAAAATATTTATATCTCTTTTAAAATAATTTTATTTTTAATTTATTTTATTATTTTTATAAAATCATTAAAAAATTTCAAATACATGTGTGGTATTTTTAGATTTTAATATCCATTCATTATGAACACAATTGAATTCTACAACAGTAGTGGTAATTTTTTAATATCTTTATTTATTGTATTTATAAAAATATAAAAATTTCTAATATTTATAATAAAACAAGATAGGGATTGATTTTTTGTTTATTTTTCATATATAGACAAATATCTATGTTTAGAAATTAATAATGAATTCTGCATTCATTTTATATAAGTAACCTCCCAATATCCAAATCCTCTTCACCCAAATCCCCTTCATCATGAATTTAATATCCTTATACCATTATAATTACATCCAAAGGCATTTAAAATCTCTTATGACACACATAAAAAGCTTGTATATGTTCCATCTCAATGTAAGTCACTCCGTCCTCACAATGTTTATTTATACTAACTTCTATGCACTAATAATTTTCCATTCCACATTTTCAAAATTTAATACATTTTTACACATCCCTTTACTATCATTATGATTCCCAAGTAATGAGATACCAAATTTCACTAAATTTAAACCCCTCTATGACCGTTTATGTACACTATTTATGATTCCAAAATTATTCCTTAAATTTCTAGTAGAACTTTTGTGTTGAAAATACTCATCAACATTTCCACTCAAGGGTATTGAAATAGGTTGACTATGCATCAATGTTTAGGTAAATTCATATATATAACACATACTCCTTAGTTATTTTATTAATTGATATTAAATATCAAATTTCATTTCATTATCTATTTATCACATAAATTCTAGTTTAAATGTGATGGGTGGGCATGAAATTATATATCCCTCTAATGAAATTAGTAATGTTTTTAATTCAACAGATACTATGTTTGGGGAATTATAGGTTATATTAATCACAATAATTTATGATATCATGGAGGTTTTCCTCTAATTATGCTTATGCCTTCATGTTTAATTTTTTTCACCTTCCGATGTTTCCATGACTTTGTCACTATATATGAATCTTAAACATAGATGTTTTTTATTCTCACCCTTTTAATGTCACAATGATATGCCTATTGAATAATTTGTATTTATTTCCTCAATTTATTTTATTATTATTCTAAAAACGGGCTTTATTGCTCACCTCTTTCTAATATACACCCCTAGGATATCTAATGTGGTTATAGAGGAGAGGTAGTATTTTAAGATCATGTTATGAATTTTTAAATAAAGTTATTGTATCATGATATCCAATAATTGTGTTGTCTATCTAATTTCCAAAATAATCATAGATTATTGATCTTCTTTTATTTCCTTATGTTTTTCATTATGTAACAAAACCATTTAATAAATTTTATAACAGATATTTGTTATCATAGATCAAATATGAAAGAAATCATGGTAAGGGTTTTCATAGTCTCATTTCTAATTCATTGAGACAAAAATCTTTTTGTGCACTATGTTATCTGTATATAGTGTATATAATTAATGTATTTATATTTCTATCACAATTTTACAATTATTTCATTTATATAATAATAAAAATCATATTCCCTTCCTCAAATGGTTGTGGATTATATTTTTACCCAAACTGTAATTATTTTTTGTAAATAAACATTCTTTCCTTGATTAATTATTTTTATCATTAAATTATATCATTTACCATTAAATAATTCAATAGTTGATTATATTGTTCTGTATTCTATAATTTTATAATATATATTTACATTCCTTCCTATTAATTAATTTTTTAATGTTTTTTCAATATATAGTATGTAGAATTTGAGGAACTTGGTAACCCAAACTACATTATTTGTGTGGTATGGTTTTTATTCAAGTTCAATATTTCAAGAGATTCCATTATGAATGATGATTTCTTTTATATTTTTTGGAAAAATAAATTTCTCATCTGAATAAATTTCCTTGATGTTTTTTCATTTCAATTACTTTCATAAATTGATGTTTTTTAAAAGAGACTTGTATCAATGACTTTTATCATGATAACTAATTGTTTTTAAAAAAATTATAATTTTTCATTACATAGTTTCAATTATATTCTAATTTTTTATATCAAATAACATTATTTTATTTGTTTCAAACAATACTTTCCACTTATTTTGTTATTATTTTGGGTGATCTTGTTTTTCTGTAATAATATATTTATTCAATGTTTTTATTTTTTTCCATTTGGATTGTTTATAAAGATAACTTTATTTCCATGTATTTTATGAAATGATAATTATTTTCATTTATACTTGGAAATAACTAAATCTTATTTCCATTGATTATCTTCTATCTTAAAGGTGGATTATTTTAATGTTCCAATCATAAGTCTGGATGAAGGATGGGTGGTGGTTACTTTATCACCCATAATACATTTTTTAATATTTATTTATTGTGTGCTCAAAAGGCTAAATTAAAAAATTTATACCAACCAAAAGGGTACATATGAATATTTATCCGATGAAAAAAATTACACATGTTGATTTATCTATGATATAGGGTATATATGATAATTTTTCCTAATACCATGGGTCAGATTATTAGTATTACCCAATCACAAGTGTGAATAGATTGATTATCTATTCCCTAAGAAGGAACATAAGTTATTATACCAAGCCTATTATATAATTAATGCCTAGATGGTAATCCTTGACATATTATTTCTATGATTATAACCATTCCACAATTTTATTTCATGATCTTGTGCCTATGATTATCTCCATTAAAACACGTTTATTATCTTGTGATTCAATACACTTTTTCCAGGGTATATGTTTATTTATTTTAGATTCCATATCAATTTATAATTACAGATAAAAAATGATTGTTATTGAATAATAATTTTTAAATAGATATCTCATTATATTGTTTCCTCACACACCTATGTTATCACAGTTAATGAAAAGCTGATATGTTTTCTCTTTCCAGGTGTTTCATATCACACCATTCTTATGTATTCCTTTCCCAATATTTGATGACGATTATAAATTCTATGAATTATATATATGAATATATTATTTCTAAATAAGTTATAAATTTTATTTTTTTAATATATATTAAGTTAGAAAAAATAAAAACCATCAAATCATTGTTTTTTTTTATTCTATATGATATGGAATGATTATTCATGTGAAATAATGAAATAATTATGTGTTTTTAGATTATTACACTATAATGACCACTCCATATGTAAGAGGTCCACATAATAGTATAAAAAATATTATAATTTAATATATTAAAATAATATAAATATGTAAGAAAAATTATACTCCCACCCCTCCCATCAATGTCCACAATAAAAATGGCCCCCTTCTTTATAGTAGCCACTATGGATATAGTGCATCCACTGAGAACAAAAACTAAAATCCATAAAAAATGATTTGGTATAGAATACTTTAATGGAAAAAATATATATACTATCATACCAATACAGGACTCCATGAGTAATCATCGAATCCCAATGTAAAAAATATATATGACTGGTCTTAAACATTACAATAACCTGAAAGTATATCGTAAATATATGTATGAGTATGAAATACATAGAATCCCACCAGGTTCCCAATATTTTTACACTTTTATAAAAGATCTATTTTCTCAATAGATTGAAAATAAATTATTTAGTATGATTTTTATTTATATTTTAACTGAAAGAAACATTGCATTAATTATCAATTATTAAACTACAATATCAATTCAAAATAATAAACCAATCACATTAAAAAAATATTATCTTGAGACTGTTTTACCAAAAACCATTTAGGAGGAATATTTAATAACCATGTAAGGAAACAACTATTTCAAATTTTATATAAACTATAATTCCATAATGTAAATGACATTTTTAATTGCATGATTTATTGAAAATATTGCATCAAAATAAATTTTTGAGATCATGATGGTCTAAGGACTGAGAGATTTATTTCAAAACATTAATTACCTAAACCAATGAGTTAACAAACTAATATTAATTTTTTAAACTATATTAAAATATTATTAATCCATAATAAGTATTCAGAAATATCCGAATTAATATTTTCACAATATACTCTTCTATTCAATAATTAAATGTTACATTTCTGAAAAAACGGGGAAAATTGAAACCAAAAAAATGGGTTATCTCAAAATGTCAACAATTGTAATCATTATTGATAATAGTAAAATATCATAAGTTATTGTAGTATTATAATATGCATATAATAAGGATATATAAGAATGTAATGACAAAAAAATGACAATGAATCATGTAATTTTTTAAGAATTAACATATTAATATATCATGAGAATGAAATATATCATATAAATAATGAATATTTTGATAATTATAACACAACCATAAACATGGGAAAACATAAAATTCATGAGTCACACACCTGAACCCATTATTTCAATGTAACATCATTTTACCTTCCATCACATCAACTTTAGGATTAATAAACCTATACCAAGATATATGAGTATCAAAAATTTTCTCATGTATACATTTATCATAAGAATTATCCAATTCATTGGATGAGGATATATGAACCCACCCCTAATAATCCATACATACGAGTTATACTTGAAATAAATCATTCATCAAATCATAATAAAATATTTGAAAAAATTTATTTTATAACATTTTTAAATCGAATCATACATGGAAAACATCCATATTTCCCATACTAATCGTATCATGGTATACCTTTGGAAATTAAATGTCTATCCAATGATATTCAAGAACATACTGTATAAATATCATTCTAGTAATATAAAAATGAATATGGTATCTACATCATGTAGTTAAAAGTTTAATTTAACTAATCAATAAAAGAATGAAATCTAGGAAAACACCGTTCTTTCAATAAAAGTAAATATATAGTGTTTTTATTTGAAATAACTTGGATGAATACATATTTTTATACATAATTAATTATTTGGAAGGAAATTAGAAGCCAATGATCATTAAAAGTATTGAAAATAATATTTCATAATCCATTAGGATATGGATGTTTGATGATATAATTTTAATAAAAAATAAATCAATAATAAGATACATTAATGAGAAAGACATGAATAAAAACACATTGTTTGGAGTTTGAGAATGAAATGACTTCATAAATAAGAAATACCCATTATATTTTGATGGAATATTAATGGTAATGTTTTTTAAATATTATAAAAATAATAATTTTATTTAGAAACCATCAAAACAAATAGAAAACATTTCTTATAAAACCAAAATTGGGGTTGAAATATATACTCAAAAAAACACTCAAACAGATCCCTTTTTCAAAAAAACAACACATACGGAAAATGATAGATTTATATTGATTTAAAAAATGAGAAATAAATTAATATTATTTTGAAAATACTATTTATATATTCAAATCAAATAGTGATATATACACGAAATTTTGGTGACTATAATAAAATACATAGAAATATGATTTTTCTTTTTATTGTATTAAAAATTGAATTATTAAAACCAACCTAAAAACTAATGAAGCATAATTTATAAATGTGATAATTTGAAATTATAATTTCTTATTACATAACTAGTAATTACACTTCCAATTTGAAATAAAACATTCAAGGTAATGGAAAATATGGACAATGAGTGGAAACTATCATTAAAAATAATATAAATCATTCTCAACAATTTTATATTTTTTTAGAAAAAAAATTAATTAAGGGAATAAAATTGAATTAAATGGAAATTTCCAACCATAGTATGAGAAAATATCATTTAATATAATATTTGGGTTCATGAAAACAGTATTTAGAGAAATAACTATAAGTAATCATTTTAACTAAATGAAGGGAGTTGAGTTAACAAAAATAATTATTTATATGGTAATGTAACGATCAATAAACATTCGAGGGATTTATGGAAATAGAAATTAAAAAGTCATGAAATGAATTATATTCATTATAAAATAATTAAATGGGGAATTTTATACATCTTATCAAAGACATTATGGGGCCCAATATAAATAATGTATATTGGATTTTAAAATGATACAATGAAACCCTTACCATGATTTTAATTATTACTGTAGGCCCATATATCTTATAATATAATAAAATTATTATTATTATATAGAATATTAGAAAAATTATCCATATATATTTAATTAATATGGGTCACATATTATCATATGTTATTATTTTTTATATAGGTTTTTCTTATGTTTTTTATTTTTGAATGTGATTTGTACTAGTGTTATAAAATTTTGATTATATTAGTTGATATAAATGATATTTTAATAATTTGTTAAATATATAATTTAAACATCCCATAACCATTAATGTAATTAATTTCATGTTACATTTTAATTAAACTACTACTTTAGTTCTATTTGTTAATGATTATTGAGTTTTATAGAGTCGTTCATATTGGATGTTAAACCAACCCAAAGAAGAACAACTTATAACTCAATATTTAATTATGGGAAATGATGTGTTTTATATAATTATAATGAATAATAATTATAATAATTATATGCTTTAATTTTGTTGAATTTTATTTTACATGGATGTTATAAATAGGGAAATCTCTATGAAAAACAAAAAGTTTTACCTCGTGAAGATGTTAGTCTACACAACACAAAATTGACATTTTCATTTCCCAAAATATGTTGGGGATTAATGAGTGTTATAATTTTTCCCTTAACCATCATACATATATAATAGAGAAAAAATTTATTCTTCAATACCATACCTATAACTAGTAACTATACTATATAGTGAAAAATAAAAGGAGTAGCTATACGGAAGAAGTAGTCATCACAAATTACTGATCAATGTTATTTTGATTTTATAAGTTAATGGGAAGGAATAAATAAGGTTTTTTACATTTATATAATAACACTTATTTATATTAATGGTATAGTTTTTATTATATTACAATTTTTCAGGTAATTTTATATGAAATGTTTTATGATGAAAGTGCCAGGGATAAAATAGTACTCATTATAGGACCCTCAAATTTCCCTTGATTATCTCCTTCGAAATTACTATATTGTGATGAATTATTGAGATAATGGTATTTATATTTTACGAGTTACATATAGGAGAGTAAAATTATATAGGATATATTTTAAATTTTTAAGGGAATCTGGACATTATTAGTTTGGAAGTGACACTTTTTTATAAGATAATAAAAAAGAACATTTGTGAATTCCCATTATTATTATATTATAGAATGAAAATATCCAATTTTATATGGTTAAAACTGATATATAATGTATTTTTCTGTAGGATAATTTTGATAAATACTTTACATCTCATTTGAACCCATTTTTTACCATGTTTCAAGTGGTTTATTCATAAATTTTTCTCTTTTTTGAATGTGCAAACTAGTTTTCACCCATGTAATTTTTCATTTATTGTGAATTATAGATAACCCCTCATACCATATATAGGAGTGATGAACCAATATTAGATTCCATTATAATATAACATAATTTAAATATAATAATACTTTGATTTTTTAATTAAATCATTTATTTTATAGACAATTCGTTTAAAAAATAAAATATTGTCTTCACCATTATGTATTCATAATATTATATACCATTGATTACCAATTATATGTGAGGTGATATATTTATATATATTTTTAAAAACATATTATACTAATTATATAAAAAACATCAATGTAATTGTTTATATAAAAAATATACAATATTAATAGGGAAGTTTAATGTAAATAATATATTCAACATTATTAGTATCATTAACATTAGTCTTAGTAATCATAATTTTATGTCAAAAATGATGTTCAACTTATTAAATGATATTATCATGTGAATTAATATATGATATCCATTTTTATAAATTTATTTTATATAATTTATGGATTTTCCTTAAAATAAGCGAATATGATCTAATTTTAGAGTAAAATATTAATAACTTTTCCAAAAACATTACACATTGTTTATGAATTACCAATTAGTTTGTTCAAATGATTATATATAATTTATAAATATTTATTTTTATTTATTAAAAATTTCAAAAACTTTTTTTTATAGTTTTATTAAGATAATTTCATAAAAGTTACAGTATTATCAAAATTAGTATTGTTTTACTATTCACCTAAAAATAAATTATTTTAACAAAAATATCAAAACTTCACATTAAGATAATAATGACATGTTGAATTAAAAAATGTAGATAGTGTTGAAAAAAATAATGTTTTAAAAAAATTGAATGTATATAATATATATATATACCTATATTTGTAAAAACTACATTTAGTGAAAATTCCATTTTAGAGATTCAAGTGTTATAAATTATGATTTATATAAATTTATAACGATTTCAAATGATTCTATATAATATAGATTTAATTAATATCAAATTTTATTAATAATATTCATGTAATATGTCGCAAATAATTATAGTTTAGGGTTGAAGGTGAAGCAATATATCGATAATATTATTATTTAAATGAATATATATTGTATAATCATGGAATGTGAAATTCTTTGAGCACTAAATAATTTATTTTCCCAAAATTTTAGTGATCACTTAAAAATAATAATGCCTAAGGGTATATAATGATAATTAGGACTAATGATATAGATTTGTTGATAAAAAAATATCTTCATCATGGGAATGATGGGGTACCATATCTTTTGCATCATAATATACAAATATTATGATTCTCAACCATTTATTCCATTATTCCTCTATCGATATTTCGAAGCTGATTTTAGAAGAATATCTTCCAAAACTTCATTTTTCAGTTCCTAATTCCAACAAAATATAAAAAATTATTTTGAAAGGTTACAATTATATCAGGATATGTTATCATATTAATATAAAATATAATTCAAGAGATTTATTCACTAATGACACCATCATTTAAAACTCTAATGCTTTCATTTCTACTGTGACAGACTTTATTCGTCATATAATATTTTTATATCAACCATAGATGCATTATGATGTGTCCTCTCATACATCATTACATAATTACCTAAATCAATTATCATTTATAATGATTTATAGTGAGTATATCATTAACCAAATAATACACTCATGATGTTTCTTACTAGTGGTAAATACCCACTCCTCATGTACCATAGTTATGATTGTGTTGATACTCATACATCTTCTTTCAATGTTGTTAAACATTGGTTTATATGCTTCATAGTTGTATCCACTATATAATATCCACAAATAGATTTAATTTCTTCAATAACTTCACAATAGTTTTCTTTAAAAAATATCGAGATATTATCTTATTAATAGACTTATAACTTATACATATATATAGGGGTTTAATAAATGTTTTTTTATTATAATCCATAACAATTATATATTATCTTCTATAATTTAAATTTTTATCTAGACCATTTCATTTTTTATCAACCATTTCATATCAACAGTTAAATTATCCCCAATTAAATTCCTTACCTATAATGTTTTATAAAAGATGATATGATTTCATATATGAGTCCCTAGTAGATATAAACATCTGGATTACATGAAATAATAATAATACGTCATTATAATGTATTCCTCATATCTATTAGGTTTTTATTTTTAAAGAATTAAAACAAAACATTATCTAACCAACCCTTATATTTTTCAAATAATACAAATTCTTCCAAACAATATGACAAAATTATTATTCCATAATGATTAATTCAAATGTAATTGAAAATATCCAGATAAGATACTATGATATAAATATTATACATTGTTTTAATATTCCTAACATATAAAAATGGAAGCATATGAATTTGGTAAGCTAAAACACATGGTAATGGTTAACATATGTTATAACAATCAATGATCAAAATTGAGTATAATATTCAACAAACACATGATTCCCCATAGATATTCTAATAAATTATTCTTTAATATTAATATCTCATGATAACAAACTAAATAATTGGTCGGATATTTAGGACCAAACTCATCCTCGTCTATATATATTAGAGAAACTTGAAGTTAAATTTTTTTTTAAAAAAAAACCCATGAAAATAAAATGGGTTTCTTATTAATTTTTAATTAAATCATGGATCAAAAAAATAATAATTTCATCAATAATCATAACATAATACACACAAATAAAATAAACATATATACAATGATATTTAGTAACCTATTTGGTAAAAACCATTTAATCATTGTTATAATGAATATAGAATCTACTACATAGGAATAAAGGATATACACTTTTATTGATTATTTACAACAATAAAATAATTTAGGGAATCTAGGTAAAAAAAAAATTAATCATTGGATACATATATATAGTGCTCATTGAGTAATAGTATAAGGAAGAAAACCAGGTTTATACATATTGCATTGGCTGGGAAGAAAAATTTTGTAATAGACCATTCTTATAATTGATAATAAAATTTTAGAAATAATTTAGTGATATAATATGGATGGAATTATTTGAATAATATGTTATATCATACTTATCACGGGCCAAAATATAGTGAGCTAACTTGAAAAAATATTTGATTAAAAAAAATAACTTTCACAATATGAAATATCGTTGGAATATTGAAATAATAGTAAAAAGAATATTTTATAAATACTGATGAAAAATAATTTAATACATGAACCATGAAATCCTATCGATAATGTTTTATATAAAATAATAAAGGAGGTGGAAATATATGTTCACACAGAAATTCTAAAAGAGTTCCTTTAATTTAAAATGAACCTTATTTAATATATTAAAATGATTTTTTTGATAAATTAAAAATACTATAAAGGTATATTAAAATTAATATTTCGATTTTTTAGAAAAATATATTTATATCAATAATATTTAAAGATGAATATAATGTATGACTAAAAAAAATTCCCACACTATTATAAAAAATACATTTGTTGAAAACCAAAATAAAAAATAGATTGACAAACCATAAATTTATAAATTTTGTGATGTAATTATATAGGTAACATTATATAAATCATAATTGTTTTTTGATTACAAATAATAGTTTTTTTGAAGTAATAATTATGAAAATTACGGTAAATTAACAATAAAGCTAATGAGTATTATTCTCGACAATGATATATTTTTTCAAATGAACATTTATCAATGTAAAATATTGAAATTAAATGATCATTTTTCACTAGAGTAAGAGAATGTACCTTGAAATGAATTGTTATGATTAAATAAACCAATAATATATGAAATATTTTGAACCAGAATCATGTTTACTCAATGAATAGAGTTGAATATTTTTGGGCTACTCATATAGATGGTGAAACTGACCCAAAAAAGTATATAATATAAATCAATATGTGAATATGGTAATGTGTATAATATCATTTGAAAAATAATATAATTATTATATATAATTTTTTATATTTTTGAATCATATATCAAGTGGTCTGGAAATATATTGAAAATTGAGATGAAAAAAAGAATAATGTTATTATCTAGATATAATAGTTTGTAAAATGAATGGGGGACTTTCATCACCAAAAACATGAGGGGTTGAAAATATATTATAATTTTTATAATAATAATAACAACTGTATTATATATATCTCATCTAATATAATATTTAATCCATGTTACCAAAGAATATTAGTGTTCATGAAAAATGAAATTTTTCTCCTTTAGGAAGTAGAAACCAATTCCAATTTCCGATATACATTCATTTTGTTTTTCAGTGTGGATGGGAAGGAATATAGTAGGTATATTTTATTAATATTATACTGTTTCATTATAATTATTTCCTTGAGTTCATTATATTAATATATTTAGCATTATAATGTTAGAAAAATATTTATAGTAAAATGATAAGGATTAATTAATACTCTCTTTGGAACATTTAACATTCCCTTCAATTCTCAATGAATATTAATGGTTAAACCAAATTTATAGTTACTAGAGGATTTAGTTCATAGAAGCCATAACTATGGAAGTAAAAAATATAAATGTGTTGAATAAAATTCTGAAGGGATTGTAGATAATTGAATTTTAATAAGTGATCCAATTTTATAAGAAATAAAAAAGTGACTTTTTTGAATAACCATTTTTTTTAAATAATTAAATGACACAATTCAAGGTTTAATGGTCCGAAAATAATTATATATTGGATTTTTGGGTGATATAATTTTGAAATATCTACTACTAGTAATTTTATCATTTGTCTCAAATATGATTCATTTCATTTATTTTCAATTTTTTGTTTTACTGTTGAACTAATTATTACCAATGTAATTTAGGATTTCATAAAAATTAAAGATATCCCATAATACTAAATGTAGATTTGATTAATATAATTTTTTCCCATATAATATAATTAAATCTAATAAAAATAAAAATGAACATTTTATATTAAGATTATAAACATATAATAAAAAAATTTGCAAAAAAATGGTTTCACCATTGTAAATTATTAGCCTTATATGGATTCAATTACCAATTAAATGACTGAAATTATATTTTTTATATCTAAAAAAAATCAATAAATTCATTATATAAAAAATACTAGATAAAAATATCACAACATTAATAAATCCATTTGTTGTCAATATAAATTTTACCATTATCATGGTTATTAAAATTAATCATACTAAATATAAAATTATAAAAAAAGAATTATACTTACAATATTTAATAAATTTTTTATGTTGAAATAACTTATTATATGAACTGTAATATATATTGTTCCATATGTGATGTACACTATTTTAAAATATATGGTAATAAAAAATATTTTCCTAAAAAACTATTAAATCTATTTCTAAGACATTACACATAGGGATAATAAATTCAACATAGTATTCTGAAAGATTTATTTTTAAAAAAATAAAAATTTCATATATTTATTTTTAAAAAAAATTGAATTCATTCTATTATTATGTTAATCTATTAAAAGTGAAGGTATTAAAAAAATATATAGTTTTAACAATATAACTAAAACTATGTTATATTTTAAAAACAAATCAGAATTCACCGTAAGAAAATTATGAAATTATGAATTCCAAAATTATTTTCATTTTGAAAAATTAAAATTTTATGATTTTTAAATTTATCTTTTAAATAAACATACAATATAAAAATAGAAATGATATTAGTGAAAATGATCTTTTAATACTTCAAGTTTTCATTAAAAAATTTAGTATGCAGTTATAAATGTTTACCAAATTTTAATACACTATAGGATTTATTATTATTTTATTTTCATAATAAAATTTTTCTAAAAGGAATCGTAACATTGTTGTTTAGTTTTTTTGTCAAACAACCTATCAAAACTATATTTACTGAAATGAAAAAAATAAATTAAGAGGTTTGGGTGTGATATTCTCCACCAATAATTAAATTTCATCCATGAAATTTTAATAATGATATAAGAATAATAATACATGATAGTATATAAATATATTTATGAGACAAAATATAAAATATAAGATATAAAATACATTATTTATTATGGAAGACTATGTAAGATAACATTTCACATCAAATAATTAAATATTAATATAGGCAACCATTTATTCTAAATATTCATCAATAGGTACATCTTAGGAGTTTCCAGAGACATTACTTCAATATATTCAATTTCTACATCTAATTTTCAACTAAATATTTAAACAAAATGATTATCATAATATAAAAAATAATTATATTAAATTATAATATTATTGTGACTTCTCATACCTAATATTTCTTCTCTAAGGGTATACTATATTTAGCCTATGACAATTAAATTTAAACTATTTTACACTTTGTTCATTTTATAACACTCTTATTTAATTTTATGTTTCATTAATGTGTGTTATACCAAACTTGATTACCTATTCCAGTAATTTAATAATAAGTAAATATGTCGTAATGGTTTTTATTGAGAATATGATCAACCAAAGAATATTCAATGGGTTTGTATTAAATTTTTTGAATTATTAGGCTCACACATCATGCTCTTGAATGAATATTTCATTGATAATTAAGCAATCCTTCATATGGTGATTTCCCAAGGATGAATTTGTACCATAGACATATATACATGTTAGTAACTATAGAGGGATGTATTTTCATATATAACCACACTATATATACCTTTCCAAAACATTATAATTTTATATTGTACCTAGATTTCTTCCATAGGATTATCCATTAGGGTTTTACTAAAGATATATTGTTATATCCTTTAATTATCAAACTTTACCTCAATACTAAAGGGTTATTTATACCATTTAAATTATTATAAACCTTATGTTATCGACTATTATTGTATCCTCTAAAACACCCTAACCTATAAAGTTATCTAAAACATAATCAGATACCAACTATGAAAACTAAAAACTTGTGACCATTTCAATTATATGACATTAATGAAATATTGAATTATAATACATTCTCATGATCTTTTTAGTTAATAGACATTTAGGATTATGATAAAATAATAAAATAATTAAACCCTATTCTTTTTCAACTAATGAAACATTTTTTATTATATAAGTAAAAGGATGATCTATAAAAAGTCTAAAATATCCCCAAAAAATAATTACACATAAATCAATATTCTCAACATTTCATACTTTATTCTTATCTTCGTTACTTAGAGAAATGGAAACCTATCAGAGGGGTGATCTAAAAAACTCAATAAGGATAAATCTAAGATATATAGATCAAATATAAAAGATAGTTATAATATGATCATATTAACATAATAAGGATAAAAAATAAATATATCCCCTTTAAATCATAGATTAGAAGTCAAAGAATATATAAGGGGTAATGTAAGAATACCTCATGAAATTTATTAATTTCATTGAAAAAGGGAATAATAATATAATTATTGACAATGAAAAGCATTAAAAAACATAAATTGGTGAATCACACAAATTCTATCAATTTTGACTAAAAATTCCGTTGTACCTTTGTATACATCACATTTCAGAGTCAAACACATGAACCAAAACATTCGATCAACTAAATTCTGGTTCACATACACATCACGACATATTTGACCAATGATTTTGAAGGAAATCAAGGACCCCAACCATTAACCTCTATATATATGAGTTTCACATGAAATAAATCATTTAATATAGGAAAAATACATAAGTAAATAAAATGGGTTTCGTATACTTTTCAAATGGATACATGTAAATAAAACATTTATGATTTGATCAACAATCATAAATTAATATTCCTATGAAAGATAAATAAAAATCCAAATAAATTTAGAAACATCAAATTTAAAACCCTTTAATCAACTTAATTAATCAAATGTTATTTATAACAAATAGATAAAAGGAATATAGTAATATAAATAATTTCACAAATTAATTGATCTATTAAATCTCTGTGAACACCCATAGAATCAAAACATGGAAATATAAAGTGTTAATTGTTGAATGGTATTTAATAAAGTAAAATTATTATAAAAAATAGATGGTTAGTAAATAAAAAATAGTTTTGAATAATTAATATGATATAAAATATCATTTATTTATACATATAAGGAAAGAAGGTATACGATATCATTTTAATAATAAATTATATCAATTATTTGATATGTTAATGGATAATATCCTAGATGAAAAAGTAACACCCAATGGTTTTAAAAAAATTGAAATGTGTGAAACTTTGTTTTAAGTAGATATTTATAACTATCCATTAAACATAATTTTGTTGCTTCTATGTTTTGAATTTTGATAAACAGTTATCTAATGTTGTGTTCAATATGTTATTTAGAATCTAAAGGAACCAACTTATTTTCCATGTGAATTGTAACATAACATTGTGAATAGAAATATTAATAGTAATATGTACATAATGAATTGGAAATTTTATTATTATTTTATTTTCTTAAGGATTTTGGATAATCCCATCGTGGATAAATTTTCAGTATGATAGAAAAGAAGTTATGGTTTTAAAATTATTTATTTTTTAATTATGTATGATTTTATTTAAAAATAGAATTTATAATATTTAAATAAACAATTTCAGAAAATTGGACTTCATTTTTGAATTCTACATGTCGAAAAATGTTTAGGGTACTATTTTGGGATTTTTCTGAAATAGTGGTTTTTTCGGTGAATAATTAAAATACAGTTTTGATTTTTGGTTTGTTAATGACATCATTAAAGATGTAATCAATATCATTGACATGTGTACAGTAAACTAAGATTTTAATATTCCCAAGTGGCAAATACATTGGGAAAATAACATGGGAAAGACCATGGTTTTAAAAATACCACTAATGAGGTGTCCCATGGAAATTATTAAAATATTCCTTTACTTTTTCAATTAGTACCAACCCATTCCATCATTAACATCATTAAAAGTTAATCCCCATTTAATATTTGGCTTCCTTACCTCCCTATTAGTCCTTCCATGGTTTTCCAAATACCATATTATCCTAAACATCATTTTTTGTCAGTTACTCTACAAGGTAACAGAATTATCAACCACTTTTTTTCCATTCAAGTTCTCTTTTATGTGTCATAACATTATAGTTTCCTAACCATGTTCTTATTTCTTTCTTATTCATTGATTTTTTTTGTATTATGATTCATTTATGGATGGGTGACCCATGTCCTATCTCTTTTTAATATTTCCTAAAATAATGTTGCATAGTTTTTAGGCTGCCAAATTTTTGTAATGGGTTTCTCAATTATTCTTTTATTTTGATTTTATTTCTTTTCATATTCTTTCCTCGTCTCCTATTAACCAAGGGTCATGAAAACTGTAGATATCATTTTTATTTTTGATGTTATCATGTTATTGGAAAATTCATCATCGTTCTTCTCCTCCTCTCCCACTTATTCATGGAATAGAAACATTGTCTCTCATGTGTCAAATTACTGACATCATGGACGATGTGATTTTAATTTTCATTAATTATTTAAAGACTAGCCATGAAACCATTTTTCTAGTTTAAACATGTTATAATATATATTTTGTGTCTCATCCATGGTTCTGTAATTTTTTTACTCATTGATTTAATTTATATGAGAAAATGATGTCATTATTATCAAAGAACCACTATAATGATCTAAAATAACATCATTACTCTTTTAACATATGAATCGTCCTCAAATAAAAAATCAAAATGATAAATGGACTAAATTATGGTATATAAAATATTTAAATACCTTTCCAATACAATTCTCTAGTTTCACTTCCAATCGACAAGAATATCAATCATTAACCAATCATAGAAAAAATGTAAAGAAATACCCCAAAAAATGAAAAAAAACAGAATACTAACAAATGAAGGATGAAATGTTGTAATAAAATGAACATTTTAGATATTATAAATATGGATATGTTTCTGTATGATATTAATAACACTCTTATAACCATTATACATGAAATTTAAACACATTTTACATTAGAAGAACCCTAGGTAAGGGATTTCATAACCCGATTTCTATTTGTGGGGTTAACAATATTCTTTATTCATTATGTGGTATTAAGATTATTTGTGTGATAAATTTTTGAAAATATTATGTTGTATTATTTTTATTTAAAATTTATAAATGTATAATTTAAATTCTATTAATTTTCACTCCTATTATATTGTAATGGACTTTCCTTTTAAATTTTTTTTAAAACTCACTTTAATAAATTTCAATAGGGTTATTATTTTCATATATTTGGAATGAGTAGTTTCTCCTAATTTGAAGATATATTATTACCATGATATGTTCCTTGGAAATTAGATTTGTTTTATTTATCACATTATAGTAGAAGATAAGTTGGGTTGAGCCCATTTATAGCTCAAGATATGTCGGGTTGATCCCATTATAGCTCAAGATTTGACGGGTGAGCCCCATTTTTGTTCTCCAATGAAATTGGTGCTTCGGTGATGGATGTTGACCAAAAGCTTATTAAATATATAAGGGATAATGTAAGAGTAATATTGTAAATATGTCTGAAGGAAACAACATGAAGGTACTATGCATTTGAGTTTTTATGATATGGGTTTTATTGGTTTTTATGTTATCATGTGAATAACACATTCTATTATTATATCCCTTACTAAGGTTTATACTCATCCCATTTATTTAAATTTTTTTATAGGATATAAATATGGATAAGAGAAATAAGGGTTTCATGTTGTTTGATATGGAGTGTTGTCAAAGAAATCATGCATTTAGTTTTAATGTATTCAATTTTGAAAAAAATGGAAACTGTTTTTAATAGTGTCTTCTATGTATGAATGTTGTTTGTTATGTATGTATGTTATCCTACTTATTTATTAGTATAATCTCGAAAAGATATTAAATGTGTAATAATGTATTTCCTTGTTTAATACTCAATATTAAGTAACATTTTAAGGCTGATTCGTTAAAGTTGGTATCAAAGGTTAGTTTATAGAACATTAGGTTTTGGGATGATATAATAGAATATAATAAATGTTTTTTAATCTTAAGTAATTTGAAATGTTTTATAATTTAAATATTACCATGTTTCATCATCTATGTTATGTTTTTATAGTATGTTTTTCCGTAGAAAAAATATGAAAATAGATGTAGGAACGCACCAAGACACTGAGGTCTGTCCGAATCTACAGCCCAAAATAGTGGGATTCAAAACCGAGATATTTGTGACAATAATGGATTAGCTGACTCAAGCGATAAAAGACAGTGGTAAACCTTCTAGAGAGTAAATTGATAAACCACGAAGAAATATGTCTTTTTTGGAGTATTTTATGATTCAACATCCTCCATCTTTTAGTAGAAATACAGATCCAGTGATAGCAAAATGATGTATCAATATTCTATAAAAGTTATTTGATGTCATGGGATGTTTCGAACACAAAACGGTAATACATGAAATTTATTGTTTTGAAGGTGAAGTCGATCGATGGTGGTCTCTAGTTTAGAAAACGAGAGAGTGATATGATCATGAAATTTTGGAATTGGATGATTTTAAGAGTCTATTTTTTGAATAATATTTTCCCAAAACTCTTCGACATAAAATGGAGAAACAATTCCTGGAAATGAAATAGGAAGATGATGATTTTGTGGCTGCATATAAAGCCAATTTTACAAGACTATCCAGGTGAGTACTATATTTTAATCGGGATTTTGAATGTAAAATTATTATAATTTACTCTGGTTGGAAATTATTTTTTCGGGATGCTCTTTGGACTCATTAGAGTTTAAAATATATGAGAATCTTGTTCATGGTATTAAAAAAGTTGAGATGAAGTTTGATGAAATATATTTGCATATTGATGAAAGGAATAATAAGTGATCAGGTTGGCAGTCAATGTGGATGAACTCATCAAAGAAGTTTGGAGGTAAGAAAGTTTATTTCCATTCTTGTGAAAAGTGTGGTAAAAGTAATCCTAGTTAATATCTTGTAAATTATGGTAAATGCTACTAATGTGGGATGTTTGGAAAAATGTCTCATGAGTGAAAAAAAATGACCTAAACAATAATGAGAAGCTGATGGAGAGATGATTGAATTATAAATAATCGCGTCATTTTGCTAATGTTTGTCAGATGCTAGTTAGTCATAAAGGGAATCAACCATATTGGAAGAATAAGGGTTCAGTAAAATCAATTTCACCCACTTCAGTAGATGTTGACCTGTCAAATGAGGTGGAATCATGTACTTTTCTTTTTTTTTACAAATTTCAAAAATTTGTTGTTTGATTTAGGGTCAACACATTCATTCATTTCTATGAAATTTTCAGAAAATTTGTCAATTCAACCTCATGAAATGAAGTCAGATCTCATGGTAAAAAAAACCTTGTGGAAAAATTATTGCAAAAATAAATTATATGAATATTCATATCCTTGTCCGTGGAAAGAGTATACCTGAGACCCTTGTTGTTTTGAATCTAGTAGGTTTTGATGTTATTCTAGCTATATACTGGATTTTTTTCATGCTAAGATATATTGCAGTGAATAAAGAGTTTTTTTCAGAAATAATTTTAGTTTTTGTACATGAATAGTCCCATAACCTTAATATCATATCTGGAAGCCAAGGAACTTATTATGGATGGAAATAAACGTTATCTTGCTCATAGTTTTTAATATAAGGGAACTATCCATATTAATGAATTACTAGTCATAAATGAATACCTAGATATTTTTTCCTAATTATTTACCTAGTTTTATTCCTAATCGATATGTTGAGTTTCATATTAACTTAGATCTTCATGATAAGAAAATTTTAAATCCTCCTTATCGAATGGCCCAAATGGATGTTCTGGAATTAAAAATGTATTTGAATGAATTATTATATAAATGATTCATCTGACCTAGTACGTCATCATGGGGTGCTCTAGTATTGTTTCTTAAAAAATGATGGTTCAATAAGACATTACATTGATTATAGATCCTTGAATAACATTAAACTTAATATCAATGATCATTTTCCTTATACTAATGTTTTGTTTAATTATCTCTAGGGAGAACAATATTTTTTGAAGGCTAACCTGCTTTTAGGGAACCATAAGTGGAAAGTAATGGATGAAGACATCTCGAGGACGGCGTTATGAACTAGATTTTGTCATTATGAGTTAGTATTTATGCCTTTTGTGTTAAACAATGAACCTACTATATTTAGGGATATTATAAATAGATTATTTCCTTAGTTCATGGATAAGTTTGCGCTTGTAATTGTTGATGTAATTCTCTTATATTCTAGAAGTCAAGAGAAGCATGAAAAATATATAAGGGTTGTTTTTCGATCAGTAAAAGGAAACAAACTATATAGAAAATTCAGAAAGTATGATTTATTGGTTACATAATATTTCTTTTCATTGGAACATTGTAAATAAAGATGGAATAATAGTTGATCCTACAAAACAAAAGTGGTTGATGAATGGACAAGGCCTACAAATGTTACAAATATTCGTATTTTTCATGGATTAGTAGGTTAATGTCGACAGATTGTTTAAAACAATTCACTGTTATCTATCCCACTAAATAAGTTAACACGGAAAGGGGTTAAATTTGTTTAGAAAGTAGAAGGTGATGCCTGTTTTCTGGAACTAAAGAATAGACTGGTGAATTTTCCAATTATGGAATTACCTTCCCGAAATGGTGAGTTTGTCATATATAGTGATTCTTTGTTGATGGGAATTGGTTGGGTCTTGATGAAGAATGATCAGTTAATTGCATATGATTCATGAAAACATTATCCTTATGAATTAAATTATCCAACAGAAGATTTAGAATTGATAACTATGGTTTTTAATTTAAAAATTTGGAGACATCATTTATACAGTTCCATATGTCCAATATATATTGACCATAAAATTCTGAAGAAATATTCACTCAAAAATAATTAAATATGATACAGAAATATGGCTTGAACGGATAAAAGATTAAATTTTCATGAACAATAACCATCCAGGAAAATCAAACAATGTGGCTGATAACTTTAGTCAAAAACATCATGCATTGTTAACCATGCTACCTTTCAAATATGATCCATTTATTAATTATTTGATGAATTTTGACATAGAAGTTGTTGTTACATGGAATACATCTGTTTTGTTTCAGGCTTTAGTGCAGTAATCAATATTTGACATAATTAAGCAACCACATAAGGAAGACCATGAGCTACAGAAAAATGTAGATTTGCTTAAAATGGGTAAGCCTCCAGAATTTATCCTTGATAAAGAATGTGTATTAATATTTTAAAAAAGGTTGTGTATGACTTGGGATTCCTAGTTGAAGAATGATTTCTTTATGAATATCATAGTTCTTCATTTTCTATTCATCCTAGCAGTACTAAGATATACAGAGACCATTAAGAGTATTATTAGTGGGTTGGAATGAAAAGATATATTGTAGAATTTACCACAAAATGTTTGGCATGTTAATAGGTTAAAGTTGGGTGGTAGTAACCGAACTAGATATTTTAGCCTTTTCCAATGCCAAATTGGAAATTGGAGAATTTATCCATGGACATTGTGGTAGGACTACCATTGAATTCTTGAGGAAAAAGTTAGATTTGGGTTATTTTTGATTGGATGATAGAATCTTCACATTTTATTTTTATTAGAGATACAATCTAGTTGGATCATATTTCATGACTATAACTCCATGATATTTCCCATATACATAGTGTTCCTATATCTATTGTATCTGACTGGGATCCCAAGACCACTTCAATATTTTGGAAGAGGATTCAGAAGTTTTTTTCCCTGAAATTAAAATTCAGTACAACTTCTCATCCTCAATTAGATGGGCCGTTAGAATAAATAATTTAAGAATTAGTGGATATTATTCGATCTTTTTCAATGTACTATTAAGGAAGTAGGGATCAAAATATTTCTTTATTTGATATTTCTTATAATAACAGTTTTCATTCCAGTATACAGATGACACAATTTGATGCTTTTTTATGGGAAGTAGTGTCAGACTCCAGCATTTTGGGATTAAGGCAGCGAAATAATGTTGATGGGTATTGAATTTTTAGAATAAGTGGTTGAGAAGTGAAGATGATATAGTATCACATGAGGAAATATTATAGAAGGTAGAAAAGTTGTGCACATGACAGAAGGAGAGGCTTCTATTTCGAGGTTGTTGACCATGATTTCCTTAAAGTATCTCCTTGGAAAAGTGTGGTGCATTTTCATAAGAAAAGGAAGCTATGTCTGTTGTTCATGAGTCCTATAGAAATCCTAGAGAATGTTTGACCAGTTGCATACCGAGTAGAATTTCCATCTCGTTTTTCTCAGGTAAAAAATGTTTTTCATGTTTTGATGTTGAGGAAGTATGTATCAGATTCTACACATTTTATGAGACAAAAAGCAGTTTAGTTGGAAGAGAAACATTCTTATAACGAGAAACCAGATCTGATTCTTGATCGATATGAACATGTATTTATGAATAAGTTAATCTACAAGGTAATTGTTTTTTGGAGAAACAACATGGTTGAGGAAGCAACATGGGAGTCTGAAAATGCTATGAGTGAAAGGTACCCTCACTTGTTTCATATGTAAAAAATTTTCAAAGAATAAATTTCTATAAGGTGGGGATAATGTAACACCCCAAGGTTTAAAAAAATAAATGTATTGTGTGTATCATTGTTTTAGGTATATATTTATAACTATCCATTTAACATAATTTTGCTGCATCTATGTTTAGAATTTTCAAAAAATAGTTATCTAAAATTTTGTACAATAAGTTATTTGGATTTTGATGGATCCAACTTTTTTTTGGTGAATAGTAACATAACATTGTGAATATTAATATGAATAGTAATATGACCCTAAATAAAAGTGAACTGTATTATAATTTTATATTCATAAGTCTATAAGATAAGAACATCTTAGTTCATTTTCCAATGTGATATAAAAAAAGTTATAGTTTTATTTTTTTTATTGAATTAAGTGTGCTTTTATTTAAGAATTAAAGTATTGATATTTGAAAAATTATTTTCTGAAAATGGCCTTCAATTTTGAATTACACATTTCATAAAATGGTTAGGTTAAATGTTAGTGATTTTTCTAAAATAGTTGATTTTTTTAAATAGTAAAAATACAGTTTCGAGTTTTGTTGTGTTAAGGACAACATAAATGATTTAATAATGTTGTAATAAATATTTTCGACTTAGGTAAAGTAAACAATGATGTGAGGTGTCCCATCTACCTAATACCTTGAGAATATATAATGGGCAAACCGATGGTTTTCCAAATACCACTAATGAGGTGTCTCTTGGAAATTATTAAATCATTCCCTCATGTTTTCATTAAATACCAACCCATTACTTCATTAACTTCAATCCAATTTTATCCTAATAAAATATCTAACCTCTTTACCTCCCTAGTAGTCCTATCAAGGTTATGGCAAGCCCCCATGGTCCCAACTCTCATGTTTTTGGAGTTACTATACAAGGTAAGTGAATTCCCAACTTCTTTGTTTTTTGATTCATGTTCTCTTTTATGTGGTATAACATTCACGTTTCCATTAAATATTCTTATTTACTTATTATTAATTATATATACTTAATTATTATTCATTTTTGGATGGGTGTCCACTGTCCCCTCACTTTTTATTATTTTCTAAAACCATGTTGCATAGGTGTTAGGATGCAGAATTTTTGTAAGGGATTTCTCAATTATTATTTTATTTTGAGTTCATTAATTTTCTTATTCTTTCCTGATCTCCACATACCCAATTTTCATAAAAGATACATAGATCATGTATATTTGGGATGTTCTCATGTTCATGGAAAATTCAACATCATTATTATTATCCTCTCACCCATATTTAATGAACAAAAGCATTGTGTGTGATGAGTCTAATTACCAACATCATTGAGGATATGATTTCAATTTGAATTAATTATTTTAAGTCATTTCAAGAAACTATTATGATGGTTGAACCAGGTTATAATATATTTATTACTTCTTATACTGGGTTATAGAATTATTTTTTTACTTATTACTTTAATTTATAAGACAAAATGAGGCCGTTGTTATCAATGAACCGCTAATATGATCTAAATGAACATCATTAATGTTTTAACTTATGAATCATCCTCATATCAAACCTAAAAATTATAAATGGTATAAATTGAGGTACTGTAACTATTTATATATGTTTCCATTCAAATTTTGTAGTTTTACTTCCAATCTACATGAATATCCATAATTAACCAATCATGGAATACATGTATAGAAAACACCCGAAAACAATCCAATGAACAAAATAATTAAAAAAAATGGTAAATTGATGTAATGAAATGATAATTTAAGATATTATAAAGATTTATATTTTTATGTAAGAGATTTAACCATTATACAGGATGTTTAAACACATTTAAAGTAAGAAGAGCCCGAGGTAAGTGAATTCTTAATCAAATTTTCATTCGTCGTGTTAACCATCTTCTCCATTCATTAAGTTGTTTTAAGATTATGGATGGGATGAATTTTTTAAAATATGATTTTTTGTTATAATAATTTATTGTGTATACACATATCCTTTCAATTCATTTAATCCACACTCCAATTATATTTTAAAGGCCTTTCTTTTTAAATCCTTTCAAAACTCCATTTAATAAATTTAAAAAGGATTGGTTTTTATGTGTATGGAATGAATATTTTTATCCTAATTTCCAAATATATTATTACCAAGATATGTCCCATTAACATTATTTATGTTGGGTTGATCCCATTTTAGATCAAGATATGTTGGTTTGAGACTCTTTATAGCTCATGAAATTTTGGTTTGAGCCCTTTATAGCTCAAGAGATGATGGGTGAGCCCCGTTATAGCTCTCCACTGCTTTGGGTACTCCGGTGATGGAAGATGAACAAATGGTCTTTCTATATATAAGGGTGAATATAAGAGTGATATGGTAAATATTACCCAATGCAACAACATGAGTATACAATGCATTCAAGTTTTTATGATATGGGTTATATTGGGATTATGTTATCAATTGACTAGTGCTTTCTTTCTTTATATCACATACTGAATTTTATAATCATCCCATGATTAAAAAAATCATAGTAGATAAGGATGGGTAAAAGAAATATAGTATTTGTGATGTTTGATATGGAGTGTTGTCAATGAAATCATGATTTATGTTATAATGTCTTATATTTTGAAAAAATGGAATCTTTTTTTAATAGTTTACTCTTTGTATGAATGTGGCATGTAATGTATGTAGGTTATCCTAATTCAATAAAACTATAATTCCAAAACGATCCTCAATGTTTAATAATGTATGTTCTTGTTTAAAATTCAAGATTAAGTAAGATTTTAAGTGTGGGTCCTTATAGGAAAACACATTTTATGAGTTTTAGAAAAAAAATAACTTTAGTAATTTTAAATATCTATTATATTTTGAAACCATTTTAATAATAATATTTCTTTAATCCTATAGAAAATTAATTTCTTTTAAAAAAACATGAAAAAATATATATAATGTTTCATAGAAAATATCAATGGTGTAGGAATGATATTTATTTTGTAAAAACATTCAAATAGATTCACATATCATGAAACGAACCACATAAGAAACTATAAAATGATTTTATTTTAAAATATTTGAAAATAATTTCAAAGTAGTTGAAAAATAAATTTTCAATTTATTTTTTAAAATTACTATTATATACAATAAGGGTAGATTAAATGATAAAATAAAAGTAAATATTAAATTCATTTTTATGGAATTAATAATACCATTGTAGACAATCCGTATAAAAACGAGTAATGAAATAAACTTTGTAAAAGAAGAGACGTGAAATATGAAGGTGAAATTGGAAAATTGTTACTCAGTTATAAAGGATAACATTGATGGGAATGTAAAATATAAACTATGAGATGATCATATTATAATATAGGATGATATTCATTATGAACAATGATATACATTTTGAGTGAAACAATTTATCATAGTATGGTTTTTGAATTAAAATGTAAATTTTCACCATATTTTGAGAATTTAACATAATATAAAATATCTATGGGAGTAATTAATCATCTTTTAAATATGTTCATGAAGATTCCTTTTATCTCAATAATGCTAATTGAGTTAACTAATACACTAACAATAATGGTAATGTAAGAATGGAAAAACAAGATTGGAATGTTTTAAAATGTACTTTATATTATCACGAAATTAAATATATTATATATAATTAAATTCAATATTTTTGTTAATACAACATATATGATAAATTATTTTTAACAATATCAATCATGACTACATGATTTGGTAACGATATAGTGAAACCCCTACCCTTTTCCTGATTCACATTGTGGATGTGCAGAAATTATATAATAATAAGTTTAATATTATCAGATACCATATTAAGAACCTTATTTATGTTTATTTCATTTATTAATGAATATTTATTGAAATTTCTATTTATTTTTTATATATTTAGTTCTAATCTTTTTTATTTTTCTTGAATATCGATCCTATGTCATCTTATTCAAATATTTAAGCGATTAGGATGATATTTTAATAATAAGAAAAATTAAAAATAAAAATTTTATAAACCCATTAAAAATATTACTTAATTATTAAATTTTATAGTTTTATTATTTAATTCCTCATATTCATACATGATATATTTTTATAACATAATTATTGTATGTCATTTACCCTACCCAATGAATAACATTTTTTAACTTGATGATTGTGTATGGTGAAGAATGTTTGTGATCTCATTATAATAGATTAAAACTAATATTATTTATATTTTCTAAAAAATTGTATTTATATTTCATGGGTTTTGGATATATTATGTAAATCAAGACTAAAGTGAAAAAATATTTAAATTGTGTTATGTAGTATGTAAAGCCCAAAATTACCATTTTCATTTAACAATGTATGATGGGGAAGAAAGTGATTAAAATTTTTTATATAATAATTATTAATATATATAATATATTTCACATGTATTATTTAAATAAATCCATATAAATATTGAAAATTGGAAGTATTGAAAATTGTAGAATGTCGATATGTGGTTGTTGTAGTCTGAAAAAATGAAAGATCAACATTTTTTGGTAGTTCTATGTTGAATGGAAGGAATAAAAAATACCTTTTTCCAATAATATATAATATATTATGTATCAAAATTATAATTTGATATTAATATTACTGGGGTTATGATAAGTATGTAAGAAAAATATTATGAATAAAATGATGATGATTATGTAATACTGACTTTTGATCATTGGAATTTCTCTTAAATATAAAATTAGAAATCATGGGATTAGGGTAACTTATAGTTAATGAGGGAATTATATAGTAAAATGTAATTATAGTATACAAAAATTGTGTCGTTTTTTCATGGAAATTTATAAGGGAAATTGGTTCATCAAAAATGTGTATGTGATCACATTTTATGAGTGAAGAAAAAAGAACATTTGTGAATATACGTGTTACTTGAAAAATTGGAGGACACTATTCAAGGGAAAATGGTTATGAACTGAAAAATGTTTTTTATTAAATTTAAAAACTGATAAAACCAATCAATGGCCGAGTCACCCTCATGGGGGAAGAAAATGATGAAGACCATGCATATTCCCTTGAAGAGTACACTTTCACTCAATAGGGAGTGAGTCAAGACTATTGAAAACCACTAGGTCCTCTTCCTGTCTACCCATGCAAACCACCACATTTGCTGTGAAGTTTGTCTCCCTCCAACTGTGATGGATCATCATCCTTTGATTAATATCCAAAATGCATATGCAAATAAGTTAGGTCAACACCCAAGGCATTGAATGACCCCCTTGGATATCTTTAACAATAACTTTGGAATCAGATTCAATCTTTGTCACGTGAAATCCCATACATAACAAACCCTTAAACTTGAATGAATAGCCCATACATCCTCACCACGCGAGTTTCTAGGATAATAAAGAGTATTAAACCCATGTAAAAATCATCCCCGAACATCACGCCCTACAGCCCATAGGATTCCATCCTTTCAAGAACTATCAACATTTAGTTTAAGCCCATCAGTAGGAGGTTCCCATTTAACCCAATGAACACACACCCTACCCTCGCACCAGGGAGTGTTAATGAAATTTTATATCATTGTAGAGGTTTGGCCACCATAAGAATCGAATCTATATTAATAATAAGAGACTTTGAATATATATTCATGAATAACAGCGAACAGATGGAGACGATCTAGACATGGTTGTGGGTCTCCCAGATAGTACAACATATCGGGTATAAGATAATGGTCGGCACCTTGTTCTCTGTGGTTCGGTTATTAGTTCTCTGATACCAGGAGTCCATGAAGCCATGAAATGGTAAATAAATGGCATCCTTGCATGGGTGGGGAGAGAAGAATTATCAGAGGTTCACAGCCAAGGTACTCAAAACAAAAATAGAATGTTATCTCCACCATTGAACTCGAACTGAAAAAGCATCGAGATGCCACTAAGATTCCCTTTCATTGCATGTTGTAATTAGTTGGAATTTCCTTTTTTATAATTCTATAAACCAGGAAATTCATTTTATTAGGTATCTCATTGCACCATAATGTCAGTGGTCTTTCATCCTATGTAGCCTCGGTATGAAGTATAACCCTATAATACCATGAATTGAAACTACCCGAACTTGATCAAATTAAACATCATTAATTGGGGGTGTCTTTCATAAGAATACATTCGAAAAACACCATCGGAGTAGGATTATACAATGCATGAATGAGATCATGATGATCACTGGCTTCGTTGAATGAAATGTTCAAGGAGAGATAATTTTGGAAGATCAACTTCCCTCCCGACCAATCTAGTTCCCCAAAGTTGTAACCCCCTTTTCTGACGATCGATCACATATGTTCTTTGAGATGCTAAAGGTTGTAAAACATGCAGCTCTCCAGGTCCATGGAATGAGAACCATGATCTCCTAGAGCTCTTCCAAATCGAGTTCTAATGATTTTTTCACATAGAGACTCCCCAACTAGGATCTCCCAAGCTAACCATCCCTATATGCCCAAAATGGATTCTAAGATATCCCGGAACCCAACACCCCCTTCGGAGACCTGTTTAGCCAGGTGATGCAAAAAATCCTAGTTGTAGTTTCCAATTTGATTAGAATACCATTTAAAATTATTGAGCATTCTCTCCATTTTTCCCACAAAATTTTTCAATGGATTTATAATTGGGAAAAAATGCATCAGAATAGAGCTGAGAAAGCTGTTAATAAATGTAACCCACCCTTCAAAAGACATTAACCTATTTTTTCAGTTAATATCATACCCATAAGGCTGTTAATAATCTCATCAGAGTGTTTTTCTTGATGATACCACTTGAGATCGGGGCACCGAGGTATAGGATTGGCAGTTGTCTTTGAAGACAGCTAATAATATCTTACAGTTCTCTATAACACATTCCAGAGAAATGATTGATATAAAAACATGACCCTTCGAGTTACATATATTATTCCCACTCAAGTGACCATAAAGAGAAAATATCTTCATGAGATTGAGGAAGGACCTATGCCTGCCATTGGTGAAAATCAAAATATCATCCGCAAACATCAAATGGGAAATATACTTCATACCCTGCCGATAGTGATTCAGATGTGTCCTGCCATTCTCCAAGATCGTATTCAGTTTTCCAAACAACATATCTTGTTCCATGATAAAGAGACATGGTGATAAAAGGTATGGACACCCCAAACTGATTTAAAATTATTAAAAAACTTTCCTATCAAAGAAATAGAGAGTCGTGGTAAAGTGTAGCACCGGAAATAGATATCGCAAAAACACTCCTAGAACTTGATGTTACTCATAATATGGAAAATTAATATCCATTTGATATTATCCTATGCCTTGTTCATACCAACATGGAGAGTTTTTTTGGACCCAACTGAATACATGTGTAGATTATTCACAAGTTCACCGGTGATGTCATCTGCACCTTGAATGTTCCTCCCTGAATAAATCCTTGTTATTCTCTTGAGATTAACTTGGGGACAATCCCACCAAGCCTTCCATAAATAATCATATCCAAAATCTTATAAGATGAGTTGCAAAGGTAGATAAGACATTAATAGGATATGAGAGTGGGATTATTAACCTTCAGAATGTGGACCATCCTCGAAGAACAAATGCTTTTATTCAAAGCACCTCCACTTAATAAATCTTTTACTACCTCAACCACTTGGGGTCTAACCACACCCCAATCTGCCACATAAATGGAAGAAGGAAAACCATTCATCCTGTGAGAAAATTCTTGAAGTATTATCAAGACTGAATCTCTAATTTCATTCTCCATAGTGAGTATGATAATAATTGAATTGTACATGTCTTTCTCCAGATGGGGGATGCATATCAAGAATCCCTCACCATACAAATCATTTCGATCAAAAGAAAATAAAGGCTCTCATGTTAAGAGACCTTCAAAGAGGTCCAAGTCCATTCTGCCTGCAACATCCCTATCAAGGGTGTAGTTCCCATTGCCAACGATTAGGTTAACCTTCATGCTCCCCTTCTTCTTCAGGCATGTATGATAGAATACGTTATTATGATCACCTTCCCTTAGACATCTCACCCGATACAGTTGTCTATAACCTCTCTCGATCTATAGATGTTTTTCAGTAAGGGATGTTGGCTTATCACATATAGAAGTAAAAGAGTAGTCATCTCGGTGTTAGGGGAATCATTGAAAATTTCCCATTCAATGAATCCCCTTACACTCTGTTAAATTAATGTTTAAAAAAATCATTTCATTATTTTTATATATTTTTACATTAGAAATTGTTTTCAATGTACCGTGGTAAATAGTTTCACCAGCGAAATTCATTATTTTAAAAAACCAGTAATCACATATAAATAAATTTATATATGATTAACCTATATTTTATACTGAGAAATTAATTATAATTTTTATGTAAAATAAAATCAACTTCTAAATTACAACATTAAATATATAGAGAATTTAATTATAGAGAAATTTTGTTATCAGCATTTGGTAGACCTAATTTTATATGACATAGATTATAAATTAAATTAGAGATAATATATTTTAATATATGTTTGAAAATAATTTTGAATTCATTATATAAAATATATTAATTAATTTTATTATATAATAAATACACCGCAATTATAAAAAACAACATTTTAAATAACACTACCGCAATTATACTACTCTATAACATTAATCATACTAATTATAATTATATGACCTAAAATTAAATTAACCTTATTAAAAAATATGATATTTATCATCTAAAATATAATATTAATTTCTATATATTTATTTTATAAAAATGTTGGAAACTCAATATTAATATTAGTGACTAAAAAATTTCATAGAGTAAACCATTAATTTTTCATCCAAAACATTACACATGTTTTCAATAAATTAACCATAGTATTTTCAAAAAAAATATTTTTTTAATTATATATTTTTATATATAAGTGTTTTTAAAAAAATTATTAATTATTTTAGTATGATTATATTAAAAAAATGTTAATATAAGAAAACATTTTATTTTATATATATTGATGAAAAAGAAATTACTTCTGAAAAAATCATAAATAATCACCCTAATTTAATTAAAATTGTATTATTCAAAAATTAATTTAATTTTATAAAAGATTAATTCTTCAATTAATAAAATTTTCTTCTAAAATAATGTAAAATTTAATAAACCTAATTTATTTGAATTTTTTTTAAACATTCTGTGTTTTCAATCAAATTCAATATGAGTTTTCAATTAATAAAAAAATTTATTTACTAGAGGATTTATTATTCATAAATTTTCATAATAATAATCACTTAATATTCCACATCATAGTTTAGTTTGGTGTTTCATGTGAAAATAGATTTCATCTTCATACTTATTTTAAAAAATATATATAATAAAATCTTATAGTGTTGCATATACTGACCATTTCAATTCTCTTTAGAAATAATTTAGTAAACAAATCCAAAAAAATTAAATGATAAAGTAAATAACGCACTATACAATATTAAAATAAATAAATGTTCCCAAAAAAGTATCATTAAATTCTATAATACCAACAATTTTTTCATAAACAAATATTACCATATAAATTACAGAAATATTTCATTAGAAAACATTACAAAATCATATTACTTTTAGAGTATTTGAGAAGTTATAAAAATCATTAACTGGAAATTTCAATTCTTTTTCATCGGATAATTTTTTTTAAAAGTAACAAACATTAAATAACCAAATTCTTATATTTTTCAACTAATGAATATATTCATACAATGTATGAAACATATTTTTCTATAAATATTCTTAAACATCTCCAAAAATTTATCTACATAAGATACTGTTTTTAAAATATCATAATTTCATAATTATGTTCATAATCAATGTAAATAGAAACATCAGAAAGGTTTGAACTCCAATTACATTTAAGGTTAACAATAATTGATAACAATCAAATATCAAAATAATGTATATGACGAGAATATGGGTATAACCAGGATACATAAGAATGTTATACCCCATAGAGATTAGATCACATATCATGGAATAATATATGGAATAACATAATAATGCATCATGAAAATCCCTCATATAAAAGAAACAAGACATACTTATAGAAATTTGGCACTACTATAAAATGTGAAAACATTACCATTTGGTGTCACACACATAAACCTATTCATAAAATAAAACTTCATTGTAACCAAGTATCGATCACATTTGGGAGTCACACAATAGAACAGATGATTACAAAAAACTAAATAGTTCTAACTTATGAATATCTATAGTGGTTTATCTAATGGATTTTAGGGATATATATCTCTTCACAATCCATATATATTAGTTCCACTTTACATAAATCATTTATTATATCAAAAATATACCTTGTAAATATAATTAGTACCTTATCATTTTCAAATGGAATCATGTAAGGAAAAAATTCAAATTCCATCAATAATAATAAATTTATAAACACAAGGTTATTAAAATAGGCATCCAAATATATTTAGTAACATTCTTTGTAAATACCTCTCAATCAAGTTGATAAATCAGATGGTATTTAAAATATAAAAAAATTTTGTTAGCAATTCCCCATACTAATTTATATATGGAATCTAGGTGAACATGCTTCCATTAAAATTTATAAATATATAGTGTTTCTAGATTAATTAAATTTGAATAATAACCATGTTTATAGATAACTAATTGTTATAGATGAAAAAGCTAGTGATAGATCAATCCTTTAATCAAATATAATTTTTCATATTCCATCTTGAGAAGAAATATGGATGGAATCTATTGAATAATATCCTTAATCAAGAATAATATGTGATTTTGAAGAAATAAATAACATTTAAAATAAGTATGATCCTTGATATTTTTAATTTTTTAATATAATTTTTTTTACAAATTTTCATAAAAACCATTTATTTTGATTCAGGGAAAACTTATATAAAATATTTCATTTATAATGAAAAAGAAATCATAAGGATTTATTTATGAAAAGAATTTCAATGAGATAATTTTATCAAAAATGACCGATATGGTAAAAATAAAATTTATTTTCCATTTATGAATATGAAAGGAAAGTCATTTTAATTGGAAATGAAATTTCAGTTTTTCAAAACAAATTTTGGGATATCCGTAAAAGGTGGGGTTGACGATAAAATATTCATAAAAGTAATTTCATTTTTATTATAATAATATACCTTCATTGAGACTCCAAATCTAAATATAGAAGAAAAACGTCCTTTTCAAATTTGGATAAGGTATATATGACGTTCACATGAGATATGTAACAACATGAGTTTATATTAAATAGTGTTTTTGATTAAATTTATTTTTATTGATAGCTTACACTACACACATCATCGTGTTTTAAAGAAATTAAACATACTATCAAAATATTAATAATTCATTTTATTTTTATCTCCTAGAGGTTGGAATGTTGAGAATCAATTGTTTTATATAATATATGAAAATTAAGAGTTTATACATATATGGAAAATTAATTCTTTGCTGGCCAATTATTTCTAAATTAAAATACGGTATTTTTTAATATAATGAATATCATTTTTAGAAAACATATATATTTCATATAGAATAATTTTAGATAATAAAATATAAAAAAATAATTCTAGGGGATTTATTTTAATGAAATTTATATATTATATATTCAATCTAAATTTTAAAATTCATCTTATGTATTTTTTATACATTAGATAAGTATAATAAAATCACTAAAAAAACTGGTTTTTTAAAAAAGTAGTTTTATCTTATTGTGCACAATTATTTTCAATTAAATTACTGAATCATTTGAGAAATTTTTATGAAAAAATAAAAACCATTTTTTAAATAATATTTTACAGATTATCATGGACTAAAATTTTGAGAAATTTCATAAAGGATATAAATTTTTGGAACTTGGGTATAATTACATTAAACACACAGACACCATAAAAACATGCAGAAAAGCCATGACATATCCCCCCATGGGATATCCCAACCATAAATCATAATTTATTCTATATATATATCATAAATTAATAGTGGGACAAAAACCTATTACATGGTCCAAAGGCCGTCATTCGAGCCTAAAGGCCCAGTGCAGCAACATGCCTACATCTTGTGATTAATTTGTCAATAAAACTTTTCATGGATGGTAAAAATTGTATATTTAATAATTATATATGATATATATTGAATTATAATTATCCATAACATGTAATTTATTATTTTACTTTATTCTATTCCACTTGTAAGAAAATCGGAACAACATTCATGCATACATATTACATACCATCTAATAAATAGAATATTTAATTTTTAGATCAAATATTTAGGGATTTAAATGAATACTCATATCCTTAATGTATACTATATTTATATCATGCTTAATAGTTTGGTGATTTTGGATCCATGGTCACAGTGAAAAGGTAAAAAATTCATAACCAAAACAAACATGAAAATCAAAGTAGTTATTACCCTATAAGCGATTTTAATAATTAATTTATAATAAAGGGGAAATAAATGGTGTTATGTTAATAATATATGTTATGACAAATAATATTACAGTTTTTTAATATAATTGTTGTAAATTATTTTTACAATAGATCGTGGTCTAATTTGTACGATGAATATTAGTAATTAAGAAAAGGGATCTTCATCTCATAATTATTATCTTTGAGAAACGTTTTATATTCACCAATATTTTTTTATGTAGTGTCTATACTTCTAATTAATTAATTTTATTATTATAATAATTAAAATCATTAGGATTTACATATCCATTTTATGATTTCTATTTCATGGGGTATATGTTAAAAATGATACAAAAGAGGAAAGCAGTTTTTTTTTCTCAATATGTCATAATTTTTATATATGTTATGTTATCCACCATTCATAATTTATGATGTGAAATCCTATTAATGTTTTCATGTATTCTAAATACCCTCTTTTTATCTTTTTTGTATTTTCTTTTTTTAGGGTGAATAAAGTGAAATTATTAAATTTTGGAAGTTTCTAGGCTACTTTACAGTTGGGACATGATTTCCCAATCCATGCACCCTCTAAATGAAAATCATAAAAACCCATGATATTTGATTTTTCATGGTTGCAAAATGGTTTGTAAACCAATTTTACCATTTAGGAGAAACTATGAAATCCATTTTAAATTGGCACACATCTAGAGAACTCTATGTGGTTTAACCATATGGGCCTACCTATGAAACTGTGAGTTTGATTTTTTAAATATGAAATTATGTTTTAAAATCCCAAAACAAACATTTTTGTTCGCAAATAGGAATTTATGAGCTATATTTAATTTATCCTTCCATGATATCTCCATATTAATTTTAATGCCCAATCAGCACCCTCTTTAAATCTGTTTGGTGCAATGTTGATGTCTTTTGATCTTCTCCCAGTTAGTTTCTTCTTCCTATTCTCATTCGTGTGTTCTATATTTTATCCTCTATATGGTTTTCTAGATCATTATGTTCTAGGAAGATTAAATAATCTTTTATTTGGATCATAATTATTTTCCAAATTAATGTGTTCATTTTTTCTTCATTCTTCGTTGGCTAATCCTACTTTGGGCATTCAGATTCAAGGTTTATGGATCCCAATGTTTGAGGATTCATTTTTATTTCACATTTAAATTAAACCTAAATTTATTTATATGGAAAAATTAAATTGAATTTAATATATTGAATTTTATTGTTGTGAAACATAATTCTTTAAATATTAAAATCTATTGAATTTGAGGATTTGGATTTTGAAATTTTATTTTATCATGAAATTACCCCACCCCCATTAAATTGAAATGGTGTAGAATTTTGATATTTATGGAATTTGGGGGAATTCAAATTTCTGAAATAGAATTTAATTGTTTGAAATTTAAATTGATGATTTCAAAATCTGAAATTTAATTGTGAATTTATTTCTTATTTTTATTTTCAAACATTTATTTAAAATGTTGTTGATACAAACCATTATGATTTATCTTTTAAAAGGGAATGTATTTTTATTAAATCTGCATTTTTGAATGGAAGATACAAATTTTTTATCTACAGAATGGGAAGAATTTTATTTTAAGAAGTCTTAAAATGAAATTTACATCATATGTTTGTTATTAGAGTACAAGAAAGCCTTATGTATTTAGTGAGTTATTTAGATAAACTTTAATGATTTATAACCTTCCAAAACAAAAATTCTACATGTCACATCCCAGATATAATTTTTCTAATATTTCATTGTATGTATCAAAGGGATGTGTGTATACACATATTACCATGTCACTTTGAGCGTGTAGAGCCCCAATGCATAGAAATATCATACCTTTTTTCGATTACGACCATGTTACTATATTATTTCTAATTAAAATGAATTTATTCCATTGTTGTACCAATGTTTACATTCCTTTTGAATATATATAATCTATTTTAAGCTATTTTTAGAAATATTCCATCAATTAAAATGTGATGATTTTTTTAAATCTGTTCCATCATTTAAAATGTAAATAATGATTTGTTTAAATATTTTTTTCTAATTAAAATTATATTTAATTAAATTGAATGCTCTTTAGTCTATTAATTAAATATATGATTCTATTATGGAATCCATTGTGAGATCGTACTTAGCATTTATATGACACCTTACATGGTCCTTTGAGTGTTTTTATATCATCTCTATCCATGTTTGTGTAGGGGTAATGCACCCCTAGGAGGTGATTCTAGGTGTTGATCTGTGGACATAGAGAGTTTCATCCATTGGGACATTATTTATTAATCCTATTTTTGAGTATAATGTTATATTACAATGATTAGATTATACCTATTTGTGTTCTAGTACACTTCAACATATAGAATTTTTTTGTATTTATATTGGCTTTTTTTTATTTCGTATACGATGTTTGAGGAAATTTATTTCCCACTTTCAATTTGTGTAATGTTAGGTGCTTGTCTCCTACCCATGAGGATCAATAATGTCATTCATGAAATTTTAGTTCTAACATGGTTATCATGTTACCTGGTTACTGAGGTAGGTTAGTGAAGAAGTGGTATTAGAGGAAGGATAAGCTTCATTCCATAAAGTATATATGCATTTTTGAAATCATTTTGTTATATAAGAGGTAATTGTGATTTATTTCCTGGACACCTAACACTACTAAAAACCATAAGTTTTTAGGGGTGTTTAAATAAATTAATTTTTTGGAGTAGTTATATTTTTTTTCATTAGTTTCATTTAGATAATGTGATATCCACATTTTTTTGGTTTCTATGTTGGGATTATTTTACACTTATTAATATCTTTGAATGTCAATCAGATGTATATGTTGTAGTCCAATGATATTGTGTATCATCATGAATTTGAGAAGACATGAGAATTAGATCCATATGAAAGCTTGTCCTTAACCTCTAGGTTCCAATCCTCTTGTGGATATGTATCTGGATGATGGGATCTTGTATACAGTCCATACCCTGTGACATGCACCACCAGGAGCATCATTCATGCTCGAGCTATGTAAACTCAAAGGGATTATCTCAGAATATAAAAGATCGATGTTTTAGGTTTGTACATTGACTATACATCCATTATAATGGTTTTGTACGGAAGAATCCTTCTTATTCTATTATTATTGATATAGAACTAATGGTCAAAATGGACTTACCTATCAATTTAGGGTTGTTAGTAGTTTCATTCTCTCCCAGTGGTGGTGCATGTTCCATTATAGAAAAAGTGTGATGATTCTCATGGTATTTTATGATAGTGGGGTTTTTTAAATCATGGTATAGTTCCATTTCTAGGTCCCCTAACATTATTCAAGTGTGGAATAACATTGCATTATAATAATGTTTTCATTGAGGCACCCAATATATTTGAATTCTATGGATGATCGGGTGGCCTATAGATATTGTACCATGTTTATTCTACTCTACCCAGTGGACTAGTATATTGTTTAATATATAAGTCTTTGGGGAAATCATATGTTTCAATGAAAAAAGGTTCCATCCTTAGGGATATGGAATGAAGGTTCTTCATGGAGTTGAATAATCTCTAAAGGATGTGTATATAGGTCTAGGGATCATGAGATGAACCATTACTATATCCTCATCATTAGTGACATCTTTATTTGATATGGGTGCATCACACTCATTTATTTATACATTTATTTCTAATCTTCTAAATCATCCTATGAAGATTTCAAATATTTGAATGAATGTTACAAATTTCTTGGTATAATGATAGAACATGGTCTATATAGACCCTCTTGTGTTTTATCTCAATTAGATGTTGAGGTTTCATGGATTTTTAATCTTCTAATCATAAAACCCCATGACGTCATATCCGAGATATATTTGATCATTTCCATTAAATCCATGATTTATTGTAATTTTCTATGGGGCTCCATTAACACACATGATGGTATGTTTCGTTTCTTTCATGGGGAAAGGAACCAATGTTTGAGGAAATAAATAATTATTTTCACGAGAGAGAGAAAATGATATATTTGTTTTATTTTGATCTAGAATATGAATATTTTAGTGGTAATCTCCCTCCATTTGTCATCCATTTTCAGAACTGATTTCCTTTTGAATTCTCTACTTTTCCTCCGGTAAGGGAGGTAGTTTTTTCAATAATTTAGTTACAAGAAAAAATCAATTTCAATTCCCTCTTTTTCATCGCACCTACAAAAATGGAAGAGATGAAGACTCAGTTAGATTATATTATAGAAAAAGTCTCTATCCACCTGACTGTGTCACATTGGACGACACCAACACTATTTTTATAGTTACATATTAGTTCCCTGCAATTAGAGGCCATGGTATCCATGTCTTGTGATTAGTTTAAATACTCTCTTCCCAAGATTAATAAACAAGAACAATATCTTATTGATGATTTAATCAATATTGGAGACTCTCTTTATGCTGGGGAGAGTGTGATTGAACATTCATTCTCCACTAATGAACTTCTATGGTATTGAAATAATTTTTTTCCCATTACGAGAAATGAAATTTATGATGATGGATTTACATAATTCCGAGTGGGAAGTGAAACTAGAATAAATATATTTTCTAGCACATAGATCACCAATTCTGGTGTCTATATATGGTATGGGATATTGTAGAATTTGTCTCGCAGTGTTATACATTCTAACATGTAATGAATGAACACCAAAAACTGTAGGCTTTTATTCACTCACATAATGTCTCTATTTGGAAATGGGAAGACATATCCTTGGAACTTATGGATTGGTTTCTCTGTACCTAGGGAAAGATATTTTTTATATGGGTTGTGATCAATAATCTAATAAAATCAGATCAATTTGTACCCATTAGCGATACAAATAATGTAGTGTATTTGTGAAGACTATACATGAACAATATTTTTCATATGAATTGAATTCCATTTTCTACTATCTCTGGAAGGGATCCATGGGTCACATCTCATTTATTGAGAGTCATTCAAGAGGCACTTAGATCTCAGTTCGGGTTGAGCATCACATACCATCCATAGTAAAATTGATAGATATAAACTGAAATACATATTCATGTGTACTTGATATGTGATTTTTATCTGCTTTGGTATGTCATGTTATGACCATATGGGCCTTTAGGAGTTTTCGTATTACCAAAGTTAGCAATCTATAATCAAATGGCTTAATTTTATTCCTTCTTAGGCCTCCCATGCAAAAATATATTATGTTGGTTGGAGGGTGGTGATATTTCCTGGGTTATACCCTTCATGGTTAAGGATATGAAATCAACAATTCAATTTCTTCATAAGATAATTTTGATGGAACATAGATGGTATAATTATTATGTTGATCCTCGTTATAGTCCATTGGAATTCACAATTGGTGACTATCTAATCTAGAATTACCCACCCTATTTGGGTCACAGTTAGCTTCAGAGGCATTGGAAGGATGCTCCATATTTTTGTATAAATATTTAGGCTGTTGATCTGATGGGATAATATTCTTATCATTTATCACTTCCACCATAGATGACGTTGCCACCTAATGTGTTTCATGTATCATAGGTGAGTATGTATATATCAGATCCATATCATGTGCTGAGATAGATTGATCATGGGGTTGATCCTAATTTATCATTGTCTAAACTGGAAATTGTGATAGTTGATTTAAAAACCAAGGTTCTTGGTCAGAGGATAATAACTTCTGTTCTTGTGAAATGGAATAACAGTTCTGATTCTCATGGGTTGTTGTAGGGGAGGTAATAATGAGAGAGTAGTGGCCTCATCTTTTTGGTATAGAACCTTCTATTTATGAATTCTGGGGATATAATGTTTCTATTATGTGGAGGTTGTAACAACTTGTTACTTTTTTAGGAATTCCTAAACTATTATTTTTATAATTCTATTGTTGGGATTGATTAAAGGTAAAATTAGGTGAAATTGTAAATGTTTTGAATGTTTTTTGGCTAGTGAACGGATGATGCATTTTTTTTAAAAACCATGACCCCTCTAAAGGAAGATATTGTAAAGACATGCAATGGAGTTTTTCACATTTGTAAGATTCCTTGAAAAAATGTGCACCCACTTAGGAGAAACCATAGAGCCCATTTAAAATTTGAACAAGACTAGGGTGCAACATTGGGTCTAGTCATGCATCCCTTCTTATGAAACTATTCATATGAGTTTTTTTAAAATCAGAAATAATGTTTTAAAATATTGAAAGCACTATTTAGTTCTCTGATAGAGCTTCATGAACCATATGTTACATATAATTCCATGAGATCTCCAAATATTTGTTTTTGTCCCCTGAACACCCTCCCAAAAGATAATAGAATCATGGGTAACAACCTTTGATATTATCCTAGTTATTTTCCTCTTCCTATTGTCAATAGTCAACTATATCTCTCTTCTCCTCTCTAGGGTTTTGTTGATCTTCATTTTGTGGGAATATATAAAAACCATTTATTTTCATATTTTCACAATTTTTAATTGTTGGATACTTTTTTGTTCCATCATTTTTGAGGAATCTTGGTTATGAATTTCTAATTAATGGTTTATCAATCCCAGAGTAAGGTGTTTTTTTGAACTGAAATTTTACTTAACTTTATGCTTCATGAATTGTTTAAATATCATTCCATTGAATTTGAATAGGTTCATTTTTATGAGATACAATTTTTTAAAATTGAAATGGCTTTTTATGTGGGGATGTTTTTTAGAAATTATATTTTGTAATGAAATTAAGAACCCTAACCCCAATTACATTGAATTTTGGTGGAATTGTGAAACTGATGGAATTTTTTGGAATTTAGAATATTGAATTTAACAATTAGAAATTGATAGAAACTGTTTTAAATATAAATTTCTGAATTAAAAATGATAATCTTAATTTTGAATTGATTTTAAATTCTTATATTTGTAATATTTATTTAAAATGATTATTATAGAAACCTGTAGGATTTATCTAAGAAAATTGCATGTTTTGAATAAAAACATGTTTTGTTTTGTCAGTGGAATATTGGAATAACTGAATTGGATAATGGGATGGAATTTATTTTAATCAATCTTAAAAATATATTTCCCATCATATTTTTTATTAGATAAGATGAAAACCTTATGTACTTATTTAGTTATTTGGACATCACTCTGTGATTTTCAATTTTCTGAAACCAAAATGAATCAACTCACATATCTAATAGGTGGTGATGAATATAATTTGTTCGAACCCAAGGAACATGGGTAAACAAATATTGTTATCTTCCCTAGATCAGATGGAGTCCTATATCCCGGAACAATCGCATGTTTTCATGAATATTACATTGTTGGTCACCAACTTATATTTTAAATTATGATATTCCAATATTGAAAAAAAGTCTACATGACTTATGAATTAATAAATATATTGTATATAAATTTTTTTTATTCCATTTTATAGATATATTACATAAATGGAAATGTGAATCATTCTTATATTTACTTACCTTCCTTGAAATGTAAATCTGGATTTGATAAAATATTCTTTTGAAATGAATAACATTTTTCATTAAAATTTAAATCTCTTTATTTGTTTAATTAAATGTTGGTATATAAAATTGAATCCGCGGTGAGATCCTATATGTACTTTAGGTCACACCCTACCAATGCATTTGGTTTTTTTGTAGATTATTTCCTTCTTGGATTGAGCAGGGGAAAAGTGATATATGGTGGTGGTTCTATTTCTTTATATGTGGACTTAAAGAGTTACGTATGTATGGACTTTGATTCTCTATCTTGTTTTAGAGAAATTTTTTGTTGTGTAATGGTTTTTTATACCTATTTGACCTAGTTTTTAGTTATCCTTGTTGTTATTTCTTGTACACATACAAATTTTATTCCCTTCCTCCATGATGTTTGTGGAAAATTCATTCCCACATTAATTTTATATGACTCCCGGTGCTTGTAAGAAAACCATGGGGAGAAGGAACACCTTAGGGCCATGTATGTATTGTCTCAATAATAAAGATACCAGGGTACCTCTATTGGTTCACAACATATGGGGTGTATATAAAGACCCTTTAACATATAATCTCAAGAATTTAAATTATCTTATTATCATATATCTTTCATTTAATTTTATTACTTCATGGGTATTATGATTCAATTTTTCCTAAGTTGTAATGGTTTTATGTCATAATATAATTCTATATCTAGACACTTAATGATTATGCTTAAAATGAAGAAATATTATGATATATCACCCATGAAACTCATTTATTTTATTCTTATATGGTAACTTCTAGAGAATAAATTCATTACATTCATTTTTCTCGCTTAAAAGATTATAGAGATGAAAAAAAATTCTTCATGAAAGATCATCTTAATTTCTTATTTGTTCTAAAAACACGTTTTCTTCAATGTACATATATTCTAAACAAATTTATAAATGATTTAAGATTATCCAATGATTATATTAATGAAATTTAAACCCATTTAGAATTATTAATGTGTTTCATTAATAATAATATTCAACAAATTTTCCAAAAAAAGCATGTTTGGATTTTATCAATAATTTGAAGGGAAATAGTATTTAAATATGTATAGAATGAATAGAATTTACCAGCATAATGACTGTTATTTTTGTTGAATTGTTTTAAAACAAATTAAATTTTATTTTTAAAGAAAACAATTTTTTCATTTTTTTCATTTTTTTTATTTTATGAAATGAATTTCATTGTGAAAATGTTGTTTTTCCTTAAAAAATAATTTAATTTATCATTTTCGATTCTATTATAAGATTCAATAGTTATATCCACTGAAATGGATTTTCAAAAAAAATATGTTTTAATAATTTATTTTAAAAGTTAAAGGTCTACATTCCTCATGAAATATTTCAAGTGATATTTGTAAATCATGTTCCAAATTTGATTTCATCTTTTGTTGTTACTTCATAATTACTAGTTATATAATCCAACAATACCGTCCTAATTATTTATCAATATGGTTTATGTTTATGATTATATAATCCTTATGAAACTCTCTTTTTCATCCACAGATTATACTATGATGAAATCATAAAATGACCCTGAAAATTATTTCTTTTCAACAGTTGATGGTATGATGAAATCATTATAAAGACCATTTTTTCTATTGGATCTAATATGATGAATTATATATTATTTTATGGAACATGAATTTATGAGTTTCATTATGTGATATTTATAATGTTATATGCAATTATAGTGGTTATGTTAGAAATATTTATGATAGTGACATTATAAAAAATGATAGGTGGGACCATTTTTTTCGTAGAATGCATTACATCAATATTAATATACCATGAGATAAACATGATTGTAGTGGTTATAGAACCCAATTCATTGAGGTACATATCAATTTTGATACTTTAATAAGTGACCGTGAATATTATCATGTTTTGGTGAGTTAACCCATTCCATTATGATATCCTTGTAAATGAGCGTTGAATAATATGGATATGATTTTTTATGCTTATCTATATCCAAAATTTCCATATATTATGCCAGTGTTATGAACACATGAATGGGGTTTTGGATTTCATTATAATTAATGTCTGTTGAACTTCCTATATTTATGTTGTGACTCATGATTATGGTCGTTGATGTGTATGTCATGGTTTTCAAATATTCTAATCATGTTCTCATACCCATGTGCTCATAATATGATTATGTATCTCTATAGTTTACAATTTCTATGAAACTGAGATCACCCTATATTATGTTACAGTTACCTATGTTATGTTGTACGGTATTGCATGGGATATATCTAAGATGGGTCGTAGTCTTGACAGATAATGTGGGTGATGATATATAACTCTTATGAATCAATTTATTATTTCTAAATGTTCCCAAAATAACCATACCTTTATAGTATTTAGGAAATTTTATTTCTATGTTTTGGAATATTCATAAAAAAATAAGAATTAACTATGTATGAAAATCATGAGTTTCAATAGATGATATCAAAGGTTTGTTTAATTTAAACATTGGATAATATGATGAAGAATCATTAGTCAGTTACCTTGGGATATTTATATTGAGAATTCTATAGATAATTATACATATAAATAAAATATCTTGGAATTTTTTTTGAAGGATAAACTAGTTTCCTTGAAATACATCCCCTTCATGAAACAATATATGGGTGTTATTATAGAATAGTAATACCTAGGGGTCATACCATTAAAAAAGGATTATTATTCTGGACTTCAAAATTACCTTGTACATGAAAACAGTCTTTAATGCACACTAATTGTTACACTCTCGTGGGATATAATTTGGTAACTCACAAACTTATTATTTACCATCATGAAGGATTTAAATAATAAACATGAATGAAAGTTTTTATTCCTAATGATCCATATATTGTAAATAATGTGTTATTATTTAGACATTTTAATAGTGATTCCCATGATTATGTGGTTTCCCACTATGAATGTTGTGACTCAAATTATACTTTTTTTGTTTTCAATGGAAATAACCTAGAAAAACATTTTTAATACTGAATTAATGGATAATGAAATGATTTTTCCCATGATTAATGGAATGAAGTGGTTGATATAATAAAAATTATTTATTATATGATCACAAAATAATTTTAAGAAATTAGTCATTATAAAATTATAAATGATATAAATAGAGGAAATTGTTCTGTCGAGTCCATTATGTGGAAACATCCAACTGTTTCTAGTGGTTCTATGGATCTCATAGTTTCATAAAACTGATTAATACTAATGAGAATATATTTTATATTCTACATTGTTGTTAATATATAATATACATTTATGGTTTCCTTGGATTTTGAAGGAGAAGTATATTAATGGTGGAATTTCAACAGGAATAAAATTCAATATGTTGAAATTGACTCTATATAGAAGGATGCGTTTAATATATTATTTTCCAATTAGAACATACCTCATATTTTCATTTAAAAATAAATAATTTATTCCTTGAGCTCATGAATAAGAGTTATGAATCCGTTGGAAGCTATGGATAAAATTGTATATGATATACAAGATATTATTTTGGAATTCATTCACACCCTTAATGTAACAATGATCAATTATTAGTGTATTAAAAAATGACTCTAATGTTTCTTATCCATAAAAGACGTCAATAAATATGAATAAATCATTCAACGGACTCTGAGGGTTGATATTGGTATTGTAGTTAACTAGAAATATCAATTTTTTTATAATAAATAAGTGATGGAGTTCAAGGGAAACACGGACAGAAAAGGATATAGAAAATGAGCATTCATTCAAGCTCATGGTGCAGTGGGAAAAACTGATAAATTTTCCTTAAATTAATGAGAAATTTTTTTAATTATATTATAGAAGGGAATCGAGATGTTGAATTTTGAAATGGTGGAACAATGTTATATTATAATTTAAAAAGAGAGAAAACTCCATACAATTCGCTACCAACGCTATAGTGGTTCATGTGTAAGGATTTTTCATAATTACAAAAATTCATGCCCAAATCCATTGGATAATGTCTTTTGTTAGCCTTGAAAACCTTTGTAGAATGAGTATATTTGAACATATGAGAAATAATAAATGATTAATTAACTCAAAATTTTGATGCAAAAAATATCATTCACTCCATAATAATTTCATGCTTTATATTGTTTTTACAAAACCTATGAAAATATAATTACTCATCATTGAGTTATATTTTTCTGATCATATCTCCCGCTAAATGGATTCTGCATTAATGAAACAAAATCATATATTCAAATGATGAAAGGTTGAACCATAGATTCTAATGGAATTGTTTTGGTAAAAAATAAGAGATTATTTAATATATAAAGGGATGAAGTATTTTGTATATTTATTATTGAATTATTCATTATATGTATTTTAAAATTTTAATAATGGTTATAAAAATAATGGATCATTTATGTATTGTGTTAATTTTGTAATCATATATTTCTCCATATAATATGGAATTAAGAGATATGGATATAGTCAAGGATTTAATTGTTTAAGGATGCTAATAATTAAAATAATTAGACACAGTTTTTGATGTTTCATTGATGAATTTTTATAAATATTATTGGTACTTTATGAGACAAATATATCAATAAAATATTTAATTTTTATATATTTTATTGAAATTCAAATTTGATAAATAATTCATTACCATTTTAGAGTAAACATTGAATATAATGGAAACATTTAGGGTTTATGTTCTCATAGATCTTATGTGAAGACCCAGACCCCCCTTGGTCCCTTCCTTTGCCAAAAAAATCCGGTTTCCTTGCGGGGTACCGATCGGTGAGACCGATCGGTGAGACCGATCGGGGAGACCGATCGGCGAGACCGATCGGTGAGACCGATCGGTGAGACCGACCGGTGAGACCGATAGGTGACACCGATCGGTGAGACCGATCGGTGACACCGATCGGTGAGACCGATCGGTGAGACCGGTCGGTGAGACCGCTCGGTGGGACCGATCGGTGAGACCGATCGGTGACACCGGTCGGTGAGACCGATCGGTGTCACCGATCGGTGAGACCGATCGGTGAGACCGATCGGTGACACCGATCGCTGAGACCGATCGGTGAGACCGGCCCTGCCAAGTTGTTCCAGCAATGTTCCTTTTTCGCAAATAGGGTTTTAAACCCTATTCTTCCTTACTAAAAATATCTTGGAAATCCGAAACGCGCGCAAAGGTCTTAATTAAATGCTTCATTAATTCATGGGTCAGTTAAAACCACCCAGCGCCATTAATGATGAGTCAAGCCACGTGGTCAACCCACGACTCCCTCGTCTTCCGTGGTTTTGTGTTTTCATCTCAACCGTCCCCAGCCCTTATAATTAAGGGTTAGGCCGTGGTTTTCCCCCTTCTTCGATCGTGGCCCTTCTGGTGCATCGGGACCGCCGCGTCGTTATCCGTAAAGTTCTGCGCCCCCGGCCTAAATGTCGATCATCCATCAACAAGTAGGGAATTTCTCTCGTCTCTCACCTTTGTGTATCATGCGGGGTGGGCGTTACTTTTGTTCCTATGGAATTGGTTGAACCAAACCCTAATGAAGATACTATACGAAGTTCTAAAGAAAGAAGGGGAAGGGGTTGTGATCGTTGTTTATGCTTTATCTTGTGATCATCCCTTTTGTTGTACTGGTCTATGTTCTCTGAAAATTGAGGCCGTTGGTGGTCGTGTGTGTGCACTTGAATCCCCTCGTGATGTTTTAAATGGGTTGCTGAAATTGTGAACTGCTGTGAAATTGGTTAATCACGTATACCCGGCTGAATAATTGAAAGCACCAGGATCAACCCTTCTGTGATAACTAACGGATAGAACACATGGAATTTTGAAATCATGGAGTGTGTTAAGTCGTTTAAATCTGAAAATCCCTGACTCGTGTTGGTAGTGGTTGTTGGTTGTTTTCCCTTCGGGCCGTTTGCTGGAAATGTGGGAGGGGATGGGATCCCCCGTTCTTTTATACTCTCGGTGGCTGTGTGAATTTGGGGGATGGGATCTCCTGTTGGCATGGTTTCAGTGGTTGTGGGTTTTTATCACAAACTGGGGAGAGATCCTCTGTTGGAAGAACCGGGTGTGAGTGTTTTGGTTGATCTATGCTTGACGTTTTCCTTGGTTATGCTTATGTTAGTTGCCCAGTAGTGCTTAAAATTAATTGAACATTTGACTGAACGTGAAACAAGAATGGGACAAATGGTTTTGTGGGCAAGGGTCGTGAATTGTGACTCGGGCGTTGTGGTATTGTGTTCTGTAGGTTGGCTAGGAAAACCTAAGTTTTGGGTGAGTGTTTGTTACCTATATCTATACTTGTAGCTTTGTGTTTCTTATTCGCGCCCCACCCCAGTTGAGCACTTAGTGCCGAACACCCCCATTTATGGGGGAAGGGTGTTTTTCCCAACACTATACTTAGTGGCTGGTTATTAGCTCCTTTTCTGCTCCCTTTCCCGGATAGCCCAAGTACCTTCGGGCAGGCTGTGATGGCCTGAAGTCCATTATTAGCCCAAGAACCATCGGGCAGGGTGTTGTGGTGGTTGGCCAGGTGTGTGCGGCAGGTGGTTTCCCAAGTGTCTTCGGGATGAGGCCCAGGTGTTTTCGGGTGTGGCAGTGGATTCTTTAGCCCAGGTGTCTTCGGGCGTAGCGGTGGTTGTTCTGGCCTAGGTGTTTGCAGGCATGGTTACTTGTGACAGTTGAGGCCCAGGTGTGTGCGGGCGGGATTTGGCAGTGGGACTGCGTGTGGTTGTGGCCCAGGTGTGTGCGGGCGGGTGTGGCAGTGGGACTGCGGTGAGAATGGCGGGATTGGTCCGATGCGTAGGATGTCTCAATAACCAGTGGGAAAGTGGCGCGGGGTACCCAAACATCGATGTGCTCTTATATATATACTACTTGACTTGCGTTATTTGGGGAGCGAACCTTGGTGAGGCTTGGGATGGATAGTTGCCTTGTTAGGTGTTTGGTTTACTCTTTCTCACGGGACTTTAGTACGTTTCCCCCACTTGTGCACGAGAGTCTTGGTTTTCCCTACTGAGTGTACTTGTATGCTCACCCTACGTTTACTTTCAGGTTTCCAGGAGGACTACCAGGGCTGCGCGGGACCCTATTAGTCGGACAGTTGGAGTTGTCGCTGTTGTCGTACCTTTGTTTTCTTTTGGTATTGTACTTGAGAGCTTCTTTTTCTTTTGTACTTGTACCTTGTTGTAAACTGTTTAAACATGCATGTGGGAATGGTTTACTTTTGGCTTTACTTTTCTTTCTATCTTGGTGTTGTTGGGTTTTCTCCTCCTTATCTTTCGATCCTATAAAATAAAAAGGGTAATGCCTTCCATTTGCGAGAACTTCCTATACCCTTGGTGCTAGTCGCCACTCCGGGACCTATTGAAGGCGGGTTTCGGGGGTCATTATCTCTCCTTCAACTCAAAGAAGGAAGGGCCTGGCAATCTGCTGACCCTTCCCTCCTTTTGGTGAAGGCGGGTCGTGACAGAATGGTATCAGAGGGAGATTGAGAGATAGGACGGAGTCTGGAGTTAGGCACAGTAAGGATTTCATGGGATGGTAAGGCAACAGCGTTGGGTGACCTTGGTGCGTGAAATAGGCCAGGGAGGACCGGCTAGGACACGGGATTTTAGGGCCCCCCGTGATCCGATGCAAGGACTCTGGACCTACCGAACGACCAAGTGAAGCCACACTGATTGCAGGGTAGAGACCCTAGGAAAGGTACATGCATCATAAATGACTTGTGTTCTTGTGTTTCTGGGATGTCTTGGGAAATTAAGAATAAATTAAATCTTAATAAGTTTTGAGCGGTTTTCTTTGCACTACTGGGCTTAGGTATTCCTTGTTTACCTTGCAGCTATGGCACCTGGAAGGCGACCACGTGTGGTACAGGCGATCGAGACTCCTGAGACTACCTTGGCCAACCAGCAGAGAACTGATCGGGAGGAAGAGGACGACCGGTGGCAGAAGACTCTTCGAGCCTTTCAGCGACAGGCCCTCGAGAAATATGAGGGCAGCACCTCTGACATGAAGACGGAAGGCTGGCTGGAGGAGCTAGTCATAGCCTTCGGCCTGATTCGGGCCCCGACAGAGTACTGGGTTCCTCTGGCTGTTAGCCAGATGCGAGGAGCGTCACGTCAGTGGTGGATGCTTCACCTGGGGAGTAGGAAAGAGTCTGAGGTTGCTTGGGCGGAATTCGAGAAGGAGTTCCGGGCGGAGTTTCTCTCCTCGACAATGAAGGCGGAGAAGAGACAGGAGCTACTCTCCCTCCAGCAGGGGAGCATGTCCGTGAGGGAACTTGGAATCAAGTTCAAGGACCTCCTGCGTTTTGCTCCAGACCTCTTTCCCGATGAGGAGTCTCGGGCAAGACGTTTGGAGGAGGCGCTCCGACCCTCCCTCCAGTATGATGTTACTCCCTTTACCCTTCCGACATACATAGAGGTTCAGAAGAAGGCCGAAGTGGTGGAAATGATGCACACTCTAGGCGGACTGTCACGAGAAGGGATCCAGCTGGGACCATCGAAGGGGAAGGCCGTCAGCACCAGGCCCCCAGCATCGGGACCCTCCAGGTTCCGACCCGCAGGGAGCAGGCCGCAGCAGTTTCAGTTTCGATCCCCTGGCCCACGTTCTTTTCCTTCGGGCTCGGGACCACGGTGCTTCGTCTGCGGGAGCCCTGGACATCTTCGGAGTCAGTGCCCCGATCGGGTGCAGTACAGCAGTGGCAGTCATCCCCAGCATCCGCCACAGCAGCAGTTCCCAGCCAGACCCTTCCAGCAGCAGCAGCAGGGACAGCGAGCTCCCGCTCCTCCGCAGACAGACATAGGAGGGGGAGGCCGACCTTAGGGCGCTCCCCAGGGACCTCGACCAGGGCGTGGTCGGGGAGGTGGCCGACAGCCGAGGGGTAGGGGAGCTGGGCGTGGACAGTTACACGCCGCAGAAGCAACAGTTCCAGCAGGGCCAGAGGTTGTTCGAGGTACGATCAGTGTGTTTAGCACTCTTGCTTATGCTTTGTTCGATACCGGAGCTTCGCACTCCTTTGTTGCACCCAGTCTAGCCCGCGCCTTGGGTCTAGATGCCGAGGGACTTCCAGTGCCCCTGGTGTTGAGCACACCAGTTGGAGGTCAGACCGACTTGCTGTTCGTTTGTCGGGGATGTAGACTGATGTTGGGGCCACATCAGTCGGTTAAGGATCTCCTTCTGCTACAGATTCGGCCGTACGATGTCATCCTAGGCATCGACTGGCTATTTTCTGTGTGCGCCGTCATCGACTGTTTCCAAAGGAGGGTGGTGTTCTCCGGTTTGGACGGCCAGCGTGTTACTTTCACCGGCGAGCGGATCTGTCCGAAGGGAAACAGGAGGGAGGAACCACTCCTCTCCTTGTTGACCGAACTGACGATAGAATCAACAGATGCGGAAATGGTGGAAGTACCAGAGATCGTTCGTGAATTTATGGACGTCTTTCCTGAGGAGGTGACGACTCTACCCCCTCGACGTGATATCGAGTTCGGGATAGACCTGCAGCCCGGCTCTCGACCAATCTCGATGGCTCCTTACCGGATGGCACCTTCGGAGCTACGGGAGTTGCGGATACAGATTGACGATCTGATGAAGAGGGGTTATGTTCGTCCAAGTACATCACCGTGGGGTGCCCCAGTCTTGTTTGCGAAGAAGGCAGATGGTGGCCTCAGGTTATGCATAGATTACAGGAGGCTGAATCAGGTAACAATCAAGAACCGCTACCCTCTTCCGAGGATAGATGATCTTTTCGACCAGCTGAAGGGGGCAGGATGGTTCTCGAAGATCGACCAGCGATCCGGGTACCACCAGCTGAGGGTGAAGGATAGCGACATCCCGAAGACGGCGTTCAGGTGCAGGTATGGGCACTTCGAGTTCGTGGTCATGCCCTTTGGTGTTACGAACGCCCCGGCCGTGTTCATGGGGCTTATGATCTCCATCTTTCGGGAGTACCTGGATCTGTTTGTGGTGGTGTTCATCGACGATATCCTGATCTATTCAAAGTCAGAAGAGGACCATGCAGAGCACCTGAGGACAGCTTTGGAGGTCCTACGACAGCACCAGCTCTATGGGAAGTTGTCAAAGTGCAAGTTCTGGGCGCGAGAAGTGCACTTCCTTGGACATGTAGTGTCTGAGCGGGGAGTAGCAGTCGACCCATCAAAGGTTGAGGCAATTGTTTCTTGGGCAGCACCCAAGAATGTGGCGGAAGTTCGGAGTTTCCTTGGACTGGCAGGCTACTACCGGAGATTCGTACCCAACTTCTCCCGGGTAGCAGCCCCTTTGACGGCTTTGACCAAGAAGGACCAAGTTTTCATGTGGAGCGAGCAATGTGAGTCGTCCTTCAGCTACCTAAAAGAAAAACTGGTTAGTGCCCCAGTGTTGAGGTTGCCAGAAGAAGGGATGGCCTATGAGGTATTCTGTGATGCTTCAGGACAGGGCCTGGGGTGCGTATTGATGCAGCGACAAGGGGTGATCTCTTACGGGTCCAGGCAGCTACGCCCCCATGAGCGGAACTATGCCACCCATGACCTGGAGCTTGCAGCGGTGGTGTTCGCATTAAAGCTATGGCGACATTACCTCTTTGGGGAGCGCTTTGTGGTCTTCACCGACCACAAAAGCTTGCGCTATATCTTCTCCCAGCGTGACTTGAACTTGCGACAGCGGAGGTGGGTCGAGTTTCTCCAGGACTACGACTTTGAGATCTCATACACTGAAGGTAAGAGAAACGTTGTGGCTGATGCCCTGAGCAGGAAGCCGCATCAGGAGGTGGTTCGGGAATCTGCTGATGCTTGGAAGGCAATGGGGGAGTTGGCTGCCTTGCACTTGGATGCAAGGGTGGAAGGTACTAGAGGTTGTTTGTTTCAGATGACGGTACAGTCCTCCTTGTTGCAGCAAGTGGAAGAGTCTCAGTGGGGAGATCCTGAGGTAGAAGTGTTGCGGGATCGTGTCGATCAGGGGAACGCCCCGGAAGGATGGTCGGAGGACAGCCGACATCGGATGCTCTTTCATCGGAGGTTATTTGTTCTAGAGGTGATGCGTGATGAAGTCCTTCATGAGTTCCATAGATCAGCCTCGGCGGTACATCCGGGTGTTTCGAAAATGTACCAAGGCCTGAGGGGACAGTTTTGGTGGCCTGGGGTGAAACGGGCAGTGGCAGAGTTCGTGGCTAAATGCCTGGTGTGTCAGCAGGTGAAGGCTGAACACCGTGTTCCTGGTGGTCTGTTGCATCCTCTAGATGTTCCCGAGTGGAAGTGGGACGACGTCTCAATGGACTTCGTCACGGGACTACCCAGAGCTCAGGGCGGGCATGATGCTATCTGGGTAGTGGTGGATCGATTGACAAAATCTGCTCACTTCTTGGCTATCAAGGAGTCGGGACCCATGAGTACCCTAGCACAGAGGTACGTGGATGAGGTGGTGCGTTTGCATGGAGTTCCGAAAACGATCGTCTCGGATCGGGACACTCGATTCACCTCACGAGTCTGGAAGGGGTTACAACATGCTTTTGGCACCCAACTACGCCTTAGCACTGCTTTTCACCCTCAGACTGATGGGCAGACAGAGCGGACTATCCAGACTTTGGAGGACATGCTGCGAGCATGTGTTCTGGATTTCGGAGGATCATGGGTACGACACTTGCCTTTAGTAGAGTTTGCCTACAACAACAGTTTTCACTCTACTATCGGCATGGCTCCTTTTGAGGCTTTGTATGGAAGACCATGTCTTTCACCCTTATGCTGGGCAGAGGTTGGTGAGACTGGTACTCTTGGACCAGAAGTAGTGCAGAGCACCACGGAGAAAGTCCAGCTAGTGCGGGAGAGGATGAAAGCAGCTCAGGATCGGCAGAAATCTTATGCTGATCGTCGGAGGAGGCCCCTGAAGTTCGAGGTGGGAGATCATGTGTTTTTGAAGGTTTCCCCTCGACGGGGGCAGCGGAGGTTTGGAAAGGGGAGTAAGCTCTCCCCTAGGTTCATCGGACCTTTCGAGGTGCTGAGGCAAGTTGGCGAGGTGGCATATCAGCTGGCCCTACCACCTCAGTTGGAGAGGGTCCATGACGTCTTCCATGTCTCCCAGCTTCGTCAGTACTTACATGATGACTCTCATGTCATCAACTGGGGAGAGCTAGACGTGGGAGGAGACGCGACCTTCGAGGAACGGCCAGTCAGAATCGAGGATCGCAAGGAGAAAGTGCTCCGTGGACGAACCGTCGGCCTGGTTCGTGTGTTGTGGAGACATGGCGGCCTCGAAGAGAGTACGTGGGAGAGGGAAGCACAGATGCGTGCCCAATTCCCCGAGTTGTCCTGAGCTTTGATCCTTTGGTGCCTGTTGTGACGGAACGTTTGACCTTTTTGGCTATGAAATGTGCTAGGTTCCTTTCCTCTGTTATGTGTGGGAAGCCCCGGCTGAAGGGAAGGGGAAACCCGACCCCTAATCAGGACGCATTAAGGTGGATGCGATTAAACCCGTGCGGGCGAGTCAGTGCCGCCCAAAGCGGATAATATCTTGACATGGGGGAGGGGGACTCCCCAAACCCACATGACCGGGCGGTTTGGCGTGATATGATGCTTGGTTCTTGACAGGGAGTATTTTCAATTAGCGGGGGTCCACTCCTAAGAGGTATCTTCGAAGATGGTTGTTCGGATCCTCTCTTTCCTTCTAGTTTGTTTTGATTCTCGGGGACGAGAATCGTTTAAGAGGTATCTGATGTGAAGACCCAGACCCCCCTTGGTCCCTTCCTTTGCCAAAAAAATCCGGTTTCCTTGCGGGGTACCGATCGGTGAGACCGATCGGTGAGACCGATCGGTGAGACCGATCGGCGAGACCGATTGGTGAGACCGACCGGTGAGACCGATCGGTGAGACCGATCGGTGAGACCGCTCGGTGAGACCGGTCGGTGAGACCTATCGGTGGGACCGATCGGTGACACCGATCGGTGACACCGATCGGTGAGACCGATCGGTGAGACCGGTCGGTGAGACCGATCGGTGCGACCGATCGGTGAGACCGATCGGCGAGACAGATCGGTGACACCGATCGGTGAGACCGGCCCTGCCAAGTTGTTCCAGCAATGTTCCTTTTTCGCAAATAGGGTTTTAAACCCTATTCTTCCTTACTAAAAATATCTTGGAAATCCGAAACGCGCGCAAAGGTCTTAATTAAATGCTTCATTAATTCATGGGTCAGTTAAAACCACCCAGCGCCATTAATGATGAGTCAAGCCACGTGGTCAACCCACGACTCCCTCGTCTTCCGTGGTTTTGTGTTTTCATCTCAACCGTCCCCAGCCCTTATAATTAAGGGTTAGGCCGTGGTTTTCCCCCTTCTTCGATCGTGGCCCTTCTGGTGCATCGGGACCGCCGCGTCGTTATCCGTAATGTTCCGCGCCCCCGGCCTAAACGTCGATCATCCATCAACAAGTAGGGAATTTCTCTCGTCTCTCACCTTTGTGTATCATGCGGGGTGGGCGTTACTTTTGTTCCTATGGAATTGGTTGAACCAAACCCTAATGAAGATACTAAACGAAGTTCTAAAGAAAGAAGGGGAAGGGGTTGTGATCGTTGTTTATGCTTTATCTTGTGATCATCCCTTTTGTTGTACTGGTCTATGTTCTCTGAAAATTGAGGCCGTTGGTGGTCGTGTGTGTGCACTTGAATCCCCTCGTGATGTTTTAAATGGGTTGCTGAAATTGTGAACTGCTGTGAAATTGGTTAATCACGTATACCCGGCTGAATAATTGAAAGCACCAGGATCAACCCTTCTGTGATAACTAACGGATAGAACACATGGAATTTTGAAATCATGGAGTGTGTTAAGTCGTTTAAATCTGAAAATCCCTGACTCGTGTTGGTAGTGGTTGTTGGTTGTTTTCCCTTCGGGCTGTTTGCTGGAAATGTGGGAGGGGATGGGATCCCCCGTTCTTTTATACTCTCGGTGGCTGTGTGAATTTGGGGGATGGGATCTCCTGTTGGCATGGTTTCAGTGGTTGTGGGTTTTTATCACAAACTGGGGAGAGATCCTCTGTTGGCAGAACCGGGTGTGAGTGTTTTGGTTGATCTATGCTTGACGTTTTCCTTGGTTATGCTTATGGTAGTTGCCCAGTAGTGCTTAAAATTAATTTAACATTTGACTGAACGTGAAACAAGAATGGGACAAATGGTTTTGTGGGCAAGGGTCGTGAATTGTGACTCGGGTGTTGTGGTATTGTGTTCTGTAGGTTGGCTAGGAAAACCTAAGTTTTGGGTGAGTGTTTGTTACCTATATCTATACTTGTAGCTTTGTGTTTCTTATTCGCGCCCCACCCCAGTTGAGCACTTAGTGCCGAACACCCCCATTTATGGGGGAAGGGTGTTTTTCCCAACACTATACTTAGTGGCTGGTTATTAGCTCCTTTTCTGCTCCCTTTCCCGGATAGCCCAAGTACCTTCGGGCAGCCTGTGATGGCCTGAAGTCCATTATTAGCCCAAGAACCATCGGGCAGGGTGTTGTGGTGGTTGGCCAGGTGTGTGCGGCAGGTGGTTTCCCAAGTGTCTTCGGGATGAGGCCCAGGTGTTTTCGGGTGTGGCAGTGGATTCTTTAGCCCAGGTGTCTTCGGGCGTAGCGGTGGTTGTTCTGGCCTAGGTGTTTGCAGGCATGGTTACTTGTGACAGTTGAGGCCCAGGTGTGTGCGGGCGGGATTTGGCAGTGGGACTGCGTGTGGTTGTGGCCCAGGTGTGTGTGGGCGGGTGTGGCAGTGGGACTGCGGTGAGAATGGCGGGATTGGTCCGATGCGTAGGATGTCTCAATAACCAGTGGGAAAGTGGCGCGGGGTACCCAAACATCGATGTGCTCTTATATATATACTACTTGACTTGCGTTATTTGGGGAGCGAACCTTGGTGAGGCTTGGGATGGATAGTTGCCTTGTTAGGTGATTGGTTTACTCTTTCTCACGGGACTTTAGTATGTTTCCCCCACTTGTGCACGAGAGTCTTGGTTTTCCCTACTGAGTGTACTTGTATGCTCACCCTACGTTTACTTTCAGGTTTCCAGGAGGACTACCAGGGCTGCGCGGGACCCTATTAGTCGGACAGTTGGAGTTGTCGCTGTTGTCGTACCTTTGTTTTCTTTTGGTATTGTACTTGAGAGCTTCTTTTTCTTTTGTACTTGTACCTTGATGTAAACTGTTTAAACATGCATGTGGGAATGGTTTACTTTTGGCTTTACTTTTCTTTCTATCTTGGTGTTGTTGGGTTTTCTCCTCCTTATCTTTCGATCCTATAAAATAAAAAGGGTAATGCCTTCCATTTGCGAGAACTTCCTATACCCTTGGTGCTAGTCGCCACTCCGGGACCTATTGAAGGTGGGTTTCGGGGGTCATTATCTCTCCTTCAACTCAAAGAAGGAAGGGCCTGGCAATCTGCTGACCCTTCCCTCCTTTTGGTGAAGGCGGGTCGTGACATCTTAAGGTAGATATTTTTTAAAAACATTGTAATTTTACTAATAATGACTTTAAAAAAGGATAAACCAAATGATAGGTGATAAAATATCACATCTTACAAAGACATAAGGCTTGAACCCACAATCGAAGGAATAAAATTGTATAAAAAATACCACTAACCTAGATTCAAGTGTATTTTTTGTAGGTAAAAATAAAGGATAATATTGTGTTAAATATATCTATTTATTGGAACATTATCATGTCAAGGATGAGATAAAAAAATTTAACAGGATTCTATAACCATTATTCATACTAAACTGATAATTGAAAATATCATTGTAAAAATTGTCATCAATGTCCCTAAAATATCTAAAGGGAATAACATTATATAGGTTGAAGTTGATGAAATTATAACGTTCTAACACTTAATTTATATCAATTATGATTCCACGTCATTTATTCTTTCAATGATATACATTAATGATTTTGTAGGTTTTAATGGAGTTTCACATTACATTATATCTCTTGGGGATATTGGGTTTGCATCAATGGTCTAATGAAGTCTTCTGAAATCTCTTGATACAAATTTGAGATTCATCACTGTATATCAATAGTAGATAGATGGTCAGCCTGAGAAAACAATTATAATACTATTGAACATGTCATGATCATGTTCTATATAATTTAATAATAGTTGGGATCAACACCTTCCTATAGATTACTTTAATTTTAAAATATTCATTCACCCACTAAATTAAAAGGGATTCTTGTGAAGGCTTATATTGAACGAAGAATATATATACTATAATACATTATGAAGTTGTAAAATTAATGATATTTGGACCCTAGATAGATTAAAAAATGGAAAATAAGCATAGATCCAATCAGCATCACATAAAGGTGGCACACAGTCGATAAGAAATTTGTGCCTATAATCATACGTGTGATATGGAATTTGAAGATTGAGATATGGTGTTTCTAAGAAATTATCCATGGAATAGTGTAATAATATTTTTTAATAAAGGAATATTAATCCCTCATTATATTATCCCCTTTGGAATTCATGATCTTAGGTGGATGATAACTCATCATTGGGAACTCCCACTAACAACACTCATGTTCATGATGGTTTCCATGTATCTAATATGAGGAAGTACATATCTTATCCATAATAAGTACTAAACTCATATTTCATTAAACTTGAGAAATATAATGTTTTTGGGGATCAACCAAATGGGATTTTATTTCAAATATAAAATTTTCTATGATTTAATACCACATACCCGGTAAATGTTTTGTGGAAAATCCACCAGTTTGAGTAAGCAATTTCTAAACATCAGGATGTTCTAAAGCATATATATATCAGTTTATTTTATGAATGTGATGTAATTTATGTCTATAAAATAATTTTAAGGAGGTATAATGTGAAAGAATGAGTTTTTTTGAAAATATTTTTGTTTAATAAATATTTTTTTAAATCTTCCACTACATGCATCTCACATTTTTTATAAAATAATATATACTATTAAAATAATTTTATTAAATATAATAGTTATCTCATAATCATTAGAGTGGTGGGTAATAAAAATATTTACTAAATAATAAAAATATATGGTTTACACATGTGTATAAAGTCACTTTTTTATGATTTTTTTTTAAAACATTAGGATGGTATAGAAATAAAGGAAATATTTTTATGAAAGAACATTTTTTTGTGCATGAATTCATTTATCACAATAAATTAAACAAATGTAAATTGGTAAATTATTTTAATTAAATTAATATATTATATAATATATTATATTTTTAAAATTTATCTAATGTTTTTTCGATACATGAGATAAGAATAAATCCATTTTTACTCTTAAAAATGCTATTTTTTTGAAATACAGTAGTTTTGTCGCATTCTGTGCACATATACAACAAATAATTTTAGAAAAATTTAGAATATTTATTTTTTAAAATAATAAAAAAATTAAAATAATAATTTTAAAATTACCTTGGCTATATTATATTATAATTTTTAGAAGTGATAATTTATTAGGATAATAGTGAACAATACTAGATTTTATTAAAAATATTGATTTTATACATAGAGTTTACAATGTAAATCATAGATTAATATGGATTTAAATGTAAACTTATTTTGATTATATATTTAATTATATTTTTTATTTTTTATTCAATTTAATATAGAAATTTTATATTATTATTTTTAATGATTTTAATATTTTCTGTTCAAAATATTACTTTTCCATCTCCATTGTGGGTTTAATTTTAAATTTTAAAATTCCACATATTTTTTATTTAATATTTGAAATATTTCATAAATATTTATTTTAATAATAATTAATACAATATATTGATTTCAACATACTTTTTCAAAATTAATAGTAAAAAATATGAAAATAAATCATTGTGGTTAATGATAAAATGGGGTTACATGGGTGAAATATGGTAAAAGGACGTATAAACGTTTCCAACACTAATTTTATTGGAATATTAGAATTTCATAACTTCTTATCATGTAAAATTAAATAGTTTGGGGGCTTGTTTTAGGTAAAAATAATTTTTAGAATTTTTTTTATTTCGAATATTCAATGTGTGTCATGTCCCCCAATAAAAAAAGGCCACCCCCTCTATCTCCTCTTTCAACTTTCAGATTACTTTTTTATGATATGAAGTATCCAAATATATTTACTAAATACCATCCAATATCCTATATTCCTTATTTCTATTTTTATTCCATCATATTAAGGCTTTATTTGAATACAAAGAGAGGTTATCAGAAAAATAATTGTTTCCATCAAACCTGTGTTTTAATTTATTTTTTTCCTCAAAATCCATAAAAATTTATAATTTTTTTATAAAATAACACTATTATATCCAATATAGTATCACGTTTTTATGTTAATCTAAAAACATAAATCCATTTACACTTCCATAAAAATCAAAAATAATCCTTTGATCAAGTGTACGTCAAACTAGTGCCTTAAAAACATATGTAATTATTTTTCCACCCCATCCTATTAGAGATGGATATAATACTGGATTTAATATTTATGTAATATATTTATTGTATTTAAATACTTATTGAACTATAATATTACACCTACTTTATTTTCTTTCAACCTGTTGGAAAACATTATTGTCACCCAAGTGTACGATGGACTACTGACACATGATCTTATATGATTTTTATTTTCAATTATGCTTAAATTGAATGCTAATTGATATATATTAAATGAATATATATTATATTAGTTACGTTATTCTAAAATTTAAATTATCATCTCACCTATACCTTATTACTCTCAATTCCTTGGGGGATACGATAATATTGCCCGTGTGTGCTGGAAATTACAACCCTGAGAATCGATGTGATTCATTTTGCACTAAAAATTTTCATATGGTGTTATAATAATTTTTTTAATAAATATATGTGATATATAATATATAATATATATTTCCTATTGGGTAATTATTATTTAACATTATGTTATTCAATCTGTAAAAAATATGTAACTGTGTTCATATGTACATATCACCTATCATCTCTCTGTTTGGTATATTTTGTTTTATATCTCTAAATATAATGGATGGCCATACATACCTATAATATATATATATATATATAATATTTATATAATTCATAAAATTATGGATATTATGAAAATATATTCTATGTAAAATATTCAAAAAACCCAAATCTAAACATACTTGAAAAATAAGGTAGTTAATAACTAAAACATTATTTTAATAAAGAATTATTAATAATCATGTAATAAAAGGATATAAGTAGATTATATATGTTCTGTTATATATTATTATTGTTTTATAATATGTTTATAATAATTCTATAATTACGTTATAACAAGTTAGAACATGTCTGAAGGATGTTAGGAATTAATGTATGAGATTTTCGTCTCAAATTTGTTTTCCAGGAGACAGATACCATATTCACCGCATTTTTCTTTAATGTTGTGTATATACTATAAAGGAATATATTTTATTATTAACATTCAGAAATATATCTTTATTTTCCAAAATATAATATTGTATATCTTTCATGGGTTTTAATCTTCAAAATTTTACAAAGCGGTAATGGATGTCTGTACTAAATTTCCATTATTGTAAAATTCGTTATTTTATGATCCAATCATCATTAATAAGGTGTATATACATACAATTTTGGAGATAATATCATTAATTTATTTATAATCATAATATTATATGTTCAAATTGGTGTTAATGTTTTATAGGGATTTGGAATTGATGTTACAAAAGTGGGAAGGTTTTTATGATCTCCTCATTTATCATGATTTCTTATTATTATACTTCCTTAGATTAAATATTAAGATATATCTCTCTGTAAAATTGGTAATTTTAATCTCAACTATCTATTTCTGGAGAATTATTATTCTCAAATATTATTTTATATCTATGATAAATAAAGAGACCAAAATAATGAAATTAACAAACAATTTCTTTATTTATCTCTTCGATTAGATGCCTATATTAAGAGATATTGTTTTTTAAAAAATAATTTTCTAAAATTATTTATACATTCTCTATGGAAATTATTGGCTAATTTTTTCCCAATTTCAAAATAAATTAAATAAATTTGTTAAAATAATCATCATATTGATTTTTAAATATAAACCCCATTTGTCTTTAACAAAAATGTGAAAGGAATATTTGTTTTGACATGTAAAACAAGAATATATTTTAAATCTATTATGAAAATTATTTTTATTTAAAATTCTAGTATACATTTTGAAGGATATTTAAAAATAGAAGTATTTTGATAGGTTTATTGTATTTTGTTGTTTTAAAAATAGGTTTACAAAGTGTAAATTTTATTTTCATCTAGAAATGTTTAAAATGATATTTAAATATTCTATAAAAACATTCTCATATTATTTTAATCCATAATTATTGTGAAAATGTTTTTTGTTAAAAAATATATTTTGATAGATGAATTTCTATTTTTCACAATAAATTTTAAAAGTGATATTTCAAAATCATTTTCCACATAAGATGGTGTCATTTTATATTATATAATATTTATAATGGTTATGATCCAATGATCACATCCATATTCTATTTTATAAAATATTATTGTGATGAAATGATTTTTATGAAGCCCATTTATTTTTTCATGAGTCATTCTATAATGAAATGAGAAAATAATTATGAGACCAGTTTTTTTTTCATTTTTTATTCTATAATGAAATTTATATGAATCCCCTTTTTTCAAGTGTTCTTATATGACTATTATTTTAGGATATTTTTAAACACATATGTATGAGTTTCTTTATTTTATAGGAATTTTGTAGAAAACAACAGAAGGTTGTTAGATTATAATAATGGGTAGTGATCTAATTGTAAACAATGGTGTGATGGAATAATATCTCCCTCAAATTAGTTGGGTATTGATTCATATAATATGAGATAAATAGAAATGTAATGGGGGGTGAACCCTATTTAGTAATGGACCTTGTCTACTAGTATCTTCTTGGTAGTTATCATTTTATTCTATGATCGTTTAGGGAGTTATCCTATAGAAATATTTTAGAAATATATTGTCCCCTTACTATAATAGAAAAAAAAATTATACATACATGTATGACCCAATTCTATAATTTCTATCTATGTGATGATATTTTGGATAACAGAATTATAAATAGTACCTATACCAACAGTTTAGGACAAGTCATTGGTGAAGGTCAATAATTTGGACCTATACCATTGATTTCCCCAAAACTATTGGTATATGTCACTTATATGAACAAATACAAATGGTCTGGCCAAAACCTTTGGTATAGCTCAATAAATCAAGGAACCAAAACCAGTGGCTCTTAAAACCACTAGTATTAGTACACATATTGTTTATGGAATCTTTCATTAAATAAAATTAAATAAATCAAATTTTAATATACTTAGAACTATACATATATATATATATATTTATGAAATTATATCTATAAAAGACAAGTTAGCTTAGTTTTTAAGTCATTGGAATATAAACTCGAGGTGTTGGGATCAAAACCAAGCCACTTTATTTTTTTTAATTACTTATACCAATGTTTGGTATCGGGAATTTTTCTATTAATGTCATGTACCCGCATTTCCTTCTAATTCGTATCATATGAACTAGAAATATTAATTAAATGACTCACGATTATGGTCATAAATTTAAAGCTAAGAGTTTTCAAATATTATTATCTTTTTCTTGAGCCCTTATAAAATTGTTTTGACTATGTACCTCTCTTGTTTATCCTTACAAAAAATATACGCTCACCCTATATAACATTTCATATCCCCGGGATATAATGATAGGAATTATATGTGATATGTATTAAAAGTGATATTGTTTTGAGTAACTAAGTGGGATATTTTTTATAACTCTTAAGAACTAGTTTTTTACAATTCCATTTATCAAAATTTGCTATTCTTTTACAATCTACATGTATGTTTTTGTGAAATGTACTGAATATCCATCCAAAAATGTAATATATATGTCATAAAATCAAATTCCACTACATGATAATTCATAATTAGGTTTTTAGTTATAATGAATAATGCTATGGTGAAACGAAAACATATATAAGGACGGGTAATCATCATTTCAATGGAGTAAAATTATTCTCACCAATGATATAAACTTTTATAAATAAATTTTATCAATGGAAAATATATGAACTAAAACATTATTTTCTACTATAATAAGGGAAATGTACTAGTAAATAAATTATTAGGTTTGAATAAACCAATAATATATGAAATATGTTCAATATGATTCATTTTAATTCGACAAATTATTTTTATTAAATCTAATCCCTTAAGATAATGTTTATATAATATTCCAAGAACATCAGAGGGATAACATAAAATAGACATCCAAATAAAAAAATGTTAGATATTAATTATACATGATGGTAAAGGGGAATTGAAATAATGTTTATGAGAAGAAATATAAGGAACCTTATTTATCTATTTTAATTTACTAAAGACCACATATTATCATATTCTATTTATTTAATATATATGTATCTTTTATATTTTTTTGTGAAAATTGAATTATTGCCTATTCATCATCGTCGTCATAATCATTTAAAAATTTTATTCCATGGAATGGAAGGAAGAACTCATAGAGGCTAAAATAATCATTACATTCATTTGACGTTTTTATAATATTAGTATTTAATTTATTATTTCTGTTAATGATTGTATTTTATAACTTTGTTCTAATAGGTGGTTAAACAAAACCAAACACGACCATACTATAACTCAATGGGTTATAATTGTGATGTAACTGTAAAAAATAATTAAAATATAATAATATTAATATTATTATATGTCTATTTAAAAATTATTAAATAATATTTTTCTTGGGAAAGATAAAAAATCTGAAAGAATATGAAATAGTATAAATGATACTTTGTTGAGGAAATAGTTTGTAAAACACATAGATAATACTTTCCATTCCATATTTATGATGTGGGTTTTGGTGTATTATTATTTTTATCTTAATAATCATAATTATATAATATTTTTTTCATTTAAAATTCATTTTAATCAATATAACTATTAAATATTTAATATGTCGAAAATTGAATAATACCGCTTTGTGGAGGTAGTAGTCCTCACAAATAGATGAATGAACATCATTTGTTTCTTTGATTAGGGGAAGGAATAAATAAGGATTATTCAATAATTATAAGAAACATAATAATACTTGTTACACCATGTAAATTATATTAATTGGGTTGTAATAATTTTGTAAGGGAAATATTATGAGGAAATGGGTAAAGATTATGTAGTACTCACTTTGTGACCATGAACCTTATTTTGAAAGTATCCATAAATATTAAGGTATTAGGGTATCTTATGTTTTCTAGAGGAATAAAATAATAAATTTTACTTCTATTAGATTAATATTCGGTAGGTTTTTGAGGAAATATGAAAGGTAATGTTGTGTATTTAATGGTTAAAATTCATCGCATGTTATTAGTCAAGGGAAAAAAACTTTTTTAAACTACTAATTTTAAATAACTAAATGACACCATTTAAGGGAAAATGGTTATGAAAATATGATATAATGGACATTGGGGTTATATAAGTAAAATAAATTTTCTATATATCATGTTTACATATGTTTTAAAAATGGTTCATGTAATTTATTCTTATTTTTTTATTTTCAAATTTGTTATGTTTTTATTATGGTTACAATTTTCCTCCTATGTAATTTATCATTACTAAGAATATAAGATAAAAATTACATAAAAATACTATATTTACTAAAAAATTGTCCAATATATTCTAATAAAATATATAAATTTGTTAAATTGATATTTAATATTAAAAATTTCATATATAGATTAATTGTTTTGTGGGGAAAATATGGTTTTCAGCATTATGTATTTTTAATCATCCAAGAAAATTGATATCAACTAAATGGGTGATAATATATTATAATATATTTTTAAATATAATATTAAATTAATAATATAAAATAGATCAATTAAATTTAGTTGATATTAATACACAACTTTAATAAATAAGACATTCACCATTATCTTCTTCATTAAAAGTATTCTATCCAATTGTTATTTTACACGAAAAAATTAACTTTAAATTATTAAATAATATGATCTTGTTGATATTGAAAATTAAATCCATTTTTAAATTTAATTTATATAAGTGATGAAAACAAAATTAATATGAGTGAGAAAAAAATATTTGTTTGCAGTAAAATAATACTTTTGGATCTATAATGTTAAAATACAATTCATTAAATAATAAATAGTATTTGTAAAAGATTTATTTTTCTTTATGAGTATATAATTTTTATATAAAATAAATAAAAAACATTTAGGTCATTCTTTTATTATGATAATGTCATAAGAGAGACGACACTATCAAAATCAGTATTTTTTACTATTTAGAAAAATACAATTAGTATTGAAAATATCAAATAACTTCAACCTAATATTTTTATGACATTTCTAAATATAAAAATAATTTCATTTAAAAATAAATATATCATGATATTTATAATTTTAACATTTAAATAAAAATAAAATATATGAGGAAAAAATTTTTTTAAGGAAACATGTCATTTTTATACATTAACTATTCCAAATAATATTTTGTATAAATTTAAAATTTATAGATTTTTTTAGAGGTTTTATTATTATTAAACTTTCTTAATTATATTTTTCAAATATGTATAATATTTTTTATTTTTCTATTATGTGTGAAATATGCTATCAAAACTACATTTATTTAAATGAAAAATATAGTAAAATGAAATTTTTCTACAAAAAATCACATTTTCGAAGATCATATAAAAATATTAGTAAAAAATGAAAAACAAATTTAATGATAAAATAAAAAAAATTATATATAAAAAATAATAAAAATATTTTTATTTGAATCATTTTATAAACCTGAACCATGGAACACCATATATTGTCAAAGGATAGTTGGAAACCAAGGTATTTGTATCAAGATTTGAACTAATAGTCAATACATGTGAGATAAAATACCAATAAGGAGGTGATTCATAGTCAAAGATGTCTGGTGTCTTCCATTTGATGAAATAATGCCCCATCACCCTCTACAGATTTCCTACCTTGGTCTAGTGTTTTTTCCACCAATCCAATATGAACATGAACATTATCTAACTTTTTTTACATTATACTAGGGCATGAACTAATGATCTATCCAGGTATATCTGAATAACCAATAGATACATCAAAAGTAGTTTCCAATACCTCACATTTTTATTAAAAACCAATTTTCAAATATTGTCATACTACTCCAAATTTCATGTAATACATGAAATTCCATGTAATATTTTTAATGAAATTGAGAATCTATAGGAATAACGAAATCACCTTTTAAAATCCTATATTAAATTCATACTATCCAATTATGGAATTTATCAAATTTTTCATGTGAAAAAATGATAACCAGTAATTTAAAACTTTGTATTTTAAATGATAAACCTTTTGAAATAATTGATAACCAAGTGAAAGAAATTATTTCACATTATAGATTTCATAAATATATTTTATAAAAATATCATAAATATAAAATATGAATTATAATTCCTATAATTCATCCTCATAAAAATTAATTATCAATGTATATGGTAGACATACCATAAATAGAAAAAGAAGTCATCACCTTTGACAAATATTATGAAAATGGGAATCAAGGAAGGCCTTGGATTCCCTAGATACCAATAATAATAAAAATAAATCACCACATTGTATTTAGGTTTTTTGTAATGTTTAGAATCAATGAGGGGTAGTGTAAAACTAAATAATAAGGGAAAGAGAATGAAGGAGGTGACAATACCTTGACATTCAAAAATGGAATCCGGAAGAAATCCCAAACAAATCACTAATGACGGGTAGAGGACATAGAGGGAGGAAAACATTGGACACCCATACGTTGGTGTGTTATGTAAGGGAGAGGCATGAAGGGGAGGAATAAAATATTGGTTAAATTAGAGGGATAAGTTTTTATAAACATCCCACAATTTTGAAGGTGGGATACCCTGCATTGTTTGGCTGAATGGTTGACCAAACCATCTTCCAACCATACACCTCTTACTAGATTACCATGAGAACCCTATATGTAAATGAGTAATGATTAGAGGAACAATTTTCCGTCCATTTTATTTGGATATTAATTATTACAAATGTCAATTCATGGTTTCCATAGAGCTTCTAAAAACTATTCACAAATTAGATAATTTAAAAACTGTAATTATAATAAATTTATAGATAGAAATTATAAGAAAAAAAAATAATATATCAAATAATTAAAATAACTAATAAATAATGGTTATCAGTTCTGAATGATATTTCCACCAGGAATCATTCTTCAAATATAAAGACATTGATTTATATAACAATTGGTTTCTAGTGGTTATTATTGATAATCCCTAAATTGCATACTAAAAGTACAACGAGGTTAATAAAAAACCATCTAGAAAAAACCCCTCCCCATATATATCTCACACCTGACCATCTCAATGAAATAATTAAGAAATAATGATCAGTTTTTTTATCTTGACAGTATTTATTAATTTCACAGGCAAGGTGGATTAATGAAAAGTGATTATTAATGAGGAAATACTATGAGTAACCACACAAATCTAAAACAAAAATATCATATACATAACTCTTAACAAAAATGATAACAAATTAGCGATCCAAAAAAATCATGTACATAATTTTTCTTACATTTAAATATCTAATATGGAGAATGATATTAAATATTCCAATATTTTACACATGGGTTACGTAGTGATTCGTGATCCATAAATTGGGGATATTAAAATAGAAAACATTAATAAATTATCGAAATATATTTTCCTAAAATACCATTTTATTCTCTAAATAAAAAAAAATATTGATTATTCAAAAAAAACATTATATTTAATCTAAAAAATATAGGCAAATAATATTATCCCAATCACTAATATTCTTATAACTATAAATGAACAGGTAAGATGTTTCAGTCATAAGAATATCCTATCAAATCATTTATGTTGACTCCTTAGGTCAATGATCATTTGTAGCCTAGGAGAAGATACCAAGGACTCCACTCAAAATAAGGTTTTCCCTTATAAATATAACAAATCGAATGGTCCAACATTCAATTAAATCACCCAAGGAACTAACCCATTGTTTTTCCATACACAATGAACATGATTTAAATTATAATGAAAACATAGCCTCACAAAAAACTAAAGATGCCCAAAAATAATAACAAGATACAATCAAAATCTCTAAGTTCCCCACATCATAAAAAACAATCTATAAAATTCCCAAATAATCACGAACAATATGGATCTATAAAATCTATATGACTGAGAACACATAAGAGATGATATCAAGGGATGAATGATGCTTGAGACCATTCTTGGTGGAATATTTTAAATTATAGAAGAATATAAGATATCATTAATCACAATTACATCAATAGTCATATTCAACCAAAACACACCCATAAAAATTAACAACATCGAAAAATAGACCATAACCACTAGCTATAAAAAGAAAATAAATGGAATATAAATAATATCTTATTCCATTTTATAAACATAAATTCATATTTTGAAGCATTAAATATTTATATAAACCCCATCATAAACACTCTCAAATGTTTGTTAAAAAATTTATAATTTACTAATCTATAATTAAATACAAAATTTTTAGTTAAATATTTTTTAAATTTCCATACATACATCCCTACACATAAAACTAGATCTTACAAAACAATGATCCTTAAAATTCCTTTCTTGGATAAATTAATAGTCCCAAAATTCCTAAAATATTTTATAAAAATATTTTATTTTTAAAATCATTTCAAAAATTAAATTCACATTTTTTATTCCTAAAACAATGCGTGAAAATGATATTATAATTAAATAAGTTCCCTTAACGATATCTTACAATCATTTTTAGATATATACCCTTCATTAAATTCCACTATTTCACATTCTAAAAAACTAAATTTCATTTTAAAAAACAATTTAAGAATTACACTATTAATTAATTTATATTTCAAAATCCAACCAACCTAATTTGTGCAAAAAAAAATAGATGTGGATTTTTTTTAAGATTTTTTTGAAGATATAAATTATCTCAAAAGAGTGAATAAATTATTTTAAAATTGTTATTATGAATGATTTATTCTTTTAATGTTATTATCATCTTCATAGTTTATTCCAATAATCAGATCATTGTATAATATAAAACAATTCTGGAATTGAAACATCCTTTCATAAATTAGTATTCATAGAAATATTCATCTTCATAGGATACTTCTTTTCATATGATATTTCAAGCATTCTTATGTTATGTTTAGCTTCTTAGAATAATCTAATTGTAATCACTATTTCGTAAGCTAAATCATATAACAATATTAATATTTTGATATTTATATAACAAATCCTCACATTATATGATTATATTGTTATTAAATTTCATCATTTTGACTTTCAGATTATGTTGTACAATATTAATCCTCTTATAGTAATTCGATATTATTGATATAAATGAAATTGTAAAAAACATCTCACAATTCATTGATATTAATTGAATAATAAATTTCATACATAATACATTAATAGTTTAATTTACTTTATCTGAAATTAGAAATCCATCATGAAGATGAATGATGAATTCTATGATCATTTCACTTGATAAAAAAATAATTCATGGTTCTGTATGATGAATAATAGATAATTTGATAAATTCTCAACTCATATGATAATTAATGGGGTTTTATGTCATTTTCTATGAAATTTTATTATAACCTAAAAAATGTTCCATAATATTTTCCAATAAAATATTACTTTTGGAACACATATTTTCCAAAAAAAATGTGTAATTAGTGCTTATTAGTTGAATATATGAGGATTTTAGAAGAATTTTAATAGATAAATTATTGATATATATTGGAGAAACATTGTTATATCCAACAATATAAATTTTAATGATGAGAAAAACAAAGATAATTTTGACAAAAAAATATAGAAACGGCTTTTTAATCTTTGATTTGCAGAATAATGAATAAAATATTGAATTTGGTGTTGAATGTATTATTCCCCTATCTATGATATCAAAACCTAGGAAAATGTGACTGACATAAAAAAAATCAAAATATCATAATAATGTGTGATCTATATGAATTTAAAATACTAATAAAAATAGAATTGGCCATTTTACATTTAGAAAAAGTGTGAAAATTTATAATATTTCATCAATAAATAAATATTATTTGAATCCAATAAACAGAACAAAATTTAATTAATTAAATCTATAAAAAAGAATCCAAACAGTGAAATACATTAAAAATATAAATTAATGATAATATATATCATACATATGTTCTTAGATATAAGAATTATAGAGCTGGAGGAAGGAAAAAATCATAGTTACGAATAGACAATGAAAGTTCATTAATATATGACCATACACCATTAGTATAACTATTTAGTTTCCTAAACATAGAAAATACATCTTAATATAGATTTTTGGATCCAGTATCATCCAAATTATCTTGCACATACAATGGAAAAGTGAATTAAGAAAAATGAATTAATGAAGAAATGGTAAGTTCTTCTCTATAATTGTGACTTCTTCTATTGAATTATATAATTTAATTATGGTCTAAAGAGTAAATGATCAATGAATTATCACACATATTTCTTATAAATAATTAGGAAGTGAATCCCCAAGCATTCTCACACAAATAATATAATACAATTCATTAACAAACAATTCAAATAGGGAGAAATGCACATTCTTGTAAAAATCTAGTTGATAAAAAACTCCCTTATTAATCTCAACGATGAAGTACTGTCATGGATTAGAATCATTCCATATATTATTCAACATATAAATACCCAATCATGAAAATTAAAAATCTCAAAACAAGTATTAGGAAAATTAAATCCATCAAAATAAAAGATATTATGAGAAGAAACATTCATTAACTTGCAATAAACTATATTAATATTATCACATATCCGATCGGAAATATCAGTAGTTTTAATAGCCTCAAAAAAAAATTTATATTCAGAATTTGAAAATATAAAATTATAACAATAATTTTGGTATTTTTTTAGTGATATTTTGATGTCCTATAAGTTTTTATTTATAGATTAATTATATTCAGAAATTAAACTGAAAATATTCCATGTCAAATCATGTGTACCCACTAAGGATTTCTTAAGAGATGTAAAAAACAACCTCAACAAAACCAAATAATTCATCCATTATCATGTTTATTTATTCATTATATCTTTGATAATCATTTTAGATATATTTTGTTTTTAATGGATATCAATACTTAATTGTTCTATAGTTTACAATGATACCACATAAAATTTAGTTTGAAGAACTATTCCATCTAACATCACCATGTGAGAGGATAAATCCATCAATTAAACCAAGGTAGAACTAAAACCATTTAAAATTGAGGATGTGGAAGTGAAAGGATAGACATTATATAAAAATTTATAAATTACATCTTCCTTAAAATAATAAGGTTATATATCGATTGACTTGATTTCATCTTTAATATAATTAGATATTTCTAATTAAATAACCTGAATATTATTCATCATCTCTATCATATATTTCAAAAAATAATTATTCTCATTAAAATGTTTCATTAAATAATAATTATATATTAGATAATCCAATTGAACCTATATCCCTTCAAACTCTAATTTTATGTAGTGATACTCCTTAATTGTTATATTTATAAAATTATATATATCCCCATTATTTTTATAACATCCAATTTCATAAAAAATATAATATGCATGCATTCGTATACCAAGGGAGTGGTAGTTTCCACTTGTTTTCATATTCACATATACTTTATAACTGATGAATTTCCCATTTTAACTTTTTCCCCATATGAACCAACATTATTACAAATGTTTGTTTTTCCTATATTTTTATACATAACAATTGGTTACAAGGGGTCAATCAGAAGATCATCATGATAACACATTTAATCAATGTTTTTGTGGTAAATATTTGATAAAACATCCATATGAAAAGGGAAATTCTGTGACTCAAAAACATATATAGAAATTAACCTTCTAATATCAACATTAAGGGCATAATTATCTATTACTATTTGTAGATAAAATTTATCAGTTGAATCATTATTCACAATTTCATGAGGTTTAAAAACATCTAAAATATTTTCTTCTGATTTTTTTCACAAACTTTAATTTCATATTCATGACCAATTAATGATTTCTTAAAATATGCCACATTAAAACTAGATTGTTCATCATTCCAAACTATTATAATTATATGAGAATAAATCCATTTGATTGAAATTATCTTATTTCTTCTTCTTATATCTAGAGGCTCATCATCTTCTATGTCGTTCAAATATTCTTGAATAACATGAGTAGAAATAGATATATCCCACTCAACATGAGAAGATATTTATTCTTTTTTTAAAACTAACATGGAAGAAATTTATTATTCATAAACTATAAGAATAATAAATTTTCCTAACCAACCCACCCCCAAGAGTATTTACTCCCTGACACTTAGTTGTCATAACATCAATAAGATCTATTATATCATTCTCAAATTACAATGTATGAATACTCCAATAATTATTGAAAAGAAATAATTTTTCGAAGGAAATTTAAATATATAAATATATATTAAAATGTATGTTGTATGAATAACTTTATTCATGAGTGTTAGTATGTAGTGAAAATGTATATTGGGTTTCAAAATAATGTTAAAATAATAATTCCACTAAATAATCCAAGTTGTAATTAACTTATCTAAAAACCCTATGGTTATGTCCATGTATTTATTAGGATTTTCTCTACTAATGGGGATCAAAAACGATACATCATAATCTTACAGATATGTATGTTTTCTATATTAACTATTAATAAATAAAAATAAAATAATGCATCATGTGGATATTGATGTACATCTAAAAATTCAATAGATGATATTGATAAGATATCCCCATCAAAATTCTATATGACCAAATCATCATGGTCATCATTGAAACTGAACATAGTACATTAGTAGAAAATGAAAACCACTTCCACATTTAATAAAATAGTAATCCTTTTATGAAATAAAATTAATAATCATTTAGATTTCAGATCCTTCTTTTGAAATAAATAACAATGTGGTATAGAAAAATTAATCAATAATTTTTACACTCATAGAATTGAAAAAACACTTTACCTTTTTCAACATTCTCAACCACTCTTGTAAAATATAATAAACTATACTGTTATCAGTAAGTGGTATAAATGTTTATATATGATAAACGATTATACTTTCCAAAAGGAAATGTGATTAGAAGAAAATGTTAAATTAATAATGAAGGTTTATATTATAAATAAATAAATATTTCGTATGGAATACATAGAGTCACTATACACAGGTGAAAAAAATATTAAATAAAATACGGAATGTGTCAATTTTTTACATGGGATATGAACGAGTCCTTTTTATCTGGAATTTAGAAATAAAAACATCTCAAAATATTTAAAAAAATACATAGAAAAACATTGAATTAAATTTATGATTGAAATTAAATAATATAAAATTAAATAAAACAAATTCACCTTTAATTAAATTAAATGAGTCAATGAGATTTGGTTTGTTAAATATGACTGATAATTTATTTTATAAATAAACAAATTTAATATAAATATATCATTTTTAGAAATATTTCATTATAAGTGATATATCAAGTCAATATACATGTTATAAAAATGGTTTATTTGATTCATAGAAATTATGATATCAATATTTTTATCAAATTTTATTATCATATAATTAATATTAATATTGATGTCCATTGATAATTATTTCATCTACAACACCTGAACACAATAACATACTTTTTCATTATATGTAGATTCTATAGATTTTTATGAAATAGAATTTTTGTTATTAATTTAATAGAAAACTGTATGTTTTCCAATAAGGTAAATTGTACTCACAGAAATTTTTATCTAACATTTAACCTCTTAAATTATTATCAAAATAATATATTAAAAAATCATATTTTTTTCTAAAAGGTAAAGATAAAAAAATTTCATTTGAAATACCTCAAATTGTTTTTGGTAGATATTATATTTGATTACTTGGGAATATAATGAAATATATCACATTAAAAAATTGTAAACATGATATTTGGATAACATATAATTATATAAAGTAAAATATAATTTATATATTTATACATCATCATGTTAACTATTTTTCGAACAACATTTTAATTGGGATTAATGTTAGAAATTAGGTGTTTCAAATCCAACGTAATTATTTTGAGTATAAACCAATTTAAAAATATCAATTATATTTTTTTATTTTTTATAAAACATTGAAAACTTTATTTTGGTAAATTTCTAATCCCTAAAAAGTTTTAACTCCCTCATCATTCTAATTTAAAATTCTTTGTCCATGAGTTTTAAAAATTAATTACAACGTTTTTTAATTATGTAACCAAAAATAATCTCATAGATATATTGTTTTAAATATAGAGTATCTTTTAATTAACTTTTCATAGATATATTAGGGAGTACCAATTCTATATTAAAACCATTTTACAAAATAAATGAACTTATCCTTTCCTACCATCCTCTAAGTGCTGGTTTAAGACCGTAAAAATCATTCGTATGTTTGAAAACAATATATAAGGCCCCAGCCTTAATCCTTACTTAATCTTGAGTTATTACAAGATTACACAATGAGGATCTTTTCAGGTTTAGAGTTTTAGAGAATTAGATCATAAAACTTGCATTACATTCTACATTTAAACAAAGTGGTTACATTAATGATAGTATTCATTTTTCCCATCTACGGAAACATATTTAAAATAAAACATGGATTCTTTCTTGACACTTCCTTGACATTATTATCATATCATGTACCCTTCCATTGACTTGTGAAAAACATTTCAAAAACTTGGGATGAGCATAAAAAACTCAGTAAGGGATATAAAAATATGGAAAGGAAACCTGAGTATATGTATACATAAGAATGAAATCATACTTTACCCATAAAACATAAGCACTTTAACATAACTCATAAAATCATGAATAAATCATATAAATCAGAAGACAAAAAATGTAACTTGAGGCATTCATTACATTCTTACGTATTGATTAACCCTCTTGGTTATGTTTGAAATACCCACCATAGTATATTCCCTAAATCTCTTCGGAGAAACCTTAAAGTTTCACTCCTTTGCATTACCCAATGCATTGGAGAGCTATATCGAGCTAACACGCCATTATTTTATCACGGAACCACCCGTCTTCATAATAATGCCCAATAACCTCAACATAATCGTATCACATAAAACATGCATAAATGAAACATAAAATTTCCACCATTCAATCACAAGATATCAATAAAAAACATTGATATAAAAACATTATGAAAACCATTTTCAATACCAAAATAAAGGAAAAGTATAACGTGGTTTTTATTTTTCTTTTTAAAAAAAGGTATGGCTTATAGAGGAAGCCGAAATTCAAATAATGGTCACGGCGGCGGAGAAGTTGTTGTCGCCGCATACGTATGAAAAAAACATTCCCTATTGTCATTTAGTAAAACGCTTCATATAAAGAAAGATTCCTTTTGGATAAACGTAAAATTCAATGGGGTTTATACTCCGTATAAACGAAGGTTGTGTATAAAATAAAATATGCCTCAATTAAAGGAGATTGAGATGAAGTCCCATACAAAGACGGTATCCTTGGTTTAAGGATAAATAAATTACATAATTATGTTTGAAAAACGAATACACCAAATATAAGTGGATATTAAGTGTAAAATAATCAAAGGTCATTCACACATATTCAAAGGATAACATATTTAATAACTACATGTTGAACCCAAAGAAATTGAAATTGGGTTAGGAAGTTCCCTTGACAGCCTAACGGCGTCACATCAAAATGAGTTGATGAGAGATAAAAAGTGTATCTCATCACTTCGACATAAAATTTAAATCAATAAGGATATATGAGAACATATCTCTTCATACCAATATGTAAATTAAAAGTCCCAACAAAAGAAGTCCTTTAGAAAGAGGAGGGTGAAAGGTTCCCTTACCGACTTGGGTATCATTCGAAACATACACATCGTGAAAGAAGGACAATAAAACATTGATTTAAATACTCATAAAAGAAAGTATATTACAGAATGAGTAAAATAATGGGCAGTACATACACCACTGAATGTAAATTATGGCAAATGTAGCATAAATCTCACGGGAATAAAAGTGAGATGAAAAATCCCTTACAAAAACTCGGCAGCCTAACGACGCCACATAAATCTTACAAAAATGGATTGATGAGATAAAATAGGGTATCTCATCATATTAACTTAAAGTTTATAGAAAGAGGAATATAAAATAACATCCCCCAACATAAAAAAATAGGATCTTAAAATAAGTGAAATAAAGGAGAGTACTTAAAAAGAAATAGAGAGGTTAGATCTCTTACGAAAATTCGGCAGCCGAACGACACCACTCAAAACTTCCAAAATGGATTGATGAGAGAGAATAGGGTCTCTCATCACATGAACATAAAAATTACAGTAAGAGTAATATAAAAGAATATCCCAATAACAAGACAGATTAGCTTTAAAATTAATGACATAAAAGAGTGTACTTAAAAAGAAAGAGTGGAGTAGAATCCCTTACCTCAAGTCCAACTTGTCTTGTTCGTTTCTTTATATTCCTGAATAATAAACATTTTTCAATTAATAATTTACTAAATTCCTCCTTTATAGATTATTATTCAGTTCATATAACATATTATAATGTTATAATAATTGTTTAATAATGTTAGTTCATATCAGACGTTTTTGCCGATGTTTAGGACATGAGTAAAAAATGAACTTGTTTGAAAAAAATTTGCCCATGTAGTTATAAGTAAATAATTTATAGAATATTATTAATGATTAAAATATCATATATATCCAGTAAATATTCATTTTATACTATTCCATATCATTTGGAGATAAAAAATGAAAAGCACCATTCATGGAGACGGTAGGTCGTACGTACGCATGAACGGTACTTTCATTTTTTGTCATATTAATGGAATTAAAACAAAATTGGAGATATATATATATATATGTTATAATTCCAGAATGATATCCATAATTTAGATGTAATATATTACATATATATCCATTATATATATGTACTTATCATATTACATAACATTTTGAGATAAGAAATGAAATGTATCGTTCATGGAGACGGTAAGCCGTACGTACGCATGAACCCTACTTCCATTTCTATTTCATATTTAATGGAATTAAAACATAATGATACATAATATTATTTTAATTCCAGTATGGTATCATATATAATATCATTAAATATATCCTTTATACGTACCACATATGGTATTAACGAATCAAATCACTTTGAGGGGGCGGTAGTCCGCACTTCCTTAAATAAAGATATCGCGTTTACCTATAATGGAAACCATAAAGGTATGCCATAAATAAAAAATACAGAATCTCATGTAAAACATAAACATATTATATATCATATATAAATATAGTGTCATCTTAATGGCCACCTTTGAAGGTTTTATAAGAATGTTTAACAATCATCATTTCGGGAGGCAGAAATTCGCCATCCACGGAAACAGTCTGTTCTTTAACCATTAGATGTAGGTGTGTGTATGTGTAGCTAGAATCCTTCTTATAACAATATCTTAGTATATTTAAGATACTGTATTTGTTACAAAATAAATGAATAAAAAGATTTTAGGGGGTTGGAGAAGCAAAATAAAACAAAATGACACAAGTGAAGACATTACCTCAAAATCGGGTAACTCCCATTGGTTTGAGCTCAAAGGCTTCCTTGGGAAGACTTCTGACCAAAGTGAGGCTTCAAGGAGTAATAGAGGGAAGTGTAGAGACAAAATGGGCAGGGGTTTCCGAGCAAAAGGATTTGGGAGTGTGAGTAAGGAGGTAGATGTGGGGGCCTTTTATAAGAGGAGAGGAGGGGCACTCTTGTAAAGTTACAAAATGTTACTTTATTTTCAAAAGAGTTTCGGATTTTAAAAGTCCCACATTGATGTATTTCTAGTATAAGGTGATAAGGGTTCGAAATCCACTAATCCAATAGGTTTTGGACATGTTTATGTCTTAGATATTACATTATCTTTCCATTTTATTTAAATTGTTAAATAATGAGGTCATCGTTGCATCATCATGATGTCATAAATAATTTAATTAATTTAATGTCTAAAAATTATATAAAAACTACTATGATTTATTAAATCTTTTTATCTTTACAATTACAATTTATAGTCAAAAATATGACTTGTATAACCCCATGTAAAAATTGGTTTAGTAAGACATCTCATGTTTGTGTCATTTTTACTTTAACATTAAATAAAAAGATATTTATGTCATTTTCCAACCAATGTGGCTCCATGGGGTCCCCAAGATGACCCATAGATTTTATTGGTCAGCCAGGACACATCCAATGAGGGTAGGACATGTTTGTAGGTCATTTCATTTTATTAAAACATTATTCTTACCAAACACTACACTAATTACCTCTAATCACGATTAAAAACTTAATAAGTTACTATTCACCAAAAAATTATTCTTATCCCATTGAACCAAATTTTACTTCTTAATGAAAACCATTTATGTCCGATTTTTTTAAATTCAAAACACAAAGATTGAAAAATTAAATTTAAATGGAAATATCAGTTTTTATAAGTATCACTTAGTGGTTTCACTATTCATCAATAATTGGTGTTTTTTCAGAAAAATCCCAAAAATTCACCCTAAGCTATATTTGATATTCCGAATACAAAAATGAAGTCTATTTTACAAAATTCAAAACATATAAGTCACATTAATTAATTTAATAATTAATTCCCGCTGTCAGAGAAAATAGCGTGTTTTCCTGAAACAATAAGTATCAAAAGATTGACACTAGTTTAAGTCTGATTTCAAAGTGAAAATAATTCCAACGACCACTATTGTATTTAATGGTAAAAATATATTCTAATATCACTTTAAAACCAATTCAAAAGATAATCTAATCATATAAATAAATTATATTAAAAATAGGTTTTGAATTAAAATACAACATTTTACACTATTCATTAAAAAAATGAACTTTATCGGAAAGACACCAAAAAATTACACAAAGTAAATTTTGATGTCCTGATTCTTAAGAAGAGTTTTATTTGGTCCAATAGAATTTATAAGAGTGAATAAAACTATATTTAATGACGGTTCTCCATCAAAAGGTAATAAGTGAACCTTTAGTGAAAACTAGGGCATATACGCCTAAAATTGAATTCTTTCTGTATTTTAAGCCTTTATCTTTTATTGGATAAATGTAAAAACATTTAAAAACATATATAATAATATTTTAGTTATTTATATCCATTCCCACCAATACAACGGCTATATGTTAACTACCATTTAAAATAATATTATTTTATTATTAGAGTGCAACGTAAGATTCCCAAGAAACTCGTTGTTGCGTGTTGGGTACGCTATCGAGCATAGTGTCCCCTTTAAAGTCATATTAATATTTTATTCAAAAATATGGATAAATATTAAAATGTCATATTCTTTATTTATCTAGGGTTTTACATCCTTCCCCCATTTTGGGAATTGTGTCCTCGCAATTTTTAAAATTGAGCTTGGAAACATCCTTGAAAGTCCCACATCGGAAGAAGAGTCGGTAAAACAATCACTTTAAAATAAAGGAAGATAAGTACAGAGGTCACCAGAGTAAACCCATACTAGAATTCCAGGTAGAAAAACATGGACATGGAAGAAAAAGAAAAGGGTCATATTCTCGAGGGAGAGTGATAGTAAACATGTCTAGGAGAAAGTTAACCATAAGAAAATCACAAACTTGGGATTGGTTAAATGGTATTTGATTCCTCAGTAGGAAAAGTTAATAGACAACATTTTTGTTTTAAGTTAATTTTTATTGAAGAATTTATTCATAAGGAAACATAATCACTTATCATGTGGACTTTCAACTTTTACTAGATTCCATAATCAAACTCATATTTTTTTCCAAAAGACGAGTATTTAGGGAGACTTGTTCACATTAAGAGTACTATAATCTACTTCTAGAGAATTACCTAATCCACCAAAGAGAACTATATACTTCCCATGTCTTTAGGATTTAACCAAATAAAAACCAAAAAGGTTAGTACAAGGTCAGATAATCCAGAAAAGGATAACCCTTTAAAAAGAAAATCTATGCTTAATCTCCAAATTTTTTCCAAAAAAACCCAAAGTTCAACGAGGATCATATGATGAACAATTTTTTAATAAAATTATTCAAGGTAAACCAATATAAGATTGAAACCCAAATTTATGAAGGATTTGGTCACATAGTCTTCCCAGTTACATCGTAACATTTATCTCCAAACAACATTAGTTGCTCCTAAAGTCTTGTATTGAAAAGTAATTCACCTAATCACATATCCTCCATAATAGGTTAAAAAAATTCCATAAATAAACCAAAATCAACTTACTCTTAATTAATAAAATCATATAACTAAAAAGAATCAGTCAAACTAACCAGGGACTTCATGTAGTCCAGTGGTAGGCGATAAATACCAGTCTCCCTTTGGTTGTGGGTTCGATTCCCGCAGCTTTGTCCGACACGACGGGTAGTCACACAGTCTGCGTGTTGTCCTTTTTCCAAAACTATATAATTCTCAAAACATTTCCCAAAACGAGATAAAATCTTCACAAACAAACATAACATATTTTAACCTCATTTTTATCTCATGCCTTTCATTTTGCATCATAACATATAATAAACCATAATTACCTCAAAAGTAAGGATCATATAAACCCTAATGGTTACCTTTATAATTATTACCTGAACTTCCACATCGATTGGTCATCTCATACATGATAAATTATAGAACATACCAAGGTTAAAGTGGTTGATCAGGACTCCTTGATAGTTGGTTTAGAACAACCACGAGTTTCCTCATTGAAACCCCCATTTTATCTAGTATCTTAATCATAGAACCACCATAGTTTCCTTCAAACCTGTTGTCTCTTTGGTGCCTGCTAGATCCAGCCATTTACTAAAACCAAAAAGGTCAGTGTGGGTATATCAACATAACTATCATGTACTAATGATTAAGATAAACACTAAGATATACTTACTCATTCACTTTATCTAAAAACTGTGACACTTTCTAAAATCTTAGCCAATATGGTAATGTCACTTATGCTTAAAGAATACCCTAACCTCTAAAGTTATCTAAACTGACCTTTGATACCAACTATAAGGCCCCAACCTTAAACCTTACTTAATCTTGAGTTATTACAAGATTACACATTGAGGATCTTTTTAGGTTTATAGTTTTAGAGAATTAGATCATAAAACATGCATTACATTCCACATTAAAACAATGTGGTTACATAAATTATAGTATTCATTTTTCCCATCAACAGAAACATATTTAAAATAAAACATGGATTCTTTCTTGACACTTTCTTGACACTATCATCATATCATGTACCCTTCCCTTGACCTGTGAAAAACATTTCAAAAACATGGGATGAGAATAAAAAGCTTAGTAAGGGATATAAAAATATGGAAAGGAAATATGAGTACATGTATACATAAGAATGAAATCATACTTTACCAATAAAACATAAGCACTTTAACATACCTCATAAAATCATCAATAAATCATATAAATCATAAGACATAAAAGATAACTTGAGGCATTCATAACATTCTTACGTAGGGAGTAACCCTCTTGGTTATGTTTGGAATACCCACCACAGTATATTCCATAAATCTCTTCGAGGAAACCTTAATGTTTCATTACATTGCATTACCCAATGCATTGGAGATCTATATTGGGCTCACCCGCCCTTAGTTTATCACGGAACCGCCCATCTTCATAATAATTCCCAAGAACCTCAACATAATCATATCACATAAAACATGCATAAATGAAACATAACATTTCCACCTTTCAATCACAAGATATCAATACAACACATTGATATAAAAACATTATGAAAACCATTTTAAATACCAAAATAAAAGAAAAGTATAACATGGTTTTTATTTTTCTTTTAAAAAAAGTATGGCTTGTAGAGGAAGCCAAAATTCAAATAATGGTCACGGCGGTGGAGAAGTCGTTGTCGCCGCATACGTATGACAAAAAACATTGCCTTTTGTCGTTTAGTAAAATGATTCATATAAAGAAAGATTCCTTTTGGATAAACATAAAATTCAAAGGGGTTTATACACCGTATAAAAGAAGTTTGTGTATAAAATAAAATATGCCTCAATGAAAGGAGATTGAGACGAAGTCCTATACAAAGACGGTATTCTTGGTTTAAGGATAAATCAATTACATAATTATGTGTGAAAAACGAATACACCAAATATAAGTGGATATTAAGTTTAAAATAATCAAAGTTCATTCACACATATTCAAAGGATGACATATTCAATAACTACATGTTGAACCCAAAGAAATTGAAATTGGGTTAAGAAGTTCCCTTGACAGCCTAACGACGTCACATCAAAATGAGTTGATGAGAGATAAAAAGTGTATCTCATCACTTCGACATTAAATTTACATCAATAAGGATATATGAGAACATATCCCAACATAACAATATATAAATTAAAAGACCCAACAAAATAAGTCTTTTAAAAAGAGGAGGGTGAAAGGTTCCCTTACCGACTTGGGCATCTTTCGAAACATACACCTCGTGAAAGAAGGACAATACAACATTGATGTAAATACTCATAAAAGAAATTATATTACACAATGATTAAAATAATGGGAAGTAAATACACCACTAAAAGGAAATTATGGAAAATGTAGCATAAATCTCACGGGAATAAAAGTGAGATGAAAAATCCCTTATGAAAACTCGGCAGCCTAACGATGCCACATAAATCTTACAAAAATGGATTGATGAGATCAAATAGGGTATCTCATCATATTAACTTAATGTTTATAGAAATATGAATATAAAAGAACATCCCCAAACATAACAAATAAGATCTTAAAAGAAGTTACATAAAGGAGAGTACTTAAAAAGAAAGAGAGAGGTTAGATCTCTTACGAAAATTCAGCAGCCTAACGGTGCTACTCAAAACTTCCAAAATGGATTGATGAGAGAGAATAGGGTCTCTCATCACATGAAAATAAAAATTAAAGTAAGATAAATATAAAATAATATCCCAATAACAAGAAATATGAGCTTTTAAAGGAATGACATAAAAGAGTGTACTTAAAAAGAAATAGTGGAGTGGAATCTCTTACCTCAAGTCCAACTTGTCTTGTTCGTTTCTTAATATTCCTGAATAATAAACTTTTGTCAATTAATAATTGCCTAATTACCTCCTTTAGAGATTATTATTCAGTTCATATCACATATTATAATTTTATAATAATTTTTTAATAATGTTATTTCATATCAGACGTTTTTGCTGATGTTTGGTACATGAGTCAAAAATGAACTTGTTTGAAAAATAATTGCCCATGTAGTTATAAGTAAATAATTTACAGAATAGTATTAATGATTAAAATATCATATATATCCAGTAAATATTCATTTAATACTATTCTATTTCATTTGGAGATAGAAAACGAAAAGCACCGTTCATGGAGATGGTAGGCCATACGTACGCATGAACGGTACTTTCATTTTTTGTCATATTAATGGAATTAAAACAAAATGAGAGAGATACATATATGTTATAATTACAGAATGATATCCATAATTTATATGTAATATATTACATATATATCCATTATATATATGTACTTATAATATTAAATAACATTTTGAGATAAGAAATGAAATGTACCCTTCATGTAGACGGTAAGCCGTACGTACGCATGAACCCTACTTCCATTTCTATTTCATATTTAATGGAATTAAAACATAATGATACATAATAGTATTTTAATTCCAGTATGGTATCATATATAATATCACTAAATATATACTTTATACGTACCACATATGTTATTAACGAATCAAATCACTTTGAGGGGGCAGTAGTCCGCACTTCCTTAAATGAAGATATCGCGTTTACCCATAATGGAAACCATAAAGGTATGCCAAAAATGAAAAATACATAAGCTCAAGTAAAACATAAACATATTATATATCATATATAAATATATTTTCATATTAATATCCACCTTTGATGGTTTTAGAAGAATGTTGAACAATCATCGTTTCGGGAGGCAGAAATTCGCCATCCACGGAAACAGTATGTTCTTTAACCATTAGATGTAGGTGTGTGTAAGTGTAGATAGAATACATATTATAACAACATCCTAGTATATTTAAGATACTGTATTGGTTAGAAAATAAATTAATAAAAATAGTTTAGGGTGTTGGAGAAGAAAAATTAAACAGAAGGACACAAGTGAAGACATTACCTCAAAATCGGGTAACTCCCTTTGGTCTGAGCTCAAAGGCTTCCTTGGGAAAACTTCTGCCCAAAGTGAGGCTTCAAGGAGTAATAGATGGGAGTGGAGAGACAAAATGGGCAGGGTTTGGCCGAGCCAAAGGCTTTGGTAGTGTGGGTAATGAGGTAGATGTGGGGGCCTTTTATAAGAGGAGAGGAGGGGCACTATTGTAAAGTTACAAAATGTTACTTTATTTTCAAAAGAGTTTCGGATTTTAAAGGTCCCACATTGATGTATTTAGAAGATAAGGTGATAAGGGTTCAAAATAAACTCATCAAATTGGTTTTGAAAATATTTAGGTCTTATAAATTACATTATCTTTCCATTTTATTTAAATCGTTAAATAATGAGGTCATCGCTGCATCATCATGATGTCATAAATAATTTCATTTATTTAATGTATAAAAATTATAAAAAATACTATGATGTAGGAAATATTTTTATATTTCCAATGACTATTTATAGTAAAATATATGACTTGTATAACCCCATGTAAAAATTGTTTTATTAAAACACTTTATGTTTGTGTCATTTTTACTTTAACATTAAATAAAAAGCTATTTATGTCATTTTCCAACCAAAGTGGCTCCATGGGGTCCCCAAGATGACCCATGGATTGTCTTGGTCGGCAATGACACATCCAATGAGGGTATGACATGTTTCTAGGTCATTTCATTTTAATAAAACATTATTCTTGCCAAAAACTACACTAATTACCTCTTATCGCGATTAAAAACTTAATAAGTTACTAATCACCAAAAAATTATTTTTATCCCATTGAACCAAATTTTACTTCTTAATGACAACAATGTATGTCGAATTTTTTAAAATTCAAAACAAAAATATTGAAAAATTTCATTTAAACGGAAAAATCAATTTTTATAAGTACCACTTAGTGGTTTCACTATTCATCAAAAATTGAAGTTTTTCAGAAAAATATCAAAAATTCACCCTAAGCTAAATTTGATATTCTGAATTCAAAAATGAAGTCTATTTTACAAAAATCAAAACATATAAGTCAAAATAATTAATTTAATAATTAATTCCCACTTTTAGAGCAAATTGCGTGTTTTTATGAAACAATAAGTATCAAAAGATTGACACTAGTTTAAGTCTGATTTCAAAGTGAAATTAATTCCAAAGACCACTATTTGATTTAATGGTAAAAATATATTCTAATTTCACTTTAAAAAAAATTCAAAATATAATCTAATAATATAAATAAATTAGATTAAAAATAGGTTCTGAATTAAAATACATCATTTTACACTATTCATTAAAAAATGAACTTTATCAGAAAGATACCAAAACTTTACACAAAGTAAATTTTGATGTCCTGATTCTTAAGAAGAGTTTTATTTGGTCCAATAGAATGTATAAGAGTGAACACAACTATATATAATGACGATTCGCCATCAAAAGGTGATAAGTGAACCTTTAGTGAAAACTAGGGCATATACGCCTAAAATTGAATTCTATCCATATTTTAAGCCTTTATCTTTTATTGGATAAATGTAAAAACATTTGAAAACATATATAATAATATTTTATTTATTTCTATCCATTCCCGCCAATACAATGGCTACATGTTAACTACCATTTAAAATAATACTATTTTATTATTAGAGTGTAACGTAAGATTCTCAAGAAACTCGTTGTTGCGTGTTGGGTACGCCATCGAGCATAGCGTCCCCTTTATAGTAATATTAATATTTTATTCAAAAAAATGGATAAATATGAAAATGTTATATTCTTTATTTACCTAGGGTGTTACACAGTATATTCAAAATAAATGTCTTAAAATACTTGGTTTTAATCAATATATAATTCCTATATAAAAAATTTATAAAAGAATAATTTACACCCAGTTTTTATTCATTATGATCTCTTTAATCTTATAAACTAAACGAATTTGAAATTTTTTAACCTTAAAACTAATGAAAATGATTCTATATAATATATTCATTATTATCAATTATTACATTTGGAAAATCATATAAAATTTTTTATAGTGAAAAAACCATGATCAATCTACTTATTTAAAAATACCCACATAGTTATAATATCATTATAATCATAATTTTGGTCAATTAATTAACATACCCGGTTTTGTTTCAATAAGAAAAAATTTTCTATCATAGAAATCACCCACCTCTCATCTCTTATAGGTACTTCTATGGTTCCGGGATCTATTTTGAACAATACGATTAAGAACATCGAACCAGATCCAATATTTCATATTGTTTTAAATTGTTCAAATATTTCTCCTATTACTATTTCAACATTACGGATTTTTAATGATTCTATGTTGTCTCGCTAGAAGACATATTTTCTTATCAAATTATTACCTTCTCTATATAGATTGTTTATGATCATATACCTATTAATAATTTTTTTTAATTTGAAAGATATTCTTTAGTATCAATTTATCCATTTAATCCCCAATTAAATAAAAAAAATTTATTTGTGATCAAAAGGTTCACATGCATCAAATTCAACATGTATATAATCTTCAACTATCCTTTATTTTATACTGAAAACTCTATATATTTTCATTGCGGGAGAATATAACAGAAATATTCCTCCATATTTAATTATAACTTTCTTACAAATATTATTATTAGAGTTTAATATAATCACTTTTCATCAAAAAAAACATTAATTCAACTAAACTGAAACACCCCAATATATAGGAAGTATTTTTTGTTTATTAAATATATTATTTTTGATATTTTTAATTAATCAAAAACATTTTTTACCTTGTGTTACAACATTAAACTACTTTTAGATTTTATTACACACATCACTAGGTATACCTTATGTCACACACAACATTGAGTTTAATCAATGTATAGCATACCAGTAAAATATCATGATTTGATTTGATAATTATCACGTAGTACTTGGAATGGAGGAAATGAATATGATTAATTAAATCCTAAAAGTATATGGATTAAATTTTTTATATAAATAATTTTTTTGTGACCAATTAATTATAAATGAAAATAAAAAAATTTAAAATGAAGGAAATCATTATCTAAAAACATATTTTTCTGTACACAACACGTTTATACTAAATAAATTAAAAAAAAGTTTTGTGAATTAATTAAATAAAATTTATATATTAAAATTCAATTATTTTTTCAACATTTATATTATATTTTAAAAAATAGATTAAATTGAATCAAATTTTATGTTAAGATACTCTTCATTTTCTAAAAAGTATTTTTTTTCACCTTTTGCACACATATAATAGAAAATTATTTACAGTTTTTGAAAAATAAATTGATAGCATAATATTAATTTTTTTCAAATAAAAATTTTCAATATTATATTAGCGAGAATTATTTATATTTTTTCAAAGATATTAATATTTCGATGATTAGTAAAAAAATATTTATTTTTATTCAATCTGTCATTCAATTTGAATTATTTATATGGTTTTTTTCTTGTTTCAGCTCATTTTTAATGAAAAATTAAATAAATTATATTTTTATTAAATATACATTTTTGATTTTATTTATTTTAATTTTTCATTTTGATGTAATATATTTATAAATATTTTAAAATTTTCACTTTGAAAAACTATTTTATCATCTCGTTGGTGGGTTTAATTTTAAAGTTAAATTTTCCAATTCTGTGAATTGAATTTTTGTAATTGTGTTAATATATAGAATATGAATATTTTTTATCATCTAATATGTTTATATTTACTAGGATAATGATTATTAAAAAGGGTAAACATTATTAATCATGAATGAAGTAAAAATGGGTTTATTGGGGGTTAAACTAAAATAATAAAGGCCAAAAAGGACATAAAACCTATCCCAAACCCATTTTTGATACATAAAAACCATATAAATACTATTATATATATGGGCCCATTTCAAAAGATTTTATAATTAAAAAAATCGTATATAATATTCTTGTCAATAAAATAATATTGTTCCACTCACCACACTTATAAAAGGGCATATATTCTCCTCTCCTATCCACACTGCTTAAATATTTTTTTTAATATCACTTACCATATAACTACATAAATTCCCTTATCTAATCGTAGCGTACTTAATATTTTCATAACATCAACTAATGAATCCTTTTTTTCCAACCAAAATGAGTTTACTAATGAACACATAAGGTCCATAATAAATTATTTTTATTTTATTTTTTTAATCCACCTCCATAAATTATTATTTAACAATAATTATATGAAAACTTCAGTACACCCCTTAAAAACAAAATATTTCTCATAAAATCTCAGGGTGTTAAATTCTACACCCCTTAAAAATAGTTTCACCCTCGAAAATCGTCACTTTGTAACAAACAGATGAGGATACCTCTCCCCCATCATATCCTCAAGTTCCCATGTAGATTATTCTAATTGGTGGTTCCTCCAAAAAAAAATTAACCAAGAGAGGGTTCTTGTTTCATAGAACTTTTTTGCAAATATCCATAATCTCTATTGAATTTTATTCATAAGAAAGATCTTTCTCTAGCGGTATAACTTCTAAGCATAGTAAATGTGAAGGATCAGGTATGTACTTTCTATGTAGAGATACATGGAACACATCATGAACTTGAGAGAGATTCGATGGAAGAGCCAATCAGTAAGCTACCTTCCCAACACGATCCAGTATTTTGAAAGGACCCATATACCTAGGGCTCAGCTTGCCCTTCTTTCCAAATCTCATTAATTTCTTCCAAGGAGATATCCTTAAGAACACTTTATCACCCACTTCAAACTCTAGGTCTTTTCCTCAGTTGTCGGCATAACTTTTTTTCAAATCTGAGCTACACTTATGTGTTGTTGAATAGATCGTACCTTTACTGTCATCTCATCAACATGATCAGGACCTAGTAGCTTTCTTTACCCAACTTCATCCCAGCAAGTTGGAGTTCTTAATTCATTCTATAGAGAGCTTCATAAGGAGCCATCTGAATACTGGAGTGAATGCTATTATTATTAGAAAATTCCACCATAGGTATGTGTTTATCCCAACCACCTATGAAATCCATAAATTAGGCTCTCAACAATTCGTCTAAAGTTTGAATTGTCCTCTCAGACTAACCGTTTGTCTGAGAATGATAATCAGTGCTGAAACTCAACTATGTATCGAGATTATACTGAAGACTTCACCAAAACATCAAGGAAAAACTAGGATCTTGATCATATGTAAGGGAAAGTGGTCCTCCATGAAATCATACAACTTCCTTCACATATATCATGGAAAGATGGTAAAGAAATAAATTTTCCATAATAGAAATGAAGTGTGCCAACTTCGTAATACGATAAACTATAACCAAGATAGCATAATAGCCTTTGGACATTTTAGGATGTTTAATGAAAAAGTCCATAGTGATGTTTTCCCATTTCCATTATGGTATGGTTAATGGTTGTAACATCCCTTTAGACTTCTATCTCTCAACTTCAACTTGCTGACAAACCAAGCATCAGGAGACAAATTCAGCAACATCTCTTTTCATGCCATCCCACCAGAAGTAATCCTTTAGGTCCCTATACATCTTCATGCTTCCAGGTTGAATATATAATGAATAACTATGAGATTCATCAAATATTTCCTTTTAAAATTTTGGGATGGGAGGAACCCAAACCCGATTCCAAAACCATATTATTTCATCACAATCATGGTGAAATTTAGGAACATTTCTCAACTTCTTTTGTAACTCTACATCTTCTTTTTGTGCCTATTTAATCTTCATATGTATAGATGGTTGAATATTCTTTTGAGAAAGATAAGATTTTTCCCCTTCCATTATAATTTCATGATCCATCCTTTTTAAATCCATAAATATTGTATCTTTTATGATCCTCATCGTGGATAAGCTAGCATGGTCTTGTTGACTTAATGCGTCTGCCACATTGTTTGCTTTCCCAAGGTGGTAATGAATTGAGGAGTCATAATCCTTAATCATCTCCAACCATCTTCTTTGGTACATATTCAGATCCTTTTGTGTGATCATATACTTTAAAATTTTATAATCAGTATAACTATCACACATTTCAACATAAATATAATGCCTTTAAATATTTAATGCAAATATTACCATAGCTAATTCAAAATCATGAGTTGGGTAATTTTCCTCATGGATTTTCAACTGTCGTGAGGAATAAGCTACCACCATAACGTTTTTTCATAAGAACACACCACAATACATTCTTGGATGCATCACTATAGATCACAATTATTTCTCCACTATAAGGCAGTGTGAGAAAAGTTGCACTGGATAACCTTCTTTTTAACTCCTTGAAATTCTCTTCACAGTCCTCCGTCCATACAAACATAACTTCTTTTCGAGTCAACCTGGTGAGTGTGTTAGATAATCTTGAAAAATGTTTCACAAAACGTCGATAATATCTTTCCAAACAAAGAAAAAATCAGATCTAAATTATGGTTGTTGGTCTTGACCATCTTTTGATAACCACTGTTTTTACTGGATCCACAGATCTCCCCTCTTTTTAGATTACGTGACCCAAAAATGAATTCTTTTGATGCCAAAATTCACACTTGGTAAATTTGTCATAAAGCTTATCCTTTCTTAGGATCTTTAATACAATTCTCAAGTAATCTTCATGTTCTTCCTTTCTCTTTGAATAGACAAGAATATCATCTATAAAGACTACCACAAACTGATCAAGATAGTCTCTAAAGAAACTATTAATTAGATCAATCAAGATAGAAGAGGCATTAGTAAGATCAAATGGAATCACTATAAATTCATACTATTCATACCTTTTACGGAAATCTTTCTTTGGTATATCCTCCCTTTTGACCCTTAATTGATGATAACCTGAATGAAGATCCATCTTGGAAAAGTAGTGATCTCTGCATAGTTGGTCAAATAAGTCATCAATGCATGTGAGAGGATATTTGTTCTTGATAGTGCTCTTCATAATTTCGTGATAATCAAGGTCGAGTCTCATTGATCAATCTTTCTTCATAACAAACAGAACAGGTACTCCCCAAGGTGATGCACTAGGGCGTATGAACCCCTTATCATGATTCTATTAGAGTTGCTTCATCAATTCTTGTAACTCAATTGGGGACAAACTATAAGGTGTATTTGAAATGGGCATATCACCCGGTATTAGTTCTATTGAAAACTCAACTTCATGATTTCGTGGAATACCAAGAAATTCCTCCATAAATACATCATCAAACTCTCATAAAATGGGAATCTTCTTAATCATGAGTTTCTCTCGAACCATTTGACATAAATAACCTTCATTTATTGGAATCAAGACCCATAAGAAGGAGGAAATTTCCACTGGAAGGTTATATTCATCCTTGCATTGATAGATGATCATAGATTGATCAGGAATATGAAATGTGACTTCCCTTTTTTGGAAATCGATATGAGCTTTATATTAGGAAAGTCAATACATGACAAGGTCACATAAAATTACACTATTGGATGTATCCCAAGATTTGCAGGAAGCTCTTTCCCACAAATATCAATTGGAGAAAAATTATAAACTTTTTATACAACCATTGTTCCATTAGGAGTTTTCACAACTAACACAATAGATAATTTTTGTGGTAGTATGGTGATACCATTAAAATATACTTCATAAATAAAAGAGTGGGTGGATCCAGAATCAAATAAAAAATTTTCTAATTTAGAGTGGATGGTATGTGTACCTATCACCGTTTCATTATCAAACTCCACATCGCAGATAGAAATTGCGTCGGAAATTCCTTTTTCTTTGGCCATATGAGTTTGTTGACGTCAATCATCATAAAAAACCCTTGGATTAAGGAATTGATTAGCATAGTACCCAATTTCCTTGCACTTTTAACATTGAAGTTCAGGAAGTGCATTCTGTGTAGCCATTTCTTTGTTCGCATCAGTAGACATTTTTTTCCCACCATTGTGTCATTCAAATGCTTGATGACCTTCTTTTCCACATTTGAAACATTTATATATCCCTTTAAGAAAATTCCCTCCATGTTTCTTTCCACACTTTGAGCATAACGTAAAACTCATCTTCTTTTCAATGTGGTCTTTAGATTTCCCTTTGAAATAAATTTTCCTTTTATTATCAAACCCATAGGACTGATGTGTTACTAAATTCTCCATCTCTACCTTGCGATCACATCAAACTATTTCCTCATAGCTATTGAAGTCCTTTATGACTAACATCCTTCTAAGACCTGGTTTTATGCCACTAAAGAATCGATTGATCTTAATCTCAGGTTGGATAATAATTCCAGAAGCATGCCTTCCAAGTCTTGTAACATTTGCTTTGTAGGTACCAACAAATTCATCATCCTTTTTCTTTAGTTCAAGAAACTCCTTCTCCATCTTTTTTCGAAGAATATGAGGGAAGTACATATTGAAAAATATGTTCTTGAACACATCTCATTCCATGGACTCAATTTCCTCTCTTTGCCTCGTATTCTTGATAAGATTCCACCATTGATCAGATTGACCTTAAAAACGATATACTGCTAAGATAAATTTATCATGTTCAGAACATTAAATAATTGAAAATATCTTTTCAGTGGTACTGATGCATTGTTCAGCCACTAACAGATTAGTAGACACACTGAATGGGGTTTGATGTTTCCTCATGAAGGATTCAACATAATGTTGCTCCTTCCATTTCTCTTTTAGATTTCATGGATGATTCATAGCTTGGGAAAGTTGTGTGAGCATGGAAATAAGATTTTGCATTCTAGCTCCCATAACGTTTGGTTGCTCAGGGGGACAATCATTGAATTGCCCATCGCATTCAGCATTAATACCGTTCCTTTGGGTTCCAGCCGTTGACTAAAACCTATAAGTATAGTGTGAGAAACACTAATCATAATAGGAAAACCACATAATCAAGAATAAAATTTCACACTTTAGGTATTTTAATAGGTTATTCATGGCCATTTCTAAAACACTAACATTGTGTTATATGCTTAGACATATCTTTAGGGTTCTTACTAAGGGTTTCGCATCCAATTTTCCAAAGGATGACTATACCATTCCTCTAATACCAACTATAACGAACCATACTTTACACACAATATTATTACTTCAGAATTGAAGCATACTAATTACAACATATAACAAAACCATAATAGGACCTTATAGGTATAGTGTCTTTAGAAACGGGGAAACATAAACAACTGGTTCATAAAGGAATGACATTGTCACCTGTTTATTTCATCATAACTAGTGTTCCTTTTGGTATATCCGACTAAATACCATTCTTCATGACATGTGGAAAAGAAAACATACAAAAGGGTGAGATAAAAATTCTCAGTAAGGGTAAAAAAAGTAAATATCAGTCATATCATATTCATAAGAACATAACATTTTTAAAATCTTATCCAGCAAAAGGGATCATAATATCATAACATGGGATAAATCAGAGTAGTGAAATGTAATCCCAATAATCATAAAACATGAAACTTTTTGGCATACAAAACTAATCATAGAAAATCATTTCATATTAGTAAAGACTCATTTCCAAGACTATCATAGCAGACAAAGTCCATTTCTGAACCGAGTTGACTCCTCGTTCCAGTCCTGTATCACTATACCGGATTAACTTTCTGTTTCATCCATGTCAATCTCATGAGATATAAATTTTTACCCAAGGCATTGGAGGGAGATATAGGTCCCACCCATCTCATAATAAAACTATTATTATGTGTTCCAAAAAAATCATAAATCATATATCATAGCATAACCCATGTAATAAAAATGAGAATCTTAAACATTATGTCATCATAACATAATCCATATAAGATAAATCGACTTCATAAAAATAATTCCATCATAACATAATCAAATAAATTTAAAAATAGGGATAGAAACAGAACCCTATATTATCTTAGATGGAAAATAATTTTGATAAAACACTTTAACTACATTCTTAAGGAAAATATCCTTTCTAATTCAAAAAAATCATTCCTTTCATAACATGTAATAAAATTTTAAACTAAAAGAATTTAATTAAAAATAAACTTGAAAACATGTAAAGGAATATTCATGGAAATAATGTTCTATGAAATCATAAAAATCCATTCATGTTGTATAAGTAAAAAAACATTATTCTTGTACTTTTTCCGAAAAACTCAAAAAGTATCTCGTACTTAAAATGACAAAAGATTTATTTCATATCTTTTACTAAAATTCACCAATATGTAAAATTTGATTCTAACAATTTTATGAGGATAGAAATAATATTACATATTGAGGAAACATGGATGTGGATGATAAATATTCCCCAGTAATTTGTGAAGTATAAACAATCTCAGATAAAAATGAGATTGTGAGATTTTCCCATACCTTAGGTAAAATAGGATTTCTACATATCCAAACATTCAGTAAAATTATTTAAATAATATCATTGACTTATTAAAGAATCATATTCATTGTTATTATATCATATATAGTCATATTCTTATCTTTATTATTAGTAATATTTCATTGTTACTTGTTATTCGGGTGTTCATTGATTTATGTTCTTATGCATGTTTTGTCGAATAAATTCTTATTCATCTTTTTATCATATAGATACCTCATTTACAGAATTTTATTAGTGTAATATATATCATATTTATTCATTAAATTCATTTATATAATCATTTTTCAATGAAGATCATGTATAATAAGTCACATCACATCGTGGAGATGGTAGGCCGTACGTACGCCCGAGCGATGAAAACATTCGTTTGATATTAAAATAATATATTATTGGATGCTATATCATATATACAGATTCATAATACTGTTATATTTATTATTTATATCATTTATACTCATTATCATACACATCCAAATGAGGAAATGTTTGAATAACAAACTACACCACGATGTGGAGACGGTAAGTCGTATGTACGCACATGTTGTGACTTTTTCATTAATAGGATGGATAAAATAACTAATATGGTTTCCCAATTTTTATAATAACATAATATTATATATAATATACCGGATTTATTATTTTATAATGGAAAAAACAAAGAAGTAAGAAGTGGAAGAAGAAAGGAACTTGAAATAAGTGGGGAGATATTTACCTCTTCCTTGGGTTCTTACTTTTGATTTGATCAAAAAGGCTACTTAGGTTGGAATTATGACTAATGGAAGGACACTAGGATGAAGGGATATCAGTTTATAGGGTATTTGGGAAGGTTTTGGACATGGAAAATGGCATTGGATGTGTGAATTAGAGAGTAGGGTGAGTGCCCTTTTATAAGAGGTGTGAGGGGCACCTTAGAAAAAACATAAAATATTATTTTTTAATAAATTTATATTAGGTTTTTAATGAATCCAAAGTGACTTATTTAGAGGATATGGTAGGGATGGGTCGCAATCCTATCAACCAATAGGTTTTAGGCAAGTTTAGGTTTATATTTTAACATTAAAATTTTGATTTAACTCTAAGTTAAATAATTTAACTTTTACAGTGTCTTCTTGTATTCTTACACTATATGGTTAATAAACATACTATAAAATACAAATAGAACCCCAATTGGTTCATTAATGTAATATATATTATTATATAATTTATTTGGCCGATCCATTTATTTTTAGGAATAAAATATCAATTTATAATTTAATATTTGGTTTAAAACCTCTTTTATGTCAATTTTACACTATTTGGTATTTTGTTTTTTATAAATTCATAACAGAATTATTACTTTGAAAAAAATTCATATAACCAACCCTAATAAGTTATATGATCCTATAAAATTATTTTAATTCATAAAAAGTCTCAAATTACATTTATTTTGATATTTATGATATTAATTATGTTAATATTTCATTAATAAGGTAATTACTGCATCTTCATTGTGTCATAAATAAATTAACTTATTTAATTTATAAAAATTATAAATAAAATACCATAATATATGAAATCTTTTTATATTTCTAATTAATACTTATAATCTAATTTCTCATATGTATAACAATATATTAAAAATGTTTTACTTATGAAACATTCATTTTAATTCTTTTAACTCTTCTTTGAATTAAATAATTATTAATGTCCTAATCTAATCCAAGTGGACCAAAATGTCCGTATATAATTCCTAAGGATATTTATGGTATAATTACACTTATCCAGTATAATTATTACATGTATTAGGGTAATAATAATTTCATTCTTACCTTAATTACCCTATTTACTTTTAACCGTGATAAATAAAAGTAAAATGTTATTATTCACCAAAAATTATTTTTATCTTACTAAAACACATTTTACATATTGATATCAACCTTATCTCTCGTATTTTTTACATTCCACTCACAGAAGCGGTAAAATTAAGTTTTATGTAAATTTTCAAATTCTCTTAGTAGGTGGGTAAAAGACGGAAAAAAGTTCAATAAAATTTTTATATATCTAAAATTATTATAAAATGACACCATTGAATTATAAAGAACATATATAGGTATTATGTATCTATTTTGAACTAAAATAAATTTCAATAAAATAAATTATTATTAATATAAAAATTCATTATTAAACTATAACTTAGTGTTTTTCACTATTCATCAAAAATTGAATGTTTTTAGAAAAATACCTAAACTTCACCCTAAGCTAATTTTGATATTCTGAATCAAAAAATGAATTCCATTTTGAAAAATAAAATTTATAATATTTCAAAAAGTGGGTATTCCTATACATAATGGCTAGTTTATATAATTTTTTAATAATATACCACTGTTTAGTGAAACTCGGTATTGCATACAATGCAAGCTGTCAAGGAAGTTTGCTCTTGCATGTTATGCCAGCCAAGACAGTGTTGTGTGTAGTGAAAGATTATTTTGGAGTCTTGTATAACATAATATATAAAAAAGAAAATATTTCTCATAAAATTTAGGGTGTTATAGTTATAATCTTAAATTAGTTTAATTATAAATATCAATTAGTGTAATTTATTTCATTAGAATCAATTTTTAATTTAAATTTTATATAAAAATATTAAAAACTATTGAGAATTTTTCTTTTGTAAACCATTTTTCTCATCACATATGTAATATTTATTTTAAATTAAATTTTAAAAAATCTATATAATGAATTTTTAAAAAATAGAATCTATATGGTGAATTTGATTAAATTTATTATATGATAATTGAAAATTTATTTTTTTATTATAATTATAGAAAATAGAGGAAATTAATCATTGCACTTAATGTAAAAATTAGTTTACCATGGGGAAAAATTTATACCTGTTCAAATAATCAAAAAACATTTCTAAAGAAATTTATTATCATATTTAGGCCCAAAAATTTATAATTCAACATAATACTCCATTTTATATCCTTTTGGACCAGAAAAATATGTGTAAAGCATTTTCATTTCAAAAAATTACAAGTATGTCACTGACCCCACTTATAAAAGGCCGCCCCTCTCATATCGTTTAATCACCATCAAATTTTTTTGGTTATTCTAATATCTATCAAAATCACTTAATAAATTCATAATATAATCTTATATTCCATATTTTGGGAATAAATAAAACATAGGGATGAATTTTGAGAAAAACCTATGGAAGATAACCAAAGAAGAGTTAGCATTCTTTAATAATATTTTTATTTTATTTCTACCTATAATTCTATAAATTACTAATAAAACATGATAATATATAGTAAAATCAGTTTAAAACATTAAATTATATTTATTTAATTTCACTTTCATGAAATAAAACCATATACAATTCCATCGAATGGGTTTTAAAATCATTATTGATGTGTATAGTGGATTACCTCCCAACGTACAAATATCCTTCATTTTTGGTTACCACCTCTCATTTTTGGGTATGATGATGGATATAAAGTATTTATATGATATTTATAATATATTATTACTTTATAATCATAATATCATAGATAATTTTCTTTTAAATTCAGTTGGGGATATGATAATGTTGTTCGGGTATATGACAGACTACCACCTCAGAAGCGATGTGATTTGTTTTCACTAATACATTACATGGAATGTATTAAGTATATTGTTAGTGAATACATGTTATATTAATGAAATAATTATGATATTTAAGACATATTTGTAATTTTAATGTATAATGTACATCACTTTATTTCATACCTTTTCACTCACTGAAAAATGATAATGTTGGTCGTGTATATGTGGACTAATTCCTTGATTAACTTATGTGACTCTCCCACTTCATAAAAAATCAGATGATATTTTACGTATATTTAATAAAATTTTATGTTTTTGGTTATATTATTATCATTTTTTATGGGTGAAAAACTTCTTACCCTAATTATATCATTATAATTATAAAATGTAAACTTTACTCATGCATATGTATGACCTACCATCTCCATGATTATCAATTATTTCATTTATCAAAACCATATTTCATGATTTGTCATAAATTAATAATTTTTCTATAAGTATTATAATTATATCCATAATTTCATTATGTATATTATTTAACCATGATCTATGTTAAAGGAAAATAAACAAAAAATCAAAACATATATTAAAATCAAATAGATTATTCCCTAAAACATGATTTTAACATGGATTTATTAGTAAACATTTAATAAATAGTCGTAATTAAATATTATATTATATAATATATATAATTATGGTTCTATAATTTGTATATAATATGATTATATTTATTATACAACATTATCAAATGTGTTTGATTTATGTTGAGACTTATGGATAGGGATTTATATTCTCCCTATTATTTGTGGAATACATATGAAATTCACAACTCATTTATTTATTTTGGTGTATACTTCCCTGCTTAAATTTTATAAAATTAATTTCAACGTATTCATTATATTTTAATTTTTTACTTCCTAATATTATTTATTAGAGATTATGTTTCTATATATTACAAAAGTGAAATGGGATATCCATCTCACTTTTACCTTTGGTGGGACACATTCCAAATTCCATACATATTTATCTATATGTGTTGTGTATAGTAACCATGATTGTAATAAATTATTTTTATCCTGAATATAATAGTATTTACATATCAATTTCTGTACCTATATTTAAATATGAGAAAAATTCACAAGTTATCAACACGGGGAAGGATTTTTGTCTGAATTTTCCTTCTCTGAGTCATTTGCTATAAAATGCTCAAATGTTCTTTTATGAGGTTTATATACATCCATGTTGACATTTAAAATGATTAATTTATTCCCATAATTTTTTATTTTTCCATTATTTGTTTTGTTCCATGGGTCTTTCAATTCAAATTCTTCAAATTGTTAAGGGTTTTATGTAACAATCTAATTCATCACCAATATTGTTCATGATTATGCTTTTGGTGATGAAATATTATCATCCATTTATAAATAAACTAAAAACATTTATTCTCCTATGTTAAATTAATTGTAATACATATTTTTCATTAATTTTAATAACAATATATAATCTAGGTTCACAATAAATGTTTTTCAACATTTCTTCTACATTTCTCTCTTAGCTCAAAACCCTTTTTTATTCAAAAACAATTTTTCTCAAAAAAAATAAAATATATTTTTTGTATTCATAAAAATATTTATTGAAGACATTTTTAGACATTTTTTTATTGTTACATAAATATTTTAAAAGTAATTTTCATACATTCTTCTATGAAATAATCTTTTATATTTTACTAAAAAATTGAAACAAATTTTTAGTTCAGACACATAAAACATATTTCATAACATCATGATCATTTTTTTCATTGAATATTCTATTATAAATTATAAAAAAATTCATCACAAAGGATTTTCAAAGTGTTTAATGTTTTAAAAATTATTTCCAATGTGGAAAGGATTTTTTCCTCAAGAAATGTTTTAAATTATGTATAAAAAATTGATTTATATGTATTCAAGTTTATTTCAAAGAAACGAATTTATCAAATATTTTGTGATTTTTTAGTTTTAAATGTAGGTTTTTTAGGAAACATTATCATCCTCAAGAAATATTCAAACATATTTACCATTAAATTTAATTTTCCAAAAAATATTACATCCTTTGAGTTATGTTATTTATTTTTGGTTATATGATCCAATGATAACACTCTTATTATTCCATTGAATTGTTTGTGAAGACATGAAGTTTATTAGACCTATTTATATTTTATGTGTCATACAATGTTAAAACACCTATAAACCCCCTTATTTTTCCATGGGTTATGTTATGGGGTAATGATGAGATGAATAGGAAACATGTCTCCATTCTACATTGTATGATGTGATGAAATTATTAAGAAGTCTATTTCATTTCATATATTAGGATGATGTGAATTTTTCTGATCTTTTTGATGACATATGTATGCTTTATATTATGTTATTAGGGTTACATTATTGATTTTTGTAACATTATAAAAAATAATGGGTGAGACCAACATCTCCCTCTAATTCATTCACTCGATGTTTATATAGAATGAGATTTAAAAAATGGAATGTGGAGTGAGCCTAGTCTGGTAAGGGATTATGTCCTCTATAATTGATAAGGAGTAAAGCTTCATTACTATGATTGTTTGGGGAGTGAAATAATTATACTATGATATCATAGTTTGTGAGACAAAAATAATATAGAAATTAATTTATATGATTATGTATATCCTTTAATTTTTGTATTACGTGAATTTTATGATCTGGTGGTTCATGTTCAGGAATTACCTTGTTATTTTGGTCTTTTGATCTACTAATATTTAATAAATGACATTTGTTGTTTATCTTTGATATGTATAATATGGTTTAAAAATGGGATATTCATTTTTACATACCCTGATGTTCACTTTATACAAATGTATCTCCCTTGATTAAACTTACTAAGAATTTGAGATCACCCTTCCATTTATTTTCATCACATATGTTATTATGAATGGATATAGGGTGGATAAGTTTGTGTTGTTTACTAATTGGAAGATATATAGGGTATATGATGAGTATCTTAACCAAATAAAATTATTTTGTACCTATTCTCCAAAGACATTAAACTATTATTTCCTTTAACTATGATTTAGTGTAATGTATTAAACATTCGTATTAACAAATTTAATATCTATGTATGTAAAGAATTGATCACAATATTATGACTATATTTATGAAATATAATTCCTCTTTCCATTAACCCAATAATGTGTAGGTATACATTATTCATAGACTATTGTTCATGTAATATCTTACAAGGCCCTATTTCTTCTCTAAACATCAATATTTGTTTAGGTGATTTTATCGGTGAAAAGGTTTCTTAATGCAATATTTTTATAAAAAGGAATTAAATTCATGATTCTCAAATTATACATAATGATAACTTCTCCAAGGTAAAATTGTGTAAAAATTTTCATTTTGAATAAGATTACAAAATTTAATGAAGAAAACATAATATTTAAATTTATATTTCAAGAAATATTCTCATGAAAATAAGGAAAAATCCTCAACAAAAACTAAAACAAAAAATATAATCGTTGGGCCTGTAGAATTAAAATTCCAAAATTGATCCATAAAATTATGTTCATGAGGTATATATAATTAATCAAATGTAATTGGAATGAAATATGATTATGTTTCTAGAAAAATTTGAAAGGATCTTTTTATTTTTTTATCTAATTTCAGAAGTAGAAAATCAAAAATTATATTCTTCAGGTATAGTTACTTTAGTGAGTAAATGTCATATTATCCAAGACTACTTTTCTAAATTGAAGATTCATCATATTCAAAATTAAAAAATATAACATTTTTTGTAAAAAGTGAATAAGGATATACTTTGTAAGAATTTTCATTCCATGATTTTCACAATATATGAAACATGTTAATAAAAAGTAAATTATCATTACTTCAATAATAGATTTAATATCATTCATTATAATATTTAGAAATAATTATCTAGTTTTTTATTAATCATTCATCATATAGTACTTTTCAGATTATGATAGAATGATTATCTACAATAGAAATTATTCCGATGATTTTTCCTTTAGAATTTCAACCAAATTTGACATGTCGTCTATCAATTCTAGATACCTAGTAAAGGATAAAAAAATATCTAATCATGTTAATTAAATAAATAATTTCCCTAAATCATTTTTCATTATTTTTATTATTAATTTTTCCTTATAGAAACAAATTAACCAAGATGTTTTATTGTTTCAAAATTTCTCTTGGGTACAACAGAGTTATCTATAAATGATTTTGGAACCCAAATCTACAAAAAAATTCCTAAGAATTCCTAGATTTAGAATTTCAAAAAATTGCAAAAACAAATCCTTCATTATTCCTGATATTTAATAATTACATGGGAAAATATCACTTAAAATGATAATTTATTACATGGTGAAAATAGATGACATTATATATATATATATATATCAATTTTAGGAACATATTATAAAAAATAATTCGACAACTTTTTTTATCCATTATTTTCATTACTTTCATTTTCAATAAAAAAAATAGATAACCTCACCATAATAAATCTACTATCATCATCATTTCTATTTTAAACTTTTAGAAAATCATCATTAATATTCTTCCATGGAAACCCCAATTATAATTACGCAGCTAGTTTAATGTTTATTTGAGGTGTATGTTTTTATCTAGAAGATATTATTCATAGAAAATGCTTCGTATTTTTTTCTAATATACACATAATTTTTCATGATGGAAAGACAGTGGTCATTAAAAATATAATGATATCAATTAATTTTACAAAAGTAAAATATTTTTATTTTCATATCGAATAAGAATAAATAGTATAATGTAATGAATGTTTTATTTTCATGAAACTCATATTTACCTTCTAATAATATACCTCAACATTAGAGTAAATATATATTGATCATTGGAGGCATATTGGGTACTTAACATATCCCTCATATCATACATTACCTTCTACTTGTCTAATTTACTTTTGTACTTATATTTAATCATTATCTTATACATATGATGGGAAAATCAGGATTGATTTCTATAATCTTATTATGCTCATAAAATCTTATTTATCTAGTATTTACATTGAAATTTTAAAAAATTTAAATTAATTCTTGAAAACTATTTTTTATTATTTAAAATAATTAAATTATTATATATTTTGGAATCCTTTTCACTTGACTTTTATATTCTTGACATCTATTCATTGAGTGTCCATGAAGTTCATGTATCTATGTTTCATCTCAAATATTATGCTATCCAACACCATCTTCAATCTCATGTTTATATATCATGAGTGTTAAAATATGATCATAAATCCTCAAATCACTAAATTAAGTAGATTTAATAATTGAAGATAAAATTCTACAGTATTTGTCTAGAAAGTCATTGAGAAATTTAAGATCATGATTGAGTTCATAAATTGCAGTTAAAATGGATGATACCATTATATTATCTCAATCATCCTTCCATTCAATGGAATCAGTTTCTCTAAATAAATTATTATAACATAATAAAACATTATAAATGTATTTTTGTACCTAAGCTATCATACATTATCATTACCATAAAAATTTATCAATACAGTTTTCCATGTTCCTTGGGTTATATGACATTGTCAAACTATATTTAATTCATAATGACCTAAACCAAATATGATGGCATTGATCACTTGGGAGACAAGATCAAAGTTTTGTTTAGATGTAGAAACCAATTGTTTCAAAATTTACTTCATTAATTTGTTAACGCTTGATAGGTTTCAAATAATCATTTAGACCATAATTTTTCATACAGATAATTATATGATATTTCGTGTACCCATAGATTAATCAAATAATATAGGGAGACTAAGACATAGTTATTCCATATCTACATTATTCCATAGTATCAATTTGAAAATAATATTTAGGAGTTCAATTTTTTTTAGTTCATTATTAAACATCTACTACCTCAGAAACCCATCTTTAATCTAGAGGGATTTATATAATAAATAAATAGGTGATGCATTCAGTTAAAAAAAAATTAACCCTAGCTAAATTCATCCCTTAAACTATTCATACAAATTTTTTCAAAATAAAATACAAATAAAAATACAATAAATATGAAAAAACATCTATTTTATATTGGTTAATGTCAAAACAACCACCTAATACACTCCACCAACACATTATATGGGATCTTAGAGATATTTAAACTATATTTCATTTTCCATGGGACTATAATTTTTGAGTGAATGAATATAAAATATATTTGAAAAGTCTCCAAGTTATTTTATGGGTCTTCTCTTATTTAAAAAACATATCCACTCTAAACATAAAAATATATAGGTATAGAAAATATATATTTATTTATATACTGTTTAAAATATGAAACTGAAAAAAGATTTGAGTTTATTGTTGACAATGAATAAGACCTCAATGACCATTTTTGGAATAGATATTTATAATTAATTATATAACCATAAATGAATAATATTGGAAAATATTTCATAAAAAATAATATTTTTTATGGATATGATAGTAGTGGTTCGTATGTGTTCTTCAGTTAGTCCTCTACTACATAAAAATTATCTATTTTATAATTTTTTATGTCTAATTAATTATTTTGAATTTTTATTTTGAACCTCAATATATAATCTAATGGTAGTTCATAGATAGAATAATTTAAAAGGAAAAGTTGTGTTCCCAAATGTGGCCTTCAATTTAGAATATAACAATCATATAGATCATTGTTGACATTAATTATGTTCTCAATTAGAAAAATAGACATTCTCATATGTAGATTTATTAATTAATTCATCATTCCATGTCCACCCATCATAATTTATAACTATATGAAGTGTAGTTATATAATTTAATTATGTTGTTTCAATGGAAGTATGTATGTTAAATATTAATAAAAACTAATAGAATAATGGATTCAAATGATTTATTATTATAAATACATTAAATTCTTCATAGTTAATGTTTTTCTCTTACAATTCAAAATAATTATAAATATTCCTAAATTGATACATTAAAGAATGATTTTAATTTAAGGGAAATGTTCAACTTATGATATTTTATACTTATGAGGTAATATAATCTTCTTAAGATAATATAATTAGATAACGAGTTAGCTAAGAAAAATTCTATCCATGAATGATTTTTTTGATCGATATATGATATATTGTAACTTGTTATGATAATGACCATTAACCAATATCATCATTCTAACTTTTTGTTAATGTAATAATTTTTTGGCACATCGTATAAAAATTTGATCTTCATAATATAAATTTATTATGAAATAAATTCCCAATAATAATTTATTCTACCTTATATGATAAATCTCATATATAATACCTTTATAGAAAAAATAATCATTTTTTATAATGTAAAATCAATATGATGATGTATATCTATTTTTATGTTTATTTCCTTTAACAGAAAATATAATTAATTGTAGTTTATAAAAAAGGCTCATATAATATATTATCACTTAATATGATAAATTATTTTCATATATGCTATTATACATAGAAAAATTATATGAACATTAAAAATGAAATTTCAACAAAATTACCCTAAAATATAATATCACTTAGGATAATAATTAATTTTTGGAAAATAATGCTGTAAAAAATCTCATTAACAACACTAAAAATAACATTTATCGGTGCTATAGATGCATTGTCTAACAAATCATGATTGAAATCTATAAGCATTTATCAGTGTAATTTAGCACTAAAAATGAGACCCTTTATTGTCACTTCTAAATGAGATGATAAAAGAAAACATTCCCAAAATATATAAAATAAATGTTGAAGAACAAAACTATAAATATATTTAAAATCACTGAAAAAGAGGCATACTGTAGTGTTTTGTAATAATACACTATAACACTATTAAAGTGTGCTATAAACGAAAATTGCTGAACTATAAATAGAACCCAAATGCTGAAAATCATGTACCAATACATCTTATATATGAAATAAAATTTACAACACAAATAAAATAAAAAAACTATATTAATGAAACATCACTATTTTGTTTATATAATTACATTACAAATTAAAAATTCATACATACATTCAAAAACCTAAATATTCCCTCTCCTTTTCCCCCTAACCCATACTCGTGATATTACCAATCAAACCATCCCTTATTAAGAAGAATAAAACATCTTTATAAGAAAACCAATTCTAAATTACTAAAAATAAAAATAAAAATACTATAAATATTATATGAGGTTCTTGGGGGTAGAATCACATTTACACACACACAAAAACCCACAAACACACAAAGACACGTAGGTTGGAAATGCCGGTCACTGACCCCCAATGGATAACCCAACAAATTAGCCACCTTACTGAATTAAATATTTTTTAGACCAAATACCTAGTGGGAATGAATCCCATTACATGATCTATATGCTCACTATTGGCTGACTCAAATATCCTTCTTACATCATGCCTACATCACCACCTGTATTCCATGCCCATGACACCGCCCTGATGGCCTAGAGAGCCAGTTTCCTGAAATCCCAACTTCGAAAATGATAATTCATTACCCCTTATAGTACCTACTATAGCACTCACACTTATATGATGCTTCTAAAGTACCTCCAACAGTACCTATATAAATTTACTCAAATCCAAATTCGATCCCAGGTCTGTTGTTTAATTATAGGGACCCTTTACCACTCGGGTAATCCCACGTCTATATATTAATGTATTGGAATTCATTTAATATAAAAATCATATTTTCAAATAAACATATAGACATACGAGCAACACTACATATCAGCTTGAGTTGTAGTAGATTCATGCTCGTTAAACCATTTCATGTTTATCTTTAAGAATTCACTCAATCAAAATTAACTAAATATGTATATGATAAAAATAAGATGTAAATTATGAAATTAATATAAGATAGAATTACCAGATTTCAATATTTTCTCATTTATTCATTTTTTTCTATGTCATGCACTTTTTAAACATATAAAATATACTTAAATATTGGAATGATGTATATGGAGTCAAACCTATCACACCATGAATAATATTATCCGATGGATGATTCATAGACATCCCAAATGATATAGGGATAATTTTATAAAATTATTAAATAAATAAAAATTTTAATTTCTAAATTTTAGGAATGACACATTTATTTGTGGCAAAATTTTCATTTTAAACTATAAACATGGAATTTGATTCATTACAGTCACATTGTGACTCATATTTATATGATAGTTACTCACAAACATCATAAATAAATTTTGAATCATTATACTAAATTATCAATACAATCCCATCACGTTTTATCATTTTTAGTGGCTGATAATTTTTGAACTAAAATGAAAATTTTAAAATGATAATGGACACATAGATTCATATCAAGAACATTTTGTATCATATTGATGTGAATATGACTCATATACATCAATCATGACTAATGAATCAGTTTATTAAAGTATCAATATAATATTAAAGTGTTTTCTAGGTTTTAACTATGCCATTTTTCATCCTTACTAAAATTAATGTCCATTTTAAACAAAAAAATCCACATTGAGTCATATTAGTCATGTCGTGACTTAGATTGATATTAGGTTAATTCATATATGTTCAAAATTATGTTTGAATAATTTTTCTATAGAATAAAATCAAATAAAATGTTTTTTCACGTTTTTTAGTATATCAGGTGTCTTCAAAACTAAAATTCCATTTTAAAATGAAAATTGAAACATTTTGTAATACTAGTCATATCCAAGGTCATATTGATTTGAAACTGATTCATACACATCAAAAATTAATTATGAATACTTTTGCTAAATTATAAATAATATATTATCACAATGGATAAATTTTCCATTTTACTCACTTTTTGAATGAAAATGTCAATTTTAAACAGAGAACACACACATTGAGTCATAATGGAAACATCATGTGTTGGATTATGATGTGGTTGATTCCTGCACATAAATAAAGACGTATAGATTCTTTTACTAATGTATAAAAATAATTATAATTTTTTTCTCATTTTTTAGTATATCACTGGTCTTTTTTACTAAAAATAATATAAATTTTTATAAAATGATGCACTTTGGGTCATATTAAAATGAAAACACGTCATATTTAGGTTTATATCATTATTACATGTCCGAAATGAAAAATAGATCATTTCCCTAAATTATAAATTCAACTACAATCTATTTGTGTCTTTATTATTACGTCGCTTGTATGTTTTACTAAAATATATTCTAAACTTGAAACTTGTACTTTTTGTTATACTAGTCACATAGGGTGTCAGTTTGATGTGAGACTAATTTATTCACATCATAAATGAAATATGAATTTTTTTTCCTAAATTATCATGTTAATTTGATTATTTTTTCTGGGTTTTTATTACATCACATTTTTTAAACACAAAATGTAAATATTAAATATATAATGGACACTTATAGTTTTACACAGGACATCATGATATAGATTGAAGTCCGGCTAATTCCTAAACATCAAAAATGTATTATAATTTTTTTTTCTAAAGCTTCAATCAAATATGAATTCATTTTCTTAGTTTTCAGTAAATTAATTATCTTTTTAAATAAAAGTATTGTTACTTTTAAATAAAAAGATTAATTTATAGTCATATTGGCCACACAATTCATTAAATTGAGGTATGGATTATTCCTACACATCCCACATGATTTCGGGATAATTTCAACAAATTATCAAAACAATATGAATGTGTTTTATCATTTCTGACAAATTCACTAGTCTATTTTACTTTCATATCATTATAAACTATAAACATAGATATGGATTCATATAGGTAACATCATGTGTTAGTTTTATATGAGATAGATTCTTACATTTCATAATTTATTTATTAATCTTTTATGATAAATTATCATGATATTTAAATAATATATTATAGGATTACATTGAGTGATACCTAATATAAAAAATCTCAATTTCAAACCAATATGTTCCAAATTGAATCAAACTCAGTACATCAGGTATCAGATTGATGTGTGGTGGATTTTTACACTAAAAAACACATATTGATCATTTTCCAAAAGTATCAAATTAAGATGGATGAATTTTCTCAGTTTTGAGAATATCAGTAGTCTTTTTTACAAAAATTATTGTCAATTTAAATATATACATACACACATTGAGACATATTGGTCGAATTTTGTTTTGGATTGAGGTGTGCCTGGTTCTTATAGGTCCTAGATGATGTTTGAATAATTTTCTGTATCGTTCTAAACAATAAAAACTACAAATGTTATCACACTATCCAATTCATTTCATTGTACAACTGTCAATACTACAAATTAAGTCGGTCTTTTTTGATTAAAAAACATTCTTATAATTGGAAAACAAAAGATTAAATGATGATCGTGAACTGATTATATCATTGGACATTACCAAAAACTCATGGTATAGAGAAACCCATTGTGGGTACTCATTATATTAATCATTATATGGTGATGTATCATGATATAATGGGCACAAGATATTTCTCCACTCTTCTAGTTTTCAACAACAAGAAAATAAGTTTTCTAAGAACATTGACTCCATACGTAGTGTTAAATGCATGAAAAAGAAATAAAATCAAAATATGTGTAAAATTGGATGATAGGAACACGTTGTATCTTGTTTGGCATGATGCATATAGATAGAAGAAAAAAAATCATCCAAATACATATGTGAAATAAATTAATAAATAATATATAAATATGATATGGAAGTGAAATTAAAAATAGAATATTAAAAAAACAAAATGAATGATTTACGTAGTATTAATTAATAATTTAATTATAGTTTTATACATTTTTGACCCCATTTACTATTTATCAATATCTTTGTTACATCCTAAAATTCTAATCTCTCACGAGGAAGAGTATCATCCAAAAAACCACCAAAACTAAAAAAAGATTAAACATGTATAAGAAAACAATACTTTCTTGAATAATAATAAACATAAATAAATTAAAAATAAATATAAAACAATATATTTATTTTATGGGACATTCATTTCTGGTGAAGACATCAATACTTACTCTAGTATTGAGTGGAGGGTGTATCATTTCTCTTCCAGCAATGGCATTACATGAAACATAAAGGAATGTGATAAATGATAAAGTAGTGAGGGAGAAATGTTTTTGATGTAGAATAATTCTATGGATGCTTTGGTGTAGAAAGACATGATACATGGACAATGATTTTATAAAATATATAAAATCATCATGTAATTATAAAAATTTAGTCAATTTTTCGTTATATAATCTTTTGATAAAATAGGGAAATAACTTTGTGACCTTAACATTATATCTCCCCAAAGGGATTATATCATTATAGTATGTTCTTCTAAAGGATTGGTATGGTAATCTAGTGTATAAGACGTTATCAACATGAGTTTTCAAAAAATTATTTAGATTATGTCAATGTAGTGGTGAATAAATGGAATTTTGTAGAAAAATTAGAATATTAGAAAATACTTTTTCCTTTTAATTGAAATGCCATTATTTGTATTCAGTGTATAAGGATATGGATCCTCTATCTAGAAACCAAAACAAGTCTTTATAGTTGTTTTTAACAAAAATACATTGTCTACATTGGGACCAACATTAACTAATTTTGATCTCCCAATTAATGGTATATCCTCAATTGAATTTTCAATGGACTCAAAATCTATTTTAGTCTCCATTATAAAAATTGACCAATTTTTATTTGATGGATCTTTGACATAAATAACTTATTCTTATTGTGTTACCATTATGAGTATATTATGTTTTTCCCTTTAGCCTAGAATATTTACTGTCTAGGTTTTATCCTTTGAATTCATCAAATGGTGAATGTTGTAGAAAATTTTCATCCCCATCTTTCCTCATCTAATGAAAAGATGTTATTTTATTTTATCTCTTGAGACACGTCCCCCATTTATTTTGGGATTCCACATATGATTACTACACTAATCTATGAATTATTCATCTTATATCCATTAATGGTGATCAATTTGGATGACTACTTATTAGAGTAGTTCATCCAACATATAAGAGATGAGGGATGAGTCTCATGAAACAAAATTCAATAATAACTATTTTGGAGTAAAAGTAGATAAGGATGAAAAAACATTATTATCTTAAATAATGGAAATGAATATAATTTTCATATTTAATATTCCTAAAAAATGTAAACATAAAAAAAATTAAATATTTTTCCCTATATAAAATACTTTTAAATCATATAGAAAATTCCCATTGATGCTAATGATAATTTTGAATCTACAGTTATAAAGCTTTAATGAATAAATTATATAATTACAATTAATATAAAATTGTCCTCATACCCATATTTCTAGTGTTTAATCTAGTTAATATATAATGGAATATAATAAATATTAATTTTTAATTGATCCTAAATATAGTTAAATACCTAGACAGTTGAATAATTCATATCATGAATTTAGATATTTCAAATCGTTCACTTTTATCATTGATATAGATAAATATTAAAATATTCTTAAAAATATCCTTTGGTGTTAAACATAGATAATGATATCAATTCAAATAAATATTAATTTTCAACAAAATATTTCTCATTCTAGAAATAGTCATTTGATGATGAAATTTATTCTAGAATGATAAATAATAATTTGGCCATTACAAATATTCTATAATATTATAATCACATTGGTTATAAATGTGTATTTAAAAGAACATATGAATCCAATGATAGCATTCTTGTTAATAAATATATATTATTAATAACAGGTTTAAAAATGGAATGGAATGTTTATTTTGATAATTATACTCATTCAGTGAAAATTTGGGAAATATGGATACTATTTTTCTTTAAAATCAATTAATCATTTATATATTCATTAACTGAGTGTTGAAATATAATTTTTAAATGGAAATTTATATGAAAAAATTTACATGTAACAATATGTTTTTTTTCTATATGTTATATTTAAAAGAAATTTATGAAATTAATTAAAATAATATAAATATGATACGATTATATTATCAAATGTATTTTTACATAAATGTTTTCATAACTGTGCTTTTAAATTTTTCATAAAATAATAATTAATTAATATTTTTATCTATTTCGATGACATATTAATTTTTTAAAAACCACATAACTTCAATTAATGACGGGAATAAATGTTTTTCCTTTATGATTAAAATGAATAAAATAAGAATAATAGATATATTACTAACTATTAAAATATTAAAACATAATGGGCGTTAATATCTATCTAAGTCCAATTATATTGGGAATATGATGAATATATCGGATCTCATTGGTTTTAAATAGGAAAATACTCCATTTTACTCTATTATTTTTTTTATAATAAAAACGCTGCTATATTACAACATAAATGTTATATTGAAATTTGTTCTTTTATGTATTTGATATAAAATAATAACCCCAAAAACAAATTTTTTTTAAAAATTCTTTGATATTTTATTAATACTACTTTGGATCATTAGAAATATATAATTTGACTCTTTTTACACATATAGAAGGATAATAAATTCGAGTATATTTTATTCTGATTATGTGACTAAATTACATATTCACTAAAACATATTGAAATTCCATCATGGGAGATTATCAATAACAATTTAGATGGATATTTACTCTTTGATATTGTGTCAAATTTGGGGATAGATATAAATAGGCATTTAACAATATACATTTGAGTCATAATTTCATTCTTTAACAGCATGTGGAATGATAAAAAATGAATCATAGAATTTTTAATTTAGTTTCTATTATGTAATATTCAAATGACTCTTACTTCCACTAATAATGTTTGTTACACAACAATGTCAAAGGAATAATGTTTCATGTATAATGTAAAGCCTAACATATTACTTATAGATGTGAATTGTGAGACAATTATTATAAAATGTCGCCATAATAATGTTTTATGTAATATTATGTAAGAACCATGAAGATTAATTTATATTATATATATTTGGATATTTATGAACAATTTAATTGATAAATTTTGAAAAATCCCATAAAATTGAATATTTAGTGTAATGTGTGATCAAAAACTGGTGCATTACTTATTGCTTCTTCTTTCTACAATATACCCATGGTTTCTCATGACATGTAAGTAGAGATAAAAAAATACAATATAACAAATTTCATTATAATAAAAATAATTATTAAAATATATCAAAAAACATAATCTCACTATACCCTTTAAGAATACATTAATGAACCCCCCCCCCCATTAAAACATAAACAATATAATGTTATCAATGACATTTTATATATCTATATTTCAACAATAAACAACTTTTCACATATAAATAAACTTGGGGCATAAATTATATTGTGTATATAACACAATATATTAATATAATAGGGAAAAATATCCACAATTTTTTACTAAATTGATTATATGTTAAAAAATATGAAACATTCCATTTGAAACCAATTCAAATCATTAAAAATAATGAACGGAAACAATAATTCCATAAAATTTTCTAACCTAAAAAATAATCTTGAAAAATTTCCATCATAGTATAATTAATAAAAATATTTTATCAAAACATAATGGTAGTTTAGTATAATTAATAAGAAATCATAAATGAATCCCTTTTTTATTTATTCAACAAAAACATTGGTAAAATTTTCACAAACACCTTGTGTGACTTAATCCAATGGTAGGATGTTAAAAATATTTAAAGATATAGAAAACTCCATTCATGTTAATGAAAAATATATAAAAACACTTATAAATACATAACACCATCATAGATATTTATAATAGAATTTAATATAGAAATAATAGGGATTTGAAAATGTATCCATTCTTTGTTAAATTTTTAAAAGAATTTAAAAGGATCCACCATCAGGAATGGATGAAATCGGGGTTCGAATTCTTAATATACATTAATGTAAATTGAAAATCCTATAATGGGTTAATGAAAACACAAAATCATATAATAAAAATTATAAATCCATTTCATAAGTGAAACCATAGATGATTAATGAATATCAAAAGATAGTGAACAAAAAAATTAAAAACAATATCATAAAAAATGTAAAATATGTTTCAAAGAGGATAAAATATAACATAGAATGGATTGAAGGATTTATTCATCTAATAGAAATCGAGATATCATGCATAAAACATTGATTAGTTCAAGCCTCTGATTTATCAAGCCATGATTCGTTGAATACTTGGATTCGAGCCCTGTATTTGTTTGAGAGTTGATTCGAGAGTGAATTGATCATGGAAGAGAGTCGTTGGTATGTGGATTCCAAGGATAGCATGATAAATCTCTATTAACTCAGTCATGGTTAGTGTTATTTTATAGATTGGGGAAATTTTTTCAGCACTTCTAAATATGGGCTTACAAATATTCTATTTTCCAATGCTAAATTACTAAGCCCTTAGAAAAGGAAATGTTACCAATGATAAAAATAGCTTATAAAATCCATTTTTATCAGCATTAATGTTTTAGTGATAACAATGATGAAATTTAGCATTTATTTTTTTGTAATTAAAAAGTGCCAACATTATTTGTAATAAATATTCGTCAATAAAATACATCATTATCAGTGTTAATAATTTATCATTCATAAAAGATTTGTAATTATAAATATAAATACAAAAAAAATATAAATTAATTTTATTAATTATAAATTTATTTACAATAATTTTATATTTATTTCAATTTAAAACTATTTACTTATATTTATATAATTGTTTATAAAAAAATTTATATATGTTTTTAATTATCATTGTATAATATTATAAATATAGAAAATATATATTTATTAATATATTATTAAATATATATATATATATATTATATTCATATATATATTTATATGATTATATTTATATATAATTAAAATATATAGATATATAATTATATATATGATTAATAAATATATATAACTATAACTTTATAAATATATTCATTATTTAAAAATATTAATTATAATTTTTTAATTATAAATATATTTATATCATAAATGTATTTATTTAATTATATTTATATAATAAATATATGTCAAGATAAATATAAATATAGTAAATATATCCATCATTTAGTTTTATTTATTATAGTTTAATAATTATATAAATATCCCTATTATAATTTTAAGATTATTAAACTATATATAATTACATTACAACTTTTTAAAAATAAAAATATAGGTATTTATACATTTATATCATTGTATATATTTATATAATTATATATATATATTGTTGGGGATGAATCCTCATTTTATTATTAATGTTAAGACCTCTTTTGACAGGGTAGAGAGAGATGAATTACGTTGCCCATAGACCCAAGGCCATGTGGCCTGAATACTTGGCTTGAAACCCCAATTTGTTCCCCAAAGGACCCTTTGGTGAATATTACTGCTATAGTACCATGTCTGCTACAGTAAGTGCAATAGTATCACCAATACAAATATTTGGTCGCTACAGTCCCACCACTGCTACATTACTACTATAGTATCATACTATAGTACTGCTATTATAACCCAAAATTTTGTCCCTTCACGGATTCGATCATCAGGATTTTGGATGCCCAGTAGAAGCTTGTTCCAATAGGGTACAAGTTCATTGTCATTTATATAATTATATATATATAATATAAAAATAGTAAAAATTTTAAATATTATAAAACTTTTATAATTGTAAGTAGTTCGGGTGGTAGTCTAGTGATTGACACACCATGTATGTTTACATGAATTCGAAGAGAAAAACATAGTTGAAGAAGAATTCCGATCACAATAGCAGTAATGGAGTAGTACAGTAGTGAGTACTATACCGGTACTGTAGTGGTAAGAACTATGCATCCTTTTGGGCCTTCAAGACACTGGATTAAGCATACTGGCCCATGGGCCCTCGAGCCCTCAAAGGGGTTGCTAAATCATGCATGGTGGGTAGGTGGTGATGTTGGTGTGTTGAAAATAGGGTCTTTAGTCCATCCAATGGTGGTCCTATGAGCCATGTAATGAGATTCATGACTAATTGTCCTTCAAGCAACATATTATCAATGTAGTAAATCATTCTTTAGTGTGGGTTATCCTTTATTGGTGATATAACATTTGTTTATAGCCTATGTGTGTGTGTGTTTATTTGTAATTATACCCTAGAATCACTTAATGTAATTATTATAATTTTAAAAATATTTAAATATATATAATAATTTATGTATAATAATATAGATACTTTAAAAATTATTTATTTATTTAAAATTATTGACATATCAATTTATAAATATATTAAATATACTAAGAGAGGAACAGATCATGGATTTTACACACATGGTCCCAAAATATTTATTATACAGAATAACATACAAAGGCGTTATGGGAACACAAGAAAAAAGTCACATGAATTATGGAACCATAAAAACAGGTTTTCAAACTACAAGCCCAATCATTTTTTTACCACCACATCCTCATGAGCCACCCATACCTCTCAGATTTCAGACACTCATCTATTATTATGGATCATTCAATGTAAAATCATGATCATCCAATCCCAACAAGTAATCATTCCATCTATTAAACTTAATGCATTGAACTCCATTAAGACTATATTTATATTCTAGATCATTATAGCCAATTTTTTCATTAGATATAGTAGCATCCTAAAAAAGGACTCATTGGGCGGAGCATTATCATTAAAATTTCTATGATTTGATTCATTATCCCTAAGTGGGGGCTCCATAGGATGAGAATAAGGGTTATCAGAGAGATTTTCATATTCATCATGTAAAAATTTTAGAGGAGTGTAGCGGTCAGAGATATATATATGATATGGGATGCCCCACATAATCCGCTTTTTTATTATAGATTCATTTCACTTCAATATTTACATTATCTATGTATAAATATATGTTTACTTGTTGACGATTTGGTTGAAAAAAAGAGAATATTAAGGGTGGAGTTATTAAACATAAATCCATAAAAAATATGAATATATATTTCAATAATGATGAATACATATTGAACATATTAAATAATTTTTTAAAAAACATATATATATATATATAATTGAAAATAATTAAATTCCTAAAAAATAAAAAAAATATGAATAATAAATTAATACAAAAATGATGTAAATTATTTAAAAAAATTAAATTTAATAATTAAATACAAAATTTATAAAATGTTTCATGTTATACTTATTTTATAAATGAATGATATAATTCAAATAAAGGTTATAATTATTTTATTTGCATGATTCTATATAATATTTCATTAATTACATAAATATATTTCATTGTGCATTGTATATAAAAATAAATTGATTATATATATGTTTGTGAAATCAATATAATACATGTTTGATAAATGTTAAATTTATAAATAATATGTAATTTGATTATGTCAATTACTTTGTTGAAATTCGTCAGTTTTTTTAATTCATATTAATATATACTTGTGAATCATTATTCACTAAATATTTGAATTATTTATTGTAATGATAATGATTTTTTATTATATGAATCACATTTAAGAAATATTATATATATTTCTATATATTTCTATATTTAATATATATTATTTTTTAATATTTACAATCTATATATTTTTATATTAAATTTATTCATTTTTATCAATAATTACTCAATTAATGAAATGTTTAATATTTTTTTTAATGTAGTCAATATTAATTTTTTAATTTTTTATTTATATAATTTTATTAATATTCCAAATAATGATTTTTAATATATACTATTTATTAGTATTTATAATTTTTATATAATGTAATATTATTCTTTATTTTTATCAATAATTCTTTAATTAATAAAAATTTATAGCCAATGATATTTTACCCAAGTGGTATAGGGCCCTGCATGGCATCAAAATAACCCATGATAAACTCCAGGAAGGGATGAATTTCTGTTACTATAGTAGGACTGGAGTGGGGAATCATTGCAGTACTATAGCAGCGCCGGAACTGTAGTAGTGGCAGCACTATAGTGGCTGAGGCATTTTTGTAGGTACTCTAGTTGGTTTTGTAGCAGCGCGGTATTGTTGCAGTACTATTCACTGAGGTGTCCTTTGGGCCAAAAAATTGGCATTCAAGCCTTGTATTCAGGCCACATGGCCTTGGGCCTTCGGGTTATGTAATTAGTCTCCATTTAACAAGACATAAAAGAGGTATTTGTCTGAATAATAAATTGAGGCTTCAGCCCAATCTTTTGAAAAAATTATAATTTATTTTAATTAACCATTTTTCTTTTTTTGTTTTTCATATTGATTTATTTTATTAATAACATTATTTTTTCTAAAAATAAAGCACTTATAGATATCACTATTTATCATTGCTAAAAATATAGTAGTGATAGGTGTTACTTGTTATCATCATTAATAAAGGTGCTGATATTGGGTACCATTTATCAGCGCTAAAAATTTTCACTGATAAAAGGTGCATATTTTCAGGGATTTTTTTGTGATGATAAAAAGAACATTTATCTTTGATTTTGGATTTCCCTACTAATGTACAATGCTATTACATGACTATTTTTCAGGGTCAAAAATCTTTATAAAAGATTGTCTATAAAATAAATGGACATTCAAGGAGAATGAAAACATATGGAATATTTATATTTTTTTGACTAACATTATCATGTCCAAAAAAATCATTATATTTATATATGTTTTATTAAGATTATATAATCCATTAAGAATAAAATAAAAATGGGTTTAAATAATGATCTCATTTTCTTATATAACTATGTTTTATGAACAAAATTTTTCAAAACTCATCATATCAGTTTTGGGAGTTGTGTTCATATATATGTTGGTCCTCAAATATTTAAATAAACATGTATGGAAGATATTGTTTTCAAAATACCACATCTATATGCCTCCCAATGTTCATTATTACAAGATTTTTGCTAATAGAAATATCTAAAACGTTTCCTAAGAAAACCACAAACACTAAACAGGGAAAACAAAAATATATATAACATCCATCGATCATAACCAAAACAAAAAACCAGCCACCTCCATAAACAGAAATAAGATAGTCCAAGAGAAATCACCCTAAAAAACAATTTCATTTTCCTATTTTAAAAAATATAAAATGAATAATATTTTTAGAAAAAATCATGTTTTATTTAAAAATATTAATTTAACTGAAATCCCAAAGTCCAGTCCTCCCACTTCTTTAGGAAATAATATCAAATATTTATAACATTTAAAATAAATTAAAATTTCATTTTAAATAAAATTCATAAATAAAAACTAACCCCTTATCATAAATTCCCTATAAAAATACAATTTTACATTTACCATTAAATTTAATTACAAAACTAATACCATGATATATTTTAATATTTAAAAATAGCTTTATAATTTTAATAAATCAGATATCAAATTTTTAATTCATAAAAATAATATTTTAATATATATATATATACACATATATAAACTTCTTATAAAATTACCTATTTACTCATTTCTTATAAACGAATTACAATGGGATAGTTTTTATAGTGTCACATAAACACTAATATTCGAAAAATGATGTATAAGAAATAATAAAACCACTAAAGGAATAATTTATCCAAATTTATATTATCCCTTATTGAATTCTAAATAAAATAATCCTATGCTACATTTTATAGGATTTATAAATCAAATAAGACTCAATATCAAGTTACTGAAAAAATTCCATAAATCTATCACATTTAATAAATAATTAAAATATATTAATAAAACATAATCTTTTAACTTTTATTAAAAACCACGAATAGAGGGGAAACAATCTTCATAAAATTTCATTGGATTAATTTCACATATCCATGAACATTGTGTGATTATATGAGATCTTCAAAAAATTTCCCAATTATTTAAATTCTTCACCTCATAAAATCACCAGAATTATTATACCATGATACAAAACTCATTGAGAAACATAATAATTTTGAATCGATCAAAAATGGAATATGAAAACAACATATAAAATTCTCTTTTATCCCTATGAAAAATCCAAATTATTTAGAGAGGATTCACCATGATAAATTAAATCCATAAACTCAAATCAATATAAATTTAAATAGGAATCCAAAATGATAGTGCATTTTCAAGGAAAATTATATATTGAATATCTCTCTATTTATTAAATAAATAATGGAAATTAAATCAATAACTTTTAAACCGAAATTGAATGAGGAACATGGGAGTGGTATAAGGAATGAGGAAAATTGAAATAAATAAGAAAAATATAATACTTTAATATAAAACCATGTTTTGATAACCAAAATCAATTATTGTGTATATGTTTAATGGATTTAAAACTCATGTGGATAACTATGTTTCACACAATGTTTCATCCAGTGAAGTATACATAGGTCATTTCCTGACCCACAAAGGCCTACCTGACTAATGATAAGATTAGTGTAATAACCCAGTCAGCCTCAAATATGCCAGGGGCTGGAGAAAAGCACCAAGTATTCTTATCACACACATGGGGGGACATAGCCTATTATACATGTACACATGAAAAAATTTCCAAACATCATATAGACTAATAAAATACAACTCATAAAACTAAATTAATAATACTACATCCCACATTAATGTATGATAGAAGTAACTGAAATCATAAATGGGAAAATCAAAGAAAAAAAATTAATAAAATACTAAAAATTATTCTGGAGGACACTACTATCAAATGACACACCAGGTAAAAACCATGGTTTTTCTAGATCTACTATGACATTCTTACTCTAGATCCTCTTATATTTTCACCATAATAAAAGTCAACTATATAAGAAATTTCATGTGTAGATATCTCCCATGAAATATTGGGTATAAAAATTCTCATTATGAAACATTGAAATCAACAATCATAAAGAATCTTTAGAGTTTTCATATCATCATCAAAATGATATATCAATAATAATTTTATTTTTAAAAATAATAACCCACAAATATAATCAAAATATAATTTATGTCCCAAATAGGTTCTAACCATACTTCTAGCTATATGACTATTCGTGAGGTATCATGGTTAAATTCATTTTGTAAAGATCACTCTACATGATGTTCTATCAGTGATGGTGTTCATTGAATGTTTTTGTTCATCATGTATTGATAAATATGTTCTTGTTAAAAGTCCAAATAAATCATTAAATATATTCATAATCTCTCCCATGTTCTCTATGTTATTCTAATTCCTATGTAGATTAACATATTATGTAAAGGATTATACACCCACAGAAGTTTTTCATAATGATTACACAATCCCAACCTAGGGTAGATGATGAAATGATAGATTATCAAACCTCAGGTCACAAAGAGGTATTAAGAAATTCCTTCTGAGACTAATCCATTAGAGGGGATTATAATCATGTGCTAATAATGAAAAGATGCTAAATAGCCTCATAATTATAGACCAATGGAGTCAACCCTATAGATATTGGCCCAAAATGATGGGAACAAGGGCCTAATGCTACATGTGAGAAAGAACATTGATTTAACGGAGTACACATAATTTTTATTTTCTACCCAGGTTATGACCATGTCTCACAATCTCACACAATATGCCATTTTTTATATATATGACATGTCCTCTTTAGATAATTCATTTTTTGATTTCCGACAAGAACATTGGATGTCATTTGTTAATGGTTATGTATACAATATACAAATCTCGTTTACTTCGATCCATGCCCATTTAATATGGTCATACTCATGTGCCTATCATTGTTTGAGTATCATGTCGTAATCATGTACTATGGTCATTTTATGTTCTTAGTCATGTCTATTTCTATGTACCCCTATCATACAAACCGATCATCCTTCCACGACTTAGATGATATATGTTAGTCTCCACACTACATGGGATAAATTATTTCCATTGAAACCCTACCTTCCATAGCTAGGATCTCACACAACATGTCTTCTTTGAACAACATGACTTGTAGTTGGTATATTTACATATAACTACAGCACACATGTGTTTCCATATTCGAAAACCACCATTATCGACCCATAATTAAATCATTCCCAAAATCATCGATATGGGACAACTAAACATTGTTTTTACTGGTGGGTGGATTCAAATCATATAATATTCATAATAATTTACTTTTGGCACACCATCCCATCATGGAGTTCCATATTGTGAAATAGGGAAACACCAATCCAATAATTATGTATCATCCATCAAACACTATCACCATTTAACATTGATCACCCCATCGATCATGAAATTGAATTCATGGTGTCAATATATTATAGAAAAGTTTTTTGAAACAATCATATACTTTTTATTGGTTAAACAATCTACCAAAGGTGAATCTATCATTGAAAATACAAAAAACGGTGGATGAAAAACACAAAAGATAACTAGATTTTATACCTAAATCAATTTAATATTGGCCTAGATTCATTATCTTTATAATTAAGTATGTTGAAAAAATAATAAATAATCAAATATCATTAATTGCATATATTATGATGATTTTTGATAATCAAAAAATTATATGGAATTGTGAAAAAAAATTAATGGGGTTTATTTTTGTTTTCTATTGGTAAACAAGTGGGTATAAAACGGATGAAAAAAAATTCATACCATGTCAATGGATTGAACACCAATGAAGAAATGTTCTCCTTCACTATTGTTTGTGAGATCTATGAATAACTTTAGTGTAGTGATCCATTTGGCACCAATATTTTGGACCACAATTTATTGATTCCACAAAAAAATCTTCCACTTATAATCTCATAATACCAAGAGTTATATAGAAAAAAATATTATTTTCTCATAACTAGTTTTAAGTAAGAGGGTTATTGGTCTCATGAAATAAATAAATTAAACAATCAGTCTATTAATTTATTAATATTTCATCAAAAACATTTTTTACACACAACAAAAATTGATAAATGTAATGTCACACATAGTATCGAAATAGAATTCCTCATTCAATGGTGGTTTCATTTTTCCCATCTGATATATTCTGTGATTAATTCTATTATTTCAATGAAAATATTTGAAAAAGATATTTTATATTTAATATTTTTATTATAATAGTACTGAGCCTCCCCTATTCCCAAAATTGAATGAGGATTCAGTTACAGTCTTCAAAATGAATATTAAAAATAATATAACTTTTTATGGAGGAAACAGAGTCTATTCATTCTACCCACCTCAAGTATTTTGATTTCAAAAATAAAATAGGATCCTAAAAATGTTGTTGGAATATGGATTGCTTCTAGTTCCCCTAATCTAAGGGGATTCTCTGAGGATTTTCAAGCTCCCTCTTGAAAAACACCAAAATAATCACTCAACCATGAAGGATTTTTTCAAAATTATCATTGATATCTATTGATTTCTCTATAAACATAGTTACATCCATAATTTCCATCCCTCCCAAGTCAGTAACAATTGATGGGTTGTTCAAATACTTCCTCAACATTGACACATGAAAGACACCATGTACCCAGTCTAACTAATGTGGTAAGGACAATCAGTGCACCACATCACTGAACCAATATATAATCTGAAAAGGTTCATTTAATCTATGAAATTACATGACACCGTGACTAAATTTCAGTAACCCTGAATGAAGCGAGAAAAATAATAACACATGGTATCCCCCATGAAACTCAAATTACTCCATTTTTAATAACCATAATACTATTTAAAACATTGGGTAATCCCCATCCAATCATATATGATCTTAAAAATTCTATCAAAGCTCATACTAACACTAGCCCCATGAGTGAACACTCTCATTGATCACTCCATCATAGTTGTAAAAACTAGGACACCCCATACAAGGCCACAAATGGTTCTATAAAAATGTTGTAATGGTATATTGTTTTGAATTTAGACTCCACAAATGGTAGGTGATCATCCTAATGAAGTCTAATGTCCATCATTTTGGCCTGCATCATGTCCTCCAAAACATAAATTTCCAACCCACTCTAACGATTGGATTGGGTGCTAAACATTGTTCCCAATTATAAATAATCCCAAAATGCCTCAAAAAATACTCTTCTTTAGCATGAAGGGAATCTAGAATCAAGGATTAAAATTATCTTTGGGGAATCTCCATTAAACAAGACTTTTTCCTTCACATTAAGACATCCAAAACTCCTCCACATAACATTGCACCCAGTTATCTAAGAAGTAGGTTGACTTGGTGATTCTATTTTTTATCACCAAAATGAAATTGTGTCCTAAAAAATATTCTATATCCCTATCTTGATTAACATATCATTACCATCATACATAAACAATGTAACCTCAATGTATTGAGAGAAACCAACTTGAAATTGGTTCTAATTCTTTAGATTGTAATAAGTATGGAAATGAGGGACGAAGACAACAACACACTTATTCATCCCTAAACCCAAGTGGTAACTCTAAAGGTTCTGGTACATCAAAATTTATCCTGGATATACTACTAATATGGGTGTATGAAAATACTTCTAAAACACCTCAGAAAACATAATTGGAATCATCATACACTATTTGAAAATATTGATTTTCACCACAACATCAATAAATTCATCAAAATATCTTCTTGTGGTTATCTGATTATTCATGGTCACACAGTAAATATCTAAAACATTATTCTCTCTAACACACTACTTGAGTAGTAGGGTAACAAACTATAATTGCATTTATGATGCCCCATCCCCATCCACGGTGAAAAAATATAATGAGGCTAACTATTATAACACCTTTCTCAATAACTATGAACAAGTTCTCCTACTGATATTTTATACCAAAATTTTCAACTTCTCTTTGGAATAGACTATCTTTAAAGAATTATCCTGGAGGTACTGTGGCCATTAACTCAAACTAATGTTAAGATCCTACCTCAAAAATATATATTTGGTACTCGTATGGTGATAATAAATGTCAAATAACTCACCCATAAGGTAGTATCACAGAATATTATTGGGGAAGACCATCATTGCCTATACAATATTGTGGGTTGTTTAATACATATCATAATATCTTAGCCATTTGGACCCATAAGATAACATATTCCTCCTCTAAATCAAAACATATCCAAGACCTTTCATAGTGGTGTTGAGGAATATCAAGTAATCAAAACCATGCTAGGTTATTCTTAATATGGGGGAACTCATCAATATCTACCACAACTCCTGAAAATTATGTTTCAACCTCTCTATAAAAATGAATGGATAATAATTTATATTCAATGTTGTATAGGGTTCCAATATCCTATTGAAATCTAGAAAAAATAACTTATAATATCCAAACATCCTAATAATGATCTAATCATATGTCATGGGCTTGGAGTGGATCCCAAGACAGCACTACCTCATCCTTTGAGAATACCACAACCACACTATTTCCAAAGATGTCATTTCATAGAATGTATACCCCGCTAATCTTGAACTGACAATTGAAGAGATTGTTATAGATATGGTACTCTCGAATTACGTCCATGACCATCCTATAGTGTCTTGCATGTTTCTACTCAAATGCAAGTAAAAAGTGTTTAATTAATGAAGGATACAATGAAATGATATAAAATGATTTGAAAAATCCTATTCATGACATGCAAGAAAACAATTGGGGTTTTTATCATAATAAAATCCATAACAAAGAACTCATAATAACTATAAAAACATAAAAAATTCTTTTTTGATATATCCTCATCTCATGCTAGGAGTTTTTGATTTCTTAATATGATGTCAATTTTTGAGAACCATCTCGCTCATCTCAATAGGTAGAATAAATCATTGATCCTTGAAATTAGATAATTATATTTGATGGTAATAATATTTTGGAAATGATAATCGACACATAATGTCAAGATATTATCTAACTTCTTGGTAATCAACATTAGCGCTTCCAAGGGTAACACAAAGGGTTTTGTAAAGCCTTTCCTCTATAGATCCGCTGGCATCACCTTCATCTCTCGATGTTTGGTGAGAGATATTACATAAAAATGAAATGATAATGGGTAGTCCTTGTGTGAAACTCTTTATTGATATCTATCTCTCTATGGTGATGTAATCACAAAATGTCCTTAGTGAAGATGTCATCATAATTTTCCAAAACTATAGGAAAATTATATCCTATAGAATATGCAACTCCCCTTATCATACTATACACCAGGTGAGTAATCTATTTTATAACCATATGTATGAACCCATAAAAATCGTCTTTGGTTTCCATCCCACCATTTGTTGAAAACCATATCCTATAACTATGGACACAAAATATCCTCTACATGAAATGGTTAATATATGCATGCACTGTGGATAACAATTCCATACATAAAATGATGAAATATGGCCACATCACATCTATAAATCATTCCCATAGTAATATATCACCTCTAAATTTTATGTAAATCCACTTTAATAAGTGGGAGAATATTGAATCCACTATAGTTGGAGTAACTAAGAAAATAGTTCAAGCTAAGGAGGCAACCAAAATCACAATGTCTCCAATAATTGAACTGAAAATAAAATCTTGTATCTCAACTCTACATATTTGGATTTTAGATTTAGTGGATAATATATAGATAAAACCTCTAATAATCCTTGGATCCTTGGGTTCAAAGCTCATCATCACCAGAACTTGTCTTCATAATTATACACCAACTCCTTATATAATAACCTGGGCTCCAAATCCATACATATAAAATAGTAATAGATGAATATTCATTTTATATTACATAAACATTTATAGGGAACCTAAATCATTAGTTTATTTTAAAACTGAATACATAAACAACTGGTTCATTATTGAAATAAATAATCTCTTATCCGCTTCTTCATAACTAGAACCCTCCATAGCCATATCATGAATAAACCCATTCATAGCAATCATGGTATTGGAAACAAAACAATCGGTCAAATGATATGTATATTAAGGTTAAAAATGGAGATATCATTGATCAAATAAGAATAACCTAAGGATAAATGTATGGGGGCATGAACATAACATTTAAAAACATGTCCCTTTATATCAATGAACATAATATTATGTGTTGTCATAAATCATTATAGTTCATAAGAAATGAATCATAAAGGAAAAATGAAAATTATCCATGAGATGAAAAAAATAGCACGAGGAATATTTTTGGCATAAACATAATAATAGAAAATCTTATTTCAAGGCCACCCAAAAATTAATTCAAAACATATTAGGATTATTCTAACAACCCTTATACATATTTCATGCTAGGGATAACATCCATTATTCACTTATTTGGGATTTTTATAACCTATTTTGATATGTATTATTTAAGGCATGGTATGCACTCAATATACCCTCCTGTTTAAATCATGGTATAACCTCCCATGTACCCTCTTTTTTCATTTTTAAATAACCTTTCATCCACCTATTTAACCTCCCATGAACTATATTTTTTTGGATTGTGATAATCTCCCTTATACCATATGACTTTATATAACATTAATAATTACAAAATTAGTCAAAGTGTCATATATTTCCCACCACTAACATAATATATATAGATTTTGATATGATCATAAAACATTCATCATATCATAACCCACAAAAAGTAATTGGGGCCCATAATCATTTAATCATAATATTACCCACTGAAATTAATCAAGTTTTATCAATATCATGTCACTATAATCAAAAACCATCTGGATCAATAATAATGATGGAACCAATATATCATATCTTTATATAATCATATTTAACATCAATTTTTTTCTAATGTATGATTTGTAATTCCTATGAAAAAATCATTAACAATTTCTCAAGGAAAATATCATTTACATTTTGAAATCACTTGATGAAAAACGTAAAAATTTCCCAAATATTATACAAAATATTTCATGAAATTAACATTGGAAAATTATAAGGTAATTATTGAATAATTGAATGATCATGATGAAAGAAAATAAAATTTAATTTTTATGTGTCAAAATAATGATTACTTTCACTTTTTAGGCAAGATGTAAAAACAACCTTTTTTTAAAAAATGACATGAACATTCATTTAAAATAAATTCACAACTTGTGAAACATGTGTAAAAATTACATTAAAAAATGTTTGGATAACATTAAATATAGTTTTATATCATTTTTTACTATTAAAATCCCTAAAAGATATAATATTTTCTACTAAACAGAAAAATAAATTATTTTTTTACAAAAATAATTTTATTATATATAGATAATAAATTTAAGAAATTAAACTAATAGATATTTAAATCTCAAAATTTTCTTGAGAATTATAATAATATACATTAATAGGTAGTATAAATATCACAAAGAAATCAACAAATGTGGAATATATAATGTTTCTAATGAAAATAAATGTGAGACAAAATCCCCTACATCAAGTCCTAATTTTATCCATGTTTGGAACTCCTATAGAATAAAAAATGGTTTATTTTAAATATATTTTTGAATCATAATCATATATATCATACCATTTATTATTTTATTTTGATACATTATTAACTTTTTATTAATTATTCCATGTTAAAATCACATTTGTGTAATAGTTCCAATATTTATCAGGTATGTTTGGGTTTGGTAGTTGTTTTCATTCCACTTTTATCTCGTTTACATAATGAACATAACTATAAATATTATATCAAGGTAATATATATTAATTATACATGTATTTATATTATTTACATAAAATTAGAGATAGTAAATGAATTAAATCATTCATAGAGATGGTAAGTCGTACATACACATGAATTTTTTTTTCAATTTTCCAAGAATATATTATAAAAGAAAGGGAAATAATATATCATATTTATAAGATAATTTTTATTTTTTATATGTCATATAAATTATATAAATCTATAAATATTTCCATCTATCTAAAACTGAAAAGAAAAACACCCCACATCAGTTCGTGATGGAGTAGTATGCCACAAACATGAGTGATGTTATTTTTTCCAATAGGTTGTAAGGTAAGAATTTATATGTGATATTATAATTATATAAGTATTTTGATGTGATAAAAATAACAAATATACTTTAAATTCACCAATATATCAATATGTGTGAAGTAACCATCGATAATGAACTACATCGATTCGTGAGGTTGTAGTCTATAATATGCATGCTCAACAATTCCATTTCCAATTTGATAGACGAGGAAATGAATATATATTATTAAAATGAAATAAAAAAATCATTTTAGGGGAGAAACAGATATTATTTTATCATCTTATTTAAATAATATTAAAAGGAGATAGAAAAATAAATAAAATGAATACCCATAATTAATAAATATACCACTTCTTTAGATAACATATTTATGTTTATACCTAAATAATGATTAGGAGACTTATCCAATAAAAAATGCAATAATAAATTGTGTTCTAATTAAGGGATGTATTTATTTATGTATTTTTTGAAGGAAAATGTCATAGATGTTCGATGAGGAGAGTAGAGGGGGTTCCCTTTAATAAGTGGGAGAGAAGACAAACAAGGAATATTTTATAAGAAAATGGTATACCCATGAATTACACAACCAAAAAGACACAAAAATTAAACTATATTGAAATATATATGATATAAGGTCTAAATATGTCTACCAAATACTAATTTTATGATTTTCTTTCATTTTATCCCTTGTTATTTTATTTTAACTTCTAATAAACGAGTCTTAACCTAAAATGTTTAATTAATGTTTACTATGTTTATTATTCATGTTGACAAAAAATTGTATTTAACATATTATAAAATATTATTTATTTTGATTAAAAATATTGAATATATTTTTATTATCTATATTCATATATGATGAAATTTTTAAATTAAAATCAATCCCATAAAGTCCTGGGAAAATCTATTTTATAATAAGATTATTTTCATAAGTATAAAATGTATTAATATATAATATAACAATGAATTTGATTGAAATAAAATTAATTGAATTAATCATAAATTATTTTAATATATTTGACTTTTAAAATAATCATAGTATAAATAAATTGTAAATGGTTTAGAATAGAATGAATTTTTCAATTAATTTTTTTTCACTATGTATTAAAAAATGAATATTTTTGTAATATTATCAAAATATTACTCCATGATAATTTTTAGATGTTAATTTATAAAATAAAAGTAAATTTGTTTTAATAAATTTACATAAATAAGAAAAAAATACATTTATTATATTTGTCATTAAATATTATAGAAACCCATTGTCAGAAAACGTATTTTTGTTACATATAATGGATTTATATGAATTATGTAATTTTTATCAATATTATTTTATTATTTACAACCATTAAACATATTATTTAAAAATAATAATTCCTATGAATAACTATACAATTATTAGAAATGTGGTAATGGCCATATTGAAATATTAATATTAATAATATATAATGGGTCATCAAAGCTCAGGGTTTCATGTAGCACAATCTATCAAAGACATTTAAATAAATTGTGAAATATTTTTCAAAAGAACATGTTTTGTTTGATTATTCCCCATAAAAATCAATTTTTACCTCCACATATGTCACTGTGATATATAAATAATATGAAACTTCTTTTTTATATCCCAAGGATCCCACACAACTTCTTAGAATTATTTTTCCCCACTAATCATCGACCATGTGTGTGAAATTTTATCATAGGAAAGTATATCTATGATCCTGAATCTCCTCATGTAGTTCCTCATAATAATGATATTTTTCTAGTTTTATGGCCTCGGTTTTCAATACATGTGATGGATAAAGTATGCATTTCTTCTAGAGAGAATCTTAGAACACATCATTGACATAAATGAAGTTTCATGGAAGATCCAGATAATAACCAACTATCCTTACCTGAATAATAATATGGAAAGATAAAATATAATTGTGGATAGGTTTTACAATATTTTTGGATCTCTAAACATTTACCTGAGGAAAATTTTCTATAAAATCCTTATTACCAACATCATATTAACAATCATGTTGATTCTTATCAGAATAATTTTATATAGACATTGTGATTACCTTTTGTGTTACATAATATCATTATATCCTTATCTATAATTTCATCTAATTTTTATAGTACCAATAATTTTTTTATAAAACATCAACTCAACATATTGGATTTCATCCCTTCATTCCATATATGTCTGCATATATACCCATCTGAAATCTTGTTTGAACTCTATTGATAAATGAAAACGTCAATAGAAGAAGTTATTAGTCACAAACACCATTGATATCCATATAAAATGATTTCATCAGGTAATAAAAGGTTTTAATTGTTCTCTAAGACTCACCATCAATCTAAGTATGATATGAAATATTGAAATAATCCATTATATCAAGAATGTTTTTTCGAATTCTATGTAAATTTTATGTAAACCTTGAATTATGGTCCAATAGAATATAATATTGTACTACATACAACCTTACCACTTCCAATTTTTATTAGAGAAATATAATCCCAATATAAATATTCTAAAAAAGGGATGAAGTATTCCGAATTTGTATCTTCATCAACTGAAATACATATAACATTGTACTCTTAATGTTTTTGGGGAGTCTAATAAAAATATTCATGGTGATATTTTTCTATTTCTATTATTGTAATATAAATGTTTCAAAAATACCCTAAAATATTTTTCACTAATCCTTATTGTGTTGACATAAAAATGATTATGTTACTAACTCTACAATTCTATCATTATTCTTCCCTACAGTAAATGCTCATTCAAATCTATATACATCATTATAATTTCTAGGATAATTGAGAATTAATAATTATATGTTTCCTATAACTACACCTTATTCCAATATAGTATGTATGAAACACATTTATGGTTCATGAACCTTATCATTCCATTATAATCAAGGTTGATTTAAGGATCATATCCCACAATTTTCTATATCAAATCATCTTCACAATATACATCTTAAATCTTCGCATGGATTGATGATTGGGAACTTATATGAGAAGGAAAACATTTCACCCATTCCATCGTGATTTCTAAATACATACCATTAAAATCAATAAATATTTGATTTTTTTTCATTTTCATCATATATATATATAAATGATCTATTCAACATGATGTATCATTTACCCAGTATGCTTCCTAAAAATGGTATCATATTGAGCCGTCAAAATCATTAATCATCTCGAACCATCGTATCTTCTTCATTTTAAAATATTTTTGAATATGTAATTGTTTTATTATGTGATAATATTAATATATATCACAAATTTGCCAATAAATTTAATTCATCTATATGATTAATGAAAAAATTATTACATATAACTCTATACATTGTGTTTGGTAATATTACTCATAAAACATAAATTATAATGATGAATAAAATATAAAAATGTAATTATACCTAAGAAAACATCCCAAACCCTACTTTTATGGATCACTATTTATTACATATCCTTCTATACAATAGGGTAATGTATGGTTAGTAATGATAACTAACCCTCTCTTTAGTTCCCTAAAATTTTATTCACATTAATTTTATCAATAAGAGCATTGATCACCTATTAGATAACATGATGAGTGGATTAACAACTCATGATAAATTCTTCAATATCCATCTATAATATTTTAAATAACCAATAAAACTAAAGATCTCATTCTTTGGGGTTTGTCTGGGAATCATTTAAAAACATTCATCTTTGATGGATCCTCGAATATAACCTCTCATAAGATAGTATGAACCAAAAATGAATCCTTTTGTAAACAAAATCACACATTAAAAATTACAAATATAATTTTCCATTTATTGGGGTATTCAATAAAATTATCAATTGATATTCATTCTATCACATTATTTTATAACATATAAAAATATCAAATATAAATATTACAAAAAACATATCATGTTAATCTATAAAAACTCAAGTAAATGAATCTTTTAAGATAGTGAGGGAATTAGTATAAGTGAATGAAACCTAAATATATTAATTGTTTCCTTACCTTTTTGGAATTTATTATTGTGTATATTATCTTTCATGATCCTTGTATTACTGATATGAAGAATAAAGGTATATTTTATAAAAGTATGGAGATCCATATTGTTGATTAATTGAGTCATCAATATAGGGTAGGGGATAACTTTCCATGATATTAATATTGCTTAGTTCCCTATAATTAATGAATATTCATATCAGTACATTTTTCTTTGTTGACAAAATGAACTTCTTTGACCCCTTGTGACACACTTGGACTAAATAATACCTTAAAAAAATTCTCTTGGAGTGGAAAAATCTATTCCTATTACTCAATCAGTTCTCTAATATAGGGAGTCGTTCCAAAAGGTGTACCATCATGTATGATTCCTATTGAGATATCAAGATAAAATTTATATGGAATAATAAAACAATATTATATAAATTAATGAAAAAACTCACATACAATATACATATCATTGAGGTTGAGTTTTGCCCCAACCATATGAGGTAAAAACCCATATTTAATATTAATTAAGGACCATAAATACGTGAAATTTCCTATGGAGATTATATTTATCATCAAACCAATATACTATCATAGGTTGGTTTGAAATATCAAATATAACTTACCTTGTAGAGAAATTGATGTGAAATTTATATAGACAAATACAACCAATTCATATGAAGACATAAAATTCAACAAGATGGAGAATAATAAAATTTTCCCAAAGCACATTCCTATAATATTTAATAAGAGATGAATCAATGACTTGAGATGCAGTCAACATACCATTAGGGGGTATCACTTCTAATTAGTCATATAATAATGTTGTAGGAATTTATATACCTTAAGTAAATTCATCTGAAATAAAACTTTTTCTAGATATAGAAACAAAAAATACATTAACAGTTCTAGTTTTATTGAAAACTGTACCATTCACCAAGTTTTAATTTACCCCTCATCATAAATAGTGATCACATGTGCTTTTTCTTTGTCTCTCTGGTTAATTGGACACTATATTTGAACATATCTATTAACCATTGGGTTTGAGAACTTTTATAATAATTATCATACTCCAATAACATGAAACATTAGAAATTGGATAGGGAATTTTGAATATCATTGTCTTTATTTGAATCATTATCATACTTATTCCCATTAAATTTTCAATTATTCACATGAAGAACTACCTTTAAAAACTAAAAACATTTATCAGTACCCTTAATTAAATTTCCACTATGTTTCCTTCCACACATCTAGCATTAAAGAAATATTATCTTCTTCTATCTATTATTTTTGAGTTTTCTTTTAATTAAATATTTCTTTTCATATCAAAACCATGTATTTTATGGGTAACTACAACATCTATTTAAACAGGTATAGAATATTGAATGATTAATTCATAGTTACTGATGTCCCTTAGCCCTTTGGAGATTTTGGTTTATGCCATTGGAGAATAGATCATCCAATTTAGTATGATAGATTAAAATTGATAAGAATACCTTATATGTCATGTAATAGTTTCCTCAATGGTACCAACAAGTCCATTATAATTCTACTTTATCACAAGTAATTCTATAACCATTTATAGATGAAAAATATGATGAATGTACTTATTGAAAAAGGAACTAATATTACCTTTTTGGAAATGAAAAAAAAAATGTTTTTGAAAATGGGAATGATTTCTTTTAAAGGACATTAAAGGTATGAAATGGTTTTAAAAAACCGAAATCTCTTGATTTGGAAATCCATTGTTTGCTTGGTATTGGTTGAGAATTTTTTAGGGTGAAACCTCAGGTACTCCTTATGGGCATTTTAACATGTGAGAGGATGTGTGGAAAGTGAGTGTTGGTGTGTATGAATGAATGTGGATGGAGACATGTGAAACGATTCATTGGATTACCTTGGTGTGTCTAAAATTAAATACTTGGTCTTTTTTCTAAATTTTTCTTTAAATAGAAGAAATGGTTTTGGAAAGTGATTTTGGTTTGAAAGTGGATTGGTATTTAGATATTGGTCTAGAAAAAGGAGGTTTTAAAATTTAAAATGAAAATGGGATTTTATTTTGGATTGTGTTTGTATTTGTTTGGTCTTTTTATTGACTGTTTTTAATGAAGGAGTTTTTACTGATGTTTCTTCAGTTTGATGTTGGTTTGGCTCTTTGTTTCATATGTTGCTCAGGAAATGCTGCCCAGAAAGGTCCCTAAGGATTATGATAAGTCATGCTCAGTTTTTGTTCCTTCTCAGACTTTACCTATTCTTCATGGTGATCGGGGTCCGTTAGAGGCAGTAGAATGGATTAAGGAAGTGGAGCGTATCTTTAGAACATTGGGAACTCTCGATGCTGTTTGAGTGCATGTTGTTTTGATTTTGTTCGAGGGTTCATCTTTGGAAGAGTGATAGTTGTTTTCCCTGCCATCACAGCAAGTTGGGATAACGTGGGATTTCTTCAAAGTCTTCTTCGTCTGGTGGTTTATACTTGAAGAGGGTAGGATGAAGAAAGTGGAATAGCTCATGCGTATTCAACAGGGACCACAGACGGTGAAAGCCTGTGTGTTGACAATTTCAAGGAACTTGTCTCTTTCTCTGGAGGTAGCATCGCAAGATTTGATGATGACTCCTCCCTTCATCGGGGGTCTTAACTGGGAGATCAATGAGCAATTACTCTTTTTTTGGAGCATCACTTTTGGGAAGTTGGTGCATGAGGTGTTCTTAGATGGGTTAGTCTCCAGAGTATAGACAGTCGGAAATCCATCGTATCCAGTTTCTTGTGAAGGTCTCCCATTTGACAAGCGGAGTGTGTCAGAAGGATCTGTTCTAAAGACTCCTCTGCGGTAACTCTAGATTTCATTTCATTAAACCGTCTAATGGTGTGCTGTCAATGTGGAAGTTTAGGGCATGTAAATCCATCACGTCCACCCCTCTGAAGATGTGCCATCATTGTTGGTGTCTAGGTTAGCTAGAGAGGTTTTGCAGGAAGCGTCGCCTGAGGGAGACGCTGTGATCGGAAAAATGTCAGTGCATGACTGTGAGGCAGGAGATGCTTCAACCATCAGAGCCCCAACCACAGGTCTTAGGGTGGAGCTCGCGCACAGTCAAGAGCTGCCAGGGGTGTGAAGCCCTAGTCCGGGATTTGCGTTCCTTGTTGGCGGTGGAACAATTAAAAATCTCTTCATATTTGTTTTTAGACTATTAAAGCTTCAACATCATTGTAAGTACGTTTTTTTCCATAATGTTATGATGGACTTATTCTATGATAATCTAAGCAGCCTGGTTTGTGTGGAAGTGATATTCTGAATCGTGTATCTTTTTTAAAAGTGTTTTTGACCCTTGTGTGGGTTGACCTCGGTTTAGTTATTCTTGTCGGATGTGGTTATGTTTCGTGGATTTAAGTGGGTCATGTTTCTGACTCGATGTCCGAGTTAAGTTATTTTATCATGGGTTTTCCCTGGTGTTGAAGGTTATTGACTCTAGTTGAGGGTTCAACGTTTCGACGAAGGTATTGTTTTTCGCTCGTGCTATAAGAGTTTGTTTAAATTGGTTGGGAGTTCCCGCGTCGAATCCTTCATTCCTAGGGATGCCTATTTAGATGGTTATTTTTCTGCATAAGTTGAGTTCTTGTTGTGGGGAGAACCCCTTCGTGTTCTCCCCTTAACCTCATACTTTAGTTTCTCTTGAATTGGTCGGGTGTGACCTGTATATGTGTTTAGTAAAATCATATCCAGATTCTTAGTTCCTCCGGTTCTTTTAGTTCTGTTTGGGCATAGACATGAATCATGAATAAATTTTTGGCTTGGTGACTTTCAGGGGGTAGAAAGTGTCTGTGGTGGGGATAATTGTAACACCTCGAATTCAGATGCCTTTTTTTCTCCTTTCTGTGTCCCGGTTTGAAATGTTTTCAATTTTTACTTGTGTTGGCGGGTTTCGCGCTGGTGTGTGGTCACCGCATCATTAGCGGTGACCTTGCGTTCGGCCCGGGTGACCGTGTGTTCGCCTGAAATTTTAAATATTAAATTTTTTATGTTGATATTTTTTTATTGTTACTATTTATGTTGTTGTTATTTTTGAAGTTATTTTTATTGTATGTATGTCTACATACATGTTTATATATGTTTGTGTATATATATGTGTGTGTATATTTATATATGGTTATATGTGCTTATGTATAAATATATATGTTTATATGTGTATATGATGATATACGTTTAGACATAGGTATATATGTCTATATAGGTATATATATTTGTGTGTGTGTGTGTGTGTGCATGTGTTTATTATTTCAAAATGGTTTTATTATTTTAATTTATTTTTGATAATAATAATAATTATTATAAAAAACCAATTATTATTATTATTATTATTATTATTATTATTATTATTACAACATTTTATTATTATTATTAAGTTTATTTTTTTACTTATTCTATCATATTATTATTATTACTATTAATATAGTATTTTTACTTTGTTATTATCATTATAGTATTTTATTATTATTTATTATTATTATTATTATTATTATTATTATTATCATATATATATATATATATGTATATAACTTTTTTTTGGAACCCTACCCCCTTACCCAGCCGCTGCACCCCTCCCCCTTCTCTCATTCTCTCTCCCCCTCCCCTGCGCAGTAGCCTAGCCGGCAACCCTCCCCCCTCCCTCGTTCTTGTGCCCTCTGTCGCGGCTCCCTCCAGACCTGCCTATCAGCCGCCTTCTTCGGCGACCCTCGGGCCCACTGCTCCCGGCCGCCCGCTTTTGGCCTCCGCTCCAGCATCTGGCGGCCCGCACCGCCCAGCTCCCCTTTGCCAGCTGCACCACCACACCCCATGTCCATGCCTCCTCCGGAGAACAACCCCGACGACCCTCTCCCTTCCTTCTCTCTATCTCTCCCCCTCGGCGCCCCCTGTTCAGCGCGCACTCCCCCTATCCCAGCCTCTGCATGCCTCCGGCAACCCCCCAGCCTCCACGTGCCTCTGGAGACCTCGCCTCCGGCCGCGCCACCTCCGGCCGGCCCACCTCCAATGATTCCACCTCCATCCGGTGATTTTTCTGGTTAAGAGCCGCCGCCGGCCAGTGGTTTCCAACCCCTCTCCAGTGACCTCTAGCCAAGATCCAACAAGTCTCCACCGGTCTACACCCCTCTGGCCATCCTCTTGGGCATCCCGTCGTTTTTATGCGGTCCGGCCAGCTTCGTCTGCCTTGCGTCGGCCAGCGGCGCACCCAAAAATCGGTGCGCGTCCCCGGTGGTAGAGCGCGTCTGAGCCGAGGTAAGTTTTTTATCGTGTGAACATATATATATATATATATTGTTGTTGGTTGTTTAATTTATTGGTTTTTGCATCGATTTGGAGGAAAAATTCCGCAACGCGGAGGTCTTCAGCTAGCGAGCGCGTACGCGCCTGGGTGAGGTGTGTTAAGTCACAAATTCAGTTTGCGAATTGAGGTGAGTTTTTCTTTGTTTCTTACATAAATTATTTTATATCAACGTTTATATATATATATACGTTTTCTTTTTGAGTTCTCATTCTTTTGGACTATTTTAAATCGGTGTTTATGTGTTTTAGTTATTCTACTTTTGTTGCAGCGTATTCACGAGGTATTTTCGCGTTATCGAAATTGCCCGCTGGAGTTTTCTTGTGCGCAATTGTGAAGCATGTCGTGTCATCGAAAACTAGCTGCAAGTCAAGGTATGTCTCCCACTGTACTTGCCATTATATTTAGAAATTTATTTATTCCTTGTCATTTCATTATTTTTCAGTAAATTTAAAGTACTATAAGAAAATTATTACTATAATGGTGACTTGCTGAATTTGAAAACTGGTTACTTCTTGCATCGCATTGAAAATATCTTTATTGGATACATTTGTGTGATTTTCTTGTGATATTGTCATACGGGTACATTATAAAATGTTCATGTCATAATGAACTGTGTTTTGAGATGGTTTTTTGTGTGTGCAAAATGAAGGGTGTATCATTTATGGAAAATGATGTTCTTTTAAAACCTTGAATAGATAAAATTCTTGTTTGGCCTTTAAAATTGTTTTTGGAAACATCAAGTGTGGATATTTTGTTGTTGAAAAATGTTTTCCTTTGATGTGTGAATAAAATTTTGGATTTCATTTGAGAAACAGTGTTCCTTCAAAAAAAATGATTAAAGGCCCGTTTGTCTCTTGATAAAAGTGGCATGAATTAGGATATTGGAAAAGAGTTTTACTTGTGACACCAATGTGTTTCAGTTCTAAAATGATAATTTGAGTATCTTAAATGAGGTTATAAGTGTGTACTGGTTTTCAACATGATGGTGTGCGTTGCGTCTGTTGGAAATGTTTTGGTATTAAATGTTTTCTGAGGCCCAGTTGGCACTTTATGGAAATGTGAAGTGATTATATATATATATACATGCTTATGGGGAATCTCTACATGGGGACTTCCCTTTGAGGGTTGTCATGTAGCGTTGTCCGTGTAAGGGGTTAGAACATGCGGTGAGGTGAGTCACGCGTGCGAGGGCCTCCCACTTACACAGTATTATTAAAACCACTATGTGTTCATGTGCGTCTTTTAGAGAATCAAGCGAAGGTTGCTTGCTAACCCCGACTAGATGGGTTGGTCCCCCCTTGGTAGGTAGGCCTTGTGGGGTGTGCCACTGGTTGTCTATTAGGGTGGCCAGTTGGTTATTGACTATGGAGTACCATGCCGGTAGGTAGTCTGAACCCGAGTACATCCAGGGGTTTTCTAGGGTTGTTTAGGATCACCCATGGTAACTTGTTTTTCCTTGATTGTTTACTCTCAGTTTTCCTTTACAGTTTATACTATCTTACTTTGTGAAAATGGTTTTCAAATAAAAATGCTTTGTTCTCTTTCTGTAAAATTTGAAGATTAAACACTTCATCCCCTTTTAGAATGAGTTTGGCACTAATGAAAAGAAGTCCATCTTTTGGAAATAAATGAGGACAGTGGTTCGTGTTTTGATTTCAAGTAAAAAATATCTGGAAAGAATACTTTTATACATTGTAGTTAAAACCTAGAATCTGTGAATTATTTATTTATTGGCAGTGCTTTAGGATTAGATTTTGGGCTCACCTACTGAGTACTTTTTGTACTCACGCCTATCTTTTACCTTTTCAGTTGTAGGTTCCATTGTGTACATGGTTTTCCGGTTTTAGTCGCTCAGTGTTGGAGCGAGGTTGGTTTTTAGTTGGGTGGTGACCCATGGGGTCACGTGGAGGTACGTTGGTTGTGTAGTTTTTGTTTTTGTTTTTTTTTATTGTATGTTTTTTTTGTATCTATTCTTTTACTAATTATGGTTTTATTTGTGGCCAAATCGTTCCCACCTGCTTACTTTTGATCCCTGAAACCAGTTTCCATCCCGTGGGGATCGAGAACCCCCTTTGGGACTTTCCATGGACCGGATCAGGTGACCGGTTCAGGTTCGACCAGGGCTGGATCGTGACAGGGCCAATTTCGTTTTTTCCATCAAATTATAAATAAATTTAAAATATTTATCCTCTTAACCTACTAAATGATATATATCCAAAATGGATACTTCATTATCCAAACACTATATAATGGAAAATATCATTTCAATGGAAAAAAATCCATTCCTCAACCATTAGTATATCAACAAATAATTTTAAAATGTGACGTTTTCTCGTGAAGGACTCTACAAGAATTTTTTTTCACACTTTTATTATTTGGAATCTCAGTGTGATTTAAATCTTGAGAAAATTTTTGATTATAAAGATAATATTAATCATTCAAGATCCCATAATATTTTGTTTCTCTAGTAAAAAATCATTTAAATATCCATTGAATTTAGCATTAAAATAGTTCCTTTTAATATAAAACATTGACTAAAACCAAAATTGATAGTGTTAGGATCTATATTCATAGTGGGAAACCACAAACTAATGAAAATATCTTAGAGTACCAAAATTTACAATGTCATATTTTCAATCATGGAAACATTAGGACTAATATCAGTTATTCATGGTCATTATTCATATCCATCATGATGGTTCATAAGGATTTTGGGATATTAAAAATTTAATCCCTCATGTGTGTCAAACTATGTATATATCCCGGAGCATTTTCAACAATTATGTAATGTTAATCTCCATCTCAATGCAGAATTTTCTTCATTATTTACCCGAGTTGTATGTTTTCCAGATCCACATTCACTTGTATTATCTAGATCAAGATGTAATTTCTCAAAAACCACTATCTATAACCATAAAAAACATTTCAATATAGGTTCATAAATAGAGTCTTATACATATAGATATTATAAGGGATCATACTAAGTCCCTATCATCTTAATTTCTACACTTTAACTAAAACAATTATATAATGAAAGATATAATGATTGAATATTCTCATAAATATATATAACATCTTGATATATGATTAATAGTTTCGTTTGAAATAAATATTTCTGAGGTCCATTATGTTTTAGTTTATTTGGGAACATTTATACGTAAAAACATTCTCGTAATTTAACAAAATCATCCCCCAAAAATTTCATAATAACTTGGACCCTTCTTAGATATATCGTACAAAAATATTTCTTCAAAACATGGGGAAATGAAAATTATGAAATGGTGATCTCATATTATCTTATGGTTAAAAGAATAAAGATTCCAATGATCACGTAATCAGATCACGTTAATATTGTGATGATAAAATGTGTTGAACCTTTTAAAACAATACTCTGCATATCATAGAGAATAATCCGAAGTGTTGAAAAAATATTGGCATTACACGAGGCATGAATCATAAAGGAATCAAATAATATGAACACTTAGTGTATAAAATTGTTTTATGAAATTTATTAGTGGAACAAACATAAACATAAAAACCATATGTATATTCTTCACTCCATGATATCCATATCATATTAGTTTTGGGCTATCCAATCGTGTAACATTTTCAAGCTTCAGATAAACCTATGAATATTATATTTTAGTAGGGGATAACCTATAATGTACTCTATTATTTTAGGATTGTGGAAATATCCCATGTAACCTCTTGGTCTGGGCATGTGATAAACTCTCTTGTACCCTATTATATTCGAATTGGGATAACATTTGGTGTACCCTCTTGTTTTGATCTTAGGACAACCTCCTATGAATACAATTTTTGGTTGTGAGATCACCTCGTATGTACCATTGGAGATCATATAAGATTAATCATTATGAAATAAAATTATGAGAGATTTAAGTCCTTCCCATAACATAATATATACATTCTTGTTCCATCATATCCTAAAACATCTTCCAATTTTTAAACTATAGAAGGTAAATGGGATTCATAAACATTTAATTGTTACATAACCCATGGAAATGAAAGGGGTGTTAGAAATACCATTTCATTTCAATCATAAACAAATTATGGAAGGGATATTAAAGAAACACCTAAACCATCTCCCATGAAAATAAAATAAATAAAAAATAAGTTATCATTAATGACTAAAAATTATGTACATATATAATTAAAATTTCATTAGTAAAAAATCATTTCAATATTGAAATCACATATTTAAAAATGTAAAAATTTACCATATATGATATAAAATTAAATCATTGAAAAAGACCATATAATCATATATGGTAATCATTAAATCATTTATTATTCATGACGGTGTCAAATACCATTCATTTTATATGTATATTAGAATGTATATTAATTTCTCATTTTTAGTAAACATTCAAAAGAACCTTATTTAGAAAAGAACAAGAAGATTATTTTCATCCCCATTTGAAAAAATAAAACATATTTAAAATTAACTGTAAAAAATTGTAGAATAAAAAAAATATTCTTCAAAACATTTTTTATAAAACTTGTACATAGAAGATTATGTAATTTCAAACAAAGGGTGAATAAAGTTAATTTACTATAAAAACATTTTTTGCTCACTATTGTTATTAAGGACTGAATAATGATGTTAAAACATGATTTATAAAAAAGTAACATGAGGATCTGGAAAATTAATTATTCTCTTTAGTGGTAGATCATAATATTTTATCATTTATAACATAATTATAAATAGTGTTGATAAACACTAGCACTGTAACACAAAACCTTTTAAAATTTCGTAACTTCTGAATCAAAAGTTTCATGAAATAAATAACATTTAATGGATATGTATATCAAATAAATTTAATGAAAATAATAAAAACATACCTTCCTAGTAACTATATACAATGCTCAAAAAAAAGTTGGTGAATTTTTAATGTTTCCCACAGAAATAAAAATGAGAAAAAAATACCTTACCACATGTCCAGACATTCATTTTACAAGTTTTTTCCTATTTGAAATAAATATTAGTTTATTTTACATATATTACAAACCCCTTACTCACATATATTATACAAAACATGATTTACATATAACATTTTATTACTTATTTATTAAAGTTTCTTTGTTAAAATCATGATTTTGGAAATACCTACATCATTTTAGGTACATTTTGTCTTGGTAGATACTATCTTATTACATTGATGATGGTTACATCTTATATAGAGTGTTAAAAATTATATAAATATAATATATATTCATTATATATATATTTATTTATTATAATCCATAAATGTTTTATATAAATTAATTTATTCCATCATTCTTAGAGAAGGTGGTCTATACATATATACAAACGATGTTTTTTCCCTCCACATATGAAATAAATGATAGATAGATAATATATATCCATTTTCTATAAATTTTAGTTTGCCTAAATATTTTATTATTCTTTAAGGGATCAAATAAAATATCAATTATGACCAATGAATTCCTAGATTCCTTGTGCCTTCTCAACGTGATGTTGGTGGATCATTTTAGGTCCCATCGACCCATATTTTTTACCAATTAAAATATTATCTCTGATTACTCGGTTGTTCATGGAATTTCAATTATGGGTCTTCATGAGAAGATAATTTCTTATACATTTTTATTCTTTACAAGGAATTAATTGATCTTGGTCTAGTGCTCCAAGGATTTGTAATTGGATCCATCTCATTCTCTTTTGATGGTCTTACGAATTCCATATGAAATGGGATTCTCCCACTAAAGTATTGTGGCTACATTTCCCGGAACATCTACTTTCAATTAAAAATCCCGCAATTATTAGACTTTAAGGAATTTTTTTGGATATTTTATCTTACTATATCAGTAGATGAACTCATTATGTCATTGGATATACCCCATCTTATTTGTTTAATTGGGTGTCACAATGCCGACAGTGAAGTGTATATGGATCGAATTGACCAGCTAATTTAATTAAAAAGTTGTTTTTTATTTGAATCAAGGATGGATTACAATTTTTGTGTAAATTATTTGGTAATAATGTTCAGACTTTTCATCATGGTTATAATTATGATCTAGGGCTACCAATTTTGTTTATTCAGTAGATTACTTGAACTTATATGGTTGTTGCATCAATAGTGAACAAGGTGGATAATGGTGGTTCTATTTATGAAAATACAAATCAGAAGGTCCAAAGACACATGAACATTAATCCAAAGGGGAATGGTATTTTAAAACATTTTTGGAACAATATGCTCAATCCTAAGGAAACAAAAAAACATTACCTTCAAAGTTAATTCTTGCCAATGTGGTTAGTGGTAATGGTGTTCTGGAACATACCCATGCATAACAAATTTGAGCTCCTTTGTAGGGGTTGTGAGATCAAGTTGTGAAAATATCATATCAGTGAAAATTAGAACAAAATATGAATGATGTTAAAGGAGATATAAGGACTAGTAGAATCTTTGTAGGTAACTAATGGTTTGTTTTTTTATTAATATGGGGTATAGAGTAAAATGTACCATCTTATTTTTAAACTTGAGTAACAGGTTTGAAGGCCTGGGAAATAAAGTGGTGGTTCTTGATCCAAGTGATTCTTTTTTGGGTAGAAGTCTTCATGGTTGGGAAATTACCATAGGTAGAGTTAGAAGATGGTGTTATTGGTTTAGGATATCGGGATGAGTGTTGTAAATATATAGGGCCTTAAAACATGAGTAGAAAGAAGTGGATGAAGGGATTCTAGGACTGTGGGAGAAGCATTCTGTTCTACAGTGAAAACAAAAGTGAATAAGTTCTATTCCCACCTTCCACAGACCATGGATAAAAGATTAGTTTAAATTTATAGTCCATATGGTTTCAAATATTTCTTTACTACTTTTGTGTACTAAATATGAAGGTGGAGTGTCTAAAGATCAAATTTACAAAAATAGTGTGATGGATGGCCTTAATCAGATGTAAGGTGACACTTATATAGTGGATTGATCCTATAATGATTATTTAATAAGATAGGATAATAAAGTACATTATGAAATATATGAAACAATCATGGTGTTATCATGATAAGTTATCAACCATTCGGGAGAAGAAATGATAGGGGATGCCTTTTTGATTAAGGGCTCTAAATAAGTTGTAGACCAGACATACGAATGAGTGATACTAGTGGGTGGAAATAAATAATAGTTTTAATGGATCAACATGAATATATCCTAATAACATTTTCTAGTGAATGTTAGACATCTTCCTATAAGTACATTCAAATGTCGGATAATATGGGTTACTTGTTTGAATACATGATCAAGAACGACATAGAAACTATGGTATGTGTCCTTCGATGAAAATTATATAGGACATCCTTATAAATGGATAAAAATTAACGTTAATGGTTTGATTATATAATTCAATATATGATGGTATTCCAGTTTTTTCTATCAGGCCTCTCAATATTTTCATAAAAGTGTGTGAAAATTAAAAACAAATACCTCACATCACTTTATTATACTGTAGTCTACCATACACATGAGGGAAGACATTATTTTCCAATAGTTTGGAAGGTAATAAGTTATATCAGATATTATAATTAAATATGTATGGTTGATTCATAAATATTACATATATACTTTAAATCTATATTTTTATTTTCCCTTGATAAGCGGTTATGGAAAACGAACTACATTTTTTTCCAATCTGATAGTCCCTCGTACACATGATCAACATTTTTTTGACATTCTTTATAGTAGGAGATATGTATAGGTTATAGATTTAATGTAATGAAAAATACTTATATGGTGGATAATTATGGTATTATAGAAACTTATTTTAGTGGTATTTTTCAATTTTTAATAATATTTAAAAAAGAAAAAAACATAGTTAATAATTATACCACTTCTTAAGCAAATATCTTTAGATTTATACCAAAATGCTTCTTATAAGGATTCCCTAATCATAATAAGGAATGTATGAAATGGTATTGTAATTAAGGTAAATATTTTTTTTAGGTTTTCTAGGAACAAAAATTATTATTATTGTTATGAGGTTTGGACATTGGGTGGCCTTTTATTCAAGGGGGGAGCATACAGTGTTGGAATGTATTTTATGAAAACAATATACCCATGATTATAAACTTTGAAAAGCCTCCAAAATATATAATTATTAATACATTGAAGATATATGGTCAAAATATGGTCATAAATAGTATTTTGTAATATTTTAAGGTTATTCAAACCCATATAATTTTAGTTTTACTGCCCCAAAACTCATTTTAACCTTAATTGTGGAAATTAATTTTTACCATTTTTACTATTATTTAAAAAAAATAAGTTGTAATTATTATATAATATTTTTTATGTTGATTATAAATAAGTAATATATTTTAACTTTTTCCATTCTATTATTTATAAATTTTCAATTTAAAATTAAACTCGTCGTTGTGATGAAAAAGAAGTTTTCAAACATGTAAATTTTCATGACTGTAGAAAATTTTTAATAACAATTAAATATTATTTTTATTTAAAGAACTTAAATTTGATTAATAATTACATAATTTATTTATCTAATCTTTAAATCTATACTTAAACTAAATTTAGCTTCTCAATTCATCTAATGAAAAGGCGGGTTTTATAAAAAATAGTATCTTAACTATTCATCTAAATGATAATCTTTTAAGTAAATTTTAAAAAATTTCTCTAATATAATATTTTAATTTTTATGTAAAAATTATGTTTACGTTTTCAAAAAATCTCCTGAAATTTTTTAAAAAATAATTTTATTATTTTTTTATAAAATTTGAGAAAACAATCATTTTCTGGAAAAAATTATTCTTGATGCTTATAAAGGATTTACTAAGAATTGAGTACTATTATATCCACATTATATACCTATAGAAAAAATTTATAATTAATTATTAAAATTTGGACATTCATATTCATTCCTTTATGTTTTATGTTTAGATTATAATGGTCATTTTAGAAAATAATATATGAAGTCTATCGGGGTCCATTAAAACTCAGTGTGGCATACATCAAAATTTATTTATGAGATTACTTTTATTCCAAATAAATTATAAAAATAGGGGTTTTATACCCTATTCCTATCATGGACCACCTATTGGAAGTATTGGAAATAGTCCAAATCATCGGCCAACTCATGTTGCTCTACCCTACACTTCTGCAATGTTTATATTCCTATTAACCTCAATACCCATATATGTGTATGGGAGACCCATAGACTATCACTTTTTTAGCAGCATGAAGGGTTAGAAAATACCATGGCATATGCCCCCAACAATCATAATTGAAACTACACTTCTCTCTTGTAATACTAAATTAGTCATGAGAGCCATATACTACAGACCATCTATCCATATAATGTCCCCTGAAATGTGTATCATAGATAGATCCCCATGTTTACCATTGGATACCCACTTCTGATTTTTCATCTCACATGTTCCCACTTCTAGCACTAATATTCGACATCTTCTCATCCAAAAACACCCTATTACAGAATCCTAGTCTTGAACAATATCATAGCGAGGGATGTGAAGAGATGTCCACTTATCCGTAATATCACAATGTGGGTCCCATTAAAAATTCAGGGAATAGAATAAGTTTTCTCAAACCATATATACAATGTATTTTTAGATGTTGGTGAACAGTTAGTAATAATACCCCATTATCAAGATACACTATAAAAGATTCATAAGATCTCATCTATCCACCTCTCACAACATGGAAGGATAGAAATCTTAGATAAATATATTCTCAAACACAATCCAACACTGGGGTGTATCATCATGTGTCTAAGACATGAAAATCTACCATAACCTAGTGAATTGATGAAGAGGACTCACAAATTAGACAACAATATAACCATAAGGTGTCTTCAAAAGGTGAAACAATCGAGTAAATTTCTATATCTAGTCCTCGGCATCCCGAGGTCTACTCACCTAGAATCCCAAGGGGTCACTTCATCTGAATAACACTGCATGAAATCATCCTATTCAAATATTTCACCATAACATATTGTGAAACCTTCTAATCAATGGCTTTTGTGATGATTAGATACCCACCCAAAGGTACCACCTCATATTAAAGACCCTATTGTGATTCCTCGCAACTAAAAAGATCATCCATGGAATTCTACTATGGAATCATAGATGGATATTACGATGAAGGAATTTGAAGATAATCAAGATATACCATGGAAAATTTAAATATCTACTAGGTTGGATCAATAAGGCCTTATAAACCAAAAACCATTCTTATATAATGCAAGTGCCAATGTTTTCCCTAAAAAAGTGTCTAAATGTACTGAGTCAAGAATAATTTTTTTAGCTTCCTGGTGAAGTGATACATCTTCCTCCACACCAACACTAGAATACATAGACTAAAATTCACGTTTCAATCACTTTATCATTATTTCCCAAGATACAAAACCAAACCATGAAGCTATACATCCACTAGAATCTTTAAATAAGGTGAAACTGTCTATGATAGCACTATCTCATAACATGACCCACCATGGCTCACCTGGTCATGATTATCCTTGTGTGACACCCCACGACTTCCTCTAATTGTATCGACTAAGTATTTTATGAGTTTGTTTTCTTAATTTAACCCTTATGAAATTTTTAATTTCACATAATACTACGAATAGTTTATTTCATATAAATATCATTGTTTGAAATTTGTTATGAGCAACACCAAAATAATCATTAACTATATTCAAAATAAATTTAATCTTCTTATATACAGAACATCGAGGCCGACTTATGCTACATGCAGCAATGACTTTCATCGATGGCTTGCATAACACACATGAATCAGTATCACCATAAAATAATATATGTTCAGAATAATTTTAATTAACATAATAAGAAATGTCCAAGATGTTAATTTAAAAGGTTATGAATAGTATTAAATAATTAATGAAAATATATGATTTAAAAAATTTATTATATATTCATATGCTAACAATTAATTATAAATTAATATGAAAGACGACTGAAAAAAAATGTAAAATTATTATTTTAAATGTTCAACAATATGTTTTACCCTAATGAATAAAACTAAATAAACATAGAGAAGATGCTAATCAGATTTTTCATTCTTATAGATCTATTTCTGCTCTTTGGAATTATAATTTGGAAAATTTTTATTGCAGGTGGTGGATGCTTGACTCCATCAAATCTCAATTAATGATATGTGGAGATTTGAATAGTTCTCGGAAAATTGAGAACATTTTAATTGCTGTTATTATTGAGCTTCACCACTTGATATACTATGATAGAAATTCTATTATTCATAATAAATGCTCATCCAATAAAAATGAAGGATGATTGAGGATTATCATTTCCATTCATGAAGCTGTATCGATCCAAAATGGCCACTGTAATACAACAGTTCATGACTTTCACATCCTACGATGATTGCATATTACTGGAAACTATATCCATACATGTTTTACTTTTGAATTATTTTGGTGTACCCCTATACCAGGATGTATTATGGTTAATCTAGATGGTGCTTCCAAAGGATAAATGGGTCCTGTAAGTTATGGTTCTATCTTTAGGAATCATATTGGTCAGATCATTGGTTGATTCTACGGTTGTTGTGGAATTGCTTCCTCACGGGAAGATGAAATTATGTGTATCATTCCCCCCATAATTTTTTCCAAATAGTATGTTTGGAACAACCTCTAGATTAAGAGTGACTCGATCACCACTGTACAAGCAGTTTGGAATGGTGTGATACATCTTACATGGCATATCACCACCCACTAGATGGACTGCATATGTTCTCTTCCCGACATCAACTACATCATCACTCATATATATCATGATGCTGACATGGTAGTTTATGGTATTGTGAACAAGGGATTCAATCAAGACATTACCTATCTTGATGAACAACTTTCTAACATACAACATTATAATAATAAATATTATAATATGTTTATATTTTTAAACTCGTGAAATTCAATTCTTTTATAATAATTGTGCCTTGGTTTTCTATCCATGCATCATCATCTTCAATAACAAATCAATACATTGGATAGACATAAGTGAGAACAAACACAAGACAAACCTTTAATTTTTATAAAGGTAGGTTTAATTCATGTTAATGGAATCCATATTTTAAATAAACTTTTTTGGTAGTTTTATAGATTTAATATGCTAAAATAATCATTTTTTTGTAATTGAAAATAAAAATTAGGATATGATAATGTTTGGGTATTTTTCATTAAGGATTTTTTGTAATTAATAGTTAAAAATACAGGATTTTAATTCAAAATTTATCTTTCATAATATATATTAATATGGTTAAATAATATTTTAAATTATAGAAAAAGATGAATTAGATTATATTTTTTTCAATTAATCTAATTTATGTCATTAACTAATTTCGAAATGAAATTAGATATAAATGCACAGCCATTATTATTATTATTTTTACATTAAAACTCACATTGTCCACCCATCTACAAATTTAATTAAAAATTAATTACTTCCACTTATATGATTGTAATTTAGAAAATTGGTTCGATATTTTGAATTAAATTAATTTTTAATTTATAAGAATTCCAACCTAACTTTTGAAAAAATATTAACAAAAGTAATTAAAATTAATTACATCAATTAATGTTAAATTAAGCTTAATAAGGGAAAACCCATATTCGTAAATCCCAAAAATAACTTTAAGCATTTTCCAAATAAAATGGATTTACATATTTTGAATCTATCCTCAATTTTATTAGTTTTTACTATTTCTTGGTCCACATGGAACATGAATAATGTGGGTGGAAACCTCTTCTCCAATATTTACAAGAGTGCTACCCCACTTTCCCTACAAAAGGACTCCACCTATCCCTCTTCCTCCGACCTCTCAAAACACATTGGTTCAGCCAATACCAACCCAATAATATTACCAACATCAGTCCTTTTCTCCTTAAAGTGTCTATATGGGAATAACTTATTCCAAGGAAACATTTTGGCCTCAACCAAAATGTTTTACACAATTAAAAGGGTAATTCCTTCTCTCGAGCTCCTTCCATTTACATTGCATCTCAACCCCCTCCAATTTAATTATTCCATTGTTGTATAAAAACAAAAGTATCCTAAATATACCATGTCATTGTTACAAAAATTCTTAGACCTAAAAGAACACACACCTCCATACAACGGGTAGTAAACATTCTGTTTTAGTGTTCAGAGAACTACCACCACAATAAACGGTTATTGTTCATTTTTTACATACCACCTCTCAAGTTGGAAATTATGATGAAAAATCTATTTATATTTAATTAATTATATTTTTTATTATTTATTGTTCTTTATTACTTTTAAAACAATATTTTTTTACATTTTATTTAGTGTTAATTTGAAAATTTAGTTTGAGGAATTGTGGACTACCATCCCCTCAAAGTGACTTGAACTGTTCATACACTACATGGATTGTATTAAGTCTGGTTCTAGTTAATATATATGATATAAAAGGTATAATATAAATAATTTAATACTGATATATATACAAATATGTACATGTATTTCATTAAATTTCATTCTTCTTCAAAATCAGAATTAAACAAAAACAGCATCCATGCTTATGTTGGGCCAACAGTGTCCGTGGAAGTTGTATTCTATTTTAAACATCTATATTATATTGATTATTAAAATAAACATATAATCTTTATAAATTATACTTATAAAAGGTTTTAAATTATCAAAATCATGGTATAAATTATATATACCGAAGATATAACAAATTAGGACACATGCGAAATCAAAAGATGTAGGAACTGGAGAGGCGACTTCCGTCACCGCTCGGCTCTCAGCATACCCTAATCCAATGATCACATCATATCCATTCCTTCACCGCACATCAACTCATAGTTCGGTCAACTCCGAGTACCTCAACAACGTGGACAGAGGGTTAGACGAGGAGGTTCTCTGGATTCTTAGAGAGCTCTTTTGTCTCGTTGGTAAACCGACCCCCCGCACAAATCATCTGAAAAGTTCTACAGCCCATGTTTCAAATTTTGAGGACATGATTTCCACATATATTGATCCATTAATGCACTCATTTATATCTTGGATTTCACTTTTTCAAGGTAATATACCCTGGAAATTACCATATCTTGTCTCGCGTCTGGCCACAATTTGGGGTTTTTCTAATTTTAAATGCATTTCAACTGGTCGGGGAAACTTCTAAATAATATTTCCCTCTGTGGAACTCAATGTTTTTGCATGGAGAAAAGGCTCTGTTAACCTCAAGCCTGGAATCTTGCGGATTCATGATTGGAAATTGAGCTCCTCCTTAAATGATTTTAAAGATATGTATGCTCAAGTATGGGTAAAAATCCATGGTCTGAACTGGGTATTATGGCACCCTAAGATCATGTTTTACATCACTACCATGATTGGCATTAGAATTAGAATGGATTATGCAACTGAAAAGGTTAGCTTTGGTCATTATGCGCGGGTGATGGTTGAAATTGATCTAAATGCTACGTTGATTGATCGAGTTTTTTTATCTACATCTAATGATGAAATTTTCTTTGGAATTGAATATGAAAAAATGCCACCATTCTGTAAAGTTTGACAAGTAATTGGACATTTATATTTGCAATGTAGGATAGATCTGCTATGCTCTATCTGCCAAATTAAGGGTCATGATGCACTGCATTGTCGATGGAAGAAAAAGCAGGATGTTATTCAGATGGCTACTGATGATCTATTGTTGGTTTATTTCCATATTGAGAAAATGAAGGCTGTAAAACCTGTTGACATGGGCCGAAGTATTGATGTTGAGGATCCTTTACCAAGGGTTTCTTCCACTCCACAAGTGGATGGAATAAGCTGGGCTGATAAAACTGAATGAAGTGATCAAAATAAGGAAGGCATCTCTTTTAAGGATGCAACGGTCAGAGGAATTGATTGTGACATAAATGGATAAGATTCAGAAGACAATCACGCTGAAAGGGAACACTCAGCACAAGAGGACGCAGATGATAGGGGTAGGCCTGAGTTGCATGCCCTTAAATCGAGGAAAGGTAAGTTACTGATTGTTGCTGCAACTTAGGATAACTATAAGGCAAAAGGTCAAGATATAGATAGTGATAGCAGTAGAGTTCATGGAAAGAATGAGGCGGTTTTGGATCCCTTTCCACTACAGGTCTCGGTTGTTTGCATTGATGCGGTGACTAATGAAGGTAGTTTGGTTACCAGCCGCAAAGAAGAGGGTGTGCATAGCACTGACATGCAGGAGTTGGAGAGGAATGGAAACTCTTTGCAGAAAGATGGTATGAAGCCCATGCAGGATATCACAATGACTCTTGAGAAGGTAATAAGTAATGTCAATGGATCAAAGACATTTGAGTTGCTATCTGCAAATTTTAGTGATATTGAGTGAACCCACACTGCGACTACTTCTGAGGTTGCAGACGCACCTTCAGATGATAAACGTGGCGATTGGAAGTTTTTAGAGTCAGGAAGGAGGGGTCGCCACTCCCGTGACAAAGCTGGGTGACTTCCTTACCACAGCTGAGTACCTGCTCTAAAACAGGTTAATTTTCATGTTGTTTTCCTTGTATTTTATTTCATCCTTGTTCCTCTCTTGGACACTTTCTAATTCAATAAAGAGGCATCTCTGTCTCAAATTTTTTTAAAAAAAACTAAGGCACATGCGAGGAATAAAGAGAATATTACCTAAAGCAAAACCTTAACATATGACTGTTAACAAAAAATAATTTTTTCCCATTAATATCACATATATTGTTTAAATTTATCCTAATTACTATTAATGAGAAACATTAGTGAAAATCAAACCACATCACATTGCGAGGAGATAGTCCTCCATACACAGAAAAGACATAATCTTATCCCATATAAAATAGAATGTAAGAAGGTATATGTTAAAAAAATTATTCATAAAATATTAATTTGTTAAAAAAATAATTTATATTATTTATTATATACTTTTTACAATCGATGTAATGCATAAATTAAAAACACATCACATTGGTTCATGAAATAGTGTTTGGTTGTATAAACAAGCGATTTTGTTTTTCAAATTGATATTCAGTAAAGGAGGTAGATGAATATGTATAATTATAAATTAATATTATTATAAAAAATCCACTCATATATGATTCTGACATTCTTACTTCAAAAATGAATATTATATTTTAAAAAAAAGTTCTATCATTTTAATTATCTAATATTAAATTATGTACAAAAAAAAATTATTATTCTAAAAAGAAAATTTTAAGCATAAAAATGTTATATTTATTTTATATTATCTTGAAAACAAATAAGATGAAAGTTTAATATTTTATTGAATATATAATAAATTAAGTTAATTATAATATTTTAAATTTTTTTTTGTTCAAATTTATGGATGTGAAACATGATTCTATTTATGACATTTTTTTAGAGGATTAATTTTTTTATATGGTTTTTATATTCATTTATATTTAATAAGTAACTATGTAATTCGTTATATGTACATGTTTTAACCATATATTCTTATAATTTATTTAATGTTATTAATACAGTTCATTTAAATTTCTATCTGATAATGATCTTATTGAATAATAATATTTTAATATTTTGTCTTGTTTCATTTAACTCTAGGTTGCGTAAAACGAATGATAAACATAGTGTTGTGTGTAATTAAAAATTTGGAAATGAATTAATTAATTTTCGAAAATATATTTCACAATCTATTCTGGTATTACAAGGTATATATGTATTAATTAACTAATCTAAAAATCCACCCATGAAAACTTTTCATTAAATCACATGGTGATGAAGATAGTTATATTGAACCTGGTTTAAAACATACAATTCAAATTCTATAGTGGTTTCTTTTTCCCCATCAATGACTCCATTTCGGAATTATACAATTATTTCATAAAAAATAATTTTAATGATATTTTACATTTATTATTTTTTTACCATTATTAAGACATCATGGGATCCAAAATTCTAGGCTAACTAATCTCCTAGAATTCAAAAGATTTTTTAAAATATTCTAATTCATTTTAAGGAAAAAATGGAGTCTGTGTAACAAAGTTTGCGCTTAAATTCTATTTGTTATGTGTCAAACCACACTCTACCCTATTATCCTATCTTTCGTATTATTCACATATAAAAATCAACTGAAACCATTAAAAATTAAATAATTTATCAATAAATTAATATTAATCCTAATTAAACATTCAAATTTGTCTTAATGATTTTTTATTTTCAAAAAAATGTCATGAAAAATAACATCAAATGAAGAACACGTATATATTAAAAAAATATTTAAATGATTGAAAAGACATACGGTGTCATATTACATGTCTCTAGTTATACATAATTAGAAATAGAACGTGATTTTTAGAATTTATATATTTTATAATGATATATGTGGAATGAAAAACAGTACAGATATTAATGGATTTGATGGATATAATTTTAGATGTATTTACATGTTGAGGGGAAATATAATTTTTATAGAGTTTTATCGTTACTTATTTAAATACATTATATATTTTTAATAATTTTCAATACTATAAAGGACTAAAATCACACACAAAAATGATTTTTAATATAGATATCATTATATCAAAAATATTTTTCATAAATTAATAATGTTCTTATAGTAGCCTATTAAGACAACAATAAATTTATATATAAATGGTTTTTGAGAATGGTTTTAGTAAATTTATTCATAATATATACCATATTATGAAGTATTCATATATTTTATGATAATTTGGTGAGTGAAATTAATTAAAATAAACTTATGTTCACAAATACAGATGTTATGAAAAGTGACATGATTCATATCACTACAAGTGATGTATTTCCAAAAATATTTCAATATGATAATCCTATCATGTAACGTGGGATATCACAAAATTTTATATATCATTATTCTTAGCCTATATAATCAATAACTAATCATTTCCAATAAATTATTTGTGACGAATTCTAATGTAGTTAATTATTTTTATTAAAATTTTAAAATATTAAATAGATTAATATATTATTGTTTCCTTAATATAGTGTACATATTATAAATATATAATATACATGGATTAAATTAGTAATTATTTTGAAACATTAATTGATTTTATATTCGTATAATTAATGATAATTACATTAAACATAATACAAAATATCAAACTAGGTGTATGTTAAATCCTAAAAACTGAAATTCATAAAATTATATTTATTGTCCATATCTATCATTTTTATTGAGTTATTATAGTTTATTAGAAAAGGGGAAATCATTTTTATATGAGAAATTATTCATATAGATCATATATTACTTATATAGGCAAGAGGTATTTGGTTATTGTGTTCTTTTTTTCGATTTATTTTAAAAAGAAACTGTGATGAATAATAAAGAGGCTTATTATTTATTTTGATTATATTTTTGGAAAAAATATATTTAATGGATCTTAAAATTTTTATTTTTTGTTATTAAATGAATTTAGGTTATTCTAAAGTCACAAAATCCCTTTAAAATGACCCTAATATCAATTTTTTTAAAATAACATAAATTGTACAAAATAATTACAAAAATAATGAAATGTTTAACAAAAATATTAAATATAATATGTTAATGTCAATATAAAAAATTAATTCTATAATAAAATATATTTCATTCATGTAGAGACATGGATTCATTTTCTTAATTGAGGATTAGACAACATTTTTGTGTGTGGGAGGTGATTAAAGGGGGTAAAATGAATATTTCTCCTTAATAATAGACATTCAATATAATTCTATTATTGGTAATCATGATATAGTGTTTGTAATTGGTTTAATTTTTAAATTTTTTATTTACTATATTTGTGGAGATTAATCCATATTTTTTTAATGATTTAATATTAAAATACATATATGAATATCTATATTTCCAAAACATGATTTTGAATGTAAATTTTGACACCACAGTTGTAACATATCCAGTTTAATGGATTTCACTATTTTTAATACTTTTTAAATTAGGATATAATTGTATATATTATTGGATATGGTTGGAATTCTTTTAGAATCCTTTGGAATCATTTTGGAGGTGAATGATTTATGTAATGTTAGCAGGAACTGTGTTCTTGTCTTTTGGAAAACATTCTAGTTATTTTGGGATTCTTTAGATAGGCATAAGTCAGGTACATGGTATTGATAAGACATATGGTTAACTATTCACCTTATAAAAATTATTGGTTGGGATGATTCACATATTTAGTTTTTGGATCATCAGATCATTTGGCATAACCATACAAAGTTTTTTAAATTATATAAAAATATTTTTTACTTGAAACACAGCTAAAAAGACACATTATTCCTCTACTAACATAGGCTCTCTATTTTCAGTGTTTCTATAGGAATATTTTGGTGATGGTTGATGTTTTGACTCTAACAATATGGAATCTTCACGAATTAATTCATGTAAATTATAGGTGAGAACTTATTTATTCTTTTAATATTGTATGTATTTAGTTTCACTTGGATGAAATCAAATATTAATTTTTTTTATATATTGATATGTTAAATCAGATAAGTAGGTATATTTTACTGCATTTCTATTTTATAAGATTATGAAGGATCATGGATTCGTTAAATAAAGTAGTTCTACTATAATAGGGATTTACCCTGCTAAAACACAAACCTATTTTTATATTATTGGTTTTGTTTAGAAATTATTTTAGGGTTGACACCCAAAACATGTTTTATTTAATGAAAATGGGGTTTGTTAAATGTATGGTGTTTTGGACACTTTTCCTATCATAATTGGGTTTTTGGTGCTGACTAGAAAAGAACATGGTTGGTGTGTTTTCACCATTTTCATTGTATAAAGCCTTTATGGAATATAATTATTTCTCAATTTTGACTTGAATGGAATAAGGAATAATTAACCCCAAACAATGAAATGGTGGATGACGTATCACCACTCTAGTGTATAAGTATTTCACTTGACATACATCAATCTGTGAGTGTGAAAATATTCATGGTAATCCAACTTGAAATAATTTATTTTATTTGGATTTTGGAAAAGGGAAAACTCAACATTGGTATCATTTATCTTTTAAACCATGTTAATATATTATAATTTATATTTTGATAACAGTTTCCTACATTTATAATATTTTTTCTTATTTTAATTTCATATGAGAAACATAATTTATAGTCATAGATTCAGGCATGAATGGTAAATTGGAGTTACCTAAAAAATGGTTGTACATATCCATACATATTCACCCATGTGCATAGGAAGATTCAATTATCCATGACATAATAACGGAATAGTTTCATACTTCACTAGTGGAGAATCGTGATATTAATATTAACTATTGGAATATATAGAGCATGTTGATTTTCATGTATTCATATAGAGTGCATCCACATTGATGATGGATTATTTTACATCTTTTGAAATTTATTATATATTTCACTCTATTATATTTTCACTCTACTGTTGATCTATGATATTGTTTTTTTATTGTAATATTTATTACAGTAGTGTTTGGGGTGTGCATCATTTATATATATATATATATATATATATTATTTCTTTCATTTTCAGGTGTATATGTTGATGTAGTATCTTTAAAAGGTCTAAATCATTCCACTTTTTGTTATATGGTACAAACCATTGAATTTATTTCTAGAATTATTTGTCTGGGAATTCTACCGAAGGATTCTATAACCTCTAATTTGTTCGGATAAAATACTTTTAGCAAGGATGAAACTCTATATATATTCAAGTGGCCTTGGTATATAAATATAGGTTGAGAATGAAAATTATTCTCAGTAGATGAAACCATTTCTTGGTATTTAGTAGTAATGAACCTTGGTGATACAAAAGAAATAGGAAATTGGAAACTTCATGGAATAGTTGATTGATACATGAATAACTTTCAGAATGATTTATCAGGTTTACCCCTTGACCAGGAAATAAAATTGTTTGATGATATACTTCAAGAAAATTCCTTATTCTCCTCATATCATATATAATATCATCTATAGAGCTTTTTTTAATTAAATTTCCAATTATAATAATTGTTGAGTAAAGTATTAATAAGACTGAGTACATCATCCTGGACTCCAGGATTTTTTTTCATAAATAAGGTTTATGGTTCTCTCTTTTTATGAGTTTATTATCATAAAATGAATCAAGTTATAATTGTAATTAAATTACATCTTCCTTGAATTTATGATCAATTGGGTTAATTAATTGGATCCATGTGGTTCCATAATATTTACCTCCAATCAAGATATCATAAGCTTAGTGTCAAAAAATAAAATATTTTGAAGATAACCTTCTAAAATTTATATGTGATTTATAAGAATATTTTTATTCACATTGGTCTGAGGCATGAACCAATTGTATTCATAGTCGTTACAAAATATATATTTTTTTAGAACCTCATTATTTTGATGGTCACAAATCATTATTATTATAAATTTGGTGGGATTATTTTTTTTATGATTGCCTATTATTTTTTATTAAAAATATCTATGTAATTATCAAACATTATTTTGTGAAATCAACCATTACTATAGAATTTTACTTCCAATATAATTTTTCCACCTCCACACATGTGTTATCACCAATATTGTTATATAACCAAAATATTTATATATCCATGCTTATGCTACTAATGAAATTATTCTACATTCATAGTGGTTCTAAGCCCGGAGTTCTACTACCTCTAAAAATGTTCTACCACTGGTATGTTCAACCGCTAGACCATGATATTGTTATTATAATATACTACTAGCCTATATCTATATTAGAGATAATCTACCATCATTATTATAATTTTGTTTCTTCCTTTCATTTGAATTTAATTCATCTAATTCATAGTTTTAGGAATTAAGTACAAATAGCCCCTCATATATTTATTAATCATTATTCCTAAACCAATCCACAGATTCATTGATGAAAACATTAGAGAATTACTTATTTACTATTCAATATGAGGATTCAATGTAACTTTATTATTTTTATCCATGGATAGATAGTCCTAGATATTTAATTTATCAAAATATTCTCCCTAAGCACATGTAACCTTTTTTGTGGAAAATATTGTAAATGTTTTATCGAAAACTAATTCAATATCAAAATTTACAATCTAAAAAAAATAATTTTTTGCATAAATCCACAAATCCTGGTTTTTTTATACATTATGAACAACATATCTGACATCCATAAAATGACAAACAAAATGACTCAGAAAAAATTAATCATCTTGGATAAATATGTATCACATTATATTTATATATATATATATATTTTTAATATTATTTTGAGTATTAATTTCATAAAGTGTGATATTTTATGCGTTTTGTCATTACACACTTACTATTATTATTAAATTGGAAAATTAAAGATATTATCTCAAATTACATTATGTATATTACCAAAAATAATAGTTCAAGTGGTCATTTTTGGCCTGTTATGTTTTTTACATACCACGTATAATTGTGAAAAATGAATTTGTGTAGGAAAACATATGAGTAGTTTATTGTAAATACAAAATCTTGGTTTTGGATCATATTATTTTTATAGTAATATGCTTGATAGTGTGTTTTTTTAAAGGAGGACTAGATTAATTCCAAACATGATACAAAAACACATTTTTATTTCCATTTTGAGTTTTCTTTTTTTTTTCTTATTATAACTTCATTTGAAATTTTAATCTATAAAAAATTGATCTAACATTTATACATAACATATCTTTTTATAATGTTTTTTTAAAGTAAATTAGTTTCTATGGATGAATTTTTTTTTAATATATTGTTTCAACTAATCCATAATCCCACATTGAAATATCCTATGAAAGATCAATCTTTTCTAATTCTAAAATTTTCATTAACATTGAAATTTTTTAATTCAAATTACGGAATTAATTTCCTAAAATTTCTAGTTGAAGTTTTAATGAGAACTCAATTCACCCCCACCACCGTTCCTCTAGAGTTACACACTCTAACTGACATTTGGTATCAAAGCTTGTTTTTTCAAATATCATTTTTACATTGATTTATATGTCTTTTAAGATCATCAATTTATGGTATTTATATATTTAAATATTTATGGATAATAAGACATAGTGTTATACAAAAAAATTGTCATCATTATTTAAATAGAAAAAACTCTACTCAATGGAAAACTAAAATGAAAATGAATCCATAAATAATGTATTTTGAAAAATGTACTATCATTGTAGGAAAATATGAATTATAAAAAAATATCTAATTACTAAAAGTGATCATGATAAAGAGTATTATAACACTAACTTTAAGAAAAGTACTGATTTATATTGTTATTTTAGTGATGTAAAATTTAATATAATTGATTTTTGTACTAATACATTTTAATTTGGGGATTCTTTAGCTATTTTTTATGATTGAACATCCATTTTAAAACATTCATTGAAATATGTATAATATTAAATGTGGAACTTTTAAAATTAAAAATTAATGAACACATTTTTGGATAGGTATCTCAGGATTAATGAGATCGTGAACACAATATATTACATTGTTAAACCTATTTCTAAAATGGATCACATGATGAACTGTAGGGGAGTTTATAGATAGATGAAGAGGAACATCAATGTCAGTTTGATTCAAGTGATGTTAAAACTTTATAGCTTCAGATGATTATAGAAAAGATTAATTTTTTGGGTAAGAACTCAATGTAAAATTATAAGAATATTGTGAATTTAAAAGGAATTATTTAACACTGAAACCCACAGATTCAATAAAAGGATAGAATCTAAAATAATAGTTTAGGTGATTACAATTCCCCTCTAAATTGTGAATAATTAATGGCTGAACTTGTTAGAATATTCATAAAAATCAATAAGAATATGTTCATTAGGAAAAGAATTTATAAATAAGAATATTAAAATAATGGAATTAAGAGAAATGATTATAAGAAAGATGATACTATATGGTAAAAACTCTTCTATGAGTGTAACAGAAAAGGTCATGTCGAAGATAATTCCCCTAAGTGAAAAATCATAATAAAATTATAAGAATAATAGATATAAGAAATATTTGAATAAAACATGTAGTACGTCATAGGATATCTCCTGTAAATCTAATTCATGCACAGAAGACACCCATTATAGAACCATAATTTTTTTTATGAAAAGAACATATATGGTACCTACTATTAATAAAACATCTCTTATTCATATTTATAATTATTATGGTGTTAAAAATAGTGAAGAAATTATTTCAAATGAAGAATTTTTATGAATAATCTAATATAATGGAGGGTACATTAAATGAGTTTAAATATTAATATTATATTTTTAGGAAGTATCATGCCATGATTACTATTTTTACTTGTGATATTATTCATGATAAAGATAATGATATTTGACTACAAAAAAATAATAATTATTTGAGACTATATAATGATCAATTAATTAATAATATAGAAATGTTTACAAATGGGAGAAATACTCTTACTCAAATTATTTTAATGGTTTTCTATCATTAATACACTACTAGGATAGGCTATCATCATAGATAGGGATTGATCAATAAAAACAATTTTATTCCAAGTTCCCGGTCCATTAGTTAGGTTAGTTTTTTTCATTATTTTGATTGTATCAATGTTTGAAATATAAATGTTTAAAATATTCTTATATGAAACCTACTAATAAATTATAGGTTCATAAAGAATTGATTAGTAGAATTTCTAGTTCCAAGACTTTTTTGGTAACAATTCAATTTTGGTTTTATATTTATTAGTAGGATACCTTCTAGAAATGCTCCAATAAGAATGTATGGTATCTATATACTAGATGGTACATAAACATGACTAGGGAATATTGATGTTTTATGAGCCAAATCCATGTTGATAGTGAAAATTTCACTTTTAGTAACCTCAGTAATGGAAAAAATATTGTCTTGTTCAAATTATTAACCCTAACATAATATTAATTCTTAATTTTTTTTTAAAATAGAATAATCTATAATATATAAATAATCTAACCACTATGGGTGTTGGATTTCATGATAAAATTGATAATAATTCCTACTATAGTTTTTATTATAATTATGTTTTAGTATTTACATAATTTAGAAATAAATATGCATAGAATGTTAATTTTGATTCATTAATATATTAGAATATTACCAGTCTATGTCCCTTTCACAAATAATTTAGGCTTTTTTATAAGAGAAAAAAATATTATAATATTCATTCATATAAAACTCCTACAAGGAAAGGGTTAGACAAGGATCTATGAAACTGGAATTCCAAAATTATAATTTTTATAAACTAAGTCAAAAATGGAAAAAATACAAAATATTTTTCAAATAATAGAAACATGTTTCAAATAGTCATCCCCTTCAGCTAGATCAAATGGATTTTTATAGATATTCAAGGTTTTATATAATAAATGGCATGTACTATGTTATTGTTCATGCAGATAAATTTTCTAGATATATCTAAGTATTATTTATAGAAAAAAATATAAGATTATTATTGTTTTACATTGAATTCTAAATCTATAGAAAAACAGAATTGTCTAATAATTAAGACATTAAGTAGTGATCATGGTCAGGAGTTTGAAAATCAATATGTTGAATCTCTTTCATTTAAAACAAATATAATTATAACTCTTCTTTTCCTAGGACTATATAACAAAATTTTATTGTAAAAGAACAAATAAAACTCTACATGAAATTTCTAGAACCATGCTCAATGAGTATGTCTTAACTATTTGTTTGTTTTTGCAAACTATGAATACATATTGTAACCTAATATATAGTTTTTTAATTATACCACTCTTATATAAAACTCCTCATGAAATATTGAATGGTGGAAACCCAATTTTTAAATTAATTAGAGTTTGTGGATGAAAATTATTTATTTATAATATTAATGATAATCATGAAACATTTTCCAACATGAGTCATGAAATAATATTCCGTGGATATTAAATTTATTTTAAATAATTAAGGGTGTTTAATAAAAGAAAAAATATTAATATATATAATATTCTTAGAAAATGGATGATATAGATCCAAATAAATAAAATACCAATCTAGAAAACCTTGATCATGACTTCTTAAACTAGAACAAAAATTTAAAACCTTATAAAAAGTTTGTGAAATAAGATGAAAAATCTTCCAATTATATGGAACAACCTAGTCTTGAATATGAACCTCTAGAAGATAATTATATAAAAATACATTATTTTCGTAAAATTATTAGCACTCATATATACCACCCTCAATATGATATATTTGGAAACCAATATAGAGGTACACAAACTAGTGATTTTCATAGAAATCATGTTGAGAAACATATTTTCTTATCACAACATGGACCTATAAACATTAGTGATGTAGTTAATTATGAAGTATGGGTGATGGAAAAGAAATAATAACATATTAAATTTTAAATAAATGGATTTTTAGAACTAGTGTATAGATCTAAAGATAATCTGACTATTGGAACTAAGTGGGTCATTAGAGAGAAAGCCGATGTGCTGGGAACTATAGATATAAATAAATAATTATTGGATTCACAATTATTTATTCATGGAAATAGTTTTGACTATAGGGAAACTATTTAAATAGTGGATTAACATGAATCTACTAGAATACTACACACTTATACTACACATTTGGATCAAAAACAAAAACAAGATGATATCAAAAGGGAGTTATTAAGTGGTTATATATTTGACGATGTTTTTATAGTTTCTATTTTTTTAATACATTGTTGAACAAACTCTTTTTATAAAAAAAATTCATAAGTTATTTTTTAGTAAAATTTTTTCTTTATTATATTATTTTTGAATGTTTTTAAAATTATTTTGGTATATATATTTCCTAAAAATAATGAAAATTTAATTTAAAATGATTTTAATGCGAATAAAATTATTATTTGGTTTTAAAACTCATCAAAATAAGGTATCATTTTAAATAAATGTATGTAAACTAAATAACATCCAAAAAAATTATGGTTTCGATAACACTAAATGTTATCATACTCCCATGAGTACAAATTGTATGATGTACTGTGATGGAACGATGTTGTTAATAGATCAATCTTATTATAGTTTCATGATTAGAACCATTCTATAATTATCCTCTATTCAGCTGGTATTAATTATAGCGTGTGTATGTGTGCACAAATTTTTGAAAATCATAATGAATATGATTTTCCATATATTAAAATTATTTTTAAATATAGAAAATATAAACCAATTTTGGATGGTTTTATCCAAGAGGAAAATTATTTGATTTTGTATGTTATTCATATGCAGATTTTGGTGTAAGTAAGTTAGATAGAAAAAGAACCTTTGAAATATATCATATTTTGAAACACTAAATACTATCTTTTGGTAGTGAAGAGAAAAATTATTTTTGAATCGCTATGGATAAATAGAAATAAAATGATTCTTGTTGTTTGTATTCACATTTCTCATAAATGAAATACATTTTGAGGATTACAAATATCAATTTAGACATGTCTCTACAAATTTTGAGAATAAGTTTGAAATATATAGTTATAAGAATCCAAAATCCAGTTCTAAGGGGAAATATTAATTTAAGAAAACCCTTTTTGAGATATCTTCACCAAAAATGTGATAAAACTCAGGAAATCATTGAAATTGAAGACTATCTTACTCGAATTTTTAAAAATATATCAAATTATGAATGAATACACTATTTAAAACATGAAATTGGAATGATAATATTTTGGTAATTATTTACCTTCAATTTTTTACACTTAGAGGATACACAATTGAAACATTCACCATTAGATGATCCACTATTAGAAGATCATCCATAGGAAGAACCACTATTGGAAGATCCACCATTGGAAAATCCACCGTTGGATAAACCAACATTGGTGATATGGTATTGGGGATCCACTATCGCTAATCCACTATTTATGTTATTCACAATTCATTGATACATTGTTAGGTGATATAACATTAATGATCGATAATTGGACAATCCCTCATTGGTGATCCACCATTGTAAATTAATCAATGGGAGATCCATCATTGGGTGTTCCACCATTTAGGAAATAAATGCATGAGTATCTATAGTTCAAGTCTCAATTTTTATTTTGGATGCTCATCGGATTATATGTGTTAAATATTTTATTTAATATTTTAAAATATCTACTAAAATATAAAATCCATTAATAATAAAATCGATCATAAATTTGATTTTGAACACTCTCACTTGTGGATTCCCTTTGATCTATTTCGATTACCCTTCTCTTCCAACAATGACCATTCACCATGCTCTTCGCGCACATATAAATTTTTTGTAATGGTTAGAGGTAAGATCCCATAAATGTAATATCAAAATAGATTTCTATCCAATGAAAATATCTCACATATTATTTCTTTAGGTTGTATTAGAATGGAAAAAAACTAATTATATGACTCGATTTGTCGTTGTGGAGAAAAAAAATTGATACGGAATGGATGATGTCCTGAAATTCAATGGTACTAATGGTGAATTAGGATGAGGGATGGATTTAGTGGTTTTATAATAATCATAGACAATTTTATATGTTGTTGGTTGACTATTTTTCCCTATACAAAAAATGTAAAATTGGATATTGGAAAGATGTAATCCGTAGTGTGGTTGATTTAAATGTGGTTATATTTTCAGCAAAATAATGGTATTACTGAATAGATATACCCCATAAAGGCTTCATTTAAGATAAAAATGGTTCTATATCAAGTGATATTGAGGTTTTCATATGCATAGATACACTGATTGAAGAATCTATAATTGGTTCTGTGAGAATACTTGCTGCTTCAGAACTAGATGGAAAGTGTATAATTTTATTTATATTCATTTAGTAGATGTTATGTTTAGGAAATGGGGTTTGATCACAGTGAGATTTTAGGATGGTGTTCAATTATCCCTTATGATAATAGAGAATTTATTTAACTATTTTTGATATCATTTATTAAATATAATCGAAATTTGTAAGTCCTCAACTAGATCAACATCTTTGATTTATCCTAATCTTATCTCAACCAAAATGGAAGAAAAGTTATTGGTTGTGGAGGATTAAGAAGAAGGGGTAAAATGTGGTAGTTTTTATTTAAGAAATGAAACCTATAATATAATGTTGTTCAGTTGTAATCGATGTATGATGAAATGGGTAGAATATAATTACATGATTTGTGAGGATTTTAATCTTCTAAAACACCATTTTACACATGAGAAAATAGTAAACCTTGGCATGTATCCATATGAGGTTGTATCTTTTTCTTATAATGGGGATGTTTAATAAGAATATATTTAATCTAAAGAATAAGTTTAAATTTTATTTGAAGAGGAAAGTGATCTAGAATTATTCCAACGTCTATAGGAATCTTATATAACTGATAATACTTATATGTATTTCCCTATTAGAGAGTGTATATTGAGTAAAGGAGGAAAGGATGAGACTGGTTATCAGGAGAATAAATAGTTCAATGTTCATAGAAACCCTCAAGAGAATTATTGGTTGTGATTAATGGTCATGAAGATGAAATGTTGATTGAAATAATTCCTCATATGTACATGATGATGGTGGTGGTGTCATTTTTTTGAAAGGTATTAGGCACTTCTATTACCTACTATTACTATTTTTGACAGGTCTATAGAGAGGACTTGTTTCTTTCAGACGATTGAATATGAAAACATTTCAATAGATGAGAACACATAATCTATTTAGTGGGAGGAATTCATATGTTCTTCTCTCCAGAGAACTATTCAATGAGATGATGCAATTGCCTCTTATGAGGATGTATCTAAATCCAGGGAGTTCAATCTCTTAGTTCCTTATTTCTATGGATTTTTTATCCCAATTCAAATGGAGATGGTGATGGTGGTGATGATCCTAGTAGTATGACAAGATATTTTGGAACTATTATTAGGGATTCTAAAATATATCCAAAGGGACCACTAATGGTTAAAATTGATGAATCCAATTAACTACAAGAATATCCTTATGTACCTCGGGGGTATCTGTCCAGTGAAGAATTAGAAGCCATCCTTGTAAATCTTATTTCTGATTTCGATGAAGTTATTATATCCCTGTCTCCATGACATTATTATCTTATTAAATATTATATGAGGTATCTCATTGATCTAGTCATGTTATATATTCCACCCAAAATATTTTATAAGAATGAATAACTTGATATTGAAAATAGAATTCCGGATGATTGTATGGGAGTGATGAATTCAATCATGGATAATATGAGTTCCAGTTTTTCTGCAAGCCAAACATCTCTTTTAAAAAATAATAGATAACTCACCCATAGTTTGTTCCTATACATATAATACTCTTCCTCCTTCATCCTCTGTTAGTAGTGAGATGATCATATATATAGTAATAGAGGATTCCCATTCCATAATGGTTTTTATTCATACCTCTCAGCTAGAAGAAATTTAAAAATTCAGGATGCTTTAGGATCATATATATTAATTGGTCAGACAATTTTTGAATGAATATAAATGTGAAAGAGAAATAATTACAAATTCCTTAAAATAATAAATATCGAGAATATATTCCATGAATAACATTAATTGTTATTTTATATTTCTTTATGAGAATATAAATAAGCCTCCTATCATTTTGAAATTAAAGGAAGAATTAGAACATATTACATTATTGGCTCCTCTACTAAAGCTATTTATGGATGAAATTATTGAATTAATTATTGCGATAGAGGGAGTTGGACGCATCATTGTAGTTTTGGTAAATATGATGAATCATTTTGTGAATTTATATGGAACAATAATGGTGGAACTTGATTCAATTCTAATGTCCACCCTCACTACTAAGTCAGAATATTCAACTATTCTTCTTTTAGTTCTATCATTTCATAATGTCATTAGTTGATGTTGTTTTGTATCTCAAACTAGTGGTGATCCATGAGCTTCCCACTTAACGATTTCCACCCACACCCTCTATATCAGTGCCTTATAACTATAGAAAACAAAAGGATCCAGTTGATCCCTCATCTCATCATATTAATAGTGATCCTAGATATGACCATTCTTTCATAGGGATTATATTTACCCTTCTATTTATTTTTTATTTATAATACATTCATTTTCTTATATATTGAATCTATTTAGTTCATTGCCTTTATCTCTATTATTCTAAATAATTTGATTGTCTTTTATCTAATATTATTGTCTTTTTTATTATCCCAAATGGGTAGAAATTATTTTAATGGAATTCGAAATTATAATTCTATTTTAAAATTTTACATCTGAATCTCACATAAGTAATTCGAAAATGATAAGAATATAATTATTGTTAAGATTCATCTATATATGTTTTAACATATATGGTTTCAAAATTCCATTATTTTTTATATTCAAAATGGGGACGAATAATGGTATATCCTTATTGAAATATTCACGAATCATGATTCTAATGTTTCTAATAAGATTTCAATATTGTGATCACATACAATTTTTTATATAATATATTTAATGTACATATCCATTAGTACTTTATTAGATACACTATTGGTCTATACTTGTACCACTAACAAACATGTACTACCTCTAGATGTATGCTTCCACCAAGGTTATGCTACCTCTAGACTTGTTCAATATCTTGACTTCTGCTACCCCCATACATCCTCTACCAAAAAACATGTGAAACCACCATAATGTGCTAACTCAAGAAATATTATTCCACAGGACATGTGCAACCACTCGACTTATTCTACCATTGGTTTATGATATTATAGGACCCTGATACCATTACTCTAATCTATCATTGTTCTATGCTTCCATGAGGTATCATCTACCATCACTACGCTACCATTGATGTTCTTTATTTTATTCAAATTTAATTTTCTAAATAATTGTATAATTATGTAAATATAAATAGTGTCACATTGATTAACTAATTAGCATTCATAAACCACTCCACAGATTATTTGAAGACAAATTTCGAGTATTCTTGATTTATTATTCAATATATGGATCCATTATATTATTATTATTATTCTTTAATTAGTATTTGGGCAAGTTGATATATATATTCATAATATTTTCATCGAGTGTGTGTGACCATTCTTTAAGAAAATGTCATGTCTAATTTTCTATGGAAAATAATTGTTCAAATAAAAATTTAAATTTAATGAAAACTGAGAATTTTCATACAACCACGTCACTTTTTTTCCCACACATTCTATAAAATATTTTTTAGCTCCTCTTAGAGGAAATTTTATGTACTCAGAACTACTATTTCATCTTGGATCAAGATATAACACATTTTCATTCAATCTATCTATTGATCATTCTTTTATATTCTTTTATTTTGGGTGATGTGATGTTATACTTTTTTATCTATACTCACTAACGCTTTTTCTTAAATTAGATAAAATATGGAATTATCCAAAAGTCATTTATTATTATTCCTTTGTATTATAGTGGAAGAGATCATGTCTGACCTGTTTATTATTTTACTTCCCACGTCTAACTATGGAATAGGCATTGTGCCCAGTCATATTTTTTTCTTTATTTTTTAAAAGATGATCTTGGTTGTTGATAAAATTTATAGTTTAACAATCTTCTTGGTAGAGGGTGATTTCCAAGAGGAGGGGATTAATTATCATCTTTATATTGATTACATTTTTTAATTTCATTATGTGTTTTTTATATTTTAAGTGTATTTAAATCGTCATTTTTTATTTAAATATGTAAAAAAAATACTTAATTTGATATTTTTTCTTAACCTATTTTTATATTATAAATTTTCAAATGTAATTTAGTCCCCAAAGATAATTTAATTAAAAATATCATATAACTTAGTTATAATCCCACATTGAGAAATTTTATAAATGATAAAATTATATAGTTAAATTGTTTTGAATAACTTGTTGTTTTGTAATAAAAAAAATTGAATTTCATTTTTAATTTTTTTCAATAAATTTTGTATTGGGAACTCAATTCTCCCCCCTATTGAGTTACTCACTCTAATAAATGTCATCCTTAGGTACCTCAAGAAATTTATTTTATTATTTATTTTTTATCTTTGGGTTTATTCTCATATATTTACTCACCATGAGGTTAACATTATAAAGATATTAATAACATTATGTCACCATTTATTGTGTGATAAGTTTTATAGGTGATACTGATATATATAAGATATCCATTTTCTTGAGAAATGAATTTCTAAAGAGTGGATATTATTTTAACTCTGGAAGATCAACACAATAAGATCTTATAAGCCACAAAATAATGTCTAATATATACATTGATTTCTGAAATTATTATCTTATTATCATATAGTTGTTCAAGATTTCTTGATGATTGGTTCTCCAAAGGATGATATTATAAAATAGGATGTTCCATTCACATGGGATGAAAAATTTTAGTAATTAATTCTAGAAAATAATATTCTTCTCACCTTGGAACCCATCCTATGAATTCTAGGACAATGTCAAGGCTATATGAAAAAAATAAGTCCATCTCGTTATAGTCTAGGTGTGTTCACATGCATGGAGAAATTTTTTTGGTCAATGTCTTTATGATGTTGTGAATGCATGGGAATAAATTTACAATTTAGGATCTAAAATAAGATATTATTATCAATGTATTAAATACTTGGTACCACTACTAATTTGGAGTAATGGTCATAGTCCTCACAGATAATGAGTGTTTAAAAACCTTTTCTGATACATGAACTTGAGGAAATGAAAACTGATTGATTACCTCTAGTGTTATTTAAACATTGTATACACACCTTATTAATGGAATTATAGGGAATATGTGTTGATTTTGAAATATTATATCCAAGTTTTCATGGAAAATCATGACACATAGAAATTGATCTGAATTATTACTAACAAACTTATTGATTGTGGTGAAAATATTGGTAATACAATTTTCAACCCTATTAATCTTGTTCTTGACATGATATATTTTGACAAAATGGATATAATAATGGTTCCAAATTTCCTTACAATTAGGATTGACATAAATGGTGGTTATACATAAAATGAATGGATAGATGATGAATAAATTTTATTACATTTTCATAATAAAATGATTTTCCATTACTTTTTCCAGGAATTAATCTGGGTATGTAAACAATAAATAATGAAAAGAAATATTTTTCAAGTTTCCAATTATGTGATGTGAAATTTTATATTATGTTATAAAATATATAACATATAAATAGGTAATGTTCAAATATAAATGATCAGATGTTCTGATGTTATCCATTCATATACATATATAAATGACGGAGAATATTTCCATGGACTTTGTAGAAATTATACCAATGACTATTTGTATCCTTGATGGTATCAATGTATGTTTGGATTAACTCACCATGTTATCACACTTCATACAAGTCATTGATTGAAAAAATTTAGAGGGGTTCAAAAATTTATATATTCAGGAATTTTTTAACATAAATATTGTTCGGGTATTGATCATCACAAATAGAGATCCTTAATTCACTTCCCAACTCTAGTGATCAATGTAAAAAATATATTTCAAAACACACTTGAATATGATAATCCTATATTATTTACAGATCGATGGGATCCACAATTCACAATTTATATGATAGAAGATATCTATAGATCATATTTCATGGATTGTTGTGGATCATGGGAATATTATATTCCATTGATGTAGTTATCCTAAAATAATATCTAACAAGAGATGATATATATATGACCATGTTTTATGCACTATATGGTTTTTGATTATTGGACCTATCCTTTCCTAGGAGTCCACTAAGATGATCCTAGATGATACTAATGAAGATATACATAGCTCATATCCCATGGAAATCATTTCTAGATCCCCATCATCAATAGATATATTTAAAAATAGATGACCACATCTTCTAGAAAGTGTCACTAAGACTTGTTCATAGAAGAACATGAAGGATATTAATGTTAACTATATGGTATTTTTGGGCATTTGATATTATTTGATTGTTTGGAAATGTTGCATATTGGTTATTTATAACACCAAATATTAAATTCCTTTCAAAATATATTTTAGGGATCTCAACTGAATAATTATCACCAAGTTATAATCATGTGATAATTTTGATCCAAGATACCCTTGAGTCAAATTCATGTATTATCCTTGAACTATAATAGATTATGGATACCCAAGAGAAGATCATATGTAGAAAACTATATATTTGTTATAGAATTTGTAGAATCCCAAATATTCAAGAGGAAACATTGCATTTATAGAAGTTAATGAGGTAGTACTGTACGAACCTATTCCATAATTTTTAGGATGAAAAAAATAATTTTGGGGGAATGTAACAACCTCAGTTAATGGAATTTACATATTTTTATGTATTTAAATGTGTGTAATGTCTTCCTAATGTCCTCCAATGATTTAACAATATTTAAATTTTTATTGTAATTGTTTTTAGAGGAACAAAATTTGAACATGGTTATTAGAAAATCTATGAATTTCAATTTTAAATCATGAATGTGGTTTGGGGATTCACTAGATAATATCACAGTTTGTGCATAATTTGAGAAAATTGTCGAATAATGAGAATTTCTAGACTAATATAATTTTTATTATTAGTCAATGAATGTTTTCATTATATGTTCACTAGGTGAGTGGATTTTAATTGTAAGGATTATTTATAGTTAATATAATACTTTCCAGATTAATCATATTGTTACACTATCAATATATGATCTTTATTTCTAGGCATCCATTTAGTGGTTCTTGGATATATTTGATGTTTAAACCTAGAATACAACAAAACATAGAGCGTTTGAATGTGTAAATCAATTGTTAAGTCCTTTTTATTCCATTTCATTTTTAACATACATATTTTTTATTGAATTGAACCATATATCACTGATGTCATACAATGATCTATGGGAACATATGATATTTGATCTTATTCCCATTGGATTTGATATGTAAATTGATGGAATAGATTATATCTAGGGAATCATTTATAAACAATTATTCCAATGAAAATGAGGTCATAAATTTTAGTTTTATTATGTTTTTTTGGAACATGGATTCAATAAATATATCAATTCTTCATTCAAATGGTTTCACCCAATTGAGAATATACAAGTTTTTTATCTTAATGGTTTCATTATGAAATTAATATGTTGGTGACTCCCATAACAAGTTTTCTTAATTAATATAAAGGGTTTTGTTAAAAGAGATATTATTTTTACACAAGGTTATGGCATAAAATTATTTGGGTAACACGCTTAGAAAGGAATGTGGTTTTTTGTGCTAATGATTTTTATTTTATGTGGTCTTCATAGAATAGTCCTAGGGATAGCGGCCAACTAAAAATGTTTTTTAAGTGGAATTGTGGCCAAAAAATGCTGTCTTGGTGTATGTATCCCTCTTTTTGAGTATATGGATATCATTTATAATTAATGGTTGTGTTTATGTATGAATTCGGAGATATTGTTCAAAATTGAGATAAATTCATTAAATTGGTTTTTAGAAAAATTATTTCTTTTCATTGGAAATATTTCAAAAGGACAAGATTTTAAATTGTTATATTTTATTGTGATAAATATGTTATTCTTTGAAAATAATCTTATTAGATTTATGTACTTATAATCTAACATATTTCTATTCATAATATTATATGGTTAAACTCTCTAGGAGTTACCTACTAGGTTTTATACTCACCCCTATATATAAACCCTCGTTCAGATGTAATTTTTTTCTATCACATATGAAATTGTACGGTTTAATACTTGTATAATATATCACATTGATAGTATTAACCATAGTTTGTATATATGAATGGTGGAGTTATTTTAATCATAGTATAGACTGTCTCCACCTAAGTTTCAGATTCTTTAATGAAATTGGTGTTTTAATTTCTATTTCACCATTTTCGGTGGTCACAATGATGTTGGTATTTGATTTATTGTTTATTACAGGGTTTTCAAAAACAAATTCAGTGATTTTTGGTGCCTTAATCGTTTAAACATTTAACTTATTCTATTTATACTAGTATTTTTTTGTCAGTGTGTTTAGTGTATCTGTTTTGAAAGAGTAAAACGCTCCACAATGTATTATCTATTTTTATACATAAAACATTATATATAGCCTTTGGTTTCTAGGGAATAAAACCTAATATTAATGTCACCTCTAATTTGTTCCATGTTAATGGGTCTATAGGGGATGATAAAATGATTGTGTTTATAATGGGATAATTTTCTTATGTGATGAAATAGTTATGTTCTATTGTGTTAAGACATAGACGGGGAATTTTCCGATCTTTATTATAAATCGTGGGTATATTAAAATTAAAATATATTAATACATTTATTGCGGTGGTGACACGAAATCAATATGCCCCACTAGTGATGATATATCAAGTTGAAAGATTATTTAACATTTATTTTGGTATAGTTGACTTACCATGATTAAAGTAATTCATATGTTTACATAACGGATGTTTTAGTTTATAGTTTTTTTAAACAAATTTTAATGAATTTCTTTTAGGAATAATATAGAAAATAATTTCACTCCTAATGTTATTTTTTCATCCTTGTAATTATTTTTCTCTTATCTATTTCTTCTTTTATGTGGGATAGATTAATAGAAAGGAACATGTCTCTATTAGTCATCTTGAAAAATGATCAATCACTTAATTGTATTTTATGAATTTTTTATAATAGAGATAGCCAAAAGAAATAGTGATTTCACATGACATTGATGATCATAGAAAAAATGTGAATATGAATATATATTAACAAAATATTATTTAAGTATTGGGGAAATCCATTTATGTGGGAAACTATTCCTTTTTCCATTTATGACCCATTTACATTTGTGCTAACAATCCATCTTCCCCTCATTATCATATCACTATATTATCCATGATAATTGAATAATTAAATTTTAGATATTTTATTCATGTTGGGTTTATAGAAATATATTCAGGGTAATTTGATTTATAAAATTATGAAAATAATTTCATAAAAAAGAAAAAATTTGGAATTTTATTTCATAAATTTTACATCGTTATTTTGTTTCTCATGAAAATGAATTTATGATAATTTTAAAAGTAATAATTAATTAATTTTTTCATAAATTAGTGTTTTTTAAAAGGAAACATAGTTTTGATTTTTTTATCCAAAAATAAAAATGTTTTCAGAATATATAATATCTATTGAAAATAAAATCTCATGACATCTCCCAAGATTGATTAAATTATGTTATAATTACATTAATTATTTTTTTTAGAATATAGTTATTTGAAAAAATATATTTAGAATAACATGAGAATTATTTTTTACAGTATGTATAAAATTCTTATAACGAAGATGTATTGAATAATATTATTAAAAAATTGTTATCACCATAGAATGAATTTATATTTTTCTCCAAACATTTTATTTACATCATGATAGTTTATTTATTAAGATGAGAATAACAATAATACAAATATTTTAATAGTTACTATAATCATTTTTTGGACAATCCATTCATCATAAAATTACATTGAAATTATTGATATTTTAACCTGATGACACTATTAAGGCTAATAAATTATCCTTCCCCTTAGATTATTCTCATAAAATAATATTTTTTTTATCTACAATATTTAAAAGACAGGGATGATAAATTTATTTTTTACAATAATTTTATAAGAGAATTATTCATTAGTTTATTTCTTCTAATAATTGTTGTTATAATAATTAAATAATTTAAATATAATATATCATTAGTAAATAATACATTAATTGATTAAATTTTTTAAATTTTTATGGTCGTGAATATTATTATCCACTGTACCCTTATTAAATTAGTGTTCAATTAACAATGATATGAATAGGTAATACCAGTGGCTAATGAGTTAATCTCATACTGGAGGTCGGACACGAGGTGAGGGTGGAAGAAATATCAAAAATGAGAGACAAAGGTTATTGTCTCAATGGGTTTTTTGTAACAATAATGTGTGTAGTCCCTAGTAAATAGTCGTGTAATTTACTAAAATCAATTTCAGAAGGGAAATTAATGATACATGATGATTATATATTTGATACACATCGTATTACTCATTATTTGACTAAAATTTAATACAAATGCTATTTTAATAATAAAAAACTTCTTGAATATAGGTAAGACATTTTGTATCTCCAGAAAGAGTGTCTCAACATGTACCCCAAATATATACATGATCTATAGGGTGGGACATATATTTCGTGTACATTTTTTGTCTAAACAATGTATCTCGAACTATAGTAGAATTCTTTCGGGTTCCTTTTTGTGGTTCTATCATAAAATAATATATATGATTGGTCGTGTGAGACACACATTGTTTAATTTCAATAGATTCCATATAAATTCCAATGGAATTGTTTTTCTTCTAAAGGATCAATTTAGAGTAACATTGGAAAATCTCCATCCATCCAAAGTCCACACTAAATAGAAAATTTTTCCATAAATTTCAAATACATTATCTTCGTATGGATTTTTCTTCAAAAAGATACCATCAACCTAACTGGGTGTGCCTAAATTCTCTGTAGCCAATAATGAAAATGTGATATATAAGAATATATTTTGTATTATTCATATATTTTCACTTCGAGTATAGTTTTTATCATATGACAAGTCTCGTCAAAAAACCATCTGTGAATAATATGATTTTTCATATATATTTATTGTATGGGGAATACATTCTTGGTGGATGTTGTTTGGAATCATCATAAAGAAGATGACTAGTGTCCGAGGATAACTAGAGAATCCAAATGGTTGGTAACTCTCTTGGTGAAGTTTTTTTTTTGCAGTGTATCATTACACTATTTGTATAATTTATTATGTAACCCTATAATAAGGATGCGGTATTTATCCTTCATTTATATATTTTTTTAACCCTATCAATAAAATAACATTACACATGTGATGTGGCTTCAATTTAATTCGTTTTTTCCACATCTAATTTGCGAAATAATTGTGTTTTTTATGTCAAAAGTGATTCATTAATGGGGAAGTATTGAAATTTTGTTATATTTTTCTGTAATTGTTTTTATTATAGTATTTGGTACAAAATAATTTTTTCAAGAGAATAAACGACTGAATGTTATTTACTTTGTTTTTTATATATCTATGAAAAAATAAATTGGTTTATTGTTTTGAGAATTTAATTGATATATTATTTTGGATATTATTTTTTTGATTTTAAATTTAAGGAGTAATATTATTAAATTTCCATGTTTACCTCATTTATATAGTATATTTTATGTATATGTAAATTTTGTTTTATTTTTTTAACTTGTTGTTTTATTTTGTTGTGGTCTAAATTTTACATTTAGAAATTGTAATTTTAAAGAATATAATTATTTATATTGAATGCTTGTATGTAATGGTGGCATCAATTTTATTAAGGATTCATAAAGATAGTCTCAATATTGAAAACTTATATAATGTTTATTCTATAATTTTGTAAGGGTAAACATGTATGGATGAATCACCCATATAATGTTTACATTGGAGTCTGAGATAAGACCCTCTAAGGAATATAGTGTTGTGTTATAGGCAATAATAACACTGAAAATGAAAAAGAGTAACATGAACACTTTAAATGGTAAGTATACTTTTATAATGGGCTATGTAAGGGTACCCCCCGCATCTCAAAAGTGTTATATAAATGTTAAATAGACTCATGTAGGGGTAATGTAACTCATTAATAGGATATCCAAGGTAATATCATGCTTCAATACTCAAATAAATGGGACTCAAGACAAATTTCAAGGGCAATTATCACTTTTATAATAATACCTAATAATTCAAGGATGATATAAAAATGAATTATAACGGATTAAAATAAAGTATTCTATATCCTCTAAAATCAATATAAAATATTGTAGGATATTATATGATGAGAGGAGTTCTTTAGAAGTGATTAAAAAGTGATGTTGAGGGGAATGAATTGAGATCTGAAATTTTTATAAGTAAAGAATTATTAGACCTATACCCAGTAAGACATTGGTGGGGAATATTTTGATAGGGGAGTTCATGTAGTGTAATTTGGAAGGAGAATATGAATAGTAACTGGTTCCACAAATAACCTTGGGTTTTCTAGGAACCTGTGACTATGAAGAAATAAATGGGAGTGGTTTCAATTTGAAATTTCTCAATGTAACTATAGTTATAATTAACATAGATGAACATCATGTAGAGATTTTTCTAGATTAAGGGTGTTTTCTTTTACAATATTTTTCGATTCCATGTTTTTTCTATAAAAATATTCAAATTCCACATTCAGGGGATATGGATTTTTAATTATTGTATTATTTCTAAAAAAATTAATTTTACCTTATTTTTTATGTTCTCATACCTCTATAAATATATATCTAACCTTATTCTATGTTTCATTAGGTTAATTATGACATATATTAGATATCATAAAGTTAATATGAGAACTGATGTCTCCTTTTCTCTTGGAATACATTAACGGTTGGGTGGGGGTTATAATGATATGCTCACTCATGAGATTGTTTTAATAGTATTTATTCATATTATTTTTATTCCTCATTTATTTTACATAATAGAGGTTTATGATTGATAGTTGTGTGACCTGATGAATATAAAAGGATTATTCTAGGTTATGTAACAACATAACAATAATAAATCATTTTAGTGATTCTATTTTCAATCATGGATTTAAAGGATTTATTAAAAAATTTCTATTCTTGAGCTTCCATAATTTACATTGATCATGGTAATTTATTTAATAAATCATTCATTTAATATGTTAGTCAATTTAGTGTTTAAAACATTAGTAGATCTATAATGGACATTATAAAATCCAATAAACCATGAAATGGGTTTGTTCATACTGATTTTTTATCCCCAATATTATTCATAATGTCTCTATATTTATTATTTATTTTCAACATTTTCCACCATTGTGTTTCATGATGTATTTACATATTACCAGAGAGAAAAAACATTCAAAATTACTTGAGAGGAATAACTTTAGTGAACAAATTCCTTATTTAGATGACCCAAATTTCATCTACTATGATATATCTAGGGAGTTTGTCTATGTAAAAATAGCATAGCCCAAGAAATCTAATTGTCGATGATTATCTATGATTGTTAATATTCTCATCATTCATGGGGATTAATTTTTGTTATAGTGATTCCTTATTTATCATTTAATTAATACCACCAATAGTAATGACATGTAATAGTTTTGAATCATTTTCATTGTCAAACTACTTTCAGGTGAGAGAATTTTATTATGTTAAAATAGGTTTTCCAGGTTAGTTATAGTTAAAGACAATAAAATCAAATACTAAATATGATGTAGTCACTACTGATTAACATGTGAGATATTTTTATATAGCCAACTATGTTCTGGATGATCTAATGAAAATGGGTGTATTCTCATAAACATATAGAGAATTATCTAGGAATATAATGAAATAGTGATAAAAATATAAAAATTATAAGAGCTAAGAGAAGCTGGGGAATTATATTTTTAATTATGACATACCCCATTACATCAATCCATAAATTCAAGATCATTATACTGAGAATTTTTTTGGTGGATTTCTAGAGGTGACTCACCTTGAATTATAAGAGGCTATTATAATTTTAAAATTTTTATTTTACCATTATTCTCAATTGAATTAATTAATTTTTTTCTAAAATATCGAATAGTATATTCATGTCATAAATGGTTATACTACAAATAAAACCCTATATTTTTCCTAGATGATACAATAACTATAGTGGGGATTTTTTTTGAAATGATGGAGGGTGCTAACAATCTCCCATATTCCTTATAAACACTTCTTGGAGAACTGTTTCATTATGAGGAATTGAAAATTCAGAATTTTTAGGGAGTGGACTATTTTATGGAATTGAAAAGTTTATATTTCAATATTATTATATTAATAAATACATTAATTGTGTTTTATTTCATTTAAAATAAAAGAGAATAAACAATCATATTTTTATAGAGATAAGAGAAAATAAAATCTTTATAATTTTATTTTAAGAACCCCATCCCCATATAGATTGTATTTGGTGGTAACATTATTACATTTGAACTATATAAAGGAGAAAAACGACCCAAATGATTGAATAGTTTAGTAGTCATGGTAAACATGATACATACATGAAATTCACCTAACATTTTAAATCATAATATACACAAATAATTATCTATAAGTTCAAAATTATTCACCATTGTGTAACCATGTATATCAACTAAAAAAACATTCTTGTAACCTAGGGAAAGAAAAGATGAGAAAGTGTTCAGAACATATGCTTAGTAAGGGTATGTGTACCATGAAATCTAGGAATAAATAAGGATTAATCAATATGAGAAGGTAAATACCCGAAACCCATTCCATCTTTTCAGTATCATGATCATAATATGATAGGAATAAATTATGATAAAATAAATCTATAAAAATATTCACAACTGATTGAATCATAAATAGTGATATTCAAAAAAATTGAATAATCACATGGAATACCTATGTTAGAATTCATAATGATATAATAAAAAATAACAAACATCATAAACAATCCATCATATCCTAATTTTAATACTTATGAATATAACAGTCACGTTCCAAGACATCTAAACGAAATCAATACACACAATCATTAACCATTTTGTAGAGTATAGTGTATTATAATAAAATTATACACCCCCTATCAAATTAACCATTTAACATAAATAATGAATATGAATTGTATCAATAAAACATATCTACAATGTATCATAATTATAATAATGTTTTCATTTCATTGATGAATATAAATATAATAAAAATTCCATTAAGATAAGTTTTGAGTAAAATAACTTTTTCATATTTAATTGTTTTTAATCAGGAAGAAAAAAAAAAATTTTTAAATAACATAATTAGAAAATATTATATGAAACTTTTTAAAACAATACTCAAAATATTGATGTGTCATACCCTTGTAAAATTTCAACATGTGAAAATAAATATTCCTTTCATTTTTTTGTTAAATTCCAAATGGAATTTATCTTGGAAATTAAATTTTTATTCATTTATAAAATTATAAAAATATTCCAAAAAATCTCAAAATGTATTTAATAAATAATTTTAAAATAAAAAAAATATTTGAACCTATTTTTAGAAAATAATGTTTTTGGTGAAAACATTTGTCTGACTGAAGAAAAAAATAATGTCAAATTTTTCATAAAAACATGTTCCCAAACATTTTCTGTTCCAAATAGTGGATAAAAAGTAATATTACATGATAAAATTCATTAATAACTATATTTTAAAAATATATAATTTTTTAATATAGAAATATCTATTAACACTCTTAATAGATACTTAAAAAAATTATGAATAATGATGACATTCTAAAATAAAACCATACCGCCTTGATTACTTTTGATTAAAATTCCAAATGAAAGAAATGTCCTCAAAATAAACATTAAATTTTATAAATAGAGAAATATTAATGATATAAAATATAAAAATTGGAAATATATACACTATACAATGGAATATTTGTGAATATGGCGTATTTTTCATGGAAGTAATAGTGAGATGAGAAATGCTTACCAGTTGTTTCACTTTCTTAATATGTGTTCAATATTCTTTTATAATAAATATATTTTTTTAATTTGTAATTAACTAAACAAACTAATATATATTAAATCATATATGTCTAACTTTGATCCTTTTACACCTCATTTTATGCAATTCCTTGTAAAAATCATTGTTCTTGGTGATAATTGCTTCTTTTGTCATGTTTGTTTCAGTTATGAAATTATTTATCATTTAATTTTATCATGATTAAATATTATAAATAATATTAATAATATTAAAAATATAATATATTTATATTTATATTATTCTATATAATTTAGAGATATAAAATGGATTACACCATTCATGGAGACTACAGTTCATTCCTACGAATGAAAGTTGTTACCATTCTTATTGATATATTAAATGAAATGAAAAAAAAATTAATTAACCATAAATGAATAATTATTATGTTTAATATATAATTTATATTAATATAATCCATCCATATTACAATCCATGTAAAAGTAAATTGATAAACATTTCACATCCATATGTGGAGGCTATAGTCCACACACACGCAAGACTGATGTTATTCTTCTCGAATGAATTTTAATGTAGGATGTCAGATATGATATTATACTTCTAGAATTATGTTTAGATCATAAATATCAAATATATCTATAAAATTTTATACATACTACTTTCTATTTAAAGCATAATAGAAACACAAATCATATCGCTTCATGAAGAGGTCATCTGTCAAACACATGAGTGACGTTATTTAATCCCTATAGGAAAATAATGTAATAAGGTATATGTGATTTGATTATTAAAAAAGTCCAAAATTTTCATAAATAAAATATAAATATGTAATATATGTTCTTAAATCCATCCTTGAAGGCTGGTGATGGGAAGCGAACTGCATCGGTTTTCCAAGCAGTAGTCTGCTATACACATGATCAATTATTTTGTTTTCCATTAGAATGAAATGGAGATGGATATAGGAAATTAAATTAACATAATAAAATATTATATTATATTATATATCATTTTTATTATTTTTTGATATTCTTAAATGATAATAAGGATTTAGGAGAAGAATAAACATGAAAACAAAAATTCACAACATTACCTCTAATTCGAGAATCCTCTTTATGGTTAACATAATGCCTTCCATGATTAATTTATGATCTATCCATGGGAACTTTTTTGTTGGGAGGTATTTACATAACATATTTGGTATGATATTTTCTAAACCAATGGGAAAGTGGAGTGTGAAGAGTAGATAAATATGGGTTTCCTTTTATATGTTGAGGAGAGGACACATTTGTTATTTAGGAATATAATCAACTAAATCCATATTTTAATCATGCCAAAATAATCCATAATGATTCATTATAGAAACATAGACATTAAAAGGTAAAAATATTGCAATAAAATCGTTTTTTATAAATTTTTAGGTTATTTTAATCATATCTTTTTTGTTGAACCCCCAGTGAACCAATTTTATTTTTATCTTGAAAATTAATTTTTAAACTTTTTAATATTCATAATTGTCTAAAATTATGTTGATATATTTATATAATATAAATTATTATAATTCAAAATATCAAATCTAATTTTCCAAATTAAATTTTATAAGGAGAATAATAAATTTCGAAAATTTACTCACAAACATGATGAAACAATATATTTCCAAAGATAAAATTAACATTGTTATATAACCATTTAATATAAAAATTAATTAAAATTTTTTAAAATGTTTTCCTAAATTTGATATATTTCAATATATTTAAAATAAAATTTCGTTAAAACTTTTTTAAAATATACATTAACATTATAAATAATTTAAAGGAAAAATAAATTTTAAAAATAAATTAATATTTTATAGAATTCATTAATCAATTAATATTTTCCAAAAACTCATACAAATTCACCCAATGAAACTAATCATAACCAAATTAAAAAAATTGTGTTTATTTTTTTTGATAAATTTTTTATTGGTATAATTTAATTATTAATTATGTTTATATTTTGAGGTTAATACCCTGTCAAAAAAGATAGTTATTGAGGAAAAAATTAATATCTCTTTAAAATGAATCATATTTTATATCTAATTCAGGGATAACAATTGAATTTATTTTTTATATGTGAAAAATATATAATTTGAATAATTAAGTTATTGATTTTCATACTCACCAAGTTAATGTCTAGGTTATAATGGTCATGGTTAAAGAAAATCATTTTAATAGTGTGTCATGTTTCATTTAAACGCATTGTTGGATGTATCATAAGCTATTGAAATGATTGAATTTATTTAAAAATAAATATATTATATTTTCACATGGTCATATATATTCTTCTATGATTTTTTTTGTTATACAAACTATCAAACATGATGATCATAATTTAAAATATTATTGTTTAACATAAAGGATGTAATGAAGCTACTAAATATTAGTGAAAATATATAAGTTGGATATATTAATGATAATTAAATTACGTCCATAATAGAGGTGTAAATTTTTGAGATGAAACTTCCATATTATTTTTATCTACTCCATTTTCCTTTAATTTTTAATTATTATAAATTTAATATTGTCAAATTTTAAGTTGTTTTATTTTTATTGTTGGTTTAGATATTATACATATGGAAGAGGATCCTAAGAGATTTTTATCACCTAACCTTCACCCTAATGACTGAATTAAATCAAAAGAGGAGTTTACTAAATAAATTTTTAATGTTATAGAGGAACATGAATATAAATAAGTTATATTTCATCTTTAGAACTATTATACATACAAAAACACAAGAATGAAGTGATTATAGAAATTTCAAGGAAAAATGATACATACCGTATAATATTGTTGGTGAAACAAAATTTTTATAGTTGTGAATTGTTTTAATAAATAATCATTGGTTCTTTATCCAGTGATTATAATTTTTTTAGATTTATAATTTCCTATTTTAATAGTATGAATATTTTAAATTTTTTATTTATTATATGTATAAAATTAAGATTCAGTGCATCTGAAATGTCTAAATTAAAAACATTGGATTCATTCCATTTCTTGTAATAAATTTTTCTGTTTTATCCTTCCAACATTAAACCTTTCTAATTGTAATTTTAATTAAATGTTGTAAACAAATTGTGTTGGAGGGTTTCATATAAACCTATTTTATACTTAGATTTCAATAATTAAATTCAACTTATTGTATAATGAATTTTTGACATACTTGTCCATAACTATTTTTTTGTAAAACTCTGAGTTTATTAGCTAATACAATTTTTTTCACCTAGGAATATAATATTTTAATATTGAGGATTTATTTAAATAATGTCTTTTAAGTAAATCATTATATATATCTATTGGAAATAATTTTTTATAGGATTCCATTTTTGTATTGTAATCCGAAAATTTCATTTTTACCCATCGTTAATTTTATATGTTTTATTAATTTAATAATGATAGATGATTAATTCAATTTTTAACTTTTTATTTTAATATATTCAATGAAGAATACTATATTTCATCAAATACATGTTAACTCTATTTTCCATTTTACCTAATATGTATAATGAAAATGATGATTATGTTGAGTATTTAAATATATATAAAAACTATAAGAGAATAGAAATTATTATTTTTAAGAACAAAAATAATATTAACATGTACGGATCATAGAATCTGTCTCATTAAGGAATAGATTCTTGATAAATTGTATTTGAATCTATAACTATCAATGTTTTATACTCATTTTTTAATTGGTCATATGATGAATATTATTAAATGTAAAATATGAATATTATATTTTTATAAACATCACATGAAAAAGATTACATACCATGTGAGTAAGAGTTTTAAACTTTCAACATTTCCATACTCATTAAAATGTTTGATAGAATCTATTTTTTCTACTATGATGAATGTAATTATTTAAAATTTATATCATAATTTATTTATTTTTTGTTAAAAGAAATATAAAAAAATTCTTAATATAACACTTTGACACATGTGTGTGATGAATTACTATTATTCCATTCTTGTTTTCTCCATTTTATAAAAACCCTTTTTCATTTCAATGTATATAATGTATACTAGTTGAGAATAATTAATATCTTCTAAAACTATCACGTAGTGAAAATATAGAAATATATTTTCATACTATATTCTTTTATAGTTGATTTATTGATTGAAAAAATGATCCTTTCACTTGGTAGAAACACCTTAATGATTATTTCTTAGTATTGATCTGGAATATTATTTAACAAATAAGTTATAAATGTTATCACATCCTAAAATTTCTTATTTTAGAACATTTTAAGTTATACATATGGGGGGTACTTTATTTAATGTTTTATATTTTATTTTATTGGGGACACAAAAAATATACTTTAATTTTTCTTGAAATTTATTGGTTTGGAACATCTTTATTCATTTTATCTATTTATATGTTTCTCTTGTATTTAATAACCATTTATCCAATATGATTGGTTGATAATTTTATTTTTTAACATGGATTAAATATATAAAATCCATTATCATTGATCTCTTTAAAATTATTATATGTGTTTAATTTAAGGAATTAAATTTTACAATCCTAATTTCTTTTTACCCTTTGGATTGGAATTTAAACTCATAATCTTTGCAATTAAAATGGGTAATGATAGAAAACATAATCCTAGTGAAATGTTTATTCATTACCATAAAACTAGTGGATGTGTACATTATAATTAATTTTATTTATTAAACTCAATCCTCCACTATTTGGATATAACTTTTTACCTTACTAATTATATGAGTTTGTCCACATTTTAGAATAAAGAGATGTTCAGAAGAACATTGAATGCAATTAGATGTTATTTAAAATATTTTCATTTTTTTTAAAATTAAATTTTATTAAAATAAAACCAGTTATATTTTAAAATAATTTATTGAATAAAAATAATATTTATTTACTTGAATGATTCAATGGGGGTTTTTTAGATATCTTTTTATTTACCATTACAATTCATTCAACTTTTAGATGAATTTATTTGAAAAAAAATTGTTGAATTAATTTAATTAGGTAATAAAATGCTTTATGTATTGTGAGGTTTATATGAAATGGTCTTAATTTGTTTTTATCAACATCTAATGTTATATATAATTAGGTTCTAAATGTAAACATTATTTTTAAGTAGAACTATCAAATTGTTGCATTTATTAAATTTTAATTATTATTGGAATATTTATATTAAGAGTAATATTTTTAAGCCTTAAATGCTAAAATGTTAATTATTTTATTATATAAGTATCTGTAAAAAATTGAGGATGATTCTTGTGGTATTTTAAATAATAGATCAATTTTATGTTATATTGTGGAATATGATTCTTGGGATCCATATTTTAATACTTTTTTGTATATAAATTTATATGATTTATTGGATGTACAATTTATATAAATTTTAATGATTTTAATTCATGCATTAATTCAATTGGTGGATAAATCAGACATTCCAAAGTGATAATCTTTTAGAACATATTCATTTTGTGTATAGAAGGGATGTGTGTAATCTTAGAATTATTATTTTTAGTTGTTTAAAAATGTTATCTCATTATTGAGAACATGTATAAAGATTATTTTTAACAATCATAACAGTGGTTTTATGTCAATGAAGTACCCATGTAAGATAAATTTTCTAGAATCCCACATGTTTAATGAAATATCTCAATAGTGTTGCAGCTTGATCAGTAAAAACTGAGGCACAATGGAATGGTAACATGTGCTCGGGTAATGAACAATTGAATTATTTAAATGATCTAAATAAGGGTACACTCACATATCAAAAGTGTCACTTCATGATCAACACTAATTTTTTATGGGTTCCATGGGACATTCAATGGGTTTTTCAATGAAATTTCATGCTTCAAAATACATGTAAATGTAATTCAAGATCAACATTATGTTTATATGGCACTAATGTAATGGTATATCAACATTTAAAGAATCTTTGTAAGGGTAAAATAAGCGATTAAAACATCGGGGCCCATAACTTTTTAAAACAAAATAAAATCATAGATGAGAAAAAAAATATGGGTAGAGTGCCTTAGAAATTATAGAAATTTGAATCTGAATGGAATGGATCGAGATAGAAAATTCATAAAATGATCAATACATAGATATGAATCCAAATGAAAATGGATGTTGATAATGTTATTAAATGAATTTAGAAATAAATTTCTACCGAGGATAAGTTGAATAGTGGTAGGTGCCATATAGAGATCTAGGAGTAGAGCCCGAAACCAAGGACAATGGGGAATTCAAAAGGAGATAATTTAGTTACAGTTGTTTCAATGATAAGTCGAGCTATGTATAGAATTGATAAATATCATCTAGAGATAGAGTTATAAAAGGATTCTACCAATTATAATAGTTCATGAATATTATCTTGTTTTGTATGAAAATTGCATAATTCCACATTCAGTGGATATTGATTCTTGAATATCATAATATTAATCTTGGGGGTTTATAATAATTATTATTATTATATTAAAAATATTTTATATAATAATATTTATTATTATATTAAAAATATTTAAAAAAATTATCTTGGGGGGGTTATAAAAATTGGATAATTACTCATTCATTGGCTTATTATTATTATTATATTAAAATTATTTTTTTATTAGATTAAAAATTTATTTTTTACTGTCTTCTTATGAGTTCTCCTACCTCAATATTTTAAGACCCATCCTGATTCCAAGATATAACATGTAAAGATCACCATTTAGCTGATATCATAACATCTAGATGATCATTACCTTATTACTTATTCTTTGAACATTTTGAATGTCAGGTCAATATATATAATGGCACACATAGTCATAGGATTAGTTTGACACTCATCATTCGTTAATTTTCACATTATTCCTAATTTATTTCATTCGACCGAGTGTGGAGTGTGATGGTTGTGTGTGTTGATGAACTTAGTGTGATCATTATAGTACATAAGACTTCCTTGTTAGAATTACTATGTTTTCTAATAATTATTTCAATCTTGAAGATCAGTAATATATTTGAAGACATTTTTTCATTACTGTATAAAATTTAATGTCAGTGTTTTATTTCAGTTGAGACACAAATCATGAACAAAGTGTTGTGGTTAGTTAATGGTTTAATACTTCAGTGAATCTATGTTAGTGTATATAAAAAATGATAAATATAGAAGTAGTTTTATTATTTTTATTTCTTTCTCCCAACTATTCATATTCTTTTAATTTTATATTATGTTATATTTAAATATTTTCCTTAATTTTTTTAATTTTATATTTAATAAATTCTACATTGGAAAATTAAAAAATAATTTAGTAGAGTAAATTTGATGAACACACTACCTCATTAAAAAAACCCCAAGGTCACTGATAGTGTTACATATAAGTATTTAAAAAATAATTATAACTAGAACCATGTAAGGTTATTATCTACATATTAGAGCATGAGTTCTCCATGGGGTACAGTTTCCCACTTACACAAGGTGTCTTCCAATAGGGAACATGTCCCCTAAATAGCTGATACTAACGAGATATGTAGAATTGACCAATTTTAGATAGTTATAATGATTGAGACTTCTATTTTTCCTAGTGACCAATGTTATTTTTAAATTTTTAGTCATTTATAGTGCTAGATATTGTGACCATGGTATATTTCATAGCCAGGGTGAATTATAACTCATTTATTCTTGTGTGGTAGTGTGAAGATTATGATGAGTTTGATTTTATGGAAGATGTATATTTGATTATGTTCTTTTGTTAGTTTATCACATGAGCTATGAATTTTTTAACCTCATTAGTTTCATGTTTCCCTCTATTTGCCTTAATAATTATCAAGTTGTGTCATATAAATGGGATACAATCTTAGAGGATAATATATTATTCCATAGCATACATGAGCCTAGATCCTTATATGATATGATACCTCTAGTGATGTGATAAGGTAAGGTGAAGGGACACTCCATATGTTCTAGTTTTTACTTTATTTTAAGGAATATATTTCTTCTCCTTTTAATTTTTTTCATGATTACTTCCTCTTATTGATTTTTTAGTTGAAATTTTAATTTATTCATCAATTTATATTAACTGGAAACCTATTAGGGAATTTTACACTCAACCTAATAAAATCGGCATACCGACATATGTAGTTGATGATAAAATGATCAACAATTTTGAAATGGGCTGATTTCCATAAAGAGATATCCAATTATCATGGAATATGCATGGATGTACTCGAAAGTTATTTTTTCTATTGGAAATCCCTTCTAAAGATTACATAGTTCTTGGTTGTACTTGTCGGTTTTTATTAGGTGTCACTTCTATGAGAAGATGGTGTTTCTATTATACATATTTTCAACCAACAATATTTTTATCATGTGTTTTATTTTATATTTTTATTTTCCAAGAGGTGTGGTATAGAATATATTTTTTCATAATATATATTTTTATATAATACATCAACATTCGTATATTACTTCCAATTAATTATAATATTTTTTATATTTTATTTCATATTTATTGATGGTTGGAATAGGATAAGGTCTCCCTTGTATGATTATTCATTCTAGGCATGAGTATGCAGCCCCTGGTATCTTAAATGAGGAATTTGGGTTGAAAAATCTACTTATAGTTGACCCATGTAGTGTTCTAGTCACTATGTCCAAGTTAAAATACTATTATAAAAATTTAATTCCTATAAAAAGATTCAGGATTTGGTAGTATTGAAATTTTATGATTAGAAAATTTATCAATGTTGTTGTTTTTTTAGAATACTATAGATCCCTATGTTTGTGAAATGACTTTCAAAATCACTCAACAAGACTATATTAATCTTTTAATTAACATGGGGCCCTAATACAATAGTTTTGGGGTACTGTTAGGTGTGTTTATGAAACATATAGTGTAATTTTTGGGTATCTCATATTTCTTATGTGAACTCACCGATATAGGGTTTCTCCTTTAAATAAAGGTATTGACCAGAACTATTCCAACCCTTATATAGAGGTTGGGTTTTGAGGGCCTATTCATGTTTCTGATTACCCTCACTGATAAATTTTTCATTGATGGGGAATTGACTCAATATTTTAATTTAGTGAAATCCATTCCTATATGCATAGGTATGTTATTTTTACATTATTTTTTACTACCAATTTATATACTTTTATTCAGTTCTTGTTAAGTCAGATGAGAATTCCTATATGTAGTGTATGCTATGGGATTTTTATTAATAGATTTTTCATGGATTATAAGAATCATCCTCTAAATGTGCGATTTTTTACAATAGTTAGTGACTCACATGTATCGTCGAGTTCAATAAGACTCTGAAAATATAGTGATTATGGTAGGAATTCATAGGTGACACATTGACATATTATTAAATTCCATATTTGACAAAATCAAAATTGGGATACTCCACCATGTTCATAGTTTTAACCACATGTTTAGATGTGGTTCCATCTGGGGACAAAAAAAATATTGGGTTTTAAGAGATACAAGACACTTTAAATGGTAATTTAATAAAATATAATATATAATTAAATTTTTTCGCCTCATAGGTTACTCCCATGACATTATTAATTAGGGAATTATTTGATATCAATTGTTGAATTAGAACATTTAGATTGAAAACATAGTCTTATATTGTCCACCTATTTGTCCCAACCTATCCAAGAGTTTTATAATGAGATTCAGTAGTTGATAATAAATTCAAATATGTGTTAGAGAGAATCAACTACAACATTGGAATGGATAAAACTGTGTGTTAATAGAATTAGTGATATTAGTGCCCCTATATTTAGGTAATAAAGAACCTTACATGTGTGTGTATTAATATTAAGAGTCGAGGATTTATGAGTAGTTATTCAAGGATTTTGATTCAATCTATTCTCACTAATACCATCCATTTATATTTCCATCCAAAATTTTATTATAGAAAAATTGTGCTGAAATTTAATTTTATGTGATGGATGATTAAGACCAGATGATATTTAGATTTTGAATGAGATTAACATGGTACAACTTTTTATAGAACATTTTTTCTATCATTTCATGAATGATCTACACTTCTCCCAAATTAATTATATAGTTAATGATTTCATTAGATCTATTAGTTAATCTCATGTCAACTCAATTTTATCATTGAATGGACGTCATATTTTACAAACATTTTCTTATGAAGTACAATTTACCTTAATGGTAATTGTGTTTTTTCATGAGATTCCATTATTATGATGAGTAAGATAAGTTTAATCCCCCTTTTAAGGATTTAATATACATTTACAGAATTACTACTATTGCGTGGTTGAGAGAATGGTACAATGTCCACTAAATTGATAGTATTAACTAAGTATTCCTTCATGGAATGATATTCCATGGTATTTGTCAAAAACAAATTCTTCTGAATGATGAGAAGAACACCACTATATTTATCCCAATATATGATGGTTTTACAATGATGAATATCTTTGATTTATTAGTGGATATATTTTTAAAAGCGCATCCCAATGGATCATGGACCTCAATTTAGAACAAATATTATATTTATTAATAATCCCAATAGATAATAATTTATTAAGTGATGTAGTATATTCCATAATGGTTTTGGTTTATTTTGTTTTTTCAAGGTAAGTGTTATGGTAGGATTCAATGTTATTAAAATAACACATTTTCAGTTTTCAAAACTTTTTTTTTCTAATTTTGGTAGAATGGGTACCCAATGAATTATGGAAGGTTATCCATGAATTCCTCATTGGTAGATATCAAAAAGAGAAACATAAAAAAATTTATTTTTTTATAGAGAATGAAATTATGTTTAGTGGCTATGGTATGGAGGTAAAATTCACAATGTTTTTTCTAGAAGGTGTTGAGAAAAAGGTTAATATTGACCTTATAACTCTAAGTATGGATATTGTTGTGCATTTTGTGATGGGAGATGATGATTAGAAGGTCATTTATTCCTAAATTTATAATCTAGTTGTAATCTATCTATGTGTTAATAGGAAATATTCAAAATTATATTTTTTTATAAATATAATAAAAATAGAATGTTTCACTATATCATACATATAGGATATTTCAAATGTGGAGAGTGTAACTATCCCAAATCTGGTTTCCTTTAAAACAAAAATATTATGGTAGATTTAGGAGTTAGTGAATCTGTTTCATTACTCACCATTGGAAAACATTGGTCTAAGGAAATGGTGAAAAGGACTAAGGTTATAGTGGCTCACATGAATAAATTTTATTATTAAACTAAGGTGATTCTTCTAGATAAACTATGGATTATATTTCATATGATAAAATGGAATCTAGGATGATTATTTTTGGGGTTGTATCATGAAATAGAATTTCCTTTTTTTCTATATGGTTGTATCTAAGATCGCCTAGAGCCCAAACCATAAGAATATGATTAATAAAATTTATTAATGACTTGTTTTGCCCAAGGTAGACTTAGAATATTCATGTTTATATTAACATTTGCTTTATTATTGGGAAAATAGGGTTCATAGGTGAGGTCGATGTCGATTCATAGATTTTTCCTAAATTGGGACTCGGATCATTTCTTAGATTTTATTCAAGGGTAAAAAAATTAATAAATCATAATTTTACCCTAAAAATTCTTCTCAAAATATTAATAATTGTATTATTAGTATTTTAAGATTTAGATTGAGTTTAGGTTAATTTATTTCAATTTCCAATACTCCTTCATTTGTTAATAAAAATTAATAGTTATTAATTTATAATTTTCTTCCATGATTATCTGTATTTATATCTCATAAATACATGCTCAAAAAAATTCATAGAAACACAATTTGGTTTTTATTGGGATATTTTTTCTTAAAGAGTTAAAAATTATGTAATAAATTTTAACACATAGAATGGACATTATGAACCATTATTTTAAATCCGAGTATAATATATTAATTTTTTTAGTAGGGTAATGACCAAGAATAGATCATTCGTTCTAGAAATTACTGGGCTTGTTTAAATATTATATGGAAATATATTTTGAGAGATTATACATCCCATTACAGTATTAATTAAATGGAAATATAAAAAAAAATTATTTATTCAGTTATATAGTAATATTAATTGTTAATAAATGAGAGGGATAATGGACGGTTTAATTCCACAGTTAATACGTGAAAATTATTTTATTTTCACCCACTCTCCTTTTCTATGGGAAGTAAGAAATGTGATACATTCATAGCTTCATCAATCCTTAAACAATAAAGAATAATTTTTTCATGTTAACGGAATTCATCAAAATATAAATGGAAACAAATAATGAATAATTCCCATGTTGAAAAGGATCACACATTTCAGTGAAGAAACATTTGGATTCAATAATAAATAATAAAACATAAATAAATATCTAATGAGGTAAGAAGGATTTCCTTTTTTTCCCTAATACGTACTTTTTATATGATTTTCAATATAATTAATGATATTAAATTAAACTGAAAATAATGAGGAATGTAAATGTTAATATTATCAATATTGAAAAAAATGACATAAAAAAATGGATTTCATTTACCATAATTCGGTGAAATACTGATAAGCGTCCACATTGGTCTAAATTTAATAGATTGGGGATTTAAATGTTCCACTAAACATAATAGTTAATGTGGTTTTAGCATCCATTGAATGGAGATTTTAATGGATGGTCAACCAAATTTTATAGCTAGTGGTACAAAAAAATTTAAATACTCTGAATCTCTACAAATAAATAAATTGGACAAATTTTTATTTATTGTTAAATTTGTTTTTATCATCTTATAATTATTAATTTAATTTAATAAATAAATCATTAGATAAATTGATTAATATACATATATTTCTAGTGAATAATTTTTTTTCATTTTTATCTCATGGATGTATGATGAATGTTTTATCAACGTTATTTTATTCCAATATTCGTTTTCATGTAAATATCTTTTTAAAAAGTCATAGTTGTCAGCTAACTTAGAGAGTGTGTCACAAGTGTAAATTAATGGGTTGAGTATGGTGCATATCCATCTTATCTTCCGGTACACCAATCTCATGAGGAATTACCTATGATTAAAAAAATTTATTGTACAATTACTACTGGTGATATCATTTGGTTTATTATAGAAATATACTCTAATAGTTGCATTGTTTGTTCCTCCCAAAACAAGTGGTTTCATGTATTGTTATTTTTAAATCACCTAATAACATATCTATAATTAATTTATTCCTAAAAATTATATTAATTTATGCATGTTAAATCATCATCATATGATATGAAGATGTAATAGAGAATTTTTTAAATCATTCAATTAGACATGACCAACTATAGCTTATTATGGATGAGTATTGAATACAATATCATATAAAAGGATGTAATACATTCCTTGGGATGATATAATCCTGAAAAAATGTATACACGTAAGTGGGAAAATATGGATAGTAAATATTTATACTGGGAGAGGAAGTCATTTACATGAAATATAGCCTTCACCCGTCATGACTATAAAATTACTTCAAAATCGTTTGTGGACTGTTGACGCTCCTTTCGTCACGGAATCTAAAGTTCGGAAAAGGGAATATCTGAGCTCAAAGTGATTAATCCTTTGAAGAAACATCAAAAATCGACAAAGGGATGAAAAAGGAGAACATTGCCCATAGGTCGCGCAAGTTCCCTCTTGGTCGCGCAAGTACACTTGCGCGCCGCCTCAACACTTGCGCGACCCCTTATGGTCGTGCAAGGGACTTGCGCGACAGATCTGGTAACCGCCCAGTAACCGCCCGGGGTCTTCTTTTGCCTATAAATAGACCCTGTGGGCCCCCCATTCTCAAACACCCAGTGATTTAAACATCTTTATGTCACCAAAGATTGAGAGTTCATTCATTTCAACCTCATCCTTTAAGATGAGAGAATCCTAACCTGGGTCTCCTTTTCAGGAATAAGACTCAGTCATAACCTTGGGCTTCCTTTTCAGGAGTAAGCCCCAAGTCCCCTAACCTAGGTTTCCTTCTCAGGAATAAGTCCTAGTCATAAATCTTGGGCATCTTTCTTAAGAATAAGCCCCAATCAAGTCCTTTAACCTTGGGCATCCTCCTCAGGAGTAAGCCCCAAACCTTAATCCCTAACCTGGGTCTCCTTTTCAGGAATAAGACTCAGTCATAACCTTGGGCTTCCTTTTCAGGAGTAAGCCCCAAGTCCCCTAACCTGGGTCTCCTTTTCAGGAATAAGACTCAGTCATAACTTTGGGATTCCTTTTCAGGAGTAAGCCCAAAGTCTCTTAAAATTTCTCTTAACCAGTCATAAATTACCTTTGATTTGGGTTTCCTCTTTAGGAATAAAACCCAATCATAAGTCCCCTCCTAACTTGGGCATCCTCCTTAGGAGTAAGCCCCAAGATCATAGTATTCAAATCTCCATGAAGCACATATAACTTTGTGGACCATGTTCTTGGATTTTCTCCCTAAAAGTAAATCTTAAACCTTCGTCTATCTGGGCAGTCATCTATACATAAGCCCCAAAACAAATTCTTATGATGGCATCTTTTTTGGCACAATTGTCTGAATTTTACCAATACCTCTTGTTTCTCACACCGAGCATGACTCACGTGAGCTAAGAGTGTAAAAGTAATTATGACATTCATCTTTGAGCCATCAATCATAAAACATCATATCCCATTCCTCGATCTACGTGGGTTCTGATTCCTTTTTTAAAACAAAGGATACGTAGGTAGCCCATTTATGGGTTCGATCCCAACATTGAAATAATCTCTGTCCTTCTGAATGACGATAAACTTCAAGTGCCCCACTGAGTGGCTTTACAACCAGCCTGGTCATCAAAATGACCAAGAGACTTTTATATAAATGTTTTGAAGGATACCATTGACCAAGAATCTCTAAACAAATATAGATGATTCTATATTAATGAAGAACCTCAAATACATATAAAAGATTCTCTAAATTTCTTGCATATTTAATCATTGATTGATAAAACTAAAGGAAAGCTCATTATATACTTGGTAATGTAATAAGGATTCACGAACTTAACTTAAATCTATAAAGAGAGTCCCGGAATTCCGGGACTCTCTTTATAGATTTAAGTTAAGTTCGTGAATCCTTATTACATTACCAAGTATAAAATGAGCTTTCCTTTAGTTTTAACAATCAATGATTAAATATGCAAGAAATTTAGAGAATCTTTTATATGTATTTGAGGTTCTTCATTAATATAGAATCATCTATATTTGTTTAGAGATTCTTGGTCAATGGTATCCTTCAAAACATTTATATAAAAGTCTCTTGGTCATTTTGATGACCAGGCTGGTTGTAAAGCCACTCAGTGGGGCACTTGAAGTTTATCTTCATTCAGAAGGACAGAGATTATTTCAATGTTGGGATCGAACCCATAAATGGGCTACCTACGTATCCTTTGTTTTAAAAAAGGAATCAGAACCCACGTAGTTCGAGGAATGGGATATGATGTTTTATGATTGATGGCTCAAAGATGAATGTCATAATTACTTTTACACTCTAAGCTCACGTGAGTCATGCTCGGTGTGAGAAACAAGAGGTATTGGTAAAATTCAGAAAATTGTGCCAAAAAAGATGCAATCATAAGAATTTGTTTTGGGGATTATGTATAGATGACTACCCAGATAGACGAAGGTTTAGGATTTACTTTTAGGGAGAAAATCCAAGAACAGGGTCCACAAAGTTATATGTGCTTCATGGAGATTTGAATACTCTGATCTTGGGGCTTACTCCTAAGGAGGATGCCCAAGTTAGGAGGGGACTTATGATTGGGTTTTATTCCTAAAGAGGAAACCCAAATCAAAGGTAATTTATGACTGGTTAAGAGAAATTTTAAGAGACTTTGGGCTTACTCCTGAAAAGGAAGCCCAAAGTTATGACTGAGTCTTATTCCTGAAAAGGAGACCCAGGTTAGGGGACTTGGGGCTTACTCCTGAAAAGGAAGCCCAAGGTTATGACTGAGTCTTATTCCTGAAAAGGAGACCCAGGTTAGGGATTAAGGTTTGGGGCTTACTCTTGAGGAGGATGCCCAAGGTTAAAGGACTTGATTGGGGCTTATTCTTAAGAAAGATGCCCAAGATTTATTACTAGGACTTATTCCTGAGAAGGAAACCTAGGTTAGGGGACTTGGGGCTTACTCCTGAAAAGGAAGCCCAAGGTTATGACTGAGTCTTATTCCTGAAAAGGAGACCTAGGTTAAGATTCTCTCATCTTAAAGGATGAGGTTGAAATGAATGAACTCTCAATCTTTGGTGACATAAAGATGTTTAAATCACTGGGTGTTTGAGAGGTATTTCACAGAATTCCTTTCAGATAAGGATGTCAAATCAAGAAATCATGCCATAAATGGCTTTTGAAGAGTATCTTGAAGACTGAATCTTGAATAGGAAGGGTGAAATGGCTTAATAGGGGTAAAAATGGGCAAGATGGGCACCCAAAAAACTAGGGGCGCGCAAGTCTTTGAAGGTCGCGCAAGTCTTGCGTCGGCGCGCAAGTGTTGGTCGCGCAAGTATACTTGCGCGACGTGAGGGATACTTGCGCGATGTTCAACCAGAGTTGAATTACTTGAGCGACTCTTTATTAAACCCTTTCCCATCCTCTTGAGGTTCTTCCAGAGAATGGACGCGCAAGTTATATTGAAGGAATTAAGTTGGCGCGCAAGTGTTTGATAAGTTTCAACACTTGGGCCTTCCTTCTTCCCTTTAGATCTTCCATTCTAGGTAAGAAATTACCTTAGAAGTGTTCTGGAAGCTTTGAGAAGAGACTTGGGCGTCGGAAGCTTTTATCCGAGTTTCTGGAAAAAAGATCTTCCGAATGGGGGGCCCACAGGGTCTATTTATAGGCAAAAGAAGACCCCGGGCGGTTACTAGGCGGTTACCAGATCTGTCGCGCAAGTGTTGAGGCGGCGCGCAAGTGTACTTGCGCGACCAAGAGGGAACTTGCGCGACCTATGGGCAATGTTCTCCTTTTTCATCCCTTTGTCGATTTTTGATGTTTCTTCAAAGGATTAATCACTTTGAGCTCAGATATTCCCTTTTCCGAACTTTAGATTCCGTGACGAAAGGAGCGTCAACAAAAGTCCCCCCTCAGAGTTGGATCCGGAGAGAAAATGAGGATTTGACTCTGAGGAAATCGAATCCCTCTAAAGGAAAAGGGCGGCGCGCAAGTCTTCAGTGCGCAGAGGGAGGCGCGCAAGTCTGCGTCGCGCAGGCCTTAAACCCTCTGGTATGGCGCGCAGGTAGGCCTCCTTGATTGGCTGAAAATTTTTGCAAAGTAAGTCTTAGGGCTTTAATCTTAAGGCTTTGTATAAAACAAAGTAACCAAGTTTCCTAATGCCAAATTCCATTTCCACTTCATAAGCTTGAATCACTTTGACTTCAAATCTTTCCCAATTTTCTTCCCCAATTTCCTTGTTTTAGACTCTGTGACGAAAGGAGCGTCAACATGGACCTAGTAGACATTTATGAAAAACCAATGTAATTAAATAAGGTGTTCCAATTGAAAATATTTTTTTTACCATGAGGTTAACTATATTTAAATTCATAATACTATCATTTAGATGATTTCAATATGATCAAAAATAATCTATATGTTAAAAATTTTACTTTTATATTGATGTATGCTAAATCAAACAACATTCATTTCTCTCGGAATAATGAGATGGTATGGATATATTAGTAATCACCTACAATTTATATACTTGTATTCTATTTGAGTATGTATGAATCATAATCCTCAATCCTGATATATTATGAAAAAAATATTTATTTATATTTTTCAATTATAATTAATGTTGATAGAAGGGGATAATTATCCTATAGATGACGTCTTTGATGAATGGAATATAATACAGGGTAAAAAATTTGTGGAATGGACATCTTAAAAGGATTTTTTTCATTCAATTTAATGTGTCATGTGAATATCATGTAAATGTAAAATGTACATAAATACAACGATTGATGATAATGTCCAATGACTCAACAGTAGTATCCCAGTGGATTCAAGAGTGGTTGATTCTAGTGCATCCTTCATGTCAATGGATACCCATTATTTAATAATAATATATGTATATTTAAGATTTGGTAATGTCCAAATTTTTTATGATGAAGCTTTAAATTTTATTATAAAATTATATGTAAATCTATGAATAATGAATGGATTTCTTCTACAATCAAGAGAAGCAAGGTTCGTCGTATGTCTATGGAATAACAATATATATGTTGGGTAACTGGATAGTATAGGCTATGGAATAACAATATCCCAAGGATTTTAAAATTCCACTCAAGGTTCTTTGGTTGTGGATTGAAAATTAATTTATTGTGCATTCAACTTAACCATAACATTGGATGGATGTAAATTCACTATAATTATAACATCATAATATTCATAGTATTGGAATAACGGGTTTGATCAGTTTAAATTGATGAAAAATATGTTTCATGGAGGGAATATCATTCTAAATATTATCCATGATACCATTAAATTGTGAGAGATTTATGTCACGAGATTGAAAAATACGTTTTTATTCAAGTTGGATAGTTATAGGTCTCAAGATGTAATGTTGGTGTTTTCTACATTGCTGTATTGGGGCTAGACCCATTTCGATATCATAGGGTATCCCTTTGAATAATATTATTAATCTATGTTGTGGAAATGAATTTATATCTGTATTTACTTATATATATGTATTATTCATTCTTTTTTCTTCTGTAATAGAAGCTTCTATATTAATTAGAGAGTTGTCGTATGTTAATGTACCATTAGCCAAAAAGGTGTTAAATTAGTACAGGTAACTTCTAGAAATTTTCAGGGAAGAATGGTATCATGGTTAAAAGGATAGTTCATATAACTCTACATCAGTATAGAGAGTAAAATGATTAAAACAAACATTATATTTAAATTAATTATGCCTGTAAGTGAACATTATATTTCCGAAGGAAATTTGAGAAAAATCTATTAATTCGATAATAAACAAATCCAAGAGAACATAGTCATATGGTATGAAAAAAAATCAATAAGATGGTCTATATGTCAAATAAGTCTAAAAAATTATAACACCAAAAATATTTTGAATGCCTTTCCTATTATCTCATTTATGCAATAGACATTGATTGGCTGGTGGAAATGTAAATATCCTTTTTAATTATTCACTATGTGAATGGATATTCTGTTTTTATAAAATGGGATAATTATCAGAACAATATAATATTAAGTCATATTATAACACCCCATTCTTCCACAGTACTTTTCTCTTTGAGTAATACAGTAGCATGGGTTGTACGCAACTTCGAGTTCTAACACACACTACAACCAGTAAAACTTGCCGTTAAGAATAATGATTCCCACTTTTTAAAATTTTATAAATTTTATCATTAAAAATGTACTTCATTTTTGGATTTGGAATATCTAAATTATCCTAGGGTGATTTTTTGGTATTTTTTTAAAAAATTTAAATTTGTTATGAATAGTGATAATAACTAAATTTTAATTAAAAACTACTTTTATAATCGAAATTATTAAGAGTGATAAATTAAGTATTTGAGTGGTTTAAAATTATATTTAGAATATATTTTTACAATTTAATATAATATGGTTCATTGGACGTAATTTAACATTTAAAACAGACATAAACAATTTTCAATCTTTTGATAGTTATTATTTCATAAAAAACACGCTTTGTGTTTTGACAGCGGGAATTAATTTTAAATTAATTTTTGAGACTTTTGTGTTTTGAATTTAGAAAAATGGATTCCATATTTAGAATTAGAAGGTCCAAATTATGTAAATAGTTAACTTTTATTTTTAGACATTTATAATAATTACTTCGGTAAATATTTTATTTACCATGGTTAAAAGATAAATCTGGTAAATAAGGGTAAAAAATAATATTATAATAATAAGAAATTACCCTAAAACGTGTCCTAACCCAATTTTTTGATACATGTCCGACCATGGGAAACTTTGGGTCTATTTTGTGACCCCATGGATCCACATGTAAGTGATAATGACACATTATATTAAGTTAATGTAAATATAAAAATGACATAAGCATATATCTTTTAGAAAAACAATTTTTACATAGGGTTATATATGTTATATTTTCGACTATAAATATTCATTAGAAATATAAGAATATTTCCAACATAATGGTATTTTATTTATAATTTTTATACGTTGAATAATTAAATTTATTTATGACAGAATAATGATGCAGTACTTTTCTTATCAACGAAAGAATCAAAAAATTAGTATTATAAATGTTATAATAAATATATTTTGAAATTTTTTATGCCATCCACGAATTTTATATGTTAATATGACATGTTAGTATTTCTTAAATAAATTTTTTCGAATTATTAATGTTTCTAGGACTTTATAAAAATCAATTATTAAATATTGTCAAAACTAACAAAAATGGGTTTTTAAAACAAATTTTATATTATTAATTGATATTATATTCCTAAAAATCTAATGTTCTTCCAAATGAATTATATAATTATATTTGTATCATTAATGGACCACTTGGTGGTCTTTTTGAAGTATATCGTATGTTTATTAGCCATAAAATATAAAAATACAAAGTGACATGGTAAATGTCACACTATTTAACTAAGAGTTAAATATAAATGATAAGGTTAATATAGTGACCCAAACATGTCTAAAATATATTGGATGAAATTTTTTTACCCCTCCTCACCTTAGACTTTGAATAATCCACTTTTGAGCCATTAGAAACTGAATATTAATTTATTATACATTAGTATTTTGTGTTTTTCCTAAAGAGCCCCTCCTCCCCCTTATAAAAGGAAACAACTTATAACCAATTATTCATACCTTCAAAGCCTTTTTGGTCTGCCAAAATTGGCCCAAATACCCTCTAAAATATCCTCCCTTAATCGTAGAGGCATTTCTGTAGTCATAAATCCAACCTAAGGATCCCTTTTGATCAAATCAAAAGGAAGAACCCGAAGAAGAGGTAATGTTTTCACCACCCTTTTTCAAGTCCCTTTCTTCTTCAACTTCTTCTTTATTTGTCGTTTCCATTTTAAAAAAACTAATTAAGTATCTTCTATATACTGTGATGTTATTATAAATATGGTACAACCATATTCAGTATTTTATCCATCCTTTGAATGACATGTCATCATACGTGCGTACGTACGGCCTACCATCTCCACGTCGTGGTGTTAATGTTATTCAACATATTATTATTCGGATGGATACAATAAGGATGTGTAATTCATGTAAATAATAAATATAGCATGATAATTATTCCGTATATATGATATACCATCCAATTATATACTATTTTAATATAAAAAAATGATATTTTCGCTCGTGCGTACGTACGGACTACCGTCTCCAGGAACGCGATGGGATTCATTCCCCATCGTATCCATTCAAGTGTAATTATAATTTGATGATTAAAAATAATTTTTAAGGACTTCATATCATTATGGATAAGAATAAGATACAACCTATCCAAAAAAAACTTATGTAACAAAACATATAAAAGAAAATGAGTAAGTTAACACCCAAAACGACGATAATACTAAGATACTATTATCAAAGAAATGTTAAAAGATCATATATTATATCATATTAATGTATATGAATCTTGTATAATTTAATAAAAATTATTTCACCATTATACAGGAGTTTAACCTACCTTCAACCAATGAAATGTACAAGGTAAGGGTTTATTTCACAATCTCTTCATTATCCGAGGTTGTTTATACGTAATTATCTGATGGGACCTCTTTATCATCCACATCCTTGTTTCATAAAAATGTATTTCATCTCATTCTTAATATTTTATAGACTATTGGTTAAAGTCATTTATACCCTTGATGACTTTTTATAAGATGTTTATAAAGGAATCATTCTGTGGTTTTCCAAACAAGTTCTTTTTTAACCTTTTCAACAAAATTAAGTTAAGAATGTCATTTTTTAACTTATACGGTGGGTGCGGCTATTTTACACAATTATAAAATCATCTAAGCTTCCCTTAAAAGCTTATAAGAATATTTTCAAATTAAATGTTTTCTTTTATAATTATGTGACTTTTAAATGATTTAAAAAAATAGATATTTCTCTCAAATAGTTTTGATTTCATCTATGTCAACATCCATTGATAGATTTTAAGCTTATTTGAAGTTGATTTATTATGATAAAAAAATTCCATATTTTATTGAGGGTTTTGTGATATGTTTGACTATGGATGTGTTATTTTTATACCATTCATGGTTTATAGAGAATGTATTGACATTTCGTATATTTGTTTTAATATGAATGTTTATGTTATGTTTAAACCTATTCATATGAGGAATGCATTGGACTTTATAAGTGACAGGTGGAGACCGTTATAGTTCCTTGATGCATCGGTAGGTCTCATGATATAACTAGACGTGGAGTTGGCTGAGGACCTTTCCCAATTTGATTTATGGTTTTGGCCAAGGCCTTAATCATTTTTTGACGTCTTGGCTAAGGCCATAACAAAATGTTTCAGAATGCTCGTCATTATACATTTCCTCATTATGGAAATAATATTGATGGTTCATGTGGTCATTAGACTAGTATAATACCCATGCTTATGTTTTATTATGGCATTATTTTCACATCTCATATTATTTCCATAAAATTATTCTTGTTTATTATTGGTAAAGGCATGTGGTTTCAATTATTTACCATGCTTAATATTTATGTCATTTTCTACTATATTACTTACCCTTACTGAGCGTTTGAGCTCACCCCTTTCTTATGTTTCTTTTTCCCAGGATATGAAGAAGTTAGTTATGAGTGACCTATATGCATAATCTAGGATGCTTGGAAGTTTGTAATGAAATATTTTTTTGTTGTATTTTTCTTCAAGCTGTAATGTTGAACTTATGTATGAATCTTTTTTCCAATAATACTAAAGTGATCAGTCTTTCGAGACATGATTTCCTTGTGATCATGCTAATGTTATGTGATAAGGAACTGACTCTGGGTAACTAGGTTTGGGGAGTTACATTTTTTTTAGAGGATGTTTAGTACAAACCTTGGAAACTAGATTTAGATAAACTCTGATTAGAGCACATATACCTAAGATGGGCATTGAGGATTAGTATAGAAGAAGATACAAAAATTTTGGTATTGTAGAAATTTTGTAGGTTTTCTGAGCAATACATCCCTGTCTGGATATGAGAAGGTAGAGGTGGCTCTATCATAGATGTACCTAGGGGTAAAACCCAAAAACAACGCATTGAGCTAGACTCGAACGGGAACAGGTACACGACAACAGGCCTTGCTGTACTCTTGGTTAAGAAACTCCTGGGGGAGATGATTAGGATAATTATAATTTTCTTTAAAACATATTATGAAGGGTTTATTAGTATATACTTTCTTAAAGAAAACATTTTTATGATTATGGATTATATCCATAAATTTTTCAATTTATTTTTACTATTTTGCAAGTTTGTATTTATGTGTTGTGATTAATAAACTAATATATTGTATTCCATTGTTTAGAAATGGTTCCTAGTGGAAGAAATGGAAATTGTATCAATTCACGCACTCCATATAGGGATTTCCCTACTAATCAAGATAATTATAGTGGAGCTTGTGCTCCAACTGGTGCCTATCAGCTAATCACCATACTGGGACAACTTACTCTGGTTATGAATAATAAACTTACCCGTATGGAGCACCTAGATCCATAGTGTGGAGGATAAATGTTAGATCGCTTCATCAGGCAACAACCACAAACATTGAATGGGGATAAAAATCCCTTAGAATCTTATAAATGGATAAATTCTTTAGAGAAAATATTCCATCCCTTGGGGAGTAGTGAAAGAGAAAACGTAATCATGGCAGTTTACCGCCTCACTGGAGATATTGATCAATGGTGGTCATTGATTCAAAACAGAAAGGAATATGATGAAGTATCAAATATGTAATGGAGGGAGTTCAAAGAGATTTTCTTAGAAAAATACTTTCCTCGTGACCATCAAGAAGATATGGAATGGAAATTCATGAGTCTGAGGAAAAAGGAGGATAAAAATTTCACAACGTATGAGGCTAACTTTATAAGGTTAGCGATGAATGCTGAAAATTATATACATAACCCAATAATTAAGATTCATCATTTCATTAATGGGTTAAAACCATTTCTCAATTGAGCATTATTATCACAATCTTTCTCATCATACAAATATATTGTCTCGTGTGCTATCAAGATAGAAAAGGAATTCTCTAAGTCATATGACTTTAAATCAAAGAAAGAGAAGAAGAGATCTGCTGAACACTCTGGGAAAGGAAATAAAAAAACTGGGAAGAAGGGAAGAATTTAATTTCAACCCTGTGATAATTTCATAAGGAATCACCCTGGTGCATGTCTAAAAGGAAAAAGAGTATGATACAAATGTGGACAGAAAGGCCATCTAGCTGGTGATTGCAAAGGAAATAAAGACGCTACCAATTTTCAATGCTACAATTGTAGAGAGAAGGGGAATTATGAAAATTAATTTCCTAAGAATCAGGGAAACTAACCTCAGAAAAGGCCAAGGGATCAAGGCCAAGCATATTAAATCACTACTGCTGCAGTTGAAGCCCCGAAAGATGTGGTGGTGGGTAATTTAATGATTTCCTCAAGTTTAGAAAATGATTTATTTGATTCTGGATCATCACATTATTTCATATCTTCCCAGTTTTCTAAGAAAATTAGATATTTCTAATTTTATTTAACAAGGGAGTTGTTAGTTAAAACTCCAAAGGAAAGTATCATTGCTATAAAGTTATGTGGATCTGTTCCCATTACGGAATATAAATTTTATTTATCTGCTGATCTCATCGTCATACCCATGACTGAATTTTTTATAATCCACAGTTTGGATTGGATTTTGGACCATGATGAAAGAATTTATTGTAAGAATAAGGAGGTTACGATTTTTGATGATGATGATAAAGAACACCTTATCTTTAGAGCAGAATCTTCACCACCTGATTCTTATCTAGATCCACCCTCTACAGCACAACTAAATTAAATTATCGGGGAGGAAGAGAATGAAATAACTATGGGTGAGTAAAGGAATGTTCAAATAGATTATGTACTTATTGTGATATAATATGTTTATGTGTTTCTCGAAGATTTTCTTGGACATCCACTAGAACATGAAATTGAGTTTTCCATTGAATTAATTATTGGTTCATGGCCTATATCGAAGACCCCTTATAGAACGGCCACATTGGAATTAGTTGAACTAAATATAAAACTAAATGAATTGAGTAATAAGGGATTTATTTTCCCTAGTTTTTCTCCTTAGGGAGACCCAATCCTTTTTTTTGAATAAATATTGATCTATAAGGTTATGTATCAACTACAAGGAAATCAATTCTATAACAATAAAAAACAAGTATCCCCTACCACGCATTGATGATTTATTTGACAAAATACATTGATCTCAACAATTTTCAATGATTGACCTTCGATCTGGATACCATCAGCTGTGTGTAAAGAAGGACGACATTCTGAAGACTGCATTTCGAACCAGTCACGGTAATTACGAGTTTACAGTAATGCCTTTTGGATTTACTAAGTCAACCTTTGTATTCATGGTTCTAATGAACAAGGTTTTCAAGAAATAACTTGATGACTTTGTAGTGGTATTTATTGACGATATCTTGGTATACTCTAAAAGCTACGAAGATCATGAAAATCACTTGTGCATTATCCTGAAGACTCTGAGAATACATGAATTATATGGGAAGTTTAGCATATGTTAATTCTAGATTCAGGAGATTTTTTCCTTGCCCATATTGTCTCTAAGGATGGAATCTCCATTGATCCTTCCAAGACCAATGAAATCCAATAATGGACATCACTGACGAGTATAACTAAGGTACACAGTTTTATTGGTTTAGTAGGATATTATTGACGTTTCGTCCAAAATTTCGCCCAATTGGATAACCCATTAACAAAGCTCACACATAAAGGGGATAAATTTGTTTAGACAAAAGAGTGTGAAGAATGTTTGAAGAACTAAAGATAATATTTTTCAATGCTCCTATATTGACTCTATCATCGGGGAATGATGGGTTAGTTATTTATAGTGATGCATCGAAGAAAGTACTTTGTTGTGTCCTTATGCAGTATGATATAGTTATTGCCTATGCATCATGACAACTGAGAATTCATGTGCAAAACTATCCTACTCATGATCTAGAGTTAGCTCCTGTGATATTTTGTTTGATTATATGGATACATTATCTCTATGGTGAAAAATGTGAGATTTATACTGATCACAAGAGTTGGAAGTATATTTTATCACATAAATAACTCAACATGAGGCAAATGAGATGGCTTGAACTACTCAAGGATTATTATTGCACGATACACTACCACCCGTGGAAGGAAAATAAGGTGGGAGATGCTTTGATTAGAAAGGATCATGGAGTTTTGAACAATATGAGATTTGAAAAGGATCCTATATACATAGATCTAGTAAAGATAGATATGGTCATCACCATGGAAGGTGAAACATCAATGATTTTTCAAATGGTTTCCAAACCATATTTACTAGAAAAGATAAAGAGTTCTCAGACGGATGATGAAGAGTTTCAAAAGAAGATTAATGATGTGAATGATGGGAGATTGAGTGAATTTGTGTATAAAGATTGAATTTTGAAATTTGGGAAGAGACTTTGTGTTCCCAATATACCTGATCTAAAAAGAGAATTGTTGGATGATGCTCATAGTTCTAATTTCTCTATACATCCTAAGATCCCAAAAATGTATAGATATTTGAAGGAACATTTTTGGTGGGATAACCTGAAGAGGGATATTGCTGAATTTTTGTCAAGATGTGTGGTTTGTCAACAAGTGAATGCTGGAAGGTAATAGCCTGGGGTGTATTGCAACCTCTTCCCATACTTGAGTGGAAATGGGATAATATCACGATGGACTTTGTCATGGGACAACCAAAGACTCCTAGAAGGAATGATGCAATATGGGCCATTGTTGGTCTCCTTACTAATTCATCACATTTTCTTTCTATAAGGGAATATTTACCACTTGAACGTCTATAAAGACTATATATTAATGAAGTTGTGAGGATTAATAGAGTACAACTATCAACTTTTTCGGATCGTGATCCCAGTTTTACATCGAGATTCTGGAAAAGTCTTCAGAAAGTCCTGTATATTGAACTCTGTTTGAGCACCGCCTACCACCCCCAAACTGATGGACAATCAGAACAGACGATTAAAGCCTTAGAAGGCATTTTGAGATCTTTCTCACTTCACATTCAGGGTATGTGGGATCAATATTTCCCTCCAGTGGAATTTTCCTATAACAACAACTTTTAGTGAAGTATTCAGATGGCACCATATTAAGTGTTATACAAAAAGAGATGTCACACACCAACCTGTTGGGATGACGTTAGTGAGAGAAAACTCGTAGGCCCAGAACTGGTGGTGGAAACTATGGAAAAGGTGAAGGTAATCCAAAACCACATCGAAGTAGCTCAATGTAGGCAGAAGAGCTATGCCTATAATAGAATGATAGATTTGGAATTTCAGGTAGGAGATAATTTTTTCATGAAGGTATCTCCATAGAAGGGAGTTTTACATTTTGGTAAGAATTTTAAATTGAGTCCCAGGTACATCATACATTTCGAAATTCTAGAACAAATTGGGGTTGTTGCTTACCGTTTGGAAATGCCACCATGTCTCTACAAAGATCACGATGTGTTCCACGTATCACTATTGTGAAATACATGGCAGAACCAACTCATGTAATCGCTTATGAGGAAGTAGAACTGGAACCCGATCTGTATTATTGCGAAGAGCCCTTCAGGACTCATTATACAAGAGAACAAGTTCCAAGAAACCAAATGACTCGTCTTGTAAAAGTTCTATGGAGAAACCATATGATGGAAGAGGAAACGTGGGAACATGAGGAACTTATGATGAATAACCACCCAAGTCTTTTCATGTGGTAGTATTCTAGAAATTTAGAGGAAAAAATTATTTAACGGAGGGGAGATTATAACACCCCAAGCTTCCATGGTTTGCTTCTCATTAAATAATACGGTAGTGTTTGTTGTATTCAACTTCGAGTTCTAACACACACCACTACAAATCAAACTAGTCATTGTGAATAGTAATACCCATATTTTGAAATTCAACACATTTTTTCTTTCAAAATGGACTTCGTTTTGGGATTCAAAATATTGAAATTATCTTAGGGTGAATTTTTGGTATTTTTCTAAAAACTTTCAATTTTTGATGAATACTGAAAATCACTAAATATTAATTAAAAACATCCTTTTTAATCGAAATAATTAATATGGAAAATTTATGAATTTGAGTGGTTTTAAAGTATATTTATAATATATTTTAACCATTTAATACAATTTTGGTAATTGGACGTAATTTCACATTTAAATCGGACATAAACAATTGTCAATCTTTTGATAGTTATTATTTTTTTAAAACATGCTTTTTGTTTTGACAGCAAGAATTAGTTTTAAATTAATTTCTGCCACTTCTGTGTTTTAAATTTCAAAAAAATGGATTCCATATTTAAAATCAGGAGTTCCAAATTGTTTAAATAGGTAACTTTTATTTTTAGACATTTTGAATAATTACTTTGGTAAATATGTTATTTACCATTGTTAAAGGGTAAATCCGGTAAAGAAGGGTAAAAACAAATATTATAACAATAATAAATTAACCTAAAACGTGTCCTACCCCTATTGGATGATACATTTCCAACCATTTAATCTTTGGGCCGATTTTGGGACCCGAGGGATCCACTTTTAATTGATAATGACATTTTATATTAATTAAGTTAAAGTAAATATAAATATGACATAAGCATATATCTTTTATCAAAACAATTTTTACATAGGGTTATATATGCTAACGTTTTGACTATAAATATTCATTAGAAAGATAAAAAATATTAACATCATAATGGTATTTTATTTATAATTTTTATACATTGAATAATAAAATTTATTTATGACACAATAATGATGCATCATTTTTCTTATTAATGAATGAATAAAATAATTAGTATTATAAATGTTAAAATAAATATTATTTGAAATTTGTAATGCCATCCACGAATTTTATTAGTTAATATGACATTTTAGTACTACTTAAATGAATTTTCTTTGAATTAATAAAGTTTTTAATACTTTAACAGAAGTCAATTATTAAATATTGTCAAAATTGACATAAATGAGTTTTTAAAACAAATATTATATTATTAATTGGTATTCTCTTCCTAAAAATATATGGTTATGAGGAAGGACTTATATAATGATAGCTGTATCATTAATGGACCACTTGGGGGTCTCTTGAAAGTATATAGTATGTTTATTAACCATATAATATAAAAATACAAAGTGACATGGAAAATGTCAATCTATATAACAAAAAGTTAAATATAAATGATAAGGTTAATATAGTGACCCAAACCATTATAAAATCAATTTTATGAAAGTATTTCGACACATAACTACCTTATACTTTGAATAATACACTTTGGTGACATTAGAAACCGAAAATGAATATATTATAAATTAATACTTTATGTTTTCCCTAAAGTGCCCCCCCCCCCTATAAAAGGACACCACTTCTAACCAATTCTTCAAAACATAAAAGCCTTTTGGTTCGGCCAAACTCTTCCAAAATACCCTCTCAACTATCCTCCCTTAATACTAGAGTCCTTCCTTTATTCAGAAATCCAACCTAAGGATCCCTTTTGATCAAATCAAAAGGAAGAACCCGAAGAAGTGGTAATGTTTTCACTACCCTTTTACAAGTTCCTTTCTTCATCAAATTCTGATTTCTTTGTTGTTTCCATTATAAAATAATAACCCCAGTATCTTCTATATACTGTTATGTTATTATAAATATGTTACAACCATATTCAGTATTCTATCCATCCTTTGAATGTCATGTCACCATATGTGCGTACGTATAACCTACTGTCTCCACGTCATGGTGTAATTGTTATTCAATACATTATTATTTGGATGGGTATAATAATGATGTTTAATTCATGTAAGTAATAAATATAAAATTATAATGATTCTTTATATATTATATAATATCCAATTATATATTATTTTAATATCAAAAGAATGATATTGTCGCTTGTGGGGAGGTACGGACTACTGTCTCCACGAATGCGATGAGATTCATTCCGCATCATATCCATTCAAGTCTAATTCTAATTTGATGATTAAAAATAATGTTTAAGGATTTTATATCATTCTGTATATGAATAAGATAAAACCTATCCATAAAAAACGGATTATGTAACAAAACATATAAAAGAAAATGAGTAAGTTAACACCCGAAACGACGATAACACTAGGATATTATTAACAAAGAAATTTTAAAATATCATATATGATATCATATTAATGTATATGATTCTTGTATAATTTAATAAAAATTATTTCACCATTATACAGGAGGTTAACCTACCCTCAACCAAGGAAAAGTACAAGGTAAGGGTTTATTTCACAATCTCTTCATTATCCGAGGTTGTTTATACGTAATTATCTACTGGGACCTCTTTATCATCAACATCCATGTTTCTTAAAAATGAATTTATAATCATTATTAATATTTTATATACTGCGGTTTAAAGTAATTTATACCCTTGTTGAGTTTTTAAAAGATTTTTATAAAGTAATCTTTCCTTCATTTTCCAAACAAGGTCCTTTTTAACCTTTTCGACAAAATTAAGGTAAGAATGTCATTTTTTAACTTATACAGTGGATGCATCTTTTTTCCACCTCTATAAAATAGTCTAAGAATACCTTACAAGATTATAAGAATATTTTAAAATTAAATGTTTTCTTTTATAATTATGTGAATTTTAAATGATTTAAAAAAAGATATATTTCTCTCAAATTGTTTTGATTTCATCTATGTCAACATCCTTTGATGGATTTTAAGCTTATTTGAAGTTAATTTATTATGATACAAAACATCCATATTGTATTGAAGGTTTATTGATGTGTTTGAATGTGGATGTGTTATTTTTATACCATTCATGGTTTATGGATAAAGTATTGACATTTCGTATGCTAGTTTTAATACGAATTCTTATGTTATGTTTAAACCTATTCATGTGAGGAATGAATTGAACTTAATAAGTGATGGGTGCAGCCCGCTATAGCTCCTCGATGAATTGGTAGGTCTCATGATAAATCTATATGTGTAATTTTCTGAGGCCCTTTCCCAATTTAATTTATGGTTTTGGCCTAGGCCTTAATAATGTTTAGACGTCTTGGCCGAGGCCTTGACCAAATGTTTCCGAATGTCCGACATTATACATTCCCTTATTATGGAAATAATATTGATGGTTCATGTGTTCATTCGACTAGTAGAATACCCATTATTATGATTTATTATGGAATTATTTACTCAACTCATATTCTTTCTAGAAAAGTATTCTTCTTTGTTATTGGTAAAGGCATGTGGTTTCAATTATTTACGATGATTAATATTTATGACATTTTCCGCTGTATTACTTAACATTAATGAGCGTTTGAGCTCACCCCTTTCTTATGTTTCATTTTCCCAAGATATTAATAAGTTATTTATGAGTGACATGTAGGCATAATCTTGGAGGCTTGGATGTTTCTAATGAAATATATTTTTGTTTTATTTCTCTTCAAGCTGTAAAGTTGAACTTATGTATGAATATTATTTCCAATAATACTAATCTGATTGGTCTTTCAATACATGATTTCCTTGGGATCATGCCAATGTTATGTCATAATGAACCTACTCTGGGTAACTAGGGTTGGGGCATTACACATATCATTCTACTCAGTAACTATAACTTTTGAATGGATCATTTGATGCATTAGATGTTGAGGAAAATTATCCAAATACTAAATTAAAAGTTAATCAATATAAAATAATTAGATCCTATCACTCCAAATATCAATATAATAAAATTTAATTACATGAAAATGATTTTTTTATGAATTATCAAGGCTTCCTGAAGCCTACAAGAAATCTTCAGATATTGAAAATACAATAGTAGGTTCACCAAAAGTAGTGGAATAAAAAATTATATTATTAGATTTTGATGATCCTCAAAAATAGATGAGATGATAATCTAGATTCATTCTATTATTCTATAGGTATAGTGTGGATAAAAATTTCCTATATCTAATGGATCTGAGGATCCTAAATTCTGAGTAGATACAGTGATGTTTGGTGACTCAACATAGTAAGATTCTTCCATGGATAATAGGCGAACCAATTATTTTTCAATGTAACATGTAGTATAGTTTAATTACTATGAGGAAATCAGTCACTAGATATTAAATGTTTTCCCTATTTGAAGGTTGTGGATGGAGAAAAAAATATATAATTTAGGCATTCCATTGAAATTATTCCAAAAGATTTATTGAATTAATTAATAAAAACTTTTTTCAATGGATTTCAAGCCCACAATCTTCTATATGGAACTGAGTCTTGTTTCCTATAATGAGATGCCCACGGAGTAGATGGATTTCAAGACTACTTTTCACCATAGACATTTGAAGGAGGATTTGTAAATGAATCTTCCAGAGGTTATTGAATTCCATCAAAGGATGATCCTCTTTCTTATTTGAAGTGAAACATTTATGAATTGATGAAGGAACTTCATTTATATAAATAGACGAATGACATTTTCATGATGAAGAAATTCTTCACATGATGTGAATCCAATCGTTATTGTTACTAGATGATTCTGGATGATGGGACATAAATCATACATCTACTCTATATGGATTACACATTTTTTTTTATCACAGAGTTAACAGATTTAGGAGGTGAAGTTTAATTTTTCAAATGAATTAGAAATGAAGGATCGTCATTAAGGTAAGAAATATTTTGAATAATAATAGATAGTGGTAGAAAATATAGTAATCTCATTTTATCCTGAAATAATACATCTAAAATATCATTGTCAAATTATAGATTCCCATATGTAATCTTATATCAACCCTCATAGTCAGAAAAATGAATTTATCTAATTCACATACACTGTCATTTGAAAAATATAAATTTCACATAGAGAGTGTACTATATGAATCAGTTTTTTGATCATAATGGATTATAACATTTTTATGTTTCCAAACATGAACATTATAGTGGGATTAGTATTTTAATTTATTTCAAAATCTAGAAAAGAAAATAAAGATACTACGAATTGGGTCATTTGAAATATAAAAGGATCATAGGTTATGGAACCTGCTTTTTGGGATGATGATTCAGGGTATGGATTCGTAGATTATTATTTTCCTAGTGATTCAAATATACTAAAATGGAATATGAGGCTTCGTATTTAGGTTTGATGGAACTAAATGTTCATGAAAATCATAGATAAATCATGTGGTTACCTTTTTATAATTGAATAAGAATAAATATCATCTATGCAAGACATAATGGAGTGATTATAGTTATAGTACATGGTGGTGTATCATAAAAGGTCACCAAAATTGGGAGTGTAATTCTATGATTACTAGAGTGTAATTCACCTTCACGGAAATAAATTGTTTCATGTATCAATGAAACACAGTCGCATAAAATTCAAAATCATCTGCAATTTGTTGAAAGATAAAATTTCATAATTTCAAATGATCAATGGGAAAAATATTATAGATTATAACATTAAGTCTATAGTCCTAAAATGTATGAGGAAACACTCTCCCTCAAAATAACATTGGTGAATGGAATTTTATGGAGAATAATTCCTTTATATAGAGAAGAGGAAGAATATTTTCCTAAATATTTATAGATCCCTTGAATATTACCTGAAAAAGTATTCAATATGGATAATTTTCATATTTTGAAGACATTTATGAAAAATATATTCATCTAATAATAATACAGAACAACATAAGTACATTTAATATTTTTCATGGTGAGTAACATCATCAACTCACATATTCCATATGATCAAATTTGGCATACATTAGACAATATTATACACTTGTGTAGATTTACTCAATATTTGTTATGTATAGTTTATCACATAAGTTATTTTAGGTGGAGTTGTATTTAGTTGAATGATGAGGTTAATGGATGAATGACAAGATTTATCAGTTGGTTGTTCAACCATTTTTACTTGTTCTGAACATCAATTCAATCAGGGTGGAAATAGAAGATTATGAATGATTGAAATTCATCAAAAAGTAATTATAAATTTTATTTTTTTATAATTAAATATTCATTACTTATATTTATTGCCATCCTTATACATCCATTGAAATTAATGATATCAGTGTTTAGTCATAGAAATAGGATAATATTATAAACTATGTTGTCTTATGTTTCCACTTTAATTTTCTTGGTTACTCACTTTTACATTAAAACTGGTCTGTGTGCATATTTTTAGATATTGTTTAATATTTCTAACTTAGTTCTTCGAGTAGAGTGTATTTGCCATTAATTTATTAATACAACTAGATCAGGGGGTTGTTCGGGTGATTCAAATTTCATAGTACAGAGTCTCTAGTGGTGTGATATATTGATGGATTGAAGACGTATCTTCCATTAGTTTCATATTTTGGTCCTCTACCTACAAATTTACATTTATATAAACCAACCATAAATCCCATAAGAGCATATCACATTGTCCTCAATGGTGATAGCACAAATAAATTGGTGTTTTTTATTTATAATAATATACCATTGTGAAATTCATGGTAATTTGGTCAAAAGTTCATTCCAATAATATTTCATTGAAAATGTAATATTTTAGAATTATATTTCATGAATTTAATTAGGAAAATGTTTTTTGTATAAAATAATTTATTTTTGATTAAAAAAATTATTTTCCTTAGAAGAATTTTTAAATATTGAATGTCTCTAATAAATCAATGGTGGTTATGAGTTGATTATTAAAAAATATTTTTAAAAAAATATTTAATTTTAGATAAAAATTTAATAACATCCCATGTTTCATGAATCATTTAATTTCCCAATAATTCATTTAATCCCATTGACCTAAATGAACTGTGTTTTAGAAAGTTTGAGAAGATCAAGGAATGTGTTTTGTGGAATAATGATCATGTATTTATAAAAAATAAATATTGAATAAGATTATTTAAATAGTTTTCTCAAATTATATCAAGAATTGAATTTGAACACCAAATATGTTTTTGAATTAAGTGATTAAATTAATTTGAATAATATTAATAATAATAAATATACATTCCTTATAATTATAATTATTTTGGATAATTGAATATTATTTGAGTTAATTTTTATTTATTTCACTTGAAATTTGAAGAATTTATTTTTGATATTCAATATTACTTCCTCTACAATTATAGAAACATTAATATATGTTTATATAATTTTCTTATTAAGTGGTAAATATGGGATTGTGGTGTCCCTATTTATATAGAATATTGTCTCATTGATTATCATTGTTCTACTTCTCTTATAATAGTTTGATCATTTTGGTAAGTTATATAATTATTAATTTTGATTATTTAATAGTTATTTCATTGATTTAATTTTTTACAAATATTCCCAACGAAATATAATTATATATTATACCCACATGAACTCATGTAGGATTTACAATAATGAAATGAATGATTTTTTGAGGACGAAGGGTTTGGCTACTAGTGAAGGTTTGTCCCAAGATGAGGGTGATACTTTTTACAAACCACATTTCTATCAATAGAATCCCCCTTATAATTATATAAATTCATCATATTTTATAACATGGTAATTTATGAAGAACACAAACCACATGTCAAAACCAACAAAATATTATTATATTCATTTGAAAATTACATTTTGATATTAAATAGATCATATGAATTTAAATTTTACAGTGTGGAAAAAAAATAAGGATATTCTGATATAAAAATTCTAATTTAATCGATCCCTTGAAATGGTTTCACTCTCAAAGAACACTACCAAAATCAACTGAAGTATCAATATTTAAATATTCATTTTCAAAATAGAAAATCATTAAATATAATTTAGATAAAGATATATTTTAATTAAATGTTTCATAGATATAAAATGTAATAAACCCATATAACCATTTTAAATTTGATTTTTATAATAGTAATCTTACCATTGGATAGTAAGCAGACCATTATGAATAGTAAACTTTTTATTAAACTAGTAACCTCACCTATTTATTTTAAAAATAATATTTAGCTCCCTTATAAATTTATAATATAGAAAATTTGTATCTGTATAAAAATAAGTAAATGTTTCGAAGATTATAAAAATGTTTTTTTAATTTTTGAAAAATATATATGTTTCAATTATATATTTTTAATAAATTTAAATATATTAACTAAAATTTATTTTTCAAAATATTATTTAAAATATTATTTATTTATTATAATGTTAATTTAATTTTACGTGACCAAACATAATTTTTCGATGGGTCAAAAAATTGATCATATTTTTAAAATAAGCATTTTTCTAATAAATATGACATTATTTAAAAAATAAGTCTATAAAAGTTGGAAATAAAATTCTCAAAATTTATTTTATTTTTTAGAATCTAAACAAACAAAATCGAATGGGTGAATTTGTAGTATTTTTCCAAAATTATAGAATTTCTTTTTGAATAGTGCAATTACGATAAAATAAAATAATTACATTATAATAGAAATACATCAATAATGATTAATTAATGATGTAACTAACAAATAGTTTGATCTCACATTAATTTATTTATCTATAAAGTCATCTTTATCAAAACTATAATATAATTTCACTAAAAAACTAATGAATATTATACTAAAAAATCTCCTCTTTTCAACGTAACAATGGAACCCCTCACCTAATGTTCTTCTCACCCCTTCTAAGATTTTGTTAATTTAAAATTCAATATAATCATATTCAAAAATAATCAAATCCATTTCTCAATGATTATTCTCTCATGAAATGACCAATCAATGTTTCCTTATGGGGAATCCAGAGAGGATACATCCAAAGGTTCTGGTTATACCCTCAACCGAGCATTTTTTTTCTCTTCCTCATCATCATCCAAAAAAATTCCTTCAAACATGACATAATGAAAAAATATTCATATATTAAATATAAAATTAATTTGAAAATATAATATCCATCATCCGGATTCTTCTTATTTTGTTCTCAATTTAAATCGTTGTTCAGAAAATGGCTACTTGATCACCTCAATGTACAATGTAATTAATTTTCCCTCACATCATTCTTATATGGTTATAAAAATTAACACTGAATATTAAATTTATTATTATTACATTATTTCTTATTTCATGTTCTAAAAGGTACTAATAATATTTTAATTCAATAAAATTAATCTGGTACATGGTGTTATGTAAAACTACTAAAATAGTAAAACTCTATGATGATAGAATTTGTAGTAACTGATTCATAATTATATTGATCCACATAAAGATATTTGGGAACATTTATATATATTTATTTTCATTAATATCATTTCATTTCGTCTATAGTAGTATTCCCATTTGACAATTACTTCAAAACTTGTCCCCAAATTAGTCTGACATTGGATCCATTAAATGAATTACCATGGAATAGTAGAAACAGATATGATATCTCAATTAAATGTATCTAAAATAAAATAGAATATTCAAAATAAATCAAATTTTCCAATATAATTATCTCAATAATTTATATAATAAATTTTATTTTTTTATTCATGATGTTAAGTTTAGGTGTAAACTGATTCTTGACATAAGTTAATGGACTCTATAAACAACCCTATTTTTGTGCAGTGATTCCTCTTTATTTAGGTTTCTTTATCTCTTTGTTATTATAATTTACTTATTCTGTAATCTATATATTTTTTCTAAACATATATTCCTAGTGTAATTCACCATTACTTTATGTGTATATATATTTCTGAAGTTTACCTTCTAAATTTCAATCATAATCAGAGTTGGTTAGTGTGAACTTCCCTTTTTCATGCCTAACAAAAATTTACATTCCATGATTTAGTTTATAACATTACAAGGTTTATAAATAAATTATAATATTATTCAAAAACATTTTAGTTAATTTAACCATATTATAATTCCCTTAACATCTTTAATGATTCTTACCCTTTTCATAAAATCTTACTTAAAAGGGAGATTTATAAAATTATTTCTCCACTCATATATATGACTTCAATGCAATTGGTCATAAATTGAAAGAAATATTTTTATTTTTTATCTAGTAAATTTCCATAAATGATATAAAAACTTATATCTAGGAATTCATACCGATATGATATTTTTCTGGGTTATAAGACAATACTATGTAACACATTTCCTTTCAAGGGGATTATCTGATGCTTATGACATATGTATAATTTTATTATATATAACACATATGATTACAAATATTATGGGGGATTCTCCAAAAAAATAACATTGTTTCATTATTTATAGTTTATGCTTCGAGATAGGATGTCTATGGGAGTAGAGTGTAAATAAATTCGATGATGGTACTCTCTCCACTCACAATGTTGACCATGAGGTTAACATTGAGTTACACATATATCATGCTATATTTTATTTCCAAAGTATAATGATTTCAATACCTTAGGATTAATACATTCTAATTTTATACCTCTATCTTAAAATTATTATACATTTCTTCTTCTGATAAGGAATTTGAAACATTTTTTGTGCTTTATATTCATGTCTAGTCCCTTACTGATATTTTTACCTCACTCATTTTGTTGATGTATTTCCAAGGTTATCTTAGGTAGATTTTTGATATCTATACTAATAAGGAGTTCATTATGGAAAAATAAAAAATATAGTTTTTTTACTCTCAATTTGATTCATTATGAACCTATAAATCCAAATACATGTGGATTATAAATCCTTGGGTTTTGTTTTATGGATATCAACATTTGAAATAATTTATTGATATATGTAAGATACATGGGTCACTCTATTATGTATCAAAGCTTACTAAATTATTTAATGGGTAATAATGTAAATATGGATTGTTGATAACACTTTGGAAAAGTATATGTATAGGAGGGAAACACGTTATTTTGGTTAGGTATATAGTTAGTATATTACGAGAGATGAAATCTCTAATGGATAATAAAAGTCGATGTGGATATGATAGAATCATTTCAAGGGGTAATATAACTAAAATGGTTTTAAATATATTCTCTATACCAATACATGGCACCTGAAGAATATGTTGGGTTTCACACCTAGATTAAATCTTCTATGGGATATGCTTTTTAAAATTCAGAAAGTATTTTTAAATTATTATAATTGACCTGAATAGATTGTTAGGTAAGAATCCAAAATAGGCAAATAACCATGCATAACCTATATTTAAACCCAAATGAAAATAATTTATGATATACATTTAATTTATAAGTTATTCCTTCTCTATTAATAGTTTATCTTTTTATATTTTTATTGGTTTGCATATTCCTAATCAATTGTTTATTCTGGATATATTTAAAGACTATAAATATAACCAATTGGTGATTGGTGGACTTTTAATCCAGTCATGGAAATCTAATATAAATTTTGATTGCAAATCAATATATTCTTTCATATCATTCAACTTTAGTGGAACTATCCAATAACCACCTAAATATATAATTGTTGAGATATATCAGATAATGTAAAATGGTTAAATTATTACACCTCAAGTATACGACTCCTCCAAATTAAATATGTGTGGGATGAATCTCCCTTCTAACCTTTTAAAACATTATTTTCTATAATATGATTCGTTTTTTCCAAGGATTACATATCCCTGCACTAATCAATCATCAAATTTCCGGAGTGGTGGATAACTCTAAACCACACAATTCATCATATAATTCAATACAATTATAAGAAGGTGGACAAATATTTTTTGAATTATTCATTTACAGAATGAATGTTATGCCATTATGAGTTACAAAATCATGATTCAATGGTGATACAAAGGAGATAATAATACTTGAAAACATTCCCATAGTGATGTATTATAATGATGTATTACCGAAATATTTTTATTATCATTCTTCTAACATGGATTTTGAGCTCCAAATTGAACTTTTCATACATATATTACTGTATCCAATACCACTTACTATATAGACACCATAAAATCGCAATAACCTAAGATTAATATGTAAGAATATATTGGGAAGGTTTTCATATACTCATGCTTAAAAAATAGTCATGTTGGAAATCTTCCTCAAATATTTTTTGGGTCCTTGTGCCTCTACACCAATTAATATGAGCCCAATATGATCAAGATAAATAACAAGTATACCCTTACCTTGATTGATGAGTTATTGAATTAGCATTTTTAGGACAAATAAATCACTAAGGATGACATTTGAATATGATATAACCTATCAAATATGGGGATGGAAGATATTATTGAGAAAAAAATTAATTCATTGTTCTAGAAAGATAAACTCATATTAATTCTATTTAGACCCAATAATAGTTCATCAATATTCATCGACAAAACTTATTAATTTTTAAGATATACCTCAAAAAACATGTTTCACAATTTGTTGATAATATTAGGGTATTCTCAAAAATCATAGAGGATCATGTGCATCATTTAAATATTACACTATGTAATTTCCAAAAGGATAATCTATATGAAAATTATAGAAAATTTGATTTCTAGATGGAGAAATTGACTTTGTGACATATTAACGCAATTAATGTGATATCTATTGACCATTCTATGAAAAATAAGATTAAAGAGTTATCCATAACAATATGTATAACGTAGATGTATATTTTCCTTAGACTCATTGGGTACTATTAGTGATTTGTGAGGAACTTATCGTGATTATCGAAGATTTTGAATAAGATAATCTATAAGGGAGTTATGTTTTAATGGATAAATTAACAACAAGATAACATAATGGAGTTAAAAGTCAGGATAATCATTTCCCATTCCCCATAATTCCCTCATGTTGGGAGATATTAAACGTGTATATCGATGATTAAAAATAATTATTCGGTTATGCACGGAGGAAATATAATTATGTGATACCATCTATTTAATGTAGTAGAATGTTCATGAGATGAAATATCCAACATGTGATCTGAATCCAAATAAAGTAATATTTTCATTAAATATATATAAATATTAAATACATTGGGAGAATTGTCGAATATATACAGATAATAAGCACATATAAAATATATTTATAGTTAATAAGATTAATAAGAACCATCAAATATTTTTAGAGATGATCAAGGATTATATCCAATCAATAAAAAACCATAATGGGTAGGAAACTAAAGCTGCCGAAACACTAAGGCGAAATGAAACTGATTCATTATCCATGAGGAGTATTATGATATAATCAATCATCTTATACATTTAATAGATGTATATGTCAATCATAAAGTTCGAAATATCATTATTCTTATCTCAATTGATTTCTCTACCAACCCTTCTAAAGATAATTAAATATTGTCGTCAGGATGATGTGGAAATAGAAAAAAAGAAGAAGATATAAGAAAAGGGAAATACTTAGAGGTCAGAACTGATGAATAATAAGTCCATATACTTGGGTAATCACATAGTATATCATTAAATCCTAGTATAGAGATGATTATGTTGAATGCTTCACATATCTCAACATTTTCCATCCACCTAGGGATCACCAAAATATATAATGATCTTTCGGAACACTATTTGTGGGACAACATAAATAATGAGATCACATAATTTAGATATCATATATCACTATGGTAATACAGAAGGGAAAAAGTCCAAGAGGATTATGTAACAATTACCCATAATAACATTGAAATGAGGGAACATCACTATAGATTTTTATACATGTTGTGTGAATACATCCAAATGGAATATTTTCAAATTGGTTTGGTGGGATGACATAAAAATACTAATCACTTTATTTATATCCCATAGGAAATATCACTTGATGAAATTATAGGTATATCCATCATGGCTATGGGGGGGCTTCATGAAACATCGATATAATTATATATTATCATTATTAATGGTTTCACTACATGTTATAGAATGTTATACAATATGATCTAAATACTATGTTGAATATCATCATGGATCATCTCCCACAAAATTATAGAAAAACTATTGGAGCTATCCCAATAATTTATGAAATGTCGAGAGAATTTTTTATCAATATAAAAAGAGTATTTGATCCATTTATTCCTATGGTTGAGTTCTCATACGCCAATAGATTCCACTCTATATGTAAAGACCTAGAAATTTCAAGGAAATGTTTTTCTTAAATTCGTCAAATTATTTTGATCTGAAGTTTCTAACGGTGCCTGATTGCGAGGAGTGGTGTGCCCGGAATCAATTTATGATGTTTTTTTCAGGTACGTTCGGTAAACGTACATTTGAGTTTTTCTATCATTTGAACTGGTGCTCAGGATTGAAATCTGAGGACACCAACGAACTCGCATAGCCTTTATTCTCATAAGGGGATCATTACGGCAGTTGCGTTTGGTTGGGAGTCGAAGTTATTTATTGGAGATTCACAATAAATTAAATAAATTTTTGTGTTACACAATTTATTTAGTTGGTTTTTATTATCATCAAAGGGAGGTTGATGGTGGGGCCCACCCCCACATAACCTCCCATGGGAGGATAATTTGTGTGGGGCTCACACGAAAATCAACTCTTCAACTCCCCCTTAAACACCTTAGAACCCCCCATTGATGAGCGTTAAAACTTTCTCTGTCATTTATTGAGCCAATACCACTAATTAATTAATTGAGCTTCACAGTTAATTAAATATTTTTGTCTCATGAATTAATTTGAAATATTTTGTAATTCATGGAAGTATTATAATTTTGAGGAGCCTGTTATTATATCATTTTCCTTGGAAAATTTTCTGTGGAACGGATTTGGGAGAATTGACCCTTTTTAGCGAAGAACACGAGGAACTCGATCATCTCCCACCAATTATTCAACCGGGGAGAGAAATAAGGTGATTCCACAAAGAATTCTACCTACATTACTCTTCCTCCGATGTTGACGGAACAACACCATCATCGGCGATGCCGATTTCGGCAACAACGACAACTCACATTGAATCAAGGTAGGGGTTATGATCAATTTTTATATGAATAAAATTGTACCTCATTCTTCATTGAAAATCATGGATTGTCTTCGGCCTATTGTTATTGCCTAACTCGGAGGGTGCGGGCCGAACGAACACGGCCCGAGGGCCCTCCGTTGGTTCTTGAATATTTTGGAGGCGGCGACCAGAGACGGTGGAATCCATAAGTGATAGTGACCGGAAGCAGTGACTATACACCGGCTGCATGGATGAAATCGCGGCCCGTGGTATGGGTTGCTCGCATGAAGCAAACTAGCCAGATATAGTTGGGCAGGCTGGAGGACCATGACACCTCCTTGGTACCGTGCTACCTGAAGACCATGGCCAATTGTGCGGGCCTCTTTCCAGACAAACCGGCTGGCTAAAACCGGCCAGGTAGAGGACCGGGGCACCCCTTAGCATCATGTGACAGAGTAACGGTGGCCCGCGCTGGGCGGACCGCTTCGGCTGGAGAACTTACAGTCCATCTTCCGGCCAGGAGAAAGAAACCGCGGAACCTGCAGGTGCCATTTTAAAGGACAGTAGCCCACTGTGCATGCCGCTCGCACCGAAAAAACTGGTCAGCTTTGGCCGGCCTGGCAGGAGAGCTGGCACCGCCATTACAAGAAGCCAGGGGGCTTCACCCCATCCCCCCCCCCCCCCCCCCCGCTCTGCTCGGCTAGCTGGTCATGCCACAGTCAGCCGCTAGTCCAGGCCGCCTACCGTGCGGGTCGGGCTGCCCTCGCGTGGGTCGGGCCGGGCCGCACTCCACCGGGCCAGGCCGACCCTCCAAACAGGGTTGGGCTGACCCGCCGACCCACTAGGCTTGGCAGGCCGGTCCCATTTCACTTAAACGTGAATAACATCTAGACCGCGCATCCTATCAACGCACCGTCTGCGGCACTGGGATCCTCATGATGAGATGGTCCATTTTCGATACACTAAGTGAGTTTTTGAAAAATTTGGAAAATGGCTGGGTTTGGAATGAGTGTAATTTCAACTGGGCCCCTAGAATGGATAAACTAATAACTCTCAGACCAGGCGTCTGATTGACGCGCTGTCTATCACGTTAGGTTCCTTTTGATAAGATGGAACATCAGGAATACATAAACACTGGACTTAGTGATATATTATTTATCGGCCCCCTTTGCTCGAGGAGCGAACCCTCCCAGAATTGAGCGTGCTGTGTGTGGGGACCCTAGAGCAGGCTGTGACATCGACGAATACTATTCTAGGATCCTCCGTGGGTTCGACAGTGATAAATACTGTATTGGGATCCTCCGTGGGTTTGACAGCAATGACTACTCTTCTTGTATCTTGTGTGGGTCCAGCAGTTTTACCTCTATACTTGTATCCTATGTGGGTCTGACTAAGTAGCTATTCTTGTATCATGTGTGGGTCCGATATCTTAGCTGGTATTGTATCCTGTATGGGTCCGACAGCTTAGATAAATCAATGACTACTGTTCATAAACTAGAAATACTAGTAGCAATTTTAAAGGGATAAAACATTAAATTAAAAAAATTAATGATGGAAAATTTATTAAATGACCAATTATAATTAAAAAATTACATTTTACTGAAATTAAAAACCAAAATAATTTTATTCTAATGTTATGTACAATATTACCAATGATCACTAATCATGGGGACTACCTCTAGGCACTATCTAAAAATGGGTCACTATATATGACGTATCTCAATGAAATGTGGCGTAGAATATACAATGAACTATGTTCTCATGCATGATCCACTAGTAGGGAACATTTATATAACCAAGTGTTCTCTTATAAATCATCATTATTTAGTAACTTTTGTCATCATCAATCATTCTATGTGAAACCGGTACAGAGACACATCAAAATTACTAGAATACTAATCCTAGTTTATCCACCAAGATAGTTAGGATTACCATTTGTTCTCAATCATGTTACACTTGTTATAAATTCCATATTACCAATAAAACTCCATTTCTAAATAATAAACACACAAAAAGATCCCCAAACATGTTCTCCACCCTCAATGTAGATTATTAAACCCAATCAATTTTAAAAAAACATTCAAGAGGTAAAACAAGGCTTTGGAAACAGAATTCATATAAAAATCCTCTTTTAAGATTAAATTCACATCAATACAATACCAAAATAGAATTTTATTCCATAACATAATTTAATAAATAAATTTCATGATTCATAAAATAACCCCAAATGATACCGTAGGGAATACCCATGAAAGACACCTCATTCCATATCAAAAAAACATTTAAATTTAACACATAATCAATGATAACTTAAATGGTTTTCACAAAACACAAAAAATAAGAGAAACATGTTATATTGGTTAATCAATTCAGATAAATTCATCAAATAATTCCTACACAAGGTAACACCTACCTTGAATGTCAAAAACCCAAAATAAATATGTGAAACCTCACTCACACCATAAATCCACCCCAAGCAAGTAAAAACAAATGATAATCAATAACATTGATCCAAGAAAGGTAATATTAAACCTTAGGTACAAAAACATAGCTGTTCTAATTTTATAACATCAAAGGGGAGGGAAGAAACTCAAGAGATGAGGAAGAAAATCCCAGAAAGACTCACTTACTTGATGAATTTAAATCCCCCCCAAACCCCCTTCATAAATGGGTTCTAATGGAGCATAGTAGACTTCTATGGATGAAATTATATAATAGGGGAAGAAAGGGTCACATTAGGTTTAATTAAAAAAGGTAAAAATGCGAATAACAAAAAAAATATTAATTATCTGGACATTGTGCATAGTTTCTCCACATAGATTAGTAAATCGTGTGGCCTAATCACGCTCCCAGTTTTGTCCACCCAAATTTTTTAATATAAATCCCAAATTCAAGGTGACTAGGGATATATTATAGACCAATTATAGAAAATAAATACATGAAAATAATGATAGAAATGTGACAAAAAATATACATTTAATCTATCATTTTAAATTATGAAACAACTGATTCCATTATTTGATGCTTCACTATATATATTAAAGCATTCATTCCAAAATGGAAGAGTAAAAATCAAAGAAATGGGCAGAACACCCTTAATTTAATCAAACAATTCTTCAAATTTCTTCTTCAACCAAAGATTAACCCATTTATGTGTAATATTGGTCAAATAGTTTTTTGATTGGGAAATTTTTTGTAAAATTCACTAATAGAAAACTACCTAACCAATGAAACAACGTACCAATGTTATGATTTTTTGTATAAGATATTCAATTAATACATTATTATTCATGGGATCAAATTAGATTCAATCCTTATATACAATATGGCCAGGAAAAAAACATCCTGATGCCATAAATCAAACTTAATAATCTGACCATATATCTCTATCATTATAATGTCCCAAATATAACCCATAAGTGATTCCCACATTACTCAAATCATTTAGAATGAAAAAAATCAACAATGATTACTATAAAAAATCATAAATATAATTCATGAGTTATCTACCAATTAGATCAATAAAAATGGCTCATTATCAAATATTAATGGAATTTCATTAAAATCATATATTCCAAACCTCATCCAAAAACCCATCTTTGAAATGTATTACTTCTTTAATCATAAATGATGGTTCCTAGAAAAAAAAAGAAAATATTTTGAAAAATATAAGACTCTTTGGATTTGATCATATAAGACATCCATTTGAGTTATATGATTATTTTTATGATTTTTAATTGAATTGATTTAAATATAATCAGTGAACGGTCTCATGTATCCATCATTCTTCATAATTAAAGGAACAATGGATCCACTTGGTGAAAAACATGGGAAAATAAATCCCTTAACTCCAAAATCCTCTATTACTTTTTCAAATCCTCTAAATACATTGTCTCAAATATATATGGATTTATTGATACTGGTCTTGAATAAGGGATTAAATAAATGTAAAACTCAACCTCACACACCGGTGGATGTCCATGTAATTTCTTTGAAAACTCTTAATTTTATTCCAATAAAATTGGTATATCCAAAATTAAAAGATTAAGATATCGAACTATATATTTTTTTCCTTATTTCTAAAGAATCATTCTTAGTAGAGCTAATGTGGAAGGATAATGATATGTCTCTGATGATGAAGTATCAACACTAAAGATAATTAATTATACATAATCCTCAGAAATCATAATTTCATTCATATTATAGTAAAAAAAATTCATATGTTAAAGGATAGTCCACACCAATTATTCAATTGAATAAAACCATGGGTACGATAATATGGTCCGAAATTATTTGTCATAATATGGAGTTACTAAAACATCATCATTGTAGAGATACTTCCCATAAGTATTTTAATAGATAACTATGTTATTAAATTATGTAATAAATATATAATATTATTGGGAAATTGGGAAGATATAATAGAGTGTGAGGATCCAAAATCAAAATAAAAATTAACTAAATTTTTAGATAATCCTAAATTACATGATACCATATCATTGGGTACCACTATATCTAATGTAGTGATTAGATAAGCATGACATTCCCCCCATGGACACTTCTATCATAGATTCCCATGATGCTAAGTAAATTATTTTTCACTGTTCTCTATCTCCCAATATTTAAACCACTTAATAATAGTTTTTTCTTTCTTCAATTTTCTTAATTTTCCCATGTGACCTTTATCTCCACTCTTATAACAATCTTCTAATTATATCAAGTGATTTTCAAGGTGATTCCATCAATGGTTTTTAGAAGATGGAAATCAATTTTTTATATTATTCTTTTATGATGCATTATTCTTTTTCAATATTTTCTTATATCCTCTTCATTGGTTTAAATACCCTGAATATATTGTATATAGAGAATTCCTTCTCTATTTTTTGACACAAAATACTATTTCATCTTATGGAAAAAAAAGATTAAGAGACCATTTCTCTATGGATACATAAAATAGTCCCTTTAAATAAATTATAAATATTACCCTCCCTTTTCTTAATAAATGTATATCATACATAGATAACCATGTAATGGTGGGTTCAATTAATGAAACACAGTATGCGTCCTTTTTAGTTTGGTTAATGAACATTAACTTCTTTTTATTCATTGCTAAATTTGGAAGTATTATGTGATTAATGTGTCAGTAAAATATTTTCATTACCTCAGTTTTATTTCTTCTTCTTATATGGTATTATAGATAATTCACCACCTTTAATCAACATCACCTATGAGATAATACACAACATGTGTAACATTATCCTTTTCATCAAATCTAAATGAAAAAAATATCTTCTCATGAGACTTAATCCATTACTCATTACCCATTGTGTTGGTATTACCACAAAATGATGTGTGATTCTATCATATAATATGACCCAACCTAATATAATATCTATGTGTAATATATTGATCCCTTATGAAAAGTTAATTTATTATATCCTTTTTATTCTTCCCTAATGTAGTCATATTTTTTCTTAGTTACAATACACTTGTATTGGATTTGACAATATGATAATAACTACATTCGAATCAAATATGGATACACATACTATTCCATGGATCTATTTATATATATTGGAATAAACTGTATTAGATCTTAAAATTATGAACATTAAATCGTAACGTATAATTTCAAATATTGTGTAACATAGAATATAAATAAGAAAAGTGTGCATTTCTAAACTCATAATCCAAAAATTATTTCTTGAGGTATATTTTCTTTTAAATCCTTCATAATGGTTTTAAAATAATTTGTGAATTATCATATGTATACCCCCTAAGTTTATCAATCTAGATGCACATTAAGGCCAATTGTCATGCACTGGGTGATGATGGGTCACGCCAACTGTGCCCTTTTTTTGGAGTTATTACCCTAGGGTGCCTATTTTCCAAAACATTATCCACATGTAGTTTCTAGAATAGGGTTTATTCTGATGATATTATAGATATTATATTTCTTACAAAAAATATTATGAATTTATGCTATACATATCATCATGTTCAACCATAGGTTTGTGTTCATTAATCTATATTTTCCTTAATCTGGTCATAATAGTTTCTACTCAATGTCCTCTTGTAACAAATTTAATGAACCTAAACCTAGTATCCCAAAGATGGTTACTAATTTATTACATTTTCATTGAAATGAAGGGGGAAATACTTAAGAAATGATCATTTTAGATGTTCTAGAGAACTAATAATATATAGGATGAAAATTTTACATTTGGAATAAAAAATAAAATCTAATACATAAAATAAATTAAATCAATAGAATCTTTGAAACTCATTTGAAGAACTATTATTTGAATCCTACAGAATTGAATCAAAATAAATGTGATATAAAATGATCAGTAATGTTTAATTATATTGGAAGTTATCATGAATCAATAAAACAATAAAAATATCAATTTAAATTACCGAAAATGTAACATAACAAAAAACTAAAAATTGAATGAATACATACATAATATAACAGATAATACGTCATGGATAATAATAATAAATATATTCACAATGATGTAAATTATTAATTATTGAATTTTAGGAATCCAAATAAAACAACCATCAATTACTTTTAAAAGATAGTTAATGTTACATGTATAAATCAATTTAATCATGAAAACTAATTTTCCTCATGAAACATACTGATTCATCAAGGATAAATAAGTGAAGGCTACACCATTCAATAAATTTCCAAATAATTCAACATATATCAAATATTCACATTAATTCATTAATATATTATTTATCAATGAATATCCAAGTTGGGTAATGGAAATTTATTTATCAATATTTCCCCAGTTAATCATTTTACTTTCAATGAATACACCATATGTAAAAAAGATATATATTTTAAAAATAATTATATCCCTAATTAAATAATTTTTTTATTTAAGATAAGTATATATTAAAATTAAAAATGATCATACTAAATTCATTGTTTCATGAGAATGTTAACAATCACAAAAAAAGTTAGTTTGTAAAATAAAATTTACCACTTGGTAATTTTAAATTAAAATCCCCTACGATATGATAATTCAAATTGATACACTAATATAATTAATTATGAATGAATAATGATATTATATGGGAAATGGGAAGTATATAGTCCATGTTAAATAAATTAGGTTCCGAATAATAAAATATTCCTCAATGATGGGAAATTGTGATGAAGTCCCTTACCTTGAGTCTGGATAATTATGTAATTTTTTTCTTTTTTTTAATATAAATCATTTTTTAATTATTTTATTTTATAATATTCATTTAAACTATTATTATTACTTCCATTTTTCTTATTACCATTATATATATATTATTATTTAATAAATTATATTTACGATATATGTTTCAACGATATTTGGACTATGTGTAAAAATTGTATAATAGTAGGTTGACTAAGGTCAATGAGGTTATTATTTATACCTATAAAAAAATTATGAAATAATTGTCATAATAATAGATAATTGTTTCTTTTAAAACCAAAACATAATGAGTTTTATGAAATATTAAGTACATTGAGATCAAGGAGATGGAAGGTCATACATACCAATGAGTAACATTCCGATTTTTCAATGATAATTATGGAAAGGTGATAAGTAATATTATATAACTAAATAATAATAATAATATCATAAATACAATAATATTTCTATTAATATACTTATATATGTCATCAATTTGGTTTGGTGATGAAAAGTGAGTAACTTTACTTCATGAAGGCAGTAGGCCACACATATAGGAATGATGTCACAATTTCTGTGTAAGTGAATAGGTAAGAACTAAATTCATATATTATCATTTTAAAATAATAGTTATATAATTAATATCATTTTTATCTCATTTATATCACATATGATCATTAAAATTATACATTTCATCTTCAATGTAAACTGTTCCTAAAAGACGATTCGTATCGCTTCATGAAGTAGTAGTCCTCCACACACAAAATTTACATTATCATATCCCCTATGGAAGGGAAAGTTAAATATATATATATATATATATAAATTATATAATGAATAAATATTTATAATTATTTTATAATTAATATATATATACTTTATATTCATCATCATACCATACTACGATAGGGGTTAATGGAAAAATAGATTAAATTGGCTCTCAAGGTGGTACTCATCCCAACAAATGGTATATGATTTCTTAAACTATTGATAGAATTATGGTGGATGAAATAAATTAAACTAAAATAATAAAATATTAATATATTAAATATATTTTTATTATTATATCATTATTTTTCAATAAGAATTATTTTATTTTGAAGATGAAATAAAATAAAATTTCTTATTGAAAATGATACATCTTCTTCGGGTGACCTTCTTAGTATTTCACTAATTGCTTTTCTAGGAATGATTTATGTAAAAAATAATTCATATAGGATAATTTAATGAATATGGGTTACTTTTTTGGTAAGTTATTTGAAAAAAATTATTATAATCCATCAATAAGATAGCATATAGGGTGTCCCTTTATAAGTGATGTGATTGACACACTTGTAAGTTTTTAAAATAAGAATTTATACACACATTTTTACATGAAAATGGGGTCTAAAATGTTTAGTTCATGATACTTATAAATTATATGGTCAAAATAGTTACCAAAAATATATATTTTTCAAAAAAATAGTTCATTTTAAAACTTATCATTTTATTTCAACCATATAGTAAACCATTCTTCACCTAAACCATGGTATATAATTTCGAATGTCGTTACTATTAAATATGGAAAAAAATTAATTTTACCCTTTTATATAATATAAAAATTTAATTAATAAAAACATATAATACATTTTAATAATTCAAATAACAAGAGTGTAAATTTTTAGTTTAAAATTAATATCAAAGTCGTGATGTTAAATCATGTTTATAGATAGAAATATTCAAAAGTTTACAATGTTTTTATATAAAATTTCTTTTTAAAAATGATTACAATGTCCGATAATGAATTCATATATGTATAATTAAAAAAATTAATTTAAAACAAAATTTATATATAATTTAACCTTATAAAATTTTCAGACAACAATGATCTTTTAAATTAAAATTCAGTGTTATTCATTATTCATAAAAAATGATTCATTTCAAAAGAATCCAAAATAAATAAAAATTATATATTTTTTATATTAATATTAAAAAACTTAATATATTTTTATAATATAAATTTCATGAATTTCATAAAAAAAATTAAATCAAGAGTGTGATATTCTAATAAACCCTCTTTTAGAAAAAAAAGTATTATTTTTCAAAAAATATTTTGTTTTTAGTAAAACTATTCTTATTTTTTTCAAATAAATATGTAAGATAACAAAATTTTTCATTTATATATTTTTCATAATTTATTAATTTTTTTCATACATTTTATTTTAATTTATATTTTATCAAAGATATTTATTTAAAAAAAAATTAACGGATTATTGAATTATGTTTAAATGCAGGGTTGCATGCATCACAAGTTATAAAAGAAATGAAATTTATTATAAATTAAATTTAATGAAATTTTTTGGGTTGTTACAGAAATTATTCTTTATAATTTATATAATGGGACCAAAAAAGTGAAAGGTGTATAGAAATTACATATTAGTGGGTGATCTTTGTCTCACTTTAATAGATGCAAGGAACTGTATTAAAAGGGGGAGGATAAATATACCTATTAATATAACTGATAATGGTGATGATGTTAATTGAAATACTATATGGTCTCAATATTTTAAAAGTTGTGGAGTTTCAATTGTATGAAATTAGGAAGCCAAAGGGAATGATAATGTTGTTGAATGTGAAACACTTATTACCCCTGGTAAAGGTTATCAATAGATTTAGTATTTGTTAAATATAGTAAATGTTTTGTGTTATATTTTATGTCTAATAGGGAGATAGATGTATCATGAATCCTTTTTATTATGAATCCCTCTGTGAAGATAGTTGGATGTAAAGGCATTAAACCTAACGTTGTTGAAGTTATTTTATTAGATAAGTAAAATCAAAAGCAAATACCTTTAGGTTCATGATAGAATAATTTACAAAAATATGTTGTGTAAGTGATATTGAGATATGACCACATTAACAACCTAGTATTTTATAAATAAAAAATAAAAAAATTGACTTCTTAGATAGCGTGTATTACACAGAACACTGAGTTTTAACAAACCACAATATACTATTAATATTTTTATTTTAACTAGTCAGTTATAACCATGATGTTAAATTTGATAGTGGGGATAATATATATAAATATTATTAAAATCATTATGAAGTTTTTATACATGTGAAAGGTATTAATAATTTTGTAATTAATTTTTGAGAAAGACCTTATAGGAATAGAAAATATTTTTTTTCACAATGAATGATGTTTTTTATTTTTGTGAAATAATTTAAAAAATTAATTTCTCCTAATAATAGATAATATATATAAAAAAGGTAAATTCATTTTTATAATCATTAAATAAAAATTATCTTATTTTTAATTGTTTATAATACTTTTTAAATATAAAATTTTCTATGAATTGTGAAATCTGTTTATTTCGTTGAAAATTCGCCCATTCAATTAAAGCACTCACAAGTTTAATTTTATATTTATAATGTTTTAAAAGTAAAATTTGTTTTACTATATTATTTTTTATAAAAATTATTTCATTTGATTAAATATTATGTTGATGTTTGATATAATTATTTATATAACTAATGAATTATTTTACAGTGAAAAATAATTTTTCCATCATGTTAGTAGGATTAATTAAAATTATATTCTACCAATTTAGTGAATATAATTTGAAAAAAATGATCTGATATATTTATTTGTAATAATTAATATTTTATAACAAATTCAACATTAATTTTTTCATAGTGTATATTAAAAATATAAATCTTTATTTCAACGGTTAATGTTAAGAGGTTTTTACAAGGGGTTTACCTACCAATATAAGTGTTAAAAAAATAAAAAAAATTCAAATATTATTTTATATGAATATTTTGAACTTACATACTCTAATATTGAAAAAATTGATATTTTGGATCTATTTTTCATTTGTAAAACATTGGAATACCATTTTTTATTAAAAATTCTTGGTGTTTCCTCTTCCACACTTAAAAAGTTCAGCCAATATCATATCCAATTCAAACATTAAAACCATTTTGGTTAGCCCAATATATAACCATATCCATTACATAACTCCCTCCACTTGTGTTGTAAGTTTAGATTTTATTATTAAACCCTCCTATGAATGATTTCTGTAAAAACCTAAAGAGGTTTCTTGAAGAACTGGTATCATTCATAACTGAGTGTTTCTGTTTCATTTTTTCAGCCACCTCTTTCAAATAATATTAAAATATGATGGTATTTTGATATAAGTATCTAATATATACTTACATGTTATTACGTTAATTTAATAAACAATATGCATCTCCTCCTCCATTAAATTACAAATGGAATGGTCGATCATGTGTAAGGCAGTATACAACCTCAAGAATCAATATAATTCATTTTACATCACTTCCTGTAATAGATAAAGATAATTATGAATTTTAATATTTATATATTATACTGATTAAAAATTTACTCTCCATAAATTATAATATCACATCTACCTTATTTCGTTACAATCATTTGGAAAATAATAATGTCCCTCTTCTATAAGTGTGTACTACTACCTCCACAAATCCATATGATTTATTTTTTATTTCAATGAGAAAATAATGGTAGTAATGATATATTGATATATATGACATAAAAATGATTCTTTAAAGGTGATATATAATTTATCATTTCTTCATACCATCTATCCTGAAAATGGATACAACGTTCATCCGTACATATTTCCAGTCGTCTCCATAAACAGTGTAACTCATATTTTATCTCAAAACATTATGGATTAACTTAAAAACATATATAATAAATATATATGATATCGGTATCTTGGAAAATGTTATATATATTATATAACCCTGATAAATGTAAAATTATTTAAAATACAAAACAAAAGAATACAAGAAATGTGAAACAATTATTACCCAATATATAATTTTAACAAGCAATTATTAATAAGAAGGTGGTGAAAGGATATAACTAAAAATATTACTATATGATACTTATTATCAAGGGTCTATAATATATTTAAAAAACAATTTTTTATACTTGATTCTTAAGAATGTATGAATATTTTAGAGACTTTAGGTATTGGATTTGCTTCCCAATATTAATTTTATAGGCCATATCCATTATAGACAAGTAATTTATTTGGTGAGGTGTATATACTACTCCTGAATTTATTTTATTATTATTATATTGAAATTATTGGATATATATATATATATCTATATAAGGTTATTTATTACGTGTTTCTTATGATTCAAATGTTAAGAAAGCGGTTTGGGATTTACTTTACACTCACATTTTTATCATGATTATTTATGATTTAGTTTTCCATGATGAAACCTTGTAATATAACTCTCATTAAACTCTTAATGTTTCTTCTCCTATAATTATTTCATTAATTTAAAAGTTTTTCTTACATTTTCCCCCGTTATGTACTTTGTGTGCTAAAGTATTATATATCTTCTAAACTGACATTGTTTCTCTATTAAATCGAAACCCATTTTTCATAAATATCCAGGTTTTCTAAAAAAATTAAAATTTTAATATTATAGTTTATAGTAAGTTTTATCGATGTTTCAATTTTTAATGAATGATTTAAAATGAATATCCTTTCCTATTTTTGAATGAGGAATGTTTTTTTAATTCGGAAAGGATTATTTTTTTTACATGTATGTTAAGAATGAATAATTATAACGTCATGGCTACTAAATATTTTTAATCTTCTGTTAAATGTTTCCAATTTTATTCTCAATGAAAATTGTTTCTTCAATATATCAAAACTTTTTTAGTTTTAAAATTCTTTATTTCTCAATCAAAATGATTTTCCCTCTATAAATGCTTCATATGATCATTAAAAATAATTTTATATATAATAAAACAATACTTTATGATGAAAATTAATTAAAGGGGATATTATCTTATGTTTTTATCCATATTTTTTCTCTAAATTATTTATTTTCATGATGACAAGATGTTTATGAACACTATTTCTATTACATGGATTATGTTGTGATGATATTTTTGTGAAACGCATTTCTCTTCATGAGTTTTAATGTGAGGATTGTTTTATGAACTTATGGAATACTTATGTATACTTTTCATTATGTCATGAGTGGGAACAATATTTCTATCAATTCCATTGTTAACTAATTAATGGTATATGATATAAATGGGTATAAAAGTGGTAATCCCAAACCCAAATGAGGGTACATTAGAGAATATCCCAATATCATAAGATGGTATATCAGATTTCATACCATACATTAAAAAGCATACACGAAAGGTTATCCCAATAAAAACAGAGGGTACATAGTAGGTAATACGAGGCCCAAAGTAGGGACACATGTGGTTCGACCATGGGTAACATGATATTAATTTCTTATGGTATACCCTTGACATAGGATTTTATATACTTATGTGGATTGCCAAATCTGTTTATTTTTCCAATGTTATATTCTACGTGATCTTGTCCTTTGAATCCATTAGGTTTTGTGTCTTATGAAATTCCATGATTTATTTCATGAATCAATTTTATGATATATTCTGTGATGGGCATGGTTTTCAAATTTTGTTTTCTTCTTCTCATACCATTATTATCACATTATGTTTATAAATCCTTTTTCTTCTATTACATAAAATCCAATATTATATTTTCATATATTTATATTCCCTATGTTATGAAGAAATATATTCCATATGATATTTTTTATAAGGGTGATTGTTATGAAGAAGATAGTAGGATATGATGTGGTTCACATATCAATTGATTGTTCACATATCCATGTTTCCAAATTTACCATTAAAATATTATTATATCATGGATCTTTATATTATGTGTTCAATATTCATATATAAAGTTGTAATATCTATTAATGAAATATATGGGTTGCTATAAATGGAACCAGTGAATGTGAAATTAAACATTTAAAAATAGAATGAAAAATATTTAGTGATATCTATTGGGAAAATTATTAGGATATGCCACTATATTGGAAAATGTCCATGATTTTTGTTAAAGGGTAGATAAAGTGTATTTCAAGGAATTATATCCATATTTAGATATTACATGTGGATTTCGATTTAGGAAAAAATATACCTATGAGTAATATCTTTGAAATGGGGTCATTGGGAATATACTTGATCGTCACCCAAGGGATGATAATGGGATTGTTTCACACTTGGTATGACAGTATTAGGATATATTTTTGAAATTCAAATACTCATTAGGAACCATGAGGAAGTATTTGAATTTACTGTTACAATGAATGGCCTAGGTTTAACCTAAGGATTCAATTACTAAAATAATGGATTCATAATTTTGATATCATAAAAATATATTTTCAAAAATATTTTGTTTTAGACATTGATAATTGTCACTCAAGCTATGAGTTTTGGCTTTTCCAATGATTAAAACATGAATAAAATAGTATAAATTATTAATGAAATGTAAAATTAAATTATTTTCATCCTGGACAAAAAATGTTATGGGTCGTGGAAAAAAATCCCATTTCTATTCTTTAAAAAACTATCAAGAAATTAATTACACTTATATTCCCCCTGAAAAAAATAAGTTAAAATATCATTCTGGGTCATTAATAAGGAAACACCCACCTTATTTTAGGTGTTATGTTGTTCAACATATTTTTGAGTAATGGTTCATTACCATTGATGAGAAATTTCCCATTATTTAATGTATGGATCTTGAAAAAGAATTATAGGATGACTACAATTTGGATGGAAAATCTTATCAATGGTTGAATGTTATAAATAATACAAGAAAATGAACAAAAAATTATTCTATAGAGTGTCTGAGGTTTAATTAATTGTTTTTTAATACGAAATTTCTTCCTAATATACCTATAAAATTATACAATTACTTCTTTTATACAATATTAATATTTGATGAATTTGTTGGAACCCGTGAGTATTGTTGTATAAGAGTTTTGTTGTAAGATTCTAGTATTATCATCAATCATTATTGTATTTTTTTATAGATTAATCAATTGATTAAAACAAATTCATCGAAGGGATTTAAGAATAACATACTTTAATGGATATGAATAAATTGTATGATGTTTTATATAGTTGAAAAAGACTATTGGAGTTACTCATCAATATCATGGTTCTGAAAGGAAAGGAAATATGTCATTCAATGTAAACTATAAATACCACAGAGGTAAAATGATTATATTTCCATCATTTTTTAAGTGGTGATATAAACATGTGTTATCTAAATTAAGGGGACAATAAATGTTTAAAGAGATGAATAATATTTCATTGAGGGGTTGAATGCCAAAGTGATTTGGGGAAGTTATCGATAGATGCTTATAGACAAAAATCCTTACCAAACGAATCACCCTCTCGCCTTTGATTCAAATTCATAGTGCAACGGAATTATGTCAACCAATGATTAATTATGAATGTTAATGATTATTATAAACATAACAATCCTCTTAATATAATAGGATTATTGAATTATAAAGTGATCAGTATTTCCAATTAAGGGTATTGAAACAATGTACTGATATGTGAACTTATCATCCAGTCCAGAACAACTTATATCATTATTTGGTTTCAGATATACCTACTCTTGAATACTTGAAGAGTTTGATAAGGTTATTATAATAATACTTCAATAATTAAATATTTAATTATATGTTAAAACCCCTAATAATTAAATGATCATGTCTCATGTCTATAATTATTCTCTTATTATAGTCTTTGGGAATTTATTTCCTAAAAATGTTATAATTACCCCTCTTCTTGAATTTGATGTTATCATTGACATTGAAAATATATCCCTTTATTAATTTTACATCAATTATTGAGAACTGGAATAAATTTTTTATATTTTAATCCAAACTTTTACCATTTATCAGTGTGAGAATAAATAAAAAATTCTAATGGAAATCACATCCATTTCGTGCTCCTCATTCCCATTCTAAAGTGTTTTTTTATCTAAGATGGTTATGGTGATACTCAAAATCAATGACATTTCTATTTTTAGGAATTTAAAAATGTTCCCCCATAATATTTTCTTAGTATTCAATAAATACATGAATATTATTTCTCAATATAACACATATATGGTGCTACACCTATTTAAAATATTCCATATTGAATATCCATAATTATGTTGTAGTATTTGAAGAAGAAAATTTAGGAGAACAATATCAAGGGAGTCATTCATTAAAGGGTATCAAAATGATGTGAACTATTTATTTTTATTAATAATCTATTTTTATTGAAATGATTTTTCAAAAATTATCTGGAAATAATCAATATCAAGGTCATGGAATTGTATTACAAACACTGTATTACGAATTTTTCATATTGAATATGTGGATGTGAATAATTTTCATGGATTTTCCTACATTTTGTATATCATTAATTAAAGATAAAGGAGTATATATCCAAGACAACATTATATAAGTTTCACATACAATATAAATATATATTTATTCTATTAGGACTTACTAATTCACCCAATATCATTGTGGATTTAGTGAATATATTCTTTGGAGACTACAATCATCTGTTCATGGAATTCTATTAATATTTCATTCTAATCTATTCAAAGATGAAGGAAGAGCATAATTATTAGATGAGAAAATTATTAAAGTACATAGGGAAATATATTTTTCATTAAAAATTTACAATGAGTGAGTTTTGGTAACAAAAATTTTCAACTCTAGATAATATAATAAAGAGAGACGAAATGTCAATTGATCCATCAAAGTTAAAAGTTACTGAGTGTTGTCCCAGAACAACCGCTATGAATGAGATCTGATGTTTTCTTTGTTTTTCTAGATATTATAAAAAACAGGAGGTATATTTGTAATGCCTTTGTGTTACACTAACCATGTAATCTTAGAAGGGATCTATGTTCTTTTTTACATTTTAATGAGAGTAAAATTCCAAAGATCTGAAGGGGAGTTTAGTCCGTACACCTATTCCTACACTAGTGTATAGTGGATAGTGGTTTGTAATATATATATATATACATTAATGAATGGAGTGGGATTATTATTAATATAGAATTATATTCTTTTAGATTATTCGTAATTAAAAATTATGGTTTTTGTGAAATAGTACACAACATGTGATTTAGAGTTAGTTGTGGTTATTTTTTCATCAAATATATGAAGGAATTATATTTCATGATAATGATGTTATATATATATATATATTGATCATAATATTTTAATTTATATATTCATAAGTAAATAGTATAATATTTATTATAAAATATATTTGGAACTATGTAATGACTATTACAACTCAATATATTACTTCCCTAGAAAAGCGATCAATGTGGCTAATGCTTTGAGTAAAAATCACCATTCTATCCTATCATTTATATGGATGAAAAAAGATCAAATATTTTTTGATTTTAAATAAATTAACCTAGAAATATTTAGGGACTAATAGATATCACATCTTACTAAAATTATTGTCCTACAATATATACATGTGAAGATTAAAGGGGTGAATAAGGATGATATGGAGAGATAGAAGAATGTTATGAATGTCATTAAGTATAACCTTGTTTAATATGGAATGATAATGTTCAGGAACATTGTATATTTTCTATAATTCGCAAATTTGAGGGATATTTTAGAGGAATATCATATTTCATAAATCCTTGTAAGTCATGGATATATTGTGTTGAATATCGATTAGAATGATTATTTTTATTGGGATGGTTGGAAGAGAGATTTTACAGAGTTTGTATGTCAGTTCATGGAAACTCATCAAGTTAAGGATGAGAGAAAAAAGTCTAAGAAATATTTCATTACCATTACCCATACCATAATGGAAATTGGAAAATGTCACCATGTATTTCTTTCATCATAGATGACAAAACATATAAAGGGAACAATTTTATATGGGTGTTAGTCGGTCACCTTATGAATTTATCGGACATTCTCACTATCATGGATGATTTTTCACAAGATCATTATTCTATATTATAAACTAAATAAGTGATGATGATTCATGGAGTTTGAAAATATAATATATATGATTTCGATATAACCTTTAACTCATTGTTTTGGGAAATTATTCAACATGAGATAGATGCAATAGTTGAGTTTTAACACTGTGTATCATTTTTAGATAGATTTTTAGTTCGTGATAATTTTTCCTATACAAGAGTATATACTATGATCTTCTAATAATGATTTCAAAATTGGTTGGATAAAAAAATTACTCCAGTTTAGTTTCCTAAAAATAATATCTTTCTCAAATGAAATTATATGTATTGTTATGAAGACCTATATGGGAATATATTTTTTTCAATTTTCTAGGATGAAGGTGGAGAATGAAATATATTGAACCATGAGATAGTTAAAAAATGGCAGACGATGTAAGATATATTCAGTAATATATATGGGAATAACACAGTTAGTATAATATTTTTGATAACAATCTTGGACATTTTGTTGAATTTATTATTGTTGAGATGTTGTATATATGAATTTCTCAAATGTATAAGGTTCTGATATTTGGAAGTAAAGGATATTATATCCCAATGTATATTATTCAATATTTAATTCAAAATATATTAGGTATAGATTCCTATCATTTGTAACTTCCACCAAACCATTCTCAAGTCCATTATGTGTTCCACATATCACTATTGATGAATTACATACCTTATCCTTCACATATACTGAACTTAGAGGACATACTAATAAATCATGATCATTCTAATGGAAAAAAACATATGGATTATTCTATATTTTAAATAAAATGTGAAATGATACAAGACCACTCATCAGGTCAAATTTTGGTGGTGAATCCACCAACTTGATAATGATTCAAAGGAACCTGATGATATGATGAGTTAGAAAAATTCTCATTTTTTTATACCTGGGTGATGTAATTTGAGGTGTGAATTTAATTTTTATGTGGTAGACTGTAACACCATGAGATTTTATGAAATATCATTCCTAAAATAAATTTTTCTTAATTAATAGATTACGATACACATAAGTCCATGTTTTAATAAAAAATAACACAATATCAATATTATCAAATGTTGTAGAATAGTTGTAAAATTTTGTTTTTTAAATATAATTAAAAACATTTTATAATTTATTTATAGAGGGTCTGGATAAGGAAAATATTTTAATAAATAATTTCATAAATTTTAGTAAAACCTTGATATTAATTGAAAATAACTTCTTTTCTTAAAATTATTTTATTTCTTTTTGTGAATAAATAAGTCAATTAATTTTTTCAGTCAGAAATCTTTTATTTAAAAATATTAACATTATTTTTCAAATAGAAATTTCAAAATTATCCTATATTGATATTTGTTGAAATTTTTGAAGAGGCTAACATTTTGATTAATAGTGAAATATTATTATTTATATTACAAAATATATTATTTATAATGTAATTTTTTGTATCATTTTTATTTAAATTTTTTAAAAAGTTAAATTAGATAAATTATATTATTTTTAATAAGATATATGTTATTTCCATAAATTTCCGGATTATGATTTGTAAAAAATCTATTTTTATTAATGAACACTATTTCATTCTAAATCCATTTTTCATTGCATAAATAAGTTTAGTTTTAAAATAAAATATGCCACTTCTATGAATTTAATTTTTAGAAATGTATTAAATTTATTGAACAATCATAATTAATATAATATAAGATGTTATTAATAAATTTTCAACATAATGAATAGTAAAAACATTTAAAATTAATTACAGCGGTTAACGTTAAAATGTGATTACTATGGGAGTAGAAGTAAAAATATATGGAATAAAATAACCTGAAAATATATAATATTATTCTTTTCTAGAAATATGTATCCCCTATATAATCTAATGTTTTAAAATGATTCATTTTACACCCTTGTTTCTTATATAAAATGGGGTAATACATATTAAATTTCAAAAATTTCAATAGTGTCCCCTCCCACACATATGGGAACCCACTATCCTCTTCAATTCGAACATTAAAGGCATTTTGTTTTAGAGAATACCTTCCCAAATTAAATCTTTAATTCCATAACAATTTATATATTACTTATTTAGTTTATTAAAACATCCTAAAAAGCATTTTCGTGAAAACCTAATGAAGTTTTTAGGGGAATAGGTATCACTCTTAAATGAACATTTCTATTTCAATTATTCTTCCAAATTGTTAAAATATTTTAATTATAAGATTATTTAATAAAATATGTATCTAAAATATACTTATATTATATTATTTTAATGTAATAACCAATATCCACCTTATCCTCTAACAAAATTAAAATTAAATCAACAATCATGAGTACGGTGGACTACCGCCTCATAAAAAATTTAAATTATTTTCCATTAAAACATTAAATTGTGACAGAAAATGATATATTTCAGGTTTATATATTATATTTGAGATATATTAATACTCCTAAAACTATAATATCACATCTACTTTTTTTATTTCTTGACGGTTTTAATATGTTAACGTCACTCGTGTCTACATGTAGACTACCACATACAAATTTTTAATTTTATTTTGAAATGGATGTTAATAAGTGTTGATTTAATTAATATATTATATATATAATAGAAAAATTATTTTATAAAAGTGAACTATTATGTACCACTCTTTCATTACATTAATCAAGAAATGGGAATCAATTTTCAGGCGTACGTATGGCATGTCGTCTTTATAAACAATGTAATTCATTTTATATCACTATATTTTATGGACTAAGATAAATATATAAATATATATTGAATATCTATAAATTATATTCATATCTATCTTAAAATTATTTAGATAAATGATAAATGATTGATGTAAAATAAACAAAAATCTGAATCCAAAAAATTCAGGAAAATTGAAACAGTTATTACCTGAAATGTGATTTTAACAATGAATTGTGAAAAAGTCAATGATGAAAGGATATGAGTAAATAATATATGGTATAATACATATGAGTATTTTTTCTAATATAGCTAGTGTAATCCCATATTTAATGTATCTTTGGTTTGAAGAAGTTTGATGAATATTGAGACAAGAGGTGAGGGATTTTCATCTCATTTTTATTTCGATAGGACACATGTCTTATACAACACTTAATTAAAATTTTTGATTTATATCCAAACATTTAATTTATTTTGGGTTTATTTATTGTATATTATAGAATATATATTTATATCTACATAATTTTAGTTATTTCAGTGGTCTTATGATTCATAAACTACAAAATTGGTGGGGGTTTTACGTTACAATCTCATTATTTGTTGGGATTGTTTCTAATTAAGATTATGACGATTAAATCATATTATTTATATCTCAATAAACACATTAATTTATTTATCCTTTGTTTATAAATGTAAATTAAATTTTTTCATTATATAATCCACTCTTTATATACAAAATAAAACAAAAAGGGTGTTTTAATAGGAATCTAACATTATTTTATTTTATTTTTTTACTTTTTTTCTTCATATAGAGGATTTATAAAAATGATTTCATGTATGTTTATAAAATTCTACTATAATAGTTTAAAGTCATTTTTAAACATGTTTTATTTTTTATATAGTCGAATAAGTGGAGTCTTCTTGTCTCATTTCAAATGAGGTACTTTTAAATGTTTCCGAAAATTTCAAAGGAATATTTTTTTACATCAATGACATAAATTATGCTTCCACCATTGGGAGATATATTTTTTTTTAAATATTTATTTAAACATTTCTAATGTTATTTACAAATTGAATTTCTCTAAAAATATTTGATAAATTTTTATATTTTAAATATGTGGATTCAAAATAATGAGTATACTTTCCTCCTGAAATTTTCCAAGTTATCCTTCAAAATTAATTTCCATTTAATGTCAAATATTTTGATGTTACATAATATTTACTAGGAATATAATCAAATGATATAATCCTTACGGTTTCTATGAATGATTTCTGTTTATGATGATAATATTTATATAAAACTAGAATATTTACTTCGTTTTATACAATGATGAAATGTTTATGATGCCAATTTTTTGGTGGGATAAGATATAATTAATGTTTTATTATTTTGTGGAAGACATATTTATGATTTTCATTAAGTTACTAGAGGTACCTATTTATCCCGAAAATGAATTTTGGGATGAATAATTTTCTATGAGTTAAAGGGTATATAGAATATTATCCTAATCAAAAAAGAGGGTATAAAGGAGGTCATACCAAACAAAAATGTTGGCACATGTGAGGTTCTCCCAATCCCAAAAGAGGGTAAATGAGAGGTTATCACAATATAGAGGTAGGTAAAAGGGTATTTATACCAATACTATCATGAAATGAATGTATTCTTGGATATCTAGGATATAATCAATTCTATACATATTTGTATTCCACATTATATGATGTATTATAAAATTATGTTCTCATGGATCATATTCTTTGATTCCATGTAGATTCACGTGTATTTTAACTATATCAAAATATGGTGGTTTTCAATTTTTTTTTGTTTACTAGATTACTTGGATTTAAATTTGAGAATCTAAACAAAATTCTTTGTATTGGAATAGTTAAATGTGTTATTTTTGGACTTGGGTGAAGACATGATAATTATCATGAGTGGATAAACATGTTTCGAGAGTACATGACCCCCAAAACATTCATGTTTTCAAAGACAATAGAGGGTGCACAGTTTTCACATATTTCCCTAAATTGTGAGTCCCACTAAAGGTAATCATTAAATAATTGTTAATAAATGGGAAGTGGATTTGTGCATGGGATGCCCAAAGTTTCCTAAACTATGTGTATAACTATGGTGGTTTGTGTCAATGAGGTAGTAGAATCATCATGGTTTTCACCCGATTGGAAAACCCTACGGGTCAATTCATGTTGTTGGTTGTTTTTAAATAATTAAATTAAATTAAATTAAAATTAAATTAAAAAATTTAAATGAATAATCTAACTAACCCCCAATATATCTACAGGTCGCATGACAGACCCCCAAATGGGATTCCACCTATGACTCATGGACCTCCTCCCTCATCCTCCTCCCCCTCCTTCGATTCTGACCATATTCTCCCATTTCTTCGCATGATCCATCATGGCGAGTAATGTCTTATCTTATCATTCCTTATTCTAGATTCTCTTTGACTTAATTGTTTTCTGATAATGTGTAGTCGACCCTTGGGATTTTCGGTTAATGGTTTTTTCTATTTGTCAGCAGTTCTTTGAACATGCGGAATGTCTCTTAGGACACTTAGGTCATTATTCCAGAAACTGAGGCTAAAGGCAAGGTGGTTCGTGGGATTTCGGTCTACCGACAACGTTTTGGAGTATTATTTATACCATACTCCTTGTTTAAAAAATTTTAAATTAAGATCTTTATGTTTCATTTAATCCCTTTTTAATAAATGGTAGGGTGTTGCGCAGTTCTAGGTGGTTTCTCTTCGATTTGATTTGTCATTGATACCCTAGGTGAGGATTTTCATTTGTTGCTTGGTCCTGCACAATTTAAATTGTGTTCATCGGTTATTTTGAGTTTCATTGTAATAAATGTGTAGTGTTTTGTTCCTTGGTTATTTGTTTCTAGTCACCATGTCAAGGGAGGCTCGCCTGCATGTGCATAGGTGGGTAAATAAATGTATTTCGGTTCCCCATTTATATGTGTAAATATCCATGTTAGTGATTACACTCATATTGGGAAAGTTGTTCCCATGAATATATATAAAAACTCATTTGCAGGTGAATTTCTACTATCATATTTATATAACTATATGTGAATGGATCCCCTTACGCAAGACCATGGCCATTTGGGTGTGTTCATATGAGCTAGGTGTGCATTCATGTAAGTGTAAATTCAAATACTAGGTGGGGGAGAATAGACATTTATTTTGAATGATCCAAGAGCCAAATTGGATGGCTTGGTTCCAACCTGATGTGGGGTCCCTTTCCATGTCCTCAATTTTATAATTCATTAATAAATTTATTATTTCACTATTATTTGAAATTAAATTTATGCAGTGAAGTAGTTATATTTACTTCCTTCTAAATGACAATTTAGTATGTTTTCTTTTAAATTATATTTGTAAAAAAAGTTTTTTGGGACAAGTAATATCATGTTTTAAAAAAAACCCCTTCAATCGAGCTATGTTGCTTTCAAGATAAAAATTAGGGGTTATACATTCCTTGAATTCCTTATTGTGTTTAAAATTCTAATGAATTGATGTTATGATGAGATACAGCATGATTAGGACATGTCCCTAATGGAATTAGAAACACTAAGTATCCCTTTTTAAATGATTAATGGAAAAAGGAACAGTCTAAGTATTTGGTCCAGTTTTTAGATTGTAATTACCCATGTAGGTAAATTTCCTTTTCAATGGATACTTGAAACCCTATAAATTTTATTTTAATGTTTTGGTAAATGGAACGAGTTGAGTTAAATGAAGTGTTAATTCTTAATTATTGGCCCTCAAAACAATTTATGAAATGGTTTTTAAATGATTTGAATTCTAATAACACCCTGGATGACACATGAGATCACATGTTGGAATGTCATTGATGGACTAAATGGGTGTTCATACTTATACCATGAGAGATTCGTAGATTCCCATGTAGGAATGACATGGACAGATCCATGTTAATGAAAGATTAATTGGATCCATGTCTATGGAAACCCTTATCATGTTAAGGAAATGTATTGGTGTGGACATTGAATATTGAAAATTCCTTAAATTTATTTGAATAAATTGTTACAATGCTACTTAACCTTTCCACGCTGATGGAAGGTATGGCTTGAACCAATAAATAAATGGTTTCAATGCATCCTAAACCATCCAGAGTAATAGAAGTCAAGGATTCAACCAAAAGAAAAAATATAAGAATTCAATATCAAATAGGAATGAACTGACTCGATCTCTCCTTGGATTTTGAGAAGATAATACCTTAGTACTAGGTAACCCTATTCTATTTCAATGATACAGTTTTCTTATGTTGAAACCCATATAGACTCCACTTTTTGACTATTTCTTCAATGTCTGATTTACTACCATATGGATCTGTTGTCTTATTATATTATACCTCCAATATATTCCTCGGTTCCAATAATGACTAGTAGGTGTCATGGTGAAATCCCATAGGGCCCTATACTTGCTTAGTGTCATTTGACTGCAGTCAATCACCTTGGAATCAGTTGGCTACTTATTATGCAACACTTGGATTACAATCCTTGTGTTACACTCTTACCACTTAGCTAGAAACAGATACTACAGAGTTAGAATTCTGTGAGATCAATGTAGCCTTGTTAATTACCCTATAATGTAAGAACCCAGATCTTCTTTTTAGGTACGTTTTTCCTTTTTCTGGAGTTTTTTAGAAAAATGAATTCTCTGGAAATTTCGGAAGTACACGCTGTGTACTTTTTGCGTACACACCGTGTACCCTTCCCCGGATCGAAGCCAGGTGTTGGCCGTGTCCGGGCCACACACACAATGTGTAAGGCTGAGGTGGAGGCCGGTTATTTCGGAGTACGGAAAATTCTAAGTACACACCGTGTACTAAAAAAGTACATGCCGTGTATTTTCTTTTTTTCATTAAACGGACCGAGGTCATGCCTAACCCCCAAATTCGTCTTCTTCTTCAGTTTTCGACCATCCAAAAGCGACCATACGGCCGGATCATCGACAGGCTCCCGCCTCGCCATCCGTTCTCCGATTTGAGCATGGTTGATTGCATTGGAATCAAAGCGGCGAGTTCTTCCTTCTGCTTGAGTCTTGTTTCTTGATTCCTCTTCGTTTACATGTTATCTTGGGATGAATTTTTTTTATGTTTTCTCATATCTACATTGTTCTAAGTAGAATATGTCGTTGAGGTTCTCTTATATCAATCTCTTCGGATCGAGGTAGGTGGTTTGTGCCTTTCCATAGAAATTTTATTAATATTTTGTGCAAATTCCACAAATACCCTTGAATGGGGTATTGCTTTTTTCCGATTTTTCCCTTGTTGTTTGCCTTCTTTTCTTGATTGCTTTAGTGGAGGTTATTTCTTGTGATTAGGGTATTGTTTTGTGCTCGGATTGCCTTGCAAGGCTTGTTCTTCCTGTTTGGCGTTTTCCAGTTGCCATGCCTAGTTGTAGGATAGTGGAACTATTGTTTTATTATTACTGTTGATCCTTAGTTGATATCCAAGTAGTTCGTGATGTTTATTTGGACGTTATACGTGTGCTGATCATGTTTAGTTGTACTTAGGATTGTGAGAACCTAGAGTAGTAGAACAAAGGGAGAATTGACAGAAGGGCTTCTCCAGAGTGTCTTTTAATCACGATGCGAGACCAAGGGGAGAATTGACGGAAGGGCTTCTCCAAAGGGTATTTTAGTTACGACGCGGGCCATAGGGGGAATTTACGTTGAGTGCTTTCCCAGAGAGTCTTTAACACGACACAAGACTATAGGGGGGATTGACGGTTACTGCTTCCCCGGAGAGTCTGCTTAATTACGTAGCTGAACATGAGGGGTGAGACTGTGTGTGCCTCCCAGAGGGTTACTAGTACTTAGAGGTTAAACCATAGGGGTTAGAATGTGAGATCTACCCATAGGGTTACCTATTTTCTTCTTGTTGTTGGCTTCTTGCTTGTGTGCTTTAAGAACTGTGGATTGTAGTTGGTTGTGCTTTTCTGATTATTTCTTCTTGTTTTAATACTGCCATGTATTCATTGACTGTTAGGCACAAATCTTTTGGTGATTTACTACTGGGATTTTATCTCACACCATGTTTGGGCCATGCTTTTGGGCCCAAGAAGACAATGTTGCTGTAGGTATATACAAGGTTAAGCGCTCTTCTTCTTCAGTATCTTGACTGCACCAGGAGCTGGGGAGCATGGGACCGAGCCATGGCTCGTGATGCTGAGGAGCATACTTTGTTTTTCTTTTGCACTTGGTTTCAGTTGTATTTCAGCACATTGTTGTGTTTGTTGTTTTCTTTAGATACTTGTACCTGCTACATCATTGTCATCATAGTTATATATCTACATTGTTTCCGCTGTTTGGTTTATGTTGTTATGATTGTTGTATATTGCTTCTGCTGTTTATTGTTGTTTTCATACATTTTATACCTTACTGAATGAGGGAATAGTTTCCCCACCGAATCACCAAGGCCTTCACTGCTAGTCGGAAGCCTCTGGTGTTCGGGGAAACGCGCTTGATGTCATGTGGCGAACCGGGTACGGGGCACCAGTGGAGGGGCTCCGGACTCAGGACATTACAAAGTGTTATCAGAGGAGTTCTTTTCTCATGATTTACTGTTTGGAGACATTATTTAGGGATAGGATGGATTCTGTACTTTCCATTAAGCTGTGCTCTGGAGTAGCTAACCCGCATATAGGGAAAAGCCATACGACATTTTTAATTGTAGTTGATGATTCTGAGATTTTATAGTTGATCTGATTTCACCGAGGGTGATTGACATGGCCTGTGATATTACTATTTTGATATTGCAGTTCTATTTCTGTCTCAACCCAATGAGATGAGGGTATTCTGTATCATGAATCATATAGACACTTCTATGAATCACATGCCATGCATTCTTGCCATGCCATCTAGGGTGCATTAGCAATTGCATGCTACTGTGATAGGCTCTGTATAGTTTATGTATGCTGTTGTGATAGATTCTTGATAGATTCGCTGCTGTTATGTTAGAAAACTGTTGTTCTGTTCCATTCTTTAAATGAATGCCAAATTAAAGTTCTTGAGGTGTTATGGGCCCTCACGGATTGGAATTTGACATCTTTTACCTCGGTTTTAGTGTGTCTGGAATTCTGCGTAGTTTCTGAGCTACTGCCCAAAAAAACCCAAAATACACGGCGTGAACATTTTAAATACACTCCGTGTAGTTTTCAGGACGTGTCACTGACCATGTGAGAAGAACACGGTGTCGTGGGAGTAACTTCGGGAACAGCTCGTGTACCATTGGTACACGCCATGTGAGTTCGGAGCCATGTAACCGGCCGTATCAATAACAACACGGGCCGGGAAAGCTCGGATAGAACACGTCATGTCCTTAGAGAACACGCCCTGTAGTCCTGTCCAGGTACCCGGCCATGTCACGAACAACACGGGCCGGAGTGACCTTCTATTCCACATGCCGTGTTTGTTCAGAACACGCCGTGTAGTCTAGCCCAGGTACCCGGCCGTGTCACGAACAACACGGGATGGCGTCACCTTCTCCTATACATGTCATGTTTGTTCAGAGCACGCCTTGTATGGTTCAGCCGTGTAGACGGCTGTGTTCTTAACAACACGGACCGCTGAAGCCTTGTCCAGTGCATGCTGTGTTTGTTTTGAACACGCCGTGTAGTCTCGGGTTGAGTCGGACCATGTGGGTTAGCCGTGTAAGGAGACTCGGGCAGGGGAATAGTATTCTAAGTACATGCCTTGTGTGGGGGTCAACACGCCGTGTAGTTTGAAGTGTACACGACTTGTTGGATGAGAGTACACGCCCATGTCTGTAGCTTTAGAAGACACGCCGTGTAGTTTTTATACATGCCATGTAGTCGGGTTTTGTAAACATTTGTGTTTTTCTTCCCCAATTCCCGTTTTGTACCCTTTTGTTCTCTTTCCTTGTTTTCCTGATCGACGGTGTGCTTTGGATCCTTCAGAGTTATGCCTCCGATATGTCCTCCGGTCGTATGTCTGTCATCAGGCAGTGATCAGACGCCAGATAGGGCTGATCAAGGACTTCCTATCGATCCCCCAGTTGAGCCAGCCTTGGCACCGGTTGTTGTACCAGTCACGAGCGTTGAGGCGAAGTTCAGGGAAGGTTTCATGAGGATGATGTTGGCCTTCCAAGGAGCACCACATCCTGCCTTGTCTGTGGAAGACTTGACGCAGGGCTTTCAGCAGCATCATCCTCCCACATTCTCGGTGGAGGGAGGACCTCAGGCTGTAGAGTCAGGGCTGGAAGTCATGCTGACTATCTCCGAGCATCTAGAGATGCCTCCAGAGAGGTGGGTCAAGCTCGCCACCTACATGCTCCAAGACTCTACCAAGAGGTGTTGGGACGAGATCTCACAGGCAGGTCAGCAGCAGGCTATGGCATGGGAGGAGTTCCAGCGCGTGTTCTACGACTACTTCTACCCAGAGACCCTGAGGGTCGATCGAGCCCGGGAGTTCATGATCTTAGAGAAGGGTGCTCTATCTATCATGGAGTATTCCTCTCTTTTCACTATGCTTCAGAATTTTACACCCCTTTGTGATGGGAGTGGGGTGTTCTTGGAAAGGATGTTTGAGGATGCACTCAGACAAGAGATCTGCTCACAGGTGAACATCTTCCAGCTGACTTCCATTAATTCTATCGTCAACCAACCACTGATTGCGGAGCGCAATCTGAGAGACTATGAAGCTTCAAGCTAGGGAGGTTCTGCTTCCAGAGCTAGATTTCCTTCAGATGATAGTAAGAAGTGTCATAGGGATCCTACACTCGGTGATTCGAGAAACCGAGACGGCTCATCAGGAATACAGGTGACATGCTATCAGTGTGGTTGGACAGGGTGCAGGAGGCCGCAGTGCCAGAGGGACCCAGTGGATTGCCGATCTTGCGGCAAGATGGGTCACCTTCAACGTTTCTTCCAGGTTTTCTCACAAGCAGCTGGTGACTGGTGTTCTTCTATGACTCCTCATTCAAGAGCAGCAATGCCAGCTTCTCACCAGTCGGGGAACTGAAGTTCTTCTGGACGTTCGGGCCAAGGTGGAGGTCGAGGCCGTGGCGGTCAGCCACCAGTTCCTCAGCACCAGCAGGGTGGTTCAGCTCAGAGTGGTCAACCAGGGGCGCCGGGCCGCGGTGCAGGCCAGTATTTCTCCGTGGAGGAGAATTATCATGAGCAAGATCCCGACCCTTCTACTATTCGAGGTACGATTTTAGTAGCCTCAGTTGTATATTCAGACCTTTTCGATACCGGTTCCACGCATAGATTTATCTCCGTTGCTGTTGTGGAGAGCCTTGGACTCTACGTCTTTTCTTCTGCCGATTCGTTGACACTAGACACAACTTTGGGAATGAAGAAATCTAGTGTACGCCAGTGTAGAGAGTTCCCTCTCGAGGTTGCAGGGTATCGCTTCTTATGGGATCTCTAAGTCCTAGAGATGACATGATATGTCGTCATCCTTGGCATGTATTTGTTGATTCCCTTTCAGGAAGTCGTCAACTGTTATCACCGTAGAGTGAGTTTCATTTCACTAGAGGGTGAATCTTTCTTTCATAGAGGCGAATGGGATGTTCGGGCGAGTCGGGTGGGACTCGAACATCTTGGGATTGGAGGGGTAATGGCCCAGATTGCTAGTCTTTATCTGGATGATCACGGGACTCCACAGTTGGACTTTCCTCCACTGGTGGATTGCTTCAGGGATGTCTTTCGAGTAGACTTTTCAGGGTTTCCCCCAGAGTGTGAGGTAAAATTCTATATTGATCTCATTCCAGGTGTGGCACCAATGTCCATTCCTTTCCGTAGGATGGCCACACCTGAGTTGCAGGAGCTCAAAACGTAGTTGGAGGAGTTACAGGCTAAGGGTTACATCTGACTCGGTACTTCTCCTTGGGGTTCTCCTGTTCTATTTGCGTAGAAGGCAGATGGTACCCTTCGGCTTTGTGTGGATTATCGGAAGTTGAACTAGTTGACGGTCAAGAACCGATATCCTTTGCCGAGTATTAATGACATTTTCGATCATCTTCGAGGAGCCCGGGTGTTCTCGAAGATCGACTTGAGGTCCAGTTACCATCAGTTGAGCGTAGACCATCAGATATACCTCTGACAGCCTTCAAGAGCAGGTACGGTCTTTACGAGTATACAGTCATGTCATTCAGTCTCAGGAATGCCTCTGCAGTTTTAATGGCACTGATGAACCTAGTTTTCCATCCTTACTTGGACTCTTTCGTCATGGTCTTCATGGACGATATCTTGGTGTACTCTCACACACGACACGACCATACCACACATCTTGAGATCATTCTGAGTACACTGAGAGAGCATCGACTTTATGCTAAACTCTCTAAGTGCCACTTCTGGATAGATCAGATTCACTTCTTGGGTCACGTCATCTCAGAGGCAGGAGTATCAGTGGACCCAGAGAAAGTGAGAGTTGTCGTTTCCTAGGAGCAGCCAAAGAACGTCTTTGAGGTACGGAGTTTCCTAGGGCTGGCTGGATACTACAGACGTTTCGTTCAAGACTTTTTGTGCCTAGAAGAGCCTTTGACAGGACTGACCAAGAAGGGAGTGAAGTTCTCCTGGTCAGATTCTTGTGAGTCGGCCTTTCAGGAGCTGAAAGGGAAGTTGACGTCAACACCGATACTAGTATTGCCAGAGCCCAGAAAGAGCTACACTATTTACTGTGATGTTTCAGAAATCGGGCTGGGAGTTGTGCTTATGCAGGGAGATGGATTTGTTGCATACGGGTCTCAGCAGTTGAGGCCACATGAGAGGAACTACCCTACGCACGATTTGGAGTTAGCTGTTGTTGTCCATTCCTTGCGCTGTTGGAGACACTATCTTCTGGGAGAGCACTTTATGGTCTTCACTGACCACAAGAGTCTCAAGTATATCTTCACTCAGCATGATCTGAATCTGAGGCAATGTAGGTTGGTCGAGTATTTTTAGTCTTTTGATTTTGAGATTGCCTATACGCCGGGAAAGGGAAACTCTGTGGTTGATGTGTTGAGCAGGAGAACTCAAATTAAGGAAGTTCAGGAGGCCAGTAGTGAGTGGAAACTGATGGCTCTATTCTCTTTGATGCATCTGGAGGTGCACGATAGACGGGGACAACCTTTTCTCTCTTCTGTAGCTACTACCTCCACTCTACTTGATCGGGTACGGATGAGGCAGCTATCAGACTCAGAAGGCTTAGTCTTGTGGGAGAGTTTTCTAGGAGAGGACCCTCTTCCGGGATGGACAATGGGTGAGGATGAGATCTTGAATTTCCAAGGACGCGTATGGGTGCCAGCAGACCTACACGAGGAGCTTATGCGAGATTTCCATTCCTCTGTTTGGGAATTTTATCCTGGCATCACCAAGATGTATCGGGACCTTCATCGCCAATACTAGTGGCCAGGTATGAAGAAGGATGTTTCTTGTTTAGTCATGAGATGTTCTACTTGTCAGTATGTGAAAGAAGAGAATCAGTGACCAGTATACCTTTTACAGCAGTTACCCATTCCGGAGTGGAAGTGAAACGATGTTGTGATGGAATTCGTGACTGGGTTGTCGAGATCACCTCAGGGGAACGATGCTGTCTGGGTTGTCGTCGACAGACTTACGAAGGTTTCTCACTTCTTGCCGATCACGGAGACCTTCAGTGTCGATGATCTAGGAAAACATTACATCAGTGATATCATTCGTCTGCATGGAGTTCCATGCTCTATTGTTTCAGACAGAGATGTGCGCTTCACCTCTCGGTTCTGGCATGGACTTCAGAAGGCCTTGGGTACACAGGTACATTTGAGTAAAGCATACCATCCCCAGACTGATGGCCAGTCCGAGCGAATGATCCAGGTGCTTGAGGATATGCTCCTGGCTTACATTCTAGACTTTTGCGGATCTTGGGAAAAGCATATCCCTCTAGTGGAGTTCGCCTACAACAACAGTTTCCATGCAACCATCCAGATGGTGCCATACGAGGCTTTGTACGGTAGGCCATTCTGGTCACCCTTATACTGGCTGGAGGCAGGAGAGGCAGCATTTCTAGGACCTCGTCTTGTTCAGGAAACTTCAAAGTAGATAGAGCTAATTCAGAAAAGGATGGCTACAGCGCAGTCTCGACAAAAGTCTTATGCTGATCAGTGGAGGCGACATCTGGAGTACAAGGTTAGTGATCATGTTTTCCTATGTGTCACACCGAGGTTGGGACGCAAAAGGATTCGAAGATAGGGTAAACTTTCACCGCAGTACGTCGGGCTGTTTGAGGTCTTGGAGAGAGTGGGGTCGGTCGCCTATTGGTTGCAGCTAACTCATAGGTATCAGGCCATGCATGACGTCTTCCACGTCTATCAGCTCCGAAGTTACTTTTCAGACCCTTCTCACATCTTCCAGCCAAAGGATATCAAGCTTGAAGTTGATGCGTCGTTCGAGGAGCATCCTATCCAGATTGTCGATCGTAGTATGAAGGTTCTTCGTGGGTGGTCTTTTCCTTTGGTACTAGTGCTATGGAAGCACGGGAATGTACAGGACGAGACCTGGGAGAGGGAGGCCGATGTACGATCACAGTGGCCGGAGCTGTTCGGGGTTTCTTCTTCTCCGACTCGTTAGGGAAATTTGGGGGTGAATTTCTTTAATGGGGGAAGTTTGTAAGAACCCAGAACTTCTTTTCAGGTATTTTTTTCCTTTTTCTGGAGTTTTTGAGAAAAATGAATTTTCTGGAAATTTCAGAAGTACACGACATGTACTTTCTGAGTACACACCGTGTACTCTTCCCCGGCTCGAAGCCGTGTGTTGGTCGTGTCCGGACCACACACACAGTGTGTAAGGATGAGGTGGAGGTCGGTTATTTCGGAGTACGGAAAATTGGAAGTACACGACCTGTACTCAAAAAGTACATTCCATGTACTTTCTTTTTTTCATTAAACGGACTGGGGTCATGCCTAACCCCAAAATACATCTTCTTCTTCAGTTTTCGACCGTCCGTAAGAGACTGTTCGGCCAGATCTTCGATGGTCTCCCACCTCGCCGTCTGTTATTTGATTCGAGCATGGTCGATTGTGTTGGAATTGAAGCGGTGAGTTATTCCTTCTGCTTGAGTCTTGTTTCTTGATTCCTCCTCGTTTCCAAGTTTTTGTGGGATGAACGTTTTGTGCGTTTCTCAGATCTATATTTTTCTAAGAGGAATTTGTCATTGAGGTTTGCGTATATCGATATCTTCGGATCGAGGTAGGTGGTTTGTGCCTTTCCGTAGAAAGTTGATGAATATTATGTGAACATTTCACCAATACCATTGAACATAGTATTGGGTGTTTCCTATTTTGCCCTTGTTGTTTGCCTACTTTGCTTGATTTCTTTAGTGGAGGTTATTTCTTGTGATTTGGTTATTTGATTGTGCTCAGATTTCCTTTCCATGCTTGTTCTTCCTATTTGGCATTTGCCAGTTACCATGCTTAGTTATAGGATAGTGGAACTATTGTTTTATTATTACTGTTGAGCCTTAGTTGATAGAAAAGTAGTTCATGAGGTTTATTTGGACGTTATACGTGCGCTGAGCATGTTTAGTTATACAAGGACTATGAGAACCTATAGTAGTAGACCAAAGGGAGATTTGACGGAAGGGCTTCTCAAGAGTGACTTTTAATCACGATGTGGGACCAAGGAAATAATTTACGGAAGGGCTTCTCCAGAGTGTCTTTTAGTTACAACATGGGACATAGGGGGAATTGACGTTGAGTGCTTCCCCAGAGAGCCTTTAGAAAGATACGAGACTATAGGGGGAATTGACGGTGGGTGTTTCCCCAGAGATTCTGCATAATTACGTAGCTGAACTAGAGGGGTGAGACTGTGAGTGCCTCCCAGAGGGTTTCTAGTACATAGAGGTTAAACCATAAGGGTTAGACTGTGAGAGATACCCAGAGGGTTACCTATTTTTTTCTTGTTGCTGCCTGCTTGCTTGTGTGATTTACTTGTTAGAACTGTGGATTGTAGCTGCTTGTGCTTTTCTGTTTACTGGTTCTTGTTTTATTACTGCCATGTATTCATTGACTGTTAGGAACAAATCTTTGGGTGATTGCCTACTGGGATTGTATCTCGCACCCTGTTTGGGCCATGATTTTATGCCCAAGAAGACTATGTTGCTGCAGGTATAGACAAGGGTAAGCGCCCTTCTTCTTCAGGATCTTGACTACACCAGGAGATGGGGAGGATGGGACCGAGCCGTGGCTCGCGATGCTGAGGAGCTTACTTTGTTTTTCTTTTGCACTTGGTTTCAGTTGTATTTCAGCACATTTTTTTGTTTTCTGTTTTCCTTAGATACTTGTACCTACTACATCATTGTCATCATAGTTATATATCTACATTGTTTCCTCTGTTTGGTTTCAGTTGTTATGCATGTTTTTTACTACTTCTGATGTTTATTGTTGTTTTCTTACCTTGTATACCTTAACGAATGAGGGCATAGTTTCCCCACCGAGTCACCATGGCCCTCGCTGCTAGTCGGTAGCCTCTAGCGTTTGGGGAAACGCGCTTGAGGTCATGTGCTGAACCGGGTACGGGGAACCAGTGGAGGGGCTCCAGAATTGGGATGTTACATATAAACCCCTCAACATATATCATTATTAGGTTTTCTTATTAAATTTTGGCACATTCCATATTTATAAAATCATGAGGTGATGTTTGTGTGGGCTATGCCTCACATAACCGATTAACATAAAATGCTAATTACATATTTATTGAAATTTTTACATGTTCATAGACCAGCTGAAGGATTATTTCGATACATTATTATTTAGTTATATTTTATTTCTTATATAACATATGCTTAATTGTACATGGATTAATTTATATCACACTTTCGGGATTGGGTTAAATAGTAGTGGGGCATTCCCACTATGATTTTTATCTCTCACCCTACCCACTACTCCAGAACACTAGGGTGCTCGAGTAGACCATTCTTTTTGGCTGGTCCTTGGACCTTTCTTGTTGTTGATTTCTTATACATGTTATTTATGAGAAAAAATACTGAGTTTGAACTCAGGATTCCTATTGAGATCACTTATGGGATTTTTGTTCGTTTCATTACTTTATTCCTTCATTGAATTGTATTAAAAAGAATTTTATACTATTTACTACTTTATATCATGTATAAATACCTTTTCATTTATTTATTTATTATAAAAACTGGAACTATACACTTTTATTCATATATTTGAAACCTATCTTCCACTACATTATTATTTCTATTTAACACTTCCACAATTGATTATTAGTTACTCTATTATATCATTATGTAGCTTGTATAAGAGGGTATAGACTTCCCACTTAATATCCTAACTACCCCAATTCTTTTTGTTATCCTTGGGCATACGAGGAGTCTCACTTGAAGTCATGTGGTCACCGGTCCTTCCATCATCATAGTATTGATTTAGGTGAGGAATATACAAAGTCATATCAAAGGTGGTTTTTCAATTCATATTACTATTTTATATTGGTAAGAAGGAGACAGGGAATGTTTCGGTGCTTGGTTAATTTATATATATTTGGTACTGATCACCTCGCATATGGGGAATGAACAAGTGGCCAAGGATAGGATTACGGTTTATATTACTCACTTTTGCAATTGATATTATTTCACCTTGGTTGATGGATTTATTTTTCGTTGCACATTTATTTGTGAATTTGGTAATTTCCTTCTCCTAACATGTTAAGGTTGTTTCATTACATGTATCATATTAGGCACCTAGAAAATCATATTCCATGCATATATTCCTTTCTTTGTTGGTACATGATTAGGTTTCTGAAAAAGAATGATTATGTGCCTTACTGGTATTCCATGATTATATTTATTCCTTGTTAGGTAATACATTACGATGCTTCTATTCTAACTACTTATTATAGCATACTTCTGTTATTAAAATTCCTTGATTCTATGATTTCGTCTTGTTTCTCTATGTTTTATAATTTTAGTGACATACTAGCTTACATTGATATATGTAAATGGTGTTTGGGAACAATTATTGGTTTTGGTTACAATGGGTGCCAATTCTCATTTATAAATTGTATGGGTACCATATTGTTTGGAAAAGGTAACTCGAGTAATTAAACCATATCTGCTAAATTCAATTGTTATGTAAAGTTCATTTTGATAGAAGGGAGACAATTACCAAACCAAAAATTATATGTGTGCTTTGTAGTTGGGTATATTTCCAACCATATAAATTGTACTGTTAAGTTTGATCATGTTAAATTCTTAATTTACATTGGTATCAATTAATGGGAGACAATATTCAATCCATGGAGTGTTTGGGAGCTTCATGAATTATTAAATGACAACCCATTTTAAATGTGACGACATGACGCTTTGTGAAATGCAAATTACTGCGAAGCATGTTTAGTTTAAATACAAAATCAAATTGTTTATCTTTAAAAATACAACTCGACTCAAGTAGGTCAGTTGGGGAATTTTTTTAAGTAATCATCCATTTTGGTGATTAAATTTTAATAATTAGTGAGATTGTTATTGGGTAGCTTTATGGAGAACACAGGTTGGTTAAAATTGGGCCATCATAGGTCACCTTATCTTCATAAAATGAACTTATTTCGATATGTTTCATGAAAATTATTGAATGTCATCTAATGTAATAATTTTTCAAAATGGAGATTAACAAAAAAAAATCATTCTTTGCCCTTGGGGCATTGGATAAAATCATGTACCTTGTGATTTGGATTGAAAATTAAACCTTGAGGTTTTAATTAAATCTTTTGATGGTTAATGATTATCTGTGATTAAATATTAGAGGCTATGAAGTGGAACCTATATGGGTGTCCACTCATTAAAACCATTGTGTAAGGGTTGTTTAGACATCTATTTGAGTTTCCTTGGAATGAAAGCATGAGTAATTTCTATAGGAATTATTTCCAATTGCACGGTCATTATGATCAAGTTTTGAGCCTAGTGACATTGTTTAAGTGACTTACTGCCAGGGTTGTAACATATTCATCATATGAGGCTATCATGTGTAAGGTAGAACCATCAAAACAAAAATTCCTTGGTATTTCTATTACATTTCACACATTTGGTGTTTTTTGGGTACCATTGTCTGATTTAGTACTTTCTATTTTAATGTGAAAATCATGTTCTGACGGGTGGCCATGTCTTCCATGACTTTGATATGAGTTGTAGAATTAAGTAATTCTATTTTTAGCTGGTTCGACATGTCTCGGTCATGGTTGGATGCTTCATAGGTCATTTCACCCTCTCTTCTTCTTAGTGATGGACAACATGGTATGGTGTCATCTAGAAAATGGTTGTATGAGGCAATACAACTCCAAAATAAATCTTCTTATACTATTCAGTATGGTCTAGGGAAGTGTCCACGTAGAGTGACATGAGAGTTAAAGAATTAGTTACATCCCAATGTTATTAATGGATCTTGGAAGACTTGGGCATTTTTAAAAGATGGACTCAATGTTTTAATCTAGCACACTTTTGAGTGGTTAGTTTTTTCCCTTTAATCGAAGAAACTCCTATAGTAGGTAGTGTCTTATTGAGTTAGTTTAGCATTCCCTTATAAGTAGATGGAACACCCAAGGGGACCATTGGGAAATGGATGGTTATTTTTTCATGCCCTTGAGGATTTCAAGTCTTAAATCACGACAATGATTGATCGGCATCATGAATTTGATCTGGATCATCTATTTTACCTTCCTACTTCTTGGTCTATTTGATAAGAGTCCATATATTAAATCATCATAGTGTACTACTCTTATGAGATGATAATTTTTTCTATCACGATGTCTTCCTCAATAAAAAAAGAGAGAATAATTCTTACAATGAGCTAAATCATTAAAATCTGTTAAACATGTGGGATGATCGTTGTCAATGATAGACGCTAAAGCATGGTTTTTATTGAGGCTTGGTATGTCTTGAGTGATTCTTGGGTTCCCATGAAATAATTCCACTGTAAGACTCACAGACTCCAGTGGTTACTTTTATATTATATGAGCCACATAAGTTGGAAATCATTGTGATACATCGACCAAGTGGCTCGACTCTTTTTATCCTCCTTTAGTTCAAGGTTTACGATTGTAAGAGATCCATTTTAAAGCACATAGTTAGGTGAAAGAAAGTGGCATTTTATGTTCAGTACTATCTTCTGAGAAATATTCTTCAACTATTTCTATTAGTTTGATCATAATTTAAAATTTTCTTTCTACAAAAATCATGCCAGGAGCATTGTAAGAACACTCAGTGTTGTGCCTTGTAATACAATAATGACGTTGGAGGTGTCGTGGCTTGGAATTTTCCCATTATTTTTGTTACGACCTATGGTGGAGGAACCATCGATCGAGTATTAATCTATACATTTTAGCGACTGTGTATCTATCTAAATGGGCTCATTTATATCTTATTTATGTGATTATGATAAATTTGAGAATTGGCTCAGCTTATAAATACTGATGTGCAGAATGCATAAGAAATGATTATGTAGAATCAGGTGTGGGTAATGCAATGCAACTATTGGAATGAAACATCACAATCCCCGTAGGTTGGGAGATGCTTATGTTGATCCCACAGTATTCTTAGGGAATAGATGATTTAAGGTGGGTAGAATGTAGAATCCCATGTTTTTATAATGAACAAAAATATAAAGGTTTTTGAAATATTTTATTTGTTGTACGGGTAGGATTTAAATTAGAGCTTTAGAAAACAATTCTGAGTGTTGTGACAATTAAATTTATTGGTATTGGATTTGGTTGAAGGCTTTGCGGCGTCTCCTGAGTGGATAGAGATCTTTCAAGAGTGCTAGTTCTGAAAAAAAATCATGTTTTAAAATATATCATAGTGTAAATGGTTTTCAAAATTATGTATCCCACTACGGTTAACCATGTGAATGTTTTTAAAAAGTGGTAGTGGATTTGCTCATAGTCTATGCACAATTACCTAAAACATGTTCCTAACCCATGTGAGGTGTCTCTTAGAGGTATTATACACCCCACGTTTTGCACATGGTGTGGAAAACCGTGCATGTCAAACCGTGATGACATGAGTTTTTAATGATTAAAATTAAATTAAAAAAATGAAATTAAAAATTTGAAAACCTAATTTTACACTCCCTCCCCCCTCTCTCCCCCTTTATATCACCCGACACATCCCTAATATGACTCCCCCCTTCGACGGGTGGACTTCCACCCTCGGCCTCGTCTCTCTCCTTTTATTCCGATCAAATTTTCCTATTTCTTCGCATGATCCATCACAGTGAGTACCCTCCTCCATTCTCATAACATCTATTAGCTTCCCATCAACTTAATCAATGGTTGTTGAGGTGTGACTAGACCCTCTGTTTTCGGGTTAATGTTTGTTTTCAGTTTTCTTCAGTTCTTATGTCACGTGGACGGTCTCGTAGGACCCTTGGGTGCATGTTCTGGCAATATCCGCTGAAGGTGACATGGTTCAGGTGATTTCAATCCTCTTAAAATGCTACGGGTTAAGGTTTAGACCTTCTTCATTTTATCACAATGCATTTATTAAGATAATTATGTGTCTTTTACAACATTTTTATTCATCGGAAGGACATTGATGTATTCCAAGTGGCTTCACATCAATTTGCTTCATTGTCAACACCTGTAGTGAGGGATTTCCTTTTTTCTAGGTCCCGATCAATTTAAACTATTTTTATTGAATATTTTAAGGTTTTTATTTTTAAATATGTTATTAATTTTTCCCCTCATGTTGGATTTGGGTCTCCAAGTCATTGGTGACTCACTGGTGTATGCAATGGAAAGTAAAAATATGTATGTTGGTTCCCCCATTATGTCTTTAAATATTCATGGGTGTGATTACAAATGTATAGAGCTAGGATTGCACATGTATATATATAAAAATGCATGAGTTGGTGAGTGGATAATGGTATATGAATATAAGAATATGTGTAAGGATCCTTTGTGGATTTCCATGGCTATTTGGTTGTGTAAATACGGGGTATGTATCCTTTCATCAGTGTGGAAGTGAATATAATCGGTGGGGTAGTAGCTTCTTTTAGATAGAAATCACTAAGAACTAAAGTGTATGGCCGGGTTCCACCCTTTGGTTGGGTCCGTTTCTTTGTCCTTAATATTATAAATGCATTAATAAATTTCTTACTCTACTTTTTTTAAGAAACATTATCAATGCATTTAATTATATATACTTAATTCATCTTAAATGTGAATTTAGGCTATTTGGTATTAAATTCAAAATATTAAAGATATTTTGTCTGATAAGTAATATCATGTTTTCATAATAAAACACCTCAATCGGGGTGATTTTCCATGAAGATAAAAGTACTGTTTAGACATAGCTTTCTTGGCCATTCAAGTTTATAATTATTATTCCTTCATTATTTTTTTGGTCAAAATGAACTATATTATAGTATAACATCAACAATGCATTTTTATTAAAAAGAATAAGACCCACAGCAAACAGGCCATGAGAAAAACACAAACAACTTCAGGCAGTCTAAAATAGTGAAGGCTGAGTTGGTCTCTCCTAATTAAGACCATCCCATCCAGTTCTATTTGAAGAGAAATAGAAAAACAAATAATATTGGTACCTTGATCTGCCACCATCAAAGAAGCTAAGTAGTCTTCTACATTGTTACCTTCTCTCCATTTATGGAAAAACTATGTTTTGTGGATGTCGAGGATAACTATGCATTTCTTGATTATATAAGAAATCGGTCAAGGAGGAGAAATCGTGCCACTCATTGAGTCATGGATGATCTTCGAATCAGTTTCAATCTACTACAGACATAAGTTCCTTTGAGCACACAATGTTATCCCCGAATAAGTCACCTCGGCTATAGCCTGGATAGATCTTACCCTCCCATAAAAAGTAGTAAAAGTAAGAATAATACTTCCATACCTGTCCCGCATAACACCTCCACCTCAAATAATTCCTCCAATGCATGAGCCATCAAAATTAAGCTTGAGACCCATGCTTGGAGGAATCCAGCAAACCCAATTACCCCTTCTTATAAGATCTGAATGAATTAAATCAGGACTTTATATCTGCATGCTCCTCAAGGAAGGATTATCACTAGAAATCTTAAAATAACGTACCAAATCAAGCAGCAAGAATATTTTCTTGATGATAACTAATATTTTAGTACAATGAATGCCTTCAAAACTATCTTTGTTTCTTGCTTTTCAAATGCACCAACACCCTGCACTGAAAATCATAGCTTTTGCAGATTTTTCAGGACCTGCACCATTCAAACCATAAAACCACTTTTCCAGAAAAGAAGTACCAGTAAGAAAAGGTTAAAATAGTTTTGTGAATTCACTAAAATAACCTCCACACATCCATGGCCCAGTCACTTTCAAAGAAAATATAGTTGGAATCCTCCTGCTTATTAATGATACAACAATGGCATTTGGAAACCAGGTTAATACCCCTTATTTTCACATTTTCATCTGTCGATATAGCTTGGTTTCTAATTCTCCATACCAAGAAATTAAATTTTGTGGGTATTCTGTTCCACCAAACCATATAATTCCAATTTCCATACTGAGCCTGTGAACCAGAAATGCCCCTAAAGTCTTTAGAATAAAACAAACCAGAGTTCGAAGTCATGAACACACACCTATCCAACTTCTGATTCAAAACAATAAGGTCAAAAGTTCTCTTTTGATCCTTATCCAGAATAGCATTGATAAAAATTGGATATCTACTGGCCTCCCTAAATGAAATCAAAGGAGCCAGACAACCTGGGAAACCAATAGTCGACCCTAGACAATTATGATTCCAAAAAGAAATTTCACCCCTTCCTATAATCCAATGTGAGTGTTGACGAATGTTAGGAAAAAAAACATCAGATTAAAGACCAGAAAGGAGAAACAGGTCTTCTGTGAAACACAGAGATCTCACCTTGTAAAGACATGATTTTACCCCAAAGTGTACGACCCTCCACAACCACCCAGGCTAGTTTCACCTGCATGCAGTGCACTGTATCCACAAGACATCTGACATTAATACCACCTTCCCAAACCGGTCGTTCCATCCTTTTCCAAGAAGACCAATTAAATTTACCCTCAAAATGAGCATCCCAAATAAAATCAGCCAGGATTTTGTCAATAGGTGTAATAACCCCCTTCGGCACATTGCAAGATGAAAGAACATGAATTAGAACAGTCGTCAGCACACTGTTAATTAAAGAAATACTTCCTCCAAAAGATAGAAAATGATTTTTCCAATCCATAATACGCCTTATGGTTCTGTTAACTATACCATAAAACTCCCTGACACGAACACGACCAAGAGAAATAGGTGAACCCAGATAATTCATGGGAAAAATACCCTTCTGCTGGTTCAGCAACCCGATAATGGACAGAACCTGCCTAACACCACATTTATAGAAATATATAAGCGGTTCCTCCCCCTGTTGACAGATTCCCGCTCCATAAACAGTATTCATCCATAACCATCATAAGTCTACCAACCGATCTAACACTAGCATTAATGAAAATTAAAGTATCATCCGCAAACATCAAGTGGGAGATCGTTGGTTGATTTAATTTCCTCTAGTATGGTAAGATATCACCTGTAGATACTTTCTTGTTGATAAAATGGCAAAGAACATATTTCATAAGTATAAAGAGGGTCGGGGAAATAGGGTCTCCTTGCTTAAGACAGCGAGTTTCCTTGAAAAAACTATGAGTTATGTTGAGGTATGGAATGTTCATGAAATTGCCATAATGGAATTAAAAACACATAGTTTTTCTTTTTAAATTATTAAATGACTAAGGAATTATCTAAGAGTTTTGTCCAGCTTTTAGATTTGAATTCCCCATGTTGGTAATTTCCATTTACCCTAGCAACTTGAAGCCTTATAAATGTAATTTTCATGTCTCAGTAAATGTAATGATATGATATTAATGAATGGAGGAGGAATAATGAATGGCCATAAAAATAATTTACCAAATTGTTTTTAAATTTTTTGAGTGATAATAACACCTTGGGTGACACAAGGACTCCAATGTAGGAAATTTGTTGATGGAATCAATAATTTTTCATACTCATACCTTGTGAGATGCATGGATTTTCATGTAGGAATTTATTCAATAGACCTAGGTTAATTAGAGAATAATTGGTTCCACATATGTAGAAACCAAAACCATTTTATGGGAAGGTACCAGTGTGGAACTTGACTTTTGAAAATGAATTAAATGGGATTGAATAAATGTTTTCAATGCAACATGACCTTTACACATTAATGGAAGGCAATTTATAAACCAATAAATAAATGGTTGAAATGATAATTTACCTTTACACACAAATTAAAGACTATGATTAAACTAAAAGAGAATATATACAACTTCTATATCAAATAAAAATAGACTCACTCAACCTTCCATTGGATTCTGAGAGGAGAATACCTTAGGACTCAGGAACCCCATTCTGATTCTAGGATATATTTATCTTACGTTGAAACCAAACAAGACATCGGTTCATATTTATTCCATGTATGTCTGGTATACTACTACAGGGTCCTTAACATTATTACATGGTACCTCAGATACACTTCTTGGATCCACCTTTGACTAGTAGATTCCATGTTGATATCCCATAGGGCCCTGTCCATGTTTAGTCGTGTTTTATCTTGGCTGATGACCTTATACTCAATAGGAACCTTATTGTGGAATGACATGGATTATGAGACTTGGATTACACTCTTACCCCTTATTAGGACTTGAATACCAATTAGTTTTTATTCCATGAGATCTAGGTTACCTTGTTTATTACCCTAAAATTCCCTTACCAGATATAATTTTCATGTTTCTTTATTACATCTAGGAACCTTCACTACTTTTAAAATCATGAGGTGATGTGAATGCTATCAGTGACTCACTTGATCTATTAACATGAAATGGTAATTACATAATAAATGATATGGTTACATGTTCAGTCAATAGGTGAGGGATGAAGAGGTTACTTGAGTATTTTGTTATATTTTACTACTTACATAACTTATGCATGCCTATAAATTGTTTAATTTATTCCACACTATTTGTATTATGCTATACATAAATGGTTCTATCCAAATAAGATATATATCTCACACCCTTCTATGGACTCCATTGCACTGGGGTACTTGATTAGTCCTTACTTTTTCATATGGCATTGGTCCTTTCTTGTTGATTTTTGCTTATACTCGAGTGTTATGAGAAAAGGACTGAGCTAGAACTGAAGATGTACGTGGAGATTGCCTTTGGTATTTTAGTTATTTCATTTACATGTGTCCTAAATTGTATGATACTAAAAAACAATTTGTAATATTTACTACATTTCATCATGTATGAATTCCATTTCATGCATTCATCTATTATACAAACTAGAATTGGCCACTTTTTTTCATTTATTTGAAATCTATAATATGTTGCATAATTATTGCTATTTATTACTACCAATATTGATTTTTATTTACTATGTTATACCACTGTGCAACTATAATTAGAGTGTATAGTCTCTCCACTGACAATCCTTACTCCCTCATTTCTAGTAGGTAGGCATACTTAAGGTCTTGTGGTGTTTGGTTTGGCCACCATCTATGTGGTGAGCCGGGCCAGGATGATACATTCCATTATGTTTCATGCCTTATGAACTACCAATCTTTATTACATTAGTCAATTTTATGGTCTTTTATATGAAGGTTCTTGTTTTTAAATGTAATTCTTATATTGTTAGACCCATTTTCTCGTGTTAGGTTGAAATCTACCTTATTTACCCTTACTGAGATTCTGAGCTCTCACTTTCTTATGTTTCTTTTTCTCATGTTATGAACAAATTTATTATTTATTATATGTCTAAGAGGTTTTATTGTTACGGTGATCTTAGTGGGAAACAATGTATATAACTTACAATCCTGTTGTTTTTTATTTCGATGTTTTATAATAAACTCGGCTTCTATGATGATAGTGTGGAACGTTATGTTCAATAATGAATATTTAACTCATACGATGTTATATCTATGTATACAATGTGTGGTATTCTATAAAAACAATTCATAAAATTTTATAATTCATCAATTAGTATTGATAAACTATATTTGGATTTATGTTTGTTTTTTCAATATATCTAAAGGGGATATTGTTGGCATCTAATGGGAATAGCTACCACAATGGTGGAATTAGTGACATGATTTTCATGGTATGATGAATTTTTTTTATTTATTTTTAACCATTTCTTTGATTACATGACATTTTCTAATCTCTAATAATACAAGATATGCTATCTCTAATATAGAAATTAGTTCTCCCATGAAGGAAGACTAAAAAGAAAGTTTTCATGGAGATTGGTGCGAGATCCAATTTCCTAGAATAACCATTCTATACAGAATATGGTTGAAGATATATAAAATAAAAATAAATAGTATCAATTTTTATGTTTTACATAGTGCTTTGATTAATTACGTATCTATGACATTGATCTTATCACCAATATCTTTTGGAGATATTCCTATAAAAAATCAGCATCGAGATAAAGCTGCATCTTTCAATATTTGTGATATTTTCTAAGATAGTTTAGACCATTATATATATTAATAAAGTAAACATTGTATAAGTTTGTGAGTTTATTCTAGAATCATTCAAAAAAATAGTAAAAAAAATAATTTTATAGAATTGTGCTCTTGTAAGAAGTTTTTATAGCGAAAAAATAGAGGATATTCATTCTAGTGAAATGTTTCTTGGAAATAGTGACCAAGAGGTGAAAAATATATAATGTTGGCAAAGAACAATGTTAATATAATTTATAAAAATTCATAATAATATATTTGAATTAATAAATTAGCCTTATAATTGGAATATATGTGTAATAGTAAATCAATGGAGTTACATTTGATAAGCTACAAAAGTAGTTATGAAATCTCTAGGCCTAGAAATGTTATATAATTAAGTGTTTTGTAAATTATGATTACGGTCAATAGATAAACAAAAATGGAGTTACATGAATTGTAATTTTATAGTTTCATAATAGGATTTTTATTATTATATAAATATATGAGCTTCTAAGGGATAATAATTAGACTGAATTGGAAGAGGGGGATTTTTGAAAGATAAATATTGTGAATTCAACAAATTAATGAAGTAAACATAATGTTACTTAAACCACTACTTCCTAGGAGGAAAATCTATTTATCACCATGAACTATGAATAAATTTTTTTCATGAACTATTATTATGAGAAAAAAACAAGTTTAGTTAAATGTTATTCCATTGATAAGTTATTATGTAAATAATATCAATGATATAATCCCTTGAAAGTAAGAGTTGCAAAAAATTAAGAGGTTCACGAAAGTGGGAGTCCCATGAAAATAAGAATAAGACATTTAAAATAAGTGAATAATATAAAATTGAATTGTTAATTTTCGAGAAACTTTGAAAAGGAATAATTTGTTATTAAAAAAATACATTTCATTATGTATAGTGAGTCATTTGTTGTTTAAGAGTTCACATCTATTCTATAAAAGAGTTGTGTGAAGATCAATGGTAAACTATTGATGAAAAAATATAGGGAAAGGTATGTCATTTATTGACCTATATACAAATGAACTTTCACATAAATAGTAGTGATAACAGGTAGAGTATAAATGGAGTGATGTAGGGTACATAGAGTGTCAACCCTGAATCTTGTAAGTGGAGTGATCTATGACATGGGATTGACCAAGCCTAAAACCACCATAGATAGATATTTATAGGATTCTGTTACTTCATCACAATTTTTTTATATGATCATCGAAATAGTCTAATATGGTATAAACACGAAACATTCATGATTATTGTGTACATTATTTACGTACAATTTATAAGATGACAATTGATGTATATGTTGATGAAATAATTTATATTATCTCATTAAAGATAATATAGGCACATCATTAATAATATCACCCTTGAATGAAGAAAAAAAGAGTGTGAGTTTCATATTTTTTATCATGATATTTAGGATAGTGATATTTTATGTTTTATGGGACGAAACATGAATGCATTTCATACCCTTATTCACCCCCCCCCCTTTAATATTATCGTGTCTCACACTGATTCACTTGTGGTCCAAACATGAACATGATATAATGATGTAATGATTATTAAACAATTTATATTTCATTATTATAATATTATTAAAATAATAAAATGATGAGAATTCCATGTTATTATCAATATGAATTAGATTTAAGAAGAGGTAGAGGAATGATATTAGGAAATAATAATAAAAGAGGATGATGATACTTACATTTAAGTGTTGAATCACCCCTTAAGCATTTTCCTTGTAATAAAACATTTGGGAGAAAATGATGTGAAAAATGACATAAATTGAGTAAAATGATTATAGGGTAAGGAATTTTGGAATAATATGGACATATAAACCAAATTTAAATGTTTTTAGGGAGGCAATAATGATTGGACTTTTAAGTACTACAATTGGGGGATTTTATTAAAAAACATTATTATGTACGGTCTAAGAAATTCAATTATTAAAGTGGAGTGTGGCTTAGAAATTGATAAATGAGTATTATTAAAATATTTTTTAATCAAAAAATATTTCAGTTGATTTTTTTTATTAATTTTAAAAAAATTACCATAAAAACTATTCATAAGGATTTTAAGGGTTGTATAGTAATTTTTTTATTAAATATCAAAAAAAATAAAAAAATCAACTTTTAAAATTTACAGGAATATTTTAACTGTAATAATTATCAATAAACCTTTTTTGAAATCACTATTTAATATAAAAAATCAATTTATGTATTTTATAGCATCCATTTTTTACTTTTTCTCCAATTGTACGATCATCGTGTCAACATTTCATAAGGTCTTAGGATATCTAACCCATTATTTCTTTTTAAAAATAATTTATTATTAAAAAGTAATTTATTTTTCAAAATAATTATCTTATAAAATATGCTAAAACATTATTTATTCTATTTCATATTGTGGTATCATATTTAAAATATATTTTTTGGGTTGTTCTTACATTGTGAAAAAATAGATTTGAATTTTGATAATTATAGTAAATCTATATAAATGATAAATTATTTAATTCATATAAAATTTATTTTTTACTCATAATTATTATATCATAAAACAGATAATATTGATATCCCTTCTTAAGTATGTTCTTTATGTTTCCATTTTTAAATCTTCCTATAATGCACAATCAATATATCATCATTGCATCTACATAGGAATAATTATATTGATATATGAAATATTTTTTTAAAAATTGGTACCATTTAAAAAATAATTTATGTATTTTATAACATAAAACAAGTTAAATATGTTTCTATAATATTTTAAATCATTTTAAATTAAAATATAGTAATTAAAAAGTACAATTCAAAATAACAAAGTAATCTATTTTAAAATGGAGGTCAAATATTTTATCTAACCTACAACATATTTAAATTTACCTATTGGAAATGAAAATTATTTTTTAAATATATTATGTATTATTAATCATTCTATTTTTTATTTGATGATTTATAACAACCTATATACTTTTTTTATATTGGGTTAGAATGATGAATTATAATGTTAATAATTATTTTTCCAAAAATAATTCAACTGTAATACTAAACATGTAATCAAATAGAATTTTTATATATAACTTTTAAAAATATATTTATTTCTAAAATATTATATGTTATTCATAATAATTCTCAACTATTCTAAAAAATTATTGATATTTATAGAATTAGGAATAGTGGAATTTAATTTGAATTCAATCTCATATTATTTTTAATGTGGAATTCAAATTCTTATATATATAACTCAACTTAAAAACATAATTGATTTGAATATTAATTTTTCAAATTAAATTCCTTAATTATTTTAAAATAGAAATTGAAATAAAATTTCAATTTATAATATTTTCTCCAAAATTTTATCAAAATAATATATTGTTTTTCATTAATTTTATTATTTAATATCCTAATTTTCTCATTATAAAATTTTAACAAAATTTCATCATTCTAATTTTTTCATAGTGATTCATTATATTAAATTAATTTTGTTATAATAAAATTATAATTTTGAATGGATGTCATTTAAATAAAAACTATAAATATATTTAAAATAATATATATTTATATATAGAATAATATATATATATATATAATGAAAATCCCCATTCTTGTTTTGTAACATGCCATAATTATTTCAAGGATTATCGTAATAATAAAAATATATATTAATTCATTTATGATTGTAAATAAATTTTTAAAAATATTATATAATTAAAAAAATATAAAAAATAAGAAATTTTATAAAATAAATATACTTAGTCGTTACATAAACCAATTTTTTTAAAAGAAATATATAATATAATATTATCAAATGAAATTGGTATTTAATTAATCATATAACAAGTATTTTACTTCTTATTTTTGTATTTGTTTAACAGAAACCCAAAAATTAATAAAATGGAAACCTGCAATGTCTGTGTTAAATGATATATTATAGCTACTATTAATATAATGACAACCTAAGGTTATATTACACTTTTCCACTATATATAATCTTCCATATATACATAAAGAAATTATTTCATTCCCCAATTTCATTATTCCATATGTATTTTTTATGTTGTTATTATTTATATAATTATGCATGGTGGTATTATTTTTACGGCATGATTTTTTATGATATATTTCCCTTTAAATAAATTTTATATGTTTTATTTCTTATTTTACAAGCAATGCCCTACAAAAACAAACAACGATATAATATCAATATATTATTATTAAATTTGAATATTATCTCATAGAGCATTATATTAGAAGATATAAATAGTACTAAATAAATATTTATAAGTATGAATATAAATTTTAAAATTCTTATTAATGAATAAGTAATAACTACTCAATTTTATTTTTAATAAATAATATTATTTTATGTTAAATGTTAAAAAAATTTAATATTGTTTTTATGCATGTTTTTTATATAAATCACTAATGAACTCAGATTTGTATTATATATAATTTTTATTAATTTTAAATAAATAATAATAAATCATATATTGATTAAAACTCATTATAAATGAAGGTAAATACATTTCAATGAAAAAATTAATATTTTTCAGAAAAATATTTTATTTCATATATTTTATTTTACCGTAATAATTTGAATAACTATGTTTTTATGAATTATTTTAATGAAGAATATAAATTATATATTCAATAAAATATATTAATTTTCATATACTAGTATTTACTAGGAAAGGAATTGCAACAAATTTTGTTTTATCCCTTAAAATAATTTTTTCTAAATGTTGTTTTCTAGTCATTTTCTGTAATTATTGTGAAATATATTTTTTATATTTATAGAAATAATGTATAATAAAATTATTTCCATATTTGGAATCAGTTTTTACGTATTTATCATTTATTTCAACATTATTTATTATTATTATAAATAATAACTCCTGTAGAAATTCATTACAGTGGTAAATATTAAATGGATTAATGAGCAGTTAAACAATGGATATAATTGTTAAAAGGTACTAAATATTTTCTAAGTAAAATTTTTATTTTTTTTGATCATATTCGATCATATCATTGAACTTGATCCAATTTAGAACAGCTTTACCTTGAGATTAGGTTTTTTATATATTCATATTCTTAATAACTTAATGTTTGTCAATCCAGTCACTTATAAATAGGTGTGTCATATCAAATATTATCTAAAAACATTACCCATTAATTAACCAATAGTCTATACAAATATTCTCCCAAAAATATTATTCATGTCCTCGTGGTGTTTTCCTTCTTAAATGGAACATCCAAGAATACAGAAAGTGTGATGACCCCAGAATTTGTTAATGTAATTTCCCTTCTAGTAATTATGTCATAAAACACATACATCAGATAGTTGACCTCATAAAATAATTATTATCTTAAATGAATAATTCTATATTATTCAAGAGATAAACCAATAATAATTCCAAATATTAACCAAGTATGATAAATAGAAAATAATATAATAATATTGGAAAAATTTTGATATACTTGATGCACTAGAATTTATGCACTCACAAACAAATATGTGGAAGTAAGACATAATGTTAATAATGAAAAATTAATTTTTGATATGAATGTATATATATAGCCTTTAGATAATGTGTATTTCCAAAAAAATAATAAATTAGATAAGTGGTATTTATAGTAATTATGAAACATATTTAAAAATTATAAATCTGACTGTCAAAATTGTAATACGACTATTAAGAATAGTAATATAGCCATTTGAATAGTAACGTCATCTATTAAAGAATAAAATAAATTTTAGGTATCTTATAAATGAAACCATGATTTATTTATATCGTGGTATAACTAAATTAATGTTTCAAATTTCATAAATTAGGTGTTAGTATTTTTTTAATGTGTAAATTATTAATTTATAATTAATTATTATTTTAATAATTTAATGAAAAATTATTTTTACAAATTATATTAATATGTTCATAGTATGTTTTATTATAATTAGAAGAAAAATTTAGGATAGAATTATTAATTTTTCCAAGGGTTATAAATTCAAATATAATATTAAAATTAGTAGTTTTTTAAATAAATGATAATTTTATATTGAAATTAAATTTTTCATTTTTAGAAAAGTGTTTAAATAAAATGGACCCTATTTTTTAAATATAAATTGCTAAAAATGGATATGATGATTTTTTGAGATTTTTAAATAGTTGTATTTTTTGAATACTGAAATACAATAATATACATTATTTGACATTATATACCAAGTACATGAATTTCTGAGTGACAGATGATGTAAGTTCCCATTATAACTAACTCCCAAAAAATATTTAATATATATTTTCAAAGGAATAAACAATATTGATAGTCCTTATCCAAAAAATAATATAATGTATATAATAATCAAAAACACCCCTCTCATTCCCTATAAATACCAACCTATGTCATTAGGGCTTCCAATCCTTGTATCTTTCAAATATTCTATCAAATTCCATTAACAAGACTCTTCCTTATGTCTTAGATAAGATGCTATAACAAATGAAAATGGATCATTCAAGGTGGTGTTATTCAAGAGGTATCTTTCTCAAATAATTCATTTTAATTTCATTTCTTATTCTACCTTCTCTTTAAATCTTGTATCCATAAAACATAACAACTATAATATCATTTATATTATATTATATTATATTAAAAATTGAATATTTTTTATCTGACACTTTTCTCATCCCCTCTTATTTAATCAAACAAAAGTATTGTCCAGATTATAGTGGCTAATCATCTTTGTGAATAATGGTTTTTTGATGTTCATTACCTACTCTAAAGTATTTTTTAAGCTAATATTACGATTATATAATATTATTAAATATATGTAATAAATAATATAATGTTTTTGAATTTATTTATATACATTGTATTCAGTTAAAATATACTAGTTCTTGATGGTTGGGAAAAATCAAAAAAATTACTAAACAATTTTTATTAGCATTTTACAAAATGAATAATCCTTATAGAAGAAAGAAAATAAGTTGTAAGAAAAATTAAACTTATGTGAGTGAATTAATAATATATAATTTCAATTTTTAATAATTATTCCCATTCTATATCAACTTCTTGAATTTTACAGAAGTGAACCAACCATGTGACCATCAAAGAAACACTTTCGGAATAAAGATTCTAAACATTATAAATCACTAAAATGGTAATAAATGGACTATATAAAATTATAATAAATAAAATACATCTATTAAATTTCTTGAGTTAATTAATTAATCTAAATTTATTATATAAGACATTAATTGAAAATATAGAATGCATTCAGACAAAAGGTACATGATCTCTCTTAACACCCATATTTTTTATACCTTCTATTTCATTACCCTAAATTTATTTCTACATTATTCTCATATAATAAACATAAATTATATTTATATGTTTCAAACATGGTTATATAGAACTATTAATATTTCTCTAATGGATAAATACATGTTTTAAATTATTCTATTCTCAATTCCTTTTGATAAGTAATCCTGATAAAAGGGAACCCCTCCATTTCTTACCCATTTTCAAGTACACTACATGAAACATTTTAAACCAAAAATATTTTTATAAAATTTCTATTTTATTATTAAAATATATTTTCTTTCTTTTCTAGTTTTATGGAATGAATTAGGCCTTAAATACTGTTTATTCTTTTCTCAAAAACCATGATCAAGTAGAACATTTATAAAGAAACCCTTCCACGCTATTTCAGGTTTCAAATTCATTTTGAATGTATTTATTTCTTATCTATAATTATTTTTCCCTTATAATTTTACAAGAGTTATTTATATACCTTGTTTCATATATACTAACCTGAAACAACCTTTTGTTATGATTTTTGACCTAATTATAATGACCATGCCATTCAATGGGTAACCCTTGTGTTTATTCCTTCTATTTTATTGTTTAAATGTGTAATATATGAATAAAAATTTTATAATGGGTGTTATTGGATTTCACTCCAATGTATTGGGTAATTTTTTTCTTATTAGATGTCAATTGTGGGATTATGGAGTAAAATGAATACATTATCAGACATACTATTCGATATTGTCTTGGCATTTAGTCTCAAATCGAGTTTGTATAACGTTATATATGGCTTCAGCGTTCCAATATTTACATTATCATATTCTTCCATATTCTATATGTTCTGATTCCATATGTCTATTCATGATCCATTCCATTTATGTTTACATGTTATTATTTCTAATTCATATGCTATGAGTTGTTCCCAGAATTATTCCCTTACAAGGACTTCTAATATCATCTCTTTTGTCTATGGGTTCCCCAGGTTATCCTATGCAGTTTCAGGATCTCAAAGTTATTTAGTATCTCATTATAGATAATAATTAAATTATTTTTCATTCTATTTCATGTTTTATAATTAGGTACCTTGTCTCCCAAATACACTAAACGTTTCGATCATCGGTTTCTACCTCATGGAGAATTATGATTAGAATAATATAATAATATGTTTATAAGTATTGGTTTTCTATGGTACACATCCAATAATATTATATATTAATTTATGGGTATTATGAATAGATAAAATTAGTAATAACCATATGGATAATTCAATAACCATGAATATCATATAATTAATCTCTGGAAATTATTAGTTATGATATCATTTTCATTTATATGTTATTTCTTATGAGGTTGTGGTTTCCTTTTTATATTCTCATTTGACAAGTATTAAAGATACCTAATTTTATTATTTTCATTATATTATTACATAATGGTGAAGATAAGAAAACCCATGGTAAAAACCTATGTGATGAGAAATGTGAGGATTTCCCAAATGAAATTCCTCATTTAATTGGAATAGAGAATCAAAATATCATGATAGTTCAGCTCAAATTTATAAAGTTATGAATAATAATATGAATCATGAGGAACACCCTATTTATCTAATGATAGAAAATTTTCAATATAAATCCTTAATGTGAAACTGGGATCCTATATATAGTGGATCTTTTGATCCCCTCATCATAGAAAAGTATTTTATCACCATTGAGAATATATTATCTTTATTTCAATTCTCATAAGAAGACAAATCCATTCATTGGGTCTAACTTTTTTATGGGAAAGTTGATCGGTGTGGGTAACTAATCAAAAAAACAATTATATAATAAGTAAATAGATTCCCAAGATTGAGAATTATTAAATAATGTATTTCTTAAAAAATGTTTTCTATGAACTATATATCATATTACAGATAGGGAGTTCATCAAATTGATGTAATATGAATTTGAATCTATCGGGAGTGTGAGGAAAATTTTACCAATCATGCATTATACACCTACTACATTGTCAAAAATACTAAAATTAAGGGGTCCCTTATTTATTCGTTTAAATATGATTCTATAATAATCCTTCGAGATTTTTGACTTTAACATTTATGAGGAGGTTGGTTGTTTTTTCCTTAAGTTTTATATAGAGATTTTTTAATCATAATGGTCCAATGGTACTTGAGATTAAATGTAGGAATGGATAATAATATATGTGTATTAATAGCTAAATCCCTTGAATAAATGAAAATATTATATATCACATGTCCAAAATACCGGATGAAGCATCTCGAAAACTATATACAGGGAATTATAATATAATTCAAATATGTAAGGGTAGGGTATTATTCTATTTAATACTAAATGGATTCAAATAATACCACTAAACAGAAAAATAAATTAACTCTCAAGACAACACTCATCCTATATTGAAGTCTTTCAACTACAATGGTGAGGGTAATTATTTGACCCAATGTCCTATGCTATGTATTTTCATGTAAAATCAATAAAAATAACCTCTGGGGAATCATAGAAGGGAGAATTCATTCACTACTATGGTGGTTTGTCTTGAAAATGATTTGATAATAGGTACACTGGTTATAAATTCAATAGTAGATAATATAATATTTGATCATTTTTATACACATTTTTTCATATCATTCATGATTTATAAAATTATTCTGAAATTACATCAAAATATAAAGGTTCTGTTTTTCTGAGAATTTAAAATATCGATATTATTTCATCTAATGTATATAAATCATTATTGGTTAATGTTTGTGGACTAAAACTCCCATTAAATCCTATATCACATACATTGATGTAGTATAATTCTATGTTGTCCATGGTTATGATTTCTCTATATAAATATGACACCCACTCCTGTGAAATGAAGATCACTCTTTATATCACTAGGAATCCCCAAATTTTTTTTGTCTAAAAATGAGGGTGAATTTAATTCATAATATTCATCACAAATATTGATATTATTTTCATATTATTAGGATATCTATCTAAAACTATTTATACAAAGGAGAGGAACTTCCTATAAGACAAGCCCATTGTGATAGACTATATCGATGTGCTTCGAAATAAGTAACCAAGTATTACTATTAAATGAGTTGATGAGTTCAGAATTTATCATGTATATGTATATCTACATATATGAAATAATCTTTAAATCATGGAAACCATTTAGTTTTAGGAATTGAATAATCAGTTACAGCAGAATATGGGCAAGGATATTATATGACCATGTGATTCATTGTGTTGTGAGAGAGTACCTTTTATAATGAACATTTTTGGATCATTGTTTGTACACATTGATTATCATGAGTTCAAAAAATCACGTTAAATAAAAATAATCCCCCACCGTAGATATATCACTTATTTGATTAGTTATTTGGGGCCATGTATTTCTATAAGTCAGACCTTCGTTCAGTATATCAAAAATTAACGACAAATAAGTGATATATTCCCCATATTTTATTTTGAACATTGTATGAAAAATATGAGGACAGCGTGATTCCCTTCAAAATCCCTAATGCTTCATGAATTTTCATCGAATTAATGAATGGAGTCTTTATCGATTACATAAAAAAATTTGTGGTAGTATTTAATGATGATATTTTATTATACTCTAAGTTAGTGAAGGAACATAGAGAGCATTTGAATATTAAGATATTAACAATGTGGAGGGAGAAAATCTATGAAACATAAATTAATTTTGAGTTATGTATGGAGTAGGTATCATTATTTTTCCTTATTATCCCCAAATAATGAATATATTTGGACTCCTCTAAAAAATAAAGGAGAAGACCAGACGTGAATCTGTAAGTGAGATGTGTAGTTTCATGGTTTATATGGGTATTACTGACAATTTTTTAGGAACTTCTCAATATTTTCAAAACCACTAAAAATAGTACTCACAAGGGAGTATAGTTTTTTGGTGCTAATTGAGGTTAATACTGCATCAAGGAGTTGAAGAAGAGGAATGTCACTTCACTAGTACATTTACTACCAACAAATGGGGAACTCTTTTTGATATACATTGATGTACCATCTAAGTTGTGCAATTTTTTACAATTATAAATGTTAAATTAAGTGACCATTCCAAATGTAAGTGAACTGGTCCTGAGAAAAACTATCCCATGAATGATTTGTAGTTTGAGGCTATGATCATCACATTTAAAATTTGGAATAATTGTCTCTATTTGGAGATGTGTCAGATTCATATTGATGATAATATACTCAAATATATAATCACACCAAACGATATTAATATACACCAATGACTGTGTCTTGAGATCATTATGTATTATGATTTCCCAATCCACTATCATCTTGGAAATGTAATTAAATAGGAAGATTATCATTGTATAAAACAACATATAACATTAACAATTTTGATAAATTATAAGGATACAGTCTCCATATACTTCCAAAGGATGGACATGGGAATCATAAGGTAAGGCACATCACCATTCCTTTCACAAGTGTTTGTTCAAGCATCCCTTTTATAGATTATAAAATATTTTGATGGATATGATGTTAAAATACATTAAAAGGTGATGTTTATATTAAATTGGAAATTCTAAAATTTCAAAATTGATGAGGTAGTTTTTGTATGATTTTGGTCATGAATTTGTGTACCGTCTAATACAGACATAATAAAGTTCTTTGGAATGATTCAAAATGCTTAACCACCTATATTCACCAAGGGTGCAAAAAGATGTATCATGATCTCCAAGAGAACTATTTGTGGAAAAATATGATGAAGGAGATGGCTGAATATACATTAAAGTTTCTAGTATTTAAGATTTTGAATGTTTTAAGGTAAAAGCATATGTGGATGATGCAACTGTTACCTATACAAACATAGAAATGGGAAACATAATTAATGTATTTGTTATAATATTTTAGATTAAATAGATTGGAAATAATGATATATAATCCTTATTCTCCATATTACAAATACATCTCCCATTATTGCGATTTTAGGGGAATTCTCACTCGATGAAAATTCATGGATATAAATTAGAGAACTGTAAAGGGTTCAAGAAGTGCCATTATTTATAATATCAAATCATGATATGATATTTAACTCCTTTTTGTAGAAATTTCTTCCACATTCTATAAATAGTGATTTGATGTTTTATATATCTTATCACCACTAAAATGATGTCCAATCTATGTAGACTCTTCAGACATTAGGAGACAAGTTCAGATAATTCACAATGGAATTCAAAGGGGATGGTATCGTTATAATCCATAAGTACAGTTCAATTACATAAATTATTTCCACTCAAAATACAAATGGATCCATATGAATCCCTTTTATAGGAAAAGATATATAAATCTTTCATGTTGGGATCATATTAGAGAAAAAAAAGCTGATTTGACGTAAAATGGTCGAGGAAAAGGAAAATAAGGTGAACACCAAATTACAACATATTTGTGATTAAAAATTATGATCATATATAAATGAAGATAATCATTGATGGGATAGAGTTTTTTTACATTGGTGAAAAGGTATTACTCATCATGTCTCTATGGAATATGGTGATGATATTTCATGAAAAAGAAAAAAGATATGTACCATGTACATCATCCCCATTAAAATTCATTATTGTGTCAGAGTTGAGGCATGTCAAGTAACCCAAACACCATCAATGTATCATCTTAATTATGTATTCCACATATCCATAATGTAAAATTACATACCTGATACCTCAAAAGCACTAATCTCATTAGTGGAATTGTAGTAAAATGTTATCTCTTATAAGGAGATGCCAAACAAGATTTTGGATAGTAGAGACACTGTTCTACATAACTGGACCACTCACCAGGTCATAGTACTATGAAAACCAATATTTATTAAGATGTGACATGTGAAACTATGTATGTTGTTAAAGAGAAATACCCTCACCTATTTTCACCATATTTTTTAAAATTATTTTTTAGGGGGAAATTTCATTTGGATGGAAGAATGTAACAACCCTATATTTTATCGATCGATTTTACATTCTAATAATCTTATAAAAACAAATACATATAAAATTGAAACCAATAATAACATTATTCTCATTAATGAATAATGATAAATTTTCTAGAAAATAAATCTATAAGAATGTAAAATATTATAGCAGGCTAATAAATTGAAAATAATATAACTATAATTGGAAAATTAGGATATGCTCGACCCACCTGAATGACCATACTCATGAACAATGATATGGAAATAAAACATTATTTTTAAAATTAAATATTAATTTTGAAGGTGAAATTATATATATAACCTTAATATAATATATAAGTGAATGAACAATGAATAAAATCAGTGGTATTTATTAAATAGAAGAACCTATTTGATTGTTACAAATCTAACTATAAGAATAGTAATGTGACCATTAGGAATATTAATTTGATATTAGAATTGTAACCTCACTTATGAATGAATAAAATAATATTTAGTTATCTTATAAATGAAAACATGATATATTTATATCATGGTATACGTAAATAAATGATTTTAAAATAATAAATTAGTTGTTGGTATTTTTGTAAAACATAAATTTTTATTTTCAACTTTAAATTTATAATAATGATTTAAAAGAGAATTTAATTTAATAAAATTTAATAATTATTTTATAATATGATTTATTAAAATTATAAGATAATTTGACAAGAAAGTAATTAATTTTTCAAAGGGTTATAAAACCGATTTATGTATTAAAATTTGTATTTATTAACTAAATGATAATTTTAATTAAAGAATAATTTTCACTTATTTAGAAAATTATTTTCATGAAATGGATTGAATTTTGGAAATATACATTCCGTAAAATGGTTATAATCTGTTTGTTGTTGTTTTTTAAAATAAATTAATTTTTGGTGAATATTAAAATACAATAATTTTTTATATTTAACATTGTGAGCCAAATAAATTATTTTTTGAGTGAGGGTTGATGTAGGAACCCATTATCAAGATCCCCCTTTATGTATTTACAATATACATCTATATTAATCAATACTATTTATAGTCCTGAGCCTAAATAATAAACTATTGAATATAATATTCAAAAGAACCCCCTATAAATTCTACCCATACACCTCACACTATCCAAGACTTATATCTTCTCAATATTCTTCCCAATTAACATCCCAAATTCCATACCATTTCCATTATCTTACAGTATCAATGAAAACTAATTCCATGTTCCTTAATGGGTTCTTCAAAGAGGTGATATTCAATAGGTAACATTCTCTAAACATTTCGTATAATTTCATTTATTCTTCATAATTCTCATTCAATCCTTCATACATAAAATAATGCTAAATATATAAACATATAAAGATGATAATTTTATATATCTATTTGAATATATGTTTTCCACATCATTTCTCTTCACATATTATTCAAATATATAAACCTGTTGTCCAAATTATGGTAGTTAATCATCTCCATGGATAATTATTTTTTCTCTTTTCGTTCCCACCACCATGGCTGGTTATAAAACCGATATTATAGTTAATTAAGATATATATAAATATATTAAAAAATATTTCATGTTATTTCACTAAAATATAATTACAAATTTCAATTAAAAAACTAGTTTTTGATGGTCAAGAAACTCACCAAAAATAAACTGAATAATTATTGTTAAATTTTTATCAAATAAATCATCCTCATGCCTATAAAAAATGTAATATGGAAAAATTTAAACCTATTTATGTTAATTAATTATATTTATTTCCCATTATATGGATTTATTTCAGTTTTTAAATATCTTCAAAAAAATTACACGTTTGGAACGACCATGAAACCATGAAAACCCCTCCCAAAATGAAGGAATTGATCTTTATAACTCATGGAAAGTTTCATAAATGAACTAAATTATATTTTAATTAATATAACAAATATAATAAATTTTATTATTTTTCAATTAGTAATTAAAATTTGACTATATTGGAAATTCAGTGGAATTTAAAAACACATTCAAACATAATATATGAGATCTCGTTGAACCACTATATTTCCTTTGGATTATGAATTCTATCTCATTAAACTAATGTATTTATTAATTAATAGTATATAGTTCTTGTATTTTCACGAACCCATCCCACCAAAGATGCCCCTCCTGAGTTGGCAATAGTGAAAGGGAGATAATGACCCCCGAGTCCCGCCTCCAGTAGGCCCCGGGGTGGCGACTAGCACCATGGGTATGAGTTTTCACAAATATGGGAGGCATTACCCTTTTTTATTATTTAGGATCGGGAAATAGGACAAGTAAACCACCAAAAAGGAAAATAAAAAGTATATAGAAATAAACCCTAACCAAGCCCACATGCATGTTTAAACAATTTTATAACAAGGTGCAACTACAAGAAAGCTCAAAGTACAATACCAAAAAGAAACAGGTGTACAAAAACTGCAAAAACTCCAACTGTCCGACTAGTGGGGTCCTGCACGACCCTGGTAGTCCTCCTGGAAACCTGAATGTAAACGTAGGGTGAGCATACAAGTATACTCAGTAGGGAAACCTAAAACTCTCGTGCACAAGTGGGGAGACATCCTAATGTCCCGTGAGAACAAAAGAAGAAACCTAGAAAGGAATTCTATCCACCCAAATTCACCAACCACACTCACCAAAAACACAATCACAACAGGTATTATTATATAAGAAACAAGAGTATTGGGTACCCCACACCATTTCCCTTCAGTTATCTGCTCTTCCTAACGGTGAACGTCCTGACGCTGCCACACTCTCCCCGCCCGCACACACCTGGGCCTCACTACCACGTATCCCGCCCGCACACACCAGGGCCTCACAACCATGTATCCCGCCTGCACACACCTGGGCCTCACAACCTCGTATCCCGCCAGTATACACATGGGCCTCACAACCACGTATCATGCCCGTACACACCTGGGCCTCACAACCACGTATCCCGCCCGCACACACCTGGGCCTCATCCCAAAGATTCTTGGAAAATAGTAGAACCTGCTCGAAGAGTCTTGGGCTAAATCCACCCTAATAAAAACCTACCTGAAGAGTCTTAGGTGTAAGGTCGCCTCAAGAAATCACATCCTAGGGGAGAAGGAGCAGGAAGGATCTAGTAACTATGGGAAAAACATCCTCTCTCATGAAATGGGAGTGTTCGGCACTAAGTGCTCAACATGGGTGGGGTACGATAAAACACAAAAGATACAGATATATATATATATACCAAACACACAGCCCAACCTATGGCTTCTAAACAGAGAAACTGAGCACGTGCCTCGACACTGCTACTACGAAGCATGCATACAACAAACAACCCCAACCCCATTTAGGTTTTCACTTTTCAGCAGAATTAATTTATTTAGTTCCTTAACTACTGGGAAAATATCCACAACCAACCACATGGATCATTCGTAATCATATCCCTTCCATCCACAAAGAAAGTTAGGAAAATATAGCAACATGGTAAGTCCCTTCTTACAAACCAACCAACCCATTGATTATTATTTCTGTTTCATTACCAAGCCCCACCATTCATTAACTCTTCCACTTTTATTTATGATTCACAACCAATAGTTCGTTCACATTCAAACCCATCCCTGCAGCCCCGTTGCCAACCACCATTAAACATTCACACCTTCCCATAACCAAGCCGACCGAAGCCCCGCTGCTCACCCATTTCACAACAACCCATAAAACACCCCCATCACATGCCATGTAACCAAACCAACACCCACATGTTCATTATTCCATTTTGGTTCAACAGGGGTGATCACACAAGGGTTCCATATTTTCATTTAAACAGCCAACTTTATGTGATTAACCAATTTCCACATTCCATGAAGTTTACATTCACAAAATGGTCTAGAAGATAGGGCAACATTTAATTATGCAAGAAAATTCCCCCAACAACCGTTATTTTCAATAGGCATAAGCCTATTCATTTCACAACATAATATCACATGATATAAAGTAACAACAATCACAAACTTCCCAACCTCGTTATATTCTAGTTATTATCTTTATTAAACCGGTTAAAAAGTGTTTCACATAAACAACAGAACACCCACCCTGCATGATACACACATTTAAAGAGACGAAGGTAAGATCCATACCTCAACAGGTTCTGATCACAGTGCTCCCCCGGATCAACTTTAGAAGACGTCTGTCGGCGTCCGTCACTTCTGTCGGGTCTCGGAAAAACCTCCTCAGGTGGAAGGCGGAAAGGAAAGTCCGAAGGAAAGACAACGGACCCATGCTCGGATGTTCCGTCTCGTCGTTACGATCCTGTGGCCGCTGACGAATCGTAAATCGGAGCTCGGATGAAGAAGTTATGGAAGAAAGAGCCTTCGAGTCTCTTGGGAGAACTCTACTCAAATGGAAGGGGAGGAGAGGGGTGAGTTGAAAGAAGGATGGGACCCCTCCTTTTATCGGAGAGAAAAGAAAAAGTACACGGTGTGTACTTTATGGTACACGACTTGTACACGGTTATTTCACATGGTCTCCACGCGGCTTCCAACATGGCTCCACGGCCGTTGACTGGTCAACACAGGGTTTGAGGGTAACTCATATGCAGGGAGGGACTACACGGCGTGTAGTTTGGACACACGGCGTGTACCCCTTTATTGCACATGGTAAGGACATGCCTCCAACATGGCACACGACCGTTGACTGGTAACGCGTACGCGGGGAAGGGCTACATGGCGTGTAGTACTGGACACACGGCGTGCACCCATTATTCCACACAGTAAGGACATGACCTTCAACACGGGGTACACCCGGCAAGGTGGTACATGGAATATAGTTACACTACACTATGTGTACTCATTTACTTCACACGGCGAGGACACGGCCTGCGACACGGGGTATACCCGGAAAGGGGGTACACGGCGTGTACTCAAACTACACGACGTGTAGTTTCAAAATTCTGGAAAGTGTGGGAAAAGTCCATTTTTTTCTCCAAAACAATTTGTGACCTTCTTTTTGATAAAGGAATGGGCCGGAGAGGTCCCGACCATTACATCAGATACCTCTTAAAACATTATCGTCCCCAAGAATTCAGAAACTAACCCAGAGGAAACCCAACAAGATACCTCTTAGTGTTCTCGTTATAACAGGAACCCAACCAACAACCCTAATCATATTTGTTAGTAATTCCTTTTCCTATGTCGAGATATTATCTGCTTTAGATAGCACTGACTCTCCTGCACAGGTTCAATCGCATCCTCATTAATGCGTCTTGATTAATAATTGGGTCTTACCACTTTCATACATTATGATTCGTCAACTCACACTACCCTCAACACCACACAACCAACACACTTCCCGAACATGTGGTTTGGGAAAAAAAATTCTCCTATGTCGAGATATTATCCGCTTTAGGCGGCACTGACTCGCCCGCACGGGTTCAATGGAATCCTCATTAATGCGTCTCGATTAAGAATCAGGTTTTTTTCCTTTCCCCACACATCCGAACATGCTACACACTTCCAGAGAATGAGGAAAGAAAAGGTCTCACAACTGACAAGCCAAGCATTCCATATATCAAAGGTACATAGTACAACATCAACACAAATCTCAGAAGAACAAGGGAAAACACAATTCAAAACAACTCTGGGTACTGAGCATGCATCTGGGTCTCCCGCTCCCAATTTCTCTCCTCAAGGCCACCATGCCTCCACAACACATGAACCAAGAGAATGGTTCGTACATGGAACACCTTCTCTTTACGATCATCGATTCTAACTGGTTGTTTCTCGAAGGTCGCGTCGTCTCCCATATATAACTCTCCCTAGTCGATAATGTGGGAGTCATCGTGTAAGTACCGAGGAAGCTGGGAGACGTGGAAGATGTCATGAACCTTCTCCAACTGAGGTGGCAGGGCCAGCTGATATGCCACCTCACCGACTTGCCTCAGCACCTCAACAGGTCCGATGAACCTAGGTGAGAGATTTCTCCCCTTCCCAAACCTCCGCTGCCCCCACCGAGGGGAAACCTTCAAGAACACATGGTCTCCCACCTCGAACTCCAAGGGCCTCCTCCGACAATCAGCATAAGACTTATGTCAGTCCTGACCTGCCTTCATCCTCTCACGTACAAGCTGGACTTTCTCCGTGGTGCTCTGCACTACCTCTGGCGCAAGAGCACCTATCTCACCAACCTCTTCCCAGCAAATGGGTGAACGACATGGCCTTCCATACAAAGCCTCAAATGGTGCTATTCCAATAGTAGAGTGGGAGTTGTTGTTGTAGGAAAACTATACTACAGGAAAGTGTCGTACCCATGATCCTCTGAAATCCAGAACGCATGCTCGTAGCATGTCCTCTAACGTTTGGATAGTTCGCTCTGTCTGCCCGTCGATCTGGGAGAGGAAAGTAGTGATAAGGCGTAGCTGGGTGCCAAAAGCATGTTGTAACCCCCTCCAGATTTGTGAGGTAAACTGAGTATCCCGGTCTGAGACGATAGTCCTCAGAACTCCATGAAAACGCACCACCTCGTCTACGTACCTCTGAGCTAAGGTAATCACCGGGTTCGACTCCTTGATTGCTAAGAATTGAGCTGATTTCGTCAGATGATCCACCACTACCCAGATAGCATCATAACCACCCTGAGCTCTGGGTAATCCTATGACAAAGTCCATTGAGATTTCATCCCACTTCCACTCAGGGACATCTAAAGGATGCAACAAACCACCGGGAACACAGTGTTCAGCCTTCACTTGCTGACACACTATGCAATTAGACACAAACTCTGTCACTTCCTATTTCACCCCGGGCCACCAAAACTGATCCCTCAGGCCTCGATACATTTTTGAAACTCCTGGATGTTCCGCCAAGGCTGAGCTATGGAACTCACGGAGAACTCCCTCACGCATCACCACTGGGACAAACAACCTTCCATGGAAAATCATCCGATGTCGGTTGTCCTCTGACCATCCCTCTAGAGCATTCTCCTGATCGACATGATCCCACATCACCTCTTCCTCGGAGTCCACCCACTGAGACTCTTCCACCTGCTGCAACAAGGAGGATTGCACCATCATCTGGAACAAACAGCCTCTAACACCTTCTTCCCTTGCATCTAAGTGTTGGGCAGCCAACTCTCCCATCACCTTCCAAGCAACTGCGGATTCCCGAACCACTTACTTATGTGACTTCCTGCTCAGGGAATCACCCAGAATGTTGTCATTACCTTCAGTGTAAGAGATCTCGAAGTCATGGTATTGGAGAAACTTGACCCATCTCCGCTGCCGTATGTTCAGGTCATGCAAGGAGAAGATATAACGCAGACTCTTGTGATCTGAGAAGACCACAAAGTTCTCCCCAAAGAGGTAATGTTGCCACAAATTCAATTCGAACACTACTTCTGGAAGCTCCAGTTCATGGGTGGCATAGCTATGCTCATGAGGGCACAACTGCCTAGACCCATAACAAATCACGCCCTTCTTCTGCATCAGCACGCACCCCAGACCAATTCCAGAAGCATCACAAAACACTTCATACAACCACCCTTCCTCTGGAAACCTGAGCACGGGAGAACTAACTAACTTCTCCTTCAGGTAGTCGAAAGATTTCTGGCACTGATCGCTCCATAGGAAGACCTGATTCTTCCTAGTCAAAGATGTCAATGGAGCAGCAACTCGATAGAAGTCAGAAATGAACCTCCGATAGTAACCTGCTAACCCCAGGAAACTACGAACTTCTGCCATGCTCTTGGGTGATGCCCAAGAAACAACTGTCTCCACCTTTGATGGGTCCACTGATACTCCATGGTGAGACACCATGTGCCCAAGGAAGTGTAATTATTGTGTCAAGAACTTACACTTCGACAATTTCCTGTAAAGATGGTGGTGTCGAAGGACTTCCAAGACTACCCTGAGATGCTCAACGTGCTCCTCCTCTGATCTAGAGTAGATCAGGATGTCATCGATCAACACAACGACGAACCGGTCCAGAAACTCTCGGAAGACAAAGTTCATAAGTACCATGAACACATCTGGTGCATTCGTAACTCAAAACGGCATCACTACAAACTCAAAGTGCACATACCTGCACCTGAAGGCTGTCTTCGAGATGTCACTATCCTACACCCTCAGCTGATGATATCCCGATCGTAGATCAATCTTAGAAAACCAACCTGATCCCCTCAGCTGGTCGAAGAGATCATCAATCCTTGGAAGGGGGTAATGGTTCTTGAGCGTTACTTGGTTCAACATTTGGTAGTCTATGCATAGCCTAAGACCACCATCTGACTTCTTCACGAACAAAACTGAAGCACCCCATGGTGACATGCTAGGTCAAACAAAACCCTTCTCCATCAGATCGTCAATCTGAATCCGCAACTCCCACAACTTCGAAGGTTCCATCCGATAAAGGGACATCGAAATCGGATGGGCACCAGGTTGTAAGTCTATCCCGAACTCAACGTCATGTCGGGGGGGGGGGGGGGGGGTAGAGTCACAACCTCTTCAGGAAAAACATCGAGGAACTCCCCAACAACCTCTGGGACATCCATCATCTCTGTATCAGCTGGAACCACTGATAACCCGCCCAATCAAGAAAGGAGAGGCTCCACACGCCGGCTTCCCGCCTGATAGCTCCTATCACCAACAAAATATACGCGCGGCCCATCCACGTCAGAGAATACGACTCTTCTCTGGAAGCAGTCGATAATGGCACTAACAGAAAAAAAACCAGTCGATGCCTTGGATGACATCGTATGGCTGCATCTGTAACAGAAGAAGGTCTCCACTAGATCGATGTGGTCCCAACGTCAGCCCACATCCCTAGAAAACAAAACTTACGCTGGTCTGGCCTCCAAATGGTGTACTCACCACCACTGGTACGGAATGTCTCTCTATGTCTAGTCCCAAGGCATGGGCTAGACCAGGTACAGCAAAGGAGTGCAAGGCTCCCGAATCGAACAAATCAGAAACAAGAGTGCTGAACAAAAAAATCGTACCTCGTACCACCTCTGGTCCTGCCAGAGCTATCAACTCTGCTGCATGCAACTGTCCACGCCCAGCTCCTTTGCCTCTCTAATGTCGTCCACCTCCACAACCACAACCTGGTCGAGGTCCCTGAGGGGCACCCTGAGGTCGGCCTCCTCCCGCAAAGTCTGTCCTCGCAGGAGCATGGTCCTGCTGCTGCTAGAAGCGCCTCGCTGGCAACTGGTGCTACTGAGGTGGGCGCTGAACCTGCCCACCTCCACCGTACTGAGCTCGGGTCGAGGATCGACTCTAAACATGCCTGAAACCACCACAAGAAAAACACCTCGGTCTTGGGCTCGTGAAAAAGGGACGAGGACCTGAAGATCTGAATTTGAACTATTGGGGCCTCCTCCCCACTGGCATGAACCTGGAAGGTCCCGTCGCAGGAGACCTGCTTCTGACTGCCTTCCCCTTCGACGAGCCTGGCTGGATCCCCTCTCGTGGTGCACCTCCCAGCAAGTGCATCCTCTCTACAACCTCTGCCTTCTTCTGTAACGCCATGTATGTAGGAAGGGTGAAGGGGGTGACAACATACTGAAGCGAAGGATTAAGCACCTCCTCCAAACATCTCGCCCGAGACTCCTCATCGGGAATGACATCCGGAGAAAAGCGCAGGAGGTCCTTGAACTTGATCTCCTACTCTCGTACCAACATACTCCCCTTCTGAAGGGAGAGTAACTCTTGCTGCTTCTCCGCCTTGATCATGGAAGAAAGGAACTCCTCTAGGAATCCCTTCTCAAAGTCAGCCCATGGAACCTCTACCTCTATCCTCTCTCCGAGGTAGAGCGTCCACCGCTGTTGCACCGCGCCTCTCAGCTGACTGACTGCTAGGGGAACCCAGTACTCCCTCGGATCACGGATCAAGGTAAAAGCGATCCCTAGCTTCTCAAGCCACCCATCTGTCTCCGTATCCGAAGTACTACACTCGTATTCCTTGATGGTCTGCCGCTGGAAGGAACAGAGAGTCTTCTACCACTGGATATCTTCCTCATGTCGGTCAATCCTCAACTGATCGACCGCCTGGATCTGCTGGGCCTCGGCCGTCTGAGCCACCCGGGGACAACGTCCAGGTGCCATAACTGTACGGTAAACAAGGATCGCCTAATCCCAAGTAGTAAGGAATTTTCTCAAAATTTTAATTATCATTTTATTTCAATTTCTTTCCCAGAACACCCAAATCAAGTAAAACACAATCACGATGATGCATGTACCTTCCCTAGGGTCTCTACCCTACAATCAATGTAGTCTCACTTGGTCGTTCGGTAGGCTCAGAGTCCTTGCATCAGATCACGGGGGGCCCTAAAATTCCGTGTCCTAACCAGTCTTCCCTGGCCTATGTCACACACCATGGTTAACTAACACTGTTTCCCTACCATCCCATGCAATCCTCACTGTTCCTAACTCCAGACTCCATCCTATCTCTCAACCATAACCTCTGATACCATTCTATCATGACCCCCTCCCACCAAAGATGCCCCTCCTGAGCTGGAAATAGTGAAAGGGAGATAATGACCCCCGAGTCCTGCCTCCAGTAGGCCCTAGGGTGGCAACTAGCACCATGGGTATGAGTTTTTACAAATATGGGAGGCATTAACCTTTTTTTATTATTTAGGATTGGGAAATAGGACAACTCAACCACCAAAAAAGAAAAGAACAAGTGTATAGAAATAAACCCAAACCAATCCCACATGCATGTTTAAACAATTTTATAACAAGGTGCAAGTACAAGAAAGCTCAAAGTACAATACCAAAAAGAAACAATTGTACAACAACTGCAACAACTCCAACTGTCCGACTAGTAGGGTCCCGCACGACCCTGGTAGTCCTCCTGGAAACCTGAAATTAAATGTCGTGTGAGCATACAAGTATACTCAGTAGGGAAACCTAAAGCTCTCGTACACAAGTGGGGAGACATCCTAATGCCCCGTGAGAACATTAGAAGAAACCTAGAAAGGAATTCTATCCACCCAACCTCACCAGCCACACTCACAAAACACACAATCACAACAGGTAGTAGTATATAAGAAACAAGAGTATTGGGTACCCAGCACTATTTCCCTTTAGATATCTTCTCTTCCTAATGGTGAACGTCCTGACGCTGCCACACTCTCCCTGCCTGCACACACATGGGCCTCACTACCACGTATCTCGCCCGCACACACCTGGGCCTCACAACCACGTATCCCACCTCCACAAACTTGGGCCTCAAAACCACGTATCCTGCCCGCACACACCTTAGCCTCACAACCATGTATCCCACCCAAACACACCTGGGCCTCACAACCACGTATCCCGCACACACACACCTGGGACTCATCCCGAAGATTCATGGGAAATAGTAGAACCTTCCTGAAGAGTCTTGGGCTAAATCCACCCCAATCGAAACCTACCCGAAGAGTCTTAGGTGTAAGGTCACCTCAAGCCATCACAGCCAAGGGGGAAGGAGCAGGAAGGAGCTAGTAACTATGGGAAAAACATCCTCTCCCATGAAATGAGAGTGTTGGCACTAAGTTCTCAACATGGTGGGGTGCGATAAAACACAAAAGATACAGATATATATATACCAAACACACAGCCCAACCTATGGCTTCTAAACAGAGAAACTCATCACGTGCCTCAACACTGCTACTATGAAGCATGCATACAACAAACAACCCCAACCCCATTTAGGTTTTCGTGTTTCAGCAGAATTAATTTATTTAGTTCCTTAACTACTGGGGAACTATCCACAACCAACCACATCGATCGTTCGTAAGCATATCTCTGCCATCCACAAAGAAAGTTAGGAAAACACAACAACACGGTAAGTCCCTTCTTATTAACCAACCAACCAGTTGATTATTACTTCTATTTAATTACCAAGCCCCACCATTCATTAAATCTTCCACTTTTATTTATTATTCACAACCCATAGTTCGTTCACATTCAAACCCATCCCTGCAGCCCCGTTGCCAACCACCATTAAACATTCACACCTTCCCACAACCAAGCCAACTGCATCCCCACTGCTCACCCATTTTACAACAACCCATAAAACACCCCCATCACATGCCACGTAACCAATAAAACACCCACATGTTCATTATTCCATTTTGGTTCAACCAGGGTGATCACACAAGGGTTCCAGATTTTCATTTAAACAGCCAACTTTACGTGATTAACCAATTTCCACATTCCATGAAGTTTCCATTCACAAAACGGTCTAGAAGATAGGGAAACATTTAATTGCACAAGAAAAGGCCCCCAACAACTGTTATTTTCAGTAGGCATATGCCTATTCATTTCACAACATAGTATCACAGGATATAAAGTAACAATAATCACAAACTTCCCAACCCCATTATAAGCTAGTTATTATCTTTACGAAACCAGTTCAAAAGTGATTCACGTAAACAAGAGAACACCCACCCCACATGATACACACATTTAGAGAGAAGAAGGTAAGATCCCTAACTCAACAGGTTCTGATCACAGCGCTCCCCCGGATCAACTTTAGAAGACGTCTGTCACTTCTGTCGGGTCTCAGCAAAACCTCATCAGGTGGGAGTCTGAAAGTAAAGGACAAAGGAAATACAAAGGATCCAAGTTCGTAAGTTCCGCCTCGTCATTACGATCCTGTGGCTGCTGACGGATCGTAAATCGGGGCTCAGACGAAGAAGTTATGGAAGAAAGAGCCTTTGAGTCTCTTGGGAGAACTCTGCTCAGAGGGAAGGGGAGGGGCGGGGTGAGTTGAAAGGAGGAGGGGACCCCTCCTTTTATAGGAGAGAAAAGCAAAAGTACATGGCGTTTACTTTATGGTACACGGTGTGTACTTTATGGTACACGGCGTGTACTTGGTAACTTCACACGGTCTCCACGCAGCTTCCAACACAGCTCTGCGGCCGTTGATTGGTCAACACACGGTTTGAGGGTAACGCATACACAGGGAGGGACTACACGACATGTAGTTTGGACACACGGCGTGTACCCATTTATTGCACACGACAAGGACACGGCTCCAACATGGCACACGACCATTGACTGATAATTCTTATGCGGGGAAGGGCTACACGCCGTGTAGTACTAGACACACAGCATGCACCCATTATTCCACACAACAAGGACACGACCTTCAACACGGGGTATACCCGGCAAGGTGGTACATTGCGAGTAGTTACACTACACGGCATGTACTCATCTACTTCACATGGAGAGGACATGGCCTTTTACACAGGGTATACCCGGAAAGGGGGTACACGGCGTGTACTCAAACTACACGGCGTGTAGTTTCAAAATTCTGGAAAGTGTGGGAAAAGACCATTTTATGCTCTAGAACACTTCGTGACCTTCTTTTTGACAAAGGAATGGGCCAGAGAGGTCCGGGACATTACATGTATATTCTATTTATTTATTCAAAACATCTATATATGTGTCATGTAATCATTTTTTTATGGGAAAATACAAGTTTTATATGGTCCCATTCTCAATTCCTCTCATTAAGAAATCTTGATAAAAGGGAACCTCTCCGTTTCGTACTCATATTCAAGTACACTCTATAAAAAAATTTATCTACCAATGTTTTTCGAAAATCGCCATTAGTATCATGAAAATATATATTATCTTCTTTATGTTCATATCGAAATTATTATTACTTATGGACTATTCATTCTTTTCTAAAAAACCACGCTTAGGTGGAACATTTCAATTGTAACCTATCCACCCTTTTTAATGTTCCCACTTAATATTAACATAATTTTTCATAATTTTCATTATGATTCCCTTATTAAAGAACAAAAATAATTTAAAATCCTTATTTCATAGATACCAATTTGATGAAATCATTGTTTAAGCCTTATGACAAGATTATGATGCCCATTTCAGTCCATGGGAAACCCATATGTTTACTCCTTAGGATTTGTTATTTATTTGGTGCACATATGTGTGAATATCTTATTATGGGTGTACCCATATAGAGCTACAATTCATTGGAAGATATCTGGTCTTATGAGACTTCATGTATGGTATTAGGGATCAAACATAGTTCATTATGTTATTTTGTCCTCCATGTGATTTAGTTTCGGAAGTAATCCTTGACTCGTGTTTATGTCATGTTATTTTTTACTACCACATTTGAATATTTTGATGATTATATGATTTAATATTTATATGTTATTTATTTATATGTTTATTCATAATCCATGCCTTTTATGTTATTATGTTATGCGTTCTATGTCAGGTGATATGATTTATTCCCATTTATATTCACTAAATGGGTTTTTTTTCATCCCATTTATCTACATATTCCAAAAAGTTATATTATAAAGTTACATGAGTTCAAAGGGAGTTATAATCTCATTATAGATATTAATATAATGATTCTTTGTTCATATTTCATGTTTTCTAATTATGAACCTAGTATCCTAAATATAATAGACATTTCTTTTATTGGGTTTTTACTTTATGGAAAATTACACAAAAAATAGGTAATAATATTTTTAAAATTCTTAGGTCTCTATGTAAGGTTCCTTTAATATGAGGATACCAGAAGAAGATGTTTTGTTCTTAATGATTTCTTCCATGATTATTTCTTTATAAACCTCCACTAAATGTTATTTAACTACATTAATTTGATGTTATTAGTATATTTACTATACATAATTTTTTTTAAACTAATATCAACTATATATCTCCTTCCCATCCGTTGGGAAATGATATTGCTTCTAATGATTATGTATGGACTACCACCTCCACGAAGTGATGTGCTTAATTTTTCATTTCCTCTTTACATGGATGATCATAAGGATATATTTAATTAATATACATTATATTTTATATATAAAAATGATTTTATAAATTTGGATTATAATTTACCTTTTTTTCATTGTATCCATCAAAAAGTGAAAACATCACTCGTTCGTACATCCGGACTACCATCTACCTGAAGTGATGCAATTCAATTTTATTCACCACATTAAATTTTTGATTAAAATTTTATAGATATTTAATAAATATTATTCTTAATATATTATTTATATTCTTTATATCATTATACCATAATGAAGGTAAAATTATAAGAACCATCGTACTGGAACATGAATAGAAAACAAACCATTTTCATTGAGATTTTAATTTTAATGAATAATTGTAAATAAAGGGGGATTTGAATATTATAACGGAATGATAAATTTTATTCATAAATAAATATAGTTCCAATATATATTAATAATAAATATATATTTATTATGAAATATGTTTTAAAAATTTCAATGAAATATACAACTTGAGGTAATAGATTATTTGACAATATAATTCTTATTTAAGATTAGTTATACAAATGTTTACAGTGGTGTAAAATGATATTAATATCTTATATACATTATATTTTCATACCATATATAACTTTTGTTTTCTATATTTTCATCCAACATTTCCTCTCTATTTTACCAAAGGGTTCCGAGAATTTTTTTTTGGGAAAACAAAAAAAAATTGTAAGGAACATTTTTCTTCAATGTTGAGATATTAAAAAGTGATTCATGAAAATTATATTATATAATACATTTATTTTTATACTTAATTTTAAAAACTATTTTTATTTACATTTTAATTTTTAAAAGGAATAGTTTTTTGGTTTTCTACACATGTTGTCTTCATATTCTTTATTAAGGACTGAATCAAATGTTTTTTAACCTATACAACATGAACATATTTTCTAACCATTGCGGTCATTATTTAAAATGAGGAGTAATTTAATAGTGTCCATTTTTATTATCAAAGAAAAGATATTTCTAAATATTCTAGTAATATTTATAATTTAATGATATTCAAAGAAAATGAAATTTTCATTTACTTCAAATAAATGTTCAAATGGTCTTTTAAAGAAATTATTCATACGTGTCGACATGATTTAATTATTTCTATCATTCAATGTCTATATGATCTTTTAATAACAGCTGTTTTCATTAAATGGATCAATTTTTATTATTATGGTTCAATAATGGGACTATAAAACTCATTAATTTCCCAAGAGTTAATATAGTAGTCTATAAATAGTGAATGTTTTTATGATACCATCCACCTTATTTATCTAGATGTATATGATTATATGATGATGAAATGATAATGATACCTATTTCAATTAAATTTTTTCTATCATTAAAATATTTCATTATTTGTCTTATTGGAAATATATTTGGTTTTAATTTCATGATATGTGATACTAGAATTATATACCCATAAATTGAAATTGTTAAACATCAATGTATAATGAAATAATATACAGTACAATGGGGAGTAAAAAATTTATGTAAGAGACTGTATCTACTATTATAGAAATGTGAGTGATCCTAGATAATGTAAATGATAGAATGAGGACTAAACCCAATATAATATGGGACTTTTTCATTTTATGTTATCATTGAACAAGAAAATTATTTTCTTTACGTATTTTTATGTCATAACATATATAATACACTTATTACATGTTATCATGGAACATGATTTATTGTTTACAATTACATAATCTTAAGAACTAATTATCTTTCTAGGGAAAATCCTTATATTTGGACTCATTATTAATGTTCTTTGACTAATTGTGTATGACTTCCTTATGTTATGATATTATTCTCAAACCATTATGATTATATTATATCCACTTATGATCACTGATAGAAATATATTTTACATACTCTTACTGATAATTCGTACTCACCAATTCTTATGTTTCCTTTTCCCTAGGTAATATATAAATTTATTAAATAGGGAATTTCTAATAATTTTACTAAGTGAGAAGATATTTTTAATTATTTTGAAGATATTTCTTGTTATAATTTGACTTTGTATCAATCATCCAAAGATACTAAAACTTTTTTTTTCGGGGTGTGTGTTGTTATAAAATGAATTTAATATTCATAAAAAATTATGTAATATTTATGTATGTTATTCTATGGTCACCTCATTACATATCCTAAAAGGGTATAGTTATTTGTCGAGAATTGGATTAGAAAACGTTTTTTATAACAATGGGGTTATGTTTATACATAAGATAAAATTCTAAGGTTTTGGTGATGTCTAGATTAAATTGTTTACTAAAAATGTAATCCTTGTACAGATATAAACATTTGGTTGTATCCTCTAGTAAATATTCCCCTAGGGTTAGTAACCTTGGAAAGGATGGTTGGGTATTAACTAAATCTTCACCTGGTGCACAAAAAAAAGACCAAATTGTACCCCTAGTTTGAAACTCCCTAGGGATATTATATTATTAACTTATATGATATTTATTAACCACTATAATTAATAATGAATATATACTCTACTAAATATTATATAATCAATAGTAATATGTAATTAACAGAATGTTTTATTGGTTAAAAGTACATTTCAAAATTTAGTATACCATAGAATGATTTTCATAATCATATAATTTATCATTTTGATTAATGATCTCAATTCTCATACAATCAATTTTGGTTTTATTAAATGGATAAAACTAGGGGAAAAAATTTAAATTTGGTTGTGATTGAAAATTTCATGGTTGTTAAAATTATAATGATATCAAGATAAACAAATATGGAGTGAAATTTGTTATGGTCCTTATAATAATCTATTTTAGTTATTATTAATAGTCTCACCCTGGGTGAGATTCCAAAGTCATGTAGTATAAGAAAAATATAATTTCATGTGATTGTATTTGATGAAAACAATGGTGGAAATAAACTCAATTTCCAATGTTCCATGAAGGTGGGAAGAAGAATTGAGGATTAATTTTCAAATAGTAATATGTTTTATGTACGATACAAAAGGTGTAGATCAACTATTATTTTATAAAAATTAATATTTCAATTGAGAAAAATAAATTTTATCTTAAGTAATCACTAATATTATAATTTCATAAACGTGTGGAACTTTATAATTAATAGATTAAATTCTATAATCCAAGGGATAACTCCTAGACCAAGGGTCGAAGAAAGGACCAATGTGATTTCAATCACTAAACTGTAGTAAACTTTATCATCCACTCTATAGATGGGATTGTCATTTTTATTTTTGAAAGAATGTATTACATAAAAATATTTGTATAATTGAATAATTGGAATTTTATGTGTTTTAATCATTGATCATATCTATTTTCTGAATCCCTTATTAATTTCTAAGTAAGGGATGACACATTTTATATTCTGAATAAAACAATGATCATCTATAGCTGTGAGGATGAACATGATATTCCAATGTAAATTAGTTACATCGTATGGGTTATACTAACTATTCATAAGAATGGACATTAATTTTCATTGGAAATTAATTTCATCATATGGATTTTAATACCTATTCATGATCATTACTTATTAGACATTGTTGTGGAGAGACCCAACATTAATGATATATTGAAAATTTTGATATATATATATAATTATAATTATTGAAGGTAATATGAACAGAGAAGGAGATAAATATGTAATAAAGGAGAGAGTTAGTTTTGATTAAAGATCATGAAAACTAAATACATTACCTCCATAGAAAGGTGAACAAGATGGATGATGGTCTAATTCAAAAGTAACATTGTATTTTTTCCATGATTAGGATTCAAATAGATACAATAATTTTTATTTAATAAAGTTGGATATTAAAATCAAGGTCAAGGGTGATATATGATGTCTTTCTCTGATGAATGATCAACCATCCCTCCAGGCCACGATTAAAGAGGCATAGAACGAAGTTGTGGAACATTAGAAGAAGTTGAGAAATTGTTCCAATGTTTAACTATAATCTTGATAGAATTATATTCCTCAAGAACTGAGTATGTGTCCCATCAACTGAGCATTTGAATGATTTTTTTAAGGAAGATCATGTTTCATTATTCTATATACATCCACAATTTGTGAAACTGCATAGATATATGAAAGAATATTTTTGGTGGGGCAACCTAAAAAAGTAATATTGTAGAATATGTATCATTATAATTTGAATGATAGTAATTTAATTATGATATAAAAATGTATATTGGTATTTTATTATCATTACACTTAAAATAAGTAAAATTGTAGAACAACACCACAGAATTCCTCACCAACATCTACAAAACAATTAACAGGAATAATAGTAATTGGTTTGTAGGCAGTCACTTTATGATATTTACACATTTATTTTTATTAAGAGAATATTTATTTATTTATTAGAATTCTATGATATACAATAATTAGTCTATATTTTTGTATAGAGAATTAAATTATAATATATTTTATTTGGATATAAGGCTTACCTAGAAATTATAGAGAAGTCTTCAAATGTTTTTAGAAATATTGTTCATCATAATAACGTCATATCATCCTCAGAGAGATACTCAATATGAGAGGACCGTTTATACCCTAAAATATTTGTTGATAACTTCTTATGTTGATTCCAATGGTTTTTGGGATCAATAAGATTCTTTGATTTAGACTTCTTACAATAATAACATTCACTCAATCATTTAGATAGTTCCTATGTATCTCATTATGTAATTTAGTTCAAAACACCATTATGAATAAAATATGTTAGGAAATGATATTTATTTGGTCTTGATCTAGATTTGGAAATGGCTAAGAAGGTAAAAGATATTCACTGTAACATTTGGGATGATCAGTGTCAATAGAAAAGTTTTCATTAAACCCATCAATGACATCATGATTTTAATTTTAGTGACAATGTAATCCTATAAATATTTAACTGAAAAAAGATTATGATAATTTGAAAGCCTTAAAATTTGAGTCTTAGTTATATCATATCCTTTGAATGTTTTTATCATAATTGGATGGTTTTTTTATCTCTTATAAATTCCAATGAATCAATCCAAATTTCATTATATATTTCATGTATCACATTATAAAAATTAAATAATTAATCCATAAAATTTACTAAACTCGATTGTTAAACTGTTGGAGAATGATATTTATTATGGTGAATAATTATTGGATACTCTTGATCAGTTAGAGAAAGTGTTTTGGAATGACACCACTCATTTAGTCAATGTTCTATAGAAACCCCATAAATTTGAAGAGGCTATTTGGGAACCTTAATATGTTATGATATATATATATATATATATCCATTATTTTTTGTATTAGTGTGATGAAATTTTATGTTATAAATTCGTATTAGGGCTGTAAAATATTACACCTTGTGAGATTATGATATATTTTTCTTTATGTAAAATTTATGATCATGATAACATTCATAACAAGTAATACTATGATTAAATAGTCAATGATATAATATTTTAATATTATTATTAAATTATATGTTTATTTCCAAGAACAATGGATTAGTGAGTATAAATTGGGATAAATAATGTTTGAAAACTAGGTATAAATATTTAGCTAAATGAAAAAATATTTATTAATTCCTATGAAATAAGAACACATTTTTATATTGTAAAAATAATATTATTTTATTTAAGAAGATCCAATTTTCAACATTTTAACATTTTATAGATTATATCTCTTGATCACAAATGAACTTGGATTTTGAATAAATTTTTATTTATTTAATTTATAAAAAATAACAGTCATTCAAACATTTATTATCAAGTGATTATAAATTAAAATAACAAATTTGAAAATAAAATAAAATATTTTTTTAGAAACTAGTTTAATTATGCCCAATGTATTTTATCATAATAAATTGAATAAGTAATGATAAATGACTTTAATGAAATTTATAGATAATATAATCAATCTATTATATTATCATTCATCTATTTTTTCTCATGGAATGTAATTTCATTAAATTTTTATTTAAGAATAAAAATATTCTTTCTTTAAAAACCAAATTTTTTGGGTTCTTTGAAATTATTTTAAAAACACATATTCAAAATACTGGATATTAATCTAATAAATTGTATTCCATATTTTTATTCATAACTTCTAAATTTTTTATTGAGTTAAACTTAATTTTTAGTAATTATGAATGGTAAATTTGGTAAACATTATTTATTATGGTAAAGCTTAAAAGGGTTAGCAAGAGGTTAGAAAAATTGAAAACAATTATAAAAGATAAATTCATGTATAGATCATATTTTATAAAAAATAAACCATATTTAATTCTAATTTATGAAATGATATTATTTAGATCAAATTTCCACTAAGAGTGACCATTTATTTCTTAATAGTTTTAATAATTATAAGCCTTACAATCCCCTATCTAACACAATAGAATCTCTTATACACTCTTATTCACACAAAATTATCTCCTTACCTATACCAAGATCTCCATAATCTCCCAAAATCCATATTCAGGACCTTGAGATTCAGGCCTTCCCTAATGACCCATCCAAGAAGCCATATGTTTCTTTTTAAAGAAGGATACCCTAAGAATAGGTATATGTTATTACCAATACATTCCAATTATCATTGTTTATAACTCTAATAAAATGAATCATAACCTTATAATTAGTATGGAAATAGTATCTTTCTGATAACAATATTATTTTATGTTAATTGAATATATATTTTTCTTCTTTCTCTCATCCATTGGTAAATAAAAATCTTTCCCGTGTGTAGGTGTGGTCTATCACCACCATGAAGTGTGGTGATTCTATTTTTATATCTTCATTACAATATTTTTAATAAGCATGAATTTTAGTAATTTAACCTACATTTATGATGGAATTATGATTTTATAAATTGTAATTATTATTAATCTTTCTTTTCTTTTGTTAATCCAATTATGAAAAACTCACCCAAACGTTTTATGGACTGTGGTCTATTAGAAGTTGTGAAATTAATATTTTATAACCACTTTATATAAATATCATATTGGATTTTATAAAGAATAAATGTTAGAATTATTAAATTATTGATATTTTTATATGATTAAACCATGAAAAATATGAAAGGAATAGAACTATTGAACAAAAAAACAACAGTTGTGAACCAATTTTCATCCTGATGCTCATTTAAATAAAAAAATATTAATAAATAGATAATTATAAATTATAATGGAATAATATATTATAATTTATGTTTTATAATTTTTCTGAAAAATATTTATAATAAATTTATTTTTATTATATATGAGTTTTGACTTGTATGAAGAAATAATAGACTTGAGATAAGTGTTTATATCGTAGTCTCATTGATATTAGTTATTTTTATACTTAAATAAAAAACATATCAATTATGTTATCATTTTCTATTAAAGAATATTTATTTTTTAGATATTTTTTATTTTTTATTTTTTCATATTTTATACATGTTTTTTCCCTCAATGATACTAAAATATTAAATTAATTTTTTTTATGAAAAATAAGCATAACATCTTTTGTCTAGTTGGGAATATAATTATTCCATTTCAAAATTATCTAAGTTGATCCAAGAATATTATTTTCTTTAATATAATTATTCTTTACATTAATTTTTAATAGTATTTAATTATTTACATATTTTTTAAAAGGAAATTATTTATAAATATTCAAAGGGGTTGTTTTTTAATTTAATATTAAAAGTGTGAAGGAAAATTTATTTTAACATATATGATATGAATGAATTGTCCGACCATCATGACTATTCTATGATCTCAAGCTACCCTTGCCTGTTTCAATTTTTATTTTCTAAGAATCAATTTTATCTTATTATTTTTGTATTTTTTTTACAAATTATGGAAGAAAATATATTTCTATATTTTTTAAATAAATTTCAATATGATATTTTAAATTTATTGTTAAACTACTTCATTATATTTTAAGGATTTTATTATTAATCAGTGGGGTTATAATCTTATGATAGAATCCACTTTCTTCTTCGAAATGGATTATAATAAAGTATTTTAATGTTGGGTCTATGAATGTAATTTTATTCTAATAGGGATAATATAGCAATTTTGAAAAAAATATTTTTTTATGATACTATCAAATTCATTTCTATTGATGGATGAGATTATTCCATGATGAATTATTTTTGAAACCCAATTATTTTCTATGGGTTATGTTATGATGAACTAATGAATGTTGTTATGATATTTCAGTACAAATTTATATGGTTTTTATTATGTGATTGGTGGGACCAAAATTATATATCCCTCTAATACATTTGTTAAAGATTGATGTCTTATAAGATAATACAAACATCAAAGTGGAGTATATCATGTTCAATAAGGGACTCTATCCAATATGGTACTCTTTGTAGTGAACCATGACAATATAAATGATGGAATGAGGAGTGACCTAAATCCACTAGGGCCCTTTGTCCACAATGATTGGAATATAAATGATTATTGACTAAGGAAATTATTTTCTAAGAATATATATATAACAAAAATTTTTTATTATAGTCATGATATATTATCATGTATCTTGATTGATTATTGATGATTTTTATCTCTTATAACTTATCTATTTTGTCAAAAAAAACTCTATATATCATGAATCTTGAATAATGATAATTGTCTAATTTGGTATAACATTCTTAATGAATGAAAGTTTGCTCATTACATTACACTAATTTTATTGTCACATGTGATCATTGTTTGACATATTCTATAATTACCATAATAGGGAATTTGATATCTCCCTTTATTATGTGTATTTTTTCCCAAGTTATAATGAATATTTTTAAATAGGGATTTTGTAAGATTGGTATTGTTTGAGGAGAACGTGGTGGGAGATTTTGATGATATTTCATGAAATAATATCACTTAGTATATTGTCTACAAAGATACTAAACCATTACAATTTTACCGAATGTATTATTATGATAATTATTTAATATTGATCTACTATAATGAATAATTTTTTTTATTTTATGCCCAAGAAACTTCAATGATTATCATGGGAGACTATGATATGAATACTTTGAGACTATAGTGTTTTATTTACTTCTTCTCATTGTCCCATTATATTAATATTTATTATATAGAGTGTGTTGATCATTTATCAATAATGAAATAATGACAGAAAAGTTTCATTTGATACTTGAGTTTAATTCGACCAAATATAATTTATTATGAAAAAATATAATTTATTAAAATATTTATACATAAGAAATTAAGTGTTGGTACATAAATGTCCCATTAAAAATAGTATTATTTTTTACATATTAATTGTAATATGATTATCGATATTTTAACATTTCATTATGTAAATTCATTTCACATCTTTTTAAAATTACTATTATATTAGATAAACATATTAAGGTTCAATTGGGAACAATTAAAATATAAAAAGTCTCTATAAATGAATTTTAAATAATATTTCACCAAATATATTGTTTCCTACCTTGGAACCAAGAAGGGTTTCTTGATGTATCTGAAAGAAAATATCAGTGGAGATCCAAAAATGGGCAATTCTACATAGATTTTGTCACATGGTTTAGTCAGAGAACCAAATAAATATTTAATATGATTCTTTATGCATCATGTGTGATCTTTATGATGGAATAAACTCATTGTTCATGGATAATCCCCCATGAATAATGCCCAATTATTAATTTTTTTTATAGCATCACTGATATCCATCCCCAAGGAGAGCCGATGACTGTTGAAACCCAAATTCCACTATTGATCATTATAAAAGACTAACATATGAGAACAATATTGGTCCATCATAACAATGTATCTTCATCTCAATAGTCCCCAATAAACCAACATGGGGCCACATACCTCTTACTATTTAAAAAAACACACAAACCATGATTAGTAATGATTCCATCACAAGTCACCTCATCATCAACATCACGCTATATAAACCCCTCCAAAGGTAACAACCATGTTAGATATACCAATTCATCTAGTATAAACCCTTAATTTAATATTATATGAATTTCCCTTATGAATTGATCAAATTGATATATATCAAAAGAGACATAAGGTAACCACAGATTTAGGGGAAAATAGTGTCTACACCAAGAACGTAGAATATCATCAGGTATCTTGAGATGATAGTAAAAAAGGAAACATCTAGGGGTGACCAACACAATTTTATGGAAAAAAACTTTGAGAATAAATAAAACAACTATAATCAATAATCAATATGAATTAAAACCATTGGGTAATGTACCATCCCATCCATTATAATGTTATATAATGAAAATAAGAAATATCATTCCTAATGAAAGATAGGTTCTTATGTATATTTTAAGATGAAAAAATAGTGGAAAGCACTATTGAGCAAGAATATTCTAGGGAACAAATTTGTAAAGACAAAAAGTACACCAAAGAAGAGATAAAAATGTAACATAATGCATGTTCTGGAGTTTTCACTAAACTGATCAACTAACACAATACAACACTACCAAAAACACTATCATTAATGACCAATATGGGGTCTATTTTATCAATTTATGAAGAGAGAGATGTGGTAGATAAAAATGGGTCCCACAATAATGGGAATTAACTATGAGAAGCTAAACCTCAAAAAAATAGGGAAATAACACAATGAACAATGGAAATAAAAACTCAAATAAATCTCATGAATGTGAAAGCATAAACCCCTTATTCAAATATAAGGAGGAGAAAATACCATTATAGACGTCAAGAAGAGGTGATGTGGTTATTCCCTTGAAATATATAACATAGAGTGAAATTAAAACAACAAGAAGGAATATATTCAATCATGGTGGGGGAAGTGGCATAGAGTCCACGAAACACAAATAAAACAATCATTCTCTATATTACCACATAATAATCCCCAGAAAAGTGACGGAAAGATAGAGATCATGAGATAATTATGATTATTTAGAGGGTGATGACCCATCATCCAAGTATTTAAATATATAATTCCACCTCAAATCTGTAGAAATTTTTGTAATAATACACATTAACAATTACTTTATAAAATAAAATTTTCAATTATAATCATAAATTACCCTAACATACCTTTAATTAAAAACAATAGTTTATAATACAGAATTAGTAAATTTTCATATACACTATAATACAAAATATTCATCATTCCACCATTCATAATTTGTGATTGTTCATAAATTTAAATAATATATTAAATCAAATGTCACGACCCGTCCTCGGGGCCTGTGTTATGACTACCCGAAGCCCGCCTTCCGTAGGCCAAGGGATGGCGACTTGCACCAAAGGCGTAAATCTATAAGCTGGGATGAGATTTCCTTTTTAAAAGTAAACACTCACAATCAGAGTACATAACTGGAAGTAAAACACAAAGGAGAAACTGTATAAAAAAGATGTGATGGAATATAAAAGGGACCGGAAATACAAGCCCAACAGTAAATAATGAGGAAAAGACAAAACAAGTACAACTAAAAGACAAATAGTAGGAAGGTGTCTACCAGCTCCTGGATCATCCACCATGGATCCTAACTGAATTATATGTATATATATCCTCCTCAGTGCTCCATGTCCGTTCTTCTCCTCCAGGTGCCATCTTGTTGTGAGGTCCACCTCCGGGTACCGTCTAGTCCTCGTACACTCTACCTCGGTCAGTGTTGTCTGTCATCTACATCCGACACAACGTGGTGCAGGCATAGCCCGTACATGGGTTATTATAAAAATAATCTGTATGGACCTCCAGACCCCCAAGGTCTCACAAAATAAAACATGGATAAACCACAAAGTTTGAATCAATGGATAACTATAACTTATGTATATGCCCATATATATACGTAAGTTATCTAGTAAACCATCTCAATCCTGAGGAAAACACAAAGGTCATTGACTCAGATCAAACTAGGATTTTCATTATCAAATCCATGGATAGTGGTGAACTCCTCCACCATCGAGAATATTAGGCATGTCACAACACCAAGGCCCTTCTCACTAACATTGGACTGCTGAGTTACTCCTACTGTTGAGTAGCGCGGGTCTGCTGTCAACTACCAAGCGCTCTTGTGATGTGGGTCTGCCGCCAACTACCCGGAACTCCCACTAATAGCCTACAAATGTACTCCTTCTATCGATTACCACGGGTCTACTACCAACTACCAGGCGTTCCTCTACCGTGGGTCTATTGCCAACTACCAAGCAATACCCACTAGGCTAGTCGAATCGATCAAGCAGTCGCTAGGTCTGTCAGCTACTAGGTCTCTACACTCTCTCTTCTCATCACTAGAAGGATACGCTCCCCGAGCTACTAAGTAAAACTCTTATTGTCTTAAAGTCTCATATAAAAGTCTCTCAAAGGTCTGTCTCGTCAAAGGGATCTCAACACAACAGACAACACGTCAATCTGATGCCCGGCCTGTTAGTTATTAGCCATTTAGTCTCGGGGTCTGGTAGGATTCGTGTACGAACTAACCTCACTGTTTCTCAAAAACACCATGAACTCCAATGGAGTATTCTCAAAGGGACCATATCTCATCGAGATTACCAGCTTCACTGAAAGTTCTTCAAATGGATGTCTAGTGCCAAAGATATGGCCAATGTAAGAAAATGGTTGGTAATGGGCCAGAGTCCGGTCCTACCCAGTCGGACCGACTCGGCCCAACCCAGTTAGATCCAAACCGGTCTGGGTCAACCTGGATAGACCCGATGGGTCTGACCCAACCCGTTGGGCGGGTTAACCCGCTATGTTAGGCCCGGTCTGCTGGGCCTGGACCAGCGGACTACGAGGGCGGTTCAGCCCACTATGTTTGGCCTGGTCCGCTGGGCCCATCCCACCTGACTATGAGGGAGATTCGGCCAGCACCGCGAGGGGCGTGGATCGATAGGTCGGCATATGGGAGGCCATTGGTAGGCCGCACAGGGCACGGTCAGGCCTGCTAGACACCGTGAAGGCCGCGGGTGCACCGGGCAGGGCGCCGGGGAGCCGGGCCGCGTGCTGGGGCAGTGCAGCGGGGCAAGGGAAGCGCACCAGGGCGTCGGGAAGATCATTACAGGGGGACACAAGGGTGTCGAGAGGGGCTTCGGGGCACTAGGAAGGTTGCCAGTAGGGGGTGGGCAGGATGTCGGTAGGGCACGGGGGCACCGAGCAGGCTGCCGGCAGGGGTCGGGCAGGTCGCTGGGGGCGTGGGGGTGTCCAGCAGTGTTTCATGGTACCACGCTGGGGCACATGCAGCATGGTGGGGTGCCTCTCAGAATGCTGAATGGGGTCGTGGGGGAGCCGGGAAGAGAGCCGGGTCACGAGGCAGGGCACCGGTAGGGGCCAGGCAGGGTGCCGGTAGGGGCCGGGCAGGGCGCAGGGGTGTCCGGAAGGCTGCCGGTAGGGCCCTAGCAGGCTTCCAGGGGCGTGGAGGCACCAGATAGCATTCGAGGGAGCTCGTAGCATTTCAGGGCAGTGCATGAGGGTGTGTCTAGTGCGCCGGGGTGCCGTGAGGGTGGCGCTGTTTGGAGAGGCCGAGGGTAGTGCGGCCTTTGTCCGACATCATTGTTGTCGTCACTGCGGGTACCGCCTCCATCATCATCAACCATGAACAAACAAAGGGGACGGTCGTGCTGTGTTTGTGTGGCCCGATAACTCCTTGTTACAGTGATAGAAGTTTGCGATTCTCAGACCATAACATTGAATGATGAAGAACGAGTACAAAAACAAATCAACCCCCTACCGCGTTTGTCGTTCTTAGAAAAAGTCGCGGGAAGTGGCTAGTGTCGATTCACCATTCGCCGCATTCATCATGCACTCTTAATTATCAAGCTGATGCATTGGAAAGTCTTAGGAGATGACGAAGTTGAAGTTGGCGGTCTTCATGTTCTTCGTGTTCTTCGTGTTTTTCACTGGAGAGTTCTCCAAAAGCTCCTCCCCTCTTTAATTCGCCCAACCAAAGTTTATGCCAACCCCCACAATAATAATATAACACATCTTAATTATAGTATTGGAATAATGAATTCAAAAAGTTGAGATTAATTAAAAGTTACAACCCATGTAATTAATGAGGGTGGAGGCTCAAAAATTAATGGGGGAATGTGAGGATGCAACCCCAATTAATTGGGGGTTCCAAGTGGTTAAAGGGGGATAGAGGAGTTAATGATATTGGGTGGGACCCACCTAATAATATCCTACCATGGGAGGTTATACTCGGGTGGGACCCACCCCCATAAACTCCCATGGGAGGTTCGGGTGTGGTGGCCCCCACCTCCAACCTCCCCTTGGAATTTTTAACCACCCAAATAAAATAAAGTTAATATTTTATTTTATTATATTTAATTAAAAACCCCCAAAAACTATTTTCCAAAATCATCAGAACGCAACCATGGTGATGGTCACACTAAGAAATCACTAACGCTGCGAGTTCAATGGTGCCCTCAGAATTAAATTCTGAGCACCATTTCAAAAGATATAAAATCCCACTCATATGTTTACTTAATGTCCCTGAACAAAACTTCAGAAATTGATTCCAGACACACTGTGCCTAAGAATCAAGTGTCATCATAAACCACGGACATGTAAAAGTCCCTTGTATTTAAGAAAAAAATTTCCACTGATATTCCTGCTCTTTACATTCTCCCCACATCCGGGCTTTACGTCCCCGTAAGCTACAACTCGAACTAATGGAATAAATGGGGGTACTGAGCACGCGTCTAGGCCTCCCTCTCCAATGTGTTCTTCTGTAGGTTCTCATACAACCAACGAACGCGCTCCAGAGGTATCGACCATCCACATAGGACCCACTGCTATCGTTCCTCAATCTCTATTGGAACCTCTATGAAAGTCTCCCTGTCATCGATGTCCAGCTCCCCATGATCGATGATTTGGGATGGGTCATGCACGTATCACCTCCGCTGAGATACGTGGAATATGTTGTGCACCCGGTGCAACTGAAGTGTAAGAGATAAGCGGTATGCCACCTCGCCTACCCTGCTGAGGACCTAGAAAGGACCTATGAACTGTAGAGATAATTTTCTAGCTCGACCAAATCATCACAAACCTCATCGAGGTGAGACCCGTAGAAGGACATTATCTCCATCCTCGAACTCCATTGGTCTCCATATCCTATCAGCATACGACTTATGCCTTCTCTATATAGTCATCATCCACTCCTAGAATATCTTTACCTTCTCTGTGGTAGCCCGTACCATCTCTGGTCCCACTAGTGCTGACACCCCAAGGTCTGTCCAGCATAGTGGTAATCTGCAAGGCCGACCATACAAGGCCTCAATGGGTGCCATACCTTTGGTGGAGTCATAACAGTTGTTGTAGGAAAAATCCTCCAATGTTAAGTGGTCCTCCCAACTACGAACAAAGTCGAGGAATCATGCATTGTGCATTTCCTCGATTTGCTGAATGGTCCTCTCAGTCGAGCCATCTGCCTGAGGATGGAAGGCAGTGCTTAGATGAGGTTGTGTCCCAAAATCCTCCTGCAACCCCTTCTATACCTAGGATGTAAATTGTGCCACATGGTTGGAGACAATAGACTAATGTAATCCATGTAAACGCACAATATCCTGCATGTAGAGGTGTCCCAAGATCTCTACTGAGCCCTACTCTCTGATCGGTAGGAAGTGGTATGACATGCTGAGTCGGTCAACAATTACCCATATCGAGTCATGAATCCTAGATGTATGTGGAAGACCCATCACAAAATCAATGGATATAGCATCCCACTTCCACTCTGGGACCTCTAAAGGTTGAACCAAGCTTGCCGGAACTAGGTGATCTACCTTCACAGAATGACAAGTGAGGCATCGTGAGACAAAATCTGCTACTGCCTTCTTCATACCTGGTCGCCAATGCTGTCGTTGAAGGTCCCAGTTCATCTTCGCCACTCTTGGATGTACTGTTAGATGGGAAGTGTGGAACTCCCTAAACACTTCCACATGATGTAAAACTAGTACCAGGGTACGTCCTCTAAAGAGGATGACATGCTCCCCACCATCAGAATATCCATCAGGATCCTACCCTGTGGATATTTGAGCACATCGCGTCTCATAGTCTGTGTCTCCATGAATTGCCTCCCTGACTTGATGAAGAAGTGGAGGTGTGACTGTAAGAGACTCAATATAGGATGATCCATACCTATCCAAAAAATATATCTATAAGGTAGCTAGCTACTCTATCATCTCACCTAGTATTTGAATACCTGATCTTCTGTTAAAAGAATCCACAAAAGTGTTCCCTTTCCTAGGAGTATATACTATCTCGAAGTTATAGTTCGAGAGTAACTCAAGACAATGCCGTTTTCTCAGGTTCAGGTCCTTTTTAGAGACGATATACATGAGACTCTTATGATCAGAGTACACGGTAAAATGTTCACCCATCAGATAGTGCCGCCACATCTTCAAGGTGAAGACCACTGCTGCTAACTCTAGGTCATGGGTAGCATAGTTCTGCTCATGCTGTCTCAACTGCCGAAGAACCATATGCAATAAAAGTTCACTCTTGCATCAAGACAAAAATGAGTCATGTCCCTGATGCTTCGTAGTAGACTACATACCCTACACCTTCCCCTAGAAGCCTCCAATTGGGAGCACTAGTCAGCCTTTGCCTCAGCTACTGAAATCTCTGTTGGCATCTCTCCGACCACACGAAGGGTTTCCCCTTCTTCGTCAAGGCTGATAGTGGTGCTGCAACTCTGGAGAAGTCTGGAATGAATCTCCGATATTATCCAGAAAATTCCAAGAAAATCCATACCTCTGTCACACTCTTGGGTGGATCCTAATCAAGCAATGCCTCAATATTTTCGGGATCCACTGCAACTCTAGTCTCTGAGATGATGTGTCCCTAGAAGTGAACCTATTGAATTAAAAACTGGAACTTCAAGAGCATACCATAAAGATGGTGCTCTCAGAGCATGTCCATTAATACTTGAAGATGGTAGAAATACTCCTCCTTAGTAGTCGAGTAAATTAGAATGTCATCATTGAAGACTACGACAAAGCGATCGCGGTAAGTCTGCAATATCCTCTTCATGAAACTCATGAAGACTACTTGAGCATTGGTTACGACGAAGGGCATAACCAAGAACTCGTAATGGCTGTAATGACACCTTAAGTCCTTCTACACATCCCCGTCTCAAACTCTGAGCTGGTGATAGCCTGATCTGAGGTCTATCTTCGAGAAACATCGTGCTCCCTTTACCTGATCAAAGGGGTTGTCCATCCTCGGAAGTGTGTACGTGTTCTTCACGGTCACCTGGATCAGGTGACGGTAGTCAACAAAGAGCCCCAAGCTCCCGTCATCCTTCTTGGGGAACAAAATTGGGGCTGCCTAAGGAGAAACACTAGGTTGGATGAATCCCCTCGCCTGCAAGTCCTCTAACTCTACCCGCACATCACGAAGCTCAGCATGAACCATATGATATGATGGAGTAGATATTGGTGTTGTCCTGGGGTACAGGTTAATGTATAAGTCCACCTCTCTACAAGGATGTTGTCCTGGAACATCGTCAGGGAAAACATCCACGTACTGCTACACCACTACGGGATAGGATAGACTCTCCACATCAACTGCTCCGAGGGTAAGGCAAGACAACATGTGAGTGATCAGTAGTACCATCCTCCGAGTAAGTCCTTCTGGCACAGAAAAGGCTCCCTTCTCACCGGTGAAGTTGAACCTGGTCCCATCCATGTGGACGCACCGCACATTTCCCATAATACAGTTGATCTGAGCATGGCTGTAGATAACCATTCCATACCCAAGATGACGTCGTAAGGCCTCGATACTGCTATGAAGAGATCCCAGCCGAAGCTCTCACCTCCTATAGTAATCTCACACTGCTGGAACCAGTGTATAATCATTGAGTCTTCTCCTGTAGGAGTCTCTAGTTGTAAGGTTCGAGCCAACGGCTCCGTCGGAATCTCCGGGCTCCAAACGTGGGCAGTGGAAATAAAATATTGTGTGGTACTTATGTCTATAAAAATTGTATCTAAGGTGGAATAGACATAGATCGTACCTCGAATCATCTCCATAGAACCATGTTCGTATGCCTCAGCTGCCTGAAGTTGAGCTCTCCCCTGTCCACCTGCTCCCTGTAGTCGGGGTGGACCTCCTGGTGGTGGTGCCAGTAGCACCTCGTAACATCGACCGCCGCCAGCTACTCGACCAGCTTCTCTGCCACATCTTCCTGTGCCCTGTGAACTGCCTCGATCGAACATCTTCCTCTACCTGGGAGGTCCCTCCACTGATTGATGATCATCAGCACGGTGAGTCAGAAAATCACAATCCATGTGACTATGTCTTCTGCATGAGGGACATGGTCTGTTTCTAGCATGACTGGATCTGTCTCCACTCCGGGTGCCCCACACAACCTATCTAGAATCGTGCGGTCGACCACCTATAGGTCTGGTACTCTTGGACCTCAACTATAAATGTCTACTATCAGTTGCGGAAGACTTCGCAGCATGTCGACTAGCAGTGAGTCTCGCTGCTAGAGACTTCTCAGCAAGGAAACTCTCTACTAGGAGGGCTCCCTTCAACACTCCCGCCTGCATCGTAATGCTGAGGGAGATCATTGGAGCTTTGATCACCCACCTGAGCCCCTGCTCGAAGGTTCAGGCCCTGAAGAAGGTCTCCCACACCATATATGTAGAGTAGTGTGAAAGATCAGTGAACCTCGCTGAGAACTGCGCTACTTTAATGTTGCTCTACTGCAGATGAAGTAGCTCCTGTATCTGCACCTCTCGTAGGGTCGCTAGAACAAACTGCACCCGAAACAGGATCTCAAAGTCTGTCCAGAGTAGTGCTACCTCATCTTGGACCTGGAGCATCAGGCTCCACCATCTTGCCTGCAGCTTCCTAAAGGCGGCTGGTAGCAAGGATCGCCATGAAGTTTTTTGGTGTCCCTACTATCCTGAAAACTCTCGCTACAGCCTCCAGCCAATCATCAGCCGCATGTGGGTCCGTCTCTCCCTAAACCTTGGGTGGCCTCTGGTGATATAACTCATGCAGCGCATTAAAGAGGCATGCATCATCTACTTCTGGGGCTAGTGAAAACGGTTTCCCAATGGGTGGTGGTACCACTGGTGCCTCAATTGGAAAGGGGCCTTGTACTAAGGCCTCATCGCTCGGTGGGCTGTCAGTGCGTAGAACTCTCGGGGCTCTAATAGGTCATTCGTGGGGAGGCATCCTGAAAGAAAAAGATGTGACACGATTAAACATTTATACTTGGTGAGCAGAGCTAGTTGAGATGACTTAATGAAAAACTTTTGAAACAGACATGAAATCAGTGTCTTCGTGCACTAAGACGGAAATAAGGTGTCAGGGTCCTGGTGTATAGATAAGTCGGCCACTGCACCAACACTGGACTCCCTGATTAGAAAAACACACTTGGTAGCCTTAACACTATTTCTTTATAGAAAATAAATATCAGAGTCCTATGTTATGTGGTAGAACCGACTCCTCTAATAACCATTTGTCACGACCCATCCTCGGGGCCCATGTTGTGACTACTCCAAGCCCACCTTCCATATGCCAGGGGCTAGCGACTAACATCAAAGGCATAAATCCCTATGCTATGAAGGAATTTCCTTTTTAATAATAAACACAGACAAGCAGAGCACAGAGTTGGAAGTAAAACGCTAAGTAGAAAAATTATACAAAAGATGTGTTGGAAAGTAAAAGGGGATGGAAATACAAGCCCAACAGTAAAGTACAAGGAAAAGAAAAAACATCTAAAACTAAAAGAAAAACAGCTAGAAGGTGTCTACTAGCTCTTGGATCGTCCACCACAGATCCTACCTGAAGGGTAGGTATTGATAGCCTCCTCAGCACTCCACAACTATCCGTATCATCTAGGTATCATCTCATCATGAGGTCCACCTCCGGGTACTATCCAGTCCTTGTACACTCTTCCTCGGTCAGTGTTGTATGTCCTTTGCATCCATAAAAATGAGGTGCGGGCTTAGCCCAGGAAGGGGTGAGTATAACGATACTCAGTAGGGACCCCGAGACCCTCAATGTCTGGAAAAATACAAAAAGGATAAACCAAAAAGTATGAATCAACGGACAACCATTACATTGGTATATGCTCATACATATACCTAAATTATCTAGTTACCCATCTCAATCATGAGGAAAATGAAAAGGTCATTGACTCAGCTCAAACCAGGATTATCATTCTAGAAACCATGACTATTGGAGAACTCTTAATATATTGATATCAGGGGGCATGTCGTGACACCAAGGCACTTCTCACTAACCTTGGACTGTTGAGTTACTCCTCTAGTCGAGTATCGTGGGTCTACTGCCAACTACCAGGCACACTTCTGTTGTGGCTCTACTGCCAACAACCAGGAGCTCCCCCTAATATCCTGCAGAGGTACTCCTCCTGTCGAGTACCACAGGTCTTCCACCAACTACCAAGCACTCCACTACCATGGGTATTCCACCAACTACCAGGTGATCCCCACTGGGCAAGTTGAATCGGTCAAGTAGTCGTCAGGTTTGTCAGCTACTAAGTCTATGCACTCTGTCTGCTCGTTACCAGAAGGATCTGCTTCCCGAGCTATTGGGAAAAACTCCAACTGTCGCGATGTCTAACGTAGAAGTATCTCAAAGGTATTTCTTGTCAAAGGGATCTCAACACAATAGACGACACGTGAATCAGACGCATGGCCTATGAGTTATTATCCTTTTAGTCCCGGGGATCCGTTTGGATTCATGTACGAACAAACCCAACCATATCTCAACTATTCCCCGAAATTCTAGTGGGGTATTATCAAAGGGACCATCTCTCATTGAGATTACCAGCGCCACTGATGGTTTGTCAAATGAATTTCTGGTGCCAATGATATGGCCAAAGTAAGCAAGGGGTCGGTAGTGGGCCCGAGTCTAGTCCGACCCAGTCGGACCAACTCGGCCCAAACCAGTTTCAGCCGACCCAGTATGGGTCAACCCAGACTAACCCGATGGGACAGACCCAACCTTTTGGGTGGTTCGACTCGCTAAGTTAGGTCTGGTCCACTGGGCCCGTCCCAGCAGACTATGAGGGTGATTCAGCTTGCGTCGTGAGGGGCGTGGCTTGGGAGGTCAGCCTCCGGGAGGCCAACGGCTGGCCACGGGTGCATCGGGAAGGGCGATGGGGCACCGGGCAGCACGTCGGGGTAGCACACTAGGGCACGGGCATAGCGCCAGGAAGACCACGGTATGGGACCACGAGGGCGTCGGGGCGCCAGGAAGGCCACCAGAAGGGCGCGGGGGCGCTGGGCAGCACGCCGGGGTGCCTTGCAGACCGTGAAAGGGGGACGCGGGGGTGCCAGGTATGGCGCCAGGGTGCCAAGCAGGTCGCCTGTAGTGGGCCACGGGGCCACCGGTAGGGCACAGGGTCGCCAGGATGGCCGCTGGGGGCGCAGGGGCACCAGGAAGCATGCTAGAGCACGAGTAACATGTCGGGGTGGCGCTCTATGGCGCAAGAAGCCCACGGGGGCGTCGTGGGGGCGCCTCAGTTCACGGAGGTCCTTGGTAGTGCGGCTTTTCTTCGCCGTCTTCGTTTTCTTCGCCACGTGTACCGCCTCCATCATCATCAACCATGAATAAGCATAGGGTAGGGTCAGACAGTGTTCATGCGGCCCATGCCCTCCACGTTATGGTGATAGAAGTTGGAAATTCTAATACTATAACATTGAATGACGAAGAACGAGTAAAAAAACAAATCGCCCCACTATAATGTTTGTCGTTCGTAGAAGAAGTCGTGGGAAGAGGCAGTCGTCGATTCATCGTTCGACGCGTTCGTTACACACTCCCAATTTTCAAGCTTGTGCATTAGAAAGTGTTCGTAGGTGACGAAGTCGAAGATGGTGTTCTTCGCATTCTTCACGTTCTTCACATTCATCGCAGGAGAGTTATCCAAAAGCTCCTCCTCTCCTTAATTCTCCAAACCAATGTTTATGCCAACCAAGAAAATAATAATATAACACATCTTATTATAGTGTTGGCATAATGTTTTCAAAAAGTTGTGATTAATTAAAAGTGACAACCCATTTAATTAATGAGGGTGGAGGCTCAATAATTAATGGGGGAATGTGAAAACGCACCCCCACTTAATTGGGGGTTCCAAGGGGTTAAAGGGGGTTAGAGGAGTTAATGATCTCGGGGGGCCCCACCTAATAATCTCCTCACATGGTATGTTATACTCATGTAGGCCCCACAACCATAACCTCCCATGTGAGGTTATGGTGTGGTGGACCCACCTTCAATCTCCCCTTGGAGGTTTTATCAACCCAAATAAAATAATGTTAATACTTTATTTTATTCAATTTCATTAAAAACCCCCAAAAACTATCTTCCAAACTCATCAGAATTCAACTATTGTGATGGTCTCACTAAGAAATCACCGACGTTGCAATGGAAACGGTGCCCTTGTATTTAAATTATGAGTACCTGTTCAAAAGATATAAAACCCCGCTCGTACGTTTACTGAACGTACCCAAAAAAACTTCAGAAATTGATTCTGGACACACCAGGCATCCAAATAAAGTGCCTTCAGAAACAGCGGACTCGTAAAATTCCATTTTATTTAAGAAAAAAATTTGCACAGAAATTCTAGGTCTTTACAAAAAATATATTTCTATACTTACTATTTTAACAAAATGTTTCAATTAGAAAAACATTTATTTTGAAAATAGATTTTTTAAAATTGAATTAATATTTACCTATATTAGTTCAATATCATCAAAAAATGATTTATATAAAATAATCTGGAAGAATCAGATATAATGATTTTTAAGTACAGTTAATTAAAAATATCATAAGGTTTTTTGAAAATATTTAATTAAAATGAAAAAAATATACATTTCTAAAATATATCTCATCATATAACTAAATTAATTTAATACTATTAAAGACTCTTTAGGTTAGTGGTTAACTTTATATTCAATTATATCTAACCATGTAGCCATTGAATTAACATTTCATAGTGGAAAAATTCTAAATTAAGAAAAAAAATCAAATTTAATCCAAAAAAATAGTAATTCAAACTAAATTATTTTTTTTGATCTTGTTTGGAATGACATCATTGAGTAGAGTTCATATACCCCCATAGAAGTTATTTATCAAGGAGACATGCATAGTCCCTCATATCCATAATCACATCCCACCAACAAAATCATTGACAAACCAGAACCAATTTTACATACAAAACATTGCAACATACAATAATCTAAACACACTAATTGAACACATTAATAAAATTGAATAACAAAATTAGTTCAACAATGGTGCTATTTTAATCTCAAACATGGATGGAACGTTTATTGAATTATTATTCAATGGAACAACCCAAAAGGATAATAAATTATTATATAATATCATCTAAGAAAAAAATAGTGTTATTATCATCATAGAGAGTGAAACTATACGTCCACCATTCCAAACTAGCACAAATAAAAGGAATATGAAAAAAATTCCATCAGAAAATACAAGGAGAGAATGAATCCTACATCCATATCACCTCTTAGAATACTATTAACTACTCACAAAACACATCCCAAAAACTCCTCTATAACATTTACCCAAAATTTGTTTTTATATGAGCAAATGAAAAATAACTAAGAGTATATATTAAAAAAATATTGGACCTAAAAATCAATCCACAATATTTCCATGGCCTATAGACCCTTCCATTTGAAATTTTAACTATCAATGATGAATTAATGAACTCTATAGATGAAAATAAACACAAATAAATAAATAAAATAAAATAAACTAAAATCCCTCCAAAAACACACATAGGCCACATCTCTAGGGACACTACTGTCACCCAAGCTGGCACATCCTAAACCATCATGAAATAATTATTATTCACTAAGAAGAGCGTATTTTTTCAAACCATCTTGTAAGAAAAATGGAAGAAACTTTGATGACTTATACAAATAGTTGTGTCTATACTGAAAATAAAACATGATCTCTACTAGATCATTCACCCATAAATTCTCACTATAATAATACATATTAAAAACAATCATTCCAAACTAATTACGTTTTTTTTTCATGATGGGAATAATGATAAGAGTATAAGGATAAATTAGAACTATGCACCTGAATAATTCCACCCTATAGGGAGAAAAAACACCAAATTATTGAACACTCTATTGGGTGAGAAAAATACGAAACTAGCCACAAATGAGAGAAGTGTCCCTTCAATGAATGAAATGAAGGAGGAAGTGGGAGGTGAGATGACATAACAAAAATCACATTGTTCTCCGCCCTCTAGGTCAGGACCATAGATGAATCTTATGATAAATGGGGTGAGATATTGATTTGTTATATATATATATATATATATATATATTCTTATTTATCAAAAAAATTATCTTCATTAAAATAAATAAGTTCATGTAACTTAGGTTCTATTGTAGAAAATTGTAAAATTACTTGAAATTAATTTCCTTTAGGATATAGATAAAACAAGTTTATATTTTTAAATTTTATCAAAAACAATATATTGTAAAAGAAAATTTGAAGGTATGTAAATGATTTTTTATATTTCATATAATTTATTGAAAGTGATTTTATTGCAGAAACATTAATTAAAATTAAATTAATATGATTTTTGAAAAATGATTTAAATTAAATAATATTATAGGAATAGGAATATATTTTGAGAATTTCTTTGATATATCTTAAAAAAAGAGTATTGGAAAATGAATACCGAAAAAAATTAATTGGAAGAAAATAATTTATAATAAACTATATAATATAAACCTATTCATAATCAAATATTTTTTTAAATTTTTTTATAAAATAACTATCATCATTTCAAATATTATTCATTAAAATGTTTCATTTCCCCTAAAAAATCCTAAATTTGTCCTAGTTTATACAATATAAAATTATAAACAAAAAATAAAATTGTATCCAAACCATTTATACACCCAAAATCTATTTGTATAGTTCAGATCATGTAGGTATGTGTCCAAAATTGTGATGTTAGTTAATTAGTGTTGGTATATTTTTTAATCAATATAAACATAAGATTTATTTTCACCTCCTAACTTATTCAGTAAATATATATCTCTATTTATAAATATAACATTTCCTTGATATGCTTTAAAATATAAATTTCAATGTAACAAAACACCATGGTTTTTTGTTAAGGTTCACCTCCATTTAGGAAAACTACATTTTCTTTGTATGGGGGTTATTATCACACTTGTAACCAAATTCATTCTTATTATAGAAAGAATCTTAGGATATGGAATACCCTTTGACACATATGAATTTTATCTCCAACTAGTTTCTCTATAATTTTTTACTTGACTCTCAAAATACAAGTGTTTTCATATAGATGCATGAATTAAATCAGCAATATAAGCATCTGTCTCTGTTGCAAAAAATATGACCTTCTTCCTCAAATTATAGGAAAATCAAAATCGTCATGACCAACTTCATATTTTATAATATTAGAAAACTATAAGCTAACATTAATCATTTTCTTATTAAGAATCTATTAATGCTTGTCTGAATCTAGTTGTACACATTTTATTTATCCCCTTTATACATCAATGATCAATATATATATATATATATATATATATATATTCTTGTTATGGTAACTAAAGTATATTTTTCTTCTTAATATAAATAAATAGGTTTATGCATTTTTAGGTTATATATTTTACATCTAATTAATTTAATTATAATAACACAAGTACTCTCTGTATACCATCAATAAATATGGTCAACATCTGGATGATGTATTGGGATTCTCACAGTTTCTTTCATAAACTGGTTATATTCTTAAACAAATATAAAAAATTTACCTTTCTTCTTCTACATTTCCAAAAATGTATTCCCAAAATCACGTTCCCATAATTTCTATAATATTGATCACATTTATGTTTCCTCAAATTTTGATCATTTATTTTTCTTCTTCTTCATTCTACTAAAATATGCAACCTCATTTTATTATTTATGATATTTAAAAATAAAAGGATCATTATAACTTATTTTCTCTACAATGTTAATGTAATATTTCATTAATTTATATAATCTCTTGTAATATATTTTTTCACTTGTTAAGTTCATTATAATTATAATCATGACACTATAAATATCATAATTTAGCTTTTATTATTTTTTGATTTGGGAGAGGTTTGAAAGACTTCGTGATGATTTTATGAAGATTTAAAATTCCCACCAATAAAGATTTTATTTACATCCAAAACACGACAGTTAACTCAATTTATTAGTGGTTCATGGTAAGCAGCATAGAAAGAATATTGAGGGGGGGGTCATCCTTTTAGCAGCGGTTTTCTGGCCCAAAAATGTTAAGGATTTTGTAGTCGTTACATCAACCACTAAACCCTATTGTTTTTACCCCAAAATCACTGATATAATGAAACATACCATATATAAATTATAGTGTGGCTAATTTAAAAGTGGTTTTAACTTCATCCCAAAAAAAATCATCATCTAGTTGCATTTTAACTAGCTACGAAACAAATTCATATTTAATGGTGGTTTAAACATCTGTTTTGTAATGATGTTACAAAAATCCAACTTCAAAATCTACAGACATAGAACAAACCTAAAAATATAAACATACTATAACATTCCACAATATATATATTCTAAAATTTACATATCCTATAAGCATAGAGAAGAAAAATCAATAACATAATTCCATACAAATGAAACACAAAATATAGATACATGGTTATAAAAAACCAACATAGGTTGCATGCTATGCTGATCCAAACTAAAATATAATAAAAGATAAAAAATTAACACATTGGACCTAAAAGAATACCCTAGAAACATTATCGTGCCTCTAAAAAACTGTCATTAAGCAGTATTCTAATTCACTACACCTCCTATGATCTGAAATAAATAAATAAAAATATGGCATGTATACACACTAGTGTTCTTATGTAGGGTGTGAGGGAACATCTAACTAGGAAACTATTATAACTTATCATACCAACATTGATTTCATGCCAAAATATCATCATTGCCTCAGGTCATTCCATCATACACATAACACGGTTCATACCTGAAGACTCATGGTGGGAATCATCTTAGTCCTTGATTCACTACCTAAAAAATCATGATAAAATCTTACATCTGAATCCTAACACATTAACCCATAAATAAAATTAGTTTCCACCATTCATGAATCTCATAATACAATGACCCAATCCTCTCAATCGGTATGGTCCACTTTCACAACCCAATCTCCCTTAGGGAAATTCTTAATATCCCAATGAAATACTACATAGGGAAGTGTAATACATATTTTGGGCATTAGAGGCCGGAAAAAAATCCTATATATTTTTCTATAGTTTTCATAGACCATATTCATATAAATAGTCCAATGAAATATGAATTGAGTAAAAAATTAATATATAAAAAAATATATTAACATACACTAACCAAAACATTCCACCATATAGTTATACCAAAAAAACATGATCTAAATTGATTCAGCATCTTCAAATAAGGGAATTCAAGAAAATTTTATCTGAGTAATCATTTCCACAAATGATAAATGAACAAAACCCTCTATTTCCATATTTTAAAGGAGATCAATGATACAACTAATCAATAACCAATGATGAACATTTCCCATCACCCTCAACATCTCGGTCTCCACTTCATACTACAAGCACCTTTAAGACAATTATATTGAAAATTATACAGTATTGCTTATTTCTATTCAATCATAAAACTATTTAATGTTTATGAGATAAATGATTTATATGTTTTTTAATTTACTTTCTCACCAACAATTGTTGATGAAATACCACCAGTTATAGATCCAATCATATTCTGAGATAAATCAGAAATCAGTTTCTGTAAAGAGGATATTTGATCCCCCTATTCATGAATTAGGGTTTCCATAGAGACAAATACTCTCTAATCATATATAGGTTGGGAGTTAATAAAACTACAAGTATTTTTGGATATATTCATTTATTTCATTCAAAATACCCCATATGTTAATGTGGCCAAACCCATCCCACACACTCAAGAAAGATGCTCCTTCCCAAGGACTATACCAACTGCGTCATCCTTAGAGATTGAGAAGGAATGTATGGGACTGGAATCCTATATTTCTTTACTTTTTACCTATAAATGAATTATCATTAATATTTGAAGAAATATATATTAACATAATGCCAAATCATAGTAATTTATTATAATAAAAAATTAATTCATACCATATCTAATTTTACGGGCTCATTAAAATAACTCCCATCTGATTATTATACATCCCATTATAGTTTTATTCGAGAGAATTGGTTCCCAAAATTATATGAAAACATTAAAAAAATATAAATCAGTATTTTAAGATAATAAATAGATAATATTATATTTTAAATATTTAAGATAATGAAAATATTACCATAGATGATTGGATTCTGGAAAAAACTCATTGACCCTATAGTGTCAGGGATGATTTACTTATCTCAACTCGATGAATTCTTCATTGAAAAATACTGAAATAAATAAAATATAATTTAATAGTAATATATTCACTGTAATCTCATTTTAATATTCATGTGTAAAAGTTAAATAATATTAAACTAGTAGTATATAAATATATACCATGTGCTTCTCATTATGAGGGATATAAACAAAAACAACCCATTACTCTCTAAGTACCGAATTGGGTACCTTATAATACAAGTGATGTGATCCCAACATAGTATAATTATATTCATTCAATAATATACTTTAAAATAATTCCATTTATTACACCAAGATTTTCTATGTCCACTTTTGAGCTATAATATCAGCTATAGGAATGTGGAAAAACATTTGTACAAAGTGATTAATTTTAAAAATATTTTGATTTAATAACATAATGAAATTCAATTACACTATAATATTTTAAAAATACATATATCTATGAATCAAAAAGTATCATTTTTTAAATAAGAAGGCATATTCCTCCAATTAGTATGCATAATCGGATTGGTAACCATCTCCACCTTTAACTGTCCTAGAATATAGCCAAATAATTCAACATCATCGTCCGTAGGGACCCAATAATAATAAAATAGGGAATCTAACTTTATAACAATCTTATTTCAGATATAAATACTGTTCATATTTTACTTTTTAGTTTCATTATTTCCATATTTGTTTAAAAAAAATCGTATTATAAAAAAACGAAAAAAAATTATTCATATTAAAATTTTAACTAAATATATCACCCTCCCATATCACTACAGAGAAGCAGATGTGGTGATATGATCCCTCATTGATGAGGTTGATTAATGGGGATGAATAGTCTAATCTGCTGATGGGATACTCATAGAGGGTGTGAGAGATGTTCTAGGTGTAATCGGATGGTGTCTTAGATTTTATAGTGAGGAAGACTAATATATCATCATCTATTAGTACGATTATGGTAACATATACTAAGATTTGACTGGCATCAGAATAATGATTCCCACTTGGTATTCCTATAATTTAATCCAATTAAATTAACTTCAAAAAATATATTTCAAAATATTCACATTGAAAGAAAAAAATATAAATGATAAAATATGCACAGTTCTAAAAAACAAAATATACATAACTATGATAATGAATGAATTCACCAATGACATTAGTGGTAGATAAATGAATGGATGACTCCATATACAATCATTTTTTCCACCAATATTGTCATTTTCAACTCCAACATTAATTCATCTTCTTCATCCACCCTTTAATGAATAATATTTTCAATATCATTATGGAAAATTATGTTCCATTTTTACTATTTATAGAATTCAATGTTAAAGGTAAATTCTTCCACCTCATCGCCCATATCATACAAGTCCTTTGGTTTTACCAGAGTAACTAAACTCCACTGTTCATCTGCGACATATTCAACTTAATATAACATTTTCACTTGTGATGATAATAAATAATAATCAAGTAATATATGGTAACAAATATCCATCATGTGATAGAAGTTCACCAAAGTAAACATCATGAAATATCATTCAACGCCCCAGATATTATCAACCCAATTGTTTATGAATAAAATAATTGAAAAATGCATGTAGTAGTTTAATTTTATAATTTTAGTCAAATTTACAAAGTAATACACTATATTAAATGTAAATATACTAATATTCGGTTTTTTAAACCCTCTTCTTGACCGACATTATGAAATTTAATTTAACAAACAATCTATGCTATGAAATTTCTACCCTATTTTGAAGGTGATGGACAATGAAATTTCAAATCTTATAAAAAACATCTTGATTATTAGAATTCATGAACTAAACAAAATTATATACATTATTAGATTTACTTAATATATGTTTAAACTTAACATACAAATAAATTTTAATATTTATGATCGTATATACTGTTCAAACAATTCTACAAGAGGTTTATTAATAGATTTGTATATATATTTCTCATTCCATGTTCAACCTCTAATTCATACCTTTTTTTTATTCTCCACTCTTCAATAAATAGACCTCAAATTTCCCTATATAGTAGCATATATAAATGTTTCAGTAATAATTCAATTTATGTCCATGTAACATTTTAGATCCTACCAATAGATTGAACAATTGTAGGGATGTTTTTTGATTTACGATGTTATTTGTATTTAGTCAATGTTTCATCAACATGTCCAACATGATTAAATCATGTATATATGTAATGAAATTACCTATAAAAAAGGTAATACGTTCCAATACATAATTTCCTTTAGAAATAAAGAATTCATGTTGAGATTTATTATTCATTTAACATTTCAAATGCCCAAGATATTTGTGAAATAAAATAAAAAACAAAATTTTATAATTAATGAAGTTCAAATAATTTGTTACTTAAATTATAAATGTATAAATAATGTAACTTTCAATTGGATTCATCTGTTGATAATGTATGGGGCCTCCTAATATAGCTTCCTCAACTAGAGTCACTATTAAATGCATCCAGACAATAAAAAATAACGAATAATATATCATCTCCATTACACAATTTTTGAATACAAAGATATACTAAAGGATGTCATGATCGAATTATTATATATTTTTATCACATATTTTTATAATGATTGAAAATAATGGGAGTACAATAGCAGTAACCTTTTCAAGAAATAATATACACAAATTCAATGCTTATAACTACTGTAACAAAATATGTGAATAGTGACTTTTCAATCCATATAAATGAAATTTCATTACGTAAAAAAACCATGAGATATTACTTCAATACACTTTATATCATTTCACATGTCTCAAAATTCATAGGAATGTATCATTATCCAAATTTATCATTGAAAAATTACTAGATCAAACATTCTATTATCATTTGGCTAGAGATCAGGCTTTATGTTAATTTTTTGTAAGTCTGTTTGAGGGTTGAGATAGTCCTTCAATTTTCCATGCCCATTAATAATTGTAAAGAATAAATTGTCACAAAAATTCTCCTCCATTTTCATATCATCAAGATTATACCACAACAAATTAAATTCCCAATATAGAAGTAATTTCTTCATTCCATTATTACACTCTGATTTCACTTGATGTTGAAAATAAAACTCATTTCCTATTATCATTCAATCAACACACCTTCCAATATTCTATTTCATAATTTCCATGTTTAGTAAATATTTCATAACCTTTTATGAACAATGTAGATGGTCTATGATCCATAAAACCATTGAATATTATCATGTTCAACTAAAATCTATGTGATTCATCAAGAAATATTCTATGACATAATAAGAACCATTTTTTCTGTGAGGTAGTTGTTTGGGATCAAAATCAACATTACAAATAGATAAATCCAACCATTTTTTAAGTGTTCCATCCAACTAAATTACCATGTCCATGTAATTCAATAATGGTCCACATTATAGAATCACGCATTTTTTACATTATTCTAGAAGATACATCACATGTCTCAACATTCTTCCTCTATAGACCCTATAATTCATAAATTAGATAATGTTTGTATACATCAATATCATTTCATGGATTTTATCCCATGACTGATAATCAAAATTATAAAAGACATTTGTGTCATACACATCCTCATAGGCAGATTATAAGGGATAAAAAATAATCCAAATGCTATTATTAGTGCTCAAAGTACCAAATGAGTTCAATAAATATGCAGCCAATCCCATTAAAGATTTCCTCAGATTAGATGAAAAATTTGTTTGAAATGACTCCAATTTAATCCATGATTATATCTTATAGATATCGCATTACAAAATAATTCTTATAATCTATAGAATGCTACTCCATGTCTTCGACAGTTTTTTGATGAAATTAATAATCATTACAATCGATGATTTAATGTAATGGAAAGAAAAACCTCTAAATGTGTGTTCCTTTACTTCTTCTAAATTGTGGTATGTTGATTCATACATCCATCACCTCCCATTTACTGCCAAAAAGAATTACATTTTTTTGACATACTACATGCATGAATTCTATCCCCAATAATGAAAAAAGCCATTACGATAGGAGTTTCATGTTTTATAATTTTGTAAATTTTTTAACAAATTTTTCAATATCATAAAAACAATCAGGGATCTTTTCTTTATGAAATGTAGCACAAAAAAATTAAAATTTCATGTACATCGCTTTTTTTAATTCGATATAATCATATTTTATAGTACAAATTCAGCAGGAAAATAATATTTTGAATATTAAAAACATCCACTAATTTTTTTTATTTATATCATCAACTAAATAATGCAATTAATTTCTCTAATTAGTGATGTTTTATCTTACATTAGACAAAAAATAATCCAGAATAAGAACTAATGATATGTTAAAATCTTGATGTGGTTGTCATATAGTCTCAAAAACATCACTTGTCATGTTTTTATTTATAGAACCCTCAAATACATTTTCTAAGATGTTTTTATGTAGATAATGATGTACTCCAATGTCTAATGATTCATTTAAAATTTTTTTCAATTACATTTTCCATTGTTTATGATGTTTCAAACTCATCCTGTTGATTAAAATTAGTGCTCAAAAATTCTATAATGTTCAATTCTCCCTGAAAAATCCAAAAAATATATATTGAGTAGGTAATTGCTTCAATATAATGTGGTCATAAATTTCATCACTCTTCAACCATCTTCTAAACATATATTTAGGTCATGGACAAATTATTCTTCCAAGAACATATTTATTGGAAATTTAAAAATGTAATAACTCCTCCTATCCCTTAGCGTACTAAAGTGTTTTCCTCGATATTGTGATACAGTGTTTATCCATACCACAATGTGCCTATAATTTGATAGAAAATATTAAAAACATAAGTATTATTAATTAGATAATGAGACAAATGGATGTGAAAATAATACAACCCATTTAGTTATAAGAAGAATCATATAAGTACTAAAAATCCATGTAAAAAAGGAAACCAATTGCAGATATTATTATGTAAAATATAAGAAAACAATCATAAATTATTTAATGTAAAATTGGTGTCACGGGACAAATTTCCTAAGGACACTAAGTCTCGGTGAACCTAGTAATTTTCTATTTATATAGATGTGTATTTAGAGTAATTTCATATCTCTGCCTATAGGGGGTGTTAAATAATGATTTACTAGAATTACTATAGTTGATCTATGTGATTCTATTTATTTATGTCACATTATATTTTTTTTTATTTAAAGATGGAATATTTCAAACAAACTATTGTGGTTTTAAAATTAAATTTTAGTTCCACTACATTATAAGAGATAGTATTTGAAAATTTTTTATTTGGTGTGATTAATATGAAATTCCCTTCCTGTTTGAATATTTTAATAATAAAAGTTGAAAGGAACACTACATAGTCATATATATTCTATGCTAATCCTTCCCAAGAAATTTAAATGAAATCATAAATGCCCCTGAGGGTACTATAATAATGGATTTTGGTTAAAATGATTTCCTCTCTAATATTTTTCATTCCTTCAAGTACCCATAATAGGATAACTCTATTTTTAACATTGTCACGTCTAGATGAGTATATTACATATGATGAACGTTTTCTTATATAATAAATTTTTCATTTGGGAAAAAAATCAAGATTTAAATATTTGATCCAAAAAATTGGAAAAAATGAATATTCTGCCCAACCATCTAAAGATGAATTATCTTTTGATTTATTTGATGGATTTTATTATTTAATCAATGAAAAAAATTGTTACATTATCTCTTGCATAGTAGGTGTAAACCATTGAGTTAAGTTACCCAAATCTGTTATTATAATTAGTCCAACCTCTAGATCTAGATATAAAAAATTTTCTTATGTATTTAATGTATGTATTTATAATAGAGAAAAACTAGACACCAATATAATTTCATTAAATGTTATCCTTAATAAATAAAAATATTTGATACATAAATTTAGAAAAAATTCACATGTTTATGGATAAAATTAAGGTGATAATTCTAGAAATTAGTGTAAATTTTTATTATATAAGGGTAAAAATAATGAATGTTTCCTTTACTAGAGTGGATTATTCTTTTATGGAATTACCACCTAAAATATCAAGTGATATTGTTTACTAAATTTGAAATAAGTATTTAACAACTGCCAATAATAAAAAGAATCTGAATTAAATAGCTAAATAACACTCAGACTATGCCTTCATAACACATCAAGTGTAGTATCTGATTACCAAAAGATTTTTTAAATACAAGGGATTGGGAAATAAATATCTCAGAGATTTATTTCCGTCTTTTTAGTGTTAACTAATATATTTTAGTTTCATGAAAAAGTATTTCCATGATGTTATTAGAAATAGAAATCACTCAAAATCATATCCTAGTCATTGTGTAGGGTACATTTCTATTGGGGACAGCTAGATGGTAATAAATGAAAAAACTATATAAACATGAAATTAAACCATACCACAATCCAAAATATCCCTAAATTATATAAATTTCATGAATATAACATAATATCTCTTATACCCAAGTTAGGAAAACTATAAAATTCTATGTACCAAAAAATAATGATTAAATTAGTGGGATCTCATAAATGAAAATATATAGACAACCACTTCATGTCTTCTAGACTCGTCAATTAAATTTTAAAAGATATCCAAATTTTTTTCAAGACTCTAAATGGAACTAAATATTTTTGTTGGATTCATTTCCCTTACCTGGATCACATAAAAGATGTTTTACATTCCTCTTAAGTGAGACACCTGTAAGTTGTGAGAATGACATGATCACTAGGTAATCCCCTCCCTATCCCCACTAGAATTTTATAATTAAATGTGTATTAAAAAGTATTAAAAAATATAGTAATAAAAAAATATTAAATATAATATACTTTAAGAAATTAAATTAACATATATTTAAATTATAATGAAAAACACATTATATTGAGAAGATCCATACTTGATTTACATACTTCGGGACTAACTCATGATTTGATAGAACTAATATAAAATAATTAAGTTGAAATGGCCATTCCATTCAATGGAAAATGAATACTATATTTTAGTGGTAGGTAAAAATAGTTTCCCATATATTTAGTAATAAGGAATGGGGTATATTAGTGTCAAGTAATAGTCATCCCATCACATAAATTAAATATACACGTCAATAATGGGTGTACCTAAAATACATTATCTATATAATAACATAATATCACTTTCTATCCTGCATCATACTCTAATAATATAAGATTTGACAATGAGTTTAAATTGTATTATAATTTAGAGCATGCTATGAATGTAACGAGCAAGATCATAACACATATTATAACTAGAGAATTATTCTAAATCATGGAGGGTATCATCATGAAATAGAGAATTCATCAATTACATTTTTTTCGACATTAATATCTTATTCAACGTGAAATGAAAATAATCGAACCAAGAAAAATTTAGTATCTTTTCATTATAGTATTTTTACATGAGAATCATATACAATTTTATGTAAAATTGCATACTAACAATTCAAAATAATTTGAAAAAAAACATTGTTGAAAAATATATATTTAAATTTTTTCCACGTGGTTGAATACAATTTCTATCCCAAACCATTTAATTTATGAATGGAAAAATGGTCATAAAATCAAAATACATATATAATTTTACTTTGAGGTCCATTAGAATATGATTTGGAATTAACAATTCAATTTGATATGTATAATATTTGATATATAATGGTCATAGGTCCCTTATATAAAGGATATAAATTTAGGTATGAGAAATAATAATATCACTTTAGATTCTCTTAACTTAATCCCCCTAAATAGCTGGAATAGATGAAAAAAACAAAATTGAAGAGGGTCGCAATCCCTAAATTAGGAAAATAAGAGATCCAAACCAATACCATGAATAAAAAATAGAAGATGGAAGGTTAATGGAATATCACACCCATAAAATGTGTAGGGAGTAGTGGTAGATATGGTTCATGGGAGATATGGGTCGGCATCTTGGGGTCTGGATTCAAGAGCTTATGAGAAACAAGACCTAGAATGAGATCATTGATTCAGCAGAGTAGGACGTGAAGGGGGCTGTCGGAGAAGGAGAACGGGGGCGTCGACGAGTGGGAGAAGGAGGTCAGCAGTGAGGGGGATATGGTATCATGGTGTCAGGGTAATATGGTATGGAGGTGTTAGGTTCAGGGGTGGTGTGATAGAGGAAGATGTTTCGCAGTTAAAAAAGGATTAACATCAGTTTTTGAAAACCCACCGCTATATTTTTACAATAATTTAGTGGAAGTTTCTTAAACCATTGTTGAAAAACTACCGCTAATTACTAATTTTGGTGTATTTTCAGATTATAAAGTTTATTTCTCACGTTGGTGAAAAACTACTTTAATGGGTCAAATATTATGCCTTCATTAGTATGGATGTTCACTAACATGATTTTAGAAAATACCTTATGAATTATAGGTTATATAATACAATATCCATTGCATTTACCATAATAACTCCACTAAATTTGTCCATTTATAATAATTAATTGTACCTTAATTTCATACTTTGTAAATTCATTACACCTTTATTTATTTATATAGTATCATACCTTATGATATGTATATATGTACTATTTGAAAAATCATTCTTTATAGGTTCCTTTCAATATCTTCTTTATTTTCTATGATTTCATTAATTAATTATTAGATCAAAGAATCTAATTGTATCATCATTGGGTTTAATTTAGATTTTATCATAATAAGTTTCCTCTTCTTCTGAAAGTTTATTCATTAGTGATTTCATTTTCAAAAAATCATAGAGTACCAATATCATATTTTTGTCTACAAATTTCATAATATAAATATAAATTTATTTTATTAAATTATTCAATATATCTTACAAAATATATGATATCATTATGTTGAATTACAGCTAAATATCTCTCTTATATTTATATTTGAACATGGCTTACATAATATTGGTACGGTGTGTTACTAGTCAAATAAGGGAAAAGATTGTATATATTGAATCATTTCAGATCAATGTTTCTTGAATTTTAAAAGATTAACAATCCAATATTGTAAAGAGTCCCTCGTTATTCTGATGGTCTGATGGGAACTTATAAATTAACTCTAGCACTCTAATGACTACCTATCATATCCCTCAAGGCCTCCCTCCTCTATGAGGACATCATGACCCCACACATGATTGTTGTTCTTATTATGTTTCCATATTCTCTTACTCTCCTTGTTCTAGTGTTGACCCATATTGTTTTGTGGATATATCACGAGGCCACTCATTGTTAGTTCTCCTATTTAATATTAGTTGGGTGTTTTCATGATGCATTGGCGACTCGTATGATTGATATGGCTCTAGTATATCCATTTTTTGGTCTTATATTTTACTTAGAATTAATTTTTTTAAATAAAAAAGTTTTTAATATAATGAAACACCCCTCAAACTCAAATTACATCCTTCTTTAAATTTCATAATCTAAGCCCTCTGTTTTATAAAATATTTTTGGGCTTAAAGGAATAAGGATAGAACTACTAAAACATCATTACCACATATTATTTCTCAAACAACTGATTTATAAGAAATATAATCAATCAAGTATAACAACATCAAAAATATTATATCTCATCCCATGAATTAATTTAAAGTCCTTAAAAAGAAATGATCTTCATAATCTATATTTTTATTAATAGTATTATAAAATCCAAATTACTTTTATGAATTTCATTATTTTCAAATAAATATGACACTGCACTATACATATTTGATATAATACAGCACATAAGAAATGTCAGTTCTATAATCAACCATGTTTTTTCAATATTATTTCTATAATATTTTAAATTAATATTTTTTCATTATTCACATTTTCCTCAATGAAATGATTTTTTTTTATCTCTAGTTTTTTTAAAATTAATAAAATAATGTGTATGTTAGATAATTGTTTCACACAACTCCAATTATATTTTCCTAAATCACTCTATTATAATTCTATTTCATTCATACACATTGTAAGAAAATTGGGTTTTTTCTATACAACAAATATGTCCATAAATCAAAAAAAAATACCAACATTTATAGATAACCATGGATGATTAAGGGTATGTTCATTTTACCATAAGTTGAAACAAAATAATTCCAATTGGAATCATTTTTATAATAATAATTACAACCTCAGATCATATTCCCATGTCAATTCGAAATTTAAATAATAAAAATAAATGTATCAGTTTTTATAAGTCATCCCTGATATCTCCTCATATAACTTCATTTTAATGTTATTTATAAAAACATTTTTCCATATTAATATCAATATTTTATTCCTAAAAACCATGGTTTATAGAATATCAATAAATAACATTCAATAACTTACCTCCTCTTATTTTCCCCTCAATGGAAGTACTCTAGTAGCTTCTTTATCAATGTTTGATCATCATAATTTATACATTATGGAATGAATGTTTATAACTGAACAAGATATATCATCTTCTAATATAATTTCTAGTTTTTTATATATTGGATTTCATTCTACATTATTATTCTATGAAAGAGATTATATTTTAATTCAATTAATATAAATAAAATATATTAAAAAACGTTAATTGAATAAGAGTGATCTCATTTATTTTCAATGTGAGAAATTGGTTTTAGACTTTCTCCTAAATCAGTTTTCCCATTTAAAATTAGATCCATTTTCAAATGGACTCATCATATTATTTCTCATATTTTTCATGACTATATTCTCTAAACCCATTGATTTTTTTTCTCTTTTAGATGTTTATTTTTGGAGAATCTTATCATTTTTATATGGTAACAAGACAAATGGGTCCCATGGTGAAATATTCATTTTATTCATGACTTTTTTTAGGTATTTAATGATTATAAGGTAATCCTTTGAAAAATGAAAAACCAATTTTTCATTACTATACATTAATATTTTTCTCATTTATTTTATAAATTACTAACAAACACTAAAGAAATATTGTTTTTCCATCTCCTGAAGTTGAAACTATCTTTCCCTTTCATGTGAATTCAAATACAATTATTTAAATAATTATGCTCCTTTTAGGTGGGATATATGATAATTAGAAATTAATTTTTAGTGTTTTTATCCATCATGGATCCTCCATATGGAATCTTGATAGAGATCCTCAACAAAATAGTCATTTAATTATCTATTCAGATTAATTGTATATTATAATCACTATTTCTTTTATCAAAACTAATTTCTATGACATGTATAAAATAATATATGATATTTCATGTTTTAATATAAAAAATATTATTTTTTTGAATTATTCTTCTTTGAGTACCTATATTTTCATCAAGATAACATATTATTCAACTTTTATCCACTAATGATTCAAATATAAATTTATTTATCTATTTGGGGATATTTTGCATTTGGTGTTTATCAAAATGGCATCCCATGATCTAATTATATCCTTTCATCTATTCAGTTGGTGTTTCCTTTTATTCATAGGGTATATCATATATTCTTATTGATGGAGTAACCCTCTTACGATTTCAAAACATACCATAAGAAATATTGGATTTACCCGAAGAACTATTTTTCAAGTACCATAATAACTTATCTTGCATACTCTATAATGAAATTCAATTGTACTAAATTGTTTTCCATTAATAATTTGTTCCATTCTTTATTTGTATGGTTTCATAAATTATGATATCACCATTTTACCACAATACATTATCATATTTCAACGTTTCCAACTAATTATAATATTCTTTTCTCATCACTATATGAATCATGGAATATACTAAATAGTCATGATGTATATTTACTTAATAATAGTATGGAATCATATGAATATGTTTTCTCTTCATGAATAAGTTATTTCCTCCAAAGAATCAATTTTATTTACATTATAATGTATATATATCATACTTTCTCTTAAAAAAATTATGTGATTTCTGGAATTCTATCATATGAAGATCCTAATCATATAATATGAAATCCATCACATTTTTTATGGTATTGAAACTTCAGATCACTCCAAATTGGTTTCATGAACATTTCATAGAATGTACTATCATGGTTTGTATTTTCCACACTTTGAATAAGATAGAATATGAAACATCATTTACTGTTCTTGAATTTTTTTGTTGAAATGATGGAAATTAGTGGGGTAGATGAATCCAACATTAAATTGAATGTTCAATGAGTAAATATAAATTTACCTCAAAGATAAAATAACTACTCATCCATTACTTTTCAGAATTCATGACTGATAGGTTCATAATTTCTACCCACACGATGGTTCTTTCCTTACATCTCCCTAAAATATTACTCTCATTAAGATTTTTCAATCAAGTTTTTCTTAATACTTCCATAACCATGACACATGATGAGAGACCCCTTCTTTATGATTTGTCATCTATCTACATGACTCCTGGTCTTCTCATCTTATTGAGTTGTATAAATGTTCTCAATTTCAGTATCATAACCCTTACATAGAATTTCTTTTCCAAATAACATAGAAGTTCATAAAAACAGAAAATACACCACAAAATCAACCTATAACCATCCTTAAATTTTGTTATTCATGTAATTTATTTGATAAATCCATCTCGTTATTGTAGATGTATGGATAGAGGTACTCAAACATCATAAACAATATTCATTTCCAAATAAGTTATATCCTTTTAAAATAATTATTAGTTATACATCATATGATTTAACCTTGAGTGTCTTCCTATGGAATAATATACAATGATTCTGAAGGAAAAAAATCCAAAATTAAACATTTACTAAAAATTATGTGTAACTCAAACATAATTATTTGAATTTCCCCATTAACATATAAACATGAGAAAACTCTTCACATATTTAAATAATAGAACTCAATCACAAAGTGGAATAACAAAAAGTTATCCCTAAATAAACATAATCACCATTACATACTGACAACTTAGATTAGCCAGTTCTGAAAATATATTTTCAAAATCCAGCATATTGACCCCCAAATTTTTCTAAAATCATTTTAATTATGTTACACTATAAATGTATATATACCTTACCCTAATCCTTATTATAATTGAGCATACATAACCATCCCAAATTTATATATTTTCTATATTTTAAACAACATAATCACATTACCAATAGATTTATGTTTTTATTTTTATAAAATTTGGATACATGACCTTTAATATTACATAAAAATTTTGAACATATTAAGAATCCATTTCTTCCATGACACACATTCTTTACAAATACTTAATTTAAGACAATTCATCCTAAATTCAATTTTTACAACATTACCTCCCCAAATCATTCATAAAACTGTATAAAACCATTCAAAAATGTTACATGAGATTATAAATATTAGTATTGGGTAAAATAGTGAATGAAAATAAAATTACATGAAATGTAATGCCCGTAAACCCATTATCCCATAATTGGTGATTACTTTATTAAATTGGCACAAAATGAATGGAATCACATCCCAAATGAAAAAATATAATAGTTCTCTTGGAAAATTGAATACACATACTAAACTAATTTCATATTGGGAATATAAAATAAAACATAACAGAAGAATGTAATTAGAATTCTTGAACTCATTCAAGATCCAGTCTTCATAACATGAGGAAAGAAAACAAAATAATGTTGAGAATAGATTATTAGTATGGGTTAAGTACATTGGAAGAAATAATAAATAATTAAAAATGATTATGGAAAGGTGAATAACTAAAACACATCCCATTTAATCAAAAACATGATCATAATATGGATATAATATAAGATAATCCATAAATTCCGTATAAATAATCTCATGAACTAGAAAACATACCCATTAATATTCTTCAAAATGAATAATCAAAAATGAAAAAACAAATAATATCAAAATAATTATGTTCATAAATTCCAAACTCTTAAACATATCATCAAGGACTGATACATGTATATGAAAATAAATTCATAATGACTCGGCCAAAATCCCAATCTGGTTTGTCTCGTGATAGGTATCGATGCATCGAGTGGCTATATAGTCCCCACCCATCACTAGATAAATAAAATACATTACTAATATAAAAGAGGTAAAAAATAATTAATATATAAATTTTATTGAAACTATCGTACAAAATGTATATAACATTCCCTATTAAGTAATCATAATCACAAGCCATCCAAAGTAATATGTTGAATGGTATCAAATTAGTACATCTTCAGTCAAACTAATAAATAAAAATGTAATAAAATCAATTATATGGAATAATAATAGACTAATCTGAATGAAACACAAGATTCAAAAACTAATGATCACATAGATGAAGATACTTCAAGTGAGATCATTGAATTTTTCACGAGGTAAATACCCTTTATCACATTTAAAAATAAATATTTTTGAATTTTTTTAAAAATATAAACCAAAACATTATATTTTCAAATTAAAATGTAAAATTTTATTGTTATCATTGATTAATAAGTATTATATGATGTTTGGAAAATCTTAAAATCCTCTAAATGATAAAAATAGTCATTTCGTATTATTTTGAATGTCTCAATGAACTTTGTTTAAAAAAATGGCTACACATACAATTCAAAAAAACATTTAAAAGTAAAATATGGGTATAAATGAATTTAAATAATCATATGAGAATATTAAAAATATTGAATCAATTTCAAAAAACAAATACAAGAAATTTAAAGAGTGTTTTAAGGAAAATCGGTTAAAAAGATAATATTTTAAAAAAATTTGCCTTATAAATATCATATCCTTGAATGGGACAACCATAAAATGACAAGAATATGTGCATTACTTATAAATATACATAAATTAATTTTAAATACCACATTATATATTAAATTTAAATTTTATATAAAAAACATAATATGATGTAATCATATATGTATAACTTTAACCGAGGGAATGGAAAATGGGCTAGGGATTCCCTTAACATGCGATAATCAATCGAACAGTGTGCCCGTAAAAGTAGTAATTATAAAATGAAACATTTTATATCATGATGATAATGAAATTAATTTCATGATATTACAAAGGGAAGTACATACACCACATAGAAGGAATAAGTGGATAATAAGGCATATATCTCAAAAAAGAAAAAGGTGAGCTGAGAAACACATTACCTAAAACTTCCTTTTTCATTATATTACATTAATCTCATATATAACAGTTTAAGGAATGTTTTTAATTAATAAATTAAATTTATTCATATTTATAAAACCTTATATTCCCATTTTATAACAACTTACAACATGTTAATTAATAATATTTTATTATTTGTATTGTTTTTTGTGTGTTCATTTCATTGTTTCATGATCAGTTCTACGAAGTATAATTATGTATATTCGTGAAATATATAAATAAAACATAGGAAATTGAATGATATTATATTAATGAAATTATATTATTATAAATGGTCTCTTATATCATTTTATCTAACATGACGATGATTGATTTGATTAAATGATAATAAAAATGTTATATTTATATTGGTGTTTATTTCGAGCATCCTGAACTAGTTTCGTTATATTTATTATATTTAATATATTATTTTCATAGAATATAAAATTAGTTATAATATACTTATTAGGAACATGTTTAACTAGAATAATAGTTTTATGACCATCCATAAAAATGGTAATGTAAAATGAACAATATATTTTTCATGGAGGTCATTATCCAGCATAACATGGACTATAGTTTTGTTTCTTTGTATAAGAGGGTGTAATATAATATATTTATATAATATATTCAATTTGAAAGATAATAATATATTATATATAAAATTATGGAGTTATAATTCCTTTATGGATCATGTAATGTCTCTGAATTTCCATATAATTTTTTTTAAATTGTATGAAATTATTTCGAGACCACACACTTTGACGGCACATTATTCTATGACTCGTGAAATAATTTTTATAATTTTATGTTAATTTAATTAAATGTCGAAGTGGATTTTTTTAACTTTTAAATCAGTGCTCGGATCAAAAATATGATGGCACTGTTGAACTATGAATTTCCGGATTCACCTAGAAAGGACCAAACATCGAATGGTAAGGGTCAGACGAAAAATAATTTTTTCATAATTTTCGTAAAATAATAAAATTACATAAAATTTTATTTTATTTTTCTTTTCCCACCATTGATGGAAGACAGTAGTTCAGAAGTGCAATGACCAGGCACATTAAAGGAATATCTTTAATGGCTCGTTCTTGTGATGAATAACAGATATGTTGCTTCATAAATGAAATAGCATAATGACATGACATCACAGCGTAATAGAAACCATGTGACATGATTTCATATTTAATAGGCTCACACACTGGGGGAATATGAATTAAGCTATGGAAATTATTTGACGGTCATATGGAAAGGATTCCCTCCAACAACGAATGAAGAACACCCGAAGGATTGCTAGGAATGTCGACACTTTATGAAGAATAGATAAGGAAGCAATGAACACTAATGGAGATTCCATAAATGAGTGTGGAGAACTTCAAATACAAATGTCCAACAAAGTAGGTGGGTTTTTGTCTTATGTTTTCCTCGTTCTTATTCTAAAATGACTAATGCAGATCAACTAATAAACAGGTTGATCTACGGATCTTCGTTCATAAGGGAGGGTGATGTTTCTTAGGATTTCTATTCGAGATAAAATTATTGTTTATCAAACATCATCCCCAAAACACCACCAATTTTAAAACTCTAGCACAGAGGATGCAGTGTTACACAAACATGGCCTAACCCCTTTCCCGTTTTACATTCTTGGTTGACGAACATTCAAAATGGTTGTAAGGAAAATTCATGGACTTCATAGGGAAGTAGACACCCCAAAGATACAGGAGGCACAATTAGTAAAAAGAATAGACCTTTGATAAAATCGCGGTGTCATGTGGAAGTTCCTAGGGCAGGTGGAAGGGTAACACGACGGGGCGCTGGATTCTACTGCCACAACCAGATCGGGCCGCGGTGGAGTAAGAAGAGCCTTTGGCTGAGTCAGTGGCTAGGTCACAAACGCAACCCCTTGACCTCATCGGTGTTGCAGGCCACAACCATGGGTCACACATCTCAGGAAAACATGGTCAATTGACTACATGTGGGGAGTTAGGCCATACAGATTCATCGGAAGTGTGGTGTAGGTTCGTGTTCAACATACCGCAGCGGCTGGCGTCTTCCTTGCGGAAGACCCTGGGGAAAGGGGAGTCGAACGTGGCTTCCAATGGCTTCCCGACCCGGTGGACTGGGCAGGGTGAGGTCTAGACCCATGGCCTAATATACCGGACCCATGTCGGGCATGGTCTGGGTCATGCCGGTGGAATCGGGTCAGGTTTTTGGACTCCGGGATGGGTCGGGTCAGTCCAAACGGGTCATACCAAACACAGACTCATCCATTCCATTTTTATACAAATTGAAAATATAACTAAAACCGGATGTCTGATTGACGATCTGTTTAAGGAATTTGAACCCTTGTGACTAGGTTGAAATTTTGGAATACTCAATAGAGGATTTCGTTGATGTTGATATTCGATGAATGTCTTGGAGAGTAGTTCTCTAGAGATCAAGCGTGTTATGTGCGGAAACCCTGGGGTTGGTTGATTCATACAGACTGCTGACTAGTGACCGTATTCTGGTCAGATACTATGGCCTAGTGGAAAGAGGCTTCATTATGACCATGTAGGCCCATGGTAGGGAGTGGCTTCAGTGTGACCCGGTAGACCCATGATACTCGACATGAGGAGTACCTTAGTATTTCCATATGTGGGAAGCAGCTTCTGTCCAACCCAACATGCCCACGGTGGAGAGCAGATTCTGTGTGACCCAATATACCCATGGTACTCATTAGGTATGAGTACTGAAACAATCCTAGGTTTGTAGTATGTGGCTTATGTTTGGACCGGTAGGCCCACTGTAATCATTGAGGAGGGGTTTTTTAGAAGTCCAAGGTGTTCGACATTTAGAATAATGGCCTTACTTTACTACTCTAGAATATACATGGTGTGTTCTTTTTTTGTTTTGTGATCCTATATCGTGATAAAGCTTCTTGGTTTTTCATTTATTATTTTGGGGTATTTCCTTATTATTTTTGGGTCTCTACAGAGTATTTTGTTACTCACCACTACATAGGCTTTTCTCGCACATGTTGTGTTTGGTGTGGATGACTGTCGCATTGATGGAGGAGAATGTGGCTCAGGACCCAGTGGTTCCCAGTGATACTAGGCAGATGATACGTACTCATACAGCTTCCAGCAGCTACTCTACACTTACCCATTAGGTGGGGTTTCCAATGGATTAATTTTAGAGTTAAATTTTTTACATTCATGTTTTTAGTTTATCTTTTTTTGGGTTTGTATTCTAGCCTATTTGACCTATAGTTTATGCTTTTAATTAGTTTTTTTAGTGGAATGTGTTTTTACTTTTACATATTTTTTTTTGAATGTGTACAGGTACTCAAAAAATTCATCCTAATTGCAGGTTGATGTCGTTGGCACTAGTCGCCAACCCCTAACCATTAAAAGGAGAGCATGGGGTATATCGTGATATGGGACCTGGGGGATGGGTCACGAAAAAGTGGAATTAGCGGAGGCTAGTTTGACCTCAAAGGATGAGAGTCTATTATTGTTTTTGGAACAACAATGTTGAATGTGTCGAGTTTGACTTTCAGAATTAGGGAGTTCTATGTGGGTGTGGTGGCCAACGTATCCATACACCAGGACCCTTATTTCTTCTTTTCCACTCCATACCTTAAAATAATGGTTGCAATAGTTTCTCCTTATGATCTTATTGAATAATAGATAGATATTCCTATATAATCTTATCATGGTGGTACATATTGATCTATTTTATGATTCCTCCAACCAGACAACCAGCTAGGCTTCTCATACGGGATCCCGTGCATAGCCCGCCTAGTGATCATGCATCGGTTCAAGGACAAGTTCCTGAGATGGCCCCCAGTGGTGGTGTCCTATTGTTTCAACCACCCATTTAACAATAGTTACTACATGTGTTTCTGGTATAATATTTACACAGACTCAGTTCCTTTCCCATGTTTCAGAGAAAAATACCTGATAGATTCAAGTGTGAGACAGATCCTCAAGTCAGTTAGGACTAACTGAAGGTAGTGACATGATTCTTTCACTTAGTAAGGACACTGCTCGACTAGATGACTATCTTTGTCGTGATCCTTCTATAGTACATGATAGGGAGATGGTGTAGCTAGAAAATCCAAACGCATTATGAGGCGAATCTTACATATACATATTTTGAGCAGCTTTTCCGAGATGAGTTTTTTCCTATGACTTTTCACTCTGTATGAATTTAAGAGTTTCTTCACCTATAGTAGGGCATCATGTTAATGGAAATGTAATCTACAAGTTTTACAGACCTTTCTATATATTCCACAGACTTATTGTAGGATCATTTCATTAGGGGCCAGACCTTTTAAAAGGTACTCAGATGAGAGATAAGGGCATCCATTATGTCTCTCAGCATCCCCACTTAGGCTACAGTGCTGGAGAGATCCCTTAATATGGATAGATTCCTAGCAGAGCAGGCACTGATAGCCAGAGCCACCGGCATACATCAAGTGTAATTGTCTTCATTAGTGAGATATAAGAAGCAGACATGGGGTAAAATGGAGGCCATGCCTTTTAGGGGATAACACAAGGACATTTGGTTGGTATTGAGGGGTTACGAAAGTGGAGGGAGTTAGTAGGGAACCAGTATGTGCTTCATGTGTGGTGGGGAGGGACACATGGTTCCTAACTGCCTGACCTGCTGCACAGATGATCTATAAATGGTCGAGGGGATACCAAGGCATAGGGAGAGGATTAAGCAAGGAGGTCTGTTAGGCGACAGATGTGGAAGGGTAGTAGGCAGAGTGGCAGTCGGTGGAAGATGGTTTGAGGTGCCACCACCACCCCCATGGTGTTCCACCAAGGGATCGGGGAGCTAGAAGATAGGGGTGAGGCCTGATTCAGATGATTGAGGCCTATGACCACCACACTCCAGAGATGATTATAGTTATGATCTATGTCTTCTAAACCATAGTTTTAGTTTTTATAGACACAGGTTCCAGTCACTATTTCCTTCCTATGGACCTCTTTAGAAGCTTGAATATTTCAGTGGAGCCATTGGCTCAATCCCTTCACCTAGAAACTCATCTGGGAAGGGATCTGAGGATTACACACTAGTTCCAATAGTGTGAGTGTAACCTTGTAAAGTGTGAGGATGTCTTTTCGGAGTTTTTTCTGTGACTAACTCCATAAAATGAGGTAGCCTTATGCGTCAATCTATTCCTAGGGAAGGTACTGGTATCCACACTGGCCTATCAGATGTCTCCCATGGAGTTTCATGAATTAAGGGTAAAGAAGGAGGATATGCAAGAGAAAAGACATCATGAGACCAAGAATTTTACCATGGTAAGCACCTATATTGTTTGAAAAGAAGGAATACAAGAGATTGAGGTTGTTTATAGACATTCAGTGCGTAGACCAGATGAATGTTAAGAACAATTATCCACTTCTGAGGATTGATGACCTCTTTGACTAGTTGAAGTGAGCATGGTGGTTCTCGAAGATAGACATCATATCAAGATATCATAATCATCATTTATGGTATGAGGACATATCGTAGACAGCCCTTAGATTCTGGTATGGCCACTGTGAGTTTTTGTTGATTCCTTTTCACGTGACCAATTCCCCAGTAGTGTTCATGGTACTGGTGAATAGGATATTCCGTCCTTTATTTAATCATTTTATGGTAGGCATCATGGATTACATCTTTGTGTACTCATAGTTGGGGGAGGAGAATTCTATAAACCTACAGATAGTTATTGATACACTCCTAGAGCACCATATTTATGGTAATATATTGAAGTGACGGTTCTGGATTTGGGAGGCCCACTTTCTGGGACACATCTTCTTGGAGGCTGGATTTGCAATGGATCCAGCAACGATAGAGGCAGTGCTTGCTTGGGAGGCACCCAAGAGGGTGATTGAGGTAAGAATTTTCATTGGGTTTTTCAAATACTATCGGAGGTTTGTGATTGACTTTTCTTATGTTGAAGAACCTTTATCATCTTTGACATGGAAGGTACAACCCTTTGTTTGGATGAAGTAGTGCCAGTAGAGTTTCCATAAGGTTCGGTGGAGACTGATGAGTGACCCCATCCTAAGACTACCGGAAGAGGGCATTGGGTATCCAGTCTTTTCCATCATATCTGGGATTGGACTTGGTTGTGTCTTGATATAGGATTGAGTAGTGATTTCATACGTCTCACAGATGTTGAGGTAGCATGAACAAAACTAAGTGACCCATGACTTGTAGTTATCAGTAGTTTCCTTTTCCTTAAGGATGTGGTGGCACTACATGATGGGTGAACTATTTGCTTTCTACTCTGGGAATGAGATTATCAGGTATATATTCTCACATAAATACATGAACATGAGACAAAAATGATGGATGTAGTTCCTCCAGGACTATAACATTGAGATAGTATATACTCCTGGGAAGGGGAACTTGGTGGTAGATGCACTAAGCAGGAGGTCAAGCTTATATATTCTGAGTGAGGTGATGGAGTAGCTATCCACGATGCAAATATCCTTTGTGGATGATGATGAAAAAAAACACCTTTAGTGAATGACTTTCACTCCCCCACTCTTATAGAGATATGTTGAGGTAGGAGTTGTGGATGATTACTGCAATGAGTGATGTCCTTAGATATCATTAGGATAGGCTCCTGATGGATTTTTGATAGATGGGTAGCATGTAATTTTCCTTAGTGGATGCACGATAGTACAATTGACATTGCAGGAGGAATTTTTGTAGGATTTCCATACATCCGCTTTGGAGGTACGTCCTGGTGTGCGAAAAATGTACTTTGACCTCTGATGCTAGTATTGGTGGCTAGAGATAAAGATAGCTATGGAGGAGTTTATTTCACGATGCCTCAATTTTTAAGAAGATAAGGTCAAGCATCAAGTCCCAGCAGGCTTGAAACAGCTACATGAGGTACCGAAATATAATTTGGATGGTATCTCCATATACATTGTGACATGGTTACCATGCACGTCAATAGTCCAAGATTCTATCAAGGGGATCGTTGACCGAATCACCAAGTTTTATTACTTCCTACCCATGAAGATGCAGTATCTCCTTGAAAAAGAGAAATCTTAGTCCCTCTAAGAGATACTGCAGCTTCATGGGGTTCCTTCTATGATCATCTCAGACAATGGTGCATTCTTTACATCTCATTTGTGGAAGGGATTGTAGGAGGCATTTGTGGCTCAGCTGCTCTTGAGCAGAGATTTTTACCCCCAGATAGATGGACAGACAATGAAAACCATATAGACCATAGAAAACATACTTAGTTCTGGAGTCCTTGATTTGGGTCATAGTTGAGAGGACCACCTACCACTGGTGGAGTTTTCAATCAATATAAGCTATCACTCCACCATTGGCATGGAACCATTTGAGGAAATGTATAGGTGTCCTTTCCGATCAGCTCTACGATGAACATACCTAGGGGATTTGGTACTCATGGTTACAGAGATCGTACAATCTACCACTGAGAAGGTGCAGGTCATCCAAGAGTGGATGAAGACATCATAGAGTAGTCAAAAGGCATATTCTGTTAGGAGGATGAGGCCCTTGGAGTTCGAAGAGGGATAATATTTTTTCATTTGAGTCTCATCCTGATGGGGATTGTGGAGATTTGGTCGGGGTGGAATATTATCGCCAAGGTTAATCGGAAAATTATATATTCATAGAAGAGTGTAAAGGAGGTATACCTCCTAGCACATTCTCCATAGATGTACATGGTGCATGGTGTTTTTCACGTGCCATAGTTGAGGATTTGGTGCATGACCCATTGCACGTCATTGACTGGGAGAGCTATACATTGATGATGGGTGACATTTGAAGATTTCTTGATGGAGATAGATGATTGATAGGAGAGGGTCCTTAATGGATGGTTGATTCCTCTGGTGTGTGTTCAGTGCAGCACGATAATTTTCAAGAGACCACATGGGAGTAGGAGGCTAAAATTTGTTCTTAGTACCCAGATTTGTTTAATTATCCCTCATTTTTTCATTCGGGGACGTAAACCACTATGGTGGGAGGAATTTGTTGTCCTATAATTTCCATATATTGTTTTCTTAAATTGTATGGAATTATTTCAGGACCACACACTTTGACGGTACATGATTCTGAGGCCCACTGAGCTCGTACCAAAATTTTGTACTTTTTTTAGTTCGTTTAAGTAAACGTGCATGTGGGTTTTCATAAAATTTAAACAAGCTCTAAGATGAATACACTATAAGTATTTTTTAACTCAACATGTAGATATTCTATTAGAATGGACCTAACTCCAAGCGGTAAGGGTCGGATGGAAAACGTATTTTATGGACTTGTCAAAAGATAATATAATAACATAAATAGTTATTTTATTTTTGTTTTCCCACCATTGAGTGGCATAGGATGGTGTGATAGTGTGGCGACATGTCATATTAAAGACAGCTACTTAATGTCTCATTTTTGTGCAACTTAGTGGCATGACATCGCAGTGTAAAAGAAATACGGCAACATGTTTTTCTTTTTAATAAGTAAACGCATTGTGGGAACGCGAATTAAACTATGGAAATTATTTAATGAACCAATCATAAGGATTTCCTACAACGATGAATGAAGAATTCCAGTAGGATCACTGGAAATGTTAAATCATTATGGTGAATGGATCAGGAAGCAAAAAAACACCAACAAAGCTTCAATCCTAAAGGGTGGAGCGCTTCAATGATGAACATAGATCGAGGTTAAGTTTTGTGTGTCTAATGTTTTCCCTGTTCTATTTCTAAAATGACCAACATGGATCAACCAATGAACTGGTTGATCTGTGGATCACCCATTCTTGTTAGAGGGTGATGTTTCTTTGGATTTTTTTTCAGAATTATATTATTGTTGATAGAACATATTTCCCAAAAGTCTCCCAGTTGAAAACTCAAACACAGAGGGCATTGGCTAACATTAAAAAGGATCGACCCCCTCTTTCATGTGCATTATTGTTGGATGAGAATTTAAATTAGCATAAAAGAAAATTTGAGGCCTTAGCAGGGATGTAGACACCCCCCCCCCCCTCGGCGGCCGTAGGTGTAGTCATTATGAATAACGGACAACTGGTGAAGGCTATGTGGCATGTGCCGGTGGCTGCGGGCGGCTGGAAGTGCCCCAAGACGGCACACCGGAGTAAGTTGATATAGATAGCATGGTCCATGGTATAGTATAAAGATCATATGGCTAGGATAGAGTCCTAAAGAAGACACACAACCCCTCGGTTTTGCCGGTGGAGAGGCTGGTAGCAGTCGACTGTACAACTCAGGAGCACGTGGTCGATTGACCGCTTGCGGGGAGGTCGGTAGACAGGAATTAATGGCCGTGTGGTGGAAGGTTGTGGTCAACAAACCTCGGCTAGAGGAATCAGTCTTGAGGATGAAACTATGGGTGAGGGGAGGCATACACAGCTTCCGACTAAGTCCTGGATAGGCAGACCAGGCAGTTTGCGGGTCGGACCTGCTCTAGTGGGCTGGACAAACCCTAGTAGGACGAACCTTCCCCATCAAGAAAAACCCACCACATAAGTTCAGGCCCATAGATTAATGGACTGGACCCTGGCTGGGCCATGTACTAGTCGAGTTGGCAAACCTGGTTCCGTTCATTGGACCCCGTTTCGGGTTAGGGAAGACTAAACCAGGACACAACTGACCACTTTTTGGAAAAACGTCAATATCATTCAAGCCGGGCATCTAATTGACAATCCATTTGTGGAATTGGAACCCTTTTTATGAGTTATATCATTTTTATTACTATTTGGAGGATTTTGTAGAAGTTGAAATTTAATGAATGGAATGAGGAGTTTTTCTCCTGAGATCAATTGTGCAATGTGTGGAAACCCTTCGGTTGGCTGAGACCTAAAGACAGCTGACAAGAGACCCTGTGCAGATCATATGCTATGGACAACTGTAAAGAGACATCTATGTGACCAAGCATACCCACAATTCTCGATAGGAGGTGTACCTCAGTATGGCCATATGTTGGAAGAATATTCTGTGTGACCTGACATGACCACAGTTGGGAACAACATCTTTGTGACCCAGCATTCCCAAGGAACTCATCACGGATGAGTGTCATAGTAGTCCTAGATTAGCGGGAAGTGTCTTCTGTTTGACACAGAAATCCCACTGTACTCATTGAGTGGGATTTCTCTAGCTTTCCATGGTGTTTGACGTTATGAATGACGGTCTTATATTACTACTTCTTAATATACCTGGTGTGAGATATCTTTCATCGTTTACATACTTCATGATCATTTTTATTGGTTTCTTTTTGTTGATTTCTTTATAGCCTTTCTATGTAATTTTGGGATCCTTACTGAGAATTTCGTTACTCACCCTTGCATGAGCATCGCTCGCACAAATTGTCTCTCCTACAGAAAACCACCGCCTTGATAGAGGACTTGGTGGTCAAAGACGTCATGGTTCCTAGTGAGACAAAGAAGATGGGATATATTCATATGGCTTCCTACTGCTACTCTACACTTACCCATCAGGTGGGGTTTCTAGCAAATGGATTTCAGTTTGTTTACATTCTTCTATTAAGTTTATCTGTTGTTGGGTTTGTATTCTGGCCCATTTGAAAAAAAAAATTACTTTTACACAGTGGGTTTTTAGGGGCATGCATGTTAACATTTCCAATTTTGGGATATGGTTGTGTGTGCATGTGTACAGGTTCACGGTAAAATGGATCTCACATGCATGTTGACACATTTGGTGCTAGTCGCTATCCTCTGGCCTTTCAGAGTGGGGCTTAGGGTATTTCACGGCACATGCCCTAAGGGATGAGTCGTGAAAGATAATATATATAAGGAGAATTTAGAAGATGATATGAAAATGAGATATCTTTTCTTAGAAATATATATCTTGAATATCACCTCCTTTGAGAACCCCTTGAGGACCTTGTATTTGGTATTTTGTGAGAATTAATGAACATGGTAGTAAAATAGTGGGGATGATATATTTTTCAAAAACTTTGATTAGATTCATGGATTTTGGGTCAAAATGTGGTGGTGAGGGGTGGTATTTATAGTATAGTAGAGGGGGATTATGTGAGTAAATCTTTAATGTTTTATGATAAATCCAACCACATTTATGTGGTATTTATTTCGATTAATTTGAAATAACATTAATGTCTTAAAAGATGTTTAATGTCGATAAAGACCTCAAGAACCATTTAAAATTGTCCTCAAAATCTAATTTGGACCTTCTGATTCCAATTATTGAATCCATTATCCAAAATTCAATCACATAATTAGAAAAATGATATTTTAAAATAATCCCACAAACATGGTGATATAACTCGTTTTAAAAGTGAAATATTTAGAATATTGAAATGTATTTGGGTAAAATATCATTATCAAATTTATTCAATTTACTTAAATTACTTTTAATGATCTATAATTTAACTAATTTTACATTAAAACCAATTTAAATTATAATTCAACTATATAAATATGTTTTATGAAAAAATAAATTAATTAAATTTCAGTATTTTCACCATTCTTCAAAAAATGAAACTTATCTAAAAAATTCAAAAAAAAATCCACCCTAACATATTTTTTATTATTACTCTAAAAATTGATTATTTTTTCAAATAAAATTTATAAAAGTGTTAAAAAATATTTTTTATTCTTTTATTTCATTCAAAGGTGGCCAAATAGGATTTTTTAAAAATATATCTTTTATGCTGAAATTGGGTTTATTACTATCATATACCTATAAAAAATAATGGATGAATTAAAAAAATAACATATAAATTTAATTAATAAATTTTAAATATTGTCATTATTTTAATTTTTTCAGATAAACTATCATTATGGGCATAAAAATGGATTTTTAAAAATGAAAACTTTATGTTCAAATGGATTTATTTTTCATTTATAATTAATTGGTATCATGTGAATTCATTTTATAAATATGTGTAATTTGTTTCATAATTTTGTTATTCTGATTTTGTCATTCCATTACAATAGCTCTATGATAACTCTCAAAATTAAATAATAATATTTAATCATTTTTTTTGCTCAGTGGTTTGTATAATGTATGCTACTATAGAGAAAAAATTTGAAAGGTTGTATGCCATAAAATCATGTGGTGTTTCATTTTACCCACCTTTAACAAATTTTTTCATTGAAATTTTAAATTTCACATCGAATATTAAGGGTTGGTACATGAAAATTTGTTTATGGGAAACCCACTTCATAAATGTTATTAATCAAACAACCCATTTATAAGAGGGAAATTAAAATATAAAGGTCACCAAAAAATTTGGAATTGGAATAGGACCACATTAATAAAAAGTGAAAAAATTGGCATGGAATATAATAGTAACTATATTGTTCGGATGGAAAATTATAGAGGTCATGTTCATTAGAGAGTTAATCACCACAAAACCATAGAACAAATTGTCTTGAAAAAATTCTATTGATATCATAAAAATGACAGTGATGGGATAAAATTTTATTTTAGAATCATTTGAGAAAATATAAATACATTATTTCATCTCATTAGTAAAATATAACTCTTTTGTTTTTCTATGATCCATCTCCACTTCTTTTAATAAACCAAGAGATGGATATTAGAGATCAATTTTTATACATGTAACTCTTTTATCAAAAGCTCTATAATTCAATTATTTAGCCTCCAAATATTTATCGTAAGAAAACTATTGATCACATGATATCATATTTGATAAATCATATATTAATTTTAAAATATAATATCCAATGTTTAAATTAATCTATTCCATAAGTAGATAATCATAAGACTCATCCAAAATATGTCTGTCTAATTTCAAATTCCAAAAATATAGAAGGAATTACTATAAATTTCCAAAGTAATCATAGCATTATATTTTCCTATCAACATAATAATTTTTTAATTTAATATATAAAATATATAAGTACCATGATGACATTTAAATCTTAATGAATATAATCATTCCTCTAAAATAATATTGTAGTTTATTGAGTAAATTTTTTAAATCAAAACATGTAGTAAACCAAGCATAAACCATCCAATAACTAATAACATTCATGGTCACCAACAAAATCCCATAAACATATCATTATCCCTATTATGTAAATATTATTCTAAATTAAGATCATCTTCCCCAAACCATTTGTTTCCAATATATTATCTTACAATAAAATCACTTCTCTTGGTTGTCATTACTATTCATCACAAACCACTAAATCCTTACAGAAGAAGTATTGCAATAGTATACTTATATACCACATGATTATAATAATCGAAGAATAATTTATAAATTAATTCATGAATCCAAATTCACATGAACCATACTCATTCTACACTTTTTTATGATTCATCATCTTATTCATTAATATCTTCATCATGTTATTTGTAATCTCTTCATTATCAGTTTTATGACAAATACATGCCTGCCCAAGATGAGTATATTCATGAGTTTTCTCCCTAGGAAATAGATTTTCACAATCTCAACAAATTAGATATTTATAATATTCATCCTCAAATAACACCTTCGGGACACCATTATTGTTATCCAATTTCATTAACCAGACGTTTCATTTTTTTCATGGAAATTACGTAATTTTTGTTCTTCTATTCCAAATCCAAATCATATTAACATTATTTTATGACATCCACAGGGGTTTTTATTCTAAAATTAACAATATATAAGAAACTAAATCATCCTTCCTCTATATTATACACCACCTCATCTCTCAATGGAATTTATCCTTCTTTTATTTGAAGAGTTTGGGAGTTGGTTAGAGTGCAGGTTATTAATCATATATCTTTATAATTTGTTAAGAACAAACACAATATTATTCTTTCTACTATGTATCTAATTTCTCATCTCATTCATCATTAATAGTGTTTTTTTATGGTCAATCCATTGTCTACAACCAGAATCATAGTGCGAGAAACACTATTCATAGTGATGAACCACAAAGTGATAAAGAATCATTTATGGGATGTATATATTGGGATACATTCTTAATATATAAATAATTAGGTTTAAATTAGGTTATCAATTATCATTAAAAATATTATTTGGTGATGTCCTATAAATAGACATGTACTCAATGTTAGTAGTATTGTTATATTCCCAAATTTATGTTTTCTTAAATCAAGTTCCCAAGGTTTCTACTAAACGTTCTCTGATACAAATTGTAAAAACCATAACGTTATTATCCCAAAGTTAGTGGTAACATTATTAAATTGAAAAAATATATATGGAATCACATTTCAGAGTACTTAATAGTTTAGTCTTCTTGGTAAACAAGGTATATATATGAAAACCATTTTATATTAGGAACAGAAAATAAAACATAACCAAGTGGAGTAATTTTTATTGTTTAACTGCTTCAAGATCTCTTTTTCAAAACTAGTGGACTATAAAAAAATAAATATTATATCTAATGACATAAGGTGTTATGTATAGAGTAATAAATCATATATAATTAATTATTATTATGGAATGTTAGATATCTAAAACACAACCCATTTAATCAATAACATGAGCATAACATGGACATAATAAAACCGGATTATATTGTTCAATATATATAATCACATGAGTTAGAAAAAGTAAACAACTGTATTATAATAACAAATTAATCATATGGAAATCAATAAATAATCTTATTATAATTGAATTAATAATTCTAGACATCTAAAATATATCAGTAAGGAGTCGGCCAAGACATCTGAAAATAAATGGTTAAGGCCTTGGCCAAAAACCCAATCTAGTTTGTCATGAGAGACATATTAATCCATTAAGGGGTTAAAATAGGTCCCACTGAACACTTTAAATGTCTAATATATTACATATATGATGGTTTTGAATCATTCCCAATATATACATTTTTATAGAAACAATATTAAATAATATAAATATAATTCCCAATTAAGTAAACAAAATCACAATCCATCCACAGTAATATGGTGAATGGTATCAAAATAGTAAACCCCCAGTCAAAATAATTAACAATAATTTAACCAAACACAATATTTAGTATCATAATATTTCAACTAAAATGAATCATATGATCCAAAAAGTAATGTTCACATAGTTAAAGATTAATTTAATGAAACCACTGAATGTTTCGTGAGAGATATGCCCTTTTTTCACATTGATTTTTTTTTAAATGATAATATATTATAAAAGAAAAAATGTCTACTAAAAATTACTATTTAAACATTTAAAGGGATATTTTTATCATTTAGTATTTATAATTTTTTATAATATGTTCACAGTGTTTAAGTTGGGAAAAAATACTCCAGAATTTTTTTAGGGAAAGTCACAAAGAACCTAGATTAAAAAATGAAAACATTTACCTTTAAAATAATTTTATAATAAATAAAATGAGGGTTTAAATAACTAAAAGAATTCATAATATGATAGTAAAAATATTTTAGTAAAAAAATTTAGAAAACCCGATCATAGTAGAAAAAGGATGTTTTACATGAAATGTTTTAAAACATAATTTATTCTAAAGAAAGTACATTATAAATGTAAAATCATTGATGGGTGCATTAATAAAATGAATAGAGTATGTGTATTCACTATAAAGAAAAAAAATATAAATAAATAATAGTATATTAAAAATTAATATCACGGAAAATATTAGTTTCATAATATAAAGTATGTAGAACATTAACATAGATAATAGAAATTGGGTTAGGAGTTTCCTTCAAACCTTATAATCATTTTAATTGTATTTTCATAAATGTAATAATTATAAAATGAAACATTTAATACCATAACTATAATAAAATTATTGATATTATATACCAAATGATAGAAAATAAAATACACAAATGGAATAATTGTTGAATAATGCATATATCTCACAGATGTAAAAGTGAGATTAGAAATCCCTTACTGCACATGTTTATTTACTGTAATGTTCTTTATTATATTGTATAATGGTTTAAATAATTTTATTAATTGGTTTTAAAAATATATTAATATTTATAAACCCTAATATGATACATTTATGACATATTTCACCCATTCATTAATAATATTTCATTATTTTCAATGTTTTGGGTACATTTGATTCATGGTTTCATTATCTATTCTCATTAGTACAATTAAGGGTGTTCTTATAAAATGTGTATACAATTACAGTATTGGAATGAAGTGTAATTAATGAACTTATTGGATAATAAATGGTATCGAATATAATTTTTGTTTATATTATTATGATGATTCATTTGATATAATTTTAATGATAAATAATTACATTATTTTGGCAGTTTCCCAAACATCACGAACTTTTTTTTAATATGAAATCTATATATTTGTTCTAGAATAGTAAATAATTAATAATGTAATTATTATAATATTATTTAACCATGATAACTATTTTATTACAATCCCTGAATGATATATGTAAAATTTACAGAAACAGAATTCACGTAGGTGATTAACTGATATAACTTGGATAATAGTTTCATCTCTTTGAATAAGAAGATGTAAGAAAATGTATGAAAAAAAGTTATTATATTAGAACCATAAAACTATATGATACACATGATTAATATTTTATCATTCCTTTATGGATAATGGATATCTTGAGGATGTATAAGATGAAATGAATATAAGAGAGTTTTTTTGGGAAAATTATCACATGAATATCACCACCTTAGAAGACCCTTTAAGGACCTTGGATTTGGACTTATGGAGAGAAAATAAGCACATATACGTGGGGATAATGAGGAGGAGTTTTATTTTCAGATAGTTTTGGAGATTAAGTGATATCTTTTCAAAATGGGAGGATGAGGGGTTGTATTTATATTACAAGAGAGGTGGGTATATGTGATTTAATGATGATTATTTAATGTTTAAAGAAAATCACATTGATGTGGTGTTCATTTTCATGAATTTATCATATAATTAATCTTCTAATGTATATTTATGGTAGATAAAATTCTAAAAATACCTATTTAATGTCGTAGTTGTTTGGTATTTTTAGCCTTCACCTTTGAACTTTTACCATTTTCGTTATTTTACCTATAGTCTGGAAAATAATTTTTATAACTCGACACATTTTTTTCCCAAAAATTTAAAATGAGATTAAAAAATATTTTGGAAATTATTACCTAAAATATTGAATACAATTTACCAAATTAAATTCTTATAGTTGCAAAAATTTTAGTTAAAAATTATGTATCATACACAACGATAATGCGGGGTTTTGAAGTGAATTGTTAAAATGATTGAAATGTTTTTATGTCCAATTTCATCAGTAAATTGATTAAAATGACCTATATTGATTTTATTGATATATAGTTTAAAACCTTGTAATTTTGAAGAAATTTAAAATATAATTTAACTATATAAATTATTTTGATAAAAATGATGTTTTTAATTACAATTTTGTATTTGTCACTATTTTTCAGAAAAATAAATTTCTCTAAAAAATAAAAAATTAATCTCTAATATTATTTTAATATTATGAATTTAAAAAATTATTTTTTTTATAAAATTTTCAAAACATTCAAAAATAACTTTTAAAATGTGTGTTTAATTAGAAAGAAAAAAATTATCTTTTAGAAAAAATGGAGATTTTATTTTTAATATTGGAATTATTCATATCGTAAACCTATCAATACTATTGGATAAATTTAAAAAAATTATAAAATATAAATTGGTTTTATATTTACAACTTATGGACTTTAATTTAGATTATTTAGATAAAATTTCATTTTGGTATAAAAACACATCCTTTTTGTTCAATTGGAATTGCTTTTCATTTATAACTACTTTGTAACCAAAGGATTTATTTTATAAACATGTGTAAAGCATATTTTCGAAATTTAGTTAATATCATTCATTCCTTACATTTCAAAAGTATAGTAGTAACTATCACTATTATATATTGATATATATATTTTTAATATTTGTGTTATATTTAACTTAATCTATCAAAAATGTTAAATTTAAAAAGAGAAATAACATAAAATATTGGTATCTTGTATGAAAAATTAGGAAACTCATGAGGATAGAATTACTGCATAAGTGGATACATTGACCTCATAAGATACCATAAACATATATTCAATCATGAAATCAATACCTTTAATAATATCAATTGAACCAAAATAGGAACATTATAAAAACTCATATGAAAGTAGAAATAAAATAAGATAATAATAATGTTTTCTTAGATCAAAATATTCATATCACCTATGATTAATCCAAGTCCCCAAGAATCACTCATAATAGAACAACCTTACTAGTAAATTTCAAGGAATCTTCTATTGAGAGTAAATCATTTTGAAATATATTAAGGGGGTATATTTGAAAATAAATCATAATATATAATGTTTTTATAATAATATATGAATAAAGAAAATTGGATATTACATGTTAACTCACAGTCATAAGAATCAATGTTATCCTATTAAAAGAAAATGAACAATATATAATTAGTTTAAAAATGCTGAATTTAAATGAAAATGATATTGAAATATATTTTTCTCTGAATAAATATACTAATTTACTAATATGGTTCTAAGATAAATTTATAATTATATATATAATATATCTTCCATAGGAAGATAATATGAAATATATAATTTTATGAAGAAATATCTCTAGCATTTTGAAGATTTTATAAGAATGTAATTATTATTATTTGGAATTTGGGGGAAATATAAAGGAATTAGTATCAATTTTAAAAACATTATATAATATTATTTATAATTACATACATATTACTAATATAATAGAAATTTGTGATATACAGTATACAAGTTGGAAATGTACTGGAAGAGAGCGAATAAATTCCCTCTAAGACATTATATGCATGAAATATTCATTGAATAATAACCTAAAACAGACATTATATAACATTAATGAAATGTACATCCAATAATAATTAGTATGTTAAAAGTGAGATAATTTGAAATAGTAAAAGAGGACAATAGAAAAAAAATTCCTTAACCGATGACTAGTTTGAATGTTATTTAAATCCGTATTTAATCAAAATAGTATTATTAGTCATATATTTTCAGAAAAGGTTTGCATTTATTTAATGTATTATTATTCATTTATATTCATGAATTATTTTTTTATTATATATAAATATTTATATTTTTTATCCAATGATTTTAATTTCATGCTATTTTTTTACGATCATTGTACCATGTTCATGTATTTATCATTTTTATATTGATAACGTTATTGGAATAAAAATGTTATAATTATTTAAAAAATATTATGTTCACTCATTTTCATGGAAAACATTCATTCAGTATGAATAAATCATTATATTTTATTATTTTAGTTAACATTACCAATAATAATGAGTCACTATAAAATAAATATACATTTGGATTTAAGTGTCCCCAAAACAAAATAATAACATAAAACAAAACTATATATCCAAAATATTAAATATTTTTTTTCGAATATTCTATAACTATATTTATGAAAAACCTATGACCATGTTTCAATATGGGAATACTGCAAATAATTAATGACTATAAAACCACCCAAATATGGGAAAATTCTCATATTTAATAGTGTTATATTTTATATATTTGTGGATTATTTCTAAAATATTTTGTTGCATTTTTATTATAAATTTTGGTTTTTGGATGGTTTTACACTACTTCATTATTCAAGCATTGTTTACTGTAAACCGTGTGAGTCTCCGAGGAAAACATTTCAAGTACTGAATAAAATTACCTTGGAATACACATAGTTGTCTCTCAATTTGGAAAACTATCTGGATAAATAATGCGAGGAGTGATTATTTGTACTACTGTAGGGGACATAGTTTGGTAATTAATCTAGAAAACTATTTGAGATATCTATATTAATGAAATTCTATTTTTTATCATTTTACCAAACTCTATTTTTATCTAATTTATCCCTCCCTCCTCTTTCATTTGTGTATTTGGGCAAGAGTAGTGATCAAGTTAACTTTTACATCTATCTCCAAGCTTCCAAGACCAATTTTTCATAAATTTTATGTGGATCTAGAAGCTTGTCACTCTTTTATTCTCTTATTAATCTCTTAATTTCTATTTCCCTTGTTCAAATTTTCTCCCATAAACTATAATATCCATGCGGATCAAATACAGGGTTATGTTTAGTTCTAAGTTTGTGGTATTTGTAGTTTAGGGAAATTTGAGACCAATACATGTTGAGATTTTTTTAATATTAAAGATGGAATATTTATAGTGGTTGAGGTTTTGGATTTTTTTATTTTATTTATCTTATATTTCATTGAATTATTTAGTTTTTTAAATCAATTAATTTTCAATATATGTGTATATTGTATTCCCTTGTTGAATTTTAAAATATGTTTGTGTTGATTATTTCACATACCTTAAAAATAAATTTCATGGTTTCTTAGATTTTGATTTTGAAAGAATGAAATTTAGTATTCTAGGTGGTTGTTTAAATTCAAATAGGAATATTTCCTAATTACATTGATGAAAAATCATATATTAACCCTTTTAGGTTTTTGGAAGAAAAGAAGTTTGATTTTTAAAAATTGGATAATAGGAAACAGTTGTATTGGGATTGCAAATGGACTCAAAATAGATAGAGTTGCAAAATTATGAAATGGGTTTTTTTCAGTAAATATTTACTTGTGGTGGATTTTTGGGATATTCCAAATCTAGAGGCCACCCGAAACGGTGCCTTGAGCATAGTTCATCACTTCACCTCAACTGAATCTCCACAAATTCCAAAGGCAGTTCACTAGTAACGAGGGCCTAGGTGAGTCGGGGGAGAATATTCCCTCATTAACTGAGTATCAAAGTGGAATAGAAAAACATACAATTGCAAAAGAGAATAAATAAGAGGCCAAATAAAACTAATAAAATATGTGAATACATATCAATAACTGTAAGTATCTCATATAAAAAATAATTCATATGGTAAAAGTATCTAGAAAACATCTAGAATATCACAAGGCAATATAATACAGTAGAAGTCCTAGAAATAACAAAAGACCAAAAAGGTATCCAGAATCACAAGCCACTCCTTAGTCCAAGGCTCCCCTGCACCAAAGCCACTATCCACAACCTGAAGCATGCAGCTTCACCTTACCATAACCTGTAACTATATAATCTATTTGGTCCTCCTAGGAGTCCCAAACTAGATGTGAGATAAATATCCTAGTATGCAACCATAGAGGTCTATATAGTTCAAATAGAAATTCTAAAAAAGTTCTATAATGCGTAAAAAATATGTAAAGCAAATCGTGTATTCTCTTGTCATGTGTCTATAGTAGTATGCAAAACCAACCATCCCTCAAATCAACCTGCAAAAGAGTACGCTCCAAATAAAGCAGCTAAAAGCATTGTAATAAATTCACATGGCCCTGCGTTATTTCCATATATATTATTCAACCCACAACCACTCTGTGTATAAAATTCAAGTATTCCACAACCACGCTATATAGTGCTGTCAAATATCTTACTCCTATGCCTTATAGTGAAGTTTAGGATTCATGGAACGAATCCAAGGTGTCATGTACCAATGCATCAAATTAAAAATTCTAGACCAAGGAGGGTTGGATCCAATGAGCTTGTCCAAAAAAATCTCATTGACTCTCATGGGTATACATGGTGGATTCTCGATTAGGCACTAGTTTGGGTCCCTATATAATGGAAATAGAATTTTCTACTTGAAACCAAGAAATCCATGTGCATGGGGTAGAAAGGGACGTGTTATACAACATAATCAAGACCCAAGGTGAAGAGTCAACCCTAGGTATCCTCTATCGTGGTCCAGATCTTGAGAGAGTAGTCCATGGAATCGATCTACCATTCATTCAAGTATTAAATCATTCAATTCTGAAAAACATCCCATGTGAGTATACCCACTCACATCTAACTGCAAAATCAAAAAGTATTCCCCCTCATGAAAACCCTTTATCAACTAAATGAATATGGCCATGCCCTCCCATAAAAATAATTTAAAATTCCATTATAATTTTATATATTTATACCCACCCATATCATCCATTCAACAATCCCATTTAAATTAAACCATCGTGGCATGACTAGATATAATAAGGAAAGGAGGAATTACATCTCATATGCATGCTATTCTTGGTATCAAGAAAATAATGGGCTTCCCCAAACAATGCAATCCCAAGAACACACACCATGGTTGGCCTAAATAGGCACAGATAGGTTATTTCATTATGGAGCACCACTTGGGTGACCTTGAATCATGTAATGGGTTCCAAAGCACCAAAAATAACCTACATGAATCCTCACTATGTCCGACTAAGACTACGACAAGCAACTCTCTCATAAACAAGGCATCACCGGAATGTTCGACGGGCATAAAAAGCGTTGAATGCCTGAAAATCACCCGAAAACAGAAATAAAGAATAGACCAGCAACCTCACCTAGGTAGTAGACAACTCATCCAATGTCATGTCTTGATTCATCCGGGCTTGGAATAAATCTAAATAATATACAAATAATGGGATATTAGAGCATATGATACAAAATCCAAAAGGTGCAGTAGTTGTTTTGATGAATCATGAATGACTAAAAGTGAATCATATAATTACTGGCGTAGTTCCAATGAGACCTATGACATATGAATCAGATTCTGGATAGCATTTAGAATTTAAAAACTAATTTCGAGTTTTTTAGGCTCTCAACAAATGGTGGAAATTATTCTCTCCATTAAAATATTTGGATACTTCCTCTTTTATAAAAACACCCCAATATGAAGGTACACGATGTATACCTCAATTAAAAATAATTTAGGTACATAACATGTGGGCCATGTACATGTCATGAACTAGGACGGCAGCTATCCTTTAGCCTATTTTCCCCTTCATTCCCAAAAACAACCCAATCAGTCCTTGGCCCGACATAGGTTCTAATCCAAAAAAAAATTAACAACATCAATTATATAAATCAGATTTTTCTCAATGGATGCATCAAACAGAAGCTCAACCTCCTCAGGATAATAAATGTGAGAAAGGTCTGAGAGATAGTGGTGCATCTGAGATTCAAGGAAGGCATCATGCATGGCTCGGTACCTCTAAGGTAACTGCAGCCAATAAGAAACTAACCCAACTCTTTCTATAATATCAAACTACTAGACATATCTTTGTGAATGCATACCTTGTCTAATGATTCACAATTGACCCATCCTTGGGTAAACACAAATGGAAACATGATCCCTAACCTCAAAATCTAAAGGATTTATACGGTTATCAGCATATGATTTCTGAAAAGACTATCCAAGGGACATATGCTTCTGAATCATCTGGATCTACTCTGATGTTTCTCACATGATATACAATCCCATTAAAGTTTCATTTCCTACCTTTAATGATAATATGGGAGAATGGCATGTCTTACTATATAACTCCTCATATGTTTTCATCTGTATCACTTCCTTATAACTATTAATATAGGAGGACTCATCTAAGGGAATGTGACTCTCCCATGATCCCAAAAAATCTTGGACACATGCTCGTAGCATGTCCTCTAGAACTTGTATCATATAAATTGATTTTCCATTAGTCTGAGGGTGGTATGTTGTGCTCAGAAACATTTGTGTTCCCATCACCCTATGAAAACAAAAAAATGAGATTTAATGTGGGAATACCTGTGTAAAATGATAGTTTTTGAGACCTAGTGAAGTCATACCCCTCTCTAATGTACAACTTTTAGATATCATCAACACCTAAGATTTACATGATCAATAAGAAATGAATGATATTAGTAACATTATCTACAAAAACACAAACATCATCATTACCCTAGGGAATTATTAGTAAACTAGTCACAAAATCCATCGCTTCATCATACCATTCACACTCTGGAATAGGTAACTATTGTTAAATCCTATCTGGTCATTAATGTTCCACATTCACCTGATAATATGCAGAATACCCCTTAACAAATCCATTTAACTCTCTCTTCATTCCCAACCACCAGTATTAACGACGCAAGTCATGGAACATCATGGAGACACCAAGATGAAATTCCCAAGATGAGGAATGAAACTCCTGCATATTCTCATCATGCATATCAGCATGAACCCAAACACATCCTTGAATATTTAGAATCTCATTATCACCTATCATCCATCCTAGAGGAGGTTCCTTGCCTTCCACTCCTTCCGGTAGAACTAGGCCTTCCGAATCAGATAGCTTCCTTATCATAACTCTATCGATAGGGGTATAGGTCTCAACTAATGATGATAGAAAAGTCTTCCCCAAACTATCAAGAACATCCAGAATCATCTCAAAAAATAACGCAATGAGCTACCACTCATTACTCACCTGTTGCACTGCGTGTATCTGAGTCCTCTTTCTTAGTGAATTAGCAACTGCATTGTTTTTACCAATATATAGGCAAGATTTAAGTCAAAGGAATATAGGTACATCACTCCCATCACTACTTATGATCTATATATTTCTGATTAACGATATATATAAAGATTTTGTGGTTTATATACACCACATTACTCTCTCCTAGTAAATAGTGCTTCCCACTATGAAACCCGTGAAGAACTAAATCTAACTCGAGATCATGTATTGGGTAATTCCTCTCATGAGGCCTAAACTTTTGAGATCCGTACACCATGACTTGATCTCCCTATATCAGCACTTCCCTCGTCCCAATACAAGATGCATCATAGTACACCATGTAGCTCTTTCCCCACTATGACAGTATCAGGACTGGTGTTAATGTCTACCTCCCTTTCAGCTCCTTAAAGGTTGTATCAAAAGTTTTTGACCACAAAAACATCACACAATTCATATTCAAGATCTTCAATAGAACTAATAACCATGATAAGGGCTTTATAAAATGCATGTAGTATCTATATAGCCCCAAGAAAATCCATATGTCAAAAATGTTCTAAAGTTATTCCAAAGAAACTACAACTCTTACCTTCTCTGTGTCCACTGACACTCCTATCTCTGAGATGATGTGACCTTGGAAGTCAATTAGATCCATCGAAAAGTGGCACTTTGTGACCTCAGAATATAATTTATTCTCTCTTTGTGTATTCCAAATGATCCCAATATTATTAGCATTAAAATCGCTAACGTGTTCATGATACCGAACGACATAACAAGATACAGCTATAATCCATACATGCCACGATAGGTTGTATATTGAATTTTTTCAAGATGAACACACACCTGATGATATACTAACTTCACATTGATATTTCAGAACCCTAGAGCTTTTCAAAGATGATCAAACTGGTCATCTATCTATGGAAATGGATATCGGTTTTTAAACATCAGTAGGTTTAGTTTCCAATAGTCCACACATGGATTAATATTTCCATCCACCTTTTCTGAAAAAAGGATCGTTGAACTGAACAGAGATGTGTTGGGTCTGATAAACTCCCTTTCACTTAAATCCTCTAGCTACCTATTGGTCTCTGAAAACTCCATCATTGCAATCTTATTAGGAGGAATGCATACCGGTGCACCTACTTTCACTATCTCGATAGATAACTCCCCCTCTCTTTTAGGGGTTAAACCATAAATTTCATCAGTAAGTACATCCCTAAATCACGCAAACACTAGGGGAAAGTTTTCTTGCCTCACTCCCTAATCATCCAGAAACAAACATGCGATATGGGATATCATCCCACACAGCCCCTGATGCTCTAGTTCATCTTTTCTTGCATGGACAACCCATTCACCCCTATGAATAAACACTACACCATCTGGTGATGTTAACGTCACCCTCATATGTTGGAATTCAACATACGCTCGATAATCCACGATCCATTCCATTCCTCCAATGACATCAAAGCCTCTCGTCTCGAGGATATATACACACAATAAGAATTGTATCCCACCAACCCCAAGGGGACACTCCATAAATTGGCATAATTCACCCGTTCTAAATCCTAATGGTGTTTATAGAATCAAAAATACCTCAAGAAGAATAACCCCAAGACCAAGGATTTTAACAACTCCTGCATAGATAAAATTATGAGAGGAACCTGTATCGAAATGAGCAGATGCTATATTAAAAGCTACTAAGAATCATAACTCTTTCTATAACAGTCTGGGATCCTACACTGATTGGGCCTATTGCAATTCATATGTATAGAATGTACTATATCCCTATAAACCTACCTGAATACCATGAGTTGATCCAACCTACTATCCTTGAGAACCTCGTGTTTGGAAACCATGGCCACAACCATCCCCACCTTGGACTGACCATCATGCACTGCTCCATCTCCCATCCTAATGTATAGATGAAGATCCTTCTCCTGATGCTGACGTTGGAGCTAACCCCTACCACTTTTAGCTAGAGGGATGGTCCTGAAAACCCATTGCATGTGACCTATCCTACCCCAAGATAAGAACTTGATAGGGTCGCAATGGAACTGATTTTTCACATGGACATTCCAGTCACACCAATTGAAAATATACAATACTTCCTACACAGAAAACCTAACTAGAACTCATGTCATGTGATACCTAAAAAACACTTCCTACATAATGATGGAGGTCCACTAGGGTGAGAAAAAACACACCCTTTTTCTATACCCCCATATTTAATTAGGTTATTCTTGAGAATCAAAACCTGATTCACAACATCAGTGATATAAGAAAACCTAAACATGTTGATAGGAGATTTGATAGCATGTATGAGACTTTCCCTGAAGCACTTTTTCCATGAAAGCTCATCAGAAAGATACATTGGTGCAATAAAGTGGTTCATGTACTCTATAATTGTCATCATGTCCTACTCCAGATGAATAAACTCAGTGTCCCATTATGCTAGTAGAGTTGCAGCGTAAAATTAGTCATAGTAGTAGGTTTTAATTCATCACAACTCATATTCCATAGCCCATCATCCTGGTTCAAAATGTCACAATAGTTCTTTGCCACACCACGTAACATGTAAGTTGTGAGCATGAACCTCGGATCCTGAGACATATCTAGATTCTCAAAAAATAGTAACGTGGTCTCTATCCATATATCAATAGCATGTGTTCCACCATCATCTGAAAACATAAGTTGATGCTCTTACTGAAATACTCGTTTCAATTCATCTATAGTCAAGGATTTCTACAGTGCTCCTTGGAACATCTTTATATATCCCATGAAACCCTCATGGAACTATGCCTCAACACCTATGTCTGGAACAGCCTCAAGTTCCAAATCAGGAACTACTGGAGGATCAATTGGTAGCCCATGGCCCACCATCTACAACATATGGATATCACATCCCTCAGAGTGTACCACTGGGGGGCATCACGGTGGCATGTCTCTACATTGTCAAATACCCACCTCAAGAAAGAACAACATCATATCATATTGTTCGAAGAATATAAATGTTCAAAACACTCCTAAAGACCAATTTAATCCCACAACCTGCTCCTAAATCCAAGACTTTATAAATAACAGTCATGGAACCACTAGAAATTAAGCCTATTACCTAGTCAAAAATCGATCCATATCTGCTCTCTATTCACCATTAATGTATCCATTTTCATTTCACAATCAATTATTAAGTAAATTAAACAATGTGTTACCAATTTCTGAGCCCATGATGGCACAAAATACCTCATGAACCCAAAACACGGATCACATATAAAAATTTCTTATAAAGTTCATCTAAGTAATATAATTTCACTAGTGCATCATTTCCAAATTCATAAGGGCCCATACTCCTTACGAATTGAAAGATGACATAAAACATATATATATATACTACTACCACCTAACACAACAACAGGCTAAACTATCACATCAAAAATCACAATAGCATGAAATATCTAATGCATCCAAGATGGCATAGCTAATGCATTGCATGTGATTCTAACATGTGTCTATATGATTCATAAGATGGAACACCCTCATCTCATTGGGTTTCAACTAAAATTGACCCCACAATAGAACTAATATAAATATAAAAAATCATGTTTGTCACCTAACGGTGAAATCAAATCAGTAGTAATAGTCAAAATCTAGAAAATCATAAATCCATTCGAGGTAATTTGGATTTTCCTTGTATATGGGGTAGCTAATCTCGCGCATAGTTTATTACCAAACTCTTTTTCCTTCCTATACCTATCTAATTTCACCAATTAGTAATTCAAAACACAAAAAAACCTCCTCTTATAACACTTCGTAACATCCCAAACCCAAATACCACCCAAAAAGGTGGCCCTATCTCGGTTGGTCAAAAGTCCTCATGCACATCTCCCCAAATTACAAAGGCTTTGGAATAGAATTGAGGGAATATGTGAGTCAGTGGAGGTACTATGCCCTCATTACTAGAGTATCACAGTGGAAGTCAAAAACATATATTAGTATAAGACAATAAATAAACAGCCAACTAAAATTAAGACAAGACAGAAATACATATCAATAACCAGAAGAGTCTCATATACAAAATGATAAAATAGTAAAAGTATCTTGAAATCATACAGAATAGAAAATGGAAATGTAATGAAGTACAAGTACCAAAGATAAAAAATTAACAATAAGGTATCCAAGCATTGCAATCATCATCTTGGTCATATGCTCCCTAACAAAAAAACCCACATTTAATAACCTGAACCGGGATGTTTTCCCTTATCATCACCTACCACCATATAATCTATTTTGGTCCCTAAGGAGGTCCAAACTAGGAGTGAAATAAACATCCCAGTTGGAGACCACCCAGAACTATATAGTTTTTACACCAATTCAACAAAAGTGATATCAAGTGTAAACAAGCAATAATGTGAAGTGTGTATGCCGTTGGAATAAGCCTATAGTAGTAAGTAAAACCAAACATCCCACAATGATACCTTAAAAAGAGTCAACTATTAAATAAGTAGCTAAAAGAAAAGTAAACATGTCCCATAGCTCTGTCATACATCCGTCTGTATTATGATACCCACAACCATACTGTATAAATATGTCATGTATTCCACATCCACACCATATAGTAATGTAAAAAATACCATGACTATGACATATAGGTATGTGTAGACCACAAGGGCTAGATCTAAGGGGTCATATACCAGGGCATCCATGTAATAAATATTTACCATAGATGGGTGGATCCAAGGAGTTTTTCAAGGCATCATGTTGAGTTCCATGGTCGTCCATCATGGAAAATTGGTTAGGCAGTGGTTGGGGTCCTTGGATCATGGAAATAGAATGTTCTATATGATCCTAAGCTAGCTAGATCCATAGAGTAGCATGGCCCAAGGCATCATTCTAAATTAATACCCAAGGGGAAGAGTTAACCCAAGGTGTCTACTACCTTGTTACATATCCCTAGAGAGCAGTCCATGGCATCAATCAACCCTTCATTCAAGCTTTCAATCATTCAATTTAAACAAACATTCATGGTGGGTATATCCCTTCACACCAACATGCACATACCATGAGTATAACAACTCATGAAAATCATTTATCAACTATAAGAACATGAGACTACCCCCTAACATAAACCATTTAACATTCCATTATCATTCTATATAGGTATACACACCCATATCTCCCATTAAAAATTCGCATTTAAATTAAACAATCTTGGAATAACTAGATATAACAATCTAATGATGCAGTACATCTCCTAAGAAAGATATATAATCTATTAATGAATTAACGAGCATACTCTAACTAGGTAAGCACAATAACACACCTCTTTGGTGGTTTAAACAGTCACAATAGGATATTTCCATATGGCGCACCCCCTAGGATACCATGAAACATATAATGGGTGAAAACACTCATAAACGGAATCTACAGGAATCCTCATTAGGTCTGACTAATCCAATGATAAGAAACTCGCTCAAAAATGAGTCATCGACAAAAATTATGATATGTGGAAAAATTCCCAAATTCCAAAATAGTTCCTGAAAATATGAATGAAACTATAAGACACATACCTGGGATTCGCAGTAGACAGCTTGTCCAATATCCAATCCAAATTCATCCTAGATTTTCTGAAATCTGAAGAACAGACGAAGAACATGATATTAAAGAATATGATATTAAATCCAAATAGCAAAATCATTGTCCTGATGAATAAATAATTACTAAAAACAAATAATTTACTTACTGGAGAAGTTCCAAAGAGATTCGTGAGGAATGAATCAGAGTCTGGATGGCTTCTAGATTTTCAAAACAAGTGTAGAATGGTTTAGGCTCTCAAAAAAGGCTGAAAAATATTCTTTTGGTAAAAATATGAGGCTAATGGATAATTTAAAAAACCCACAGGGAAAGTACACCATGTGTACCTCATGTACAAAATGTGTAGGTACACAACGTGTATGCCAAGTACACACCATGTACCTAGCCTAAAATTAGCTTTTATACTGTTATTAACCTTCTTTCCCAAAAACAACCCAACTCACCCCTGCCCCGGCTTAGGGTCCAATCCAAAAAGGAAAGTAACAACATTGACCTGTATAGAATCATATCTACCTCATGAAAAAATAAGTATATTACAATTTTTTATGTACTATTTTAATATATTATTATCAATATTTAGTTTTAAATGGTGGGATGTGAATAATAATCTTGAGTTTGTTTTCTAAAAGTCCAATTAGATTCTTTTGAAAATATTTTTAATGTTGAAAATGATACCCTTTAACAATCCCCATGATTATGTTGTGATTGATAGTGATTATGTCATTATGAGGGGATATTTTAAATTCTTATATAAAATTAATGCTCAAAAATGGATTGTATGTTACTATGGATTTGGAGATATGAGTATATTTATCTTTAAACAATCATTTTTGACTTATATGATGGCCATATAGTGTATTTGTTTCTCACCATCAATTGATTAATTTGATGAAAACCATATGCTAAAAGAGAGGTCCTTATTTTTTCAACACTAGTTTATATTACACACTAGAAAGTGTCCCTATTTTACAATTATGACCTAGATATTGGAGAGACCATGGTTAATCTGATGATATAAAGTTGAGTGGGAAACTATTCTTATAGAGGAATAATATAGTGCCATTTTATTCAAATTAATTATTGTCTAGGATCATCACAACATAGGACTTAGTGAGTTTCTCATGATAGATATTTCTCACTGATGATTCCAAGTATTGTATTATCATCTTCAATTTTATTATATTCCCTATATTAGTTACCAATATATGTTTTATTAATGAATTGGGGACTATTTATGTTACATTTTCACTCATAATTGTATATTTTACTTTTATACGATATTTGAAATGTGAATTTAGAAAGATTGATTTCAAAATTTTAGTAAAAATTATTATTTATGAATAGAGTTTTTGGAAAGGATTTTATATTAGGTGAAAGGATTTAAAAAATTATTTTAACAATAAATTCATCAATTCATTATTTTTAATATTATTTAAAATTGGGGGGGGGGGGTATTTCCAATATTGTTTTATATAGAAAGGGTTATCGTGTCATAAAATAGATTAACGTATCATAATTGTTTGTTGTATGCATATATTTAAAACCCAGTTTACTAATTTAATTTTAAACTAGCATTAATGACACATCCATTAAAAGTAATTACATGAATTATTTCGTTAAATCCAACTAGGATTGTCATGTTCATACACAGTATACACACCCATGTTCTTCTTTCCTACAATTATGTTTTCATATAGATGACCCAGTGGTGATTATATATATATACCTATGCTTTTACTACATAGACATAACATATTTTTATGTGAATATTCAATACATTACACAAATACATTAATGAGGACCATGATTGCTTAGTTTCTTTGGAGATTCGGTACACAAACTTATAATTTGGGGAAAGATCTTAAAACTCATCCATGAAGATCTTCCACTATTTGTAATCCTCATAAACATACCATACATAAAACCTATCTTCAAAATCTAGTTAAAGAAAACATAAGAAATGGTGTGCTCAGATGCACAGTAAGAGTAAAGAAGTGAGAAATCAATGATCACATATGAAAGAAAAGAGTGTATATAAATGTGAACATGAGCTTAATAGTAGAAAATTGTACCATACATATCATATATCATAATTATGATACATGGAATAGAGAATTATATTTTATAATACTAGAATAAAAATTAAGTTTATGAACATGAGGCATGACCACATAACATTTTCATAAGACTTGGAATTTTGACAAACATATAACAAAAGAAAATCATTTCAATGGTATTCAAGGTTCACTACCATTGCTATCATAGTGGAATGGGTTTATACCCCATTCCATGTTAGTAGTCATGGTTCACTCCGAAGACCATCATAGAGGAAAACACCATGTCTCATTCAATTTCACTCCCAATTCTATTCCTCTCTATCTCATGATATATAAATTATTACACAATGCATTAGAGGGAGATATAGGTCCCACCCATTAAATAATAAAGATCATACATATGTGTTCCAAAAGATCATAAAATATTAATCATATCAGAACCCATGAAATGAAATGGTTTTAATTAACATTCCATAATAAAATGACAAGTGGAAAAGAGACATTGTAAATAATCATTTAATTGATTCTGAAAAAAATAACTGATGGAAAAATAGGTGGGTTTAATAAGAGTTTTATGATTTTATAGCACGTATAATAGAAATGTAATCAATAAACATATTTTCATCATAGACAGAAACTATTCTAAGTAAAAATAATAATGTTATCCTTGGAGCATATCTTTAGTAAATCAAAAGTAACATCCCAGGATTTCAACATAGATGTAAATTTATTTTCATATATCACTTATATAATTTATTTATGAAACTAAATTGCCAATGAAATCAACTTTTTAAAACTAAAAAAAATAAAATACTTTGGAAATCATTTTCAATGATATAAACATTGATTACTTCTAATAAAGTCCTTGAAAATTTTTTAAATACATTATGAGAAAAATATCCTTTCCCCTTTGAACGACACATTTGAAAACATAAAACATTATCTTGTATTATTATTAAAAAAATAAGCATCAATATATATAGTATAATTTTAAAATTCTTATAAAATATTTTTGTGTAATATATCTTTTCATATAAATTTTTTTTTAAAACATATAATATCTGAAAGGTTTTTCTCTTTAAAAATAATATTAAAAAATTATATAGAAATATTTAACAATTAATTTAAAAAAATATGATTGAAATTATTATTTTTGATTTAAAAAAAAAATTAAACATAATTAATTTTTAAAATCCTATTATGTGAAAATTAACATGTTATATTATAAATAAAGAATCAATGAAATTATGTGTAATTATGGAGGATAATTTTATTCATTTGTTACATGATTAAGGGAATATTCATTTCACATTTTCGGTAAAATAAACACATGCATTATATAAAAAACAACATGAATATTCCATTCAAAAAATTGAAAATAAAAATATTGGTAAAAATGAAATTAATAAATCATTTGAATATTTTTAAATATATTTTTAAAAACATTTTTAGAAAAAAATTTATATTTATAATAAAAATTATTTTCAATGGAAGAGATAAATAAATATGATATTTCATAAAAAACTATTTGCATATATTGTTTATATAGAAAGATAAAAAATAAGGTAAAAAATGTATTGTCCAGAAATAAATATAGTATTTTAAATTAAATGTTTTTATTTATAGTTATATCATAAAATATCATCATTTGATTCAAAATCACAAATAATATGGATAAACCAAGAGATTATTGCATAAAATCCTTACCACATTAGTATCCTATAATTTGAATCCACATGAAATAATAACATTAATTGAATCATAAAATATCATGTGAATAAATAAATTGATGATATTACATTTCAAAGGATCTATATATACACCTCATATAAATATATAGTTCTATAGCATGACATATGTCTCAAGTAAGGGAAAATGAGACAAACAATTAGTTATCGATTTGTTAATTTTTGAACTGTAAACCCCATGTAATAGACTTCATATAATGGATATGTAAACCTAGAAAAAAATTCATTATTATAATCATAAAATAAATTCATATAACTTATATACACCACATATAAGAACTATTTGGTGAATATGGAATATGTCTCCATGAAATTAATAAGATACAAGAAATTTCATTACTATATGTCGCAATATCCTTCTTACATATTTGGACCTACTTTATAATGAATATATTTTTTATAAATATATTAAGGAACAATAATTCTATATATAGTATCATATATTATTTACTTATGGACTTTTATTACCATTTTATTAAAAATATCATGTTAAAGTCTTGTCTCAAGGAATAAAAGCTTTGTTTTTTTGTATATTTTGATTTGTAATTTTAGGTCTTCATAATTTAATCATGGTTAAATATGAACAATAAATAAAACCATGATAAAAATATAATAAATTTTAACCATATTTGTATTTAATGAAAACATTGAAAATTATATATATATAATGAAATAGACCATTCGTGGAGATGGTAGGTCGTATATATGCATGAAGGCTATTTCCATTTTCCCAAAAGATGAAATTAATTAAAGATAAAAAAAATTACTTGTATAGAATAATTTTTATTTCATATATATCATATTATTTAATTAAACCTATCATTAATACCTTCCATGTAATATCTATGTTTGGAATCAATCTCATCACTCTGTGGGATGATAGACCTCTGTACACATGAATGATGTTATCATATTCCCGTGGAATAGAAACTAAGTATTACCATGTTATATCATGATTATAGAAGCATAATAACATCATAAATTTCATATATAAACAATAAATCCCTAATTATATCTATTCCTGAGAGGTAGTGATGGAAATCAACTAAAATCAGTTCCTGAGGTGGTAGTCATCTGTACTCCCAAATGGTGATTTTTTTAAAACATTTCATGGAAGAGTAGAATGATTTAGGGTAATAAATTTGAAAAGTAATATATTATTATATGATATATATTTATTTTATAATATCATCATATTTAATAATAATTTATGGAGGTGGAGTAAATATTTAAATAAAATGCTCGGTTTGGGATGTTACCTCTTCTTCGGAAACATTATTCTGGGTTTCACCAAAAGGCATCATAGGTTTTATTTATGACAAATATGAAGCTTCATGGATGATTTAAAGAATATAAGTAAGTTATTTTGCTGGGTATTAGTCTAAACAATGTTTTTTTCACGTGTGAAGAGGACAGCTTTGTTTGGCCCTAGCCTTAGACATTATATAATCTTATGTTAAGTCAACATTTCGCATTGAGGATTTTTCAGGTTTAGTGTTTTAGGGAATTAAGAAAAAACTATTATATTACATCTCAAATATTACTAGTATACAATTCAACTCACTGTCCATTTTTTCGTAAAACAAAAAACTCTTAAAAAGAGAAACATGTCTACATCCATGTGTTAGATACCATGACGTTTCCTTGATCCCATCCTTGACCCTATTCATATTCATGTATTCGGGAAAACATTTCAAAACATGGTATGAGTATAAATATCTCAGTAATGGATACATAAAGAAGTCTAACATTTAGTTTTTAAAAACAACATGTAAACCATGAATTCATTATCGCATAGTAATACTTTTCTCTTTAAAGAAGTAGCAAAAAAACTTCACTAAATATAAGATCATTACCTACACATTTTGTTAAAAATATATTACCTTAAAGACCATATAAAACAATGTATATAAAATAAAGGTATCATAGGGTATAAACATACTTAAATGGAATAACCATACGGTCGACTTCTACCCATATCGCTAAACAGAATAGTCATATTACTGACTTCCATACCCAATGTATTGGAGGTTATAATGAAACCACCAATCATTGGATTATCATAGTACCACTTGTCATTGGGTTTATCACGTAACCACTCATCATTGTATTACCACGTATCCACCCTTCAAATTTACAAGAACCATTATATATTCATAAAACATATAATATTGAAAATATCAATGTTACACTAATGAAATTTCATTTGAAATCACAAGAAATCATTTAAAGACCCTGAAATAATAAATCCATTTCAAAAACCATTTTCAATAAAAATACTCCAAAAATGTGAATACGGATTTCTTTTCCATTTAAAAACATTAGGGCATAGAGAGGAAGCCAAATAACGATTATTCTGGCAGAGAGGACATTGTCACCGCAAACGTTAAAAACATTCATTTTGACATTTAGTAAAATTCCTTATAGATAAAAGATTACCTTTAAAGGATAGTAAAATTAAAATGGCTTAATTACACACTGTATTAAAAAAGGTGGTGTATATTATCAAAATATGCCTCAATGAATGGAGATTGAGAAGAATTCCCTCACCATGTGTCCGACTTGAATCATTCATTATTTAATTTCATGAATATTATACTAATTTTAATTTCTCATAGATTCAGAAACTTTTTCATGTTTTTTAATCCTTCAATATCACTTATTACCATGTTATAAAAATTGCAATATTATTTAAGTTGATATAGGTCATTTTGAAGATATTGGGTATTTTAGTCGAAAATGATCTTGTTATAATTACGATTTTTCCATCTGGTAAGAAGTCCATTATCTCTATAATTTTATTTATATATATATATATCATTTATATCCATTATAAAGAAATTTATAATATTCCCTAACATTGGGAGATAATAAATGAAATTCATGCTTCATTGAGAAGGTAAGTCGTACATACGCATGAACACTACATTAATTTCTATTTCATATTTAATGGAATGAGAATATAATGATATATTGCTACATTACAATTCCAGTAAAATATCTTATTTTATATATGTCACATATTTTCATTAACATCATCCTTTATAAATTCAGTGTATGGTATGAATGAGTCATATCACTTCGAGGGGGTGGTAGTCTGCACTTCCTCAAATGAAATTATCGTGTTTAAACATCATGAAAAACATAAAGGTATGTGGTAAGTAAAAATTATAGAATTATAAAAACAATATATATATATATATCATATATACATTGTTCAATTATAGTGGCTACCATGAGAGGCAGTAGGAGATAATTGAAAAATCATAGTTTTGTGAGGCAGTAGTTTGTTTTCCATAGAAATAGTATTTTCTAAATCCATTAGATGGAGGTGTGTGTAAGTGTAGTTCTAAAAAATTTAAAAAAAATAACTTAGTATATTTATGATACTGGTGTTTTTATGTAAAAAATAATAATATGATCATAGGGAGTGGAGAAGTAAAATAATGGAAAGGAACATGAGAAAATACATTACCTCAAATCGGGTAACTTCATTTTATTTGTGCTAATGGGATTTCTAGAATTACCGTATACATAGGGGAAGTGTTATAGGAATAAGGGAAGAATATAAAGATATTATTGGAGTAGAGTATAGATGAGCCAAGTTCTATGAGAGGTGGGAGTGAGTCTTCGACGTGATGCCATTTTATAAGAGGGAGGAGGGGCACATTTGGAATGTCTTGACGGATTATTTTATTATAATTAGAATTTTTATTTCAAAAGATCCCAAACACATTTGATTCAAAGATAAGGAAACGAGTGTTCGAAATACTCTCAACGAGTAGTTTTTAGACATGTTTTGGTTTCAAATTTAACCTTAGAATATAGCTTTAACCCATAGTTAACTTATTTGACTCTTACCATGTATTCATGTATATTCATACTATATGGTTAATATAGTTTCAATAAAATGCCAAGGGACCCAAAATGGGTCATTAATGACATTATTAAAATAAAATATTTCATCTGGATAAATCATTGATTTTATGGACTATTATATCATTTAATAAAATAGTATTTGTCTTAAAAACTCATTTATGTCAATTTATATACTATTAATATCATGACATTTACAAAATCCATAAAAATATGATTAATTAAAAAAACTTCATTAAAAAAATATATCAAGTCATACGGATCTATAAAATTCATGTATGGAATAAAGATTTTCATAATTAATTTATTTTAATATTTATAATCACATTTATTAAAATCATTCATTTATTAGGTAATCACTATATCAACATTATGTCATACATAAATTTATTTATATGATGTATAAAAATTATAAATAAACTACCATGATACAGAAAAACATTTTATCATTATAATGACTATTTATAGTCAATTTTATCACTTGTGTTACCATATATAACAATTGATTTAGTAAAAGATACATATTTAGGTTATATTTTCTTTTAAATTAAATTAAAAGTAATTAAATTTCATTTTCAGACACAAGTGGCTCATGTGGTCCTAAAATAGACATGAGGATGACCATGGTCGGACATATCTTCTAAAATTGGTTTAGGACATGTATAAGAGCAATTTAATATTATTATAATATTAATTGTTTACCCTTATTTACCAGATTTACCCTTTGACCATGGTAAATAAAATAATTACTAAAATTACTATTAATATTGTCTAAAACTAAAAGATACCTATTTACTAAATTTATACCTATTGATTTCAAATATGGAAACATTTTTCCAAATTAAAAACATAGAAGTAGTGATATAAATTTAAAATTATTTCCCATTGTCAAAACCAAAACGCTGGTTTTTAAGAAATAATAACTATCAAAAGATTGACAAGTGTTTCATTCTACTTAAAAGGTGAAATTACTTAAAATGACCAAAACTGGATTGAATAATACAAACATAATCTAATTACTCTTTAAATCTTATTAAAAATATAATATAACCATAAAAATTAATCATATGAAAAGACTGTTTTGACTTTAAATGCAGTATTTTTACTATTCATTAAAAATGATCTTTATCCGAAAAAAACCTTGAATTTACCCAAATTAAATATAGATTTCCCAATTCTATATAAGATTAATATTTTGTAAAATTTAACATATAAAAGTTACAGAAACTTTAATTTACAATGGTTCTCTATCAAATTGTAGTAAAACTATATTTTTAGAAAAATACTTTTTTTATATGAATAATTGAATTTGTTTATTATATGATATATAGAAATAATTTAATATGAATTTAAAACTATAAATTGAATATATAAAAAGTATTTTTAATTAAATAAAAATCCATAAAGATTATTATTATTTTATATGCACAATAATTATTTTAAGTAGGTTTTTATAAAAACAAATCCTTTATATCCAATTGGTTTTAATTTTCATTAAAAAATTGTTAACCAATGAATAAATATTTAAATACATGTAAAATATATTTCCAAATTCAGTTGATAATATTCATTCATGCCATTTCAATGGCTAGGAATTAAATACCATTTAAAATATTAATAATATTATTATATTTCAGTATAACTCAATGTTGTGTTCAACGTATGATTTTAGAGAAACCCCTTATTATGTGTCGAGTATGCTTTCAGAAAATGCATATCCATTAATGTAAAATTAATATCTTGATCATTATTATTAATGGAGATAAAAAATTATTACTCTACTAATACTTGGGTTGCCACATCCTGCCTCCCTTTTGGAAATTGCATCCTCACAATTGAAAAATTGGGCTCACAAATATCATTGAAAGTATCACATTTGAAGAAGAGTAAAAACATATCTTTAATAGAAAGAAATAGAAGTACTAAAGTCCCTCAAGAAAACACAAACGAGAATTCCATGTATGAAAACAAGAATATTATAGAGATAATAACCATCTAGTTATTATTAAGAGTGATTGAAAACATGATCAGAAGAATTTTAACTTCTAGAAAACATTAAACATGTAATGGGTTAAGTGGCTTTGATTCCCTAATAAGAAAAGTATATGAACAAAGTTTTTTTAGGTTAATTTTTATAAAATTGAGGAATTTAATTATGAATTTTTTTAGAAAAATAAAGAAATATACTTACTTTTCAAGTAGAGTTTAATCCATTAATAAATTTCTACCAAAAACACATATTTTTTCCAAAAAATTAGTATTCAAGATGACTTGGTCATATCTGAAGTGCTAGAATCAAATTATAGAGAATCACATAATCCACAAATGATGAACTATATATTTCTCATGTCATTTGTCATTAAACAATCCCAAAATAGTTAGTAATAGATTAGATAATTCTCCAAAAGGATAATCCTTTATAAAATGAATACTACACTTAATCTCAAAAATTCGACAAACAATTACCAAAGATCAACAAAGACCATTCAATAAAAAATTTTCCATAAAATTCTTGAAAATAATCCACACAAGGATTGAAACCCAAACACAAAATAATTTTATCACATAGTCTTCCATGATAAATCATAACATTAATCTTTAAATAACATCAACTACTCTTAAAGTATCATAATTGAAAGTAATTATCCTAATCAAATATTCTCAAATATAGGTTAATAATTTCCCTAAATAAATTAAATCTCAATAAGTCCACAATATAAACGTATATTTTCTAAAAATAATATTTAACCATTACTCCTCAAATGAAAATAAATATTAATCTATTTTCCTTAGGCATATAGAGTTCCCAAAATAGAAAACTTCTTACAAAATAAAATTTATCAGTTAATCACAAAATGATTTTCCTAAACTAAAGATATGCATTTTATAAAACATATTTTCCGAAATCAACTTATTATTGAACCATAAAAACATTTAACTAAAAATAATATGTCATACTAACTAGGTAATTCATTTAGGTTAGTGGTGGGTGATAAATTCCAATCACACATTGTTTATGTGTTCGATTCCCACAGCTTTTTCCGACATGATGAGTTGTAATATAGTCAGTGTGTTGTACTTTTTCAAAAACAGTATCATTCTTATAAATTTCTAAAAAAATATAATAATTTCCTCAAAAATATAAATAATTCATTTTATCCTCAAAGATTATGTAATACCTTTCATTTTTCATCCGATAATTTAATAAACGTTTATCACCAGAAATAAATATCAAATTAACACCTAAGGTTATCCATTATGTCCACAGAAGAAAAAATATTTCTTTCTTGAGAAAAATTTTCATATATCAAAAATCATGGTTACACATTTTAGAAAAAGTCTTCCAATGCAATCCCATCATCAAAAGAGTCTTAATACTTTTAAGCATTTCATCATCGTAAAATCTAATATAACTCTTGAATCCCTTATATATAGTCTTCTTACTCGTTCAATTTTCTTAATGATACATTATCCATTCTTTCCATATTATTCCATAAAACATATTGTCTAAAATAAAAATCATTAATCATATACTAATATTCAATAATATCAAAACATCCACTAGGAAGTAATCCTTTACATTAATTGGTCTTTATAGGTTTCCTCATCATCAATTGGAATGGAATTAGGTATTGGGAAGAATATATTTGTATGGTCCTTCTGATCCCATTCCCTATCCTTCTTTAGAGGACATATATTTGTGTAATGACTATGAACACCACATTTAAAACATAAAATTGATCCCCCGTAAAGAACTTCATTCCTTTCCTATAGTCAACTTAAAACTTTCTTTTTCCATGGTAGGTTCTTGATTTATGACCATTATTACCACATCTATAACATCTTCTCGTCCCATTAAATCATTTTACAAGGTGTTTCTTTCTACATCTGTGACACGTTGGTTTTTTAATATACATACCTTTATGGATATTACCTAAACATATATAGGGATTTGTGTCTCATCTATATAATGCCTTCTAAAAATACCCAAGGTTAAAGGGGTCAATCATGACTCAAGATAAACGGTTTATAATAACCACAGGATTTCTCATTGCAGCTCATATTTCATTAAATGTTTACTTCATGATGTTTTCCCAGTTTCCATCACATCCATTGTCAGTTTGGTTCCTTCTAGATCGAGCCATTTACTAAAACCAAATAGGTCAGTCGGAGTATATCAGTAGAATCATTATATATTATCTTATTAGGAGTGAAAACACTAAGATATACTTATTCATGTTATCATAACTTCATTAATTTTATCTAAAATAATTACGAATCTTTCCAATATGATAACAACTATGGTTATAGAAAAACATTTTAATTGTTCTCAAATAACACCCAATCATCTAATGTTATCAAAAATGAACTCTGAAACAAACTATAAGGCCCCATCCTACGACATTACATAATATTGAGTGAAGTCAAGAATTCAAATTTTGGATCTTTTTAGGTTTAGAGATTTAGAGAATTAGGTCATGACATTTACATTATATCTCAAATATTACTAGTATACACTTTTACTCACTATCCATATTTCTCAAAATACCAAATATCTTTAAAAAATCAACATGTCTAGTTCCATGTTTTAGACTGCATGATCGTTCCTTGATCTCATTATTGACCCAATTCAATATTATGTCCTGTGATAAACATTCCAAAACATGGGATGATATTAAAAAGCTTATTAAGGGATACATAAAGAAGAAAAAGTGTCAGTTTATCAAAACAATATATAATCCATGAATACATTATCATAAAGTAGTACATTACACCATAAAGAAGTTGAAAAGACACTTCACTGAATATAATCTCATTTAATACCATTTTGTAACCAAAACATTAACATCATGCCCATTGAAAACAGCGTGTAGCATATAAAGGTAACTTGGAACATAAATATAATGGAATAACCATAAAGTTGATTTCCACATATATCACTAAATAGAATAGCTATATAGACGACATCCATACCCAATGAATTGGAGGTTAAAATGTAACCACCCATCCATTGTTTATCATAGAACCAACTTCTATTTGGATTATAATTTAAGCAGCCATCATTTGTTAATCACGTAGCCACCATTCAAATTTCCATGATCAATTATATAATCATAAAACATAAAATATTGAAAATATCAACATTTCATAAATAGAATTTCATTTGAAATAACAATAAATAATTTCAAGTTATTTAAATAATCAATCCAACTCACAAAATTATATTCAATATAAAAATTCCCAAAAGGGGGATACTATATTTATTTTCCATTTAAAAACATTAAGTCTTATTGAGGAATCCAAATAACGATTATGGTGGCATAGAGGTCACTGTCGCTGCAAATGTTAAAAACATCCATTTTTTCATTTAGTGAAATGCTTAATAGATAAAAGATTACCTTTGAGTGAAAGTAAAATTCAATGGGGCTTATTATACATTGCTTAAAAGAAGGAGGTGTATATTATCAAAATATGCCTCAATGAATGGAGATTGTGATCAAGTCTCTTACCTCATGTCTGACATGACTCGTTCGTTCTTTAATTTAAAAATAAATACATAAGTCAATTTATAATTTCTTTAGAACCATTATCAAGTTTATTATACCTTTTATATCACTTCTAACCATGTTATAAATCTTACATAATTATTTAATTTAATATCAGTTGTTTTGTCGATATTGGGTTCTTGAGTCAAAAATGAATGGGTTATAATTACAATTTGTCCTTTTTGTCAATAGTATATTATCTCCAGAATATTATTAATATATATATATATATCATATATATCCAGTATATATAATTTTATAATATTCCATTACATTTTGAGATAAGAAATGAAATTCACTATTCAATGAGATGGTAAGTCGTGCGTATGCATGAATGCAACATTCATTTCTATTTCATATTTAATGGAACGAAAACATAATGATACATAAGTATATTATAAATATAGTATAATAACATATTTTATATATGTTACATAAGTTCATTAACTCCATCCTTTATATGTTCCACATGTGGAACGAACGAGTCATATCACTTTGAGGGGTCGATAGTTTGTGCTTCCTGAAATGAAATAATCGTGTTTACAAGTCATGAAAATTATGAAGTTTTGTTTTAAATAAAAACTACAAATTCATAAAGACAATATAAAAATAATATATATCATATAAATATTTTTCAATAATAATGTCCCCCATGATAGGTGGTATGACATAAATTAAAAATCATCGTTTTGTGAGGCAGTAGTTCTTTGTCCACAAAAACTGTATGTTCTAAATCCATTAGATGGATGTGTGTGTATGTTAATTCGAATAATTATCTTAAAAACAACCAATTATGTTGTGGATATTTTTTAATGTAAAAAAATAATAATAAGAGCATAGATAGTGGAGAAAGAAAATAATGGAATGGAACATGAGAGAAGACATTACCTCAAATCGGGAAACCTTTTTTGATTTCGGCCAAAAGGCTTTCATGAATTGCCTTCTGCATATGGTATAGATTCTAGGAGGAAGGGAAGAATGTTTTGACATTATTTTAGCCGATTTTGGATGAGCCAATGGGATTAAGGGGAGTAATTAAGTGTGAGATGCGATGCCCTTTTATAAGTGGGAGGATGGGAACATTATAAATGTCTTGAAGGATTATTTTGATATAAACTGATTTTCAATTTAAAAACGTCCCAAAACCATTTAAATCAAATATAATTTAAAAATTGTTCAATATCCTCTCAACGAACAGTTTTTAGACAAGTTTAGTTTCAAATTTAAGATTAAAATTCATCTTTTACTTTTAGTTAACTTATTTGACTCTTACCATGACTTCTTGTATATTCATACTATATGGTTAATATAGTTACAATAAATTACCAAGAGACCTAAAATGGATCATTAATGAAATTGTTAACATCATATATGTTATTTTGCAGAATATTATATTTTAGGACTATTATATCATTTAATAAAATAGTATTTGTTTTAATAACATATTTATGCCAATTTATATACTATTAATATCATGACTTTTAACAAATCTATAAAAACATGATTAATTCCAAAAAAAATGCATTAATAAAAATATAACTAGTCATAATAATCCATAAAATTAGTTTATGGCATAAAAAGTTTCAAAACAAATTTATTTTAATAATTATAATATCATTTATTTAAATATTTCATTAATAATGTAATCACTATATCACCATTGTCTCAAAAATAAATTTATTTATTTTTGTATAAAAATTATAAATACAATACCATGATATAAGATATTTTTTTAATTTTTAATGAATATTTATAGTAGAATAAATCACTCGTATAACCCCATATCAATTTATTTTAATAAATGATACATGTTTAGGTTATATCTTTCTTTATCTTTTAATTAAATGTAATTTAATGTCATTTTCACAACTATATTGGCTTTGTGGGGTCCTAAAATTGACACAACGATTACCGTGGTCAGAAATATCTCAGATAATATGGTTTGGACATGTGGTAGGGTAATTTTATATTATTATAATATTAATTGTTTACCCTTATTTACCAGATTTACCCTTTATCCATGTTAAATAAAATAATTACTGATGTTACTATTCCAAATGTCTAAAAATATAATATATCTATTTAAACAATTTAGACCCCATGATACCAAATATGGAATCCATTTTTCTAAATTTGAAACATATAATTGGTAGAAATTAATTTAAAATTAATTACCTCTTTTCAAAACCAAAAAACTGGTTTTTTAGAAATAATAACTATTAAAAGATTGACATGTAATTATGTATAATTAAAAATTGAAATTATTTTAAATGATCTAAATTAAAAAAATGATAAAAAATAATCTAATTAAACTTTAAACACAATTAAAAAGATAATATAACCACGTTATTAAATCAAATGAAATGATAGTTTTAACTTAAAATGTTGTATTTTTTACTATTCATTAAAAAAATGAACTTTATCAGAAAAAATCCAAAAATTTACCCAAAGTAAATTTATATGTCCTAATTAAAATGAAGAATTTTATTTTTTTCAAATATAACATATAAAAGTGACACAAGCTATACCTATAAAGTGTTCTCCATTAAAAGACGATAGAACATAATTTTTAGAATAAATAATTCTTTTATCCAAAAAGTAGATTTTTTTACGTATATCGTATCTAGAAGACATATAATATGAATTTAAAAAATTACAATGAATATATAACATATATTTTTTCTTAAATAAAAATACATAAAGAGTGTTATTATTTAAAAACACACTTATTCTCTATTAAATAGGTTTTTTATTAAAATGTGTCCTTTATATAAAATTGCTTTTTATTTCCAATTTTAAAAACTTGGTAACCAATGATTCATTATTTAATCATATGTAAACAATATTTCAAAATTTAGTTGAATATATTCATTCCTTAAATTATAATGTCTAGGTGTTAAATACCATTTAAAATAATAATATTATTATGGTATTACATATCAGTATAACTCAATGTGGTGCGCAACGTAAGATTTCAAGGAATCCCCTTTGTTTTGTGTCAAGTGCACTATCGAAAAAAGAATCCACTTTAACATAAAATTAAAATCTTATTCATAAGATATAATAATAATAAACAATTATTATTCAGTAAATACTTGGGGAGTTACATCTTTCCCCCCTTTTGGAAATTTCATCCATTCAATTTTAAAAGTGTGTTTAGAAACATAATTAAAAAACCCACATTGGAAAAAAGGTAAAAAAATCACTTGAAAATAAAGAAAGAATATTAAAAAAGTCACTCAATATAACTCATACATGGATTCAATATAAAAAACATGGATATATAAACTAACCATCATGTTCGGATAGAGAGTGATATAAAACATGATCAAGAGTATGTTATCTACCAGAGAACCATAATCATGTGATGGGTTAAGCAGCCTTTGATTCTCCAATAGGTAATGTAAATGGAAAACATTTTTTTTATGTTCTTTTTTGTAATTTTGAGGAATTTATTTATAATATTGACAAATAACATAAGGAAATATACTTACTTTTCTAGTAGAGTTTCATCCTTTAATAAATTTCTATCCCAAACTTATCTTTTCACCAAACTATGATTATTCAAGATTACTTGGTCACATATGAAGTGCTAGGATAAACTTCCAGAAAATCACATTATCGTAAAAATATGAACTATATAATTCAACTTTCCTTAGACATTAACCAAAACCCAAATAGTTTGTAAGAGTACATATAATCCCAAAAAATGAAAATCCATTATAAAAAGAAATACTACTCTTAATCTCAAAAATTCATCAAAAAATACACAAAGTTCATCAAATACAATTCAATAATCAAATGTCCTTAAAATTATTTAAAATAATCCATACTAAGATTTAAACCCAAAACACAGATGAATTTGATCACATAGTCTTCTATGATAAATCTTAACATTATCTTTAAATAACATAGACTATTCTTAATGTTTCATACTTAAAAGTAATTGTCCTAATCACATATTCTCAAAGACATGTTAATCATTTCCCTAAATAACTGAAATTGCAATATGTCTAAAATAAAAACATATATTCTTCCAATATAAAATTTAACCATTACTCCTCAAATTAAATCACATAGTTTTCTATTTTGCTTAGGCATATTGTGTTCCCAAAAGAGCGAACGTCTTCCAAAATAACATTTATCACATAATACCAAAATCAATTTCCTACATTAAAGATGTCCATTTGATAAAAAATAAGTTCCAAACTCAACTTATTATTGATATATAAAAACATTTAACTAAAAATAATAATTCATACTAACTATTGGTTTCATGTAGGTTAGTAGTATGCCACCATTGTCAGTCACACATTGATTGTGGGTTTGATTCCTGCTGCTTTGTCCGATGTGATGGGTTGTCACAAGGTATGAGTGTTATTCTTTTTCTAAAACTAAATAATTATTATAAAATTTTCAAAAATAAAAGAATAACCTCCAAAATATAAATAACCTATTTTATCCTTAATGGTTATCTAATAACTTTAATTTTTCATCCCAAAATGTAATAACCATTTATCAACTAAAGAAATATCAAATGAACCTCTAAGGTTATCCATTATGTCCACACAATAAAAGATAATTCATTATTGAATAATATTTTATCATATAAAACTTCAGGGTTGCACATACTAGATAAAGTCCTCCAATGTAACCCATTCATCAAAATATCCTTAATAGTTTTAAGAATTTCATCATCCTGATATCTACCATACCTCTTCAATCATGTATATGAAGACTTCTTACTCATTAATCATTCATCATGATCCATTAACCATTATTTTCCAACTTATTGTGTAATACATCATTCCTACAATAAAAATAATGAATTATATCCTAAGATTCAATAATTTCAAAACATTAGCTAAGAAATCCTCCAAGCCTTTCATTGGTCTTTGTTAGCTTCCCCATCCACAATTTGAATGGTATTAGGTATTGCTAAAAAAATATTTGTATAGTCCTTCTGATCACATTCCTGAACCTTCTCCGTTGGAAATATATTTGTGTAGTGACCATTCCCACCACATTAAAAACATTCAATTGATTCATCAGGAAGAACATATTTCCCTTTCATAGAGTCAACTGGACTGTTCATTTTTTTCTATGGCATGTTCATCCTTTATGACCCTCATTACCACATATATTACTTCTTCCATTCCCATTGAATTATTTTACATGGAGTTTCTTTCCACATCCTTGACTCATACATCTTTTAATATGCTTTCCTTTATGATTATTACCTGAACATCCATAGGGATTCATTTCTCACATATATGATGTCGTAGAAGTTTTACCATGATTTATATGGTCAATCATGCCTCCAGAAATTTGGTTAAGAATAACCACACGAGTTCTCATTGTAGCTCCCATTTAATTTGGTTTCTCATTAAAAAATTCATCACAGTTTCCTTCACATTCATTGTTACTTTAGTCCCTACTATATCAACATATTTACAAAACCCAAAAAGTTCAGTGTGAGTATGTCAATAAAATCATCATATACTATCATATGAGGAGGGTTAACCCTAAAATATACTTATTTATGCTATCTTAAACTCATTAAACTAATATAATGTAATTATGACTTGTTCTAATATACTCTACAATATGGTTATAAAAAACATTTCAATTATTCTTAAATAACATCAAATCCTCTAATGATATCTAAAACAACCACTGATTCCAACTATAAGGCCCAACATTAGACATTACATAATCTTGAGTTAAGTCAAGAATTCAAATTGAGGATATTTTTTGGTTTATATTTTTATATAATTAGTCCATAACTATTACATTAGATCTCAAATATTTCAAGTAGACACTTCTACTCACTATCCATTTCTTCATAAAACAAAAAATATTAAAAGAATAAACTTGTGTAGTTCCATTTTTTAGATAATATGACTTTTCCATGATCTCATCCTTGAACAAATTTATCTTTATGTCCTATGAAAAAACTTTCAAAACATGGGATGAGCATAAAAAGAAAAGTAAGGGATACATTAAGAATGAAAACTCTTATTCTTTCAAAACAACATGTAAACAATAAATACTTTATCATAAATTAATAATTTTAACCATATAGAATTAGCAAAAACAATTCACTGAATATAAGATCATTTCATACCCTTTTTATAACCAAAATTTTACCATAAATACCATTGAAAACAACATATAGAATATAAAGTTAATATGGGATGTCAACATACTTAAATATAATGACTATATGATCGACCTCCATATATATCACTAAATAGAAAATAGCCATATGGACGACTTCCATACCTAATACATTGGAGGTTATAATGTAACCACCAATCCTTGGTCTATCATGGATCCACCAGTCATTTCATTTGTCCATTAACCACCCGGAATTGGTTTATCACATAACCAGCTGTTAAATATCAAAGTACCATTATATAATTAAAAACATAAAATATTGAAAATTTCAAAATTTCACTAATAACATTTCTTTTTAAATCTCAAGAAATCATTTAAATACATTGAAATAATAAATCTATTTCAAAAAACTTTTATAGTATGAAAACACACAAAAATGAAATAAGGTATTTCTTTTCATTTTTAAAATATTAAGGCTTATAGAGGAAGCCAAATAATGATTACTTTGTCAGAGAGGTCATTATTGCTAAAAACGTTAAAAACATGCCTATTTTAATTTTGTAAAATGATTTGTTGATAAAATATTCCCTTTGAATGAAAGAAAAAATCAAAGGGGGCTATTATACACTATGTAAAATAAAGCGGTGTTAAATATCAACATATTCCCCAATGAATGGAGTTTGAGATGAAGTCCCTTACCTCATGTATGACATGACCAATTTGTTCTTTAATTTATAGAATAATAAATATAAGTTAATATATACTTTAATCAGAACCTTTTTTGAAGTTCATTATTCCTTTTATGTCACATATTACCATATTATAAAAATTTCATATTTAATTATGTTAATATTGGTCATTTTGCCAATATTGGGGACATGATTAAAAAATGATCTTGTTTTATTTACAATTTTTATTTTTGGTAAAAATACAATTATCACTAGAATATTATTCATATATATATTTCATATATATCCAATATATATTTATAATATTCTATAACATATAGGGATATTAAATGAAATGCGCTGTTCATGGAGAAAGTAAGCCGTACATATGCATGAACGCTAATTTTATTTCAATTTCATATTAAATTGATTAAATACTTAATGATACATAGGTATATTATAATTCTTTTATAATATCATATTTTATATATGGTATATAAGTTCATTAATTTCATCCATTATACATTCCATTTATGGCATGAATGAGTCATATCCCTTTGAGGGGGCGATAGTCTGCGCTTCCTCGAATGAAATTATCATGTTTATGCATCATTAAAAGCCTAAATGTATGTTATAAGTAAAAATTAAATAATCATAAAGACAATATATATATATAATATATCATATAAATACATTTACATCATAATAGACACCATGAGAGGTGGTAGGTGATAATTGAATAATCATCATTTCGTGAGGCAATAGTTCGTCATCCACAAAAATGGTGTGTTATTAATTGACTTGATGGAGGTGTGTGCAAGTGTAGTTGTAATACTTCTCAAAACCGTAACCTATTATGTTTAGGATACTGGTGTCATTATGAAAATAATTAATAAGAGGAGAATAGGGAGTGGAGAGGGAAAATAATGGAATGGATCTTGAGAGAAGACATTACCTCAAATCAACTAACATCTTTTGATTTGAGCCAAAGGGATTTCATGAATTACCTTATTCCCAGGGGAAGGATTCTAGGAGGAATGTAACAATGTTGGGAGATTATTGGAGTAGTGGATGGACGTACCAAAGGGATTATGAGGTCTGAGTAAGGATTAGAGGTGATTCCATTTTATAAGAGGGAGGAGGGGCACTTGAGGAATGTCTTGAAAGATTATTTTATTATAATCTGAATTTCGATTTCAAAATGTTTGAAACTAATTTAATTGGAATATAAGTGAGTATTGTTTGAAATAATTTCAACCAATATTTTTTAAAAAAAATTGGATTCAAATTTAACAATTGGATTTAGCTTTAAAACATTGTTATCTTTTTCGACCCTAACCATGTCTTCTAGTATATTCATACTATATGGTTAATATAGTTACTAAAAAGGGTCAAGAGACCCAAAATCGATTGTTATTAACATTTTAACATCATATATGTCATTTTTTGGAATCATATATTTTAGTACTATTATATCATTTAATAAAATAGTATGTGTTTTTAAAAACTCATTTACGCTAATTTATATACTATTCATATCATGACTTTTAAAAAATACATAACTACTTAATTAATTAGAAAAACATATTTAATTAAAATATAACATGTAATAATCATCTATAAAAATGTTCATGGCCTAAAAAGATTCAAAATAAATTTATTTTGATAATTATAAACTTCATTATTTAAATCCTTCATTAATAATGTAATCACTGCATCACCGTTGTGTCATAAATAAATTTATTTATTTTATTTATAAAAATTATAACTAAATTACCATGATGTAGGAAATAATTTTATATTTATAATGACTATTTGTAGTTGAATAGATCAATTTAATAACCCCAAATAAAAAAATACTAAAAGATACATGTTTATGTTATATTTTCCTTGACATTAAATTAAAAGTAATTAAACGTCATTTTTACACACAAGTGGCTCTATAGAGTCCTAAAATCAACCCAAGGATGGCTAGGGTTAGAAATGAATCACTCAATTGAGTTCGGAAATATATTGGTGTAATTTTACATTATAAAAATATTATTTTTACCCTTATTTTATAGATTTACCCATTAACCATGGTTAATAAAATAATTTCTGAAATAATTATTCATAATGTCTAATAATACAAGGTAACTATTTACACAATTAGGACCTCCTAATTCAAAATATGGAATAAATTTTCAAAATTAAAAACACATAAGTGGAAAAAACTAATTTAAAATTAATTCCCATTGTCAGAACCAAAAAGCGGGTTTTTAAGAAGTAATAATTATCAAAATATTGACATGTGTTTATGTCTAATTAAGAAGTTAAATTTATAAAGAAGGCAAAAATTAGATTAAATGATAAAAAAATAATCTAATTACACATTAAATAAAATTAAAAGGATAATCTTTTTATATAAATAAATCAGATGAAAATACATTTTTGACTTAACATGTAGCATTTTTTCAGTATTCATTAAAAATTATCTTTATCCGAAAAATACCAAACATTTACCCAATGTAAAATTTTATTTCCCAATATTAAATAAAAAGTTTATGTTTTAAAATGGAACATATAAAAGTTAAAAAAACTATATTTATTAAGGGTTCCCCGTCAAAAGGCTATAAAACTGAATTTTTAGAAAAATACATATTTTATCTGAAAAAACAAATTTGTTACATATATCATATCTTGAAAACATATAAGACGAATTTAAAAAATTACAAAGAATATATAACATATATTTTTTCATTAAATAAAATTCCATAAACAGTGTTATGATTTTATAAACATAGTTATTCTCTTTCAAATAGGTTTTCATAAAAATGCATCTTTTATATCCAATTGGTTTCTATTTCCATTTTAAAAAAAATTGTTAACCAATGATTTAGTATTAAAACATATAAAAAATATATTTCAAAATTCAGTGGAATCTATTCATTCCTTTAATTACAATGGCTATGTGTTAAATACCATTTAAAATAATAATATTATTATTGAGTTATATTTCAGTATAACTCCAAGTGGTGTGGAAAATATGGTTTCGTAGAAACCCCTTGTTTCTTGTCGAGGACACTATCAAAAAAAGAATCCCCATTAACGTAAAATTAATATCTTATTGATATGTATTAATAAAAATTATAAATTACTATTCTATAAATACCTAGGTAGTTACATCCTTCCACCCTTTTGGAAATTGCATCCTTGCAATTTTAAAATTTCACTCGGAAACATCATTGAATTTTCACATCGGAAAACGAGTCAAACAATATCATCCAATATAGTTAATACATGTGTTAGAGTAATTTAAAATTATTATAATATTAATTGTTTACAAATAGTTATCAGATTTATCCATTAACCATGGTAAATAAAATAATTATGGAGTTACTATTCATAATGATTAAAAATAAATGGAACCTATTTACACAATTTGGACCTCGAGATTCAAAATATGGAATCCATTTTTTCAAATTAAAAACATATTAGTGGAAGAAATTAATTTGAAATTAATTACCTGTTGTCAAAACCCAAAACTGGTTTTTGAAAAATAATAACTTTCAAAAGATTGACGTGTGTGTATGTCCAATTAAAAAATGAACTAAATTGGATTAAATGATAAAAACATAATCTAATTACACCTTGAAAATAATTAAAAAGATAGTCTAATCACATAAAAATCATATGAACAGATAGTTTTGACTTCAAATGATGTGTTTTTCACTATTCATTAAAAAATGAACTTTATCAGAAAAATACCCAAAATTTACCCAAAGTAAATTTTGATGTTTGGATTCTAAATTATAATTTCAAATTTTCAAATGGAACATATAAAAGTGACATAAACAATATTTATAAAGGGTTATTCATCAAAATATGGTAAAATGTAATTTTTAGAAAAATACTTCTTTTATCCAAAAAATTGAATTTTTTACATATATCATATCTATAAAATATATAATATAAATATAAAGAGTTAAATTGGATATATAAAATATATTTTTTCATAAATAAAAAACCATAAAGTGTTTTATTATTTTATAAAAACAAATATTCTCTGTTAAATATGTTTTTATAAAAATGAATAATTTATATCCAATTCGTTTTTATTTACATTTTAAAAAAATGGAAAACAATGAATCATTATTTAAACATATCTAAACAATACTTCAAAATTTAGTTGATACTATGCATTCCTACAATTCCAATGTCTTTTCATTAACAACCATTTAATATCATAATATTCTTAATGTATTATATTTTGGTATAACTCAATGTTGTGTGCAACGTAAGATTTCGGAGAAACCCCTTATTGTGTGTCGAGTACACTATCGAAAAAGAGTATCCTTTAACGTAAAATTAATACTTTATTCATATGTATTAATATAAATAAAAAATTATTATTCTATAAATATTTATGTCTTTATATGTATAAGTGGTTACAATTTATAAGTGATGTGAGTGGTATACCTGTAATTTTAGAAAAGAAAAAGGTGTACCCACATTTTTATGATATGTAAATTATAAAAAATAGACCATTATCTATAATAAAAGGTATTATGTTTAAATAAGTTCTGTTATTAGGGTATTCACTTATTTGTGTTCAATATTTCCCATATTATTTATTTTAACCCCCGGTAAACCCATTTTTACCTTAACTATGGAAAATAATTTTTACTATTTTTACTATAAATAATGTTAAAAAAATGGTTTACCATATTAGATTATAAAAAATATTCCGAATTCAAATATTTATTTAATTTTTACAAATTATATTTAAATAATTGGAAACTTTTAATTTAAAATTAAACCTACATGAGTGACGATAAAGCAGTTTTCCAAAGAGAAAAGGTTAAAAAGATTAAAAGGATTTTATATAAAAATAAAATATGAAAATTATTACAGTGACTATAATTATATTAATTGATATATAATTTAACTTACATTACTTCAAATTAAATTATAAAAAACGATCATTGAAAATTCTTTAAATGAAATGTCAATTTTCAAAAAAAATCATAATTTTTTACTATTCCACAAAAAAAAAATTAATCTTTTAAGAAAAATACCAAAAACAAAACCTAATATAATTATTATATTATTATTTAAAAAATAAATTTTATTTTTTAAAATTAATTTTCTATAATTATCTTTGATTTATTTTTAAGTCTGGAAAAGGCGAAAAAAATGGTGTTTTGATAAATACAGCTTTCTAGCATACAATTGGATTTTTTATTATATCTTTTATAAAAAACACATAGTAATAATGTTAAATAAATTTATTCAATATATAATATTAATATTTCATTAAAATTATTCACCTAAAGTGCTTTATTAAATTTATTTATGTAAAACAAGATTCTCTTCATAAAAAGATTTTATAAAAAATGATTTCGTTTATTTTCAAATATATATTATTTTCATTTATAATTAATCAGTCACTAAATAGTTAATTATATATATCTATTTAAGCCATATTTATTTATTTATTATTTATACATTCCTATTCATACCCTTCATTCAAACAGGTAGCTGATAAATATCATATTAAATAATGCTATTCAAATAGTCAGCCATGTTTCTTTTATGTTCAACATTTTGTGTAAGAAAAGATACACCCATTGATTCATGTATGACAAAAAAACATATTGTTTCATGTAATTTTATATAGATACAACGTTTCAATTAATTATGAATATTGAAAATATTAAATTTATGGGAAAAATATATTTCTCAAGATCTATATGTCACGACCCATCAAATGTTAGGGCTAGGGAAACAATTACCCCAATCCTGCCTCCATAGGTCGAGTGTGGAGAAAAAAATTGAAGGAATAACTATTTTAGGGAGTACATTTCATAATAACTTGTACACACACACATAGCCAACTCACTGAGAAATTTTAGAGGGGAATGAAAGGTTTCAACTCTATTATTAAGTAAAACAGGCATGCATTAACATCTAGAAAAAAAGAAATTATGTTAGTGTAAAATGAAAAGTAAAGGGGTAAAATAAATGCCCAACCAAAAATATTTCCCAACATGACAAAAATAGAAAATATAAAATATATGGGACAAATTTCTCATTTATCCCATGTGATTAAAACCATATACATTTCATTTAAATAGTAAATTTAGTTTTCTAGGAACTCGTGGTCAAACAATATATCATCTAAAAAGACACGACACATATTGGAAAAGCCCATGTTGGGGTGATTATATAAATACCACATAGAATTCCCTGAAATGACAATGGGGGAGAAATGAGTGATGCAACTGAAGAGGAAAATAGTACACATAACAAGGTATTAGGAACGAGTATAAGTCAACCCAACAGGAGAGTGAATTCAAGATCTTCCAAGAACAATGTGCTAAAAAGGGATAATAAAAACTACCCAAATATCCTAAACTACCAATATCAGTATAGTATACTAAAACAACCATGAGAAACTAAATAAGGAAATCATGTGGGATACACAATTCATCTTTGCCTCTCCTTGATGGAGAGTATCCCATTCTAAGGTGTTAATATAAAAGAATGAATATATATATATATACACACATATATATATGATCAGTAAAATAATCCCAAACAATAGAGTAAGGGATTATCAATCTCATAGCTCTGCCAAATAAGAAGAGTATCCATAAATTACAAATACCTATCAACAAAACCTATTAACCCATTCATCATCCTTAGACACACAAGTATATGGAACTTAGTCTTCACACCATGATATTGTCTTATAGGGGTATTACTAACTCACCTTCATGGTATTAGGTTTCATCACAATAATTCATCATGGTGGGGAAAGTACTCATCTTCCTCATGAATCCAAGTCAACATCAAACCACATGTCATGACTATATAGTACAGTCGATGGGACCAAATCACTTTGTAAGCATCACATGCCCGGGTATGATTGGAGGGTCCTACTTTTCTATTCACCAAAGAACTCCACTACCTATCCCCACTGTAGGGTAACTCTCAGGAATCGTTTTCATGGAAATCCACTACCCATCCCTTCTAGAGTGTTGTTCATAGAGGATCCATTGGAGAACATTAATGCTCATCCCTATTGGAGGGTAATGCTTGAAAGAGGTGGCTGGGAACTTCATTAGACATCCTTTCTAGAGGTTAAAACATAGAATAAGGTCATTGGGGGAACTCTAATGCCCAACGCTGGTGGAGGGTAATGCTCAAAAATGGAGGAACTCCACTTCCCAGCCCTACTGAATGATAACTTTAGAATATCATTTGGGGACTCCACGGCACAGCTCCGCTGGAGGGTATCACCAGGAAATGTATTTGGTGATCATGTCTAATCACTACCATCATAGAGCATCAACTAATTAAGAACCATTCCTCGAAAATTTCATATCGTATCACTAAATATTATACTAAGGGAACCTTCTCATTCTACATAAAAACCCCAGGATATGCTACTCATGGGCCAGAATCCTTGTTCAAACAATGTAGATATAGGTGCATAAGAAATATTGAGTGTTGATCAAGGGGAACACAACTTGTGAGGTGACATAAATTTCATGTGGTCTAGCTTGACCACCTACATTTTTCCCTTGATAGTAAAGAGAACCAGGTCCCCATAGAGGCATATGCCATGTTAGTGGACTACATGGCATGTCCATGCTAACTGGGACCCAGGCCATGTCTCTATTGGTCGTGTTCATGTACTCGGACCACATGTTCGTGTACTATGGTACATGATTTGTGGATTCACAAAATATGTCATCTTTTTACTCATGTAGGGTTAGTATACTTTGAATATAGTGTGTGCCTTACCTTCTGATTGGTCACACGATTCACTCACATTGAAAGGATTTACACAGTGTGTTAATGTAAGTACATCTTGTGGCATCCTTATGGTTTTCCCTAACCCGAGAATTGTCACTATAAGGGGAGACATGTTACGTGTGCTTCATTGTAAATGGTTTATAGTCACAATTTTTCAATAAACTTCTGATTTCCATATCTAGTCATCACACTTCAAATCATGACCTTCCACCGAAGATATCACCTAGATTCCTCCAGATTCTCATGGATCTAGCCATGATTTTTTCTTGTCGTCCATCATTCGCTATAAATAACCCTCCATTCATCCTGTGGGTATTGATATTATTTCTACACTACATTTCAACATGGTTCATCATAATAATTATGAATAAACACTGGATGAGGCATCACTTCCTTGCAACGATCCCAAATCTATGCTCGTTTAAATATCCCCTTCATGCTTCATAGATCATCTTTTGATTCGGTGGCCCGATTGAGCTCAGTACCATCCAAAAATTGATCAAACAGGACCCACAAGGATTCCAATAGTGAAGAATGTGAAGCAGTGAGGGAGAAAAGCACAATAAAAAATTTATTTACTATTGGACAATAATTCTTGGACAATCAATCAAGAACAAGATGTTCATATTAAAAATACTGAGAAGGAAAAGTAATATTTTTACATGGGCACATAAAATGTCTTCAAATAGGGGATATTCAATAAAGAAAATGGATATACTCAGGCATTTAATATATGTGCTTGGAAACCAAAATTTGACACTAACCACTATTTTGGATTGATTGCTGGTGTTGAACTTGTTCTCCAATGTAAAAGGGAGAATCAGTTGTGTATATCTTTCCTTGATCTGATCTGATCTAGAGATTCAATATAGTTTTCCAAATGGATTATAGAGGATCCCTCACCGATGGATTCTAGATAATTAACAGCCAACCCCAGCTAAAATTACAATGTTGTGGATATAAAGACATCTCAGTTTAGTTTATATGAATTTAATTAATTAAACTGAAAAAGAGAACTTCCAATGGTTTATGGGTATGAAAATCATATGTCGAGTAAAATTTTGTCAATTATAGGGTAAAAACAATGTTCTATTCACAAAAATGGTATCATATTTCTGATCTGATCAATATATTTAGAATTAGAATGTTTTTATTAATGTATCCATCCCCTTAAATATAAAATATTTTTAGTGTTTTTATAAAATTAGTATTTGGTAAACATGGCCGTTGAATCACATATCATCACAGCTCCATTATCTGAAAAAAATATGTATAAATAATTAAAATTATAGAAATACAATAACTGAGTCTCTAAATAATTACCTCCTTCAATATTTTTTCCCTTATAAGAAAAACCATGAAAACAGCTCACTGTATTGATCCCACCCATGGTTCTCCTCCTCCAAGAAACACACCGGTACATTTTTTTACTTCCACAGCATGCGATCCATATGGATTTTCCTACCTCACATGGTCCCCTCCTAGATATCCTTGATCTCCATTGGGTGTTCTACAATGGTGGATCTATCCTCGATGTCCTTCTCACCCCATTTGATGACCCACAAAAGGTCATTCTCATGTCTTTTTAGTTGTGACATGTGGAAGATTTCAGGCACCCATTCTAGCTATGGCGATAGGGGTGGGTGGTAGGAAACCTCACCAACCTATATCACAATCTAAAATAGCCGAATAAACATCGAGGATAACTTTCATCCTCAGTCAAACCCCCAAAATTCTTATTATGGGATAATCTTTATAATAATTGGTCCCCCTACTCAAACACCAAAGTCTTATGATGGCTATCTATATAGGATTTATCTCTATTCTGGACCATCTTCATCCACACATGGGTGTCCTTAAATTTCTCCATTATTATCTCCACTAACTCTCGGCCCAAAATAAATGACTTGAAAATCTCTTCCCAATATAAGGGCGGCATAAATGTCTTCTCATATAGGGCATAAAAAGGTTCCATTTTGATGGTATAGTGGTATATTTTATTTCACGCAATCAATACCAATATAAAGTGTCCATCCCACCACCGGTAAAAGTCAAACCCACAAGCCCTTAGCATAACCACTATCACCTTTATATTGTTCATATACTACCCATTGGTCTGGGGGTGAATAGTTATACTCATCCAAAATTTTTTCCTTGAAGAATTATATATGTATCTTCACAATTGTGACATCAAATGTGAAAAATAATATGAGACATGGTTCTCTCCATTCACATACTGAGGAGATATTAGAATGACCATTTCTAATGATCTATTATCAACTAGATGGTATTTTGGCACTTCACTACGGGTGGAAGCCCTGTGATGAAGTACATGGATATGTTGAACCACTTCTAATCTGAAATATCAAGATGCAACAATAGATTCGTTGGAACATGATTCTCTCCCTTCACATGCTGACATGACAGGCCCTGAGAGAAGAACCAATTTATGATTTGTCTCTTGTCAGACCAAACAAATTACTATTAAGGTTCTATTTACATCTTCTTCACATCAAGATATACAAATTGGAGAGAAGTCTTCTACTCTCACACCACCTCCCCTCAAAACAAGACCGGAACCTATATTCACCCCTTGAATATGTTTTCATGATTACTTCCTTTCTAAAATCAACATATTCAGTCCCCTATGGATATATTATTACATATTGACTCTTAGTTGATGTATCTCAACTGGGTCTCCATCATTTGATTGAGGATGGAAGGAGTCAATACCATCAACTAAAGAAAAATTATACCATCCAGCTCCACTAGGATCAACTTCAAGAAAGCTATCATCTATGAAGTTTCTTACACTAAGTGAGATTATAAATTACTAAAAATAGAATCTGTTATGACTCTACCATTCCTAGAAGTATATACTATATCAAAGTTATAGTGTTAGAGGAACTATAACTAGTATCGTTGTTTCAATTTCATATATATCTTCATGAAATCAAACCTAAGACTCTTGTGGTCTATGTAAAACATGATCACTCTATCAATTTATATTGTCACCACATCCATATGGAGAATACTACCAGTTCCATCACTAGTTCATGAGTCACACTGCTCTATAAATGGGGTATCAATTGCCTAAACCCATATGTGATGACTACATGACATTTCATAAACACTCAACTGATTCCAAGTCCTATTGAATCACAATACACAATGAACTCAACACCTCCTCTAGTAGTTTGATCATTAGAGAACTCTTCATCCTTTTCCACAACCCCTTAAAGTCCCTTTATAACTGATCGGACTAGGTAAATGGTTTCCCTTATTCTGTCAATGATTTCATAAGGGTTCAAATCATAAATAAGTATACCACAAATGTCACGTATTACCCCACCATGCCAAGGAATCTCCACTCATTTGACACATTCTTGTGTAGCTCCCAAGAAAAAACATCCTCGGTCTTCATTGTATCCTTGAATAAACCTTGTCTAGAAATTAAATTACCTAGAAAGTGAACCTCATGAATCTCGAAATGGATCTTAGATAGATTTCCATATATCTAGTGATCTTATAGGAAATCAAGAACCATCCTAATGTCCTCTTCATGATTCCCCTCTATTGTAGAGTGTAAAAGTATATCGGTGATGAAGAAATCAATAAACTAATCCATGTATATCTAGAAAACATAATTTATAAAATCAATAATGATAGTGGGGGAATTAATCATGCCAAAGGGAATCAATAGATTCTCTTAGTGTCTATACCAGTATCGAAAATCCAACCATAGAATATCAGCCTTGAAAACCTACAACTAGTAGTTTCTAGGCCTTATATCAATCTTTGAGAACCATATTTCACATTACAACTGATCAAATATGTCAAAAATACATAGCAATGAGTATATATTCATTATCATGGTCTAGTTTAGGTGACGATAATCCCTTTAAATCCTTAAACTCCCATTGGCCTTTCTCACAAACAACATTTGAGCAGCCCATGGGGAAGCATAAGGTTGGATGAAACCCTTCTCTTAAAGGTCCTCCTACTACAACTATACCTCCCAGAGCTCAGTAGGTGTCATCTGATATGCCTAAAATGATACTAGGGTTTTTCCATGATGTAATTCTATTAAAAACTTCTTCTCCCTCCTTGATGGTAGTCTCAAAACATGTTGATGGTAGACGTCCATATAATCACATATGAAGTAACCCAGCAACCTGATAAGCCTAATCCACATAGGGATACACTTTCCAATTGAAGGCTGATAGGTTTTATCCTCCTAATTACATCATCCACCTTCCCAACCTTGATATATCTCTCACTGGAAAAGGAGAATCTCTTCCCATGAGTTTTTACACATTCTACGTGATTAGTCTGTGATGAAAGTCGATCTATGCTTAAACCATGGAATTTCAATAAATACCCATGACAATGACTTGGGGTTCAATTGTGATGAAAATAGGTTCACACATGAACCTCTCTCCTCCATGTTATAGGTTGCAATACCATCCGATTAATTATATAGAATAGTTGTTACCTATTGGAACCTTATGTCGAAGCAATTGTGATAACATATCAACTCAGAGATCTAGCTCTTTCAACATGAGTCGAGAGAAAAATGAATTACTGGAACCATTGACTACTAATACTGTGGAAAGAGTATAATTAACATATATCATACCTTGAATCATATCGTGTTCCTCGATTTCATAGACATACAAAGCCTAAAACTATCCCTAACCCTGATTGGTAGTTCCCTATTCTTAACATGGACCACCTAGTGGTGGAGGTGGTTGAAGGGTATCATGATGGTGTTCACCACCCATAGCTCATCTGACTTCCCTTTTAGCTCCACCTCCCTGGGGTCCCCCATGTCCACACCTGAGAGATCCTTGATCATGGTGTTGCATCTTCTGTGGAGATCCATTCACTATATTCCTGGGCTTCTCAGCATTTCTGGTCAGGCAGTCTCGTTCCTTATGATCTCTTTTTTCATCCGAAAAATATGTACCCTCGACAAGACTCTTTGAGGCTATTTTCTTCCTCACCCCATACGGCCACGTGCCTTATCCACATCACTAAAGGGTATCCTACTCTAAGATAATGGTGCATGATTTTTCCTAGCTACTTCAGATGATGCAGCTATGTTGCTCCCACTGTCAACTTCATCAATCTAGAATCTATCCAATAGAAAACCCTCTATCACAAGTTCTTCCTCTAGAATCCTATCAAAGGTGGGGATGTACAAGGGAAGATGGTTGTCTTTAATCTCTCTTCAGATTCTCTATTAAAAATTATTCACTCCCAAATAGTCATCTTGTATAATGTAAAGGGAGTATCATGTATGGTCTGTGAACCAAACTGGGTAATCTATCACATCCTTCCCTCCCTACTGATTCTCCTGAAACTCTTGCATCAGCACTAAGCATAAAAAGTAGGGGTTGTACTTATCATGAAATAACTTCTGTATAACATCCCATGAGATTGCCGACTCATATTGCGTCTTCAAAACAAGGATCCAAAAACTCCTATCATCTCCATGGAAAATGGTGCATTCTAGATCTGTAACCCGATATATCGAGGTCCTGAAGAGTCTTATAACGTCCCATACTTTACATAAATTGTTAGTACTTCATAATTGTACTACACTTATTACAACATATAACAAAACCATGAAAGGACCGTATAGGTATATTGTCTTTAGAAACTAGGAAACATAAACAACTGGTTCATAAAGCGTCTACAATGTCTCCCATTTATTTCATCATTTCTATAGTACCTTTTGTCATATATTACTTAATAACCTTATTCATGACTTGGGGAAAGAAAACATACAAAAGGGTGTGCTCAAATTCTCAGTAAGGGTAAACAAAAGAAATATCAATCACATCATATTCAAAAGAACATAACATTTTGGAAATCTTACCCTGCAAAAGAGATCATAATTTCATAACATGGGATAAATCATGGTAGTGAAATGTAATCACAATAATCATAAAATAAAACATGATACTTTGTGGCATACAAAAATAATCATAGAGAATCATTTCTTATTAGTCAAGACTCATTGCCAAGACTATCTTAGTGGACAAAGTCCATTTCTGAACCGAGTTCACTGCTTGTTTCAGTCCTGTTTCACTGAACCGCTTTAACCTGCCATTCCAGCCATTTCTATCTCATGAGATATAAAATCTTTACCCAATGCATTGGAGGGAGATATAGGTCCCACCCATCTCATAATGATACCATTGCTATGTGTGCGACAAAATCATAAATCATACATCATTGCATAACCCATGTAATAAAAATGGGATTCTTAAACATTGTGACATCATAAAACAATTCATATAAGATAAAAGAATTCATAAAAATAATTCCATCACAACATAATCAAATCAATGTAATAATAGGGATAGAAACAGAACCCTATATTATCTTAGATGTAAAATAATTTTGATAAAACACTTGAACTTCATTCTTGAGAAAAATATCCTTTCTAATTCAAAAAATTTTTTTCCTTTCTTATCATGTCATACAATTTTAAACTAAAAGAAGTTTATTAAAAATAAACATGAAAAATTTTAAAAGATTATTCTTGGAAATAATGGTTTAAAATCCATTCATGCCGTATAAGTTTAAAAAAACATTCTTCTCGTACTTTTGTCAGAAAAGTCAAAAAGTACCTCGTACGAAAAACGACAAAAGATTTTGTTCATATATTTTACTAAAAACTCACCGAAAGGTAAAATTGGATTTAAAAAATTGTAGGTGGATGGAAATAATATTACATATTGACGAAACATGGATGTGGATGATAAAATACACCCTATTAAATTCCAAAGTATAAACAATCTCGGATAAAAATGAGATTGTGATATTTCCCTTACCTTATGTCTGATTTTCTTCATAAGTGTCCGAACCTCCAGTATAATGATTTAAATAATGTCATTCACTTATTCCAGAATCATACTCATTGTTACGATATCATATACGGTCATATTCTTAGCTTATTATTAGTAATATTTCATTGCTACTTGTTATTCGGGTGTTTATTACTTTTTGTTCTTATGCGTGTTTTGTCGAATAAATTCTTATTATTATTTTTAGGTTATAGATACCTCATTTAAAGAATGGTATTAGTGTAATATATATCATATTTATTAACTCAATTAATTTATGTAGTCATTATGCAATGAAAATCATGTAGAACGAGTTGCATCACAACGTGGAGATGATATTCCGTACGTACGCACAAGCGATGATATCGTTCCCATGATCGTGGAATTGTATTGGAGTTTATGTATACTATTTAGGAATAAATATCACTTTACAATAATAATATATATTCATTCATTACACCAATATACCCATCCAAGTAAGGTGGTGGTGGAAAATAGATTACACCACGGTGTGGAGACGGTATTCCGTACGTACGCACGCACGGTGATTTCGTTTTCCGTTTGATGGGTAGATGGTGAAATAGGGTTGTTTCATACTTATAATAACATATCATTATATGAGTGATAATGATGTTATTAATTCATAATGAAACAACTAAAGAAGAATAAGTGGAATAAGAAATAATGTTGAAAGAATCGGTAACGGACATTACCTCTTCTTTGAAGCGCCTCTTTGAGACCTCTTTTTAGGGAACTAAAATTGGTCTTTGAAGAAGACCAGGACCACTAGTATATTTCTAGGGAAGTGTAGAGGATAAATTTTCAGGGGTAGTCCGAGCTTGAAGGCTCAAAGTGGTGTGAGGAAGAGAGGGGGGAGGTGCCCTTTTATAAGGGAGGAGAGGGGCACCTTTCGATAAACTAAAAATATTATTTTATTATAAAGCTATATTCGATTTTAAATAGCTCAAAATTGATTTATTTCGAATCTAAGGTGGGGATGTGTCTAAATAATCTCATCCAATAGATTTTGGACAAGTTTGGTTTACTATTTTAACCTTATCATTTAGATTTAACTTTAAGTTATATAATTTAACTTTTTCAGTGTCTTTTTGTGTTCTTACACTATAAGGTTAATAAACATACTATAAAAAGAAAAAATAACCCCAAGTTGTTTATAATTAATATATATAACCTTATCTAAGTCATTTGTCCGAACCTTATATTTTTAGGAATAAAATAACAATTAATAATATCATATATGTTTTAAAACTATTTTATGTAAATTTTTACACTATTTAGTAATTGATTTTTGTAAAAATCATAACATAATGATTAGTTCAAAAAAAGTTAATTACATCAATAATAACATGTCATATTTACCTAGAAAATTAGTGGAATTTATAAAAAGTCTAAAAATACATTTATTTGGGTATCAATTATGTCAATATTTCATTAATAAGATAATTACTGCATCATCTTTGTGTCATAAATAAATTAAATTATTTAATGTATAAAAATTACAAATAAAATACCATTATGTAGAAAATATTTTAATCATTCTAAGGAATATTTATAGTCTAATTTATCTTATGTATAGCCCTACATGAGAAATTATTTACTTATTAAACTTTGATTTTAACTATTTTAACCCTTCTTTAAATAAATTAATAATAAATGTCCTAATCTAATCCAAGTGGGCCTAAATGGTCATATTTTTTTCCTAAGGTTGTTTTTGGTCGAATTACACTTATCCAATAGAATTAGGATGTGTTTTAGGGTAATAATAATATCATATTTACCCTTAATTACCATATTTGCTTTTAATCGTGGTAAATAAAAGTAAAAAGTTACTATTCGCCAAAAATTATTTTCATCTCATTGAACCATATTTTACTTACTGACATCAACCGTGTCTCTTGGATTTTTGAAATTCCACTCACAGAAGCGGTAAAATTATGTTTTATGTAAATTTGAAAATTCTCATAGGAGGTGGGTAAAAGACGGTGAAAAGTTCAATAAAATTTTTATATATCTAAAATTATTATAAAATTACTTCAATGAATTACATTGTACTTATATAGGTATTATGTATCAATTTCTACCTAAAACAAATTTAAATAAAATAAATAATTATTTAAATAAAAAGTCGGTTTTTAAATAGTAACCCAGTGTTTTCACTATTCATCAAAAATTGAATGTTTCCAGAAAAATACCAAAATTTCACCCTAGGATAATTTTGATATTCCAAATCCAAAAATGAAGTCCATTTTGAAAAATAAAATTTAAAAATTTTCAAAAATTTGTTATTACTATTCATAACGGCAAGTTTTATTAATATTTTAATAGCATATCGTTGTTTAGGGAAACTCGGTATTGCGTACGACGCAAGCTATCGAGGAAGGTCACAATTGCGTGTAAAGAAAGCCAAGATAGTGTTGTTTGTCGTGAAAGATTTCTTTGATGATTTATATAAAATAAAAACAAAATATTTCTTATAAAAGTCTTGGGTGTTACAAGGTTGATGTTATGGACCACCAACTCTAGTAAATCCTCTACAGTCTGAGGATCTAGCTAACTGTAGAACCTCAATAGTCAATGAAACAAGAACTCATGGAGCGCACTACGACTACACACATCTTCAGTCTTCTCTACATGGATAATCTACGACTATTAATGTGGAGGTGATTATACCTGCAAACCTAGAGGAATGGTGTAATGAGATGGACCATGAACTGAGTTCTAATCACTCATAGGATCATCATCATGAACCGGTGCTGGTATCATGGATGGAATTTGTTGTGGAGGCATCCTAATAGTTATCAATGAGCACTGCGATCATATGAGTGTATATATATATATATCAACAATAATGGCGATATGACTCAAGAAATACAGTCAATGACTCGTCATATATGATGCGTGTACCATTTATCCCTACAAAAAATGTCTGGGAATTATGATTGGACAAGAAGGTAGTAATGGACATGGTGAATGACTATGTCAGCCGCATGTACTATCACTAGAATCCATGTTATGAGAGCGTCACTCGAGACACTATGAAATTATTTATCTAAACCCAACCAATCCAATTATAGGGATACATTCAAGATACATTGGAATGAATTAACCTCACTCTAATACCAATCTGTGGTAACCTAACCCATGTTAGGGCTAGAGCCGCAACCACCCCAAGCCTGCCTACATATGCTAGGGGTTTGGAAAAGCACTGAAGGTAGAACTAAATTAGGGAGGCCATTGCCTAATTACTTTCACACACACATTGCACTAAATTAATAAGTTCATTGATAAATAAGAAATGGTGAAAAATTTCTATAATGTATTCCAAGAATACATTAAACTATACAAATTAAACAATTACGGTAGTGAAAACAAACATATAAAGGGGGAAAATACTCACCCAAAATGATATATTTCAAATCCTAAAAAACTGGAAATGAGTAAATAGTTTAGAGGGTCCAGCTCCTGTATCCGAAGATATGACCATTGTATATGGTCCAATCATCCAGTGACTCTGACCTCCACTGATTTCATGGTCAAAATGTTTTTCATATTCAAAATACATGACACATATCATAAAATCACATGAATGGGTGAGTATATACATACCCAGTAGAATATCCTGAAAATTTGAATGGGGATGTAAGAGATACAACTAAATAAAAAACTATTGAGAAAAAAAATTATATTGAGAGAGTAAAGATCAACCCAATAATAGAGTGAAATGAAGCGCATCCAAGCATTGGGGGCTAACTAATATTGGTAGATGAACTACCTGGATAGTCTTCTCTACCTATTGTAGGATGGTAGACACATAAAACCACAAGAATCTAAAAACAGAAACCATGTGGCATATCATTCGTTTCTTTTCCACTCCTGAAAGGATAGGCTCCAAATCCAAGGTTTGATCTAGAAGAAAGAATATAGATATATATATAATCTATCCACGAATATAAAATGGGAGAGTAAATGGATCTACATGTCAAATCTCATCCCAAGAAGAATAGTAGACAATAATTCCAAAACATTATCAATAAACCCATCATCCCACATGTCTTTACAAAAAGAAATTCTATCAAACACAATTAGCACACCTTGATACTATCAACGTTGTGTGGCATAGACTCTATAATATGATTTTAGGTCACATCATAAGAATGCAACTTGGTGGGAGAATCATTACCCTTCATCATGAGTCCAAATCTATGTCATAACATGTATCATCACTATTCTACAAAGTAGAGGGACACAAAATCTCAGTAAGGATACCATGCCTTAGTATGAAAGAAGGGTCCTACTCTACTAGTCACCAAGGAACTCCACTACCTAGCCCCACTAAAGGGTGATGGTCAAGAAATGGCATTGAGGAACTACAATGATTTTCCCTACTGAAGGGAAATCCCTAGAATATTTGATAGGGAACTCTACTAGTTTGTAATTCATGGATGGTCGAGGAACTCCACTGCCTATCCTAAATGGAGGGAAACATAGAAATATCATCAGGAAACTTCACTACAGATCGCTAATAGAGGTTACTACCTAAAAAGGACACTAGTGATGATTCCAAATGATTGTTATCATTAGGAATCACCTAATCATGCTTCATTACCAAATAATTTGAAATAATATCTCAAAATCATCTATTGATGGAACTCCTACGTTATCCATAGAATAATACGCAAGATAGGAAACTCATAGACTAGAATCCATGTCCAAATGAAGGAGATATAAATATTTGAAAACTCATGAAATTAGGTCAAGGGGAACACAACATATGAAAGGAACCACATGGCATGTGGCCCCCTTCCCTGCCTTCATTTGTCACTATCCATTACATGGAACCCGGTCCATATAGAGGTACCCAATATATATGTGGACTACACGGTGTGTCCTAGCAAACCACGACCCAAGCAGTGTCTCTACTAGTTATGTCTGTGTACTCGGACCATCTGTTCATGTACTATGGTACACAATGTGTTGATTCAAATTGGATGCCACCCATGAATTCAAGATTTTTTCTTGTTATTTTCACATGTCATGTCCCTGACCATGTGATATAGCATATGAATCACTCACAAAGAACTAGATTACATGACATTTTAAGGGAAGTACACATCATACAATCCATATGGGTTTCTAAAAACCCTAGTGTCTTCACTGGAAGGGACATGTTGTGTGTTCTTCATTATGCCCTATGGGTAGTCTTGATTTTTTCATAACCTTTGGATTTCTATATCTGGTCACCATGCTTTGAATGAGGCCCCAAGTCCATAGATCCTACCTCGATTACTCCTGAATCTTTGATATCTAGCCGTGATTCCATCTTGTCTGCCACTATTCCCTAGAAATTGAACTATGTTCTTCACCGACATTTCATTCTTCATTTTTCATATCCTCGGGCCTCCATTAATAACAATATTGTTAATTAAACACACTATTTGTCAACTTTTCATCACAATCATCCTAGATCTATGATCGTTTCAACAAAATAATTCATGATTTGTAGATATGACATTGATATGAGGACATGATCAATCATGGTTCCACCTGACAATTATCAAACTGAGAAACATGGGGACTCCATAAGTAAATATTGAGATGAAGTGAGGGAGAAAATAAGAAAACCAAAAGTCAATGGATCATGTCTAGTAATTATTTTCCAATCAAATGAGAATAGATAGTTCATATTAGAAAACAACTTACTAAGATAGGTAATTTCTATACGTGGGAACATTCAAATACAACAAATGGGAGCAGATCTAAGATAAATTGAAGGATCTACTCAATTAACTAATTTAAGGGTGAAAACATCAGATGATGGGTCCTACCAATATTTTGGACCAGTCACTAGTGATGAATGCATTCAACAATATAAAATAGAGATTCTTTTGCATTCACTATGTCTTTATTGGATCTATTCAATAGATTCATCATTGTTTTCCAAAATGATGAGGGGTGGGATCTGTTTTGAAGACTCAATAAAATTATGATGCAAGACTGGCCAAAATTCCACAGCGATGATGTTATGAAATTTTGGATTAGGTTAAATGTACATAATTATATTATTAATTAAGTAATTAATTAATCCAATTAAGTGCACTAACAACGAGTGAGGCTCGAACATACCAAGGGGACATACATTATATCGTGCCTAAGGTAAACAGTAGGTTCTTAACACAAATATAGTCTCATATTATTGATATGTTCAACAGTTTAATAGTTATCCTATTTTCATATAGGTATCATGTGACCACAATATAAAATATATTTAATAATTTTATATAATTAATTTCAGGACACTGGATATTTGAATCATAGGCCATCACACCGTCTAACTCTGTAAATATATATAGAAATATCTCCATGTATTACATGGAAAAATACAAGCCTCAACACTTAAGGTGTTACATTCAACACCCTTAGATAAATTACATACTTGAAATTTGAGCTTGTTCATGGTAAACAAGTGTTTATCATTTGAAAATAACATTGTCGGAACCCGATAATGTAAAAAGGGTTAATCAGTATTCCTATTGAAAAGATATAAACTCATGTATGAAGATCTCCTATAATATCATGTAACATGGTTTCTACATAGGGGAACATTGCGGGGATATGGAAACATAAAAGAGAAAACTAACAAGTAAATACTGATTGAGAGTGATATACAACATGGATAGGATAATTCAAATGACCAAAAATCCATTAATATATGATGTGTTAAATGAATATTCACCAATTAGAAATAAATAAATACATATAACATATTATTTCATGATCATTTCCATAAAGATAAATAATTTCCCAGAGATTATATGCATACCTGATTTGATTCCATTCCACGAGAACAATCAAATCTTTTGTATATTCTTCGATATATTTCAACATTACATCATTATTTTAGAAATAGAGATGGTTTTTTGATGTTTAAATCACTAGTGAATCACATGGTCTATAAATTAATGATAGTTCATTCATTATTTTTCTCGTTATTATCAATGTAAAAATTGTTATCACATGTTATCCAATAAAATCCCAAGTTCATATTAAAACAACCTATAAATGGTTATCCTTATGAAGTATAAAAATTTAAAATTTTACAAAGGTCATTATATTTTTAAATGTAAACATAATATTAATCCTGTAAATTTCATTAAGTATATCTTATTTTTTATATAACATATATGTGAATACCTTGGTCATATAATTTCATAAATCATGGTAAAAACTAGAATTACCAAAAAACCATAATGAAAAAAAACTGCCTTCAATAAATTTACTCTTTCCAAATTCCATAAATAAAATAAAATATTATTGAATATATAAAATAACAAAAATGAACTCCATCAAGGATAACATAAAAAATGGTTTCCTCAAAATATTAATCTGTTCAAAGGTAATGAATACTATCAAAATAACATTAATCATATCAACCATCTATATATCCAAACTAAAAAACTGTTTTCTCACCACCAGGAACATATTAAATGTCATCATCCTTTAATCAAACAATCACATTTACATTTAATAATATTTCAATTCCATTTGTACTATTTAACATATTTTTGAACTCCTTAAATCCAAACTATTATAAAATATTTTATTGACATTTCATGATTCTAATAACCAAGATATGACTACAAAATATAATTCATTAAATAACAATACATAAAAACATTATTCATTCAACATTATTCATACACCATTAACCATGATACGTTGAATTATTTCTAAACAATAATTCCCTTTCATATTATATTTGAAATAATTTCATCATCCACAGTATAATCATTACTTGTCAAACCTTGATAATTCATTTCATGGGCTTCATACATTCTACCATCAATGATATATTTTGGTTAACATAATTATCATCCATTATCTTAACCCCACATTTCATTTTTTCAATTAAATCACATAATCTATTCCATTCATCTCCTTTCATAAAACATCCTCTCCTTCCTTTGAGACTTTCCCTTGATAGTTTTTCCCACATTCTCAACATATGACATATTGAATCTCCATTCCACCATTGTCTCTGCCACTCAAACTCTCAACAAAATCTATCATTCTATTCATTGGTGTGTCTTGTGTTTTGGTTAATGTAAACAATGTTATTAATATATTTAGATAATCAATTAAGAATAATCATAATATTTGTAACACTATTCATTGTCACATTTGGTTACCCATAATCACATTGTATATCACAATCAATATTAATATAGTTTATTTTGGATCCCTCTATTGACTAAAACCATGAATAATATTTTGGGAAACAATATTCATAGTGGGAAACGACATAATCATGAAAAATTTCATATAAATGTCTAAATCAGGACACCTTTTTTTAAATATATGACACATTTTGATTAGCATTGTTCATTCATGGTCATTATTTAAGTCATTCATGATAGTTCCTAAAGATTTTTTAGATTTCAAAATTATATCCCATGGGAATGTCAAACTAAGTGTTTAGTAAGGCCTAATGGTGTTCATTATCTGATTATCGATTCTGGATCAATGTGTCATTCGCTGATTTATTACTCATAAGAACCTATGTTCTAGAGACAAATATAATTTTATAATCTATAAATTGGTGTGATTTCTGTCATATCCACTCACATTAACAGTTACCAAAATTGCAAGACATATTCCTATACTTTGATCAATCCTTATACTTATACATAGTCATACCCTGTGAATACCCTTATAAATTTCTCTAGGAATTTAAATATTGTTTTCACATCCATGTTTCCAATAGATAATTAAACATATACTCTTAGACAAACTATAGTGACCAAGGACAATCTAACATAGATATTAAAATAATTAGATGAATATTGAATATATTACAAAATCACACCATTGTGTGCACTGATAGTTTAGTGTCTTTGGAGAGTATGTACATAATATTCTAATTTTGAGAAATATATTCAGTATGTCCCTTAAATAACATCCCCTTTATTACTCTACACTAACATACCCAAATTAAAACCATTATATATAACATTAGGATAGGAAACACAATAAAGTATGAGCTTAGATCCTCAGTAAGGGTAAGAATGTTGGATTTCAAAAATCAGATAAGCCTCACATGACGATATGGGTATGAGAATGTGAGCTTAAAATTTTAAAGCCTTACCCTCTATATCAAGTATCATAATCATGAGACAAAACTTAAATATTGAAATTCTATATGACATGAATAATAATTATGTCAAAGAACAAGATCTATGATAGCATCAAATTTTCATAAGTTATAGAAATGTGGAATACATAGAAGAACAGAAAATAATTTCCATATTATTAAAGGCCCACTACCAAGGTTATCATAGTGGAATGGGTTCACTCTTAATATTATCTTATTAGTAAAGGTTCACTCCCATGTTCATTATATTGTAATAAGTCTCCTATTGGACTAGGATTACTCCCCATTAAGATATGAACATTTACCTAATACATTAAATAATGATATATTTCCCACCCATAAAATTGTAAAAATCATACGTATGTCAGCTAAAATATCATAAAACAATCATTATATAATAAAACCAGATATGAAATGGTATTTATAAAAATTTCATCATAATATAACCTATGAAAAAGAAACATGTTTCATAATCATTTAATCATTTGATCAGAGAAAAACCCATGTAAAAGTATTTGGGGTTTATAAGAATTTTATCATGGTAATACCCATTAAAGGGATATGGGTTTCATAAACATCATTTCATCATAAACATAAAACATTCATATAAATAATCATAATAGAATCCATAAATTATATCCTAGGTAAAGAATAAGAAACAAAAAATCATTCCATCTTACATGTAAAATGGTTTTAAAAGGTCACATTAACCATTTCATGTGGGAAAACATCTCATTCAAAACGACATATTTAAACTAATGTTTCATAAAATATTTGGGGAATCATTTTCCATACTAAAAAATATAAAACATATAAAAGATTCATTAAAAATCATTTACTACATTTAATGAGGAAGATATACATTACACATTTCAGAAACACTTATAATAAATTAAAATATTAAAAAATGTGTTTTGGAAAATTCTCGTGAAATATAATAAAGGAATATTTAAAAATACTTTTTATCATTTCATTGGATTTGAAAAATAATTTTTTGGACCTAAAAAATTTTCTAATTCCTTTTATTTCAAAAAAAATATAAAACATAAAAAAGAACCATATAAAATTCATTTAAAACATTTCGTGAGGAAAATATATGTTCCAATTAGAAGAACACTTTTCAAAACATAAATAATTTTTATAATAAATTTTATTTGAAAATAACAATGGAATATTATAAATTAATATTTGGATGCATTAAAGTTCATGATGGGTTTGAATTTCATTAATGTATTATTAGTTAAAACAAATATTACATCCACGTTTTTTGAAATATCCAAAAAACCATTTGTTTGGAACAAACACATATTGACTCCATTAAAAAAATTAAAAAATTTCAAACCTGGGTAAAAATATATTTAATAAATTAATTGGATGAATCTAAAAAATAAAAAAAAATGTTATGAAACATTTTTTTAAAATAAATAGTATTTTTACCAAAAATATAAATAAAGATGATTTTTTATAAAAGAATTTTTTCATCCTTTGAGTACCTAAAGGGAATAAAATGATGAGGAAATAATTTTTCTGTAGAAATAATAATTACTTAATAATATACATGATTTTATTTAGATATTTATTATAATATATAATCATTGGAATCATAATCCTAAATGATCCTAATAAATTATGAGATAGTAACATAAATTATTCACCACATTGGTAACCTTAAATTGTAATTCCAATGAAAGAATAAAATTTAATGAAATCTAAAATACCATCAGAATACCTAAATTAATTATATTACATGTCTAATTGACTTTATGTACACCACATAAAAGATGATGGGTTCATAACATGATGTATCACTCATGAAATGAAAACTGATGTAGAAATCAATAAATGATTTGTTATATTTTGAACTGTAAATACAATGAAAGATAGTTAATAGTATGTATATATAATAACAAAAAAAATTAAGAGATTAATCTTAATATAATTTCATATGAATTATATAAACAATATAAATAAAATAGGTGGTTAATATAAAATATATCTCATATAATTTAAAGTGAGACTAAAACTCTCTCACCATAAGTCTTGACATCCATTAAACACAATAGAATATATAGTATAATAAATATAGATTTATATTTAATAATATGTATATATATATTTCATAAAAATTTATTTACTTAGGACCATTTAGTAAGCATTTATTAAGAATTTCATGTAAAAGTCATGTTTCAGGTAATAACACCTTTAATTCATGTATATTTTGATTTTTGTTTTCAATAATGAATCTTTTAAAATGGTTCCATATTATCGATAATTTTATCAATGATATAAATATCTTATAAATTAATTATATTTTTATTCATATAAATCCATAAATGCTATAGATAGATAATGAAATACAGAGTTCATGGACACAGTTTTCCATACTTACACAAGAACGTTGTTTCCATTTTGTTGATAAATAAAGTGAATTAAATGATAATAATATATTACCTTTATAGAATCATATTTTAGACATATATATCACATGAATTTATTTTCTGTTGAACCTAAGAATGATATTATCACATTCCCACAAAATAGAAAGTAAGAAGTAACATGTGAAATAATGATTCAAAAAGAATAATAATATCATAAATATAATATATAAATAATAAAAAATAATTATATATTTCCATAAATTAAGATGATGCAAAACGAATAACATTAGTTTGTGAGGATCTTGTCCACTGTACACATGAATGTTGATATCATAGTTCATTTGATGGAATATGAAAATTATTTAGGATATGTAGTAAATATTAACAAATATTGATATATTTATGATATTTATTTTATAATACCATAATGATATAATTAAAATTAATGTAGGAATTGAAAAAAAATTAAATAAAATTCTTACTTATGGGTATTACCTCTTATTTGGACAAAAACTATTGGTTTAAACTACTTGGATTCATTTGTTGGATTTATGAACAAAATAAGGACTATAGGACGTTATTAGGTAAGTTAGTCATTATTTTGGGTATATATTGTCAAAAATAAGTTTTTTGGGATGTAGGAGAAGAATTAGAGAAGGGATGGGGTTTTATAAGTGGGTGAGAGACACACTTGTAAATTTTGAAAAGGAAAAAAGTGATTTCTCATTTTTCTCATGCCACAAGGATAAAATAATAGAATTTATATATAGAATAAGATATATGTTCTAAAAATTGAAAACAATTTATATTTTTACATGTTTGGGGTCATTTTAACCCTTATCATTTTAAATTAACCCCCACTAAACCCATTTTTATCTTAACTATGGTATATAATTTTTTTTATTTATTCTTATAATTATGGTCTAATATTAAGTTTAACATATTATATGATACAAATTATAATTCTTGATAGTATTAAATAAATGTTTTCAAATTGCATTAACAAAATTTAAAATTTTATTATAAAACTAAACACGCAGACATGATTGGAATGTGGTGGTCCAAACTGAATATTTACTAAAGTTTAAATTTTTTTTATAAATGATCATTATTAAAATTATTTTAATGAAATAAATATTATTATTTGATATATAATTGAACTATTTTAACATTACACCCAATTTTTATACAAACGACAACATTATATATTCATTTAAAAAGGTAGTTTTCAATAGAATTTAGAATTTTAAATTATTCATTGAAAAATTATATTTTTCATAAAATTAATAAAAATACACTAAGATAACCTGAAATTATGATTTTAAAATTTTAATTTTATTTTATAAAATTCATTTTATCAAATATTCAAAAATATATTTTATTATAACTGTGCGAATATAGGAAAAATACATTTTAGACAAATACTATTTTTGAGTATAAAAATGGACTTATTCTTATCTTCTTCCATGAAAATACAAAATTTAAAAGTAAAAAAATTTAGGGGATATATAATATATAAATTTTATTGATAACATTTAATAATGTTCTATGATTGATTTATTGAGGTAATTTTTTTTTAGCATAAAAAGAATTTCTACAAAAACAACATATTTATATTCTATTAGTTTTTAATTTAATTTAAAATTTAATTAGTCCCAAAATAATTAATTTTAAATACATTTTTAAACAATATAATGTCATTATTTAGAAAATCATATTTATACCATCCATTCAAATGGATAGGTTTTTACAATAATATTAAATAATAACATTTTAATAGTATGTCACATAATGTTTAAAATATGTGCAATATGTAACCCAAGACACACCCATTTTTTCATGTAGCACATGTTAAACATTCGGTTGAGCAAAAAAACCATCTAAAATTGGTCTTCCATGTAATGGAAAAAAAATTAACCTTTAATGTTTATTGAAAAAAATCATTAAATCTCAGTCTGTTACTTCATATATTTGGTGTCATTCATTTGTTCCATTAATTTATACATTGGGATATGGTCAGTGATTTTGGATCACATGGAAATGTTTTTATTTTATGTCAAATTATTCATTTTATATTTTGTTAGGGTATATTTTTGTATTAGTGAATTATGGTTGTTTACTTTTTTTTAGTATCTTATAACTATTTTGGGGGTAAATTCATTTATGATGCATTTTTTACATGTTTAATTTTATAAGTGGTATTAATAGTTTTAATTTCCTATATTAATATAAATTAGTGAAAAAGTTTTTATTAGTTTCTTTAGTTTCAATGTTTATATTGATGACTACCTATTTTATTAATTTCATTTTTTAAAATTGATCAAATTATCTATATGTGAGTCCAATGTATGGATGTACCAAACTTGATTTTTTATAATGCCTTAATATTTTATTATTATTATCAAGGGAGAAAACATTACCACATTTCTTTATTTCAATAACCATGATTTTTTTCCAGCCTATGGTAATTAAGATAGAACATTTTCCATTGTTGTGAGTTGGGTCAAGTACCCGTATTTGAGGTAGCTAGGTTGGTTTATGAAAAAATAGTACTATATAACCCTCTTTTAATATTATATTTTCATGGTAGTATTGATATTGGAATATTGGAATTTATGAGTTAAGTAATGAGTAGGTTTTTTATCACTACCTCTCCTGATGAAATATTGTTTACGAAAGGTATTTTAGATTTGACTGTGGTATTTTTTTTCTGAGTCTTCTTAGTGTATTTAGATCCAAATTGATGGTATTTTTTATATAATTGTATTTCTATGTGTTTTATTATTATATTTTTCATTTTTTTGAAACAAAAGGATTACCTGAGGTATGGCGTTAGCTGACATGGTCTATAAAACTATGTGGAGATTGTTCACAGTGTTCCAAAAGTTCGATAAATGTTGTCACAAGGTTTCAAAATGGTGTTCTAAAGCATGATTCCACACCATTACATGTTCCACAACAATTATAAATTATCTTCTAAGACTTTTTTATTTATAATTCTTATAATGTGGTCTCTACTTATAGTAGAAGGACCAAAGATGGTTTTCATGATATTTAAATGATTTTATATTATATTTTAGTGATACATTAAGGAATTTTGTGGTAACTTAGTTTATACATGGGTTAAAATTATTTATTATGTGGATTGAAAAGTTCATAAAAAATAATGGAATATATAAAAAAGATTTTTTGGATTTTTTATTAATAGAATATTGATTCTCATGAATTATTTTTAAAAGTGGTAAATTTTATAATGGAATATAGCCTATGTTTTAAAAATTTATTGAAAATTTATTGAAAAATAATGTGGAGTATTATTAATGGTTTTTAATTTATTCATGAAAATTAGATAATGTTTTGAAGGAAAATTTATACATTTTCAAATATGAGTGGATGCTTTTTTTTGTGTAAGAATGGTATCTTTTAATGATAGTTAATTATTTTAGAATTTCATATAAGGGATGTTGGTATTTAAATTTTTTTAAAAATAATAAAATAAATTTTCTCTTGTATTATAAATATGTTTTTATATCTTCAAAGACTAATTTGTTTCAATGTAATTATTCCATTATAAAATAAATTTTAGGCGTCTTTTAAAATTGTGATTATTTAATGATGAATTTTTTAATATATGTTTCATATAGTGAATTGTGATTTTTTCCTTATCCATTAGCTTACATTGGGAAGGTTTTACTTTAATTTTCATGTATGAATTGTTTGAGTTCAGTAGTCTTGTGATGTTGAGTTACCTAAATGAGTGGTATCTTTGGAATGTTGAATGTTAACATTTAGTGATGATCCTTATTGATATTCCACTAATTTCATAGGTATAATCATTCATGTTATTGGAATTACCCATATTTATATTAAAGTGGTAGAATGAAAATATGATACGATTTTGGACTACTTGAATGAACCACCATCTATTTTAAATGGTGATAATGCTATTCCATAGGAAATGGATTTGTTAGAGGGGGTGGTGAAAAAATTAATTCACAAGGAACACTTAAATCCTTGGAGTTTATTTCACTACTGGAAATACTAAATATTCTAATGTAATTATACCAATGGTTTTTACAAACAATTGGTATAGTTCCCGTTCCCAATGGCTTTTCCAAATCCTTTGGGAAAGGGTACTTAGACACCGCTTTTCCCAAAACAATTCCCAAACTATAGGGAATGGGTCCACTTTTCCAAATGGTTATTTCAAAACCATTGGAAAGAGTACATTGAGGACAATTTTCCCCATTTTTTAACCAAAATATTGGTAAAGGGTCCACTTTTCCCAATGGTTTGGGAAAACCGTTGGGAAAGGGTACCTTGAGGCCACTTTCCCCTACTGTTTTCCTAAATAGTTGGTAAATTTGAGGCCATTGTTCCCAATTTTAACTGTAAACTGTTGGGAAAGGGTACATTGAGACCACTTTTCCCAATAGTTTGGGAAAACCATTGGAAAAGGGTGGGTACATATCCCAAAGGTTTAGGAAAACTGTTAGAAAAGGATTTTTCCAATGTTTTCGAGAAGCGTTGGGAAAAGTACCCTTATTTTTTAAGAGTACATTTATTGAATAACATCAAAGAAGTAAATATATAAATTGAATAAACAAATATATATATATTTTTGAAAAAAACTATCAGATAGTGGTAAAGTCATTGATATATAATATAGAGGTTGTTGGTACCAACCTATTCTAAAACATTAATATATACGTATATACTTATCCCAATAGTTTTCAATAAAGCCACCGGGATTGGTCTTTCCTAGTGTAAAATCACCCAATGGCTTCCCAAACAGTTGGTATAGACTATACCAATTGTTTGACGACCAATTCCAGTGGTTCCAATCTTTTGGTAATAGAAATTTTTCTTTTATTGAATCCATTTTGGTCTATAAAAATATATTTAGTGTTATTTTCTATCATATATTTTCTAATGAATTTCGGAAAGATAATTTCATTATGATTTCAAACATTCCAAATTCTATGTTAGTTGTTTGTAAATATAGTCTATAATCATGTAATGATATTATTTTAAGATTTAGATAAATGGAATTGAATCAGAAAATTCCATTTGAACTATAGATTAATAGTTGAGACTATGAGGATCATAAATATCATAGCATTATTTTCCCTTATAGGTAGAAGATATATCTTCTATGTTCCATATGTTAGATTCATGTGAATTATAATACCCCTTTTTATTAGAATTATTGACATGTATTTTATGGTTTCATTTTTAATAGAATCAATTTTTTGATGAGTCAAATTATTGAATGTATAAATCATGGGTGTAGTGTATATTTGGATGGTGATAATTATCTAGTTAGGGATCAATTACCAATTTTTTATGGATGATTAGAAGTATTATGTTATTGTTGCTTTGTATTTCCTTTAGTTAGTTATTTGAGTTTTATTAATGTGATTTTTTTCCCTTTTTGCATGTTTATGATAAATTGATTTGTTTTGGTTATTGAGATGGGTATATATAATGTTTTATAAGTGATTATATTTGTGTTTTGATGAGTTTCCCATGGAGAGCCTTCGGTGTGTGATGCGATAACTTAGACAATATAAATAAAATATTATATTATGAACTATATATTACCATTAATGAATATTATTCATAGTTTGTTTTTTTATCAATCTCATTATACGTTGGTGTTCCATAATTGAGGTCTCAAGTTACTTTCTGAACAATGTCATGAAAAAATTTTGAATCCCATTTTATAATTTTTTATGAAGGTTTCCAATTGTATTAACTTTTCTACTTTCTATGTTAGGGGATGTTGAGGGATTATGTGGTATTTTTATGGCCTTTTTGGTAACCTTTGACTATTGAATCATTATTAGGATCATGATCCAATTCCCTAAATGGTTGTTGATATCTCAATAGAGTATATTCACCCCTTTAATATTTTTTATTACTGTGTCTATTTTTTTGAATCCTAACACACGACCCCACTGAAAGGTGTCCCAAACTGAGGTGTTATACCACTCTAGGATTTCCACCATGTATTCCATAGGCAATGAACTTGTGGTAAGGTCCTGATATGTAAAATAAAGAGACTATTCCCTTTAATTATAGTGAAAAATTAGTGAAAATAACTGAACAAAAATCCACATAAACAAACATTTGGGTGCACATATATAATATACTTATATTATAAAATATATGATTTTTTTCACACAAGAAATAAATACACATATCAAACAATGGTACAATCCTGAATATAAAATAAAACTAAGATAAAACTCACACTCACTATCCCAAATACCATCCTATAACCACAAGCACCTTTTCTCCAACATTCATGACTTTCACCATTCAGGTCAATGAAAAATCATATTCTTAACCTAAAAATTAATACATAAGTTCTACACAAGCATTGGTTTGAACTTGTAATGTGAGAGCATAAAAAATTAGTATGGTCTCGCCAATCACCTGTAATATATAACTTCTTCAAAATGTGTTTTAAAATGAAAATAAATACAAAAATAATCTTTTCTATTGAGTCATCTTGCACTAACTGGGCCACTATGACACCTAAAAAGATACACGGACCTATCAGGACATCAGGTGATAACTAGAAATCCCCGACATTAAAAATACCTGATTCAATTTCATAAAGTAATATAGACGTCATATCATTCCATTGTACTGATTCATATGCTATACATATAGACTATAAGGCCCCAGCCTTAAACCTTATTTAATCTTGAGTTATTACAAGATTACACATTGAGAATCTTTTCAGGTTTAGGGTTTTAGAGAATTAGATCATGAAACTTGCATTACATTCCATATTTAAACAAAGTGGTTACATAAAAGACAGTATTCATTCTTCCCATAAACGGAAACATATTGAAAATAAAACATGGATTCTTTCTTGACACATCCTTGACACTATCATCACATCATGTAACATTCCCTTGACCTGTGAAAAACATTTCAAAAACTTTGGATGGGCATAAAAAGCTTAGTAAGGGTTATAAAAATATGGAAAGGAAACATGAGTTCTTATACACATAAGAATGAAATCATACTTTACCCATAAAACATAGGCACTTTAACATACCTCATCAAATCATGAATAAATCATAGAAATCATAAAAATAAAGGTAACTTGAGGCATTCATAACATTCTTACGTAGGGAGTAGCCCTATTGGTTACGTTTGGAATACCCATAACAGCATATTCCCTAAATCTGTTCGGAGAAACCTTAATGTTTCACTCCTTCACGTTACCCAATGCATTGGATATCTATATTGGTCTCACCCGCCCTTAGTTTATCACAGAACCACCCATCTTTATAATAATGCCCAAGAACCTCAACATAATCGAATCACATAAAAATGCATAAAGGAAACATAACATTTCCACCTTTAAATCACAAGATATCAATACAACACATTGATATAAAAACATTATGAAAACCATTTTCAATACCAAAATAAAATAAAAGTAAAAAATGGTATTTATTTTTCTTTTAAAAAGAAGGTATGGCTTGTAGAGGAAGTCGAAACTCAAATAATGGTCACGACGGAGGAGAAGTCATTGTCGCCGCATACGAACGACAAAAATATTACCTTTTGTCATTTAGTAAACGCTTCATATAAAAAATATTCCTTTTGAATAAACTTAAATGTCAAAGGGGTTTATTCACTGTATAAAAGAAGGTTGTGTATAAAACAAAATATGCCTCAATGAAAGGAGATTGAGATGAAGTCCCATACAAAGCCGATATCCTTGGTTTAAGGATAAATCAATTACATAATTATGTGTGACAAACAAATACACCAAATATAAGTGGATATGAAGTGTAAAATAATCAAAGATCATTCACACATATTCAAATGATGGCATATTCAATAACTACATGTTGATCTCAAAGAAATCGAAATTGGGTTAAGAAGTTCCCTTGACAGCCTAACGGCGTCACATCAAAATGCGTTGATGAGAGATAAAAAGTGTATCTCATCACTTGGACATAAAATTGACATCAATAAGGATATATGAGAACATATACCAACATAAAAATATGTAAATTAAAAGACCCAACAAAAGAAGTCTTTTAAAAAGAGGAGGGTGAAAGATTCCCTTACCGACTTGCGTATCTTTCAAAACATACTCCCCATGAAAGAAGTACAATACGTCATTGATGTAAATACTCATAAATGAATGTATATTACACAAAGAGTAGAATAATGGGCAGTAAATACACCACTCAAAGGAAATTGTGGCAAATTTAGCATAAATCTCACGGGAATAAAAGTGAGATGAAAAATCCCTTACGAAAACTCGGCAGCCAAACGGCGCCACATAAAACTTACAAAAATGGATTGATAAGATCAAATAGGGTATCTCATCATATTAACATAAAGTTTATAGAAAGAGGAATATAAAATAACATCCCCCAACATAACAAAGAGGAGCTTAAAAGAAGTGACATAAAGGAGAGTACTTAAAAAGAAAGAGAGAGGTTAGATCTCTTACGAAAATTCGGCAGCCTAACGGCGCCACTCAAAACTTCCAAAATGGATTGATGAGAAAGAATAGGGTCTATCATCACATGAACATAAAAATTACAGTAAGATTAATATAAAAGAACATCTCAATAACAAGAAAGATGATATTTAAAAGTAATGACATAAAAGAGTGTACTTAAAAACAAAGAGAGGAGTAGGATCCCTTACCTCAAGTCCAACTTGTCTTGTTCGTTTCTTTATATTCCTAAATAATAAACTTTGGTCAATTAATAATTTCTTAAGTACCTCATTTAGAGATTATTATTCAGTTCATATCACATATTATAATGTTATAATAATTATTTAATAATGTTAGTTCATATCAGACGTTTTTGCCGATGTTTGGTACATGAGTCAAAAATGAACTTGTTTGAAAAAAGATTGTCCATGTAGTTATAAGTAAATAATTTCCAGAATAGTATTAATTATTAACATATAATATATATCCAGTAAATATTCATTTCATAATATTCCATATCATTTGGAGATAAAAAACGAAAAGCACCGTTCATGGAGACGGTAGGCCGTATGTACGCATGAACGCTACTTTCATTTTTTGTCATATTAATGGAATTATAACAAAATGAGAGAGATATATATATGTTATAATTCCAGAATTATATCCATAATTTTGATGTAATATATTACATATATATCCATTATATATATGTACTTATAGTACTACATAACATTTTGAGATAAGAAATGAAATGTACCGTTCATGGAGACTGTAAGTCGTACGTATGCATGAACGCTACTTCCATTTCTATTTCATATTTAATGGAATTAAAACATAATTATACATAATAGTATTTTAATTACAGTATGGTATCATATATAATATCATTAAATATATCCTTTATACGTACCACATATGGTATTAACGAATCAAATCACTTTGAGGGTGCGGTAGTCCGCACTTCCTTAAATGAAGATATCGCGTTTACCCATAATGGAAACCATAATGGTATTCCCAATATGAAAAAATACAGAAGCTTAAGGAAATAATAAACATATTATATATCATATATAAATATATTTTCATCTTAATGTCCACCTTTGAAGGTGTTAAAAGAATGTTGAACAAACATCGTTTCGGGAGGCCGAAATTCGCCATCCACGGAAATAGTATGTTCTTTAACGATTATGTGTAGGTGTGTGAAAGTGTAGCTCGAATCCTTATTATAACAACATCCTAGTATATTTATTATACTGTATTTGTTACAAAATAAATGAATAAAAAGATTTTAGGGGGTTGGAGAAGAAAAATAAAACAAAAGGACTCAAGTGAAGACATTACCTTAGAATCGGGTAACTCCTTTTGGTTTGAGCTCAAAGGCTTCCTTGGGAAGACTGATTCCCAAAGTGAGGCTTCAAGAAGTAAGAGAGGGAAGTGGAGAGACAAAATGGGCAGGGGTTGGGCGAGCCAAAGGCTTTGGGAGTGTGGGTAAGGAGGTAGAGGTGGGGGCCTTTTATAAGAGGAGAGGAGGGGCACTCTTGGAAGGTAAAGAAAAGTCACTTTATTTTAAAATGGTATTCGGATTTAAGAGGTCCCACATTGATTTATTTAGAGTATAAGGTGATAAGGGTTCGAAATCCACTCATCCAATAGGTTTTGGACATGTGTAGGTCATAGATATTACATTATCATTCCATTTTATTTAAACCGTTAAATAATGAGGTCATCGCTGCATCATCATGATGTCATAAATAATTTAATTTATTTAATGTCTAAAAATTATAAAAAAAATACTATGATGTAGGAAATCTTTTTATATTTCCAATGACTATTTATAGTCAGAAATATGACTTTTGTAACCCCATGTAAAAAAATTTTTAGTAAAACATTTCATGTTTGTCTCATTTTTACTTTAACTTTAAATAAAAAGATATTAATGTCATTTTCCAACCAAAGTGGCTTCATGGGGTCCCCAAGTTGACCCATGGGTTTTCATGGTTGTCCATGACACATCTAATGAGGTTAGGACATGCATCAAGTTCATTTCATTTTATAAAAACATTATTGTTACCATAAACTACACTAATTACCTCTAATCGCGATTAAAAATTTTATAAGTTACTATTCACCAAAAAATTATTTTTATCCCATTGAACCAAATTTTACTTCTTAATGAAAACCATGTATGTAGGATTTTTGAAATTCAAAACACAAAGATGGAAAAATTTCATTTAAATGGAAAAATCAGTTTTTATAAGTACCACTTAGTGGTTTCACTATTCATCAAAAATTGATGTTTTTCAGAAAAATCCCAAAATTTTACCCTAAGCTATATTTGATATTTTGAATTCAAAAATGAATTCTATTTTACAAAATTCAAAACATATAAGTCACATTTATTAATTTAATAATTAATTCCTACTGTCATATCAAATAGCGTGTTTTTATGAAACAATAAGTATCAAAAGATTGACACTAGTTTAAGTCTGATTTCAAAGTGAAATTAATTCCAACGACCACTATTGGATTTAATGGTAAAAATATATTATAATTTCACTTTAAAACCAATTCAAAAGATAATCTAATCATATAAATAAATTAGATTAAAAAGTGGTTTTGAATTAAAATACAACATGTTGCACTATTCATTTATAAAAAATGAACTTTATCGGAAAGATACCAAAAATTTACACAAAGTAAATTTTGATGTCCCAATTCTTAAGAAGAGTTTTATTTGGTCCAATAGAATGTATAAGAGTGAACAAAACTATATTTAATGACGGTTCGCCATCAAAAGGCGATAAGTGAACCTTTAGTGAAAACCAGGGCATATACGCCTAAAATTGAATTCTTTCCGTATTTTAAGCATTTATCTTTTATTGGATAAATGTAAAAACATTTAAAAACATATATAATCATATTTTAGTTATTTATATCCATTCCCTCCAATACAACGGCTACATGTTAACTACCATTTTAAATAATATTATTTTATTATTAGAGTGCAACGTAAGATTCCCAAGAAACTCGTTGTTGTGTGTTGGGTACACCATCGAGCATAGCGTCCCCTTTAAAGTCATATTAATACTTTATTAACAAATATGGATAAATATAAAAATGTCATATTCTTTATTTACCTGGGGTGCAACATCCTTCCCCCCTTTTGGGAATTGCGTCCTCGCAATTTTATAATTGGGCTTGGAAACATCATTGAAAGTCCCACATCAGAACAAGAGTCGGTAAAACAACCACTTTAAAATAAAGAAAGATAAGTACAAAGGTCACCCGAGTTAACCCATACTAGGATTCCAAGTATGAAATTATGGACATGGAGGAGAAAACATAGGGTCATGTTCTGATGGAGAGTGATAGAAAACATGATTAAGAGAAAGTTAACAATAAGAAAATCACAAACTTGTGATGGGTTAAACGGTATTTGATTCCCCAGTAGGAAAAGTTAATAGACAACATTTTTGTTTTAAGTAACCTTTTATTGAGGAATTTATTCATAAGGAAACATTTTTTTAAAAGGTTGGGGCCGAAGCCTCAATTTATTATTTTTTAAAGCAAAGACCTCTTTAGACTGGGTAGAGGGTGACCCATTACAGAGCCTGAAGGCCCAAGGCCAAGTGGCATGAATACAAGGCTTGAAAGCCTATTTTTTGGCCCAAAGGACCCCTCAGTGAACAGTACTTCTATAGTACCTGCACTGCTACAGTAAATGCTACAGAAAAGGATAACCCTTTAAAAATAAAATCTATGCTTAATCTCCAAAATTTGTCCAACAAAACCCAATGTTCAATGACGACCATCCGATAAACAATTTATCCATAAAATTCTTCAAAGTAAACCAATCTATGTTTTAAACCCAAATATTTGAAGGATTTAGTCACATAGTCTTCCAAGTTAAATCGTAACATTTATCTCCAAACAACATCAGTTGCTCCTAAAGTCTCGTATTGAAAAGTAATTAACCTAATCACATATCCTCCATGATAAGTTAATCATTTTCATAAATAACCCAAAATCAACTTACTCTTAATTCATAAAATCATATAACTAAAAATAATCAGTCAAACTAACCAGGGACTTCATGTAGTCCAGTGGTATGTGATAAATAACAGTCACACTTTTGTTGTGGGTTCGATTCCTGCAGCTTTGTCTGACACGACGGGTAGTCACACAGTCTGCGTGTTGTCCTTTTTCCAAAAATATATAATTCTCAAATCATTCCCCAAAAAGAGATAAAATCATCAAAAATAACCATAACATAATTTAACCTCAATTTTATCTCATGGCTTTCAGTTCCATCATAACATATAGTAACCCATAATTACCTCAAAAGTAAGGATCATATAAACTCTAATTGTTACCTTTATAATTATTACCTGAACTTCCACATCGATTGTCGTACATGATGCATTATAGAACATACCAAGGTTAAAGTGGTTGATCATGAATCCTTGATAGTTGGTTTACAACAACCATGAGTTTCCTCATTGAATACCCCGTTTCATCCAGTCTCTTAATCAGATAACCACCACTGTTTCCTTCAAACCAATTGTCACTTTGGTGCCTGCTAGATCCAGCCATTTACTAAAACCAAAATGGTCAGTGTGAGTATATCAACATAACCATCATGTACTAATGAGGAATATAAACACTAATATATACTTACTCATTCACTTTATCTAAAACTAGGACTCTTTCTGAAATCCTAACCATTATGGTAATGTCACTTATGCTTAAAGAATACCCTAATCTCTAAAGTTATCTAAACCGACCATTGATACCAACTATAAGTACCCAGCCTTAAACCTTACTTAATCTTGAGTTATTACAAGATTACACATTGAGGATCTTTTCAGGTTTAGAGTTTTAGAGAATTAGATCATGAAACTTGCATTACATTCCATATTTAAACAAAGTGTTTACATAAAAGACAGTATTCATTCTTCCCATCAATGGAAACATATTGAAAATAAAACATGGATTCTTTCTTGACACATCCTTGACACTATCATCACATCGTGTACCTTTCCCTTGACCGGTGAAAAACATTTCAAAAACATGGGATGAGCAAAAAAGGCTCAGTAAGGGTTATAAAAATATGGAAAGGAAACATCAGTTCATATACACATAAGAATGAAATCATACTTTACCCATAAAATTTAGGAACTTTAACATTCCTCATAAAATCATGAATAAATCATAGAAATCATAATAAATAAAGGTAACTTGAGGCATTCATAACATTCTTACGTAGGGAGTAACCCTCTTGGTTACGTTTGGAATACCCATCATAGCATATTCCCTAAATCTCTTTGGAGAAACCTTAATGTTTCACTCCTTCGTGTTACCCAATGCATTGGAGAGCTATATCGGGCTCACCCGCCCTTAGTTTATCACGGAACCACCCATCTTCATAATAATTCCCACGAACCTCAACATAATCGTATCACATAAAACATGCATAAAGGAAACACAAAATTTCCACCTTTCAATCACAAGATATCAATACAACACATTGATATAAAAACATTATGAAAACCATTTTCAATACCAAAATAAAAGAAAAGTAAAACATGGTATTTATTTTTCTTTTAAAAAGAAGGTATGGCTTATAGAGGAAGTCGAAACTCAAATAATGGTCACGACGGCGGAGAAGTCGTTGTCGCCGCATACGTACGACAAAAACATTCCCTTTTGTCATTTAGTAAAAGTTTCATATAAAAAATATTCCTTTTGAATAAATGTAAATTTCAAAGGGGTTTATACACCGTATAAAATAAGGTTGTGTATAAAATAAAATATGCTTCAATTAAAGGAGATTGAGACGAAGTCCCATACAAATACGGTATCCTTGGTTTAAGGATAAATCATTTACAAAATTATGTGTGACAAACGAATACACCAAATATAATTAGATATTAAGTGTAAAATAATCAAAGATCTTTCACACAAATTCAAAGGATGACATATTCAATAACTACATGTTGATCCCAAAGAAATCGAAATTGGGTTAAGAAGTTCCTTTGACAGCCTAACTGCGTCACATCAAAATGAGTTGATGAGAGATAAAAAGTGTATCTCATCACTTGGACATAAAATATAAATCAATAAGGATATATGAGAACATATCCCAACATAACAATATGTAAATTAAAAGACCCAACAAAATAAGTCTTTTAAAAAGAGGAGGGTGAAAGGTTCCCATACCGACTTGGGTATCTTTTAAAACATACACCCCATGAAAGAAGGACAATACATCATTGATGTAAATACTCATAAATGAAATTATATTACACAAAGAGTAGAATAATGTGCAGTACATACACCAATCAATGGAAATTGTGGCAAATGTATCATAAATCTCATGGGAATAAAAGTGAGATGAAAAATACCTTACGAAAACTCGGCAGCCTAACGGCGCCACATAAAACTTACAAAAATGGATTGATGAGATCAAATAGGGTATCTCATCATATTAACATAAAGTTTATAGAAGGAGGAATATAAAATAACATCCCCCAACATAACAAAGAGGAGCTTAAAAGAAGTGACATAAAGGAGAGTACTTAAAAAGAAAGAGAGAGGTTAGATCTGTTACGAAAATTCGGCAGCCTAACGGCGCCACTCAAAACTTTCAAAATGGATTGATGAGAGTGAATAGGGTATCTCATCACATGAACATAAAAATTACAGTAGGATTAATATAAAAGAAAATATCAATAACAAGAAAGATTAGATTTAAAAGGAATGACATAAAAGAGTGTACTTAAAAACAAAGAGAGGAGTAGGATCCCTTACCTCAAGTCAAACTTGTCTTGTTCATTTCTTTATATTCCTGAATAATAAACTTTGGTCAATTAATAATTTCTTAAGTACCTCCTTTAGAGATTATTATACAGTCCATATCACATATTATAATGTTATAATAATTATTTTATAATTTTTGTTCATATAAGATGTTTTTACCGATGTTTGGTACATGAGTCAAAAATGAACTTGTTTGAAAAACGATTGCCCATGTACTTATAAGTAAATAATTTCCAGAAAATTATTAATGATTAAAATATCATATATATCCATTAAATATTCATTTCATACTATTCCATATCATTTGGAGAAAAAAAAACGAAAAGCACCATTCATGGAGACGGTAGGCTGTACGTACGCATGAACGCTACATTCATTTTTTTTCATATTAATGGAATTAAAACAAAATGAGAGAGATATATATATGTTATAATTATAGAATTATATCCATAATTTTGATGTAAAATATTACATATATATCCATTATATATATGTACTTATAGTATTACATAACATTTTGAGACAAGAAATGAAATGTACCGTTCATGGAGACGGTAAGCCGTACGTACGCATGAACGCTACTTCCATTTCTATTTCATATTTAATGGAATTAAAACATAATGATACATAATAGTATTTTAATTCCAGTATGGTATCATATATAATATCATTAAATATATCCTTTATACGTACCACATATGGTATTAACGAATCAAATCACTTTGAGGGGGCGGTAGTCCGCACTTCCTTAAATGAAGATATCGCGTTTACCCATAATAGAAACCATAAAGGTATTCCCAAAATGAAAAAATACAGAAGCTTAAGGAAATCATAAAAATGTTATATATCATATATAAATATAGTTTCATCTGGATTTCCACCTTTGAAGGTGTTAAAAGAATGTTGAACAATCATCATTTCGGGAGGCCGAAATTCGCCATCCACGGAAACAGTATGTTCTTTAACCATTAGATGTAGGTGTGTGAAAGTGTAGCTAGAATACTTCTTATAACAACATCCTAGTATATTGATTATACTGTATTTGTTACAAAAGAAATGAATAAAAAGAGTTTAGGGGGTTGGAGAAGCAAAATAAAACAAAAGGACTCAAGTGAAGACATTACCTTAAAATCGGGTAACTCCCTTTGGTTTGAGCTCAAAGGCTTCCTTGGGAAGACTTCTTCCCAAAGTGAGGCTTCAAGGAGTAATAGAGGGAAGTGGAGAGACAAAATGGGTAGGGTTTGTCCGAGCCAAAGGCTTTGGGAGTGTGGGTAAGGAGGTAGAGGTGGGGGCTTTTTATAAGAGGAGAGGAGGGGCACTCTTGGAAGGTAAAGAAAAGTCACTTTATTTTAAAATGGTATTCAGATTTAAGAGGTCCCACATTGATGTGTTTCTAGGATAATGTGATACGGGTTCGAAATCCACTCATCCAATAGGTTTTGGACATGTTTAGGTCTTAGATATAACATTATCTTTCCATTTTATTTAAATCGTTAAATAATGAGGTCATCGCTCCATCATCATGATGTCATAAATAATTTAATTTATTTAATGTCTAAAAATTATAAAAAAAATTCCTATGATGTAAGAAATCTTTTCATATTTCCAATGACTATTTATTGTCAAAAATATGACTTGTATAACCCCATGTAAAAAATGTTTTAGTAAAACATTTCATGTTTGTCTCATTTTTACTTTATCTTTAAATAAAAAGATATTAATGTCATTTTCCAACCAAAGTGGCTTCATGGGGTCCCCAAGTTGACCCATGGGTTTTCTTGGTAGTCCATGACACATAAAATGAGGTTAGGACATGTTTCAAGTTCATTTCATTTTATAAAAACATTATTCTTACCATAAACTACACTAATTACCTCTAATCGCGATTAAAAACTTAATAAGTTACTATTTACCAAAAAATTATTTTTATCCCATTGAACCAAATTTTACATCTTAATTAAAACCATGTATGTCGGATTTTTTAAATTCAAAACACAATGATGGAAAAATTTCATTTAAATGGAAAAAACAGTTTTTATAAGTACCACTTAGTGGTTTCACTATTCATCAAAAATTGAAGTTTTTCAGAAATATCCCAAAAATTCACCCTAAGATATATTTGATATTCCGAATTCAAAAATGAAGTCTATTTTACAAAATTCAAAACAAATAAGTTACATTAATTAATTTAATAATTAATTCCCGTTGTCAGATCAAATAGCGTGTTTTTATGAAACAATAAGTATCAAAAGATTGACACTAGTTTAAGTCTGATTTCAATGTGAAATTAATTCCAACAACCACTATTGGATTTAATGGTAAATATATATTCTAATTTTACTTTTAAACCAATTCAAAAGATAATATAATCATATAAATAAATTAGATTAAAAAGAGGTTTTGAATTAAAATACAACATTTTACACTATTCATTAAAAAAATGAACTTTATCGGAAAGATACCAAAAATTTACATGAAGTAACTTTTGATGTCCCAATTCTTAAGAAGAGTTTTATTTGGTCCAATAGAATGTATAAGAGTGAAAAAAATATATTTAATGACGGTTCACCATCAAAAGGCGATAAGTGAACCTTTAGTGAAAACTAGGGCATATACGCCTAAATTTGAATTCTTTCTGTATTTTTTGCCTTTATCTTTTATTGGATAAATGTAAAAACATTTAAAAACCTATATAATCATATTTTAGTTATTTCTATCCATTCCCACCAATACCACGGATACATGTTAACTACCATTTAAAATAATATTATTTTATTATTAGAGTGCAACGTAAGATTACCAAGAAACTCGTTGTTGCGTGTTGGGTACGCCATCGAGCATAGCGTCCTCTTTGAAGTCATATTAATACTTTATTAACAAATATGGATAAATACGAAAATGTCATATTCTTTATTTACCTGGGGTGTTACATAGACATAGGGTTGGGATGTGTCAAAACTATGACCTAAAATGTGTAGATAATTGGCACAGTCCTGCCTCCGAATCTCGACCAAATTTCTTATTTCCCTTTGTAGATTCTATATCCATCATCTTAAATATTACCAAAACCTAGCATCTAGGTTGGTCCTCAAGCCAAAACTACTCCTTCAAGGGTCCAATTTAATACCAATGACATATCAATTCATACTCTATAGAGATCCCCTCAAACACATCAACCTATCTTTATTGACTTGGGGTTGGGACATCCACACTCACCCATCCTCAATGACTATGGGGAGGTCATGAAATGTTCCTGAAATACACATTAGAGAATAACACATTTTCACATTACCTTAAATCTCAATTATTACTACATCCATGATTGACACCTAGACCGATCATGGTCTCTTGTCACTGATATAATATCTTTTCCATCACCTGAAAAATAAAAAACATCCCTACGCATCTACCACCCAAATAGCAAGGTCATATACAAAATATCTAAATCCCATTATCAATACTTATCCCACTACCTAAGGTATTTTCCTAGTCCATATTGATATTCCTAACCATTGTGTCAACAAGAGTGGTCCAATACTTACTGAAACCCCTTGTAATCTGAATTCCATATTAGGATCAATTTCCATGAAACTCACATTAGTCTCATACCACATATTCTAAATGATATCCATTAATATATTAACCAATTAAAACCATTCACAGTCATATATTCCCATTTCCATTCGACGTAGAATACCCTCTTCATATTCCCATACTGACCTCTAACTTTTAAAGGGAGTTCCTAGTCTCTCTCAAGGAATTCCATTACATATCTTATCACCACTAAACCACAAACTACCAAGGATGTCCCAAAATCCCTATGATATAATCCTAGGATAATTAATATTCATAATTATACCCTGATACCTTACCAAGAACCCATGTCAACTAGATAACACAATCACCCCTTGGAGACATAGTCACCAAGTGACTATGTAAACAAAAAGTGATAACGGAAACCTAGTGTCAACCCAATATGATCAAATCCACCCCATAGTCTCACGTAAGGACCCTACATGTACATATACCATATTCTAAAAACTATATAGTATGCATCCAATTCACTTTAAATCCTATAAAATAATATGAAATTGAATTATAAGGTCCACCAACTGAGAACATGGAGTTTACCCCTTTTTGAACTATGTCGAGCTTTATCCATGCCAACCAAATCCCATCCCTGATCCAAATAACCTATATCATGCTATGATTCTCTAAAAAATTAATAAACAAATATATAATCAATTAATAAATTCAATTTTATAATTAAAAATTCCAAAAAACTCATATGGTATAATCATCATGCCCAAACATCAAGCAAAGGGGTGTGGTCCACTCCCAACAATCACTTAAACATAGGGCATGATATTTTCCCAAATAAATTTTGTATTTTAATTAATTATTTTACTAGAAAATGAAAAAACCCAATGAAAAACTGGATATTAGTGTTCCATTATTGAAATGGTGTATAAATATTATCTCAAGTCCTATTCTATGAAATATTTGCAAGATAGAAATAATTAATAGTCAATTCCAATATGCCCTGAAGGAATCGACACCAAACCCATGAATGAGACATTCCAAATCAGTTTCCAAAAACGGATCCAAATATCTAATGGTGGTTATTACCTATAATAATCATCAAAACAAATAAATAACAATCTCTTCCGAAGGGGATTCAATGGAAGAGAAGCATCATTCCTTTGGACCCTTCAAAATGTGATCCATCTGCTAAAAGGGAATGGGTTATAGACCCATTTCTTATTTATAATAATTTATATATCATATTTATTTATTTAACTGATAGTTATTTCCAAAGAAACACTATGAGAATATAATCCTTATCCCTTTGTCCAGAAATTTCACACTATGTAGACCAAATTCAGGGTGTGAATGGAATGTAGCTACATATTTGTAGCATCCCAAATTTCTTTACTACCTTTGAAACACTCATGATCCCCATTGAAACATAAATATTCTCTAAATATTTCCAATAATACCTTTTTGGATGTTCAATATCATAGATCATCAGTCTGATTCCCTATTCAAAATATGAACCATCATCCCATTATAAGAAATCTAAAATCCTATCTCAAAAAATGACATTCAATACCACGACTCATTACGAACTAACCGCCACAAAGCATCTAATTTATTATGATTCATTCTAACCCTAATTATATATCTCTAAACCTACCTCATTTTTCTAATAAATGGTTAATCATCATGTTCACTAAATTAAATCCGTATGTGCTTTCATTGTTAAACTCTAAAAAACATTCCAGATCCACAAGCTTTTCCTAAAAAACACTTCAACTCTTAGACTACCTCAACTGCATCTCAAAGTGAACTCTTAAAAAAGGATCATCCTAACTGTATTGATGTTCTTGCCAAAATCAATTATCATACCTCCTAATGTGTAATTTGACAAGAATTATCATTCACACCTTCCAACAAATCCAAAAAATTGTACCTTCCTCCAACACAATATCAACAATATACCCCACATGTAGGATCCCACTCATGCCCCAAACCACGTACAATTTTCTCTTCCATCCAAATAATATTAAACACAATTTTCACTATCAATATAAATAGTCACATGATTCATTTCCTCAATCGCTCCAAAAAAATAGCTTACCCATAAAGCATAATAAAAAATCATGATTCACATCTAAATGGCATAATGAACCATATTTCACCACTAAACTACGGAAAGTATCATATTTCATCCCATAAATCATTTAAAACATCATGTTTCACCCCATGAATCATCCTCATGTCACATCCAACCCACATCGAGTCTCATTACCTCACCAATAATCAAAAAATGACCACATTCAAATCCTAAATTTGATATTCACTGAGGACCCAGATCACATTAGATCATACCAAAAATGGGTAACCTAGTGTCACCTTGATTGTGATCCAACTAGTCTAATTGCAACCAAACCCATTATGATGTAAGGATCATTTACTCATGATTGATATGATGGACCCCACCATAGTAGTGTCATTTTTACCACCTAATAATGAACCCAAACTCCCATTATCTACGAATCATGACACATATATTACCGAACATAATATTTATATGTGTCCATACCATTATCACTTATTCACAAATGATAAACACCAACACTAGACATCACAAACCCACTAGGAATGAAATCTTTTATTTTTGACAATCCACCATCAAAATAAAAAAATTCCACTAATTATAGATGGTTTTATTACCACCATATGTAATCCTTTATCTCACTCTTTGAGAATTAACCCTCACGGGTCCAGAAAACATATGTCTTTCAATCCTCCGAATCCATGAACCCTTTCATAATTCAATGTTTTCATGCTTCTAAAATAGTTTTTTATCATAAAATCCACTCTGGTGTATGGTAAAATGGTACCCCAATCCATCTCTAATACTACCACCTCTCAAAGTAGTACATTACCCATTCCTCTAAGTACTAATGGAAGCAAGAATATGTGAGCATCACACAACCACTATAGCACCACTCAGACTTGTCCATATCCTGGACCAATCTCAACGGACCCATGCACATCATGTTCAGTAATCCACAACTTGAGAGGGGACCAGGAGTAACTAGGGTACACCTACCCCACCCATGAATAATTTTCCCAAAAAAAAATTCACTAACATCCACTCTACTTCATACGAAGATTCGTCCAATAATGACCCTCTCAATGTTTTGTTCCCTTAATATAGCCCAATATAAACAAATCCCTAATAGTTTCACACTCCTATGAAACTCAATCACACAACCTTACTCATGAAACCATGAGATGTGTCCCATCTATTTGAGGATCAATTTTTTATCCAACTAACTATCATGCATGTTAGGATCAACTAATTTCCCATGGAATCACATCAATTCAAATTCAATCAAAATAGACACCAGTCAGTCATGCATTATTCAAAACCCTGGGAATTTGCCAACTCTCCCATCACACAACTAAAAGTAAATCCAAAACTAGATTACCCAAGATCTAGTCTTTCTTACCCTCACTTCGTTATTTTATAACAATCTCAATTCATCATCATTCGTTTCTCCACACCCAACCATGTTTTTTGAAGAAAAAATTGGCAAGGTTAAGTAGAGTTTCATAAATATTATATTTGGAAAAACACATTTTAGGTTGTTATTAACACTTTAAATATCCAAAATGACAATACAATTATGAAAAAGGTTCCATCATTTTTCTGGTAACTCATACAAATCCTCAAATTAGTTCCAATGCATACCATGAACATATCTTTTCATTATGAGGATATCAATTCTTTTACCAACACTAGTTTGGTCATTATGCATCCCTTGATCAAGGGACTATATCACCATCACGGAATAACCACTCATGTCACGATCCATATGTCCTTAAATCGGAATAAAATACACAATGGTCCAACTATGTAGAATTACACCAACATCTTATATGGTAAAATATCATTTTTTTTAAACATTACATAGTTAGACTTGTCATCCTCAAAAAATCAATGTAAATAACACTTATGACCTATTAATCAAACAATCCTTCACAAAATGTGTTTAATTGGGCCTCCTGTTAATGGTTTATCGTAGAAAACTACAATAATTCAAAAATCCAAAAATGAAAGTGTGTCTCATATGGTGTAATCATACAACTAACTTATGAAATAAATAATAGTATTCATATTACCTTGATAAGATATAAATTATATCTAATATGGTATTATCTATGCATCGGTTTGATTTACATCACATGATGTGAGAGATTCTTAAACAACCTACTGATAGTCTCAAAAAATTATATAACAAGATAATGCTTTGCTACCACATTACAAATTTTTTTGGAACATTATTCTAGGGCCATGAACTGATATAGTGGTGGTGTTATTTATCATTCCTTCCATTCCTATATTAATTTTGATTATTATAATTGTCATGCCTTATCTAGGGTAGTTGGTTGGCTTCCACTCATTCCTTAATTTCAATATTTGGTGACCTCTACAATAAGGCTTGGTTATGTTAACTCTCTGATAAAAACATATGGGATGTTAGTTACTCCATATATGGATTTATATATGGAGAACATATCCTTGATTGGGATTCCTCATAGATGTACATAATGATCAATAAGATCATTCATGATATTATCTCAAGGTGGACACCAGATAATTACACTCCTTCTATCATGGAAAAGAAGCCACATACGGTTAGAGATGATGGTGAAATTGGAAAAATTTAAATCTCATTTGGTGTTGAGTGTGTTGTGGTCCTTTAAATTCTTTATATTTTAATGTTGATTTCACCTCAGATATGATTGATCTTTGGTGTAGAACATAATCCTTCTGATGTCTTTCAAGTGATTATTTTCTCTTGGGGCATTCGACATAGGATGGTTTTTACATCTAGAATACCATTCCCATTGTATGAGGTATATATTAAGATGATTCTGATGGGTGGACACAACTTTAAAGTATTTTTGGGTCATAGTTTAAATATATTTAATGTATTTTGGGAACAATATGGTTATATATTTTGAATCTTGTCGGGATAGTAGTTCATAGATTTGATATCTTGGGGGGGAATGGTGGTCAATGATTTAACATCCTTTGGTGACTGTTTTTCCATATATTCATCATCTTGTGGAGATATGATGGGAATATATTTTAATTATTATGGGTAATGGATGAACACATATTTTACATAATCTATGGATATGTTTTTCATAAACTTAACTTCTTCTGGGGATAAGATGGTCTTAGATTTAATGTCTTGTGGGGATTGATTGATCAAAGATTTAATATCATGTGGTGATAGTTTGAACACGTATTTAAAATCATATATGGATTGGATGGTCAGATATCTAAAATCTTGTATGGATAGATTTTTAATAGATTTAAATTCTTGTTGGGGGAAGTTGGAATGATATTTAAAATCTTATGGGGACAGGTTGGTTGGTGGGATTTTAATGTGTTCCCTTGGGGAAGAAGATATCATGTTAGAGTGTCCCCCCCCCCACCTTGGGGGATCGAAAAATATGGGGTGTATATGGTTTTAGTGTGTTCCCATGGGGGAAATTATCAAAACTCTAGGTAACATACTATAAAAGGGAATATATACAGACCTTATGGTTGCATTGAGGGTTTAGATTAAACTCAAGGAGGTGCCCAATGTTTTTTCGAATTACACATCTAGGACGAATCATATGTGTGATGTTGAAAGGAATAGATAAAACCCCTTGTAGTTCAATGTCATGGTTTATAGTCATGTAATGGGACTGGTTCATGTAGTTTATCCACTTGTGGTGAGTGTGATTCTGTTATGAAAGGATTGATGGTGAGGGATATTGTGGGGATTATTCATGTTGGGGGGCTTGTAGTTTTAATTTTTCATCCCATTTTAGTGTGGGTAATAAGAATATGAGATTTCTTAGTGTTGTGGACTCATCCCTAGGGTTGGTGGGGGTGTCATACCATTCCATTCATATACAATGAATCTAGTGTGCAACAAATATGGTACCACTACAGTGTAAAATTTTGTACTGAGGATGTTTTTTTTAGTTTAATGTTATTTGACTAGGATGTTTGGGAGGGAATTTTTTAGTTAAGTATCTTGAATACGTTTTGTTTTATGCCTAGGGAGACCATTCATAGTTTCAGATAAAGAAACAAAATTAATCCACCCAATAAAATAAGGTTTTTTTCTCCTCAATGATGCCACATTTGAGGATTAAAAATATATTTCACATGTATGTTTGGGTTGTGCATGGAAACAATATCATTAATAATGTTTAAAATGGGAATCCTGATATTAGGATTCTTGTGCTTAATAGAAATAAGAGATACAATAGCCCATATCATTCCTAAAGTTTATATTCTCTATAATAAGATTGATTATATGAGTCATGTAAGCTATCAAAAAACGAATGGAACTATTTTGAACATTAAAGGGGAAACTGGACGCTCAAACAAAACACAAATATGTTTGGTAGAATTGGAATTAGGTCACAGAACCAAATATTGTTTCACAAAACTCTATTTTTCAAATTAATTAATGGTTTTGTGATATGTTGGCCCTATCACATGGACATTCCATTGATATTCGGGGTATATCTATGTGAAACATATGGGGTCATGTGAGTTTGGTGTTTCCTAAATAGAAATCATCTTCCATGCACTAGAAAAGATTTTTGAGAAGATATGTGAGGTCATTTCAAACATGATCCATGTAACGATGGGGCCCATGTGAGTTTATTCACATAGGTTCTCTACCTTTAGGAATTCAGGAAAAGTTTTATGATGTCTATGATCAATTATTTGTCTAAGAAAGATCCTAAATATCATATTTTGAAGGATCGGCCCCAAATTCGGGGGGATGGACAATTTATTGTTTAAATTGGAGTATCCCCACATAAAATTCGGCCAGTTTTATGAAAGACTAATTACAGGATCCAAATTATTTTATCTTCATTGTAGGGAAACATAATTAATTAATACGTCCACCAATTTCTAATGCTAATAGTTTCCTCAACAAAATTTGGGTTGTTTCCATTTGAATAAGAGTGGGAACCACTACCTTTTTCGATGTATGGGACCTTTTAGAGAACCCATGATACTTGGTTCTTTGATGGTGCCTTCCCCATGAAAGTCACTAGGGTTAAAAATAAAGTGTTGTGTATAATGTTTTAATGTAATATTTCCCATCTCACATGGATCCCAAATACACCATTGGCGAGTTTGTTTCATCACATTAGGAAACCCCCACCTTTTCAGAATTTTTTTTTTCAAACATAAAAATTAACCCTTATAATTGGAACTGATGGGGAATTGGAAGTTTTAGTTCTGAAGAAAATGTCTAAGTGAAGGGTATGTTTTTTCCATTTCACACAACCCAAAATATGTGATCATGAAAACTTGTTTCATGAAAATTAAACATGGAGGTAAAATTGGAATAAATATTTTAAGAGGGTGCCCATATTCTGAACATACTTCTATGATAGATAAGTTTTCTCTCATGGAAAAAAATAAAACCCTTTTTAAGATCTCTTCAAATTTAGGCAGAAAAATGGGTTCACATCCTCTTTACTCAATATATATTCCATTCGTAAGTCATCCTTTTTCATGAATCCGTTTTTTGTTGTATGAAACTAATGTATTTGTTTATGGAAGGATCCAATTTTGAAGTCCAACCTTTTCAAATCCACAAAAGAACATAGAGATGGATGTCCATGTTGATCAAGTTGTTGTCACCACTATTGCTACTCCAAATAGGTCATAAATGGAAATAAATCCTAAAATCATATAGATCGTGAGGATTATATCCTAAAAATGATCTGTTGGATCTGATAATATATTTCCAAAGAGAATATCCATGAATAAACTGGATATAGGTACACAACAATGGGTTGTTGAATTACACGGATATCCCTACCATGGAAGTGATGATGCCAAGGTTCGGTTATTCCCATCATGACTAGATTGACTATTATAATAAAACTGTTGAGGGAAACCTAGCCAAACAGAATGAGACTAGAACATTTTATAACATTAAAGGGGTGAAAATTAAAATTATGGGGTAACAACCAACAAATGGATAAATTCCCAACCCATAATATGAGCATTGTTCAAGACAACATCTGAAACTAATATGTGGGATCATATGATGATTTTGATCTATGATCTATGGGAACATCACTGATCAGTGGGTGTGTTAATACTTGTTATGATTCATTGGAAATGAATATGGGATGGTGTTGTGACATACAATTTTTTATGATTCAGTGTGGATATAACAATCCAACTTTTACCATCAACCATAGCTATAGTCAGTGCTCCTCAACAGGTGGTCCCAATAGATGAAAACTATCCATAATTATCATGTGGAGGTGGAAATCATTTTGTGGAATTTTCACTATACCAATGAGGTCTGATTGATGGTATTTAAGAATGAATAGTTTCACCCAGTTCATAGTGGTTGGGGGAGTGTGGAACAAACACCTGTGAAATCTAAGATTATTCTAGACCTACTAACCCATATATTGGTAATCAGCCCCTTTTCCACAAGGATATCCCATTCAATACAAGGATGGGAATGTTATAAATCATTATAGTAGGGAAGATATCAGGATGGAAGAATTTGTTTTTGAAAGAAATACAGACAAGGATGTCGAGATCAAACTGGTTTATATTTGAGGAGGACCGCTATCATGATTGGGGATATAGTATAAAGAACATTATCCAAATGGTTTGATACATGGAAATACTGTCAAATTTTCTAAGTGGTGGGATAATAATTGGTAGGGATGCAGGAAAGGGCTAATGGATAGTGAAACAAGGTATGGAAATGATATTAAATACCGGGAACCAAGTCATCCTAGCCATCCTTATGGTGGCCAAGAAATACAACCAGTAAGGGTATGTTGCAAGTTTAGACATGACAATATGTATTAGTATCCCTTTATAATTTCTCTATATATTGGTTATAGATAATTTTTTGGGGTCTATGTTCCTAAATTCCATCCCCCCATTAATTATATCATTCGACCATCCATCCTAAATATTGATGGGATTCATCTAGTGACGCTCAGGGAAGTAGGGGTGGCAGACATCATTAACAACCACAAAACATTAAACTGTATGCCTTTTACAACCCCGTCCTATGAAATGTTTCATGATCAATAGTAGGTGATGGATGGGAGTGGTATCTACATGATTTTTTGGTTGTGGTGTAATTCAAAAATATTTATAGCAACACCAACTACAATCCATACAACACATCATGATTTTCTCGACAGTTGGGTTACATCCAATAGCCATCAAAACATGTGTACATGGGTGTCCATGTGTAAAGGTTTCCATGGATCCTTATTCAATTGTTTTGGTTTCTAATGGATTAGGTTGGTGAGGATATCATCAGATTACCACAAACCAACGTCAATGCTGGAATGAGGAAACAATTTTCTAAACACTGGGTAGAATATTAACCTGATGTAATCATGTGATGGAGGGTAAGGATGGTAGAACCATAAACTAAGACACATGAGTATAAGGGTATTAGTTGGGATTCTCATCATGGTACATGTCAGGTTTCAATAGAATAGGCTGTAATATAAGTGTTGAAACTTTAAGGTAGTTTGGTTTCTATACCCTATGGTAGAGTAGGTCTCCCTCAAATGAAACAGTAGGTGACTATAGAGAGCTCTTGTGTTGGGGTAGGTGGGTCTGAAAAATTCTATGCGGTAAACCGATGCTATCTCGTAAAATATGATTATGAATCATTCATACATGAAATTTGAATGGCATGGTGAGATTATTCACGGTCTCATATGGTGGAGCATCTATGGAATAGAATTACTCGGGAAGGGGTGAAGCTTCATGTAGTTCTTTTTTTAAGGATCACATCCCTTGTGAGATTCATGGTGAGGTTTTATTATCTATGGGGAGGTGATATCGATGTCTTTTTGTGAGGCCCCAAATGGAGAAGTGTTCAAAGATGGGATTTTAGGGGAGGATTCATGCTATCCATCACTCATAGTCATCTATTGGGGGCTATCCAAATCATTCTAGTGTTATTTATCCATGTTAGTGGGCTAGACCGTCCAAGATGTCAGATCATCAAGATCCATGTTCCATCCCAATGTGAGGTCATGAATCTAATCTACTCTTGTTATCCAGGATGTTTGATAATTGTTAAAATATTCCATATCTTCCCTTTTTTAGATCAAATATCTTTTGAAAATGGATTACTAAAGGATATATGCACATCTTGTGGTGTAATAATTAATACAAAAGGGTTTTCTATAATGGAATTCCCATTAGAGACTCTAGACAAGGAAATAACTGAAGTCATCACCTCACACAAGTTCTATATTTGATAATGATATCTCTTCTATGATTATTTATATAGTTTAAACTATTTTTAATTCCCTTATCTGACAATTTATCAATTCAATTCATCCTTAGTGGTTCCGAATGGGTAAGGGAGTCAGGGTACTTACTCATGTAATCCATCCAACCCTCCTGACGACAACTATTTAGGGTGAGCTTACACAGATCCTAGAATTGAAACTCATCATAGACATTGATATGGTTTTGAGGGAGGTGGATCCCGATGTAAGAGATAATTTTCTCTCTAGTGAGGTGTGGGACCAAGAAATCCCTCTCCTTGACTTAGATACTAGCCCATCAGATAGAATCCCTAATGTGGAACCTACTACTGTAGTTCTTGTGAAATTCCCTGTGTGTGAGCCTATACCACCAAATTATCTATGAAAATCAATTTCTTTTGTTTTTTTATTATAAATTCATTGGTTGGTTCATGGTGTGGGAAAAAAATTGGAATTTCATGGTCCACACTAGAGAGGATGACCTAGTGAGTCATATAGGGTCACCCTACCACTATTTATTGAACATAGTGATTGGTGTGGTGAATAATTTCCCCCTAAATGAATTGGACTACCAATATTTCAGCAACATGTGGAATAAGGAACATTTTATAGTCAATTATTTTTGATACAATGGGAAATATGAGGGTTAAAAGTCCCTATAGGAATCTAAACAAGTACATACTCATTTAGAGTAAGAACAGAAGCATGAATACATGAAAAATTAACAAAAAGAGTTCATCAACTATCTAGAGGTGTATTTAGCGAATGATGAGGCTGAGGTAGTAGGAGATTCATATCAAGTGGTTGATAATTAGGCAGTGTATGATTGGGTCTGGATATGGGCTAATGAGGAATATCCATTTGTTAAGGAGGAAGCAACAGAGCTTTGTAGTGGGAAACATTCCCTAGAGGCTACTCGGTAGATGTTGTCCAAGATATAATGTTCATTTTCTAAGTATAATACACCAAGATAACATCCACCTCCATTATTTAGGTTTTAATAAATTAGAGGCCCGAATATGTGGATGAACCATCACATTATTACATTATATTTAGGCAATAAATGAGTCATTTTACATGATTTTCCTATGAAACTAAATAATATGAACTATAAAATTGACTATAAGTCACTAAGACCATGTATGTCATTCATGGTTTCGGAAATATGATGAAAAAATAGCACTTTGTGTAAATGAGATTTCCTGATATGGAATGAAACGTAGGAGATGAATTATACATCTTCCACTTGGACGGTTAATATGAGAAAATATATGGTTGGAGAGTGAAACTCTTCACAAAAAAATTATTTCACAATATGATCTAGTTCATTAATGGGGTTTTGTAGGGGTGTTGGATTCTAACAGAATAAGGGGAATGATGGTGTATGTTAATTGAGATTTCCATTACCTATAGCCTAAAAAGTTATAGATCAAAAGATGATGACTATAGAATTTTTTTTATTTTAGATTATGTTATTGTACGACCAACAGTGGGGATATATATATATATATATATATATGAGTGTCGAGTTTTAAAAATGTTCAAAAAAAAGACAAGCCAAATTTTTATTGAAATTATCTCAGGGTATCTTTTCTAGAAGAGATGTGAGCCATTTTGGAAGGGCACCATCACTATTAAAGGATCTTCTAACATGGACGATGGAGTGAACCAAATCATTGAATTTGTGTAGTGTGGGAGGGAACTAAATGAAAAAAATTAGAGTTAAAAACCCATTATATTACACCATTTTGGTTCTATGAAAATAGTGTGTGTTTATTGATCTACAAAAAAGCTAGAATTTCATTTCTATTGGAACATTGTCTCAGTTGTCAAGTGATGGTCAAATAATAAATGTGGTGTGCTAGATTCCCAATACTGAAGTGTGGTAAGGTCTTCTTAGGTGGGGGTTTAAGATACTCCAAAATTTTATTTTGATCAATGTTGATATAGATATTTTAGTTTAATGTCAAGTGGAATGTTAGATGAATACACAATTTATCTTCGTATAGAGAGGTCATACAGTTGTTGAAATTTAATGTCACATATCATTGACTATTACATCTTATAGTTTAGTTTCATACATTTAGGATTCATGTAGTATAATTTAGTATCTTTTCATTAAGACATGGGACATGACATATCAGAAAACCCACACCCTTTGAGGTAGAGGGTGCATGAAAATGGAAAACGAGAGGTGATGTCACATGGTGGACCTCAAAATGTTTAGAGAGATAAGGTTTAGTCCAGATTTTTTTTCATTTATTTCTTGGTATTTAGGTTTAAACAATGATTTTTTGAAGTCTCAGTGGAAATTATCATTTACTTTGTGTATCTTCCACTTATAACTTTAATTTTTTCCAAGAAATGAGGTTGACTTAGAAGATGAATGTTTGATTTTCTTCTCATGTTTCCCATATAGATTCTCATCAAATTATTAATTTATTCCACTTTACTATGGTAGTTTAATGTAATTTTATTCATATTAGATGAGTATAGATATAGGAGTTTATATATTGGTCAAAATATATAGTTTAATGCTATGGTTTTTGGATTACTTATTGATGCATAATGTTTTATAATTTAGACTATATAGGGGTTGGTAATCAGTTCTTATATCGATCCACTAAAAAATCGTATGTCAATTAAGGGTAAGCTCTGTATTCCAGAAAAAAGTTTTCCCACCCAATGAGGTGGTTTTAGAAATGCTGAAGGCATGGTTTCTAGGTGTCAATTCATATCCCATGGAGCATGAAATCAAGCTAAATGTAGTTCATGAATACAACATGGTAGAAGACCAATTCCACAAGGGAAAAGTCCTCTCAAATGAGAATGAAGAAAAAGATGGGGGATTTGTTTGACTAAACAATAGAGGTGTGGAAAGACAAATATGGATTAAGGCTACAGGGTTTCATGTTCATATTGTCTAAATCCATAATTCTTAGACCCCAGCTCCTACCAGGTAAAGTTCACCAAGCTTCGATGAAAGGTATGAATTGTGCTCTGGGAATTCTCCTGAAACACGTGATAAAATGAAACCTAATGTGAAGAGATTACCATGGATTCCAAATTACACCTGAAACATCCATGATACATTTTTCGCATTGTTTAATGTCATGATGGTTATAAAAAGGATCTTAATTTAAGGTTATAGTGTTTCTTCCATAGGAGAAGAAAAAAGTTCTATTGATATGATTATTGGACCAAGAGGAGGGTTTTGTATTAATGAGGTTTATTATAAGGGTCTATATCTGTTAGTTATAATCCTATATCAGCCTCATAGGATATGTGATCTTATAGGAGACATGGAATAAGTCCATAAGGGTTTGGCTGCACAATTCTAGAAGTCAAGAGATTACATTTCGTGTACTATTTCCTCATGATGTAAGTGAGGTTCATGACTTGTGAAGGACTATTTCACAAAATGTAATTAATCAATGATACATAATAAAAAGGATATTAATATTTCATTGAAAATAGAACACTGAAATTTATATTTCATTTTAATGGAGTACATGTGGTGTAAATCCACGAAGATGTATTTTCTTAAAAGTTTCATTATCATGGGTTTTTTCAAAAACCATAAAGTTATAATAGATATCCCACAATCATTATAGGTGATCCAATAAACATATCCTTGGTTTTTTGAGATCCCTTTAACTATTGATTGGTTCTAGCCTCCTACCTTCGATCTGTGGTGACCAAGAATGATCCACAGTGTGTTCCTCGATTTTTTTCTATAGGTTTCTCTTGTTTTGATCTCATTTAATCCCAAATTTCCACTCCATGGTACAAGATTTTTTCTCCAAAGTTTCAAATTGGTTTTATATTAGTTTTTCTTTGTGTGGTTGTGTCATGGTGTCTTTAGATGGATATAGTTCTTTTGGAAGAGGAGATCATAGATCCTCAATGTGGTATGTTCTCATGTGAAGGGAATTGATGGCTTTTGAGGTAGGGGATTATTTAATTATCAAAATATTCTACATGAAATAAAAAATTAATCATTATTTAACCATTTATATTGAATTTAAATTGAAAAAATAATTGTTGAAATGGATAAAATAATTTTTTTTTGATCGCAGGTTGTTGATATTGTTCTTTTATACCGTGGTAGAAGTTTGCCTCATGATATATTAGATGGAGTTATATTTTGGCCTTTCTTGTCAGCATATTGTTCATGATTTGAATTGGTAAAGAATATAAATCAGTAATCAATTGATAATTAATAAGATTAATAATAATTACAGATATCTGTTTTTAATGCATTGGTTAACTTATTTTAATGATAAATAAATTAATGAAATGTGAATGTTTAATTGATAAATATTTTGAAGCATGTTTATTGATTCATTATAATATTTATGGCTTGTTAATTGACAATGGTAGTTCTCTAGTGTCTCTAAAAATAGAATAAATTCAAAGAGAATGGTTTTCCTTGATTTCTTGCTATAGCTCAGTGCCTTAGGTTTATTGTAGTTGGAAAATGTTAATAACAAATTGGTTAATTAAATATGGAATAAGAACCATTTTTCTGTTAATGATTTATTGTATCCCATGGGACTCGAATTTTATTGAAAACATCAAGTTCCTTATTTTGGAGTCATGAGATATCATTTTCATGAGCAGGGTAAATGTCTTTTCTAAGGACGTAGTTTCCCGATTGAGTTATTGGTTGATTCCTACATATATTTGATTTGATCTTTGAATGGATAATCTAAGAGGTATGATGTGTGATATGGGGTGAGGAGGCTCATATTTGTTTAGATCCAATTACCGAAAATACTAGGTTGGATGATGTGATATATTGGTAGAGAGGACCATGTGATGTGGTAGAGATGACACATTTATTGGAAAGATACATCGATAAATGTTTGTGGGTTTTAGGGATGATATTTTCTATGTTAGAATGGGTTAATGTTGGGTTTACATATTTATGTGATGTTGAGAGCAGCAATTCTCTCTTTTAAATATGTTTAATGGATGATCGATGAGTTCCTTTTATATCAACATTCTTTTTTACACTTCATGAGGTAGGTGGAGTTGTTTAGTTTCATGTTTCTTATTAGGGATAGCTTAGTATGGTTTTTCTATTGTACCGAGATATGGAATGATGAAATTTATTACTAATTAATTCATACCCATGGGTTTGATTAATGATGGAATGAAAAAGTTAAAAACACATTAATCTTGATTAACTATGGACATGGTTTAGATTATTCTTGTAGGGAATGAAATTTACTGTTATGATTAATCTGAAGTATTGTAATTTAATGTATCATAATTTTGAATAATGTAAATGGTTAACTAATTGATAATGAAATAATTAACATAAATATGTTATAAAATAAAACAACTAATTCAATGATTCTTTTTTATAGGCTTCTGTGTTTTTCAGATGTATGGTCTTAGCTATAGAAATCAGAATAATGAGTGAAAATGGATGAAGTTGAGTTTATGACTTTCTAATTCCCACAGTGAGGTTTTGATCTATATTATACCATTTATATTAGGTGATTTCATAAACTTCCACACCCATGTTGATTAGATGAACTAAAAACCATTGGAATATTGGTGGGTTTTTACCTCAACATCTCAGTGGGAGGACGGATGGATGAATACCGCCTCTCTACCAACTCTCATATCATTGTAGTTACTTATGATGTTATGAAAATCAGTTAGTTTTCAAATATATCTATGTTGAGGGATGATAAGGATTGTGTTTATTTCAAATAAAAATATATAATTGGAATTATTATCTGAAGGATTTTTATAAGTATGAAAGGTATAGGTTGTGATGGAATAATATAATTAATCTGTGTATGAGATGTAATGGATTGAGGTAAAATACCTAATATATGACATTTTGTTCGACACTTTCATCGGGGGGCACCCATCTATCTTGTTTGAGGATGAAAGGCGCGATTTTGTTTCCCCGCATTCCAACTTTCAAAAGGTGGGCAGCATCCATCGCTTATTTAGGGACGTCTGTTCCTTGATCGACATGGGATGATAGGATGTCAGTTCTTCCTTCCATGGATTTCTCCATGGAACTCGTCACCTAATTCGGGTCTCCCTTTTATACTTAAGACATTGTTCGTGAAACTCTTTCTCAGACCATATCTCCATGGAAGTAGTTAATTGCATTGCTTCTGTCAGGACATTCCAAAGGGTATGGTTAGGGAAGAAACCTTCATTCAGGGGAGTAGTCATGTTGGGAATCACTGGCAGGTTTGGACACGGGAACATAGGCACGTCTGGGTTTCTACCTTTAATTATAGGGCTTCTCGAGGGTGCGGAAGCCCAAGGTATCCCACATATAATGCGAGGAATTATATTCCATAGGCATGAATTTGAGGTTTTCCTCATCTTACCATGTTTAACACAATGTATGTTGCAAGTTCAACGTCCAGCAGTGGAGGATAAGACTTATCAAAACACTGACTAGAGTAGATCAAATGAGTGTAACCGATGGAGGACACACTGGTTTAGGTGTGTTGAAATAAACTCATCGGGATGTGGCGGCCTGGGTAAGAATCAAGATGGATGATGTGATGCTGAGTGAAATGAGTGGTGAATGGGATGGAACCACTATGAGTACAACAGTAATGTTGGGCTTGAGTCTTAGGGAGACTTCCTATGCATTTTTGTTGTAGGAAATCAAAGTACGCATAGTTCAGGAGGGCGATGGGACACCTGAGGAGGTGTCCCATGATAATGGACGTGTGGATAGGGACCCGGAAGATGTAGATCCTCTAGGTTGGGGCATGACCTTCCCAAGACACATAGGCTTGATGGAATGGTCAGGTGATGTGCATGGATTGGGGTGTGCACATAGGACAACAACCAGGTGCTGTCTATGGGGATTATGCATGGATAGGAGCCCGGGTTGGTCTGACGCCACTAGGACTGACCAATGATGTGGGTACCCATGAAGGGGATTACAGCGGCTTGCCACTGAATTGGGGACACAACAGATTACTGCTAATCAGGATACAGTGGGTTACTGCTGATTGAGGGACACAATGACTTACTACTACTACGTGGGGTCAGAATAGCTTACCACGGATTGAGGAAAATAGCTTAATTCCATGTAGGACAGGGGGAACCGACATGAATAAGGACCTGGGGTCCAGATGGATGGTGTAGGAAAACCAGTGTGAATGAGGTCAGAGCCACTGGGGTGATGGGCTTGAACCTCGTGGAGGATTCCTACGTACCATACCTTGGAAAGGATCAGAGTCCTCGCAGTTTAGGTGTGGGTGGGGGGCATTCTAGGATTACGATCAAAGGCAACCTAATGTGTTGGTGAACCGACATAAAGGGAGCCTGGACCAATGATTGTTGGGATTGAACCTCATGGAGGCTTCCTACGTACCTTACCTTGACAAGGATCAAACTCCATGTAGTTTGGAATGGGGGCTTGGTGCACCGACGTGAAGATGGTGGGGACCAATTAATGGTGGTGGTGAGCATGAACCTCATGGTGGAATCCAACATAACTCTCCTTGGGAAGGATCAATGACCTCATAGTTCAAGTGTGGGTTTTGGTGAACCGACGTGAAGATGGTCGGGACCAATGGGTGGTGGGCATGAACCTCAGGGAGGCTGCCTACGTTACTTGCCTTGGCAAGGATCAAAGACCTCATAGTTCGGGATTGGAGCATTTGGGGCTTATGCTCTGAGGCATCCCAAGGTGTTTTTCATGGCCGGTGCTTACTCTAATCCCATGTGACTCATGTGAGGTGTGAGAAATAATAGACTGCAAAGACCTGATGATCACATCGTGAAAGGTGCGTCCATGGGAAATGGAGTGGGGCTTACACGTGATTGCATCCCAAAGAGGAAATAGGGACTTATGCGTGGTTAGAAGCCTAAAAAGGTTGGGACTTACTCCAGAATGGAGGACCGATGGTGACAAAGCCCATCAGGAGAGGGATTTGGCACTGAAGAAAGGAGGGGCAGGGATACTGCCTCCTAAAAGAAAAGGTAGGGGCTTACACCATAGTGCTTTCCCTTTACCTGTTGACAAACACCACTCCGATAAGGAGGATATCATCCTTTTTGAGAGATGATCTCATCCCTGTGGAGACTAGTGGTTGTAGAGAATGTCTGAGCTGGGGGACCCTGCGTAGGATGCATGGGGGGAAGGTCACAGTTTAGCGTCACGTGTTGAGGACGATGGTGCTTGGCAGTTTAACATCTGGCATCTCAGATGAGGTGGGTTCACTATGCACCCCTAGGACAAACATAACGGGTACCCACTACATCTAGGTGAAGAGAAGAGACATGCAATTCCCTAGTGAGGGGGTGTTACGGAGAAAACTATTAGGGGTCCACGTTAGCGTGGCTATGCGAAGAAGTGATATCCCTTAGCATGCCTATGAAAAGAAGAATGAGGTGAAGCAATGAAACATGAAGTATCATCCAATAGACTATGAAATCACATCGTGCAAACCTGGAGGGTCACACAGGAAAAGGAATTTCCAAGCATAGGGGTTCATAGGCAGGGTCCTTGTAAGGCATTGGTGCTCCGCTTGGTGGAGGGTACATACGAAGGTTTTATTTCACGAAGTTGAGTATCCTGGCATAAGAATAGGGAAGTGGTTCATATATGAGGTTCTTTGTGAAGTGGAATGAAATTCACGGAGCACTTCCATGTGGAGTAAAGGCACCTCATGAAGCCAGGTACTATGAAGCAATGTTCTTCATGAAGTACAATGACCTCGCCTTAGCATGTGCATCATGGGTACATGAATGGTGTTTCTCAAGGCATACATGTTCCACGATGACACAGGTCCCCTTGGGGATCCCCATCATTCGCGGAGTCCGTTAGGCTCCGTGAAAGGCATCCCTCATAAAATAGGGGTTTAAAACTAGGCAATGTGGAGGCACTTCGCAGAGCAAAAAATACCTCGTGCAACTCAAGGTTTATAGAGCAGAAGGTGTTTCACGATTCGAGAGCTAAGGTGTTGAAAGGTCAGATGATATGCACATTGGACATGGGGGGAGGCTAGTATTTATAGGCATGAGGTGCTTCTATGTAGATCATTATCAATGCAAAGATGGATTGGGTTTCTCCGCGATGGGTCACGAACATCAAATTCGTTCATGGAGCACCCCATATCCTTGATATGTGGTGGGTCGGTAACATCAAATTCATTCATGAAGCATCCCGCCTCCTTGATCTATGCTGAGCATGTGAAAGTCAAAGGAATTCGTGGTGAAACGTGCATCCATGCTCCGCGGTGAGCCCGCGAACATCAAAGTCGCTCATGAAGCATCCCTCCTCCGTGCTTCGCGGCGACCGTGAGGCCAGGGGTACTCTACGAAGGGGCTTCTTGGGGTGGTCATTCCGGCTTTTCGTTTCTTTTTCTTATTCCCCCATTTTGGGGCCAACAAATTCACCCCTCAGACTCATAGACATAGAGAAATCAGGGGTTGAATTTTGATGGTCGATCGTCAAAATCCCTCGGCCATTCATGATGCTGGCTCGCGAATAGGGCTCGTGAGGCCGATCGGTGACACGCAGGCCAAGCGTGTCATGATGTTCTATGTGATAACGATGTTTTGCGAAGCTCCTAAGGTCATCACCTATAAATATTGGACCTGACCACTCATTTTTCCATTCTCCTCTCCATGATTTTGGACTTTAGTGCTCTAGATTCGTGAAGCACGTCATACTCTATGATTTCTCTATGCGAATCAGGCTTTCCACTTTGCGGTGCTTATTGAGTGTTTGAATTCGTCTCTCAGCGCTTCACAACTCTAATTTTTAAGGTTGAGGTAGGGCTTTGTGAATAGGCTTCTTGAATGTTATCTATGAACATGATTCGTGAAACAACCTAAAAAGCTCGAAAATTTCAAAGCTGAATGGCTCATCAAGAAACTTCCCGGGGGTCCTTGCAGATGCCACCCGGAGGGACAAGATAGTGAACCATCTGAGTCTAGGGGAGTTGATTCGGAGCCACTCTAACCACAATTAATTGGTGGATATTTTTTTGGAGAGCTATAAGAACTACCTATTGTGTTAGAGGTTGCAATTATATGGATTCAGGTTGAAGGATGACATCTTTATCCCAGAAGAAAGTCGGGACAAATCGGCTTACAGGTTTAGGAGCAAGTTGTGCCAGCACCGTTGGTTAAGGGCGACTGATGGCCATGCCCGGGAGGATTTGACACCCGTCAATGATGATTTCTTATAAAACCACCTGAATAATGTCGACGGGAAGAAATTATTTCCGGAGACGTCTCCCCCTCGGTACCAGACGAATTTGAAGGTAGCTTTGAGGAGCCTGAGGAAGGGGTGGTCCGAGGAATGGGACCTGCACCAAGGCGGAAACTTCACAGATGATTGGGCCTAGGCCTATAGGGTAGGTACCTTGTGTGAGGAGGTTGGGGCTGAGATGAGGAGAGTGGGTTTGTATGAGGCAGCTTGGGACTCCCAATTCCACATAGATCAACCAAAATAGTTGATGCTAGAGTTGTTGAGAAATTGATCATCGAGGAAAAATACCTTCCACATACACCACGGGGAGGTAGTTATCCACTTGGGGGATGTCAAAAAGATCTCGGGGGTCCCAATATTGGGGGAGAAGTACGAATAATTCCTACCCATCATGAGTGTGTTGGAGGATCTAGAACAAATGCCACAGCTAGAAATGTCGTTGATGGAGCTTGTGTCTGGGGAGGATAGGGAAACAGTAAGGGATTTCCACTTCAGGCGGTGGTTCAAACAGTTCTCAAACGTCCTGAAAAATAGGCAGTTTCTAGTGAGGCCTCGGACTTTTCTGAAGGGGTATCGAACTAAGGATCACTCGTACTAGCGACGTTTCGAGAACAACCAGTGGAAGATGTGGGGATTCAGTTTCAGCATCGAGCAACAACCAATAGTTAGGCTGGAAGCATTCATCACTGCTCTTATCTATGGTTGGATCCTACTGGTGAGGGATACCAAAATGGGAGTACGACCAAGCACATTCATCATGGCATCCACGTTAGTGATAGGAGGGAGGGTCTACCTTGGAATCCCTATGCTCGCTAATATATATAAGGTTTCGTGGCATATCAGTGATGGGAAAAATCTATAGAGGATATATGGGCCATTCCACCTCTTGTATGGATGGGTAACGGAACACATCTGGGTGGTTTACGAATACCTAAACCCTATCTCTCCTCTAGGATCGAACTTATTCCAATCAATCCTGAATGCCTCTGGGATCTTTCCAGCCAAGATAACCACACCATCGGTTCTGAACTAGGTGTGAATGGTGGAGGAATTCAATTTCCACCTATTTCCATTGCTGACGGGGGTATTCACTATTGAATTCTAGGGAATGGATGAGCTATGGTACTATCTCCTTGCTTTACAAGGTGGAGTCCAGGTGGCGAGGGTGGACTCTTAGCCCCTCTGCAAGCCGTACACCCCACACTGGTTTGCAAGGAAATTCCGGTGCTTGTAGTGGCTGACCCCACATGTATATCTGGAGGTGCGCTATAAAGAACAACCATGTGTGATGAGACAGATGTGGCTCATGTTCATGTGGGAAGATGGTAAAATGATGATTAAGTTGCCTCCGCAGACATATTTCCTCAGACTAGTAGAAGAATATGCCTAGTGCTGGGAGGCAGCCTACTCGGGGGAGATGTTGAAGCAGCCAACCATTCGAATCAGTGATGGTGAGCTTTCCCGACCTCGAGGCCACGGCTGGAAGGCATGAAGGGCATCCCATGGTGGCGTGGATGTCATGGCAGCGAGGACTACACCAGTTGAGGGGGAAGAAGTGGTAGAGGATCCGACATCAGAAGCCAACCCAATGATTCCTGAAGAGTACAGTTTTCCAGAGGGGCGATCACCTATAGGATTCCGTAGATTACCTACTCAGGCTCCGGGGAAGCGGTTTTGCCATATAGACATTCCAAAGAATGTTGTCTTCCCAGAGGCCTGGGACATCTAGGATGTCAACAAGAAATTCCTTGGCTCGTCTGAGATGTGGCCACACCTGAGCCATATCGGGATGGATTTTTCTGGAATTGGCCCTAGCAGGGCCAACATTGCGGTGTCCCAATCTAAAGGGGAACAATGTCTGACTAATTTTTAGGACTTCATGCACTTATGGGGTGTTCCTCATCAAATGATAGATTGAGTCAAGGTGTTTATCGATCACACTACTCCCCTGCAGTTGTCGACCACTGATTTAAGGGAGCGCTTCCCTCTGTCAGATGAATCAGAAATGTCCTCCTGGGGAGATGAGGATAGGAGATGGTTCCCATTGAAGGAGGGTGAAGTTAGAGATCATGAATTGGATCTTGATGAGTTTTCAGAGGCCTTTGAGGTAAAAAATATTCTATTACCCCTTTTTTCAAGGCTTGATTTGGGGTCATTTTGGACTCTTTGCTAACATCAGAACCATGAAGGAGAGTCTTATATACAGAACTCATTCTCATCCCTCAGTGGATTCAGATGTGGGACCTTCAGGATCTACGGCTATCGTTGCATCTATTGCTACGTTCAGTGGGGCTAGGATACCTGAGACAACCCCTCCGGAGCTTTCAGACCTTCCGACCATATATGCTTTAGGGTCTTGATGACATCAACCCCAGATCGATATTAGGAATTCGATCTATGTAATTACCTTCTACAAATTTCATGACTTCCATCCCCTAACCATTTTAACTGACATTCATGTCCCCTTTTGGGTAGTGTATAGTTCTTCAAATGACATGGGAAGCCATTGCGTTGTTGGTCAGGGATTCTAGCAGATTCCTTCCCAGGGGAATGTCGGTGGTCGTGGAGGCATAGGTCCAAACCGACCTAAATGTGGTTCTCCTGATCACCAATGGGGCTATCAGCGGGGATGTGCCTGAGATCATTGAGGTGGGATCCGATGATGAGGATCAATTAGATAGTCCAGGTCTCTCCACTCCTGATCAAACAGAAGATTTGTACCCTACTGATGAGTTCCAAAGGGTGTACCCCATATATGAGACTGACAACTGCGCTTACTGGAACGAGACAGCCTTTGATGAAGAGGAAAGCAAAATAGTCCATCATCAATCATGGAAGCTGATCAAGTGCTTACTTGATGACACCCCCCAAGCACAGTGGCTGGATAAGATGGACTGACTTCGCCTGTGACTATGCAAACTATGTGTAGGGGGAGTGGATGCCCAACGTCCTCTCGTGCTCATCTGAAATCTTATGGAAAAGAAGATTCGAGAGTATGACTGTGTCCCTGGTATGGGCTAGCAGCAGAGGAAAGTGGTAAACATCAAGAGGCTCAAGGAGTCTGAGGATGAGGTCCAGCAGCTATAGAGTCTGGCAGACGAGCACTCGACCTCCCTCAACATGCAATCTGAGCTAATATTGCGATTGAATTCTCATCTAGAAGAGGCCGAAGAGGGAATGAAGCAGGCCTCTGAGGATATGACTGCTATCCGAACCGATGTGGAGTGGGCCCAGATTGCGAACATTTAATTTCACCCCCTCACTACTAAGGAGGATTAGGAGGTGAATAGACGTCAGTAATTCCTAGACACCACCAGTGAGAGGGTGGAAGATATGCTATGCTCTTTTGATGAGGGTAACTCGTCCATAGGGGGAAACGAACCTCAGGTACTATAATGATTACTAACCCTTAAATGTACTTTCACGCTTTGATCGTTTAATGAAATATCCTTCATGAGTTCCATTATTTGTGTTGGTTTTACACGCTTCTATCACATTCACAAAACACCCTGTGATCAATACCTAAGCTCACGTGGGTCGATCCCAACGTGAGAAACAAAGGACGACTGCTATTTCATTTAGCCTAAACGTAAGAGTGGTGACCATGTTTCCAGTGTCTGGGGATTGAACAACCAACCAAGATTTCTGAGAAGAGAAGGGAGAGACAGGACTTGAGAATTAATCTCTCAAAATAGCCGAATTACCATTTAGCAGGGTGCTCTTGTGCACGAATGGGGTAATGCCAGGGGCACTGGAATCAATCCGAACTGATAGGAATGGAAGGTGGGAATCATGATACCCAGAATTTGGAGCATTGTGGGGATGGCATGACAATGAAGGATAACTATTGACTGATTTGGAAACATAGTATCCTTATTGTGTTATCCTATAATGGGGATATCAAATGAGGGCCGACCGCTGACCATGTTCGAAACATAGCGCCTGACTCAAAATTTCACCCATTAGTCTTACAGAATGTTATCCCAGGACATTAGGCAAGCCATAGGCTGAGTATCCATACTCTTAGGGAGTTCCTTCTGACGTGAAAAGGGACAAGGGTCTAATTAAGGGGCATGCAAAGCGTGCATGGTGGAGTTATGTGTTGTTCGAATGGGGTCCAACACTCTTGAAAATTACGCCACTGTGGTGGAGTCACATTGGGTGGGCGCATCAGTCTGATCAGGGATCTAACATTCTTCTAAACAGGACTTCTCTGACGAGGAAACTGTCACCTCCCTACATTATCGTGGGTCATCCTGGACTTTTTTAGGGAAAAGGTGTAGGGTTTCCTAAAATAACTCAGGCCAAGGGGCTAAAAAATATGGGGGATCCGGGTTTGCGTTTATTTGGGCTGGACCCAAAGGCAAGATGCTTGGGCATTCCTACGTAACCCATGGCGATGGGAATCAAGCCATATGTAGTTCGGGAAGATGTCGTGTTGTTTAACGTCTTGCGGCAAGGACACGACGTGATCATAGTTTATGGTCATAGATCTTAGACTGTGAATGGTAGGAAACGTGGGAGGCACATTGTGGGGTAATTATAATACCCAACATTAATGGGAACCTGGGGTTCGGACCACCATGTGTTCCCTGGGAAGGTTTTCGGTTGAGTTTCCGAAAACGAGAGTTAAATTGGGCCCAAGGAAAAGTGCACGAGTGTTCCTACATACCCCATGAGGATGAGGATCAAGCTACACATAGTTCTGGGAAATGGAACGGTGGGATACCCGTGCCAAGTATAATAAGTTTGTGCAGGTCTTACCCATACAGAAAAAGAAGCGGTATTTAATAGAACTTGATTGTCCTTTAGGTTGAATGAGTTTTGTTTTTTGTGTGTGAAGTGATGGGACTAGAATAGCGAATTCAGGCATTTAAACAAGAATCAAGCCACATGATGGCATTGAAAAATGGTATGTGGTTTGATTGACACCAAACATGTTGTCCCTTGTGCGGGGGAACCACAATGCAGTGTTGTTTTTCATCGTGCAGCTAGGATAATATTGTCACAGTTTAGGGTTATGTGATGAGAACAATCATGCACATTAACATCTTGTAGCATAGACGTAGTAGAGATGATGCTGAAGGGGAAATGTGTAGGGTGAAATAAAGCATACCCGACATGAATGAGGATGGGGTCTGCACCACACCATGTGCGATTCTGAGAAAGAAACCTCCGGCAAAGGGTCCAAAAAGAGGTAATAGGGTAGGAAGTTGGAGATACTTTCCTCAATTATGTTGGACCTCTAAAATAGGTATTTGGGTGTCCCTACGTTTCACATGGAATGGTAATCAAGTAGTAAGTAGTTCTTTAAAGGGGAAATATGAAAATATCTTATTTTATGGTCATAGAGCTCAGACCATGGAAAAGCAGGACAGTTCCTAGTAAGTGCAGACCTTAATCCGATCCCTGAGACTACGGGAGTCGAACTCGGTGTAAGAAATAAGGGAGGATAAGAAATTTTCATTACTTGAAATACATGTAAATGGGAAATTGGTGTAGACCCGAATTATTTCCTTTTCATGGATTTTTCCTCCTAACGAGCAGATGCGCTCTGAGGAATAGTACCAAGTGTCTTGAAATTCTACATGGACATGATGAGGTGGAGGAGGGTGTGAATCATGTAACCAACATTTTGGGCCTAATGGGGTTCACGTGATGATGGAGGATAACTGTTGACCAAGTTTGAAACACAGCTTCTATATCACGTTAGCCTGAAATGGGGACAAACAAATGAGTGTCGACCGCTGACCATATTTGAAATGTGGGACTTGTATCGATTTTTTTTATGAATCCCTCGAGGATGTTGGACTGTAATGGTAGGAGAGACCTTAGGCCTAGCATCTATGCCATTTGCGGTTCCCTTTGGGATGTGAAAGGTGATTGAACCCCCAATGAGGTGGAACATTAATCCTTATAAATGGTTGAAAGAAAGTCCGGGTAGAATCCGACATTCCAAGTGCTAATCCAGGGATCCATTGAGCACCTTAGTGAATCACCAAAGAGGACCGAGGGGTTCATCTTGAGAGTGGACGATTTAAAAAGATGATTGTAGTACAAGGGGATGGAAAAATCTTGGGAGGAGGAGGTAAGTGGTGTGGTTGTTACAACACCTAAAGTGGGTGAGAGCATAGTCCCATACCACACCGTATATTCCTCTCTGGGGTAATATAGGCCAAGGGGCCAAAATGAGAGGGGGATTTCTAAGAAATGGGGCTGGAAACAATGTCTATACATTCAGGTGATCCTATGTATCCCAAGATGATGGGAATCATGCCACATGTAGTTCTTTAAGGGGGTAATGTGCAGTTTATCATCATGTAGTAAGGACGCAAATGGGTAAGAGACCCCACATACAGGAGGTGTATGGCATGGATAGTAACCTAACATGAATGAGGACATAATACCATACCACACTATAGAATTACATAATAGAGAACATGGATCAGAGTCCCAAAAAGGCCGAGGGGCCTGAGGCTGGGCCTCAAACAGAAAGTTCAGACCATTTTACAGTGTAACGTCTTATAGTGAGGATGATGAATGGGGTAAGGTACCCCCAAACAAATGAGGTTTATGGTGTGGAGAGTAGCCCAATGTGAATGGGGATATAATCCCCTACCACACCGTACACTCCCATAAGAGAGAACCTAGGCCAGGGGGGCTGAAAAGGCCAAGGGGTCTGAGGCTAGGCCTCAGACGGAAAGGCCTGACCAATTTGTAGTTTAACATCTTGTAGTGAGGATGAGGGGTGGGGTAAGATACACCCCCAAAAAATATGTGTACAGCGTGGTGAGTAACCTTCCATTAATGGGGACATAATCTCATACCACAACGTACAATTACATAAGGGTTTAAGGCTTGGGCTAGGGCCCTGAGATTGGTCACACGAAGCATGGCAGGGCCTGTGCTCACGGTATGAATTATAAATGATGGTAGGGATGTGTCAAGTGGATATGTGTGGAATGGAAAAATAAAATGACATGAAAAAGAACATAAATCTACTCTGCACCACACATCCCTAAATGAGAACTTGGGCTAGGGTCCAGAAAAGTCCAATGGGCCAGAAAAGGCCAAGGGGGCGAAGGTTGGGCGTCCGAGTCAATGGTAGCCATACGACCTCTTGTGTGGTTACCGCCTCTTCACAGCACCTAAGACCATGTGATAAGTGCTCGGTGTTGGAAAAAAAGAGTTGGACCCAACTCTCCCTGTCATATAGGGGTCTAATAGATGGCATCTCCTAAAGGGAGTTCATCGCTTTGAGATACAACAGGGCAGAATGAACCACCACACTCAATGTTTGGGACATATTTGGGTGGATATAATGGAAAATGATAGTTTTTTACCATATTCAAATCCCAAGTTCCCTATAGTGACCTGGAATGGGAACAAAAAATGACTATCAACCATAGACCACATTCACAACGTGGGACATGAATCAATTTTTTGCTCAACATCTTCGAGGGCGTTGGCCCAAAGTTGAAGGAGAGCCCCTGGGCCTAGCATACCAGCTATTCTGGGGAATTTATAGAAGGGATAGATGATGGAGTCCCAATCAAATGAGTAGGTTAAGCATAGCTATGCCCATCTGTGAAAGAGGTGGACACCTCTGGGTAGTGGGACATATGGCCGGATCGAGATGAGCTCAACATGAATTGGGGAAAAATCCTCCACCACACCATATGTCTTGACCTGAGGGAAGATTCTGGCATTTAGGTTGGGCCAAAGGATGAAATGTTCTGTCATTCCTACGTATCCCATAAGGATGGAAATCAAGTCTTAGGTAGTTCTTTAAGGCCACACAGTTTAGCATTGTACGGTGAGGGCATGGGAGGATAGAAGAATAGGTAGTGGGAAAATGGTGTGACTGTCGTAATCCTTTCATGAGTGGGGATAAGGAACCCAACACCATATAATGTATGGACCCTCCTAGAGAACTATACCTACGAGGGATAGTCAAAGAAAAGAGTTTTGGGGCTGGGCTCAAGACGAAATGCTTGAGCGTTCCTACATATCCCATGTGGATGGTAATCAATCCACACGTAGTTCTAAGGGTGCAGTTTAATGTCTTTCAGGATGAAATTCAGTTTAACTTCATGCGGGATGAAGCAGTTTAGAGTCATGCATGACCAAAAAGTTCAAGTTCATGCTGGATAGAATAGTTTAGGGTCATGCCGAACCATCATGCAGTTTGGGGTAATGCAGGACTGTCTGGTTTAAGGTCATGCAGGACCAGTAGGCTCAAGGAAAAGTATTTCTTGAGGAACTTGTCATTAGAGGGAGGATTTATATGCTCACCATCCATGGTCACCAGGGAGTATACACCAATGTGGTCTTTTCCATTTGGGCTCCAACATGGGTGGTTTCTTTCCTGGGATCATTGGTTTCTAGATGACCAATACCAAGTCACCTTTTATGAAAGAGTGGAGGCAAACGTTCTTGTTGAAGGAACTAGCGATTTTATTCTTATTCCTTTCCAGATTGTGCAGGTCATCAAGCCTATTCTTATCAAGTGCTTCCAACTCATCCAAATGTATTTCGGAAACTTTATCTGGTTCTTGTGGTCATAGACTATTGTACGTAACGAAAGGAAGTCAGATCTTGATAGGAAGGGCAGCCTCACCTCTATACACTAGGGAATATGGGGTCACCTGGCTGGAATTATGAGTCATCATCCGATAATCCCAGAGGAAATTGAGGAGGTTTTCCATCCAAATATTCTTGTTTCGACCAGCCATTTTCTAAAAAAAAATAGAGAGGGTTTTTTTGAATGCCTCAATCTGTCCATTTGCCCGTGCTTGATAGTGGGAGGTATGGTTTGGACAGATGTTGTACTTGGCTTGCAATTTATTCTGTTCTGCTGCTCGTAAGTTCATGTCTTTATCAGTGAGGACAGCGTGAGGGACTCCAAACTAGTAGATGATGTTGGAGCTCATGGAGAAAATGATAGACCGTTTCTTGACCTCCTTGAGCAGAACTGCTTCTGCCCACGTGGAAAAGAAATTTGTGGCAGTCAAAATGAAGTTTCACTGGCAAGATATTGTTGATGAATATAGTCCCACGACATCAAGTCCCCACACATCAAATGGCCTATAATACTTTCTCTAGTGGAGTGGCTCTGGCGGCCGATTCATGAAGTTAGTATGAAATTGGCACGCGTGACATCTCTTGGTGAACTCAATGTAATCATGGATCATGGAGGGCCAAAAGTACCCTAGCCTCCGGATCTGGTGAGATAGCTTCAGCCCAGTCTGGAGGGTTTTGTAAAAACCGACATGAACCTCCTACATGACCTATGAAATCTCAACTCATTGGATTCAACGGAGCATAACACCATCGAACCCATGCTTGTAGAGGATATGCTCAAGACTGGGACCACTCTGGAGGGTAAACTAAAGTGCATGGCATCGGATTTGCTCACGCTCAGCCCGATTATCCATGAGGCAAGCAATTTGAAGATACTCAATATAGGGGGATCTCTAGTCAAGGGTCACTTCAACCACTACATCTGAGGAACCTGGGGGTCCTGACGTGGAGGCTTTGATGGTAAGATAGCTTACTCGTAGGCCATTTTCATCATCTGAGGTGACGAGAGCAATGACTCTCCAATGTGCCACGTGTATAATCAGATCATCTTTCTTGAGTTATGCAAGTGATGCAGCTATGCCGGCTAGGGAATTATCTCGACCGTTCTGAGATCGAGGAACATGAGTAACATTCAGCCAAGATGGACCCTGGTCCATTAGTAGGAGGGTGAATTCCAATAATGGTACAAGATCTGGCTTTATGATGACTAAGTCAGTGCTGATTTTATGGATGACTAGTTTGGAATCCCCTTTCACTTGAAAATGGGGCACATCGATCTTGAGGGCTAGCTCAAGGTAAGTGATAAGATCCTGATACTCTACCTCATTGTTGGTGGATCCTTTTAACAGCAGGAATGAGTACAACAGAATGGCTTGCGCCGTGTGATAAAGATAATACCCAGGCCTAATTTTTTGAGTCCGGGACCATTGATACTCTTGTCAGTGGGGCTCTGGGAGGTTCCATCAAAGTTCATTTGCCAACACGGGATGTCATGGTTTACCGAGAGGATTGCCTCATTGGTAAAATCCAGTTCTAAGGACAGGTCCACGGGGGTTGGATGGGAAGTAAGAAAATCTGCATGTTCATATCCTTTGATAGATTTATGAGGGACGAACATGATGTTGAAATTCTGGAGGATTACATCCCACCTTGCAAGAAAGGAGGTCAACATGGGGAAGTTCAGAATGAACTTCAGCGGGTCTACCCGAGACACCAGCTGTACCTCATGGTGTTGTAAGTAATGCCGCAATTTTTGTACTACGAATACTAGTGCAATGTAACTCCTTTTTGTGGGGGAGTATCTGGTCTCCGTATCGAGGAGCAAGAATATGAGGTAGTATAGGCTATATTTCGTCCCCTCATTGTCCTTCTAGGTGAGAAGGGTGCCGAGAGATAATTTCAGGGCAGTCACATACAATATCAATGTTTTTTCAGAAACAAGTTGCATCAAGACCCGAGGCTGAAGCAGGTACTACTTGATTTCCTTGAACGCGGTCAAGCACACTTTCTCCCACTCGTATGCAGAGCCTTTCATCATAAGTCCGGAAAAGGGATTACACATTCCTGTCAGATTTTCAACGAATCGGTGCATATAGGCTATGTGTCCTTTGAAAACATGAAGCTCTTAAATATTGCTTGGTTGAGGCATCTTACTAATGGAATTGATCTTCTCTAGGTCGATCTCGATACCCTGGTATCTGACAAAAAAGCCAAGGAACATCCCAAATGTGACCCCGAAGGCACATTTCAAATGGATCGACTTTAGGTGGCGGGAATGGAAAAAGACGAACACTTTCTCGAGGTCCTTGATACGGTCCTGTAATTGGAGATATTTGACCACAAAGTTGTCCACATAGCATTATATGAATGTCCCGAGTATGGGATTTAATATCCAATGCACAACTTGCTAATAGGTGGAACCTACATTCTTTAAGCTGCAAAGCATGACTTGGTAACAAAACATACCTTGTGGCGCCCTGAAAGCTATGGACTCCTCATCTTAATGGGGGATTTAGATCTCATTATATCTGGAGTACCCATCCATGAAAGAGAGTTCCTGGAACCAAGACGTGTCATCGATCCACAATTCATTCATAGGAAGGGTAATATCATCCTTCGGACAGTGACATTTTAGATCACGTAAGTCGATGTAGACTCTGATATGTTTGTTATTATTCTGGACTGGCACAATGTTGGCCAGCCATTTGGGGTTATGGACCTCCTGGACGAAGTTGGCTCTGATGATCCTGTTAACCTCTACCTCGACAATGGAACCATTATAATTTTGCATCATTCTGGGAGGCAGCTTGTACCCGCGATGATTTACCGGAAGACCGAGGTGGTGAAAGGATACTTGAGGATCTGGCCCTGGCATATCATCATAGCTCTAGGTGAATACATCATGATGTTTCCTTATGAAGTCTATGTACTAATGTTGATGCTCGAGGGACATAGATCAATGGATTAATTTAGGTCTTGGGTATGCCTATCTATTAAGGTTCACCTGTACAAATTCATCAAACATGACAGAGACACCCTCTTCAATGGTGGGGGGACCGTCCTCAAAATCCACTTCTTCTCTTGTAGAGGAGGAATCCCTGGTGGGGGAAGATTTATCTGGGTCAGAAAATTTCGAAGGGAGGCCGGTACCATCCTGATCAGCAGTGGTCCCTGCATCGAGAGATTCTAGTACTACCAAAACTATAGCAATGAAGGTTGTTAACCCGATCCCATATGGTCTTTGGCCCAAAGGGCCACACATAGTGATATCAATGGAATAGTGTCATGACGTCTAGAGATGGTTAAGTCATGCCCGACAAAATAGACATGTATGATGTACTGTCATTTCCATGGGGTGGACATCCCGATACCGTACAGAGGTAGGAGGCTCTAGGATCACCTGACCCTGATTTGTGTAGGAGTATGAGGTGACCTTACACCATTTCATAGACCTGGGAATATGCGTCACCTTCGTACTAGAGAAAACCAAACATTGTCCCATATCGGGGGGTCATGGCGTCCAATAAATGGATTGGGAAGATGTAGGCGTTATCCAGACCTGCCTAAGGGTTAGTTGAAACCACGACGGGTTCGACCTCACTGGCCTGAATCTTCTTATCCTTTCTCTTGCAATTCCCAGCATCCAGATAGTGGGATTCACTAGAGGTGAATGGAGACACTTCACCTTGGAGTATTCCTACTCAACCATTGAGTGAGTACTTGAGGCATTGGGGATATGATTAGGGGACCAACGCATGTAGGTGGAGCCATGGTCTGCCCATCAATTCATTTTACACTGTTTCATGGGAGACAACCAGAAACTCATTGTTGGAAACTAGGCCAACGAATTGGGGCTTCAAACAGATCTTACTGACTGGGGTATACTATATCCTATCATTTCCATGGATTCAAAAGTCAAAGGGAGTCACGTCATCTTCAGATAAACCCAGCTTCCCCAGTGTCCGCATCGGGATAAGGTTAATCTTGGAGCTGGTGTCAACAGGGCAATGATGAACCTCCACATCTTTAAATTGGATACTGATGTAAAGTAGGAAAATGTGACCCTATATGGGAGATCCTTCATCTTCTCTAGAGAACTAAATGATGACTATGCATTCAACATTCTCGTGAGCCTTCGAATGAAAGGGCTCTACAGGTGCCAACTCAGTATCAAACTGTAGAGGGATTCTTAAAGCATCAACAAGGGCCTCACGCATATCTGAAGATAGGTAAAGTGTCTCTTGGATGTAAAGCCTCACTAGGATTCCAACAAGGTTCTTGAGAAAATCATACATCCATGCCATATGTGATCTTTTTCTTGCAGGAGGCCATTCTGTGATAAGAGGCATGGAGGGCCCTACCGGCTGGGTCGACGGCTGACTGGTGTTGGGTGTATCTTGTTGCTCAGTAGTCAATGCCCACAGAGAACCTACCGGATGAGGTCCGAATGAATGGGACCATCCTTTAGCAGGTCGAGGCTGGCCGCAGCATGGTTGAAGTGGTTCTTCCTGATCCAGCAATAGAAACGATGGTGGTGGTGGTCCTGATGACACTAGATGAAGAGGTTGTGCATGCTGGACTCTACCCGGGGCCTGTTGTCTGATCTCAGTAGAATGCAGGGCCTGGCTGTAGGTGCCAACTGATGTGCCTAAGTGACCCACATGGTCACGTCTCTACCACCATTGGCGTCATTTGGGGATGTTGGGGAGGATCGCCTAGCACTCCCCATCGTTAGGAGTCATATAGGGATTTACCAACCCCATGGTGTTTACTAAAGATTACCATTGACTGTCACTTGAAGATTCATCCATCACTGGGTGGATTCTAGTAAGAATCCCCATCTCTTAAGGTATGATGTCGCAGAGATTGTAGTATGATGATGGAATTGGGGGAGCGCGTTGCTTCCCCTTGCGTCGTCGATGCTTGCTTTTCTGGGAAGAGGTCAGCTGAGATGATGATGTAGAAGCAGTGGCAATGGATTTTGAAGGCATGGGCTGATTTTGTTATTCAAAAATGATACCATGGGCATGGGCCATCATTTTGGAAGCCATCCAGTCATCATACTTCTAGGAGTCGTGGTTAGAAACCTGCTACCACTCGCCCTCGCTATCGATGTTTCTATATGGCCTTACGAAGACACCAGACACTAGTGTCGGGGCCGGGCCTAGCCTGAATATGTTGTTATCGACCTGGTCTTGAAGATAGAATTTGATCACATAGCACTGCTTGAGGGTGTTCCCCATAATCTGATGATAGGGGTAATTGTTGGGACAATCAGTGAGATTCACCTCTTCTGCCCTTCTGCACTCAGGTAAGCGTACAATCCCCTTCTCAAAGGTTCTCCAGAATTAAACAGGGAACTTATTCTCATTGAAAGAGTAGGTTTGGTTTCTCCTGCCCAGAACGGGGGACCTTGGAGCCTACCCTGATGAGGAGCTGGAGGAGCCTGTCGAGGCTGTTGAGCATGATTATCTCGCCTAGGTGGTGCCAGTGCATTACATGGAGGCGCTTGCTGATTTTGAGGTGGGCTCAGCTGAGCCAAAGGCTCCACCTGAGGTGGAGGGCCTCGGGGAGGCTGGGGATGTTGATCCTCTAGTAATAATACCAGCTGCCTGGGGGCCTCTATTTGGGCCACCATAGTGGGATCTACTCTATAATCCCTCCTTGTGGGAATTATAGGGGTCGACAGATGTGTATGGTTGGCCAATTACAGGGCTTCTTCCAGGCACTGGGCCCTATCATAGGAGTCTCGAAATCCCCCAGGGTCGTTCTGGGTGATCCGAGAGGGAATGAGTTCTGACTTAACATTTCCCACACACATCGTTTGTAATTTCTCCTAAGTTAGTGGCATGTCAAGGGAGTATTTAAGCCCTTTCCATCGGGTGATAAATTCTGTGACACACTCATCAGGCCTTTGTTTGCACGTGAAGAGTTCTGTGATGCTCATTTTCTACATGGTGTAGCTAAACTGGTAGAGTAATTGCCTGCGAAGGTCCTCTCCACTGGCTACGGATCCGACGAGAAGCTAGTTGTACCAGACAAATGTAGGCCCCTCCAATCACTGAAAAAAAACCGAGTTGGGAAGCCTCCTACTACACTGGAGTCCCTAACACTAGCCCACACCTTGAGTTGATGTGGGATAGGTGTTGCGGTGGGTCCCCCATCCTATTAATGGAGGGGAAGGTGGTATTCCTGAAACCCAGAGGTGCTAGAATATCATCCATCCATGCTGGATATGGCTTTCCAACAGGCGGGATTACCACTCTTCGTGTTTCCAATGCCTCAGGACGGGCAATGAGTGCCGCTATTGGATCATCTAGGTGGGGGTCTCTATCTTGATGGGGATCCCTAACCACCATCACGTTGGTAAGTTCTTCAAAATGGTAAACTATCCTTGCAACCCATGGAGCGACTGGTAGTATGGCCCTTGGGGAGGCTTGGGGAGCACAATTAGGGTCCCTTGGATTAACGCTCCATTCGGGAGTGTATGGAGAGACATACCTCATCCTATTTCTGTAAGTTCCGACCTCAACCTTTTCTGTGGGGGAAGGACGGTCAGGGTCTCTTGGAGGCAGCTCGCCGATGGGAAGTGGTTCCTGCCCCTACTGTACTAGCCTAGGATAACCATAGTCTGGCTGTCGCTCTGCAGCACGTTCATCCAGGAGTTCAAAGACCAACTTCTTCTGCTCGACGAGTTGTTGGCGCCGTGTGGCCTTCTCAGGGTTATCCTCTGTCTTCTGCACTGAGGTAGACGGTTTGGAGTTTTTGGCAGCTCTGACATGCTCTTTACCCTCACCGGCATTCCGACTGAGTACCAATGCCTCGGTGGGTGTAGGGAGACATAGTTTGTTACAATTATGGTGAGTGATCCTCGATGATGGGTCCAATAGTGATTGCACAACCTCGATGGGTAATTCCCCATCAAGAAGCTCCAACTCACCCCCCCCCCCCATCCACTATGTCGCCCTTGTTGACCGTGACCCTTCCTGGGGGCATGTCCTTGATTTCACCTAACAAGTCGAGCTGCCTCCGGATAGAATTGAATAGGAGGGAAGCATACTACCCCCAACCACGGACTTGAGCATGGGAAGAAGCCTCTTTAATGACCTTGTGGAGTACTTGAAAACTCTGAATTCATTGCTGCTGGAGGGAATTTCGGTGGCCTCCTGACTCGGGGCACTGGGACATAGGGAGTGCAACCAGATCAACCAGATGACATTGTTCGCCGGGTTCCTCAAAGTGTTCTTGGCTCATCAGATAATACAGTCGCTGGTAGAAAATATGAAAGTGAGTCACCCAGAGGGTCTAGAGGAAACATTCAAACTCCTCCAGTGTGATGGATTCCGGTGCGTGAAAATTCGGCGCTGCCATGGGCCAGAACAACTCTGGGAAGTTGTCCGCTACGAGGATGTTCCAAAAGCTTCTAGGCTCGGATTCAGGGTCTGGAACTTGATTTCCCCATTAACCAACTTGAGGTGGCTAAGGAACTGAAAACGGTACTAAGGCAGACCGCTGGGATGGCAGGCTGGCCGGTGGAGAGTATGGTGAGCGGGCTGACTGGCCGCCAAATATCAGGCTGTCCTCCGAAGAGTGTAATGACCTGGCCACTATGTCACGAAAAAATGGGCTAATGGATAGAGTTCTAGAATTAGGGTCTAGGGATACTGGCGATAGGTTGTGATGCTGCACACCTAACATTGGTCCCCAAAATAGTTATCTGTGATTTCTTGTTGAGGAAGATAGTGTTTCTGGTGAGAACGGTGGTGATTGCACGACCGTGACTTGCGAGGTTGCCAGATCCTTATCTTCCTGGATATAACTACGGAGGGAAAAGTGAATTTGATGGACCTCGCATTCTATGAGTATTAGGCTAATGCACCTTGTCCATGCCCCATCCCTTGACTCAGAGGACTGAGGGGAGGGTTCTCACGCTGAGTCGTACTCTGCCTCAGAGTCTGAGAAGAAGGCTGATTTGATCTCTATTCAGACCTCCATTGGATTATTCTTATGATGATGAAGACCCTCCTTTCTTCCCCTGGGTGTCTCCTTGGGACCGGGTTGATTTATGACACAAGGTCCTTCAGTTGCACTAGTGCTGAGGTGAAGATGGATTCCACCTGAGTAAGCTGTGGTGTGAGGAACATCAAGAAAAATGTCCAAGGGTACATTGGGAGGACTTCCATGGATAGTGCTAGAGCGGGTCGGAGCTCTACTAGAACTGGAATGAGCATGGAGAGGACATCCATGGTTGTTTTCCCTGGTGGCCTTAGTATAAGGCGGGTCGTTGTTCCGGTCTAGTTGAACATGGGTAGGACCTCCGTGTTGGGTTCTAGTGTGGTGAGGTTGGCATTCACTCCTCTGGTTGTCAAGGAAAGGAAGACCTTCCCCACCTACTAAGAGGACACAAGGGGGGGGGTCCCACGTTGAAGAGAGACCAAATGGGAAATGTCCCTACACCGGCGGTCGGGGGTAGGAGGAATTACCCTATACCTAGTGTAATGGGCACGAGAGAGGATTTTGTACCGTGTGTAACCATCATGAGGAAGGCCCTCATTGGGATTGAGGGTGGAAGGGGGTAGACCTCCATGCCATGCCTTGAAGGGGGGAAGGCTCGTGCTCTCCGCGGTAGTGGTACGGGGAGGACATCTGTACTGAGTGGCATCACTGTGGGTTAGCTCGCGGTGGCCACTACTTCTGTCGGCGACTAAGTGAGTCGAACCAACCGACCCGTGGTGTAGTTGGGATATTGATCTAGGTCGGGAATAAAAGTTCCCCTACTTAGTGTATGCAGGTAACATATGATATGCGTCGGTGGTGGCTCGGGCCACATTAGTCGTCAACGTTGATGCTCTTTGGTGGGCATCCTTTTCATCTTGTGCCTAACGCTGGTGTCAGGTCGAGTGAACCGGGGGTGGTGGTCTAGTTACATGTCTTACCTGATCCTCATCCAACATGACTGGGTGTCAGCACAAATGTGGCCGAGTAAGAGCCCTCACTAGGAGCCCCTAGAATGGGACTCTGACCGAGATGGGTCAGACGTCACCTACCTCGTCAGCGTAAGGCAGGGAGTGTCAAAGAGTTCTATAGAGAGGATCCCGAAATAGTTATATATCGATGTGGGGAGAAGTGGCTCCCTATGAAACCCTCGGGGCGGCGTTGAGGATGAGGTGCAGACGCCTCTAGATCCTGGGGGGCCATATCCTGAGTTGGGATTATGCCCTCCTCCTCGTACTGGCATAAGAGGTCGTTAATTACCATTTTTTGGATAACTACTATTGGGGATAGGGAGCGTGGGTTCCCAGTGTTTGTGTACATTGAGACCATAGTTGAAGAGGTATAATCACATGGTATTTTCACATTGCTATTTCCCCTACCCCTACTTCAGTGGGTAGGTGTTGATCGTGTTCCGAGTACATCAACATGATTCCTTGGATGTGGGGAGATTAAATCATCAGTGCTGAATGAAAAAGGAAACGACATCCAATTCCCCAACGCCATTCCGTCTTCCATGACTAGTAATAGGGATCCACTCTAACAACATCATAGAATGGTATGTCCAATGTTATACAACCCCAACTCCTAGTGAGTTTCATTAAAGGCCCACTATTTTTTTGGCGGGACTCAGTGCCAGATAACTGGATATGGTGACACGCTAGTCCATAGATGCCTCAAACTCTACTAATCTCTCTATTGAGGAGAATAATTTGAAGTCGAATTCACAATTTTTTTCGACACTTTCATCAGGGCGCACACATTTGTCTCATTTGAGAAAGAAAGGCACAATTTTGTTTCCCCTCATTGCCGCATTCCAAAGGCGGGCGACATCGATTTCTTATTCAAGGACGTCTATTCCTTGATCAAAATAGGATGATGGGATTTCGGTTCTTCCTTCTGTGGATTCCTCCTCAGAACTCGTCACCTAGTCTGGGTCTCCCTTATAGACTTAAGACGTTTTTCGTGAAACTCTTCCTAGCGCCATATCTTTATGGTCACCAGTTAATTACACTTCTTCTGTATGGGAATTCCAAAGGGTCTGGTCAGGGCATCAACCTACGGTCAGGGGAGTAGTCACGTTGGGCATCACTGGCATGTCTGGACGCTAGAACACTAGCGTGTCTGGGTTTCTTCCCCTTATTATAGGGCATCTCAAGGGCGCAGAATCTCGAGGCATCCCATGTCGAATGTGGGAAATTATATGGCATAGGCATGCACTTGAGGTTTTCCTTAACTTCGCATGTTTAAAACTGGGTATGCCTCAAGTTTAACGTCTAACGGAGATGGATCAGACTGATCAGAACACTGACTATAGTGGATCAGATGAGTGTAACTCCTGGAGGACACACTACTGTAGGTGGGTTAACATGACCTCACTAGGATGTGGTGGCCCGGGTAAGAATCATGATGGATGATGAGGTGTAAAGTGAAATGGGCGGAGAATGGTATGGAACAACCATGAGGACAACAATAATGTTGGTCTTGAGTCTCAGGGAGACTTCCAACATATCCCCGTGGTAGGGAATCAAAGTCCACGTAGTTCAGGAGGGTGATAGTACGCCTGAGGAGGCAGCCCATGAGAATGGGCACATGGATGGGGACCAAGATGGAGTGGAACCTCTGTGTTGGGGCATGACCTTCCTGAGAGAAATAATCTTGAGGGAAAGGTTTGGTGATGATCTTGAATTGGGGTGTACACATAGGACCACAACTGGATGTCGTGTATGGGGCATATGCATGGCTAGATACCCGAGTTGGTCTGACACCCCTAAGATGGCCAAATTATGTGGGTCCCTGCGAAGGGGATTACAGTGGTTTTCTGCTGAATGGGGGATGCAAAGACTTACCGCTAATCAAGATACAACAGATTACCACTGATTGAGGGACACAACGGCTTACCGCTATGTTGGTGCACAACAACATACCGTTGATTGAAGAACACATATTAATGCCATGTAGGACGGGGGTGAACCGACATGAATAAGGACCTGGGGTCTAGATGGATGTTGTAGGCGAACCGGCGGGAAGGATGTCGGAGTTAATAGGGCGATGGGATTGAACCTCATGGAGGCTTACTACATACCATACCTTAGAAAGTATCAATTTACTCATTGTTCAGGTGGTGGTGGGGAATTTGGGGCTTACGCTCTGAGGTAGCCCTAAGTGTTGGTGAACTGACGTAAAGGGATCTGGGACTAATGGTTGTTGGTCTTGAACCTCGTGGAGGCTTCCTACGTACCTTACATTGGCGAGGATCAATGTCCATGTAGTTTAGAATGGGGGCTTGGTGCACCGACGTGAAGATGGTCATGACCAATTGATGGTGGTGGTGGGCTTGAACCTCATAGAGACTTCCTACGGACATTTCCTTGGAAAGGATCAATGACCTCATAGTTCAGGTGTGGGTTTTGGTGAACCGACGTGAAGATGGTCGGGACCAATGGGTGGTGGGCTTGAACCTCAGGGAGGCTTCCTGCGTACCTCACCATGGAAAGGATCGAAAACCTCATAGTTCAAAATGGTAGCATTTGGGTATTACGCTCTGAGGCAGCCTAAGGTGATTGTCATGGCCGGTTCTTACTATAATCCTATGTCAGTCATGCTTGGTGTGAGAAACAAGAGACAACAAAGACTTGATGATCACGTCATGAATGGTGAATCTGTGGGAAATGGTGTGGGGCTTACACATTATCACAAACCAAAGAGGAAACAGGGGATTATGCATGGTTAACATATCAAATAGGTTGGGACTTACTCCAGAATAGAGGCCTGGTGGAGACAAATCCCAGTGGGAGAGGGATTTGGCACCGAAGAAATGAGGGTAGGGATGCTTCCTCCTGCAAGAAATGATAGGGGATTACACCAGGGTGGTTTCCATTTCCCCATATACAAACACCACTTAGATAAGGAGGATATCATCCCCTGTGAGGGATGATCTCATCCCCGTGGAGACCAGTGGGCAAAGAGAATGTCCGAGACGGGGGACTCCCCGTAGGATGCATGGGGGGAAGGTCACATTTTAACGTCATATGTGGATGATGATGGTGCTTGGCAGTTTAATGTCATGTATCTTGGACGAGGTGGGTTCACTCCACACCCCTAGGACATACAAAACTGGTACCCTCTTCTCCATCGTGAAGAGAAGGGATAGGAGAAACCATGGTGAGGGGGTGTTATGAAGTGAACCATTGGGTGGTCGATGTTAGCGTGGCTATGTGAAGAAGAAATAGTAGTTAGCATGCCCATGTGAAGAAGCATGATGCGAAGAAACAAAACTAGAAGTATCATCCAAGGGACATTGAAATCACATCGTGAAAACTTCGAGGGTTGTCCAGGAAAAGGAATTGCAATGCATAGGGGTTTATAGGCAGGGGCCTTGTGAAGCTCTGGTGCTCTGCTTGGTGGAGGGTATTTGTGAAGGGGTGTGCTTCGCGAAGTGGAGCATCCCAGCCTAAGCATAGGGTCGAGGTGAATAAATGAGGTTCTTTGCGACGTTTAATGGAATTCGTGGAGCACTACCTTGCAGAGCAAAGGTGCCTCGTGAAGAAAGGTACCGTGAAGCAATGTGCTTCATGAAGTACAGGGACCCCGCCTTAGCATGTGGATCATGTATACATGAAGGGTGTTTTGTGAATCATAAATGATTCATGATGGCTCGGGTCCCCTTGGGGATCCCCTTCTTTCATATAGGCCCTTAGGATCCTCAAAAGGGATCCCTCTTGATATAGGGGGTTAAAACCAGGCAAAGGGGAGGAACTTCGGACATAAAAAAATACCTCAGGCAGCTCAGCGTTCACAGAGCATAAGATACTTCATGATTCGAGATCTGGGGAGTTGAAAGGTAGGATGATCGATACCTTGGACTTGGGGGGAATCTTGTATTTATAGGCAAAAGGTTCCACGAATCAGAGCTCGCTCGACGTGAATATGAATTTCTTTGTTCCACGATGAGTCACGAACATCAAATTTGTTTGCGGAGCACCCCGCCTCCTTGCTCCGTAGTGGGTCGCAAACGTCAAATTCATTCATGGAGCATCCCACCTCATTGCTCCACAGCGGGCGCACAAACATCAAAGGTGTTCACAGAGAACCGGGCCTCCTTGCTCCACGGTGGCCATGAGAATGTCAAAGGGGCTCACAGAGCATCTCACCTCCTTGTTTTGCGGCGGCCGTGAGGCTAGGGGGACTCTGCGAAGGGGAATTGTGAGGCGTCCACTCGGTCTTTTCATTTCTTTTTCTTTTTCCCCCATTTTGGAACCATCAGATATTCATCTTATAGAAAATGGTGGATTCTCGAATGTACTTTGATAAAATGGATGGATATGTGATATGGGATAGTGTTCTAGGTGATGCAATAGGCGCATATAGTGGTTCCTTACCCAATTTTTTTAAAGGTGGATTACTTTTTTGGATAGGTGTATCATGATGTGATATGTTTGGGAATTGTATAAAATTATTGAGGGAGTGATTGAGGGGTACCCATGATTTTTTTACTAAATTATATACTCTTTTATATGTGATACTTTTATAGAGTAATCCATGGTGAGGCTGGGAACATTGTATACATTTTTAGGTGACATGTTAGATTCACTATTGTTCGTTATGCTTTAGAAGATTTTCATTATATTTTTCTTCAGAGGATTTTGGGAGGAACCTACTAAATTTTCTATTATACTCTAACTACGTTGATGTAAACTATTATTCAAGTTAGTTGGATATGGATGGATATTTTGCTAGACATTGCTAGCATAGGGTTTAGTATGAACATTTTGAGCTTTGTGGTCAATGACATATTTACCTTTTTTGGGATTGTAGTTTTCATGTCAATTTTTTAGTATTGTATGAAATTTTATGTTAGGTATTTTATATTATTTTTTATATATTTAATATAATTTATTCGTTTTTATATCCATGTTATCTATATCTTCTTTATGTTTTTATAAGATGGTAATGCCTCTCATATGATAATTTTTTATACCCTCTGTTCTGGTCTATAACCTAGGGCCTACTAGAGGTCGTACATGGGAAGTTATCATCCTTCTCCCCTAATTATGGTAAGGAATTAGAGAGGGGGTCATTACAGAGTGGAATCATAGGATTTGGTTGAGGGATAGGATGAAGTTTAGTGTTATTAAATAGTGAGGCTACATTGGTTGGTTGAAAAATATTATCAGTTAAGTTTAGTAAACAATTTAAACATGATAAAATAGATTATACAATGTTATTTAGGTCCCAATGTTATCTGATTCACATAACATTTTTATTATTGATCCTTACAAATGATGTTAATAGAGATTCTAGTAAATTAAATAAGAAAGGGTAGTGCATAATTCTTCTTTTAGGTGGTGTTTGAAATGGATAGAAAATGGTATATGTTAAAACCCTTGAATGATAATAAATTTTGTAATTAATTAATGTTAAATATTATATTTTTTAGGTTTTGTAAATCTAAATGTTTTTTATTTTTCAGGAATTTCTTCAGGTCAAATCCATTATCATGTTCGTGGTGTAAATGTTTAGTAAGTGATAGCAGTGGATCACCATAGGGTTGAGGTCAAAAAAACCACACATGGACGACGACACTCTTAGAGTTTATGTGCCCGTGTATGAAAAAGAACGAGGGAACCATTTTAGATATAGACTTGGAAGACTCGTTGTAGGAGGTTGAAATATCATTTGGCTCAATCTATGATCCATAAGAGCACATGGTTTCATTAACTGTGATGATTTTATATGGAGTAGTTAGGTATTGGTTGTTCTTATTCCCTATGGATCATGAGGAGTTAATAGTCTCATGGTAGAAGTTATAATACCAATTTAGAGAAGATTTTTCTTCTTCGACGGTGAAGGTGGGCAGTTTCCAGGAGCTCCTTACACTTTGGAATGGGATCTCTTTTATGTGAGAGTTCAGGGTCTTTTTCAATCCCCTTAAATGATATTCTTTACACATATTACTAGATGAGAAGGCCATAGTGAGGAAATTGGGGGAGGATTTGGGTCCAGAGATCCATCAATAGGTAACCCCATTTATAATGAATATGCATCTAGTGATTTTGTGAGAGTATAGATTATTAAGAGGATGCAGTCCAGAACCAACTTATCATGAGAGGTGGTCATCATGATTCATCTTGATGTAGTGATGTGGTCCATATTTTCTACTTATGTGGACAAAATAGTTTTTGGTCAATTGGGGTAGTTCTCATCCCTCATCATCTCATTTCTCAACGGTTGGTGATTATCAGACTTATGAAAATGGATCAAAACATATTTTTCTTAGGGAGACAGATGTTATCAACTATGAGAGATCCTACCCTTTCTCGGTTGTCAGCGTGTTCCATGTTTTCAAATTCAAGTTACTATATTAAATAATTTTATCCATGACAACACTAGTAGGTGCACTGCTTTGTGATCAATAGAGAAAATATGTGGTAGGAATATAGAAACCTTAAGATTCTAAGAATCCTAAGTGATTAGAGTTCTTCCATTGAGGTGGTCATTATCTAGGGGTGATAGGTTATGGAGTAGATAATGGTTACTTAAATTATTTATCATTTCTACTATCAGGAAATCCATAAATTATTTGATGTACCTTTTTAATTTTTTATTGTGTGGATGAATTTTATGATTTTAGAGTCACTCACTCCATTATATGACCAGCCAATTCCCATGCATTGGTACATGACATAGAGAATATTCTACTATAGTTGGGGTTGACTATTCCTATTGAATGTTGAGATAAATATTATGATTCATATAGATAATAGGAGATAGTGTTGGGGTAATGCTACTCTTTGGGATATTTACTAAGTTTTTAAAGCTATGCATTTAACATCATACATAGTATTGATTGGTTGTATTTGGTGAAGGATATCATGGATTTCATTAATAGGTAGGTTGTGCTCTATGATGCTGATGGAGATCCAATTGTGTTTGTTTATGAGAGATACCCTCAGATGGATCACATGTTTGATATTTTTATGTATTCTTTTAAAGATGGGATATGGTTTAGTTCATTGTAGGTTTATTTGTTGGTGTTTCCAAGGGTTATAAAAGTGTACCCTAATGTCTTTAAGAGGAGGTCTTAATGTTACCCCATCGATGGGAGATTGATTTTAGGATCGAGTTACAACCATTCAAGTAACCTATATCAATTTCATGGTATAGGTTGTAACATTTTTTTGTAAGTGTGAGGATTTAAACTCTATTATCAAATACAACAAGGAATTTCAGATGGCAGTGTCACAATAGCACTACCCAGTATTATTCATGATGAATGATGGTGGTTGTTTGAGGATTTTTGTTAATTTTTGTTAATTTAACCAAGTGACCATGAAAAATTGTTATCCTCTTCTACAGATTAATGATATATTCAAATAGCATTAGGGATGAAGTTGGTTCTTGATGATGGATTTTTTTTTAGGAAATCGTCATATGCGGGAGAAGGATGAGGATATTCAGAAGAGTTCATTTAATAGTTTTCAGGGTCATTATGAGTTTCTTTTCATGTAATTTTGTTTCAATAATGTTATACATTTTTTAAGGGGGTTGATGAATGTATTTTTTATAGAGTTCTTAGTTAAGTTCATGGTTGTTTTCCTTAACAACATCCTTTTGTACTTTGCGTCAGAGGTGGAGCTTCCTTAGAATCTCCATGTTATTTTTCGATTTCCTCATGAGCTATTATTAGTGATGTTCTTGAAGTTTTTTATTTTGTCTCATGAAGTTTATTTATTGGAAAACATAGTATCACAATCTATAGTAGAATAGGATCCATTAAAGAAAAGGTGATTTTTTATCCATCCCCCAAAATAGTGGCATAGGTGCGTAATTTCCATTGTATTGACGGCTATTATGGGAGGTTTCTAGTAAATTTCTCTCAGCTTGTAAGTATTATAAATCCTTGACCCCAAATTATTAAGAGTTCCTATTAACAAAAAAGTGTTAGGTAGAGTTTGAGTACCTAGATGTGTAGTTAGTCAGTTCTCTAGATCATTATATTCCTATAAAGAGAGTCCAGTTTTAGGGTTTTTGTGAATCTTTTTGTCTTGGCATGGGCTACATTCTGATGTAGTATAGATTGATTATTTATTATGGGAATCATAAACCACACACCCAGGTGTGTAACTATTCCACCTATGAATTCAAGTTGGTGGCACTAATGTTCTTATTAATTTTGTGGAGACTTTACCTCATCGATGATATTTTTGTAATTTCCACACTTCATAAGAGCATGAGGTATGTCTTATCCCATTTTTTACATGAACTTTAATTAGCATTGGGTGATGGAATTATTATAGGATTATAAAATAAAATTATTTATATGCTAGGAAAATAGAATTATTTGGATAATGAGTAGAGCCGGAAGTCACATTGTGTTGTCGTGAATTAATTCACAAATTCATGGAGACTGATGGAAGAACTCTTAATGATGCATCATGATATGGTAGAGGTTGTTTATATAGTTTTTCTTTTTCCAGAAGATAATGTCGATGTCTTTTTTGATGTAGTTATAGGATTCCCAACTGTGAGATCCTTAGGTGGAGATCATGAGAGACTAGGTTTAACATGGGTGGTACATCTAGGAATGATCTAGATGTACTAAGATTTGAGATGTCATTTCTGGAGGCATGGTACAAACCATGTATTATCTTTGTTTTTTTAAGGATATTTGGTTTTCCTGAATGTGAATTTCGAACATTGTGTTCCTAGTGAATTTATCCATATATTAGATGTCTGCTAGGGGAAGTGGAAGGATATCATGATGTTCTTTGTTTCAGATTTACCTTGAGCTGTTGGAGGCTATGATTCTATATGGGCGAGACTGGATTATTTGAAAAAATGACGCAATTTAATGAAATCACGGAATTGAACTCGATGAACATTGTATTGAGGAAGTTATATAGAATGCATTGAGACTCCATAGTGTCCACAGGATGATCATTTTTAATCTATACCCTTTTCTTAATTCTATAGTGCATAGTGATCTACATCATGATTTTGGTTCTCATTTTCACCCTAGTAGTGCTTTTTATCCATAGAAAGATGGTTCGACAGAGTATACCATCCAGAAACTTGAATATTTTTTTCTCTCTTGTGTCCTATATTTTTGAGGTTCTATAATGAGTAACATTCCATTGGTTTACTTTTATTGAAATAAGATTTCCCACTCCTCTAGTAGTTTGGAACACCATTATGATTTCTATAACCGACCGTTGTCTTCTATGTTTTGTAGGGATAGGATTAGAGAGGCAGAGATTTTCATATTGAAACTAGTAAATAATATGACCAAGATGGTTTAACTAATTAATTTGAAAATGAAGGCAGTGTGAGGTCATCAAAAATCCAAGGCTATTTATAGAAGAATACATCTTGAGTTTAGTTTAAGAGATCATGTTTTCTTGAAGTGATTCATCATTGTGGGCAGTGTAGGATAGGTCATAAGAGTAATAATTCTCCATGGTTTGTCGGTCCTATCAAGGTGTTATATCATGTTCTAACCACTGAATATCATATAGGAATTCCACGAATTATGATACAGATACATGAACGTTTTCACATGTCATAGCTCTATTGTTATCTCCATACCAACTCTTATGTCATTGATTGGGGTTAAATAAATATTTTGGATGATGAGACCTTCGAGGAGCAGCCTGTAGAGACCCAAGACTGCCAGGAAAATGTATTTTGAGATAATCGTGTTCCCTTGGTATGTGTCTTATGGAATCAAGGTGGTGGGGAGGATAGTACCATGGAACAAGAGTTATATGTACATGCTCAGAACTCCATGATTTTTATTAAATCTTCTCTTGTGACTCTATTATTCAATCAATGTTCTACATTCTAGTTTATGACAGAGTTTTATATTGTTTCTTCTTACAGTTATCCTCTTCTTTGAGAGGTATATCCTTCGTGGAATTGTTTAGGATCTAGTTGTAGTTGTTTAACAATGTTTTTTTCTTGTTCATTTAGTGAGTGGGTTGAGATTTTATGGTGGAAAGATTTTTTAAAGGCATCTTAAGGGGTGTTCATTTTAATAACCCCTTTTTGATTCATCCTTGTTTTTCTCTTTGGATTATAGAGTTTTATAATTTTTTGAGAGTTATATAATTTAATGTCCCATATTCGTGAGGTCTAACCACATTTGAGTCTCCTACCTATGATATGTCAAAGAAGTATTGGAATAATTTTTGTAGGTTTTGGCTGAAAATTTCCAGAAGATGTGAGATTATATGTCATATACTCTATAAAAACTTTGTAAGTGAGGTTCTTGATTTTTGTATAGATAGTTCAAGATGCATTATTAATGAAGGATAAATAAAAAAAATGTGATTAATTTTTTAGTGAAAATCGAAACCCACCATTTACATGACGTGTTAATGGATTTGACGTCATTTAAATCCCCAAAGATGTTTTTGTTTAAATATTTAAGCTACGTAGGTTTTTCACAAACCTTATGTCAGTATTTACTCACTCTATCTAATTATAGAATATATAATATCGCTAAATTTGGTGTTTTTTGATCCCATCAATCAATGATTTGTTCTAGCATTTAACCTTCATTTAGTGGTGTCTAGAGATGATCCAGGGTGCATCATTTCTTTGTTTTCTATTGGTTTCTCGTAATTATATCTTCTTTACTCTATAATATTCTCACTATGGTATGGTTTTCGATCTACCATGATTTTAATAGGGTTTCTCTTTTTTTTGTGGTTCTGTCGTGGTGTCCTTGGATGGATACAATTCTTTTTGGAAAAGTGTTTAGTGATCCTTAACATTATTTATACTCATGAGGAGAGAGTTGATGGATTTTGGGTTAATGGATTCATTTCTTCTATTAATTTTTTATGTGAAATTTTATATTGATCATGTTTCTCACATTGTATAGAAATTAAATTCTCTTAATACTTATTAGACCATATTAAATAAATTTTTTGTGACTGCATGTTACTAAATTTTTTTTTATACCATTTTAGTGGTTTTCCGTATGATTTTCTAGATAGTGTGATATCTATGCTATAATTGTTATAATTTCATTCTTGATGTAAATTAGTAAAAATATAATGTTGGGAACAACTGATAATTAATTATATTAAGAATAATCAAAGAGTATTGTTTTTAATAAAGTGGAAAATGTAATTTTATGATAATCAAATTAATGAAATTATCATTTTCAATTCGTAATTAAATTGAATAATTCTGATATCAAGATCAGAATAATTGAAAATGAATGTTAATGAGAAATGGTACATCTCTAGGGTTTTTGAGACAAGAAAAAATTCTAAGAGAATGTTTTTCTGTGATAAGTTGTTATCACTCAATGCAATAGGTTTCCCATATTTTGATCATGTTAGTAATGAATAGTTTAATTAAAGATGAAATAAGAATATGTTGTGTGATAAATATTTTTTTATAAGCTCTGAGTTTCTTGTTTTATGGAGAAGGTTGACTACCATGTTTTGGAGTTGTGAGAGATCATTTTCATGATATGTTGAATTTCCTAGTTTTATGGTCCATGTTTTCATATTTATTTCTTGTTTTTTTCCTACATCTATGTGATAAGATCTTTGTATGGATGATTCTAAAGGGTTGATGTGTGATATTGGGAGGGGAGTGCAAGATGTTATGAGAGACTGGTATGGCTAAACTTGTGATTTTTGACTCGATATAATGGTTGGGAGGCTTGGATAATGTGGTAGCACATGTTTCCTATGTTGGAAATTTACATCGATATTTGAATGTGGGTGTCGATGACGAAACTAGCATTGGAGGAACTTGTTAATGTTGTAATTTTCCATTTATGTGTATCTGAGAGATGGTATGTCCACTTTTGAATCTGTTGAATGGTTGATGGACTAGTTTCTTGATTATTTTCATTCCTATACCCACATTATGAGGGAGATAGAGGTTCTTAGTGGCATGGTTCCTCTTGGTGGTCGATTTGGATTGTTTCCCTAGATTACCTGTATATGGAATGATTCATCAAATGAAAAATTAATTCTTATCCCATGGTGTTGGTTGATGATGGATTTAAAATGATAAAAATATTTTAATCATGATTATCCATGAACATGGTTTGGATTATACCATATTGGCATGAAATTTACTCTGATTATAAATGTGATATAATATAGTGCAATGTGGAATAATGTAAATTATTATTTAATTGATAAACAATTAATAAAAAATAAGTGATAAACAAAAAAAATAGTTTATTGTAACAATTTTATATGTTTGTGTGATTATAGATATTTGGTATTAGTAGGGGTAGTCAAGAGTCTGATTGAACCTATCTATAATTGATTATAAGACTAGGTAATTCCGATAGAATAGTTGTGAGTAATATTATATAAAATATATTTTGTGATTTCATATGCTAACCACCCATGTTGTTTAGTGAAACTGACATCCAAGTATTCTCTAGGAGGGTGTTTTCCAAAACATCTTGGTGGGAGGATGGATGGAATACTAACCCTTATAGCCATGTTCTCATCTCTTGAACGTTACATGTTCTAGTTTCATGGTGGTTAGTTTTCCTTTATATGTGTTTAGAGTACTGTGAAGGATTTTTGTTAATTCATCCATATTAATTACCAAGTCCAATATCCAAAGAAATATTGTTTTTATGAAGGCTATAAAATTATATTTTTTGAGGTACCAACATAGTGTATGGGATGTAATATATGTATGTACACCACCTGAACTTTTATATATTTCTTAGAAGATGTGGTTTCTTTTATAATATACACAGTAACTGTGTTTGGATATGTTATATGGGATGAATTTGATGAACAATATACATATGGAGGTGCCTTTCCTAGGAGTTTTTAGGATGGCTTACTTTTAGAGAGAGATGGATCATAGAATTAGACATTGGGGCTGAGCAAAAAATCTTTGGAGAAGTGGGACCGAGGTACCCATTATTTTTTAATTTAAAATTATATTATGTCCTAAATGTGATTATTGGAGAGAATTATCCTTTTTTATGATAATAATTTAATAATCCTATTTATTTGACATGATTGTTTAATTGTTTTCATTATGTAGTTGATTTATATATTTTTCTTTTTCCTGAGTTGCTACTAGGAAAATACTGATAACTATATTGTTAAACTCATCAAATGTATATATAAACTATTTTTTAGGGCAGTTTGAGAAGGTGAGAGAACATGCTGGACAGTACTAGCTCAGGGTTTAGTATTTTTTGTTTTGGAATTGTGGTCTTTTCCATCATTACCAATTTTTTATTCATAGTTTTACTTTTAGTTGATTTGTATTGTATTAAATTTCATGTTGGAACATTGGATTTTCATATTTATGAATGAGAGGGTTTTGGTTTCCATATCCGTATTTTCTCTCTGTTATGCATGTTTCTCTTAGAGGTTAATGCCTCTAAAATACATGCTTACAATACCCTTGGTGTTAGTCATCAACCTAGCGCCTACAAGAGGTGGTACTCATGAAGTCACCATCAGTATCCCCTTATTAAAGTATCCTCATGTTGGGGGGTCATGATATTTATGTGGAATGAAATAGTGATAACCATACATGATGTGAGGGGAAATGTGGCAAGATACAACCCACACTTCCAAGACAAGTTGCAAAAAATATAAAGTCATGAAACTTAGACCCGAAATGTAATGATGCCATTTTAAATACATGGATATCGAAATACAAGAAAGATATTAGATTAAGGTAATCATGCCTTGAACATATGGTTGTATGTATCATGGATGTTTGTGTGGAATGTAATAGTAACATTGTATAAAAGGAGGGAGAAGGTGGGTCAATTCCAGATGAAATGTCTTCAAGGAAAAATTCACATACTTTAACATTAGGATTCTTGGACCTCAATCCTAGTTTAAGGTCATAGAGATAAAAAATTTGTGGAAGGTAGAATTTCATAAAGGGAATTCATGTGTGACGTGACAATTTTTGGGGTAGAATACACCAAAACTCCAAATCTAACGTGATTCAATCTTGGTGTGGGGAACATGTAGAGGAAACGAATTCCCCTTGATATAAAGGAGAGTGTGAGAAGGGGAAAAGAGATTCCAAATTGGGGTAATTCCAATGAAATTTTTTTTCTTGGTCATTGTGCTTATGTGCATGAGAAAATAACAAAAATTTTCTAAATGATACACCAGAATAATGGGATATGGGAGGGAAGTTAGATCATGACTATTGAGATCTTGAATGTGAAGGGGGTGATTTATGGGTAGGTAAGAACTATTGACCCTGTTGGAAACATAGATTCCACCATTTTCCCATTTAGAGATAGGGGAGACAAATGTAGGATCAATTTTTCACCATTTTTAATACCTGAGAACCATTAAATGTAACCAAATATCCTTTCATATGTGAGCCTTGTATAGTAGTTCTACTAGTGTAGTCAGATACCAATATCATTATGAGGATTTTTAGTTCTAGTGGGTGATGCCAATCTAAATCAGAGAAGTCGTGATGTTTGGATGTGTAATTATGGGATACTGTGGGAAAAGATAAACACTCTAAAACCTATTACACCCTGTGATCGAGCACACTAGGTGAGTGTATCATATGAAGGGGATTAACAATGTTTATAAGGTTGTTGTAACACCCGGATATTTTATGAGAAGTATTCTTTTTAATTTATTTATTTTCTTGTCTTGTATGCTACACCATGATTATCTTGCACCATACACAACACCGTATTAGATTTCAGTATACACAACACTATTCTTGGATCGTGTTACACAAAATTTCAAGTTTGTTTGATATAATTTATTCTATAAAACATTGAGTGTATATATATATATTCAATTTATAAATGAAATATGGTCGGATTCTGTTATACACAACAATAAAGGAATCTTTCACTACACACAACCCATACTTGGCTTGCTTTACACGCAATCGTGACCTTCCACGATATCGTGTGTTGTAAGCAATACCGAGTTTCACTAAACAATGATATTTTATTAAAATATTATATAAACTTGCCGTTATGAATAGTAATACCCACTTTTTGAAATTTTATAAATTTTATCATTCAAAATGGAATTTATTTTTGGATTTAGAATATCGAAATTAGCCTAGGGATAAATTTTGATATTTTTCTAAAAACTCTCAATTTTTGATGAATAGTGAAAACACAGAGTTATGGGTTAAAACTGAATTTTTTTAAGTAATCATTAATTTTATTTAAATTTATTTTAGGTCAAAAATAATACATAATACCTATATTAGTTCAATGAAATTCATTGGAGTAATTTTATAATAATTTTAGATATATAAAAATTTTATTTAACTTTTCACCGTCTTTAACCCACCTCCTAGGAGCATTTGAAATAGTACATAAAACATAATTTTACCACTTCTATGAGTTGAATTTTTAAAATTCGAGAGACACGGTTAATATCAAGGAGTAAAATGTGGTTCAATAAGATAAAAATATTTTTTTTTGAATAGTTACTTTTTACTTTTATTTACCACGATTAAAAGTAAATATGGTAATTAAGGGTAAAAATGATATTATTATTACCCTAAAACATGTACTAATTCTATTGAATAAGTATAATTCGACCAGAAAAACCATAGGAAAAAAATATTACCCTTTAGGTCCACTTGGATTAGATTAGGACAGTTATTATTATTTTATATAAAGAAGAGTTAAAAGAGTTAAAACCAAACATTAATAACTAAAACATTTTTTATTCTAAGATAAAATTGACTATAAATATTCATTAGAAAGATAATAATATTTCCTACATAATGGTATTTTAGTTATAATTTTTATACATTAAATAATTTAATTTATTTCTGACACAATGATGATGCAGTAATTACCTTATTAATGAAATATTAACATAATTGATGTTATAAATATCCAAATAAATGTAATTTGAGACTTTTATGAATCCCACTAATATTCTTGGTTAATATGTCATGTTATTATTGATTTAAATAATTTTTTTTGAACTAATAATGCCCTTTTGATTTTCACAAAAATCAATTACTAAATTGTGTCAAAATTGACATAAAATAGTTTTTTTAAAACAAATATTATATTATTAATTTTTAATCTATTCATAAAAATATTAGGTTGGTTCAAATGACTTATATAAGGTTATATATATTAATAATGAACCACTTGGGGTTCGTTTGTCTTGTTATAGTATGTTTATTAACCATATATTGTAAGAAAACAAGAAGACACAGTAAAAGTTAAAATATTTAACTTAGAGTTAAATCTAAATGATATGGTTAAAATAGTAACCTAAACATGTCTAAAACCTATTTTTTGAGATTATTTTGATCCATCCCCACATTAGCTTCGAAATAAATCAATTTGGAGCTATTATGAACTGAATATGACTTTATTATAAAATAATATTTTATGTTTTTCTTAAGATGCCCCTCTCCTCCCTTATAAAAGGGCACCTCATACCTCTTCTCTTCACAACAATTTAATCCTTAAAACTCGTCCAACCCCTGACCATTTCCATTCTAAACTTACCTTGAAACATTATAGAGGTTTTGGTCTCCTCAAAAGACCAACTCTTGTCTCTCAATAGGAAGCTTAAAAGAGGTGCATCGAAGAAGAGGTAATCTCTTCTACCGATTCTTTCAAGTTATCTTTCTTCTTCAACTTCTTCTTATATAGTTGTTTCATTATAAAGTAATAACATCAGTATCAATAATATACTGATATGTTATTATAAATATGAAACATCCCCATTTCACCTTCTATCCATCCTATGGAAAATGAAATCACCGCGCGTGCGTACATACGGAATACCGTCTCCACGCCGTGGTGTAATCTGTTTTTCCACCACCACCATACTTGTATGCGTATAATGGTGTAAAGAAAAACTATATATTGTGATTATAACATCATACTGATTCTGAGATATTATATCATCCACTCCAATTCAATTCAAAAATTTGGGGAACGATATCACCGCTCGTGCGTACGTACGGATTATCGTCTCCACAACGCGATGAGATTCATTCTCCATGTTAACCATTCAAGAATGATTATAAAGTATATATAATGAATAATAATAAATTATATGACCTGATAAAGGTACTGTATTTTTTTATATACATATATGTTATCTACTTACATCCATTCAAGTCAAAAATGAAAGGAAAACAATGTTCATGCATACGTACGACCTACCGTCTCCATTAATGGTTTTTTTCATTTAATTTATCTATATTATATATATATATACTGAATAAATATGATATATAAATAATGATTTACATTCAGGAAGTTAGTAAATCTTGATATAAGTAATAATAATTTCAAGATCAACAAGTCTAAACACATACGATAAATAAAATGATTTTACCCAATACGCTGCTTTAAAATGGAATTTACAAAAGAGCGGTTAATATAAAGTCATAAGTGAACCATATATGATATAATAACAATGAATAAGATTATATAATAATTCAATGGAATTATTTAATTCATTATACAAGATGTTCGGATATGTAAGAATCATATCGGACCTAAGGTAAGGGATACTTATTCCAATCTCATTCTTATCCTAGATTGTTTATTCGTAAGTATTTACTAGGGTTATGTTTATCATCCATGTATATATGTTCTCAAAATGTTTTCATAAAATGTTTACTTTTCATCCATGTATTTTTGAAGTCATTTTTACCCTTTTTTTACTTTTACCACATCGAATGGAAGGAATCTTTCTCTTGTTTACCATACGAGGTACTTTTTGACTTTTGCGACAAAAGTACGAGGAAAATGTTTTTTAACATATATGGAATGAACAGATTCTTATGGTTTCATAACGCCTTATTTCCATGAAGCTTCCTGTGCAAGATTTCATGATTATTTTCAACAAAATCCTTTCTTTTAAAATCTCTTGTCATTTTGTGGAAAGAATGTGATTGTGAAGAATAAAGGATATTTTTCCCAAGAATTCATTTCAAGTGTTTTGGCAAAAATATTTTACATCTAAGATGAAATTATTTCATATGTGTATGTTTCAAGTATAATATCTCAATTATTTTCATGGTTTCACTTTTCTTATGATAAAATGATATCCATTTGTTTTATATGGATTATGTTATGATGGGATGATATTTATGAGACCCATTTTATTCTTTGGGTTATGATGAATGATTTCTGTTTATGTTGTGGCACAAGTAAGAATGAGTTCATTATGGTATGGGTGGGACCTATATCTCCCTCCAATTCATTGTGTAAATATTTATATCTCATTAGATAGACATGGATAGAATGGTAAGTTAATCTGGTTCTATGATACAGGTTTGGAACGAGGAGTGAACTCGATTCAGAAAGGGACTTTGTCCACTAAGAAGGTCTTGGCAGCAATGCATTGGCTACTATGGAAATCATAACATGTGATTAATGGTTTCCATAATTTAATTTTTTCTTCCCAAGCTATTTTATTATGATTGATGTTCCTTTATGACCTATGTCTTACGTACTGCCATGATTTATTTCACAACTCAATATTTTGATGTGTAAACTTTATGTTCATGTTTTGAAGTTCAAATGTATATGGTTTGTTTTATTTTTTCCATGCTTACCCTTACTATGAATATTATCTCACCCTTTATATGTTTTATTTTCCCCAGGATATAATGAAAGGTTTTAGGTAAGAAAAAAAGGGAAGATCATTATGTGGGATGTTGGAGATCTTTCACCAAGATTAGAATATTACATTCTGAGTTTCCAAAGACACTAAACTATTATGGTCCTTTGGTGTCTGTTTTTGTTATGTATTAGGTATTCCTCAAAAGTAATGTAATGTCTATGTATGTAATGTTTGGGTCTATATAGTTGGTATCAGAGGAATGGTTTAGTTAAACTTTGGAAACTAAGATGTGAAAATATTAGTGAAATCCCTAGAGATATTTCTAAGGTATGTCTAGGGATGTCCCTAAGGATAAGTATACGTATTGGTTATAGTCTTAGAATTACGGTTACAATCTTATAATTAAACCTAAGAAGTTATATATTTAAAGTTATCCCCCTTTATTATGTTGTTTTCCTAGCATGATTTTTTCCTCTCACACTATTCTTTTTGGGTTTTAGTAAATGGTTGGAAGAGGAATATTCAAGTTAATGGAGAATATGATGGAAAATGGAATGATATTCTTCCGAAGATTAGAAATGAAATGGGATTTGGATGGAAAAACATCGTTATTATGCCTAATCAGCAATCTCATAATATGATCAATAATATAAACTTTAGTAAGTTTCCTAGCTCGGCTAATAAGAGAAAGATGGAGTTTCATGATGATCATTGAGGAAATAAAGCTCAATTTCCCTTAGGTAAATCTTGTGGGAAGAGGCATGAAGTAGAATGTTTCAAAGGAACTGGAAGATGCTTTGGGTGTGGAAAAGAAGGACACAAATCCAGTAAGTGCAAAGAAAAAGGTTCAGTTAACAACATGGACAAGGATAATGGTTTTGTTATGACATCAACAATGATTAAATGTTTTAAATGTGGAATGTATGGTAATTATGAAAACCAATGCCCTAAGGGAAATTCTCATGAATAGAATCATCATGGTCATATGGGTAGTATTTATATAGATGATGATGAAGAGACTACAAATGATATATGAGATGAAATAATTGTTGAAGCTCGGTCAATGGTTTAATAAGGTAGTGGAATGATTTATGTTTATCAAGAGTAATGTTGTATAGGTAATTTAATGGTACTATGGAATAACGAAACATATAAGTATTGTTACACTATTGTTTTTCCTAAAGTATTGGAAACTATATGTTGAATGGTACCGGTAACCATGAAAGGTTATTCAGATATTTTTGTAAAGTATATGATATGCTCATAATGAAGGGATAAGGAGATAATTAGATGTTTGATAGTATTCGTGAGATCATGACTGATATAAAGAAAAAGTGATATCATGGTTTGGGTATATAGAAATTTTGGGATTTTGGTATGTGGAAAGAGTTAACTTTTGACAGCATTCATATTTTCACTAAGGTTCTATGGTAATTCACGTTTCAAAAGAATACATGATTAAGGTATTCACATGTTGGTAATGTGACCAAAAAGATATATCTTAAGAGAAATGGGGGATAAATGATGGTATTTACATGCTTTTTGTGTCACCTTTCAAGTAATCGTTTTTTATTATACTATGAATTGGACAGATGTATTTTGGATAAGACTAAAGATTGGAAGGGATTATGTTAGACATCATATAGTGTTATTTAAGGATAGAACTTGTTTTTCAATATTATTTCTGGAATGTTATAACAGTATTGTTTTAGAAAAAGGACAACCCATAGGACAAGCGAAAACCCGTCGTGTTGGACAAGGTTGTGGGAGTCGAACCCACAACTGAAGTGCGACAGGCCTTTATCACATACCATTGGCCTACAAGAAGTCTCTGGTTAGTATAAATTAGTTTTAATTTATTATTTGGTAGGATATATGAAGTATAAGTCCATTTTCAGAACCATACTCAATTAATCTCACTATAGATAGAATTTTGTATATTTAATAACTTTTGAAAACCTTTTTTTTAGACTGATAGAATGACCTATCATTCTATCGCATGATCTGCTAACACTTCATTAAGGACAAATTCAACTTCATTTCTTTAATAGATGAAGTGGAAATTTTGCAAGGAACAACCAGCGGTGAGATTATACCAAAATCAATAATGTATTTCTTCTAATTCCAATTTTTCCAGATTTAGAGAAATGATCTTGAAAACCAAAAATGTTGTCTTATTGCCCTCATATTTGATGAATCAGATGGTACCTTAGATCATAACAAATTTATGGATTTGTGATTTTTTTCTTGTTTATAGCAATGTTCACTACCACTATTCATCCAAACATGATGGTTATATTTCTCTTCCATATTCATATTTTCAACTATGTTCTCTTATGTGGAATCCCAGTGATGAGTTAATTTGGGTAACCGTTACGTTTCATACAGTATTTTTTAAAATTTAGTTTTATTATTCCTTTTTACGATGTGGGTTTCTATGAATGAATCTTTCTTGTAGTAAACGATTTATAACCCCGATGAATTTGGAGGGCGAAATTCTTTTTAAGGGGGGAATAATGTAACACCTTGAGATTTTAGGAGAAGTATTCTTTTTAATTTATTTGATTTATTGTGTTGTATTCTACACCAAGATTATCTTGTGCTATACGCAACACTATATTAGCTTGCAGTATATGAAACACTATTCTTAGATCTTGTTACAAAAAATTTCAAGTTTATTTGATAGAAGTTATTCGACGAAACATTGAGTGTGTATATATATATATATTCAATGTATAAATGAAATATGGTTGGATTTTATGATACACAACAGAAATGGAATCTTTCAATACACGCAACCCTAACTTGGCTTGTTTTACACACAATCATGACCTTCCACGATAGCGTGTGTTGTAAGCAATACCGAGTTTCATCAAACAACGATATATTATTAAAATATTATATAAACTTGCCGTTATGAATAGTAATACCCACTTTTTGAAATTTTATAAATTTTATCATTCAAAATGGACTTCATTTTTGGATTCGGAATATCGAAATTAGCCTAAGGTGAAATTTTGGTATTTTTCTGAAAACTCTTAATTTTTGATGAATAGTGAAAACACTGAGTTATTGGTTAAAACCAACTTTTTTATTTAAGTAATAATTTATTTTATTTAAATTTATATTAGGTAAAAACTGATACATAAAACCTATATTACTTCATTGAAATTCATTGGAGTCATTTTATAATAATTTTAGATATATAAAAATTTTATTTAACTTTTTACCGTCTTTTACCCACCTCTAAGGAGAATTTGAAATTGTATATAGAACATAATTTTACTGCTTCTGTGAGTTGAATTTTAAAAAACTATGAGACACGGTTAATATCAAGGAGTAAAATGTGGTTCAATAAGATAAAAATAATATTTAGTGAATAGTAACTTTTTTACTTTTATTTACCGCTGTTAAAAGTAAATAGGGTAATTAAGGGTAAAAATGGTATTATTATTACCCTAAAACACTTCCTAATTCTATTTTATAAGTAATATTTGACCAAAAAAAACTCTGGAATAAAATATTACCCTTTAGGTCCATTTGGATTATATTTGGACACTTATTATTATTTTATTTTAAGGAAGAGTTAAAAGAGTAAAAATCAAAGTTTAATTACTAAAACATTTTTTATACATAAGATAAATTAGACTATAAATATTCATCAGAAAGATAATAATATTTCCTACATAATGGTATATTATTTATAATTTTTAGATATTAAATAATTTATTTTATTTATAACACAATGATGATGCAGTAATTACCTTATTAATGAAATATTAACATAATTGATGTTATAAAAACCCAAATAAATTTATGTTGAGACTTTTTATCAGTACCACTAATTTTATTGGTCAATATGACATGTTTGTATTAATTTAATTAATTTTATTCGAACTAATCATGCTGTTATTATTTTCACAAAAATCAATTACTAAATAGTGTCAAAATGGACATAAAAGAGTTTTTTTTAAATATTATATTATTAATTGTTATTCTATTATTAAAAATCTTAGGTTCGGCCAAATGACTTAGATAAGGTTATATATATTAATAATGAACCACTTGTGGTTCGTTTGGCTTGTTATAGTACGTTTATTAACAATATAGTGTAAGAAAACAAGAAGACACGGTAAAAGTTAAATTATGTAACATAGAGTTACATCTAAATGATAAGGTTACAATAATAGCCTAAACATGTCTAAAACCTATTAGTTAAGAGGATTGCTACCCATACCCACTTTAGATTAGAAATAAATCAATTTGGAGCTATTATAAACTGAATATGACTTTATTATAAAACAATATTTTATGTTTTTCCTAAGGTACCCCTCTCCTCCCTTATAAAAGCGCACCTCCTCCCTCTCCTCTTCACAACACATTAAGCCTTAATTCTCGGCCCAACCCTGAATATTTCCCTTCTCCACTTCCCTAGAAACATTATAGAGGTTATGGAATCATCAAAATACCAACTCTAGTCCCTTAAGAGGATGCCTAAAATAGGTGTGTCGATGAAGAGGTAATCTCTTCTACTGATTATTTCATGTTTTCTTTCTTCTTCAACTTCTTCTTATTTAGTTGTTTCATTATAAAGTAATAACATCAGTATCAATAATATACTAATATGTTATTATAAATATGAAACAACCCCATTTCACCTTCTATCCATCCTACGGAATACGAAATCACCTCACATGCGTACGTACGGAATACCGTCTCCACGTTGAGGTGTAATCTATTTTTCCGCCACCACTTTACATGGATGGGTATAATGGTGTAAATAATAATTATATATAGTTATTATTACATCATACTGATTCTGAGATATTATATCATCCAATCCAATTAAATTCAATAATTATTGGAATGAAATCATGGCTTGTGCATATGTACGAATTACCGTCTCCACGACGCGATGAGATTCATTCTCCATGTTAACCATTCAAGAATGATTATAAAGTATATATAATAAATAATATATAAATATATGACATGAAAAAGCTACTGGATTTATGTATATATGTATGTCATCTACATACTTCCATTCAAGTCAATAAGGAATGGAAAACAACGTTCATGCATACGTACGACCTACAGTCTCAATGAATGGTGTATTTCATTTCATTTATCTATCTATTATATACATATATATATACTGAATATATATGATATATAAATCATGATTTACATTTTGGAAGAAAATAAATTATGATATATGTAATAATAATATCATGAACAACAATTCCAAACAGGTACTATAAATAAAACGAATTTACCCAATACGCTGCTTTAAAATGGAATTTACAAAAGAACGAGTCATATAAAGTCATAAGTGAACCATATATGATATAATAACAATGAATATGATTCTGTAATAATTAAATGACATTATTTAAATCATTATACAGAAGGTTCGGATACGTACGAAGCATATCATACCTAAGGAATGGGATAATTTTTCGAATCTCATTCTTATCCAAGATAGTTTATTCGTAAGTATTTACTGGGGTTATGTTTATCATCCATGTCCATATGTTCTCAAAATGTTTTCATAAAATGTTTAATTTTTATCAATGTATGTTTAAAGTTATTTTTACCCTTTTTTACTTTTACCACATCATATGGAAGGAATCTTTCTTTTGTTTACCATATGATGTACTTTTTGACTTTTCTGACAAAAGTACGAGGAGAATGTTTTTTAACTTATAAGGAATGAACGGATTCATACAGTTTCATAACGCCTTATTTCCATGAATATTCCTGTGCAATATTTCATTATTATTTTCAACAAAATCCTTTCATTTAAAATTTCTTGTCCTTTTGTGAAAAGAATATGATTTTGAAGAAGAAAGGATATTTTCTTCAAGAATTCCTTTCAAGTGTTTTGTCAAAACTATTTTACATATAAGATGAAATTATTTCATATTTGTATGTTACAAGTATAATATATCAATTATTTACATGGTTTCATTTTTCTTATGATGAAATGGTATTCATTTGTTTTATATGGATTATTTTATGATGGGATGATGTTTATGAAACCCATTTTATTCTTTGGGTTACGATAAATGATTTATGTTTATGTTGTGGAACAAGAAAGAATGATTTCATTTTGAGATGGGTGGGACCTATATACCCCTCTAATTCATTGGGTAAAGATTTATATCGCATGAGATAGACATGGATGGAACAGAAAGTTAATCCGGTTCAGTGATGTAGGACTAGAACGAAGAGTGAACTCGATTCAGAAAGGACTTTGTCCACTAAGTTGTTCTTTGCAGAAATACCATGGCTACTATAGAAATCATAACATGTGCTTAATGGTTGACACAATTAATTGTTTTATTCCCATGCTATTTTATCATGATTTATGTTCCTTTATGACCTATTCCTTACGTACTGCCAAGATTTACTTCACAATTCAAGATTTTGATGTGTAAACTTTATGTTCATGTGTTGAAGTTCAAATGTATATGGTTTGTTTTATTTTTCCCATGAATACCCTTACTGATCATTTTATCTCACCCTTTATATGTGTTATTTTCCCCAGGATATAAAGAAAGGTTTTAGGTACGAATAAAAGGGAAGATCATTATGGGAAATGTTGAAGATGTTTCACTAATATTAGAAGATTATATTCCGAGTTTCCAAAGACACTAAACTATTACAGTCCTTCGGTGTCTGTTTTTGTTATGTATTAGGTATTCTACAAAAGTAATGTAATTTATATGTATGTCAAGTTTGTGTCTCTAAAGTTGTGTCCCTAAATTATGTTTGTTTTTTGGTCGGACCCATAAATATGAGTGTCACTACGAATCCCATGGGGTAACGAATCAATCCACACATAGTTATTTAACATAGTGATATACATGTCCAAAATTAGAAGGGAGGTCTCCCTCTCAGGTGGGAAATAAATTTATCATATGCTTTCACATCATGTGATGGTGATATATACCTTGTAGTTTAATTTCATGTGTAAAAGTGACTAAACACACAGTTTTACATCATACGGTGTGGGTTAGTGGTTTCTTAAATTTAGTTTCATAGAAATTTGACCATTGTGGGATTATTCTAGGGGATTCCCATTTTGGTTGGGGAGAAAATTTAATTTAATTGGATTACAATAAATAGAATCCACCTAGTCCCTTTAGAGGAACAATGGTATGATGAGTTCTTACATGTGGAACTTTCCTAGGGAAGAGTGTGTCATCCCGTGCCTATTATAGGTGTAATCTCATCTCATTACACATTGAATGTTTTTCACATTATATAATTAATAACATTCCCATTTTATATAGTAATCTCAAATTTGGACAAAATATATATGGATGGAGTTCATATGGCTTATGAACCTCAGAGGTGTTTCTTGAGATTAATGGGATCATATCTGAGCCTTTGCAAGATGGTTAGACACAATTCCTGTCTATATAAGGACATGTGGGAATATTTTCTTGAAAATAGGGATATATATTGGGGACTCTCAAAATAGAGGTGTTCTCGAGGATGTGGGAGGGGCTTACACCTAATGAAAAGGCCCAATGGGATTTTTTGGATAAATAGAGGTATATGTGAGGGTTCTTATATCATGGAGTCCTACACATTTTATACTCATATCAGTACATGATAGAATATAGGTTTTTAAAGGATCAATGAGTATAATAGGCTTCATCACAATATTCTCATGTGTGAGGCATCTGACACATGACACATAAGGCATCCTGTTATTTTCTTATAATGAATCATATACATTCCAAATAGTGTACACTATAGTTTTTCATCATGTGGCATGGACAGGTTCATACATTTTAATGTAATGTTTTAAAAAAATTAACATATATTAATGGTGGATGGTATTTTCTTGAAAAAAATAGACATGATGTGAAAAAGCCTATGAATCCTAAAGTTAGAGAATATGACCATTACCAATGTGGAATTATTGTTTGGGCCTAAATATAAGGGGTATTAGCATTGATATGTATCCCATGAAACTATGAATCCGGACACACATTGTTCTTAAACAAGGGGTGGTAAGAGACCATTACAGGTTGGGAGAAATCCTCTTCGGTGATGACCCAATGTAACATGCTGGTTTCTGATCATCTCATATTTATCACAAGAGGCATACCATGTTTATTACATGGGGTAATTCTATAGTTTAATGTTGGGTGTTTGGTTGTTTTTTATCATCTCATAATTTTCAAAGGAGGCATAATGTATTTATCACATATTTTTTGGATTAAATTTAATTACATTTTCTATGAATATAAGTTTTTTATCAACTCATATTTTTCACATGAGGAATCTCATGTTTATCACATGGGGGAAGACAACATTTTAAAGGCATGTTCTGAGGAAATTGGTTTTTATTATCTCATATTTGTCACATGATTCATCATATCATTATCACTTGGGATAATTCCTTATTTTAATGGTGTGTTCTAAGGATGTTGGGATTTTTATATTCATTTTTTAAGACTTGTACTAATCGTTCAAGGGAAGTAACACTATTGGAACTAGAGTTGGGGGGAGGTATGATGTTTTCCCTATTCGGGATGATCAATACGTATAGACAATTGGATCCAACCTTATAAATAAGTTAAAATCTCTCCCATTTATGTTCTTGTTTTAAGGATTTCCTTTTATGTATCATGGGATGCCTAAGATCCAATACTATATCACTTTTTATGAAGGACAAAGGTGAACCTATTTTTTTATTTCTAACACCATCTGGTACTAATGCCTTTCTAGGTTATGCAATTCCAAGATCGATTCTTATTTGAGATAAGGTCTTAAACTCTACTATATATGGTCTATTGATCATAGAATACCATTTGTAGTGAGAAAAGTTGATCTTTTATATGCAGTTCTTCTTCTGTCCCACACAATAGGAAATATGGTTTCTCTATTAATTAATTTTGAGTGATCATATGATATAACCAATGGGAAATAGGGATATTATCAGGAAAAATATTCTTATTCTATTCCCCCATGTTTTGCAGGATGATAGAGTGTTTTTTATGACAAAATATTCCCATTTTCCCAATCCTGGTAGCAGGAAGTGTGGTTTTACTGGATGTTGTTATTTTCATAAAGCTTCTTTCACTCAAAAGAACTGTAGTTGGTGTCATTATTTCTGATAATAATGTGAGGGGTCCCAAACAGATAGATTATAAAGGCCTTCTAAAAAAATTCATTGATTATATCTTTACCAATTTTTTTAGAATGTCCTCAACCCACATCAAAAACAAGTCCATGACCTTCAGAATGAACCAAAACAACTGATTTATCACCTGTGGATAGGGACCCACACCATTAAGTTCCCATACCCGACAGGTACAACATTAATTGTTGATTTGGAGAATATCTACAAGTTATTTCTTGATTTATAAATTGATCTAGCATGCAAGAAACATGTTTGAAAATTCCATGAGTCGTAGAATATTGTGGGCGAAAATTAACCCTGATGTTATATCTGATATGAATTAGTTATCCATGCCTAATGTGACCTAAATGAAATAGAATGGGCCTATTTCATAGATTGTTTCATCTCCTTCTATTGGATGAAACAAAGGGGAATCATATTGAATATCTATCTCTAAAGGTTCTTCTTAAGGTTGTCGTCGTGCTGGAGGATAAATTTCACTGTATATCAATAGATTCTCTCATTCTCATCACGATATTGTGGGATGTATATTAATTAAAGATACATGACAAGGATATTTGTACAATTGGGTTATTCTTTTGTCGCATTGATATTTGAGTGTACTTCCATATAATATTTTTCATCCAACTGATTTACCTATTCATCTTCATCGTCAGATATTATGAGGGTGAGGAGCTATTCTTCTTCTACATGAATGAAATAATTATCATTATTAGTATATTCAAGAGACATAGAATGTAAACCATAGGAATTTTATCTATCAATTATAAATTGGGGATAATTATTCACCTTTCATTGGGAAGAGAATATGGTGATCAACTAATAGGTTCAATTCATCAAAATAATATGCTCCGCCTTCCTAAAAACATAGTCCACATTAACCTTGTTGATAACTATCGTAGAGTATCCATTTTCATGAAAGATGGAGAAGTTGATATCCCTAAATTGAATACATATTTTTATGGGGTTTTAAATGTATTTACATTGGATATAAATTAAATTTATTTGAGATGAATGTCTAATTTCATTGTTTTGTTGTTCTTATAGAAGGCCCGACATTTGTAACAATATTTATGAAATCATGATTTATTGGGAAGATAAAAATAACGTTGTATCATGAAATTAAGTGTCTTTCTGTGACAATATGAAATATCAATGCAGATAAGATTTAGTATTTAATCCAAATGGATTTATATTTCCAAGGAAATAAGGCTTCCCATGATGTTGGATTCATATGGGACACTTCTAGGGATTGAAACTAAAGACATAAGATAGAACAAACTTCTAGTGCAAGAAATTGGGAATTCATGTTGTGTGTATGCTTCGAGGAATGAATAGAAGAAAGTACGTGATGATATAATATGAATAATGTATTTTTGAGAGGTGATTGCAACTTTTTTAGCATGATATTATTTGTAACACCATGAAACATACTGGACATTATCATATACAAATTTTGTTAACATATCCTTGAATGAGGACCCATGATCATGACTATAACTTCCATTACACTCTTTTTTACACATTAAAAATTATTATATAAATTTATGGTCAATAATTAGGTTTTCTAAATATTTTTATAAATTATCATTATAGGTGTATAGATTTTACCATCGGGAGGCTGTTTCTAGGGTTTTAAAATGGAATTCATTAAAGATAGGTTGTTATGATAAATGTTCATTTATTGTAATATAATTTAACATTTTTTTATCATTATTTTAAGTCCATTTTATTTTGTTTAATATTTTTATAATCATTCTACTATGTTCACCTTCCTATGATTTCGGTTTCATTCATTATTAGATATCACCCGATTGTGGTTGGATAGATCTATAAGAGAAAGTGGTTCCGGTTAAAGGCAGTGTGTATTCATATGTGATGATTTATCTTCCCATAAAGTATTATTTAATTATATTTTTCTATTATATTATTTAATTAATTTATTTCTTGTCTATTGATAACTTATGAGGAATGTCCAGGGGTGAATGAACATTAGCTTGGTTAATGTAATGAATTAATGATTATTGGGTTAGATTACTCTTATGTGTTTTAAATTAAGCCATAATGTGTCCAAGATATTTTAAGGCATCCGACCATAAGTCTCCATATGTTAAATATTTTGGATGAAATTGAACATGATGATTTAGAGTATTTTTATGATTTTGTAGCTATTGGATGCAATTTCTATATGAGTGATGTTGAATTAATTTTTGAAAAACAACCCTTGGAAAAATGAGTCTATATTGTATATTTTTCCAATATTCTTCTTTAATTTTAATTATTTTATTTGTGTTATTTTTCAAATTAATAATAAAATATTGAGATTGGGATGACCCAACCTTTATTTACAAGATTACTTATGCATTCCCCATAATATATGGGATCAAACACTTACAACCAAAATATCGCACCGTTATAGGGAGTGTTGTTTGTTACATTATAAATCACTAATTTAATCTTTCTAGGAGGATTGGAAAATGTTATTTAAATGTAAAAAACATCAATCTAGAGGTCAAATTAATGACCAATGATATGAGACATGTACTAAGAATTGTTATTGGTGCAAGATTCAGACAACGATAATGAGAAAACGTGATGGATTAGTGGGTCTAATGAAGAAAACCCTAAGGTCCACCTTATTGAGTTCTGGTTTATTGATTCTTCTGTTTGTTGGTCTAAAAGGTGCACCACTAAAATTTATCTACCAAAATGGCATGTCCTGGTCCACTGAGATGGAATCCACTTCCAAAAAGTCAGTATCCAAAGACAATTCCTCATCGGTTGGGTGGGCAGCCCAGAATTCCACTTCAGATTGGACCATTATATCCTTATGTGGGACAAACCTAATGATAAACTGCTTCAATATTGTAGACGTCAAAAAGTCTGTAATTACTAAAGGATGTATCAAAATGACGAAGCAAAGTCATATTCGGACCCGGAGACCCGGTTCGGAGGGCCCTGAAGTGTTGTGCGAAAAAAGGGGAATGCGTGCAAAAAAATTGTGCCACGCGGAAAGGGTCCGGGATTCGCAAAGGATCCCCGGCGCAGGAGCGAAATAATTGCATGCCCGCTTTCGCATGGTAAACATTCCATGCCGCCATCTCTAGTGCACAATTTGTTGCTCACCGCCTGGGATTCCGCATCACCCAATTCTAATAAATAGAAGGAGACCCCTTCCATTTCAGGGTTGCAGAATTCGAACCAGCTCTCATGCGCGAAATCGGACTTCCGTGCACACAAGATGGCCTTCAGGTACATTTCCTTTTCACGCCACCTCGCCCCGGGATCCGCCTTTGCGCGCAATCCCTCTGGCGTAAATAGAATGCCAAACCCTTCATGGTTCCTCCCTTGCACCCAATTCCTTCTGTGGCACGCAAAACGGTCCAATTGTGTGCAATCCCTTTCTCTGGGTGTGGCCTTGCCTTTGGGTACGTCTTTTGCCACTCACGCGCAATTCACATCCGTTGTGCGCAATCCTACTAGTCACACACAAACCCTCTGCCCCGATTATGCGTCATCCATGTGTTTTGTACGCAAATCATTTCTTTGCGTGCAAACCCCGAGACCCCTCACCATGATGCTCCCTGGGTGCCTCCCTGCGTAGGAACCCGATGTCCTCCTTCAGGATGCCCCAGAAACACATATCGGGCATAAACACCATGCATTGTTTTCTCGTGTGACCTTTGAGGCCCGTACGAAGTAACCTCAGGGTCCCTTGGGCGTGTTTTCCCATTCCGTTTCATTGCCACTTACTTCTTCTCAAAGGCACAATAACAACTATTGGTTTTTCGCATAGCCATGCTAATATAGACCCCTCGATGGTTCGCTCTACGACACCCCTTCACTATGGCCTTGATGATGCCTTCCCTCCAACAAGGGGTAGAGGGTACCAGTTATGTATGTCTTAGGGGTGTGGAGCGAACCCAGCTCGTCCGATCTGCAGAATGTTAAACCACCAAGCACCTCGTCCTCAAAACATGACGTTAAACTGTGATCTGGCCCCGTTCCTTGCACAAAAGGTCACCCCAGATTGAGCATTCTTTACCCCCACTGGTCTCCACGGGGATGGGATCAACCCTCATAGGGGATGATATCCTCCTTATTGGGGCAGCATTTGTCCACAGGGGAAGGGTAGTCATCTCGGAATAATCCCCTAACCTTTCTTGCAGAAGGTAGCACCCATTCACCTCCATACTTCCCCGGTGCCAAGGACCAAGGGGGGAGATGGAAATAGTGGTCTTTCGTTACCCTTTCCTCTCCCTCTGTGCTTTGTCTCCCTCGGGCCTCCATCCTGAAGTAAGTCCTGAAACCCTAGGCCGCTCAACACGTAATCCCCTCTTCACTTCTCACAGATGCACCATTTGCGATGTGATCATCAGGTCTGTGCAACCTCTTGTTTCTCACACCAAGCATTACTCACGTGATCTTAGAGTGAGCACCAACCCTGAACCCCACCTATAGAGAACTACGAGGACTTTGATCCATGATAAGGCATGGTACGTAGGAAGCCTCCACGAGGTTCATGCCCACAACCCGTTCATTCTGGCCTCTTCATGTCGGCTCACCAACCACCATGGGCCGCCTCAGAGCATAAGCCACAAATGCCCCCATCCCGCAAGACGTTAAACTATCAAACCCGAACTACGAGGACTTTGATCTATGTCAAATAATGGTACGTAGGAAGCCTCCATGAGGTTCAAGCCCACCACCTGGCCATTCCGACACCTTCATGTCGGTTCACCAACCATCATGGGCCGCCTCAGAGCGTAAGCCACATCCATCCATCACAATGGGTCATCTCAAAGCGTAAGCCCCATATCCACCTTGGGTTGCCTCAGAGCATAAGCCCCATCCAACCCGAACTACGGTGACTTTGATCATTGTCAAGGCCTGGTACGTAGGAAGCCTCCACTAGGTTTAAGCCTCATCCATCCACCATTATGGGCCACCTCAGAGTGTAATCCCCATCCATCTCCACCATTATGAGCCACCTCAGAGCGTAAGCCCCATCTTCCCACCACTATGGGACGCCCTAGAGTGTAAGCCCCATCCAACCCGAACTATGGGGACTTTGAACCATGATATGGCATGGTACATAGAAAGCCTCAACGAGGTTCAAGCCCAACACCCAAGTCTCATCCTGACCTCTCCCTTGATCCCACGTGCCTCGGGAAGCTCATGCCCTAGCCCAAAGGTCTTAATGCCTCTAGGTCCCATCAATGTGTTCATTCTCACGGGTCACCTTTTCTGGTGTACCATCTTATGATCGAACTATACAGACTTTGATTCTCAGCCACGAGGATACGTAGGAAGTCTCCTTGAGACCCAAGCCCAAATCCATCACTCATCATGATACTTACCTGGGCTGCCACATCCCGGTGGGATCATGCCACCTCATTCCACTCCACAGCATTCGGGGGCCACCCACGTGTCGGCCCCAAGATCGGCATTCCCTCCAGAGGGATTCTTTTATCTGGTCCACTCTCAGTGTTCCGATCTATCCAATCTGTCTCTGCTGGATGTTAAAATCGTGGCATACCCCATGTTAAAAATGGTAAGCTAAGGAAAACCTCAGATACATTCCTATGGAATACAATTCACCGTGTTCGATGTGGGATGCCTTGGGCTTCTGCACCCTCGAGAAGCCCTATAATAAGGGACATAAGACAGACATGCCAATCCCCCAATGTCAAGACACGCCAACGATGCCTCAGCATGACCACTCCCCTAACTAAAGGTTGCTGCCCCGGCTAAACCCCTTGGAGAATCTCGAAAGAAGCAGCGTAATTAACTGGTGTCCATGAAGGTATGGCACCGGGAACGAGATTCAAAAACATGTCTTAAATCTCTGAGGGAGACCCGGACTAGGTGACGAGCTCCGAGGAGGAATCCATGGAAGGAATAACTGACATCCCATCATCCTTGTTTCGATCAAAGAGTAGACGTCCCTGAATAAGGAACGGATACTGCCCGCCTTTGGAAAGAGGGAATGCGGGGAAACAAGTCGCACGTCCTCTATGTGACAGATGCGCGCGCCCCGGCGGAAAGCATCGGAAACAGAAAATGGTGAACCCAATGTGAATCTCATCACCTCAATATGGATACTAGTAGCATTTGGGGCTTCAGAATATTAGCATGTCACCAGTTCTGGGCACCCAACACTAGAACGTGAAACCCGACAGGGGTTGGGGTAGTCAGGATGTTGAGAACTCTGTTATGTGATGTTGTCAGCATGGATCTCTCTTACCGACCATAGAAGATGGAATGGCGTTGGGCTACTGGTTGTCGATTTTTTCTATTACTTTCACGAGTCACATCACTTCATCTGAAGCTGGATCTCCACCTGCCCACTGGCATAGGGGAAGGGGTAGTACCGACATGGCCACCCCGTGCGGTTCTGCCTCTTCCAAAGCTGCTCCGACCGCGACGACTATTGGGCACTCACTCCCCCTCTCCCCATTAGAGATTATCCAATGAAGGGTGATCTACGAACTTGTCCGTAGGTACGAGGAGGAGGAGGTCATCCCCAACAGGGACATGGCTTGTTTGGACCTCGAGGAAGTTGTGCCTCACTGCCAACGCTGCCCCCGAGGGCCACGCTAGGAGCCGCTGCTCCCCACCCCAACATTCAACCGGTTTGGGATCTTATCCTCAGAATTCCATGACACCTCCCTCTCCTACGCCAAAGAGGTATGGGATGCCTGGGTTAGCCCAATCGGAGACCTGCTTCAAGGTTTCACGGAGAGGCCCCCCGCCAGGCCACGTCTGTGTCGCCACCCGACTCCCCAAGCTGAGGAGCAGGTAGTCCATGTGCCCGCACCACCAGCTCCAACCCATCTGACCCACCGCCAGCGTCAGGCACGCGCGGAAGAGGATGCCCACCCTGGGGTATCAATGTTAGTAAAAACATTGGCCCAAGGCCCTGCAGACTCCTGTCATCAAACCCCTATACAAGTTGAGCAGGGGAAGTTATATGCCCATTCCAGATCGAGGCCTCGACCGCCCCATGGGCAGGTTTGGTCGACTCTCCCGGTCACCGGCAGAGGCAATGGCTACTGTGGACCAATTTGTTGTAGTTCCATTCAGCATGAAGGCCTACTCTGTGCCATCGTTCTGAAAGGTATGGGCCCTACCTGCTTCTAACCTCGGCTCGGAGGCTTGCCTGGCGCCACCCTTTCTGCTGGTAAGGGGCTTCCCCATGATAGCAACACTCCGGGTGGGGATCTCTCCAGTTCTCACTACATTGGGTACAAGGTCATTTTCCCTACCGCGGACTACGAGTATGGATACATTGTATATCTGGTCACTCACCCACATGGAGGTCCTCCCCATGTACATTTCGACATTTTCCCCAGTGCTCCCCACACACTGGACTTCAATCCTCTCCTCCCCTGCACCAGTGTGGCCAGAGGACTCCATGATGGAAATCAGCCCTGCCCCGAGGAGCCACCCAGGGCCAGGAAGGCGGGATGTCGTCGCCATAAGAGAAATGCTAGGGAAGGCTGGACGGAAATCAGACCAGTCTATTTGTCAGACTCCAAGGCAAAGTACGACTCGTCAATGGATCCCTCTCCTCAGTCCTTTGAGTTTAGGGCTGGGATAGGGACATGCCGCGTTAGCCTCGTACTCCCCGAATGCGATATCTATATGATCCCCTCCCCCTCCGAAGGTATATCCAGGAGGAAGAGGACTTGGCATATCCCCAGGGATCGAATGTTCAGTCACCATCGACCTCTCTGAAAGCACCTTCCACCTTGGCCAGAGATGGCATAGAGCTTTTTTGGGGGTCGACGGTGGAAGGTCTGTGACATATCACACCCCCAGCAAGTACCAACACTGTGACAGGAGGCCCGTTCTCCGGTCTATCCTATCGTGATGTGGTTTCCAGGACACTCCAACCCTTGGAGGATGGCCTAGGATTCAGCGGCCAATCGGCCTGCTCGCCTTATTCTCCGCCGGCCAGCCCACCTGCCCAGCAGCCTGCCTCGACACTGCTACTAGTTCCCCAGCCACTCCTAGTTGATGAGTGGGGCCATCAAGGGATGGATCCATAATCTGAGTCATGGAGCTTCTAAACTATCCTCGCAATAGGCCACTTCCTCCAGAAGTTTTGGCTGGTGGAAGGGTTGGATTTTGATACACCAGAATCGCTCACCCTGGTAGAATTTGAATGTTTCCACCAGATACTCTAGGTGACTCACTCTTATCTTCGCCATCAGCAAGTGCCTTATCCTAAGAGCCAAGCAAAACTCTAGGATATCGGCAAGTAATTTCATCGGGTTGACCTGGCCACGATCCCCGCGGTCCGGCATCCCGAATCACTTGGCCACCATAAGGCCTTCCAACAACAATAGGTTTAGAGTTTTCATGTACTCCACAATTTTATCGAGGAGGCCACCCACCATGCGCACGTCTGTGGATGGGGGAGGTATGCTACCATTTTTTTCAGTGTGATTCGCCGGTAGCCCGACTTGTTCGGTGGCTCTGAGGACATGCCCTGAGGGCAGTGGCGGTCAACAAGGTCGATCTGTCGGGAGAGGGGAATGGTTTGGAACTACTCTATGGGGACTTATCCCCTGAGGAAAATCAACCACTGGACTCATCAGTAGAGGAACCTCCTAGGTCTCCCCGTACCCACTAAGGCATTAACACTGAGCCGGAATATCGGAAAGGGTAAAGAGAACGTTGGGGCTGTCTTGATCTCTTACCCATCTTCCTCAGTGAAGAAGGCAGAGGAAGATCCCAAGAAGGCCACACTATGCCAACAGCTTGCCGAGCAGAAGAGGTTGGTCGATGAGCTTTTGGCTGAACGCATTGTAGAGTGGTGACCCGACTACGTTGATCGTAGGCCGGGGCAGTAGGGGCAGGAACAACTACTCCTCACCAAGCTTCTCCCAGCAAACCTCAATCATGCCTTGTTCGCTGACATTGGAGAGGTCGGAGCTCATGGAATGATGAAACGATATGTTTCTCCAAACCCAGGTGAGCGGCATGATCACCTAAGAGACCCCACTCGAGTTCCTCCCGCTGCCCCAAAGATCGCTCCACCAGCTTCTCCACGAGGTGATGATCTTTTCTACTGAATTGAAGAGCCCGACAATGTGCTTATGGTTAGGGATCCCCATCAGGACAAAAACTGGCATCCAGACGATCTGATGACAGCACTCATCACCCTCTTAGAGGCTTTGGAAACTCGGCAGCTGGCGATCCCACCAAACGACAAGCCGTAACTAGCATGGGTGGATGATATGCCAGCACCTCTGGTGTTTGGGAACCCCTATTTATCCCCATTTAACAGGACAGGAGACCCATCTAGCACTTTTCCCACTTCAACTCAAGGTGTGGGCCTTTGTTAGGGACTCCAGTGCAGTAGGAGGCCGCCAAGCACCATTTCTTTGTTCAGACACTGGAGGGGCCGACATTCGTCTGGTACAGGCAGCTCACTGTCAGATCTGGGACTACCTAGGAGGACCTTCACAAGAAATTCATCTACCAATTTAGTTCCATAACACTAAACACAATCATCGCAGACCTCTTCGGGTGCAAGCAAAGGCCTGATGAGCGAGTTGCGGACATCATCACCTGGTGGAAGGGGATCACATACTCCATTAACATGCTAATAACTCATGAAAAATTACTAAAAATGTGCATATGGAATGTCAAGGTAGAGCTGGTTCCTTCTCTGATCACGTAGAATTACCCTGGAGGGTTCCGATACTTCTTAGAAAAGGCTCGGCGCCTCGAAGAATCCCTGCAATAGGCCAGTCAGGCACGCCCGCTGCCTCCTGTAATCTGAGTAAGGAGAGCTGACAGAGCCAATCCCTCTATTGTGGCCTAGATAGAGGCCCTAGGCAACTCGAATTTCTACTAGTGAGGCTAGCTCTATATCCCCATAGGGGTCCGCCCCCACAGGAACAGCTTCCAGCCTAGCAGCGACTGCCTCAAAATCAGCAAGCACCTCCGCGTAACGCGTCGCCACCGCCTAGGTGAGATAATCAGGTTCTGCCTCCTCAGCATGCTCCTCCGTCCCCCCATTAGGGTCAGCCTCCTAGAACCCCCCTTCCAGACAGAAGGAATCAGACCAACTCGTTTGATGAGGCTTAGGTACCCGGTTACTTCCATAGTGCCTTGGAGGAGAGAATTGTGCGGCTGCCTGAGTGCAGGAAGCCATAAGAGACGCATATCACTGATCACCCTAACTACTTCCCTTATCACCAGATCCTGGGGAACACCATCAAGTGATGTTACGTGTTCAAGGACTGGCTCGAAGACCATATTGAAAACAATATAGTCAGGTTGGGCCCAGCCCCAGCAGAAGTGGTAGGTGTCATTGTGAGATCAGATGGAAGTAGCGGTGATGAAGATGAATGGAAACAGGTTTCCGACTATGGGTCCCAGAAGTATAAAAACTAGACGGCCCAAAAGATGGTCGCCTGCACCCATGGCATCATTCGTGCAGACCTGAATCATCTAGATCCCTCAGAAGCTACGGTTACTACTTCGGCATTGTCGTCTCAGCCAACCTCTTCCAAGAAGAGCAAGCAGTGATGGCGCAAGAAGAAGAAACGCTCTCCACCACTATCGTCATTGTCCTGCACTATTGGTGACTTCATTCCCCCAGAAATGGGGATCCCAAGGTCCTCATCCAAAAGCGACTATTCGGGTTTCGGCTGTTGAACAACGAGATATGCCTAGTACCAGTCAGTTGGCGGTCCAGCCGGCAAGGCCCTCTATGCCTCCAATTACAGAGCAGCCACTCGTAATTGGAGGCTCACATTTGGCACGAAAGTATTTTGTTCTGAAGTAACTTTTCGTCATTCTAGTGAGACTTTCTATCCTTGAGGCTCTTCTCCTATTTTCTGAAATGCGTGAGGCTCTTTCTGGGGCCCTTAGGAGCCCCATTAAATTAGAGCCCGGAGGTAGCAGCTGTAGAATCCTTCCACACCGAGGAAATTGAGAATGCTGAATGCCAGCCAGTTATCTGATTATCTAGTGAAGATGAAGACCCTCCTATACAGGGGCACATTCATCTATTATACATCACTGGCCACTTCAATGGCGTGGAAGTCCACCGCTGCCTTGTTGAAACAGGTTCTGGGATTGACCTAATCCCGACTCGGACACTGTGAAAGCTGGGTTTTTCTGAGGATTATTTAACTCCCTCCAACCTCAGAATACAGGAATACGATAGGACCAAGCAAACATTGGTCAGAATGATCAGCTTGAAGACCTAGTTCGATGGCCTATTTTCCATCACCGAATTCATGGTTGTCTCCCAGGACACCGCGTACAATGCATTGGTGGATAGACCATGGCTCCACATTCATGCGGCGGTCCCCTAATCATATCACCAATGCCACAAATACTCCCTTAATGTTCGAGTGGTAATTCTCCAAGGTGATGAGACCCCTTTCGCCTCTTGTGAAGCCTACTATCTGGATGTTGACTATTACAATATCGAGGATAAACAAGTCCAGGAAAGTGATGTTGGGCCCTTCACCGCTACAAACTACCCTTGGGAAAGTTTTAATGACACTTACGTCTTCCCAATCCATAGGCCGGAGGCCACAACCCTTGACATGGGGCAATGATTTTTCATTTCAGGTACAAGAGGAAGGCATATTCCTAGGTCCATGTGATGGCGGAAAATCACCTCGTACACCTACACCAACGAAGCTCGGGTGATCCTAGAACCTCTTACCCCTGTAAAGTATTGGGATGTCAGGCTCATGGAAATAGAGGTACATCATACATGTCTCCTCTTCCAGGATAGAATCAACTGGCTCATGCCGACGCACCACTACTACTTTGATGTTACCAAATGCGACCCCATGGGCTGAAGACCAGATGGGATTGGATCGACTTCCTTCATCGTTATGGTCTCAGGGGTGCATGAATCTCCGTATGTGATGACCACTGCCGCTCAAGCCAGCACCAGCCTCCCATCAGAGTCTGGTGGCTTGGAAGCAACTCCCCCCCATAGAAGATATCTCCACGAGTGGATAAGGGGATCTAGAGTATGATCCCCCTAGCTTTGAGAAAGGCATCTCCACCACAGTCGACGAGTTGGTACAGGTGAACCTCAGCAGTGAGGCGGACCCGAGACCCACATTGGTCAGTGCCTCCATGCCCCCCGAGGAGTAGCAGCGGTATGTGAAATTCCTCAAACAGCACCGTGATGTGTTCTATTAGAGTTACAATGAGATTCTAGGACTAGATCCTTGGGTATCCGTCCACCGCCTTGGTCTCCCAGAAAACCATAGCGGGTTCAAGAAGCCTCCCAGAAAGATGCACCCTTCTCATGGTGCCATGGATGAGGCTGAGGATGATAATTTCATCAAAGACAAATTATTTAAGTAAGTCTAGTATCCCATGTGGCTAGCCAACATTGTGCCAGTCAGGAAGAAGAATGGGTAGATTAGAGTCTGTATCGACTACCACGATCTCAACTACCACAGTCCAAAGGATGATTTTCCCCTTCCGGTGATAGATCTGTTGATTGATACCACTGCCAGGTTCCAAGACCTCTCCTTCTTGGATGGTTATTCCGGGTACAACCAGATCCAGATGGCCCCTGAGGACGAGGAGTCCACCGCCTTCAGGGCACCCCAATGTACTTTCTTTTATTAGGTTATGCCCTTCGGCCAGAAGAATGAGGGTGCCACCTATCAGTGGGCCATGCATCTCATATTCAAGCTGATTCTGTGAACAATGGTGGAATGCTATGTGAATGATCTGGTGGTCAAATATCGCCAGCACCAAGACCATCTCGAGGACCTTGAGAAAGTGTTTGGCTTCCTCTGTTCCCACCACATGAAGATGAACCTATTGAAGTGTGCTTTCAGGGTCACCTCTAGAAAGTTCCTTGGCTTTGTTGTTTGGAACCGAGGCATTGAGATTGACCCGGAAAGGATCAAGGCCATCAGCCAGGTGCCTCCCCCGATAAATATTTGGGAGCTCTGAGGTTTCCAAGGCCACTTAGCCTACATACGCCGATTCATTGAGAATCTGGCTAGAAAGTGTAATCCCTTTTCCTCTCTCATGAAGAAAGGCGTCCCCTATGAATGGGATGAAGAGTGTCAGACCTCCTTCGTGGAAATCAAGCAGTATCTTCTCCAACCTCCAGTCTTGATGCCACCCATATCCAAAACGCTATTGGTCCTTTAAGTGACCACCCTGGAACGGTCCCTCGGTGCACTTATCGCCCATAAGAACATCGAGGGAACATAGAACAACCTCTAATACCTCAGCCACATGCTCCGCGATACGGAAATTAGATATTATCCCATCGAGAAGAGCTGCCTTGAGCTCGTGTTTGCTGTATCGAAGTTGTGGCAGTAATTGCAGCACCACGAGGTATAGATGGTCTCTTGGGTAGATCCAATGAAGTACATCCTAAACCGACCTATGTTGACTGGCCGACTAGTGCGGTGGTCGGTGATCCTCTAGTAGTTCGACATCAGTTTTGTGCCTCAGAAGGCTACCAAAGGACAAGCATTGATAGAAATTCTAGCTTCCCACCCAACCTCTGCGGATCAGCTTCTGGACCTAGGTTTTCCTGTGAGGAAATCCTCTCAGACGATCTTGTCATCCCATGTTTGAAGATGCACATCGACGGTGCCTCCTAGAACCCCACCGGTAGGAGACTGAACTATCCTAGGCTCAGAAAATTGGGCCTGTGTATCATCTTTATTTCCCTAGAGCAAGACATTCTATCATACTCATTTATTTTGTCAGAGGACAACACCAACAACGAGGTAGAGTATCATGCCCTCATTACTTGTCTCGAGCTAGCCCTCGAGATCGACGTGCCCTATCTACATGTGAAAGGGGATTCTGAGCTGGTCATCAAGAAAGTCAATGGAGACTATGTTTTTAGATAGCCAGAACTTGTACCATTTTTGCAGTGGACCCTCCATCTATGGCCAAGTTCCCTTCTCGGCTAGAGGTCATTCACATCCCTCGGTCATAGAACGGTCGAGAAGATGCTTTGGCCAGCCTGTCCGTGTCGCTTGCGGAGCCCGAACAGGATGACCTGATTATCTACGTGGTGTATCGGAGAGTCATTGCTCCCGTTACCCCAGAGGATTATCGCGGCCCATGGGTAAACCATCTTACTATAGGTTCCCATGCGTCAGGAGCCTCGGGTACTTCAGATTCGGTGATTGAAATAGTTCCTGATTGGAGGACACCCCTGGTTGAATACCTCCAATATGGTAATCACCCGTCAGACCAGGCCGAGTGTGAGCGAATCTAATGCCGCATGCTACAGTTTACCCTTCAGAGCGGTCCCCGCCTTGAGCAGATCTTTTATAAACGTGGATTTTATGGTGTTCTCCTCTGTTGCCTTCATGGAGTCGATATTCCATAGGTCATGCAAGAGGTTTATACAAGTTCCTGTGGCGCCCATCAGGCTGGTTCAAATTTGTCTCACCAGATACGGAGACTGGGATACTTCTGGCTCTCCATGATCCATGACTGCATCATGTTCGCCAAGAGGTTCCATGTGTTCCAAGTTCATGCTAACTTTGTGCATCAGCCACTAGAGCATCTGAACACTACCAAGTATTCTTTCCCCTTTGTAGTCTGGGGTTGGATGTCGTAGGACCTTACCCACTGGCAACGGCTCGCCAATGCCGGTTCATTCTGGCCTCTACGGATTTCTTTTATAAGTGGGTGGAGGTAATTCCACTCTAGGAAGTAAAATCCTATTCTATCACTAACTTCATGAGTTCCAACATCATCTATCTATTTAGAGTACCTCACACTATCCTCACTGATAACGACACCAACTTTCGAGCCGCCGAGCTGAAGAAATTGTATGCCAAGTACAACATTCTCTCTAACCATACCTCCTACAATCATGCGCAGGAAAATGGACCGATCAAGATGTTTAACAAAACCCTATCTAACATTCTTCAAAATATGGTTGGTCAAAACAAGAAGAGTTGGTTCGATAACCTCCCCAACGCCCTCCAGGCTTATCAGACGATGACTCGTAATTCCACCCAGGTGACCCCGTACTCCCTGGTGTACAGAACTGAGGCCATCTTTCACGTTGAGATTCAGTTGACCTCATTGCGCACAACAGTCTATGATGAGAAATCACTAGATATATTTCTGAAATCCATCTAGCTAAATTGGAAGCGTTGGACGAGAATAGGCTTCTTACTTTGCACAACCTGGAATGGCATTAGAGTAGGATGACTTGAGCATTCAACAAGAAGGTTCACCTTCGCTCCTTCCTGCAAGGTAACTTGGTACTCACCCTCCGGCCGCCAATGATCCCTGGCACAAAACCACCCAAGTTGGAGCCCAAATGGGAGGGACATTTCATTGTCCGTAAGGTCTATCCCAATGGTGCATACTCTCTGGTGACCATGGATGGTGAGCGTGTAACTCCTACCACCAACACCAGGTTCCTCAAACTATATTTTTCCTAAACTATCTGTTCCGACATGAACATAAAATGTTGGGTCCTCCATGAACATAAACTGCACTATGATTCTGCATGACATTAAACTGCACGCTTGTCCTGCATGATGTTAAGCTGCAAGCCGTCCAGGCCTCCCTGACTGAGGCCCAGCGTCAGGCCCCCAGCCCAGGCTCTCTAATGTGGGATTGTACAGTGTGGTGTGGGACTATGTCTTCATTCATATTGGGTTACTCACCGTGCCATACAAATTCCCAGATGAAATGCCTCTCATTGTCCTATATGACATTAAACTATTATTCTATAACTACTTGTGGCTCGATTCCCATTCTTATCGGATACGTAGAACCACCTGAACACCTAGATTTCAGGTCCAACCCCATATCTTAGGAGATCCCACGATCTCTCGGTCTCCTCGGCCTCTTGTCCTATCCCTCCCCATGAGGGGGATATATAGGTGTGGTACAGGGTTTTTGGCACCATGCCCCCTTCTCTCGGGAATCCACCATCTTTTCTCCGCTCTCAAACTGAGCCCTTCGACCCTTTTTAGTTGTCCGCTAATGTGTTCAGAGTACTCTGGTCTAGAACCTGGAGTGTCATATTCATCATAAGATAGTTCCGTCCACTTTTCATGCTTCTTTCTCCCCTTCATTCGGGCCCCCATTATCTTTCACGCCCGGAGGGACCCCCAAGAATGGCCTGGATACAATTCCTAAGGGCTCTCCTACCGTTACGGGCCAATTCCCTTGAGGGTTTCAGATAACAAATTGATACACATCCCGCGTTGCGAACATGGTTAGTGGTCGATGATCATTTGTTTTTCCCAATTCCAGGCTAACACGACAGGATGCTGTGTTGCGAACATGGTTAGAAGTAGTCCTTTGTCATCACTCTGACTCCTTCAGACCCTGAATGTTGGTTGAATGATTCACATTATGTTTCAACCCATCGTGTCAAGGTGGAATCTCGACACTCCTTGCAAAAAACCTCATCACACTTCCACATGTCAGACAAACAAAGATACGTTATGGAATCTCTCGGGGCTCCTGTGATCTGAACGCTAAGATTATAGGCTTGGGTCTTCTCTAAGGACCATTCACAACTTTACCCTCATCCCCATGGGAAATGAGGGGTCTCCCAGACATTGTGTTTCGGTCCTAGATCAGCTAAAGGATAGTGTCTCCTACCCCTTGATCTTTAATCCATCGTCATCCCCTTGGACCAAGGTTCCTCTCCCGGAATCGCATGTGGTGATGGTATGGGATTATGTACTCATCCACATTGGGTATGCTTTATCACATCGTGTTCATTCCCCCAGGTCCAAGCCATATGACCTTAAACATTGCTGGTTGGTCCTACCACATGACCGTAAACTATGATGATATCATCCTGGCCGCGTGAAGAAAAACAGAACTACATTGTGATGACCTCTCCATAGAGGGAATCACGTTGGGTATTGGTCATTTACTATACCATTTTTCAACTCCCGTATATGGCTTGACTATTGTGGAAATACAAAGAATTTCTACCATAGGCTGGTCGCTCCACAAAATAAAAACCATTCACCTTCAAGGACAAACAAGATACATCAAATACCACTTCTTTTTGTGTGAGGGCTAGACTCGCACACCCCTTTAATCCTTGTCACAGGTACCTTCTCGTTCCGTTCCACCCTCCAGAACTACGTGCGGCTCGATTTTCATCCTTATGAGATTCGTAGGAACACCCGGGCACTTCCCCATGGGCCCATCCTAACTTTCGTGTTCGGTCCCTTGACCGGAACACTTTTCCAAGGAACACATGGTAAGCAGAAACTCGTCCTCATTCACATCAGGTTTCGTAATAACCTTACCATGTGTCTCCCTCCCTCCTTACCAATCCTTGGTCCGAGTTCTAAGACCTTAAACTAAGACCCTTTCTATAACTATGTGTGTCTTGATTCCCATTCCTATGGGTTATGTAGGAATGCCCATACATTTTGTCTTGGGTCCATCCCCAGGGATTACCAAATCACATCCCTCATCAGTGTCGTCCCCTTGGCCTAACTTCTTAGGGAGTTGTGTAACTACATAATTAGCCCTGAATAAGTTTTGGATGCCCCGTGGTGATGTTGGGAAGCGACAGTTCCCTCACCAGAGATGTCCTGTCTAAAAGTAGGGATGATCTGTGACCAGATTAATAGGTCTGCCTAATGTTCCTCCACCATAGTCGCGTAATTTTGGGAGTCTTGGATTCTATCTGAACTAACCACCACTTCACTTTCCAATTTTTTCATGCCCCTTTATTAGGATCTTCATCTTCTTTCATGTTTTATGGGACCCCCTAATAGTACGGATGCTCGACCTATGGTCCGCCTGCTGTCCTGGGCCAACGTTCTGGAAGACTGGTTATGTTTGATGGGACCCCCTTACAGTATGGATGCTCGACCTATGGTTTTCCTACTTTCCTGGGAAAAACATTCCAAAAGACTTATCAACGATATTTGAGTTCGGCCGCATGTTGCGAACATGGTCAGCAGTCAGCCCTAATTTTTTGTCCCCATTTCAGGCCAATGTGATATGGATGATGCATTTCCGGCATGTTCAACAGCTATCCTCCATCGTCACTCCCCTCCTATATTGTGACTAATTTCAGTAATGTGATTCAACATTTTCATCTCCCTAAGTTTGAAATGATTCCAATGCCCCCGACACTGCCCTGCTCATGCGTTACAGCACATTGAGGAGACGATACATCGATCGGTCTGAAGGAACCTCCCTTCGGCTGGGCCTCCCACTTCTCCAGGGAAGTCTAAGCTCGATTTCGGATGCCTGAAGCATGGTTGAATCCACACGGTCGAACAAAATGATAATACGAGCATCCTTTGTTTATCACATTGTGTACGGACCACATGAGCTTAGAGATGAATTGTTATTTATTTCAGGATTATGGTTGAGTGTATTAAACCAAAGGTATAGATAAATAGATTATTCCGTACATTGGTTCGAAATGATGAGCAGTAAAAGAAAAAAGATCATGATCTGGCCAAAAAAGGGCCCTTAAGGATCAGTGTTTTGGATTGATCTTTCCAACGCCGCTACCCTTTGGCTGGTGGCCTCCTGGATTACTTCTCTCTCTCTGAAGACTCTCTCTTCATCAGCATCTGCAGAGCGCAGTTTTCCAATCCTAGCTTATTCCTACGCCTGTTTAGTTGGAAGCATAGTCATCTGGTTACTCGCTTCCATCAGTTTTTCTTGGGCGTCAGCAAACTAGGCTATCAGTTGATCCACGAGCTTGGAGAATGTTGCAATGAAGGACACCTTCTCTGTCACCTGCTCTTTGGGCATCAGACTTCCTACTCCGCCCTCAGGAACTCTCTGGTTCTCACCAATTATTCCCGACACTAGGCAACATCGGTGCGTCAGCTGCTCTCACGTATCTTCTCATCCATGTAATCATGGACCATCAGATGAAGGCGTTGAGCATCAGTCCCTCCGGCACACAAGAAACACATACAAGTCAGAAGCGATCCCATCTGCCTCAGCCAATCCATCTAAGGGTGCCTGAGAAAACTCTGGATGCACTTACACCCATTGCACCATGTCATCCGGCTCTCCTCAGCCACTTCCGAATCCGAATCATCTATTTCTTCGAGATCAGCAGGTTGGTATACAGGGAAGAAAGTCAGTAGGTCAATAGGAGGATCTGCCTCAGGGATGCGTTACTGAGGAATAGGATCCTCGACATCTGGGTGACCTTCCTCTCTCGCACCGACAGTGGCAGTGCCTTCATCAGCTTCCAGCCTCACTCCAATGACAGCACCACTGGTGTCCGCCGCCCCCTTATCACCATTTTCTGGGGCTGAACTAGTTTGGGAAGTATGTTCTGGAGGAGACGGTACGCCCGCCACTAATTCACTCATAGACGGGCCAGGCTCAGCAGCCCGACGAGCCTCCAATGCCGAGATCACTTTATATGGAGCATCCTGATTAGTTGAGTTCTCTTATAGTAAGCACCATTAGCGAAGCAAGGTACTTACAAGAACCTAATGAGTCAGCCTCCAGTGTTCTAGCCACTATGGGAGCTATCGTGGCCGGAGACCCCTCAGTGCTTATCATTTTGATAATGGGCGTCGGAGCCCCACCCTATACCACCAGGGCCTCTTCTCCTTCCTCTATTGGGGACGCCTGATCAGCACCTATATTCTTATGAGTGAGGTAGATAAATGGATTAGAAATTTCAAAAGATAATTGATAAAGAAGGAGGATAAATAAAAATAAAGATAGACATCGAGAAGCTCAGTTATGTCTATGCCAGAGCCAATGATCTCTCCACTCTCCTGCAGGTTCCCTTGGAGGGAACCTCCCTGAGATCATTCTTCTTCTCCTGACTCCTCCTCTCCCTCCAAATCATCACCACCATCATCATCCTCTGACGGTGTATGTTTAGGATCATGGCCCTGACCGAGCATCACATTCACTAAGAGAGGTGTCTCCGTGTTCTGACCTCATTGGTGCATGTACATGTCCATAGTCGTCAGGTTGGAATGTAGTCGATGAAAATTTACCCGGTTGGAAACCCTAATAAGCTCGACTTCTGGTAGCTAGATCCCATCCTGCATTATCTTCTGCTAGAGGGCTTCAGTGCTCATCGATTTCCGTAGGGTCATCGAGGCTGACCACAATGTCTGGAATATTGCATCGTGGGATGGTTTCAGCAAGTCCTTATATTCTTCCCAGGAAGATCCCTGGCGGCCCCTTTTGACCCTCCTTCAGGCAATGAGGTCGCAACAACAGCATGTGATGTCCCCGCTGCAGAGTTCCCAGCCTGCGCAGGACTCACTGCCTGGCACGCCCCTGGTCCCCCACTTCTAGCAGCACCTTGCCTGCTCTCTCATTGCCCTGGTTCCACATGGGTAGTCTAAAGTTTCTAAACATGCTTGCATAAAATCCCCTCAGGGTATGCTATAGACCAATGTTTGGCATACTCAGTTGACAGGCCAGCATCGGCCCCGGTGGGAGGAAGGGTAATGATGTCGCCAGATCCATAAGTTGTGAACATTAACCACATATGGAAAAAGAAACAGGGGGTCCTCTCCTCCCATACATCCGCGAGTACCCTCTTCGGCATTCACTTGAGGCACCCGAGCTGCTTGGGGAATCAGGATGGCACGTAAGGCTCACAGATGATCTTCCCGTCAATTTGAGCCACAAGCACCCCTCCTCAAATGCTCTGGAAGTATTCCAGATGCTCCAGCGATCCTTTCCCATTGTCTACCATTTGGTCATTTGGGGTGGGTAATGGGCTGAAGTTAAAGGTGGCATGGTTACCAATTCTTATCCTTACTCCCTCCTCATTTTGCGTTATCGGTGCGACCCTGACAATGTTCAACAGAGATGGTCGCAGGCCATTTCTCGGAGGACGAACGAAGTTTGGGAAAGTGTACCCGCCAAGATGAGCCGCCAGCCAGCCGTGTAAGATCTGAAAGGGGCCACACACCCTCCGAGGTGACCCCCCTCTTGAGATGCATCCCAGAATGGCGTACAACCAAGAAAGCATGGGGACCCCTAGATTAAACCTTTTGTTGGAATCCATGGTGCCCGCCATCACCAGGGTAGTTGGACGGATGCCCATCCTTGCATCCCGCACCGGCATGATCCACCCACTCAGGAAGGTAACAAGGAACATGGAATACCAAACATTTGGGTCTCTGGCCTCATTAATGCGATATCCCCATGATTGGTGTTACCCCACCTCCAGGATCCTCCAGTACGATCCATTCATGCTCCTCTGAGCCACTGTTGGGCAGTGTTTTCCCCATCCCAGCATCTTGACAACCGGGTCCTTCTCCAGGAATAGGTTGAACTATTCCTAGTAGGCGATTTCCTTCAGGAATTCCTTGACCACTAGGCTCTCATTGGCCAGCTCCAGCTGGTGCCATGTCAGCATGGGGGTCCATGATTTGTCCTCCTAGGTGTTCATTGGGGGAAGGAACTCGTCATATTGATAGCCCCCCAGTGGGAGACCTCTGATGCAGTGGACATCCTAGAGACTAATACCAACATCCCCATGGTGAAGATGAAATGTGTTGGTGTTAGGGGACTACCGGGTGAACAGCTCTGGCCCGAGCTCAGGCTAGCGGTAGAAGTGGAATTGCGACGTCCACACCGCCTCGAACAAACCATTGTGCCACAGCTCAGCCCCAAATTGGTCGCTCATATGGCAAACCCAGTACGCCCAGGCCCACTCACGGGTGAAGTTTCCTCCAGACTGAAAATCCCAATCTTGCAACCATCCCTTAGTATCATCTGTGATGCTCTGATGGAACGTGCGTGCATAGAGGGATGTGTAACTCTCCGCGATAGTATCACCACCAGTAATGGTCCTAGTCCTCGGGTTCAAAACATATACATCCATGTGTCTGGTCTCTCTGGAAGGACGAACATTGTTGGTGATATTGTATCAGGGAAGGCCATCCTCTCGGATCACCCATGACCGCAGTGTATCAACCTCTAAGCCCGGTGGCGGAACCTCCTCAAAAATGCCAAATCTTCATAGAGGAAGGTTGTTAGATGAAGGATACTCCTTCTGGGAGGTGGTTGGTAGGTTTAACAATGTATGGTTGTTGGAAACAACCACCCTGGCGCAGTAAACCTCCTTATTCACCACCATTTCAGCTCTACGAGCGGCGACTTCCCCCTCATCTACTTAGTTTCCTACCATCTTCTTCCATCCACGTTCTTCGAGAGTGTTTCATGGAATCTGGATGTGTTGCGTGAAATTGAATAGCTGGGCGCGAAATCGGTGAAGTCTGCACCAAAATTCTTGGGTTTGCGCGTAAATACAACCAAAACTCGGAGAAATTACGTGCTGCCAAAGCGGGTTTTACACGTAGGCATATTGGAAAATTCGTGCATGAGTGCTCTGAGCCTATTGTGTGAGGAAGTTTTGTATGGATCATGGTACCCATGTCCCTTTTTATAGGCGAAGACGGGATTCCGCGCCATGTGGAAAGTGGATTCCGCGCTAGCTGTAGTTTTGCGCACCGCGTCATTTTGTGCGGGCAGGAGGCCCACGAAGCTCAACACTTCGGCATTTCGTTGTTTACATTCGAATCTGATTTTTGCAACCTCTCGCTGATCCAATTCCGAGGGGGGGAATATGTAGACGCTAAAAAGTCCGTAATTACTAAATGATGTTTTGAAATGACTAAGAGAATTCATATTCGGACCCGGAGACCCGGTCTAGAGGGCCCAGAATTGTTGCGCAAAAAAGGGGAATGCGTGCAAAAAAATTGTGCTGTGCAGAAAGGTTCTGGGATTCATGAAGGATCCCCGGTGCAGGCACACAATAATTGTGTGCCCGTGCCCGCGCGGTTAAAATTCCACGCCGTCGTCTCAAACGTGCAAGTTTTGCACACCGCTAGGGATTCTGCACCGCCTGATGCATATAAATAGAAGAAGAACCCTTCCATTATAGGGTTTAGAAATTCAAACCAGCTTTCATGTGCGAAATCGGACTTTTGTGCGTGCAATATCGCCTTCATGTACTGATTCTTTTCGCGCCACCTCACCCCGGGATCCATCTTTGTGCGCAATCCCTCTAGCTTAAAACAGAATTCCAAACCCTTTCTCTGGGTGTGTCCTAGCCTTTGGGTGCGGCCTTTTCCACTCGTGCGCAATTCACATACCTTGTGCGCGATCCTACTAGTCATGCACAAACCCTCTACCCCGATTACGCGCCATCCTGGTGTTTGGCGCGCAAACAATATCTTTGTGCGTAATCTCTGGGACCCCTCTCCGTGATGCTCCCTGGGAGCCTCCCTGCGTAGGCACCCGATGGCCTCCTTCTGGATGCCCCGGGCACACATACAGGGCATACACACCATGCGTTGTTTTCCCGTGCGACCTTCCAGGCTCGTACGAAGTAACCTCAAGGTCACTTGGGTGGTTTTTCCCATTGAATTTCTTTGCCTCATGATTCATCACATAAGCACACTAACAGCTATGGATTCTTCACATAGCGATACTAACATGGACCCCTCGATGGTTCGCTCTGCGACCACCCTTCACTATGGACTTGCCAATGCCATACCTTCCACAAGGGGTAGAGGGTACCAGTTATGTATGTCCTAGGGGTGTGGAGCGAACCCACCTCGTCTGAGCTGCAGGACGTTAAACTGCCATGCACCTCGTCCTCAACAAATGACGTTAAACTATGATCTTTCATCGTGCCTTGCACGTAAGTTCCCCCTGGCTTGAGAATTCTTTACACCCAATGGTCTCCATGGGGATGGTATCACCCCTCATAGGGGATGATATCCTCTTTGTTGGGGCGGCATTTTTCCATGGGGGAAGGGCAGTCATCTCCTCATAATCCCCTAGCCATTCTTGCGGAATTTAGCACCCATGAACCTGTGTACTTCCCTGGTGCCAAGGACCAAGGGGGAGATGGACATAGGGGTCTTCTGTTACCCATTCCTCTCCCTCTGCGCTTTTTCACCCTCAGGCCTCCATCCTGGAGTATGTCTTGACACCCTGGGCCACTCAACACGTAAGCCCCTCTTCACTTCTCACGGACGCACCCTTTGTGACGTGATCGTCAGCTCCCTGCAACCTCTTGTATCTCACATCGAGCATGACTCATGTGAGAAAAGAGTGAACATCGACTCTGACCCCCACCTATTACGAACTATGAGGACTTTGATCCATGATAAGGCATGGTACATAGGAAACCCCCATGAGGTTCAAGCCCACCACCCAGTCATTCCGACCTCTTCATGTTGGTTCAACAACCACCATGGGCCGCCTTAGAGCGTCAGCCCCAAATGCCCTCGTCCCTCATGATGTTAAACTATCCATGCTGATCTACGAGGAATTTGATCCATGTCAAGGAATGCTATGTAAGAAGCCTCCATAGGGTTCAATCCCACCAATCGGTCATTCCGACCCCTTCACGTCTGTTCACCAACCATCATGGGCCGCCTCAGAGCGTAATCCCCATCCATCCATCATCATGGCCCATCTCAGAGCATAAGCCCAATATCCACCTTCAGTCACCTCATAGCGTAAGCCCAATCCAACCTCAACTACGGAGAATTTAATTCATGTCAAGCCATGGTACGTAAGAACCCTCCAAGAGGTTCAAGCCCCATTCATTTACCATTATGGTCTGCCTCAGAGCGTAAGACCCATCCATATCCACCATTATGGGCCGCCTCAGAGCGTAAGCCCCATCCATCCACCACTATGGACCGCACCTGAGTGTAATCCCCATCCAATCCGAACTATGGGGAATTTGATCTGTGCTACGGCATCGTACATTGGAAGCCTCCATGAGGTTTAATCCCAACACTCATGTCTCATCCTGGCCTCTCCCTCGAGCCCACATGGCTCGGGAAGCTCATGCCCTATCCTAGAGGTCTTACTCCCTCTAGGTCCCATCCATGCGTTCATTCTCATGGGACTTATTTTCAGGTGTCCCACCATATCATCAAACTATGCAGACATTGAATCCTTGACACGAGGATACGTAGGAAGTTTCCTCGAGACCCAAGCCCAAAGCCATCATTCATCCTGATCCTTACCCGGGCCGCCATATCCCGGTGGGATCGTGCCACCTCATTCCACTCTACAACATTGAGGGGCCATCCATGTGTCGGCCCTAAGATCAGCATTCCCTCTTGGGGGATTATTTTTTCTGATCCACTCTCAGTGTTCCGATCAGTCTGATCTGTCTCCGTTGGACGTTAAACTCGCGACATACCCCATGTTAAACATGGGAAGCTAAGGAAGACCTCTGATACATGCCTATGGAATATAATTCCCCGCGTTTGATGTGGGATTCCTCGGGCTTCTGCGCCCTCGAGAATCCATATAATGAGGGAAAGAAGACAGAAATTCCAATCCCCTAGCGTCAAGACACGCCAACGATGCCACAGAATGACCACTCCCCTAACCGAAGGTTGCTTCCCCGACCAAACCCCTTGCCGAGTCTCGATGGAAGCAGCGTAATTAACTTGTGTCCATGAAGATATGGCACCGAGAATAATATTCACGAACACGTCTTAAATATATGAAGGTGACCCGGACTAGGTGACGAGCTCTGAGGAGGAATCCACAGAAGGAGGAACCGACATACCATCATCCCAGTTTCGATCAAGGAGTTGACGCCCCTGAATAAGGAACTGATGTTTCCCGCCTTTGGAAAGCTAGAATACGGGGCAACAAGCTGCGATTCCTCTGTGTGACGGATGCGCGCGCCCCGGCGGAAAGCGGCGGAAACAACAATCACATACCAATAAGATAATTATCTTATAAACATTGTGTAATTTAGAATATATTTTAGCAGATCGATGTGGGACACAAATTGTCACTTATAGCACTGGAATTAGTTTAAGAAAATACAAACTACAAAAACTAGGGTAAGGAAACTCTTCATGTAATAGAATATCAAGTCTTAATTTTAATTATCATACAAATAACAAATTATAGTCTATTTTCTCTACCTTAAATTTTTTTTGGGAACTTTATGGTCACGTAGGGACAACTCCAATGTGGTCATATAAAGAACTAGATGCATCCCTAGCATCGGTGGAATCAAGACTAGAGGATTCAATTGATACTATTTAATGTACAAAAATAAGGACTATTAATCCTTATCCCATAGTATTATGGTTACATTCTTCATTATACATGATAAGGTCTTGCACCATCCAACCAAATTTACAAAAAAGTATTTAATATAGTCTGGTGGCCTGGAGGGCCTAACAACTCTAGATGTTGGTGTGGAGGATCCACATTGCAGACAAGTTTTATAATCTATGAACAAATATTGATACCTCTCTACCCAAATATTATGTTGAGGATATTTCCATAGATAACAATTATTGAACACATCATGGAATTTATTTTTAGGTAATGGGAGTAAAGGAATGTAAATACCTTTTCAACATCTTTTAGGTGGTGTCGACCCTGGTGATATTTTTCCACTAATTCATTAAAACGTTATTCTATTATTTTTATAATGAGCGATTTGAAGATACATTGAATGAATCACTTGTTGGTATATCCATCATTATTTAAACCAAATGAAATTTCCTTGTAAAATAATGTTCCCTAGGGTGATTTGAAATCAATGTTACCCTCTTCCTCGAGGGCCCCCAAAATTTCGTAATACCCAAAATATTTATTCATGATAGGGAGGTCTTGGAAGAGAGGTATGGAATTGATCAATATATAATTTATCATAAGAAAAATTCCACCATTGAAAAATGTTAGATGAGGTCCGAGAGGTCTATTCAGAAACAAATATGGGAATTTTTCTTCCCGAATGGGATGAAATTTCTAAACTATTTGGGGTACTACACCTCTCTGATAAAGTTTCCCGTTATTAACTTGTCAAATTTGAACTCCACTATGGAACTATAGTATGTGATCATATTTATATTATATTTTTTAATCACATTGGAAATCCATTAGGACAATGTGATGAATGGAATCCTGAAAATCATGTCTTGGAATTTCCTTGTAGCCCTAATTGAACACGTCACAATTTTATTTCATGAAATCAATATTCTACTCCTTTTCATATAATGAATTGACTTTATTGAATAAATTAGACCTTGGAACATCCTCTATGTCATGTTTAACCTATTTTAGATCATAAAATGTGTTGGAGACACTATATTAAATTACTAGAGTGGAATCATCGATATCCACTTCCGTATCTAATACATGAGGGTTCGAATGAGGAAGCAACACTACAGGTGATGTTGATCGGGTAATGGTTCATTAATTTGAATTAGAAGAATTTAAATCCTTTATGAGGGGTATTCATTAAATATATACCATGTAAATGAATTTTTTTGATCTAGTCCTAGGTAGCTTCCTTCCACGAATCCCACCATTGAGGTCAAATAAATCTTTTCCAATGGATTTAAACATAGTCAACCCTGCTTTTTGGAATATGTGGATATGTCATGGATTAATGGTCATGGGGAGGATCCCTCAATATTCCATTATATTCATGTCTTTTACTAATATCTAAGACAATCCTTTATAGGAGTATGTGAAAATCAAAAATAACTCCTCCTTGGAGATGATGAAGAAGATGCCCATGTATGGGGTCGTGAGCTCCAACATGTGAATTTGAAAGATGAATTCGACTCTCAAATCAGCCTAAGGATCTATTTAAGAAGAATTCACATCATTAGGGGAATTTACACACTGAACCCCATTAGTCTAGGGTTATCCCCTGAAACACCCCCCCAATTGTTGTACTAAGAATCTAGGTAAAGGGTCTCCTAAGATTTTAATAGAGAATCCCCTCCTTGATGTACCCATACTCATCTATCGATGGTGTATTTAAATTACTAATGAAATGAAGAAGGGAAAACCATGGAATGATAGATATAGGGTCTTTCTAATAGTGAATTGTAAACTGTATCATGGGAAACACTCATAAACTTGGTGCTTACTCCCAACCCACTGAACATGTAATTCAACCAAATCTTGTCACATGACGTCTTCTCATTCTACTCATACTGTTGAATTTTCTTGTTGGAATGAGTCATATTGTCTACTACAAGCTCTATCTTCTATATCATGTGGGTTAAAAAGATATTGAACTCAGAGCTAATATCTTCTAGGAAATTACATATTTAAAAACAAATAAACTATACTATTAAATAAAATTGGCATATGTACCCTTGAATAGTGACTCCCATATCTTAGTCAGAGAAGGAAATGATGTCATGAAATTCTTCCTACTCAACCGTCAGTTTTTGGTAGGCCTTAGTTGATTTAAGCTCAGTATCAAAATGGAGAGGGATCTTCAAGCCCTCGATAACTTCATTACAAGTATATTTTGAAAATCAGAGGGAATCAAATATTAAGACTCTCAATATAATATATTATAGTCTCTTATCATATAATATTTCTAGGAAAATGGTACATTACCTTTATCCAAGTTTCTGTAACTGAAAAAAAATTTAGTTGGTATATTCGATTAAGGCATATGGGACTAATAGTTTGTAGACATAATTTACTATTAGAAGGATGACTTAGACTATGAACTAGACTACAGAGGTTGGTCCATAGTTGTTCGTTATTGAGAACAATATTATTATGGAAGATCTGAATGATCCATTAATATTCATGGTTTTAGGGACATCCTGGAAGGATCAACTGAAGAGGGTGGTGCCTACTGAGACTTGAAAGAGGCTTATTGTCTAGTCCTAGTGGTATAAATAGACTCATCAAGAGGAATTTCTTGGGAATCCTCTATTTTTCCATGATTCCCATGCCTCCTTCGAAAGATTTAGCTAAATGTTCCAAATGGTTGGCCTGGATATTCCACATCATTAAGAACCATATAATGATCTGCTATCATGAATGTTTTCACAAATAAATATTACTATTATTTTTTCAATAAAATATTCTAGGATTAAAAAAATTATATGGGTCTCTCCCAATTTAAGAAGTAGAAAGTCATAGAGGATGTGTAGTAACTTCAGCACCGAAAGGGAAATCTAATTTCCCTATTTTCTTTGAAACACATTGTTCCAAGGCTTGGAAGGATATGATACTAATTTGTTGTTTAGAGTGGACACGGTTATGGAACAGGTGTCTAGTTTTATCAAATAAGAACCAATAATTCCATTGGAATGAGAGATCTTATTATGCTCTAGAATTTTAATATAGTTATATGTATTGTGTTCTCGAGACTATTTTAATTCATTAGTGTACTCGTCACCGCTATGGGGATCAATAGAGACATGTGTTATCAGTTTTCAGATATAATCCAATGTGACCTGCCCATGATCAACATTATCCTCTTACTAATATTTAAAGATGAATCACCGCATAAGGGTGTTTCTTAAGAACTCGAGGGATATGGAAAAGTTATCATGTTCTATCAGGTTAGCCTCAAAAGGTCGTCTGTATTCATTCACCATTAGGATATCCATCTCCATGTTATAGATCATGCACCTAAAGAATTGTGTATTCATGTAGGGGTTATTCTTGTTCTTTTTCACAAAAAAATAAATCCTAAGATATTTTTTCTTGTTGTAGAATTCAGTAGTGTTTTCGTGGTGAATCTAATCTAGATGAGGTTCTGGTTGGGGATTTATCTCCAACTGACATGGACTACCCTACAGATGTAGCATGTTAGGTTGGTGAGGCATGACTAGTAGATGTACCTGATGGTGTGCCATTTGTGGGGACTCAATTCAAGATAGTGGTGGTTAATTACTCCCTCACATTATTTCATATGGGAGCTTCAAGATGAAATGTTTATGATCATTTCATGGTATGTTAAATGTCCTCTTCCAATATTTTATCCCTTTCAAAAAAACATTCATAACCCTCTTGGAAATCTAAGAGATATGATGGTATGAGAAAAATCATCATTTGAATTCTCCATGCACAGTATAGAAAAATATTTCTAGGAAATTTCAAATTTAAGGGAGTACATGAGCACCCTAAATTGAAAAATGAAGTCTACAGCTCAATAATTGGGCCTCTCCTTTAATTTGAATTGGTCAATGATTCTATTCATTCTCATGGTTGAACTAATATACTATAAAAACATCCTATGAAGATCTTTCTAGGTAAAGATAGACTCTAGGGGTAGCTAACTGTTCTAGATAATAGTTGGACCTACCAAATATATGACGAAATAGTGAATCTTGGCAGCCTCCCACATCTCCAAAGTCATGACCATCAGGTAGAAACTCAAGGTGATGTGGGGAAGGTGTTGCAGCAGATCACCCATACCATTAAATGAGGTGAATATTGGACTAATTAATTATTGTGGAGTGATCATTTCATCTACAAAAACTATATATGGATTCCATTAATATGGGATTATGGAATTATTGATTTAAAATTATTTTAGATGGACAATGAGAGTTGATATTATGTCATCTCGGTGAGGGTATCATTCACTAATTCTCTGTCCAGTTTTCTGGATTGTGATTCATAAAGATCAAAGTATCAATTAGAGAACTAATACTGATTTGGAAAGTTTGTTTGATAGTATCTTGGTCACATTCTAGTACCAATAAGCACTAATCTTAATGGATGTGAAGGACTAACCACCTCAACTATGTGTGTATGAATGAGAAGAAATAGTATCTCGACTAGAGGTATAGGGTCTCATTTTACATTTTCTCACTTTGGGTGATATTCAATGATAATCTTTTTGATGAGACTCTTTTATCTTTCATTATCCAAGATAAAATATTCCAATTTGGTATATAACATATTTTACAAGGTATCCACAGATGATCCAATAAATTTATCAAACCCCTTTCCTTTGTATATATTCTAATTGAAAGGAAATAATAAATAATTGGGGGGAGTCATGTGATCTAACATATTAATATAGTGTAAGGTATGATTTCCCACTAGAAAGTCTTAGAGATATTTTATCTCCTTTTGGGTAGGTTATCTCCATATTAAATCATGTTTTTGACATGGTTTTTTTGGATCATCCGTGGGATCAATTGTTAATATGTTCAAAACTATAGTGGTTGGAGGCAGGTTTTCATCATTAGTGGGCTAGTCAACCAGATGCCCTTCATGTGTCCTCAAAAGGTAACTGATGTATAGGGAGTTATTATTTCCTAACACCTAATTTTCATGTGCGGTTATTCCTTGTTCATTATTTTTAGTATTTCAACAAGTCTCTTAACACTGGTATTTTGAAATTTCAAGTGGTATCCAATGAAATAAAGGAACTAATCTACTGGAAGAACTACATTTTCAACCCTTCAAAATTGATGGTTGAAGGCCTCAAGTTTCTCAAGGATCCATTGGTTCAAAAGTAGATGATCTCAAAGGTTGTTTGGTATAAGACAGTTTTTTCAAAAGATACATTTGTCATCAGACTCGTTCAGAATCACATTGTTGATAATGTGTAGGGTTACGGGTGGAAAAATATTTTTGTAGATCGATGGCCCGATATTCCATATAAATATTTTGTTTTATCTACAGAAAATGGAATGTGTTGATCCTAATATCCCAAATATTCAATTCATTCAAGAGATGAAACTAGGGGTTTCAGTGATGTGGACCTTCTCTGACAATTATTTTCTAGTATAGGAAGTTTCACACATGTCAAATTTCCCTAGAAGATCTATTTGTCTTCTCAAGGTAGGGAAAATATCAAGACTATATCTATATAGGATAACGCATTAATGGAATCCAGATAACTATGATCGAAAATATATTTTTGTGGACAAGAAAATTATTCACCATCATCTGAGGTTTCCAGATATGATCCCAACATCTCTCACACTTCTAGAGTGGAGTCCAGGTTGATGGATGATGATAGTTGTATGGATTTTTCCCTTAAGAGTCTCTATAAGGAGGCTAGAAAGTCATCCACATGCATGTATAGATGAATAGCACTAGGGAAATTTTGGACCTCAATATCATGGATTTTAAGAATTATCCAATGGAATTCAATACCCGGATTTATGGAAATGGTGAAGGTGTTTATATCAAGCTTTTTGTTGCCTTATAATTTGAGTGGTCAACAGTGACATGGAATTTTTGATACACTTTCCCTAGGTTGAGTGGGTGCACTCCAAGTGTGATCCTGTGATTTAAAAGAGGATTCAATCTACCTTCACCCTGGACAACACTATCTGCATAACCCCCATAGCGATTATTCATCCTCCTACCCTATAAAAAATATTGGGGTAGGGGAAGTCTTTCACATGGAAATACTTTCTTCTTCAATTAGTGGTGTTTCATGGTGGACCTTGGTAGTGATGTCCATTATCACAAGGTGTCCCAAGAAAATTTTTGTTTGAACATATAGTGAAGAGTTTCAACCCATCCTATAGGGTTCCTAGCTCATTTATCATTCCTATCCCTAAAATATGGGACCTCATGTGGTGGTTTTTTGGGTGCCATAATGTCGTCTGGTGGGGGAATGAGAAACACGAACCAATGGAGAGGCCTACTATTGGGAAGGGTTTGTATCCTACCCTCGACATCAGTAAAAAAAATTGGAATGAGGGCAATAGAGAAGGTTTGGAATCGTCCCACCCATTATCCTTTGGATCTGATCAATTCTGTTGTCATGGGAAAGTGGGATCCCTCAGGGGAGTCTCTTGGGTATTGGTAATCATATGTGTGATATGTAAATCCCTGGCCTCCTCATCACAGAGAAAAGAGACATTGGATAACTCTAAGGGAAGTGTCTAAAAATTATCTTTCATGCAGATATGGGGTCTTCATCCCTAAATATCCCCTAGGGGTGGAATCATTGGTGAGGTGTTGAGGATTAAAGGTCTTGATAGGCTATATCCCTGTTTAGGATAACCCCTTCAAGTTCACATTAACTAACTAGAGAATCCATGACTCTCTTATTGATAAGATGAGATGGGTAAATGGGTAAAGGGTTCTTGATATCCATGTAAGTGGTGTCTTTTATTGTATGAGTTTACTTTTGTTGGACTTCCACATCACTTCTTCTCCTACACCCATTCATTTTAGAAGTGGATTGTTGAATTTTTTAAACAGCTTGAGTCATGTATCAGGCATGAATCGAACCATCAATATAGGTTTGAAAATATTAATTCCCAACATCCCAAACATTATTCATTCCTAACATGTTGGTCATATCAACATGGGGGATCCACGTTGATGATGAATCGTACAGGAGATTCTAAATGTTTCTCATTTTCCCAATTATCAAATAACAATGTCATGTACCTAACATAATGATATTTTGTGATTTTATTTCAAATAAATAACATATTTTAAATAGTTTTTTTAAAGAAAGAAAACTAATATATTATGTTACACACGACACTAATTTAGAATATGTCACTTTCAACACCTATTTTCTCTTGTATTACATGAAAGTTCTAGATTTAATGAAATGTGATATACTGTGAAAATATTATTATTTAATAAGATAGTAATCACATAGCCAATTGAATGATGGGTTTTTTTAGATAAACTAAATTATGAAAATATATGTTTTTCACCTGTATATGTATAATTAATTCTTTGGTGAACAATTAATTTGAAATGAAAATAAGAACTATTTGAAAATACAACAAATATTTTTCTACAAAACAATTTTCATGCATAAAAACAGTTTTTAGAATAATAAATTAATGAATAAAATTTTGGTTAATTATTTTAATGAAAATAATATATTATTTATTAAATAAAATTTATAAAAATCATCTTATCTTATTTTTGGAATCTTATAATAATTAATCCTATTTGTTGTTTAAAAACTGCATTTTTCTAAAAAAACAATTGTCCTTTTTTTCACAACGATTTTAAAATTAATTTTTATAATTTTATAAAATTTAATTGAAATGTTTTATTTGATTATTGAAATTTTAATTTCAAAATTATATTACATTTATTTTTATTTCAATTTTCTAGGAAGATTAATTTTTCAATTAATAGTTAACAATGATGGGTTTTAATAAGCATATTCGTTTCTTTTAAAACCTTTTAAAAGATAACAAAATTTATATTGTTTTAAAAGACAAAAGAATTCAAATATATAATAATTAAAATAATTTTTTTACACTTTCATCAATTTTAGAATCAAATTTTATATTACAAGTTTTTAAACTGTTGAATATTTTCTTTCTAGAAAATTTCATTCTCATCGCATATGTGGGTTTAAATTTATATCAAAATTTTAAGATTAATTGAATAAAATTTTTTAAAAAAAAATTATATATTTTTCATCATAATAATTTATATTCTATAATAAGGTAAATAAATTTTTTGACTATAATGAAAAGTAAAAGAAGTAAAAAATAGTTATCATGATTATGGTTAAAATGGGTCTACCAGGGAATTAAACTAAAATAATATGGGGTAAATGACCCAATGATTTTACAGCACAAATTTTATTAACATATATTGACCTTATACCTTTTTTTATCTTGAATATCCTATTTTAGATCCTATTGGGTTCTGAAAAATGTGTATGCACCATTTTATTTTCAATAATTACAAGTGTGTCACTCACCTCACTATAAAAGGCAACCTCTTATCCTCTCATATTCACAAGTAAAAACCCATTTTGTTCCTCCAATACCTTTCCAAATAACTTATTTATTCCCAAATCCAATAAAAGTGGCCTTATTATGATCATAAATCCAACATAATATGGATTGTAGTGCAATCAAAAAATGCATTCTGAAAAAGAGGCAGCGTCCCTAATGAATATTTATATTTTCTCACTAACTCCATATCCTTAAATTATTAATAATCCATCATGATACAATTATATAATTATCATAAATATAATATTATGTTATTGTGTTAATTTTTAGCATAAATCCTTTTCATATTCCTTAAAATGGGATAGATAATCACAATTCATGAATACGGTGGTCTACAACCTCGTGAACCGATATTTCTCATCTTCCATCACCACCATTCACAGATTGATATAATTGTGAATTTAATGATTATATATTATATGCATGATATTATAATACCTCTTTAAATTTGATACCATATATACGTTCTAACCACCATACCCATTGGAAAATAGTAGTGATGCTAGTGTATACGACAGACTACCCCCTCACAAAATGATGTTACATGTTTTTACTTTTATTTTATACTGATAATAATGAGGATATATTGAATCAATATATTTTATATTTGTAAAATATATATAATTTATGAATTATTATATTGTATATACATCACTTATTTCTATTCGGTGGGAATATGATAATGTTGCTTATGTGTACGGTAGTTTACCACCTCACAAAGTGATGAGATTCGTTCATCATGGATGCTTTATATGAATGTTAATAATGATAGTTTCAATTAAAAATATTTTATATAAAAATAAAATACTATTTTTAAAAAAAATTAATACATTTATAAATTTCTTAATTTCAACTCATCGATAAAATGGAAATAGCATTCATGCATACGTACATCCTACAATCTCCTTGAATAGTTTATTTCATTTTCCACCTATAACTATTATAGATTAAAACAAATAAATATATTATGATAATTTATTATGCGTATATCATTATTAACACAATTTATAATATGTAACCATGATTAATGTATGAGGCTACTAAATAAAAAATGAAAACATATATAAAAACCAACAGTCATTATCAGGAACATACTTTCAAAAAGGAATTTTTAATAAATGTGTAATAAAATTTCATAGGTAAATCATATATGGTATTATATATATTAATGTTTATTTGATTTTTTTTATAATAAAATTAAATTTATTATTCCCTGTTGTTTATCATGTACCAATGAATTTGACACTTTTGGTAAGGGATTTTCAGTCTCTATTTTATTTCTGGGAGACATATAAAAACCCAATAATCATTTATTTTTTTAATTTATATACTAAAAAATAGAAATTTTAATGCAATAATATTATTATTTTGTTGATATTTCATCATGAATTATTTTTTAATATTTATTTAGAATTATGATTCAAAATATTACTAAATCATTAAGAGATTTAAGTATCTCATTTATTTCTATGTCACATATGGAAATGAAAAACCTATTTCCTTTCATTGGTGTATATAAATCCCCATTGAGATGTTATATAATTAATTTAATTAATTTAATAATATCTAATCCTAATTTTATGTTGTGGTTTATTGGCTCTTACGATTCAAAATCTAACTAAAGCAGTAACATATTTCCTCCTCACTTTTCACTTTATTGAGAAACATTAAGTATTCACCACCTATTTATTTTTTTCTATTTATATAAATACCATTAATATATTTTATGATTATTCTCAGTAAAATTATATTGATTTACATATCCCTTTTAAAATCTCAATTTGATGGGGTTTACTATTCATAATTGACCAAACTGACAAGGGATTTGTTTTCTCAACTTGTATTCTTTGGGACATTAGTTATATTATACATATAACTTATTTTATGATATGTATATACATAATATTTTAAATTATTTATCATGAATATAAATTTTAATTATATAAAAAATTTCCATTTGAGTTTATTCTTTCATGGGGCATACGATTCAATTATTACCAAGGTGGAAAATAATTTATGTAAAAATCTCACCATTTATCAAGAATAATTATGATCATTATTCAAATGAGGAATTGATATGATATATTTCTCATAAAACTACTTCATTTTCTTTTAATATGGTTATTCCTGAAATTTTCAAGATTTATTTCCATTTATCCTCTCTTTGTTACATATATTTTTTGAGAAATTTTTATTAATGAAAATATTATTTAACTCCGTCATTAGAAAAAAAAACCCTTTCTCTTCCATGTTCATATTTTATAAAATGTTTCAAAAAATGTTTTCTACTAGGATTTTAAAAAATATATTTACCCTTGTTTGAATTTTTAGAAAAATGGATTAAAATTTAATTTTCATTTCATTTTCCACACAAGGAGTTTTTTGGATTTTACTAAAAATGTAAATGAAATATTTCCCATTATTTATTTTTCTGGAATAAGATTTCAAAATTTTGTGAACATGATTTTCTTTGAAACAATTTGTATATGTTTCAAAGGTAATTTTCAAATGAAAGGATTTGAAGAATTTTTTTGAACATAAATTAATGAAAATTTTTATTTTCGAAAGTAAATTTTATTTCCCTCAAAAAACCATAAAAATGTTCATTCAAAATAATTTTTCATCAAAAATGATATCATTTGATTTTAATTATGTTCTACTATAGATATGATCCAATTGAAACATCCTTATTAATTCCATATATTTTTAATGATAATGTTGAAGAGGTGGTTATGAAACCAATATCCTTTCTATGGATTATGTTATGATAAAATCTTGATGATGGTGTTTCACATGATTGTATGGATTATGAGATGGGTGGGATGTATTATTCTTTAAATTTTATTGGGTAATGATTAATTTTATACAAACTCAAATTGTATATTATATGTTTAATAATCAGAAATTTCAATATATGATCGGTTATCCCAAGCCCAAAATAATGTACATGGGAGGTTATATAAAGACCAAAGTAAGTACATAGGGGGTTAGTCCAATGCTAACATGTTACGAATGTCATGGTGGATTTTCTATATAGATGATTTTATATGATTATATATATTCCACACTTCTATTTATCATGAAAATTTTATTTTCTCATTAGTCATGTCCTTTTATACAATTATGATTCATCTCTTATAAGATACCAATATTTGTTCCATGACTCATGTTTATGATATGTGATTTGTAAGGTATTATTTTAAAATATTGTTATCATGTTCCCATACCCTTATCCTCAGGATATGTTGATATATTCATTATTTCCCCTTAATGAGCATTGGATATCTCCCTTTATTTTAATTGTTTTCCCTAGGTTATGATAAAAGGTTTTAAGTAGGGTATTTCTAAGAAGTGTACAATGTGTAAATTTCTTTAAGGGAGATGTTGTAGATATTTCATTATATAAGATGATTTTGGGTCTAGCCTCTATAGACCGTAAACCTATATTATCCATAGGTATTTATATGTGAAATTTATTGAATATTACTATATAAATATATAATATATATGTAAGATATGTTTTGTTCTACAGAATATTGGGATCATGAAGTTGGATTGGTGATCCAGATGTTGAAGTTATTGTTTAGTGGCATTCAAATCTGGTTGTGTGTATTGTTACTAATATACTCTAACTAAAAATTATTTTTTAATTATTATAATACGTCCCCTTTGAAGGTATTATGGGGAACCCAACATCATATAAAGGACATAAGACATTAAAACATATCCCAAATATCCAAAAATCTCAAAAACTAGATCAATTCAACAATGGAAGGCCCCTCGTTATATAAGAACATTAAGTCCAATTTCCACCTTTCCAATGCTACAGGGAAGGTTGTCCCATGTAGAGATGGATGTGCCTAGTACCGATAGACAAGTACATACCCTCTCAAACTACCAAATACAAATTGAAAAGGTCCAATGAAAAATATCAGCTCTAAACCGCATATAAAGCAACCTCTGATGAAAATATGGAATCATAGAAACACGAACTGTAGACTGGAGGACACATAGAAAATAATTCCACAATAGATTCACATACCATAACATGTGATTCAAATAATGAAGTAGATTCATCCAAAACGAATAATGAAAAAAAAGATCAAATCCATCACCACAAAAACAACCTCATGAACACCAGAATCGATGCCATAAGAAGTTCTGCTGTAAAATAACCTGATAAAATCATGTCGCCAACATAAATCTCTCTCGTTCAGACCAAAAATCTACCCAAAGCAATCAAATATGAACCGGAAACATGGAATAAACCTTAGGCCATAGTAGACTGGATCTTGACCTAAGACATTCACTATGTCACTATAGACACAATTGGGCCCACAGAAGATTGAAAACCTTTGATTCCATAGAATACTAACCCAAGATGCCTTCAGATAAACTCTCGGGCCCTCAAAATGATGGAACCCAAACCTTTGAAACTATTGAATCCAAGATCGCAATCCACAACATCACCATAGTTTGAGGAGAAAACCATGATCTTGTCTAGATGTTTTGAGGATCATATCCACATCCAACCGGGACTATTGAAGAATGTCATCAATGAGGCAACCATAGCACCACGAATCCCATTATGGGCTCATCCAACCCCCATGTAATGAAATGTTATTAATATACTCATGATTGAATAAGAACATTCTTTGTATCAGGTTCAGATTTTAATTTTTTGTTGCATTCTACTCAGGCCATACATTAGGATGGTAGTGGTGTTATTTCATTTCCATTTATCTCTTATAGTGTCTTTCTCCAATATACTGGTCATTACTTCTCTAGGGTGGTTGGTTTCACTACATTATAATTTTCCATATTTTGGAAGCATCTACCACTATGGTGAATGATGTTAACTCCCTAATTAAAATTGGATGATGGGATTCCAGTCCCCCTTACATGGATTATTATTCAGAATAGATTTCATAGACTCATTCATCCCAGTAGATTTACTTTATTTTGGTTAAGCTCATTCATAATACCTTCTCATGGTGGATTCTGGTTAACTATAATGGTTTGTTCAGGATAGAGCAGCTACCTGTGGTCATATTTGATATAGACAATTGACACATCTAGACATCAATGGATGTTGGGTGTGTTGGTAACCTATAAATTATTCCGATTTAAAAGTGAAGGTAGTCTCAATTATGATGCATCATTGTCATGGAACCCAAGGAATCCCACATCCATCATGGGGTAGTTTGAACCCGGGGAATAGAACATTCAAGTATTTTTATTTCGGGCCTATCATGTACATTTAATGAGTTATATATTATTATGACTTTGATGGGGTTCAGAGATTTACGGTCGTATGGGGAAACTATTTTCATAAAATTAACATATTTTGGGTCCAAGTTTCTTATATATTTAATGTCTTCTGATGACATGTTGGACGGAAGATTATCATTTTATGGGGGAAGCTTTGTCACATATTTATAATATTATGGGGAAAGGACATTTAAAAATGTAATGTCCTATGGGGATAGCTTGGTCATGTATTTAACATATTTTGGAGACTACATGGAAATATATTTAACATTTTTTATAGATATATTGGTCATAGATTTAAAATATTGTGTGGATAGGTTGTTCACATATTTAATACCCTGTGGGGATAGGTTTTTCATTGATTTAATGTCATACGGAGAAATATTAGTCATAGAATAAATGTCTTGGGGGATAGGTTGGTCAAGGATTTAATGTATTGTGTGGATAGGTTGGTTGTTGGTATATCTCTATTTTATATTCGATTATATAATAAGACTATAGATTTTCTCCCCACTAGGTTGGATGGGGGGATAGAGAATAGATTTGTGTTGATGGGTATAGTGTTACGCCCTTGGGAGAATGATTACACCTTGGGGTTGTATCCTTCAATGGGAAACACATGCATACTTGATGGTGGTGTTGAGATGTTGGGATTTATCCTTCGGGAACAGTTACATTTTAATCAATAATGGACTTTAGGGATACATCATACATATACAAATTAAATGCAGATATCAAAACACTTACAGTTTGATGTCGTGGTTTAATTTTATATGAATGGAAGGACAAATTCATTTTATCTTCATGTGATAAGGGATCTCATGTCACAAAGGAGAAATAGTTTGGGATAGTGTGGGGCCCATGGATGGATTTTTTCCTAGTGATTGTGAGATTAATCCCAAGGGTGTGTGGGGATTATGTATATGGGTTGCCCGAGTGTCTGGGTTTTATCCTGGTTGGTGGTGGGGATGTCACCCCATGGCTGTCATACCTGGGAATCCTTTATTCAATCCATATGATATGAATATGGGTTAACATTGTTTATTGGGGAAACTGTTATGTAGTTTAATGTTGTACACCACGAACATTTTCATATGATAGAGTACATCCATAATAACCCAAAATTTTATTAATGAAAATTTATCTTGATCTAATTAAATATCATAATATGTAAAATTATTATATAATATATGAATTTCTTTGGGTATGTTCAATGAGTCCCTGATTTGCAAATTCACATGGAACCTCATGTCATCCAATGATATTTCCATGGAATTCCATGCAGCAAGGTTCACACATAGAATATAGAATGGTTATTTGCAATACCTTTCTTCCTCAATATGGCCTGCTATTAGATCATCATTTCATGGATTCATGGCCCACTCCAAGTGGATTTTTTCTAGGGATTCTCCTTTGAATTCATGTAACACTGCTTGTCATGCAAATCCAATTCAGGAAGATATTTTCATTCCTCCTGCTATGCTTCATGTCTCTATTTCCGCATTGCAGGTTCATAGTGAAGAAATACAGGAGTTCATTCCTCCACAGATTCATTCTGAAATTTTACGATATAATTACATTGATGTTGACACCCTTATTTAGAATCCCTATTCTAATGGTATTCTATCCACCCGGTACATGTATCAATGTCTCTGTGCTGAGCAGAATGCTCCTCCTCAGTGGCTACTTTCTTATAGGAATAATTTCATCCCTCCTACTGACTTCATTATAATCTGGTGGATATGGAAGAGGAGGTTACTAGTGCAATGTCTTCTCCAATGAGATGGATTTCACCTTGCATCTGTCTGTCCAATATTCTTTGTAAATGTGGAATCAATTGACCATCTATTTTTGCAATGATCCTTCATATGCAGGTTATGGTGCTATATATATGACATGACAGCTTCCTGTTTGGACTTACGGTCAATTGAGGGGCTCTTCTCCTCCACAGTTGATATTAGATGCAGTGATCAGGTGAGGAACATCTTTCTGGTTTCTATTTCTGCAACAGTTGGCTTCATATGGAAGGCTCAGAATAACCAGATTTTTGAGAGCATCCAACCCTCTTTTCAGTCAGGTGTTAAAGCAATCCATCGTGATGTATGTACTGCCTTCATGCTGCAGTTGGGATGTATGAAAAATGATGTTAATGATTTTATAATTCTGAGGAATTTTGGCTTATCTGGAAGAACAAGAAATCTACTGGTCATGAAGTAAATAAGGTGGATTCCACATATTCCCTCTTGGTTGAAAATTAACGTTGATGGGGTGGCTATAGGTGCACCCGAGCCATCAGGATCTGGTGATGTCTTTTGTACCTATCGGGGCTTCGTGAATGGCTATTTCTACCATTATATTGGGTAGGGTTCTTCCATTGAGGTAGAGTTATGGGAGGTGATAAAAGCCATTTCATAAGCGGTTAAATATGGTTGGTGATTTTTTTGGATAGAATCAGACTCAATGGTTACTATTTAAATCATTAAGAGACAATCAAGGAATATCCCTTGGGTGATTTTTCCTTACTTGATTGAATGCCTTCAACTCCTTGATGGTATTATATTGGACATATCTCATGTATATAGGGAGGCCAATCAGGTTGCTGATTCATTATCTAAGAAGTCTATTGTGGAATCCAGCTCTGGATGGTCATTTATGGATTTTGATTATTGTGTTCCCCTTGTGGATGCAGATTCATGTGTCACTATATGTACTAGGCTTTGTAAACCCTCTTTTTGATTCCTTGTTATCTTATTTATTTTGCAATAAAATTTGGTAGGGGCAGGTTTTAACCTGCCTCTAGGCCTTTGGGTATGCACTTATTTGGTTTTATGATTTTGGATTTCAAAAATACCATTAAGAATTTTTATCATTTCTAATATAGTTATTGAAAAATGATCAAATGATTAGTATAAATATAGGTATTTAACCAATCCAATTTACTCAGACAAAGGAACTAATGGCCTCATTCAGTAGAATTGATCCATACGAAGTCCATTTATCAGAGCAAGGGATGGAGGTGGTGTCATTGGGATTTACTCTTGACCAATCCCAAGCATAAATTCAACATGTTAGGCTCAAACGAGACTGCCTACGGGAGAAGTGGAAGTTGATAGAGATTACCACCCGAGCGATGTTTTATCAGCCACGCTAAGAGTCTATCACCATTGCATACCATACCCTTTGGTCTTGTGCAAGTTTTATAATGGGTTATGTAACAATACCTTATCACTATGATTATGTTAATAATTTTTTATATATAATAATGAATATAGATTCATTATGTATTTGTTGCATTGTACATCGTTTTTAAAGAACAAATAGTATTTTTATTTAATATTCAATTAAGAAATCTATTTTGATGAATTAATGGATTTATTAGTTAAATAATATTTTAAATAAATAATATTAATAATTTACTATTCATTAAATATAAATTATCACATAGTTTTTATTAATACAATTGTAATTTTTATAAAGGTTTGAAAACTGTTTTTGTCAAACCCTTGAATTTTTGATAAATGTCGGTTTTTATTTTAAATGTAAAAAATAAGATGTTTAGAAAATTATTTAAATAAAATGAATATTAATTTTGGAATCAAGACATCGAAATTATCCAATGTTGAATTTTTCATAATTTTTTGAGACAGTTGAATTTTTGGGTAAAAAATAAATACAGTTTAAAAATATAATGTTTTTTATGACATCATGATGACCCAATAGTGAAGTAATAAAATTCTATAAATTATATGTTAGGAAATTATATATTTTCAATTTAAAATTATTTGATTTTATCTTTTTGGATATTTTTATAGTGCTTTAGTCGACCGTCCAAGACTTATAATTTTTTTTCTTTTTAAATTGATTTCCTTGATAGTATGACACACCTCCACAAAATAAAGCCTGATATTTTAATAGGTTTTTCCATTTTCCTTGTAAAATAAATTTCTCCACTACCCTTGGTAAAACATTATTTCAAAAAAACCATGGGATGGTTTTGGGTTTTGATCAGTTTAATGTGTGGTGCCCCGAAATTAAATAATAATGAATTATCTCTCCTTTCCTATATAAACCCACCCAAGATCCCACATACTAATCACTAAAAACCCTTAGAGCTTGACCAACCTCTTCCATCATACCTCTATAATCCCTCCAAGGCGCTATATTCTCCCAATTATCCACTCTCATGCCTCTCATAAGGCTATGGGATCACACTTCAACTAAGGGATTTTTTCTTTCTCATTTTTGTCCAAATTTCATTTTGTTGTTATACCATTTTTTAATTAAAAAAGATGGGGTATGATTTATCACCTCCCCCATACCTCTCTCTATATGTTTGAATTATTATATACCTCTTTTCTCTCATTAGTTCCCCCCATGTACACCAGTTACCATGCGGATATTCTGTAATGGATTTCATCATCTATCATTTTTTTCAAAATTTATTTATGTTTTTATACCCTTGTTTTTCAATTACAATTATTGGGGTATGATTTATAAAAACTACCATAATTCCCTCATTATGTTTTAATGATGAGATAACCATTTTTTCTCTAATTAATTCCTCCCATGTACAACCATTACCATTAAGAAATTCCGTAAGTAATTTATCTCTTCTCATTTACATTCAAGCAATTATTTGGAATTAAGAATCTAAATTACATTACATATGTTGGGACACACACACACACACACACACACACACATATATATATATATATATATATATATATATATATTATCCCCATATTTTCCATTTCATTTATATATAATGAGACACCCCTTTTCTCTCACCAACCATTTTTATGAATTCTTATGTCACGTCGTTTTGCTACCAAAATTGCACCGCGATTGTCCATTCCAGAGTCATTGTGTAGTGAATACCATATCCATTTCTCTCTCAATGGTATCCCCCATTATTCATATTTACTTATTGATTATAGTGTTTCATGTATGAATTCTACAATCCTTTATCGTGGAATAAATGATGTTGTTTAATGAATCCATGTTGTGTGATCCATGTGGCACAGTTATGCATGAAATGAAATGATTATGAATGTGTGCCCATATACAACTCAAATGCATTGGGTAAGGACTAATATTATGATATTTCAAGTGAAATGAGGGTTAAATCATGTTAATTCAAGTGAAATGAGGGTTTACTCATGATCCATGTTCAATGAACATTGTTCATGCTAAAATCAAGTTAAATGTTTTTGCCACATTTCCATGTTATGATAATCTAGCAGTATCATGCCTTTATGTTCATGTTTCTATTATGCTCTATTTATATTCCTATTACCTAACATGTATTTTATTCATCATGTTATGACTTGTTTACACTCATAATGGGATTTATAGCTCACCATGATCTTAGGCTTATCCTTTGTTTATCCCTACTAATGTGATTTATGAAGGAATGTGTATGGTCATGTAAATATGTTTTCTGTAAAGATGTTTTGTTTTATGTTTTAAGTTGTTATGTAGTGTTACTAATTTCTCAAGACACTATACCTCTCAATCCTTAGATTTTTATTTAGTGTATGTTTATGTAATAAATCATGTTTATGAGTGTGATAAAGAGAAAGTTTGTTATAGTGGGTATCAGATGATAGTTTTAGTAATATTTGGGTTTAGGATTAGAAAATCGTAGTGCAATCCTTATCGATAAGACTAATAAAAAAACCCTAGAAGTTTGTTGGTATTGATTAAGTGGTTTATCATGTAAATACATTCCTATCTAGATATGATCATGTAGAGGTGGCTCTTGAACATATGTATCTAGTGGTGAAACCTAAAAACACCATTTTGAGATAGACTTGAACGGGAACTGGTACACAAAAAAGGGCCTTACTGCACTCTTTTTTATGACACTCCCATGGTATATGCTTTGGTAAATTCAAAATCATTGTACGAACCATTATTAAGGTAATAAAAAGACTTTCATGATGAATATATGTTGGGAAGTAGATCATGGATAACATATATTGAAGCCGATAAATTCATAAGTTATGGAAATTAAAGTAATTTATAATTCATCTGTTTTCGTACATGGATCACCCTTTATGTGTTATCCCAATATTTTCTTTCATTCTAGATAACATTCGGTAATAGGAGGAATCGGGTTAACAGCTGATGCTATGATCAATGTGACGCCTATTCTAATGAGATGCCCAATCTGATGGGAGTGGGAATCACAATCGTTTTCATGATTCTCTCTCAATTAACTAATGTTTTGAATAGACACATGGTTCAAGAGAAACATTCAAACCCCCTAATAAATAAAAGCTCACAATCGAGTGCTTTATTAGACAAATTCCACCTACTTTTAATGGATTATCTAATACCTCAATCACTGAACAATGGATCAACACCATTGAGAAGATATTCTCCATCCTACAATATTGTGAACAAGAAAATGTACTTTAGATGATTGTCACATGGAGGGTGAAGATGATCAATGGTGGACATTGATAAGAAAAATAATATGACAGGGAGGAGATCAAGGTGTTGGAATGGAATGATTTCCATAATAATCTTTTTAGACAAATTTTTTCCGCGCACCCTCCAACTTAATATGGAAAGGGGAATCCATGCCCTCATGAAAAAAATACAACCAATCCATTGGATAGTATGAGGATAAAATAAAAATTCTTGCATGATATGCCTCTAGATTTGTTGGTTAACTTTAATGCATGGTAGACCTCTTCTTTAGTGGGCTACAACCAAGGCTATAGAAATCCGTTGTGATCCGTGACTTATAGAGCTATGTGGAAATTGTCTGATGTTCCCACAAAGTTGAAATAGTGACCGAAAAATCTTAGGGGTATCGTGGGGATAATAAGCATAAGGTGGACTTCAACTCTAGCAGTCATATGGTTAAATCCAAAGGTTCTATATAAATCCAGTACCCCACTTGCCTACGAGGTGGAAAGTAGCACCATTGAAATTTCTTAAATGGGACAAGTAAATGATTTAGGAGTTGAAGAGAAGGGAACCTAGCCATTAATAGCCGACAAGAAAAATATGCATCTCTGACAGAGAAAGGGAATGCTTCATTCGATGGTCAATGTGTTTTTCATTGATTAATCTACAAAGAACCAAGGAATTTTGAATACTAGTTCCCTAGGACAAGTTTTTTCGGAGGCAACCAACAACATCTAAGGTAGGAAGGGAGAGATTTTTCCATCACTACCATATAAGTGAACCCCAAAAATGATGTTATTGTAGGTATGCTAGTTATTTATTCCAAAATAATGAACATACTTTTTTATTGTAGTTCTACACATTCATGTATATCCTGAATGTTTAATAGAACAATACCAACACCACCACATGTCGAGGAAGTAAAGATGTTGATGAGAACTGAATATTGGGAAATCATTGCATCCCATGAATATAATTCCTCCCCTGACATAATTTTTGGATTGAACATCTCTGAAAAAACCCATTATTCTCCCTTTGGTGGAATTTGATGTAATTCTTGGCATGGATTGGATTTCATTATATAGATCCAACATAAATTTATCTGAAACGGAAAGAATTCACCATATGGAGAATCAACTCCTGATTCTGTACATGTGAAATGAAGAGGATGAATCTCCTTTATCACCATCATTTAAATCATTGATATTACTTCCCTATGAGCATGTGTATCTTTTTCAGATGAATGAGTTTATGGAATCAACTATCCATGAATACATTCCTATTATAATGGAATTTACTGAAGTGTTTCATGAGGAGTTTCCTGTTTTTCCTCCTAGAAGAGATGTTCAACTCTCAATTGATCATATACCCAGGGTTTTTCCAATATCCATGATTTCATATAGAATTACTATTGTAGAGCTTGAGGTTCTGAAAAAACAACTACATGGAAATCCAGATAAAGATTTAATATGCCCCAATGCTTTACCATGGGGTGCACCAGTCCTCTTCGTCAAGAAAGAGGATGGGTCAATGTGCCTTGGCATTGATTTTTGTGAGTTCAAAAAATTCATGATAAAGAACAAGTATCCTCTGCCCCAAATTGAAAACATGTTCGATCAACTATGTGGAGCACAATACTTCTACAAGGTGGATTTGCAGTTGGGATATAACCATGTAAGGGTGAAGAAGGTTGATATCCCCAAGACTGATTTTCATACAAGAAATGAGCACTATGAATTATTAGTAACACCTTTAGGACTCACTAATGCCCTATAAATCTTCATATAATTAACAAATAGAGTCTTTATATATTTTCTTGACATGTTTGTGGTAGTATTTATAGATTATATTCTAATATAATCCAAAACCAAGGATGAGAATGAGGAGAATCTAAGCACTTTACTAGAGACCTTGCAAAAGGAGAAGCTCTATGAAAAGTATAGAAAGTGTGAGTTCCGGTTTAAGGAAGACTCATTCATGGGTCATATAATCCCAATCAATGGGATATCTTTGGATCCCTCCAAAAAATATGCAATTGAGGGATGTTTGTGGCCAACATTGGTAATAGATATATGTAGCTTCCTAGGGTTAGCTGGATATTATCGCTGATTTTTTAGAAATTGATCATGATTTTCATAATCCTTTAGCAATATAAATCGGTAGGGAATAAAGTTCTCATGGAGTGATAAATGTGAATACATCTTAAATAAGTTGAGAAAGAGTCATATCACTAAACTCATGGTCACACTACTCCCATGTGAGGAACATATTGTTGCATTTTGGGATTCTTCAAAGAAGGCACTCAACTGTGTGTTGATGAAAAATGTCTAATTCATTGCCTATGCATCAAGGTAATTGAATGTTCTTGAGAAAAGCTATCCAAAACATGATCTAGAGTTGGATGCAGTAATATTCTCTATAAAAATTTGGTGACATTACCTCTTTGGGGAGAAGTGTGAAATATACACGGATCACAAAATAATTAATTATATATTCACATAGAAAGAGTTGAACATGCACCAACGAATATGGTTAGATATGATCAATGATAATGACTGGTTAATCCGTTACCACCCTGGGAAAGTGAAAAAGGTAGTGTATTCTCTAAGTATAATGGAACCAACAATTCTATCATTAATGAGAATTTAAAAGGATCCAATCTTCTTATATTTGATGAAGATGGAAATGGGAATCATAATGAATGGAAAATATTCAATTGTTTCACAAATTATTGCTCAACCAACTCTTTTGAAAAGATTATGGGATTATCAAGAGGATTATGTGAGAATTAAGACGAAAGTGGAAACTATTAGAAAAGGGAAATCCTCAGAGTTCAATATTAATAAAGAAGGAATTGTGATATTTTGGAAAAGGCTATGTGTTCCTTGAATTCCAGAGTTAAAGAAATTACTTTTTGATGATGTGCATAGTTCAAATTTCTCCATTCACTGAGGAAACACAAATATGTATTTAGATTTTCAAGAAAATTATCATTGGGATAACATGAAGAAGTAGATCACAGAGTATACATAAAAGTGCCTAGTATGTCAGTAAGTGATGGCTGAGAGGTAGAAGTCTAAGGGGATGATGCAAACATTACCCATACCAACTATTAAATGGGGGAACAACATCGTGGACAATGTCACCAGACATCCAAATAAATCCAAAGGAAACAGTGCTATCTGGGTTGTTTTGGATCATCATACAAAAACTACACACTTCATTGCAATTTGAGAGGATTATTTATTGGAACAACTGGAAGAGGTGTATACCAGATAAGTGGTAAGGATACATGGAGTTACACTATATATTGTATCAGATAGAGTTCCAAGATTCCCCTCTATATTCTGGAAGAGTCTTAATCTAGCTTTGAATAATGAGCTAAACATCAGTACGAATTATCATCCCCAAACAGATGGAAAATATGAGCGGACTATCAAAACTCTTGAGGACATATTGAGATCTTTCTCAATGGAATTCAAAGGAGGATGGGATCGACAACTTCTTCTTGTTGAGCTCTCTTACAATAACAATTTCCACTAAATAATCCAAATGTATTCTTATGAATCCCTTTAGGGAAAGAGGTTCAAAATACCGGAATTTTGGGATGATTTGGGGAGAAAAAACTCATAGATCCACAAATGGTCGAATAAATGGTGGAGAAGGATAAGAGCATCCAACATCACATTAAAGCTGCTCAGATTTGACAAAAATAATGTTACCGATAATCGTCAACAAGACCTAGATTTTGATGTTAAAGATATGGTATTCCTCTTTATATCACCATGGTAAAGAGTTATGAGATTTGAGAAGAAGGGAAATCATAGAACATTGTACATCACCCATTTTGAGATCCTAGGTCGCAATGGAGCAATGGCATATCAACTAGCACTCCCACAAAACCTATCTCAAGTACATGATGTATTCCATGTATCACTCTTGAGAAGTACATACATAAACCATCACATTTAATCAATCCATAGGTGCTACCATTGGATAATGACCTCTTATATGAAGAGAATCCAATGAAGATTTTAGACCACAGAGGAAAATCCTATGAAATAAGACAATTCCCCTCATCAAGGTGTTGTGGAAAAACCACAAGTTTGAAAAAAGAATTGTAAGAATATAAGTAAGTGATGAGGGAGAGTAAACCTCATATATTTTAGTGTGGGGAAAGGAAATTTTGATGCTGAAATTTCTTAAGGTGGAAATATTGTAATGACCCAAACATTTATTAATGAAAATTATTCTTGATCTAATTAAATGTATTATTATTTAGAATGGTTATATAACATATTCACTTATTTCATTTTTTGATTTTCAATTTAAAAATACCATTAATAATTGTTATCTTTTATAATATAGTCATTGAACAATGAACTCATGATGTGTATAAATGTAGGGCTTTAACAAATCTAATTTACTTAGACAAAGGAAGCGATGACATCATCCAATAGAATTTATCCATACGAAGACCATTTTTTGGAGCTCATAAAGGAGGTTCCATCATTAGACTTTTCTCTTGACCAATCCCCAGCTGAGATTAAACACGTTAATCTCAAATGGTATATCCTACAGTAGTTGTGGAAGTAAATAGAGATTACAACCTGACAGATGTTATTTGATCTTCCCCAAGAGTCTATCACCATCGCACACCATACCCTTCGGTATTATGTGGTTGTTTTAAGGGGTTATGTTAAAATACCTGTTCACTATCATTATGTGCATTATTTTTTTATATATAAAATAAAATACATTCATTTTATTATTGTTACTTTGTTAAATATTTTTAATGCACAAATAGTATTTTTAGATAGTATTCAATTATGAAATATATTTTACTAAATTATTGGAATTTTTAAATAAATAATATTTTAGTAAAATTTTATTAATAAAATAATTTTTTATTTTATATAATTTATCGTACAATTTCTATGAATACCATTGTAATTTTTATTCAGGTTTGAAAACTATTTTTTTCAAACCCATGAATTTTTTATAAATATAGGTTGTTATATTAAAAGTAAAAATTAACATGTTTATAAAATTATTTAGATTAAACTAATATTATTTTTAGAATTATGATGTCTAAATTATCCAATTGTGAATTTTGAATAATTTTCTGAGACAATTGAATTTTTGGGTAAAAATCAAATACTATTTTAATATATAATGTGTTTCATGAAATCATAATGACCCAACAGTGATGTAATAAAATAGAACAAATGGTATTTTCCGCCAATATATGTTTTTATTTTAAATTAATGTGATTTTATATTTTTTTGGTTAATTCTATGGTGCCTTAGTGGTCTTCCAAGACTTATAAAATATTTTAGCTTTTTAAACTGATTTCCATGAGAGTATGACCCACCTCCACATAAGCATGCCAAATATTTTACTATGTTTGGCCATTGGACTTGTAAAATAATGTCTTCCAATTCCCTTTGGAAAAAACCATGGGAAAAAAACATGGGATGGTTTTAGATTTTGATTAGTTTAACATGTGGTGCCCAAAACCTAAATAATAATGAATTCCGTCCCTTTTATAATATAAACCCCCCAAGCTCCCACTTCCTCTTCACTAAAAACATTTTGATATCGACCAACATATACTATCCTCTCTCTATATCCCTCTCAAGGATCCCTAAGCTCTCAAGAATCATCTCTGAAGCCATTCCCAAGGCTTTGGGATCACACTTCCAAGTAAGGGTTTTCTTCCTTTCTCATTTTTTTTCCAAACTTCATTATGTTGTTATACCATTTGTTTTTCAATTAAAAATTTTGTGGGTATGATTTCACACCTCCCCAATACTTCCCTCATTGTTTTTTAATCATAATAGACCTATTTATATCTCATTAATGAATCCCATGTACACATGTTACCATTCCGAAATTCTATAAGGGATTTCTTCCCCTATCATTTTTTTCCAAGATTCTTTACGTTTCTATACCATTGTCATTTAAATTAAAAATTATGGGGTATTATTTCATAACACACCCATATATCTCTCATTATTTATTAAGAAGGGTGAGAGGCAATCCCCCTTCGATTAATAAAGCAAGAAATCCTCTTTTAGAATGGGAAAGAGGAAAACCATTACAAGCAGGGTACAAGCCTTAAAAAACAACAACCAAGTCAACAGAAACAAAACATCCAAGTGGCCATCATAAAACCTCATCGCCCCCCTTACCAAGCATCACAAAGTGAGTCCCATCAAGAAATTGTTTCACCTCCTCTACCAAAGAGTTTCACTGTGTTGGCATCACAACGTGTCAGAGCACCCCCCCAATCAACGATGTGGAGGATATCTCTCATTATTATTTAAAGATTAGATACCCCTTTCCTCTATAATTAATTCCACCCATGTATTCCTATTACCATAACAAAATTCCTTAAGTAATTTATTTCTTCTCATTTACATTCAAGAAATTCTTTTGTATTATGAATATAAATTCCATTACATATGTTGGTACATGTAGCTATATGGCCTACATATTGTCCATTTCATGTACAAGTGATGAAACACCCCTTTATCTCTCGTAAAAAAAATTTAGGAATTCTTATGTCATGTCCTTATGCTGCCAAAATTAAACTTTGATTTTCCTTGCCAAAGTCATTGTGTAGTGAACACCATGCCCATTTTTCTGTCAAGGTTATTCAACTATATGCACATTTACTTATTGATTATATAGTTTCATGTATTACTTCCACATTACATTATAATGGAATAAATAATGATGTTTAATGAATCCATGTAGTATGATCCATGTTGCACACTAATACATGAATGGAAATTATTAAAAATGGTGCACCCTGATAGCGAATCAATGCATTGGGTAAAGACTAGTATCATGAAATGTATAGTGTAATGAGGGTTTACTCATACTAACTCAATTGTAATGGGTCTTTAATCATGATCCATGTGAAATGATCCATGGATCATGATAAAATCATGTAAAATATTGTTTCTTTGTTTCCATGTTATGATAATCAGGATATATCTTGACTTTATGTCCATGTTTATCTTATGCTCCATTTATATACCTCTTTTCTATCATGTATTGTATTCTTCATGTTATGAATTGTTTACTCCCTTACTGGGATTTATAGATTACCAATTTTTTGGAATTCCCTCAGGTTATCCCAATAAATTCTATGTACTATGGATTGTGAATGTTCATGTAAAAAAAATTTACAATAAATATTTTGTGTTTTATGTTCAAAGTTGTTATGAAATATTCTTAATTTCCCATGACACTAGACCTTTCAATCCTCGGTGGTGTCTTATGTTCATTTTTATGTAATCAATCTTGTTTATATGTGTAATAAAGATCAGGGTAGTTATAACATCATTCAAATTTGATGTGGTGAGGCATATACCTTGGTAGACCATATCAAATCAGGAAAGGTGGATGTGAAATTAGACCTCCCTACAGGAACGATGGGGAATTTTCTATCAATTATGTGATATTAAGGGAATAATCATCCACTACACATGAACATATAGGGGTGAATGGAGTATAAATATTCATAAAGAAGGTGTAAAATTAAGATAATGATGATTGGGTATCAATTCATAGGATTAAGAGGTGATTCAACATTCTAGGTCATGTGATATGATCTATAGTTTCACACATTAACACATCATTTTTTCTTGAATAATTGATAAAATGTTATCAATATGAAAATTACATGGATGATAATTGATAATTTATTATTTATACAACTAGAATATACATTTGGTGAATATCTGATTAAAATTTATATTTTGGGGTTTAAACATTCAAATTTTTTAATGATTAATTTTTGGATGAAACATATTCTTTCATTTTCTTCTAATGAATATTATTTTAAGAATCAACATTTTCTAGAAATTCAAATGTAAATAAAAATATTAATCGATTTTATATATTTTTATTTCATGTCACTGAAATGTCATCAATGACATATTTTATTTTTTGAATTAAATAATGATGGGTATTTCTAGTAAAATAAATTCAATGTATGGAATTTGTTCAATTTTTTTAGAATCAATTGTATAGTTTAAATAATTATAAAATTAATCGTATTATGGAAATCATATTTTATATAAATCAATAGAATTATGATTTTTTTTATTTTAGGATGATCTACCATGATTCCAATATTCGACCAATAGGTGCTAATGATCCCTTCTGCTATTGTAATACCCCTAATTTAACTCTAATTATTTGATATGAACTCCAGTTGACATATATCACAACACCTATGATAATATCACTCCTAGCCATTCAACCATCTATCAGCATCACCTTTAAATTTTTTAATTTCCATCCATTATTTTAGACCTTCCAATATGATCTTCTCCATCTTGAAATTGGTGTCCACAACTGGTTTTCCAACAGTGTACTAGTTTTATGGTAATATGTCTCCCCAACACCCTCTATTCAACAGTCCACCATTATGACTTCCACTACTAATCTATCATGTTATCGCCAGCACCCCTAACTATGCTACTTTTTCCAATAAATTATTCCCCTTCTAACCAACTACTATAATTAAAGAACCCACAGCCCTAGAACCACTATAGGAAAAATCTACCTCCACCCATCCCCTCTTCTACCATTCCAACTCCTCCCTCCCCTCAATCTACTATCGACCATGAGGGAGATCACTAAGAACCACTGCCATGAACACCCCAAACCTAATGAAATCAAAATCCGACACTTGAATCCATGCCACCTCATCCACAATTGATTAATTGGGAGTAAACTACCACAAATGAGTAGATGGACCGAAAGCCGAATAGAATCTCATTGATGAAGTTATCCATGAAACTAAATTTGGTGGAATGTCATTGGTGTCAATATAAGATAATTTCTATGAAAAAAATTCATTGATTCCTATTAAATAATATCATGTTAAAGAATATCCGCATACACCTGATCCACCATCATGAGCTTCAGGTCAATGAAAACTCCAGCACTATAAACCCATATTTAACTATAGAGGTTAGATTACTATAGAAAATCTGTTGAGACGATCCCCACTCTCTTATTGTGATGGTACCCCATAAAGAAGAAGACTCACATCATATGATGGGAAATAAAATATAAATATGAATGTAAAATATAAAAACCATATATATATATATAATAAATATAATCATAGTACTAATAATAATAATAAATAATATATATTAATAATAATAAGTATATAATTATTAAAATACATACACATATATATCAATAATATTAAAAATATTAAAAATTAAATAATATATATATACATTTAAATACTAATATAAAATATTTCTCTAATTTTAAATAGTGTTGTAAAAGCCTAAAAAATGGATTTAGGATGCTTGTGTAATAACTATTCAAGTCCATGACCACATCATAAAATTAAAATGGGGTAATTTGATTTTTAAATTAAAAAATCTCTAAATTTGTTGTCTACTTGATTCAAGGAAACTCAATAGCAAAAGAAATCATGGTAATTAAATACAAGATAGAAGACTCAAATGTTATCACATAGTGATCAGGACCATAGATACATTTGTATAGATATCACATATGTTTTTTATAATGGTCATTTCATGGAACAATGTTTCGATGAGTTTTTTATTCAGTTTTATAAAGCTTGGTTATGGTCTCTATTGATGATGATTGACATCGACATGTATTAGATGATTAATTCAAAGATATTCTCATAGAATATGAACTTTTATATTGAGGGGGATTTGTAGGAATTAGGATTATTAATAAAAGAATTTTCTAAAAAGGGAAAACAGAAACCACCAAATCCAAAAGAAATAGGAAACATCCCACAGATCATCATATCATATGAAAGCATGCGTGAAGAGATGGGAAAAAATTAGGAGCAAGGAGATATAGTTGGAGTTACAATATACATAAAATCCATTTTATATTCCCTTAGGTTTTAATTAGATTATACATGGATCATTATGTATCAAAATATTTGATAATTTTTATAAAATCCTATTCATTTATTAAATTCTCTTGGGGGTATTGGTTGAGATATATAATCGATTTTAATTAATCCTTGCATTAAGATTACTATATACTTCTATCTATTTTTCATTAGATAAACTTTTTTTTCAAAACACAAATATCAGTGAAAACTAATCTTGATCAAACATAGTTTCAAAGTGTTTTAACTATAAGTATTTTAGTAAAAACATAACCAATATCAAGAGAGAATATAAATTTGAGATATATTAAATATCGAACTAAGTGAAAATAATTTTTCTCTAATTCAGAGATAGAGTGAATTTTTTAGATGAAATAGTCTAGGACCCCTTCATTCTTAGATCGAGCTAATGAAAATTCTTTAAATACATGTATAATTAGTTTTAAGTGATTTAATTAAACTATAGAAATGAAGGAAAGTATTTTAAAAATTCATCCAATTGATTTCCACAATTTTATCAATTGAATGTTATTTATATGTTTTTACCTTTTATCATTCCATCTTTCCAGCAGTCACACTCACATTCCCACTCGAAAAAAAATATTTATTCTCATACCTATATCATCACCTTTCTGATTTTTATTATCTTCTTATGTTTTTTCCATAATTATTTTTATGTTTGTCACCTTCGTCTCACACTTAATCACACACTATAATTCCTTCCCAGTCAATAGACTCTAGCTCATCTCTAATACAATTTTATGTAGGGTTGTAAATAAATAATTTTCACATGTCTTAAAAACAAATTCCAAATTTTGTCAAAGTTCTAGGGGAATAAACATGTGAATATGGATCTAAAAATCAGTTTACCTACAAAAAATATAAAAAAACAATATTTAAAAAAATTGATATATACAAACTGTAAAAAAAAACCTACTAAACCCAACCCCGATAGCTAGAGCTGATGTCCATACTTTAAACTGGAATAATATACAACAAATTTCAATCCAAATGACTCTATAGTATATTATTCCTAGTAAATTAGAGACATTATTGAGCCATTTATTAAATTTTATAACAAATATGGCAACCTAATATTTTGGAGAATAACATTATTCGCTCTAGAAAATTCATCAATGTTTTTCATAATACACTTCATGTAGTCTTAGGGATGAGAAAATTAATGTTGAGATCAAATACATAATATGGTTTAATGACATTAGAATCTATCATGAATCAATAAATAATTATCAAAAATTCAAGTTATATAACTGAACACACATTCCATTTAATCAATAACATGGAAATCTTAATTACATTAGGAATAATCAATATAGAATGGTAAAAAATTGATGTCTCATGCCATTTAATCAATAAACTACGAATTAAATGAATCCTGAGATAATATACTTATAAAAATATCATGGATTATAATAACTAAATTCTTAATAATGGAAATTGTTAATTATTTGATGTCATGATCTCAATCATCTTGATACCTATACCATAAATACTTTTCACAAGAAGGTTTAAAACCATAGGAATAAACCTATTTATTTATATATTATAGATCAATCTCATGAGATTCTCCAATTCATCTTGGGGATATATAATACCTATCCCCGCACATCACTTGCGGACTAAATAATTCCTCATATGTGAATCATTTATTTATTCATGAATCAATATATTTTATTGATTATTCCTATTGATTAATGAATATGGAGTTACCAATATTCTCCTATATAAATAAAAACATGGAATATTGAGCACCATATAAATAATTAATATATAATATAATCAATAAACATATCCATCATAAAAAATAAGTATATTTAGGGAAAAATTATTATATTATGATCACAAAAAAGAGAATATTTCAAGGGAAATTTAATAACTAAAAAATTAATGAAGAAAGTTGATATCAATAGATTCCTCAGTTAAAATGACCATAAACCATCCAGAGGTCGCACAAAGATGGAATCAATAAGATATATACCCTTTTGAGTAAGAATGTAGGGTTTCTGATGTTTATTAATAGAAAAATTTTAAAAATATATTTATAAATATTCTTGAGGAAAACATATATTCTATTTTCAAAATAACCTTTTAAAACTAAATGTTATGAAAATAAAAATAATTATATTTTAAAATAACCATTGAATCTTGTAATGTATTTTTTTTCAAAAAATGATTGGCCATGACAACTATAAGTTCCATTCTTGCCATACATATGAAAATAGATGTCCCTTTTTCATTTAAAAAAAATCTAAACAAACATTTCTTTGGAAAACAACATGAGGATTACATTAAAAAAATTAAAAAAGTAAAAATAGGTAAAATTTTTATTTATAAATAAATTTTCAAATTAAAAAAATAAATTAAAATAGTTTTACAAAACATAGTTTTGTAAGAAGATGGATTTCTATCTAAAGAGAAAAATGTTTTTATTTCTTCTAAAACATTTCTTCAAACATGTTATATAATATATAGTGGGAAATTTGGAATACTAATTTAAAATATGATGAATAAATAGATGATATGAAATTGATTTTTTTTTACTAATGCATGTTCAAATGATTTCATTCAACCAAAATTCTAGGACCAATAGTCTAGATCGGAATTTATTTCTGGAACAAACCATTAAAATGATCAAAATGTTGAATTGTGAATTTGTAAATAAATTGATTATGAAAATGAACTTTAAATAAACAATTATAAATAAATCATGAGATAATAAAAATTTGTTTCTAACATAATCTTATAATATCAAAGATGATGAAGAATTAATATAACCCATTGAAAATAAATTGAATTATGAAATTATTTACCACATGGTAAATTTAAAACTAAATCTTTAAGGATAAAATAATTTAAATTTAAACATAAAATACTATGGGTTATTAAGTAATCTCAATATTACATATAAAATTCAATGTATATAAATCATATAAAATAAATTGATGCATTACATACAAATATTTCTTAATGAATGGAAATTGAGACATAATCCCATACCTCACACTTCATTTTGGTTGACCAACATTTAAAATCATATATATTTATTTTAAACACATTATTAACTAATATCAAAAAAATTATAAAAATTATAATAACATATATGGTCTTTTTATAACATCTTATCACATGTTTGTTAATAATCTTTCATTATTTTCATAGTTCGAGTGTTAAATGTCTTATTTTATCAAGCTTTTTTTAGAAAGATATGGTTATGTCACATATTATATAGTTACATGACATGAAAAATAATAATCATGAAATAATTATAATATTTATACATGATTTTTACTTAGTTTTGAGAAATTAACTACGTTATGATTAAGGAAATTGTAGGTCATACATATGCTTGAGTGATGTGTCCACTTTTCAATGATCATTATAGAATGGAGGTATATAATATTTTATCATTAAAAATGATGACAATTTAATATATACCATAATTTTTAAGTACACTTATATATAAAATCTCTATGTTGTAGTGATTAAAATAGAGTCACATCACTTCATGAATTTAATAGTCCACAAATACATAAACAATGTTATCATCATTAAGTTAGTGGAAAAGTAAGAAATAAAATGATAAGTTATATTTATAGAGTGATAAATAAGTAATTAGTATAATAATTATGTCATATATATCTCATATTTTCATTAAATTTATCCTTATAACCTTCTATGTAAAGCAACAGTGAATAACAAATCACATTGCTTCGTGAGTAAGTAGTCTACTGGAAACATGAGTAAAAATATTGTATCTCCTAAATAATGGAACGTAAAATGGTATATAATATATAAGGACAAGATTCGTATAATAATTTAATAAATATAACTAATTTAATTTATATCCATCATCATACCCAATCTAGAGGGTTGTGAATTGAATAATGAATGACCAAGGTTCGTGCGGCTATAGTCCGTCATACACGCGGATGATGATTTTGTAACTCATTTGATGGAAGTGGAGACAATTTTAATCCATGTAATTATGGTAAATACATTATATAATATTTAATATAATGAATTTATTATATCATCATGTTTTGATAATTATTGATGAATTTGGAGTATGTAATAAAATTAAAATTCTCATTGAATAATGTTACCTTTTTTGTGGGTAACCTCGCTAGGTCTCCACCAAAGCATTCTAAGGATGGATTCTTGACTCAAATAAGGCATCTAAGATGATGGTATAAAATTTATGAATTCATTTGATTAGATATTAGTTTAACCAAAAGGTTCATAAGGTATTATGAAGAAGATGATAGAGGATTGGCTTTTATAAGTTAGGTGAATGAAACACTTGTAAAATTTGAAATCAAAATGGTATTCCCAGAATTTTTCACATTCCTAAAAGATCGAAAATTAATTATTCATAATACATAGAAAGTATATGGTATAATTATGGCAACCAAATACATTTTATAAAAAAAATTTGGTCATATTAATCGTTATATTTTTAGTTTAGCCCCTTGTAAATCCATTTTTACTTTAACTGCAGTAAATATTTGTTTTACTAATTTTACTATTAACTATTGTAAAAAATTCAAATTGAATTATTATCATTAAAAATATGGAATACAGTTTTCAAAAATTAATTAACATAAGGGTAAAATTTTAATTTTAAATTAATCTCACAGGCGCGACGAGATTGCATGTTTTCAGAAAGAAAATGTACAGATGTTAATAATGTTATTATATCAAAATTGAAAATGAAAATGTTTAAAATGGAATAAAATTTAATAATTGGTAAATAATTCAAATAATTTTACATTAAAAATAAATAACAATATAATATAACTTTATAAATAATTTAAAAAAAGTCATTTTACAACTAAATTTTAGAGTTTTTCTTGTATTCATCAAAAAATGAAATATTTCAAAAAATCCCAATAATTAACCTTATGATAATTTTGAGACTAAGAATTCAAAATGGAATTTGATTATATAAAGTAATTTTTTATGTGGTAAAAATAAATTTTAAATTATGTTTGAAAATAATGACGAAAGTGTCTTTTAGAAAAAATTATGTTTTCAAGAAAAAATTCCTTCTTCTTTTAAATTATTATTATTTTATTTGTAGGAAATAGGTTAAAATAATTTTCATAATGAATATATTAATATTCATACCCTTCAGTTTAATTTCTACGTTATATTGGTATACTATATTATGGTTTCTTAGGCTCGAGGTTTTGTGTTACGCAAGTTATCCAAGGGATTAAATTTAAAGAAATATATTTTGTGGGTCATTTATGGTCAATTTTTCATATCACATACACAATCCAAATAAATTCATATTTTAAAAACTTAAATTACTAATTTATTAATTCCTTAAATAAATTTCATCCTTATAATTTAAACATTATATCTGTAATCAATTTTTTGGCATTTAGAAATACAACTATTAGAAACATTTAAACATTATACCTATAATCAATTTTTTGGCATTTAGAAATACCACTATTAAAAACCTCATACTTTAAAATGGTTAATAAAATATATTCATAATATAGTAGAAAGCGATGTAAAAAAATGTCACATTGAAGAACAAAAAACTAGGTTTCGATATAGTAGGGCATTGGTGGAATGTTTATACGTGGATATGGATGTAAATCATAAATAATTATAGAGAGTGAAATAGATCATTGATAAAAAGAAAGTAAATAGTAAATGGAATGTTAAGTACCTCAAAAACATAAATTTTTTATGATTTAAAATAACCTATGATTCGTCATATGGAAGGTAATATGATATTTTTGATGATCTGTTTCTGAATGTTGAGGTATCCTTTTAATATCTATGAATAAAATGAAGTATACTTACATGATATATTTCTATTCCATAAGCACTGTTTCATCCTTTGGATATTCTTAGATAAATTTACAATTAATCTATTTCTTCATGAAATGAATACATAAAAGTGAATTTTTATTTCTAAATAACTAAAATTAACATTTATCATATCATAAGATCTATAAATGAGTGGATACCCTTTCCATATATCAAAAGTTATTTTCCCATTCCAATAATGTTATCCCCTATTATCCAATATAATAAAATAATCTATAAAATTAAATAGTAAAACAATTAGTTCATAATTATTATGTATTAATCCGATTTTTTATTTAAAAATAATTACATAATAATTATGAAATCATTTAGGTCGGTGGTTGGTGTCAATCCCAAACCGTTCTTCCTAAAGTTTTCGTTATAACATTGTTTCCACAATGCCTATTAATTATATTTCACTATTGTTATAATTCTACTATTAATCTTATTAACCATAAAGGTTATCAATACCATTAAAAATATTTCTATAAAATATAATGGTTTTATTCCTCAAATAAATTCCCTACTAAAAAGTATTATTTCTGTAAATTTCTCCCAAAAATCCTTAATCTTGAAAACACCCATCACATTAAACTCAAAAAATGTAATATAATACATTGATTATATGATCAATCTTATAAACATTTACCCACGATGGTATCCATCAATATAATATTAATTAATACATATATTGTTCAAAAAAATTAAATACCTCATAGATTTTTTAGGATTCTTATAACTAAAATATCATTAGTAAAGTACTTATACGATTAAATTCTTGAATACCAATACAAAAAATACTAGATCTATTTTATATCCACATAATTACATCCTTTTTCTAGGTTTGAACCATTATAAGTGGTAATTTCATAGGATAATACCGTAGTTCTCCAAATTTAGTAAAAAACTATAAGTGGATCCCTATGATGAAATTAATTTTCTTCCATCATAATATTTAGTTTTACATTACAATTAATTACATTAATCACTTATTTTATACACATTAAATATTTTACCACACTTTTTAGACACATTTTTAAATCAAATACATCTTATAATTAACCTATGTAATTTATTTTCACCATTTATTCAAATAATTATTTACAGTTTGTAAATAAAATGTGATTTATCCTAACAATATCCCCTAAGAGTTTCAAGCCAGGTATACATTATGGATTGTTTTTGTGCACTAGGATATGATTAGGTCAAGACAATTAAACCCTTTTAATTTTCTTTACAACTAGATACATATGTATGAAAACCAAAATCACTTATAGTATCCATACATGGTAGTAGTTCAGAGAAACCCCACATTATATTTACCTTACCAAAACATTACGATTCTATTTTATACATATCCTCAAATTATACCATTTAGTTATATTACAAAATCTATGTTTTAATAAATATATTTCTAATGGAATCTACTACACTTAATCTAATATTTACTACAGTTTACCTTACCCTAGTAGCGTTGAGTTGTAGTCTACTTTATTAAATTTTCACAAGAAATAAGGAATCAAATCCTAAAGGACTGAATAGTTTAGTATTCAATGTAAACTACATAAATACTTTAATCATAAATTAAATTTTAATGAAAAATAAATTAGAACAAAATATTAATTTTAGATTAACATTATTCCATCTAGGATATTCCTTCAAATCAATAATAGTACACTTAGGTAATCTTAGGGAATAGAAACAATATATGGTTGATCTAAAACTTCCTAGCAATGGATAAGTACAAAATAAACATTCATGAAACAATAAATAGTAATCAATATGTAATTATAAATAATTCAACACATATTCAACATAATCAATAACAAGGATCTCAAAATTAGTAAATATAATCAATATGGAAAAGTGAAAAATTGAAAACTAATTCCATTTAATTAATAAACAGAGAATGGAATGTATCTAGATATAATCTCATTATGAAAAATAAAATTGATAATAATAATTTAATTATTATTGGTAAAAATTATTAATCATTTGATGGCGTGATCTCAGGAATTATGATACCTTTACCTTTAATAAATTTCACATGACGGTTTAAAAATACTAGTGGAAACCTGATTAATTTTATCTTACAGATTTGTCTCATTAGATATATATATTCATTATGGGGATATATAATACTAGTTACCACCCACTAATTATTGTACAAATCATTCCACATATATCAATTAATCAATTTAATTCATGAATCAATGTGCCTAACCATCAAATATATTTATTGAGTAAGGAATATATATTTATTATTATTTACCCAAATAAAAAATACCATTCAATACATAACACCATATGTATAAATGATATATGGTTTAATAAATAATCATCTCTATAAAAAATAATATGGATATTTATGGGAAATTCAATGTCTAATGATCAAAGGAAAATGAATATTTCTTGGAAATTTTAATAACTTTAAAAATAAATCAAGAAAGGTAATTTTATTAAATTCCTCGGTAAAAATTATCAAAAAACCATCTAGATACAGAATAATTATGGTATCAATACAAAAATTATTCTATTAGAGCAAAAATAAAGTCATTTTTAATTGATTAATATAAATAAGTTTAAAAAATATTTAAAACATTATTAAGGAAAATAATTTTCATTTTGAAAACCATCATTTAAAACTAAAATATCATAGAACATTTGGAAAATAATTGTTTTTGAAAATAATCAAGAAAAAAATTAAGGATTATTTAAAACATCTAATTTGTCATGATGGCTAGAAATTCTATTCATTCCATAAATGCTAAAACAAATATTCCTTTCACTATTTCTATAAAATCCATAAGAGGTTTCATTGAAAACTAATTGAAGATTCATTTAAAAAATGAAATTAAAAATGTGAAAAACATTCTACAAAAAATTATTTTTAGTGTTTCAAAAATCAATATATTTTTATTAAATAATGTTTTTAAAGATAATATTTTTCTGACCAAAGAGATAAATGAAGTTGTATTGTTTTAAAATAAATCTGAACATTTTAAGAAAAAAAATCATATATATTATGTAATATTACGTTAAAATATAAAGAATAACCATGGTAGAATAAAATTTATATGGTTTAATAGGAAATAGTATAATAATGTCCATTAACTGAAATTCTAGAAAACATAATCTTAGTTAGAACGATATTATGAAATAAACCACTTCAATCATTGTAAACCTTAAGCCAAAAATAATAAGTGGATTGAATATTTATTTTAAATGTAAATAAAATCATGGAAATAAAACATAATATAATGAATATTCATTACACACAAATTCTTAGAATATCAAATACTTTTAATATGTAATATAACTCAATGAGAAGAAATTGTGTAATGAAATTATTTAGCAGTTGGTAACAATTAAATAAAATCTTATTTGATAGAATAATAAAAATCAAATAATAAAATACTACGAATTAAAAATTAATCATTATATTATATATAAAAACGATGGTATATATATAATAGTAAATAAATTTGTGCATAACATACAAATGTTCATAGGTGGAAAGAAATTTACAAAGAATCAATTACTTCACGCTTCATTTTGGTTGAACATTATTAAAAATCCATTAAAGTGGTTTTAAATGTTATATAATCTGATATAAGAACCATATAAATATTATTAATAAAATATATGATAATTTTATAAAATATTATATCTTTTTAATTAATAAAAATTCATAGTATTGACTATTTCATTTGTTAATTGTCTTGTTTTATCATGCATGTTTTGTCATGAAATATATGTTTATTGTTTATATTTTATACTTCTTTGTTATATATAATTATAATTGTAAAAAAAATCATATTTGTGCATCAATTATACTTTTAATACCCATCATTAATGGTGGTTTTGGAAAATGATGTATGTTACGATCATAAGGACAATTGGTCATACCAATGCATGAGTGCTGTTTCTATTTTGTAATGATTGTTATGGAAAAAAGGTATGTAATATTTTATCATCAAATAATTTTAATAATATAATATATATAATTTTATTTCTTTAAATTTACTTATATATATCACCCATGTGTTTTGATGTTGAATTCAGAGTCACATCACTTCGTGAAGGTGATAGTCCACACCAACATAAACAAAGTTTCCATTTTTAGTTGAGTGAAAAGGTAATAAGTGAAATGATATATTATAATTAAATATTTACAAATATATTACTAGTTTTATTAATATTTCATTTATACCTCATATAATCATTAACTTTACACTTTTTACTTTTTATTTGAAGCATTAGCAATGGATGAATCACACCACTTCGTGAGGAGGTAGTCCTCTATAAACATGAGCAGCGTTATTGAATCTCATGTGAAATGGAATATAAAATGTAATATAATATATAATGAATAATTATGTATAATTATGTTATAAATTACATATATATACTTTATATCCCCCATCATACATATGTTGTTATGTTTGGTAATGTAAAAATGAATGAAATCAATTCGCAAGGTGGGAGTTTGGAATACACATGAATGATGATTTCATAACACATTTTGATGTAAGTGGAGATTTTATTAAGTCATGATATTAACTAAAAAAACTCTTTCTCTATGGAATAAATATATTCTATTATATATTCATGGATTAACAATAATTTATGGATATTGAGGAATAAATAAAATAAAAACAATCTTTGAAAAAAGTTACCTTTTCGTCAGGTATCCTCATTATGATTACACTGAATCCTTCCAAGAATTGGTTTAATCACAAAATAATTCTTCTAATATGAGGGTAGTAAATTTCATAAGTTATTTATGTTGGGATTGGATGAAACAAAAGCGTTTTATTTCATGAAAAATAGAGGATATAGTGTGTCCTTTTATATGAAAGGTGAGTAGAAAACTTGTTATTTTTTTAAAAAATGAACATATGGTATTCTCAAGACATAAGGGTCCAAAATTATTTTTTCTAGATTATTAGACATGATAATGTTGAAATATTTCCAGAAAACAGTTTATTAAAATTATCTTAGGGTTTTTCAACCCATATTTTTTTAGTTTAATCCCTAGTAAATCATTTTTTCATTTAACGTGGTAAATATTTGTTCGACTTCTTTTAATATTCATTATGGTAAAAAATATAATTTGAAGGAATATATATTATAAATATTTTTATTCAAAATAATGAATCCCTATTTAAAAATTACACTCATGGAAGTGGAATTTTCTATTTTAAAATTAATCCCATAGACGCGACGAGAATATGGGGATTCAATGATAAAATATTCAATCTTTTAAAATGTTTTTATAACAAAATTCAATATGAAAGGTTTAAAATAACCTAAATTGGATTAATTTATATATAATGGAAGTAATTTTACTTTAACACTAATTCAAAATAAAATTTTACTTCTTAAATAATTTAAATAAATAGGCGGATTTCAATTAAAATTTAGTATGGTTTACTATACGTTGAAAAACTAAATGTTTCATTTAAATAGAAAAATTAACATTATAATAATTACGATGTTATGATTTCAAAAATTAAGAATATTTTTTTATATAAATTTATAAAAGTGCTAACAATTAATCTTATAATATGTGTGCAATTCATGATGAAACCGTCTTTTAGAAAAAATACAATTTATTCAGAAAACATTTATTTTTCATTAAAATGATTTTAATATAATTTCAAAAAAATAGATAAAAACAATTTTCATAATTTATTTAGTACTATACATACACACCAACATAATTTATAAATTATAATCTTATACTATATTATGATTCTATTAGGATTAGGGTTTCGTGTTCCACAAGATATCGAAGAGAAGAAAGTAAAAGAAATATATTTTTGTGTTTTGTCTAAACATGGTTTTTCTTGTCATATACTCTATAAAAATCATTTAAAATATTGGGATTTTACAAATAATCCAAAACAAAATTAAAAAAATAATAATTAAGGAATCAGTTAGGAGTTTGAAAACTAGGTTTATTCCGAAGATTATACAACTTTTCATAGTGTAAACATAAATGAACCTTGAAGATTTAATGATGAGAAAAAATAGTATTAAAATAAAGGATAATATACAGACTAAGAGGAAGAATAACCTAACACTAGGAAATGTAAATCCACTTATAAATGTGACGATATAAAGGGCCATTTTTTGATAATTCTTTTTTCCTACTTTCTCTAATAATATATCATACATTTGGAGCACACTCTGTTCTATAAATTATGAAAGAAAATGATCCTTATTGCCCCATATTCCTACCTTCATTGTAATTCCCCTAGAAATATCACTTTAAATCAATAAGTACTTATACTATAGTGTTCGAGATCACCAACAAAGGGACTTGTGTAGGGAATAGCATACAATAAGAATATTACCATTCTTCCTCAAAAGAAATACCCAAACAAGAGTTCAAAAACATGAAGAGAAAATGATTGATACTTGGGATCAGATTTAAAATTTTTTCTCCATGAGGGTTTAAAATAGGAGAATGAAATAATTAATTCAACACAAAATCATTACATTCATACATTATAAGTCAGAACTACTTCATAAATATTTGGGATATATTTATAGGATTACATTGTAAATTTTTGAACCAACAATGCACCCCCACCCCTAAAATTCTTCATCGAAACTTTCTAAAATAATATCACCCATTAACCCCAAACATTGGTTGACCAATCAACTATTGAGGATTTTATTTATAAAAATGTTAAGAAACCCGAAAAAATCATTAATGTGTTTTCAAAATACTCAAAACACATGTTTTCTATATGAAGATCCATTATGAGGTAAAAAATCATGATCCACAACATGAATCAAAGTTTACAGCATTTATTAATAAAATATATAATAACACTTTTAGGGATAAATTATACTACTTTAGAATGTTTAATACTTCATTGTTATGTTGTACTAATATTTATATTCCATCCCAATCTCCTAAGGACAATAAATTTTCTTGTCATGGTCATAGGATGAAGCCTATGGATGGACCATTCTCTAGAACATTCAATGAGGGGTATAGAAATAGTAAAAATATTTCATTGTGATAGAAATATGTTCTTAGACAAACTTCATCCATTAGTCTCTTGAAATAACATAGGCAGAAGATTCATCATCAACCAAAGGTTGAATATTATAACTCCCTTGAGAATGTAAGGGGTATGTTCCAATAGCTGATAGGTAGTTTTGAAAAAATATTATTCCAAAAATTATATTAACAATGTGAAAATATTTTGTATTAGTAATAATATGGAAATACCAAGGGGGATTTTTCTTGATATTTTGGTGGTAGAGAAATGGATAAGCTTATAAATTCAAATCTAGATAGTGGTTTTTCTATAAATTTGGAAATAACACTCAGAATACTATGAAACATGACATTCCAACATAAATAAAATAAGAAAATGGTCTAAAAATAAATAAATTAATGGAAATAAAAATCTTGAAGTGGATTTTGATGTGATGCCCAAAATTTTGGGGAAGCATTAATATAATATTTATCTTTCACAAATAATAGATATATAAAATGATTATTCTAATTATTTTAAATATATAATTTTTTTTAGAAAATAAATCATGATATTTCTTTTATTGATTCTCTAATAAAAATATCATATTTTATAAATACAATAAAAAAATTTGTTCCAACCATAAAAAATTAGAATAATTCATTATAAAAAATCTCACAGAGGAGTTTAGCAATGTGTTGAAAAATCGAATACCTCCCAAAATTCACTATGCATATAGATTTTTCATCCCTTTTACCTATTAAGATAGAGGTTTCCTGTTTGATTTTATATGTGGTCATGGAGAAATAATCGAACTAATTCTATTTTAATTGTTTTAACACTCTAGATTAGGAGTTCCATAAAACACCACATTTGTTTTAGAACATGTATATTCATCGATTAAAAAACCAGTTTATTGGGTATATGACTTTCTGGTGTGATTATGAAGGATTTCATTCTTGTAAATTATTTAAACTATTTATAGAATTTGACCCGGAGGTTCCTATAATAATTAGTAGGACCTTTATAGTCACATGAGGAGCTTTCATTGTTGTCTAAAATTGGAAAATAATTTCTCATCTTGGGGAATATAAATAAGAGTTTAATGATTAAAAAAAGAACCCACCCAAGGAAAAATATTTTATAGATACAACCCAATTACATTGGAATAATAAATGGATGGTGTTTAAGATGAGTTTTTAAGGATACTAGAAGATATTAATGGTGCACTCGATATCCATAAAAAACATTCATTGGAATTAATTCAAGAATTTAAAAGGATAATTTTTTCAATTTGAGTGGGAATTCGAATAACACATAGATCAGTTTTCATTAGATTACATTTTGACACCAACCAAAGAATTTAAATATGAGGAAAACTTTTCAATAAATAATACTTATGAAGATGAATCTTTATAAACTGAATTATTTAATAGGAATCATTAGGACCTTGAACCTTTCAGTACCAAGTTTCATCCCTCGATCAATGAGTCACACAATTTGTTGCTCAAACCCCTACTATCCCATTTTAAAGATTAATTTTTAGGTGATTTCTCTAAAATTCCTATTATCATATAATCCCAATTGGAGTAAATTCAAGAGGAAAAACTACTATTTTTCTTGAGTGAGTATAATTATATCATTTTTTGGCCACTTTTTTATATAAAGGGTATAAGTCCATTATATTTCATGCATAAAATCCATAATAAACCTAAAAATAATCCCAAAGTGAAATACTAGTGAATAATTGTCCCAAACATGAAATAATTGGTATAGAAAGAAGTGATGAGGTTTCTTATTTATTGAATAATAATGATCATTTTATATATTCCATGGTAACACATGTCTACGTAATCCCTAAGAAGTGTGGTGTGACTAAGATAATAAATGAAAATAATGATAAAAGTCAAATAAGAACAATGAAAAGATAGAGGTTCATCATAGAATATATAAAACTCAATAGATCCATTTTGAAGGTACATTTTACAATGATGTTTTTTTAAAAAATAGAAGTGTGTTTGGCTAGAAATAAATATTTCTTCTTTCTAGATGGTTTATCTGGTAACAACCACATTACCATAGAACATGGGTATTATGAAAAGAATAATTTTACTTTTCTATTTGGGACATTTTCCCACAAAAACATTACCTTTGGCTTTTGTGTTGATTCAACCTTTTTTCAGATATGTATTAGGGTTATTTTCATTGGTATGATTTAATAAATAATTGATGCTTTTATGGATTTTTGTTTGAATTTTTTTAAGTGATTTTGAAAACTAACTTGTAAATATTGAGACTATTTTGAAATATTTTTTGAGAAAATTATGATTTGAAATTGGTAAAAGTGTAAAATATTAATACTGAAGGAATTGATTAGGTCACATTATTTTTAATAATATACTAGAGGTTGATTATTCCAAAATTAAGGTAATATAAAAACATACACCACCTATGAATGTCCTGGGGAGTATAAGTTTCCAAAGGCATGTTGTATTTTATAGGATGGTCATTAATTATTTTTTCCAAGAATATATATAAACTCTTTTCACATGTTGTAAAATTCATACCTTTGTGTTTTTATGATATATTCAAACAATCCATTAAATTTATTAAGAATAAACTATCTACTTCACTAGTGACTACTTCAATAGATTAGAATTCCCATTTTAATGCGATTTGGTATGTAAGTTATCTAGTTATAGGTGTTGTTTTGGAGAAGATAAAAAATAAGTGGTTTCATGTCAATTATTTTTCTATCCAGTTATTAGATGATGCCTAAAAAACTTATTTAATCACTAAAAAATAGGAAACTGTTGTTATGTTTTCTATTGAAATATTTATATTATACTTTATTAGGTTTACATTTATTATTTTCATCGACCAATCATACCTAAATTACATGCAGGCTAAGAAAACTCAAATATAAGGTTTATGAGGTGGAATAATTTTTTCAAGAGTTTGTATGGTAGTTAATGATAAATAATGGGATGAAAATTGGGTTTCATACCATATTCAAAGGCTTCCAACACCCAAATTTAAGAACCAGGGAAGATCAAGACATTTTCATTGATGAAGAACTTTATTCTATTTTAATGAATCAATCTACATGGTTTTCATATTGTGATAATTTTATATCTATAAGTTTTATTATAAAGGAACATTCATTGATCTAAATAAAGAGGTTTATTTTATAGATGAAATGTTACTTCAATAATGATCCTCTTATTTTTAGAAGATGTGATCATGGAATTTTTTTGAGATGGGTGGTTGTGGTGGAAATGTTATAAATGCTATAAAGATATCATTGGTCACCTTAGGTTAGATACCAACGAGTGGATGGAACTTCATAAAATGTTTTATAGGATGGGTTATACTATCCCATAATATTCATATATTCTAGGTGTTTAGTGATTGGATGTGACATGTTCGAAATTATTTGAATTATACGTAGAAGGAAGGAACCTCAACAAAAAGGATTAATGGATGTTGAATTTTTTGATGTGTGGGGATTATATTGCATTGGACCATTCCAATCATCAATGGATATGAATATATTCCTATGTAGGTGGACTATTTATCCATGTGGGTTGAGGTGGGGCCTTTTCTTAATAGTCTTTCTACTAGTGTGGTGAAATTCCTCAAGAAGAACATTTTTACACGTTTAGATTACCAAGATCATTCATTATAGATAATGGAACCCAATAAAAAAATTTATTTTCAATAATTTTGTGGAGAAGAATGGTTGTTCTCATTAACCTGGAATATCGTACATCATACAATCTACATGTAAAGAAAATGATTCTAACAGTAAAGACAAGAATATTATGAAAATGATAGTTTCATGCTCAATAATTGTCTTAATGATGATCTGTGGGCTTGTAGAATTTCTTATATTACCACCATAAGGGTTTCCCGTTATAGGTTTCTCAGTGGAAATACTTTCTATTTGACCGTGGAACTACATCAAAAGTCATTTCTAGTAGTTAGTACCCTAAACATTGACTTCATTTCTATTGGTGAGTGTGGGTTTCTAGAGTTAGGTGAGCTGGAGGAAATTAAGAGGAAATCATATGAAAATTTTTGGAATTTAAAAAGATAGATCAAAATCATTTTATGAATCAATAATTTTGAATAGTTATTTCAAGGGTTTCCATGGTTGTTTCTATTAAATTATAGGATAAAAATATTTCATAATATACTCAAAAACAAGTGGGTAGGACCCATCATAATTATTATAGTGCTTTTTAATGAAGCTATAGAGTATGATGGATTGGAAAAGAAAACTTTTTTTTTAATTTCCATGGACTCAAAAATATCTTTTAGGGGAATCCAAATGGCATAGAATCAATCTACTTGAATTAATGAGGAATATTTTTAATGTTCAAATGTGGATAAGAAATTCAATTTTCAAGGGAACTAACCCATAATTCATTCATTTTATTATTGTTATTTTTCTTTTCTAATAATTTTTCACACTCTTACCCCATTCCCCATTCCTATATTACTACTATTTTATATCATCATATGAAATGTTCCTATAAGAGTGTTAGTACTACCAGAAATTTAGCTAGGTGAGCAATGAAGAACCTTGTAGTATCATCTGGATAATACTCCTTAACTAAAATATTTATTTGAATTTTCATGAAATAATAATTTTTTTATTTCTATATCTATTTTGAAATTTTTTTAGGAAATTGAAAATATAAACAAGATGACTAAACTTATAGATACCAAGGAGGACCTTTCGAATAAAATTAAATTGTATATCCTTCAACATCTATAGAAGTGTTGTTTATCTTTTTTTATTTAAATAGGCATCTCATCTATTACCGAATGATATTGAGAATTAAGAATTAGTGAATTTACCAAGATTTTTTAAAAAAATTATGAATCTATATTCTTACATAGGTATTAGATTATTGATATCCATATAGTTGAATGTTATGTTGAGAGAGAAATTTTATAATTTGCCTAAGACTAACAATGTGGATTTTACTCAAAAATGTTTGTCATTTTTTCCTCATCAATTTTGCTTCTATTTTTTCTGATGTTTTAGGATAATTTATTCTGTTTATAATTATATGAATCAGAAAATTTAAAAAAAATGATCTTTTATTGGATTTTTGTGTTGAAATGAGATTTTTCAACTTTTCTATAACCCATTCAATGTTATAATTATTTATTAATTCTAAAATTGTTTTAAAAAAACTCTCTCCTATCACATGATATAATTTTTTTAAGAATTTATTGTTTCATGTGTGTGGAAGAGGGGTCTTTCTCTTTTCTAAGTGGTGCTTCAAATCCTTGACAAATCAAAATACCCCTTAATTTTATCCAAAAATGGTTGATTTTTTAAACGTTATTTCATAACTAAGGGGTATTTCGGATTGAATATCCACCTTAATTCTATCATTCCTCGTGGATAATAAATTTTAGGTTTTTCACATTAACATTTATTTTAAAAAATATTAGTTTCATGATTTTTCAATGGTGTCATATACTATTTTTTGGATGTTTTGTTTAGAAACTGGGAAAGGGAGTGTGATAGGATAGATCATTGTGGTATTATAACCATAAAATTTGTAAAATATAAATTTTAACTCAAAAAATGGGGAATCACATTTTGGAAAATCATTAAACTTATTGATCCTGCATATATTAGAGTTATATGATTTATTTAAATCTGATGAAAAATGGGAAAATTGGAATCCATTGTTAATATTTGGGACTATGGGCATAAGGTCTGTGGATGTGGGTGATCCTTTTGGTTATTTCCAATAAGTTCTTTTTTATTGTAATTTACAAATACATTGCTCTAAAAAATTGAAATAAAAAAGTACCCAATACTTAAAATGAGTTCATTAAAGTTAAGGTAATTTTAAACCCTAATTAATAATGATACAATTTAACTATATGAAAAATATTTTATTTTTATCAATATAGTGATAAAAAATTTGAACCTATGAGATTTTGAAACTTAATGATATCAATTATTAAGGTTTCATTTAGACATTAATATATTTTTTCATCGCTTTTAGAATTTTAACTTGTGATATAATTGTTTTATGGATGTGAGTGAATTCATATAGGATTCATTAAAATATAAATAGGGAATAAATCTATGTTCCCATCATTTTATAGTGTATATTTTTAATTATCCTGTACTACCTATTTTCATTATTTGAAAATCCTCACTCACCGTAGATTTTTCTACTTTGTAATTAAATGTCATGACATGATTAATTTTGATCGAACTATAAAACAATTTCATTATCTCTTTACTGATATTAAAAAAAGAATTTTTTTAGGAAAAAATATTTAAGTTTGGGGGATTGTTTCTTAGTTCCTTGAAACATGTGTTCTAGTTTAAGATTCACTATTTCAAGGTGGTTTCCATTTTATTAATTCACGGAACTGGAAACATCCAATAGTTCTTTATCCAAAAGGGAGAAGCTTTCCTAAGGAAGATATTCTTTATGTTTGAACTTTACGAAACTTAAGAACATGCATTGGTCGAGAGGATTGGAGGTCAGACTCATCACACCCATTTTGGGAGAATTATTTTCTACTCTAAGACTCTCTTTATAAATTTAATTTATTTTCATGAATCCTTATTAATTCCCCAAGTATAACATAGGTTTCCCTTTCAATTTTATAACACTCATTAACATGTCTAATATTTAAAATCATCTGTATGTATTCAAGGTTCATCATTAGTGAATATATTCTTATGTATTTGAGTTTCTCCATCAATGGTATCCTCTCATAAACTATTTAGAGATAATTTTAATCATCGTTATGATGATAATAGTTTTAAGACACTCAGTGGGGCACTATGGAATTTATTATCATTCAGGGAGACATAGGTTTATTGTGATATTGGGGGTGTACCCATAAAATGGGATATTTAGGTATCCTCATGAAAGGAATCATAAAAATCGTAGTCTGGTGTCCCATAATGGGATATATCGTACCATTAACAGTCATGTGATAAGGATATATATATACAGTTTAATTTCATTTGGTAAGTACATCTATGTGAAAGGTTCTTCATCAATTTTTGTTGTGGGACATAAGCAAAATAATACGAAGGAACATGGAAACGATTTGGGTTTCTAAGGAATATTATACCCTGTTGGGATTATGGTCCAGGAAGAATTCGGTTTATTTGAAGTGTTATGTTTGAACCTCATGGAGGCTTCCTACGTATCCGATTTGGATGGGAATCAAATCCCATGTAGTTAAATGAGTCTCATTATAGATTATAGTTCATTGATAGAAATGAGTTTGGGCTTACATCATAAAAAGGATGCCTTGGTGATTTGGGTGTTTAATTTGGGGGTTATTCCTAATGAGGATGCCCATATATAAGGGAATTAGGGTTGGATCCCTGAAAAGGATATCTAATGTGCCCGGGCCCTGAAAAGGCTTCCTATATATCCCAATTATGATGGGAATCAGAGTTCTCATAGTTCTTTAAAATGTGGTGGTTATTATGCATAATATATGCCTATTGGAGGGGACATTATTGGGTGTACCCTTTTGTAAGGGAACACTTTTGAGCTCGAGCCACCAGGGAGGCATCCTACGTATTCTGGTGTGAATAAAAATCAGAGTTCTCATAGTTCAAGTGGTTGCGAACATGTAATGATCCTTAAAAAAATCTAAGCCCACATGGGTCATGCTCGGTGTGAGAAACAAGATTATTTCAAAGATTCAACAAAGGCACTCACACATTTCCTCCTCCATTGGTGGAAGAGGGGCACACCTAGTGTGGTGAGGGTGGAAGAGGTTGAGGTGATTGTGGAAGAGGGTGAGGTGAAGAGACTTTCCTCTATTAACATTACATTGTAAAAGGATCCTATGTAAAGAAGTAGTAAAGGTTAAAAAAGTAGATAGAAGAGAGACTATAACCTCTTACTTGAAAGGTTAGGGGTAACACCATGATGCATACCCTAGTGGATCTCATTAGTCGAGGGATACTTCTCATTAGAATTTATGTAAAAGAAAGCATGAAATGTACCTTCCCTACTAGAGACCTGATATTTCAGGCTTTAGATATGAGAAGGGGAGGTCAGAACCCAAACCTTATCCTCCAAACCGGTAATTTTCATTTTTCTCGCATTCTCTTCTTCCTTGAAATTTGAATTTTGTAAAATCATTTTTACTTAGGGGAAAAATATTCTTAAAATGTATTTGGTTAAAGTAAAATCAATGATTGTTCAATCACCATGAAATATCCCTGGTGGCACTACTCTTTGAGCTATTGGATCACCTTGTGAATTGAGAGAAATATCTCAAGGCGAACCAGCCATGGGGGATGAGGTAGAAAGGGAATTGCAATCTCCAATACCTATTTTTGGAGTTTATGGTGCAATTACTCCTCATAAGGTGAAGAAAAAAATTCATCATAGAAATAATGTCCTGGTTAAATGCTTTCTCAGTAGTGGTAAACCTTCTCGATAACATGAATTTATATTTATTCAGGAAAAAATGATTAAAATTCATGGAATTTTCGGAGCATCTTTTGTTTCTTCTCTAAAAGAATAGACTGATAAGCTTCAAGGAACTATGGAGGGTTCTGGTGAACATGAAAAAATTCCTGGTAACCTGGTGGTTCCTAAAGATGAATTGAGGCCAAAAAAACCAATGTTTGTTCCCAGCACTACTGGTGTTCCTACTATCAGAAGAGAGGGGTCATCTTGTAAATAAATAGTTCATTATAAGACATCAGACATAAGAACAACTAACTTATATCTTATGATACTTTAGGTTCATCAAATTCCCTATAATATCTTGCGACCACTTATTCTGACCAAACAACTATTGCGGAGGATGTTGTTTGGGGTCAAAGGTTGTCGGAGGAGGGTTGTGAAGAAAACACGCAGAGTGCTCCCACCGGTGGGACTAACCTGGGATCTGTGATATCATTGGATGTAATTTTCAACCTTGTAATGTCTTTTAAAGAAGTATTAGAACATGTTAATATTCCAAATGATTTAGAATATTTTTAAGTCCCTTGTATTGAATCAATTGGATGTGTGTTTTTATTATTCGTCCTATTAATATTCTTATGATTAAATTTTTAACCTTGATTGGTTGTAATATGAAATTCTATCTAATGAAACTATTACCACAATGATGCCTGAATGAGGCCTTGAAATTAATGTCAATCATACCTTTTCTGATACATTGGCTCAGGTCAATCTTGGCACAGAAGATCATCCTAAGATTCATTCTAAGGATCCTGATAAAATTAAAGAGAGAATTCCCCACCTAGATACATCAAACAAAACCATTAAAACTGAGAATGTTGGGGAGGAGTCTTCTCTAGTTTCAAACCTATTTTTAGGTAAGTGATACTGATATTGTGATTGTAATCACTTTTTTATCCCGTGAAACTAACCATAACAATAATATAATTCATCATATAGGGCAATCAACTTCAATGTCTAAATATAGAGTTAAATCCTCTGAATCAACTAAATTAATATTAAAAGGTGAGACAATTGCTTTTATGGATGGAGAAAAACATGGCACTTCTTTAAGTGAATATATCCCAGAATATGTTCCTCTTTATGATAGTGATTTTAAATCAGATCCAGAACGGCAAAAGTCCCATCTTCTTTCACATTGCAAGGCATCAAAAAATATGGGGAAAAAATATTTGAAATTCCTCCTGAGGAATATCCTTCATGAACTCCATAACAATCATCACTATTTATCACAATTGGATTTAGAAGTTTGGAATACCATGAAATTCATACCATAGTGAAAGCTATTATCAGGAAGAGGGATCAAGAGTTGATTCTTCGACAAGATCTAATAAAAACTAAATAGTTGATCAATACTAACAAATTCCAAGAAGCACTGTCCTAAGATGAGGCTAATTATACTGCAAAGTTGAAAGAAAAAAAGTATAAGATTAAAGAAAAGATGGTTCAGTAGCTACGTCTTCAACCAGAATTAGATATTATCACTGGGCAGCAAGACCATCTTCATGATTCCATCAAAACATTCTTTAAGGATTGTGAAAAATCATTTGCAAATGCTAAAGAAGAACTTTTCCATGATGAAGAGAATGAATATGGTCATATAAATTAAATTTAAAATTTATCTAATGGGGATTAAGAGGACATTAACTAAATGAAAATTTATGTATAAAAACTCTTATAATTTATGACAGAATAGAGACTCTAATTATTGGATGCACCTCTATGAATTTTTTTTCACAAATGAAAATCATTTTATCTTTAATCAGTTGTGTTTTCGTTCTTGAATTCTTTTTTTACCAAATCCAATGGGCCTAGTAAGAATAATTTTATTTTTACAATGGTTATATAGAAAACCATAAAAACTTCGTATATCGTGACTTTTAATTGTTCAATATTACCTAAACCATACAGAAATATACGTTTGGTGAACTGGGACTCAAATTTCATCCAAAGTTCCCTTTGCAGATTTACCATCTGGTGAGTACCATGTCTCTTGTTGTTGGCAGTTTAGAGACATTCATGGTGGACTATAAAGGACTACTATTTATGTTTGAATAGCTTCAACCATAAATTTTGAAATTAGATCCCAAAAAAGACTCAATGGCTAAAAATTTCTCTAATTTTCATTAAATATTTCCAAGGGGAATCTTGATTCATGATTGTTTTGGTCACTAAATCTAAAACTTGAATACAAATAAAAGCTGACTCTTCCAAGAACAAGGTTACAAATATTTGAAAAACCCATTATAGGGTATTTTTGCAGGGCCAACTAGATCATATTACGCATTTCAAAATTGTGGAATATTTTTACTAACTGACCTTTTATGTATGAAAAATTTATGTATGGGCGGCTAAGGGCACTTACTACTTAGTCAAGAAAAAGATCTCTTAGGAATTGAACATTTTACAATTGATAGGCAAAGGAAAATAAGATTTGGGTGACTCAAAACCACAATGGGGGGTTTTTCCAGGAAAATGGATTTTATGAATAAAGGGTTATCTATGCCGAAATGTTTCATGAATAGTAAAACATTTCTACACAAATTTGGTGTATGATTAATTGTTAAAAATTTTCAAAGAAGGGAATTTTTGATATCATACTATGCATTTTTAAGTCATGTTGTAGGAGAATTTACTCTGCATTTTTAAGTCATGCAGTGATAACAATGTACTATGCAATTTTATTTCGTGTAATGAGGATATTGTACTGTGCGGTTTTAATTCATGCATCGAGGACATTGTACTGTTCAATTTTAATTCATGTAGTGAGGACATTGTACTGTGCAGCTTTAACTCATACAGTGAGGACATTGTGTGGAATTAATTTAAGGTCTTTGGCTCTGAAAAGTGGTATGAGAAACTCTTAATTTCTTGATAATTTGTTTGGAAACATACTACCATATTCAGGTATGGAAAGCAAGAATTGTAAACTATGATTTATGAATTTTTGATTTTAAAGAATGATATGGGAATCAAAGTGATAAGGCATTAGTGGACGTCTTTTCTAGGAATTAAGTTACCATTATTTGACAAACCCGTTATAGGGTCTATATTATGTCAGGCCAACTAGAAAATATGATGAATAGCCTAATATTGGAATCTTTTGACTGACATACCAGTTATGTAGAAGAATTTTATGAATGTCAGCCAGGGGGGATGTACTTAATAGTCAAGAAAAAGAGCTCTCAAATGTTTTAATTTCTATTTCTAAAAGACGACAAATGTTTATGAAGATTCATATATTCCAAAGCATAGATTTTCATTTATGAATAAAGGTACTAGAATATGGAGAGGGTATTTCCAATCGAGATTTCCAAAGAATCGTAGGAATATGATTTCTATGACGGTATGACCCAAACGTAGGAATTATGGGGTCTATACTTTTTAGGTTTTATGACTAGGACCATAAATGGAAACAATATATTACATGTGGTTAAGTGATCCATAATCATTTCATATTACATTGAACACATGGATAGGGAAATGTGTAAACCATGGTCTTAAAGACTTTCATATTTAGAGAATGGTAATGGGACAAATATACATGAATGATTGTTTTAAAATACAGATTCTTTTATATTGTTATCAGAGTATGAATGGGATGAATGTCATTTTAACTAAGAAATAAATTAACATTATTTGAAAAACCTGTTATGGGGGTTGTGTTATGCAGGGATAACTGAGGCATATTCTAGATATCCAAATAGTGTCACATTTTTACTAACTATCCATTAATGTAAGAAACTTATGCATGTCCTCCTAAGGGAACATACTGCATAGTCATGAAAAATATTTATCAGATATTAAAGACACTACCACCAAAAATTGTACAAATGATTATGATGATATGAAAATATTCAAGATTAAGAGTGTGAAATATGGAAGGGGGTAATGCTGAATGAACATGAGAAATATTTTAATCATTATTGTCTATGAGCTTAAAGTCCTTAACATAGATCTGAATCACATGTAAAATGGAGACATTCTTGGTTTCCATTGAATCAATATTATGTTGGGCAATTTAGTGTCATGGAGTGAGGATATGAAGTGATTCAGAAGTAAAAAAGAGGATATTGTGGATGGACTAAGGAATTAAACCCAGATATCACTAAGTATCTCATATAGATGAGAATCCATCAATAAATAGTACTTTAAATATTCCATATGGTGGTTTTATTCTTACATAAGGAATAAATAGTGTTTTTTTAATCATGGCCAGGTCCAAGATTAGAGATCTAGGAATCCCTTTGTATCTCATATAGATGAGGATCAGTCCAAATGCAGTTCTTGAATCATAATTTCCCACACCACTTGTGTTTAATGTTGGAGATGGGGGCTTTTAACACATTCTAGAAGAATAGTTAAACTTCAGACATAAAATGGTATGAAAATCGAACTAAGTATCTTGAAAGAACACTCTTTATAGATCTACTTTATAATCAAGAGTAGAAAAAGAAATAAAAATATTTGGTTATGGCTAGGGCCTGGATTGGTGATCCTATCGTCTCTACATATCTTATATGTATGAGAATAAAGCCATAGAAATTTTATAAAATGAGGTCATTATTCATATCTGATTCATAAATATGAATTAATGGGACTCATGTACTAATAAGTATTAGCCTTGGTGTCAATGATGCTTGCATATAGATGCTCCTAACATCTAGTAGATAAGATGTTAACCATACAGTTTTAATGTTATGTAATGAATAAAAAATGATGTCATGCAGTTTAATATCGTGCGACAAGGACAAAGATTCTACGCATTTTATCTTTATGCTACATGGATGCTTAGGAATGTTATAGAGTTTAATGTCTTGAAACTAGGAAATTGTACTATGGATTTTAGATTCATGTAGTGAGGATGTGTTGTCAATTGGACAAAGTATTTCTTCAGGAATCTCACATTGGTTTTCATTGAAATAACCTCTACATCCATTGAGATTAGGGATTAAGCTCCATTTGAATATCCCTCATGTTGGGAATAAGGTCCTTCCCACATTGGTTGAATATTAGGAGGTTTATTTCTTGGTATCATTTGAGTCCTAGGGACCAATACCAATTCTCCTTGAAAATTGAATGGAGATGGACATTCTTGTTAAAGGCTCACGCTATTCTATTTTGATAAACATCTAAATGATATATTGTATGCAATATTTTTTCATCTAATCCTTCCAGCTCATCAAATCATTTTTGAGACTTCTAATCTATTGAAAAATAATCACATTTTGCAGCTCAGAGTGAATGAAATTGAATTTCAATTATCTCACTAGTGCAAAAACACTTATTAACATCGGGTTTTATTGATTTTTGACGTCGGTTATAAACTAACGTCTTTAAATGCGACGTTAAAAATATGTTTTTTCGCATCGTGTTTTCAAAAAATGACGCCAAAAATAATTTTCTTATGAGTTTCAGCATCGGTTTTATAGAAAACCGACGCCGAAACTTTATTTAGACATGCTTTTATTCGTCGGTTTTATAGAAAACTGACGTTGAAACTTCATTTAATCATGATTTTCAGCGTCGGTTTTTTATAAAATTGTCACAAAAAACTGAGTTGGCTTGATTTTCAGCGTCGGTTTTATAGAAAACTTATGCCGAAAATCGGTTCTTCGGCATCTGTTTTCCGGAAAACCGACGCCGAAACTCCGTCCAACCAGTTTTCGGCATCCGTTTTATCTAAAACTGACTCCATAAGTCAATTTTTATTTAAAAAAGCATTTGGTGTCAGTTTTTAAAATAACTAATGCCATAAATAATTTTTTTTATAAAATAATTACAATTTCACTTCCAAAATAATCGAAACCCCTGAAAAAAAAAATACAGTATACAAAAAAAATCAAACAGTATTTTTGCAGAGGCACTTGAGAGAACTCAAAGTAAAGTAGAATTAAAATACATGTACCTGAAATATACGCCATGCTCATTATTGGTTATTGTTGAAGAATTCATTTGATTATTAGTAGTTTCAAACACTTTATATATCATAAGAGTTAGTTTTTTAAACCCACCTGTATTATTATTTATAAATATTATAATAGACATACCTCAAATCTTAATCAGACTTAACAAAAAGTTCGCAAAAGTAGATTGAATATGGATCATATCATATTGGGAATGAGACTGTGAATCATTAAATTCCTACAATAATATTGAATGTTATGAAATTAATAAATAGAAAAAAGTGGTAGAAAATATATAAATAAATTAATACAACTAACCTTATGAAAATCAGTAGTTTCTCCAGTCGTGATTATCTCATACATGAATCATAGAATATAATAACCACATTCAACATGTCCATTTTGATGATTACACTGCAGTTATAAAACATTTAACTAATAATAAAAACCAATATATAAAAAAAATATAAAAACTAATTACTTGTATGTCCACATATTTGATTTTCATTGGTTTCTTTTCTAACATGTTTTCCTTTGTAAAATGTTTCCATGAACTACATTTTTTTATATAATAACTAATAAAACTTGTGTATACAATGAAAATTAAACATAAAAAACTTATAAAAATAAAAAACAACTTACCTGTTTAATAAGTTGGAAAATGGTTTACGCACTTTTCCTACTAAAGAGAAGAACCAATATAAGATGCATTCATTTGGGAAAAATACGCCTAACATACAATGCCCCTTAAAATACAAAAAAGTTCACAATTATTGACATTATAATGATCATTAGTTCAAAATTATGTTGATGTTCTTACTTATTAAGAAATGGAAAAAACCAGCTCTGAATCTCTGTTTGTGATAATCTCTCAGATATATATTGAACTTTTTCATCATTCTTCACATGTTTGACTTCCAAGGAAATGTACTCTGGATCTATGAAGCTATGAATTCTTGTAGTTTCATTTTGTAAAAGAATCCTGTGTAGATACCTAATTTAAAAAGAAAATATAGTTATTCCATGACATAACAATCTTTTATTAAAGAAATAGAAATTCAAATGTCAATTTACTTACATGGAAAACAACTACACCACATTCAGCCCGATCTCTTCAAAATTAACTAAATTCATGATATATTCTTTCCTTATTCTCAATTGATAATTTCTTCCACATATATCGGGCATCATCCGAAACTCATAGATAAAAATCAAGGAAGAATAGGACTCGGATAATTCTTTCAACCCATAAGAAATATCATAAGTTTCTAAAGCCGACTGTTCCTGAACATTTTATTACATTTGTACAGTTTATTTTGCTTTCAGATATTCCTATATATGTTAAATGTCAGAAAACATTATAAGTAATTTGGAATCATTTGTAATTAATATTAAAAAAACACATACCTCATGTGAAATATAAGGAAGAAGGGCAGTTGGCCAAAGTAAAAAATGGCCCATACATTCCCCAACACTAGTGATCTCCACAGTAGGAAATGGTAGTAGAGAAGTAGGATCTCTAATAACAAGTACTGATACTCTAACCTGACCCATCTGCATAGGCTGATGATGTACCGAGTCCCCAAAAAAATACACATTTCCTAATGCAAAAATATGTACATGAGGATCTCCCGCAAACAACTCAAAATATAAGGCTTGATCTGAGGGGGGAGGTGGAGACTCAAAGTTAGCAGGTGGGGCAGGGTAGTCCGGGTGAGCAGGCTGAGAAGGCAGAAAAATGAAAAGGGTATATTAGTGTTTAAAAATTATAACATAGAAAAATTGATTAAAAATTAAATAAAATAATAAAACTCAAAAGGTTGCACAGACGGGGTAGGGTAAGAAGATGGGGTAGGGTAGTCCGGGTGAGTAGGGTGAGAATGTTGAAAAATGAAAAAGTTATATTAGTGTTTATAATTTATAAAATAGAAAAATTGATGATAAGGAAATAATATTCCTTGGAAGGCTGCCCAGATGGAGCTGGGTAAGCAGATGAGGCAGGGTAGTCTGGGTGAGTAGGCTGGGAATGTTGAAAAATGAAAAAGTTATATCAGTTTTTATAATTTAAAAATAACAAAAATTTATGACAAGTAAATAATATACCTTGGAAGGCTGTGCAGGTTGTGACTCTCTTGCCAAGTGTTCTAATATAGCCTTCTGTACTACTGCTTGAATTTGATCACCCATATACCTTTTCATATCATGCAGCTCTTCTTTTAAGGATTCGATTTCTGGGTCTCTTGATTGCTTACTCTTACCAAAAACCTTATGAATACTAACACCCACCTAATATACTCTAACACGGCCGGGGTGTTCTTCCTTTACCAGATAAGTGGCTAGGATATCCATCCTACCCTCGGGGATAAAAGAGCCTTGTGTCTCTTGCTCCTGATGTTCATCCTGAAATGAAAAAAAAGATATATTAGTGTTTATAAATTATAAAATAGATAAATTGTTAACAAAAAAATAATATTTACTTACAATTATATCAGCCACTTGATGATATTCCTCTGTAAGATATTGTTCATTTTTTTTCTTCTTGCCTGTTTCCATTTCTCATGGCGAGTGGGAGGAGATATAGGACCATACTGGACCTCTTCTGAACCACTACTTGATTGATCTCTTAATGCTTCAAATTTATCTTCAATCATTTTATGCTCCAAATACGAGTAACCTCCACGTGATAAAGTATGAGGGTATACATTTTTCAACTGGATCTCATGATGAGATCTCCTAGAGGCATGTTACATAAAAATAAACTACTAGGTAATAAGGAAAATATAGCATAAATTATAAAATATAAAACAATTACAATACCTAAAATTTATCTTCCTGACGACTGTCAACAAATTGCTTCCATGTTTCTTCATCAATATATGGATACTTAAGACATGGGCTTTCAAACCTTCTATTTCCAAAAACATAATTTTTTGTCCGTTTGGTTTTAAAATCATTCCATCGAACCACCGCTAAAGAGAGAAGTCTTTTCCTAATTTCTTTGGTTTCCTCAAAATTTAAAGTCATCTGTAATTGAATAAATTAAATATTTAATTTAAACTATATAATATTAAAAAAATGAGATAAAATAAATAAATAAAGATATTTTACCGTCACGACCTCCCAAAGCTGTTGCTTCATCGTCCTGTCCACTGACTTCCAATCAGGATATAAAATACTAATCCTACAACAGCTCTGCATCGCTATATAACTGAAAAACTGAACTGCATTTCGGCCAACTACAGTTTATCATCATCAAAACGGATGTGTACTTTGTTATCATCACAATCAAGTGATAGTTTTGGCACACTTGTAATACCACATTTACCAACTTGAGAAATTGATTTTTGAGTAGTAACAGGAGAAGTCTGCTCCGTCGAGGATGCATCAGTAGTCCTGCAATTTTTTTTATAAATTAAGAGTTTTATTTCATTAAATAAGTATATTACTGAATATTTAATAATATGTCAAAATAGATATACATCGGTAACTGCTGCTCTCTATCTGTATCTGACAGTTCTACTAGAAAGTGTAATGAAATTTTGTGTACCTGCATGTCATTAGAAAAAAGAATAATTAGAAACAAAGAAAAAAAATAAGTAAGTAAAAAAGAGGCATTCATTTGTAAGTTTCAAAAATGGAAACAAAATATAAATATTTTCCAGAAAAATTAGGAGACTAATTTATTATTTTCCCAAATTCCTTGATCATGATCAGTACATACTTCATGCACTATGTTTGTCTTATATATATTGTAATCATCTTGAAATTTCATAATATATGAATAAGGTTTATGTAAATCACTAACATCATCAAAATCATCTTCATCACCCAAATGATATCTTTTTCCTTGAAAAACAACTGACCACTGATCATTTGTCAGATCAATGACATAAAATACTTGTTTTGCATGTGTCGCCATGATAAATGGTTCCTCATTGTAATTAAATCTTTTTAAATCAACAAGTTCAAACCCATATTCATCATGTTTCACACCACTATTACTATCAACCCAATTACACTTAAAAATAGTAATTGTAAATTTAATATAATAAATTTCCCATATGTCTTCAATAACTCCAAAATATGACGTTGATGCAGAAATTGGGTATTTATCTTTGGCACTCGAAAAATGCATTGCTTCAGAGAAAACCATCACACTACTATTCTGAATGGTACTCTTGTCATCCAGGTTTATTGTGTAAAATGTTTATCCATTTATATCAAAACCAGACCATGTGATCACATTAAGAGATGGTCCCCCTGCTAACCACTTCAATGATTATAATGCAGATATATCTTGGGTGACTTTCTCTTTAAACCATGAGACAAATGTCTTCTTATTCTCCATCATCAAACACTTTTCGTTTCGTTTCTAATATCGTAACATTAATTCAGAAATATGTAAGGATATATATTATTGAACCTCATTTTTTTGTTCAAAATTTATAAATGTGCCTGCATCACTTCATCACGTGGAGTGAACTTTCCCTTTAATCCTCGAACCCCTCTACCTTCACTATCAACTCTCATATGTCTAGATACAGGGAGACCAATATGCTCCCCCTCATTCAAATAATCAGTACAAAACTCAATCACCTCTTATGATACATATTTTTTAACAATAGAGGCCTCTGGTGGATAAGTATTTTTAACATATCCTTTCAAAATTTTCATATATCTTTCAAAAGGATACATCCATCATAAATAAAAAATCCCACATATTCTTATCTCACGCCCCAAATGAATCAACATATGAACCATTATATCAAAAAATGTGGGATGGAAATACATTTATAGTTGACAAAGAATAAGAGTTACTTCATTCTCCAACACATCTAACAAATTTGGATCAACGACTTTGCTATAAATGGATTTGAAGAAATTACATGACCTGATGATAGTATTTCTGATAGCTATCGGCAATATACCACGCACTGCTACTAGTAGAAGTTGTTGCATCAACACATGACAATCATGATATTTCATACCTATTAATTTAAAATCTTTCAATGACACCAAATTATTCACATTTGACGAAAAACCACTTGGTACTTTAATACCATGTAGACATTGACAAAAATTCATCTTTTCAATTTTGCTTAATGTGTCACAAGCCGGAGGTAAATATGTTCTGTTTTCTTTCATAGTTGGATACAACTCCAAACGTATTCTAATTAATATCAAGTCCAATCTAGCATGAAATCCATCTTTTATCTTTGCTTTTATGTCTAACAAAGTTCCAATAAAACTATCACATATGTATTTCTGAACATGCATAACATCAATATTATGTTTTATCTCTAAAAATCTCCAATAAGGTAGATCGAAAAAAAACAGACTGCTTCTTCAAGATATGTTTTTGAAATCCAGAACATCTTCTATTTCCAAATATTGAATCAATATCTCTCACCTTGTCATAGTATTCTTCAACTGACAATGGTCGAGGGGGAAGGTTGTATTCTTGTAAACCGTTAAATGCTTTTTTCAATCTACGATAAGGATGATCAATTCGCAAAAATCTTCGATGTCCAATGTACACTGTCTTTCTTCCATTCTTCAGTTGATAATATGAAGTTTGTTCTTCACATATTGGACATGATTTATGTCCCTTAACACTATATCCAGATAATTTTCCATATGCAGGAAAGTCATTTATAGTGAACATTATCATATCACGTAAATGAAAATACTCTTTCTTGTATGCATCGAAAACATTAACACCATCCTTTTATAGCAGTTTCAAATCATTAATCAATGGTGAAAGATACACATCTATATCATTTCCCTATTGTTTTGGTCCAGAAATCATCAAGATCATAATAACATATTTTTTCATCATACATAGATGTGGGGAAAAGTTGTTAACTACCAGCAAAACAGGCCAAGAACTATGTTGGCAACTAAGGCTCCGATATGGATTCATTCCATCAGTACACAATCCCATTATGATATTTCTAACTTAACTTCCAAAATCATGAAATTTTTTATCAAAACTCTTCCACTGTGGTGAATCGGTAGAGTGACGTAAGTTACCATCAGAGATACGCTCATCTTAATGTCATCATAACCTTTTTCCATCAATTGAATTTGCAAATAGATTCTTCAAACGAGGAATTATTGGAAGGTACCAAATTTATTTAGAAGGTGTCTTGATTCTGGTACCTAAAAATGAATCAGAATTGAATTATCAGAATTGTACGAAAAAAATATTGGATGATATCATTGGAATGTACAAAATTGATTTTTCATGACGTTAGATGACATCACCTGAGAATGAATCTGAGTTGACTTTACAATCTATCTTATAGCATGATGTCCCACATGTAGGACAACTTGATAAATATTCATTTTATTTCCTATACAGTACACAATCATTGGGGAAATCATGTATCTTTTTATACCCCAATCCCATTGGGCATAATATTTTCTTCGCCCCATAATTAGAATATGGAAGCCCATTGCCTTCTAGAAGTAGCTCTTTTAAAAGTTCAAGTAAACTAGAGAAACTTTTATCATTCCACCCATTTTTTGGTTTTAAGTTAACTAATCTCAAAATTGTTGATAACATTGTATATTTAATGCATCCTAGGAATAATGGTTTCATATAATCTCCATACAATAGTACAACGGGTGGTGTTTTTTCAATGGTTTCAACACCTAAATCATGAATTAATTCTTCTATACGATCCTCTGCCTTATTGTGAATATCGTTATCAACATTGGATGTTGAATTTTCAGTTGTATCACAATTCCAGATCCAATGTGTATAATTAAATCTATAACCATAACAAATGATATTATCCTTGATTTCTCTGGAGTTTAACTTTCTCATATTTACACACTTTACACATGGAAAGAATATCAAATCACTGTTTTGAAGATATCATTTATCGAATTTCAAAAAATTATAAACTCCTTTTTCATATTCACTAGTGGTTCTTCGTAGATGAATCCAATTACGATCCATAAAATACCTAATATCACAATAAATTTGATGAATATATTAAAACATATAAACATTTGAATATCTATCAGATAATTTGTAAACAAAAACACATTTAAGAATTGAAGATTGCATTAAAGTAAAGGATGCAGTATGTGTATTGGATGAAATTTGATACCAGTCAATGTAAAAATATACAATTTGTTGACAGGATATTTAAGATTGTTTGTTGAATGAATATTTAACAATTTCCTAACACATTTAAAATAATATATAAACAAATAATTAAAGAAAATCAATAACAAAATTGAATGATAAATGATTTATCTACAAAATTAAAAAAACATACAAAATTTAAAGTTCAACCCGAATGGAGATCCTCAATCCAAACTGCGTTCGGTATAATGAATTCTAAAAACAAACACTACAAAATCTATAACAACAATGATAATACAAAACCAAAAATAATGTTAAACAAAAACTAAAATCAAACAAACATTGGAAGTCGCGTAATTTATGGTTACAAAAGAATATATAAACAATGGAAGATAAAACAAGAGATAAAAACCTAGAACGGAAAACCAAAAAATGTGAAAACCGAACAAAACTTTCAACAATGGCCCCCCAAGATCTGAAATAGAGCATCAAAGGTCATCGGGATTTGAAGGAGCCGTAGCGGGTTTCGATTTAGAAGATCCAACAGAATGAGGGTTTCTCCACCCCAATAAATTATAAAAGATTTTAAACATCAGTTTTGAGAATAACTGACACTGAAAATCAATTTTTTTTATGTTTCGGCGTCGGTTTCTTCAAAAACAGACGCTGAAACATCTATATATGCCATAGTTTTTTAAAAAAAACTGATGCCGAATGTTTTTTTTTTAAATTTCGGCATCGGTTTTTTTAAAAACCGACGCAAAATCATTTTTTTTCAAATTCCTCATTGGTTTTTAGAAAACCGACGCGGAAAATCATACCGAATATTTTTTTTATTATTGGCATCGTTTTTACTAATAATTGATGCCATATATTTTCCACACATACTATTGGCGTCGGTTTATGAAAAACTGTCGTTATTACATCGACGTTAAATCCCATATTTCCAATAGTGTCTACACTACTTTTATTTAGTACACCACGGAATAAGGTGTTTCCTGAGTGGCAGTATGGGTAGTAGTCTTATAAGCCCATACAGCAATAAAAAGTATATCAAGCCATGATTTCTTATCATAATCCACCATCTTCTATCGTATATTTTATAGGGTCTTATTGAAGGCCTCTATATATCTATTGGCTGGTGAATGATAGTGAGATGAATGGTTGGATTTGATATTATTCTCCTTATATAACTTCATTAACTCGACAAAATAGAAATTAGTGCCATTTCCTGTCAATATAGTATGAGGGACACCAAATCTGGTGATTATATTAGTTTTTACAAAAGTAACAATTATTATGGCTTTTATTTTTTTTGAGATGTATTACCTTAGACCATTGGGTGATATAATTTGGTATCATTAAGAATATAAATGAACTTCTTAGCTGTAGATGAAGGATAAGGCCCAATGACCTCAATTCCCCATGTGGCTAATGGTAGGAGTATTTTTTGGTATGTAAAAACTATGGGGGTTGATTAATAAAGATGGAATGCACATGGAATGGATTAAATTTCAAAGTGAAATTTGTGCAATCCTATATCATTGAAGTTCAAAAGTATCCAATCCATCATATTTGATCAGAAATCCTACGCCCAAATGGGTGATCACCACAAGCTCCTACATGTACTTCTTTAATGACAGCTGCAGTTTCTTCTCTATCAATACACCTAAATATAATTCCATAAAAACCATGTATGTAGAGGATCTTCTAGTTATTTGAACTATCATAAAGTGTAATATTGGCTACTTGTCATTGGATATGTTCTTTTTTATCTCTATCTAGTGGAATTACTTCATTTTGAAGGTATTACATGATGGGTGTCATACATCCCATGGTATGACCATATGGCTTAGAAATAGGTCTAATTTAATTAATTTCCTTCATTATAGATTGATCAAAATGCGATACAATGTGACAATGGGTTATACTAATGATTGTCACATCCCTATTCGGATCTGCTTGGGTTGTGGTGGTATTATCTGATGCATCAACTTGGGCATTTTGTGATCGCGGGGCATAAGACAATTTCAGCTCTGAGGGAAATTCAGTCTTTAACCCTATGATGTCATTACACCAATGGACTGACACTTTTTTCATATAGTATAATATCAATTGGTTTATTTTATTAGCTACTCTAAATAACCATTCACTTTCCGGTGACTCACTTGTACATGGAGAGAAAATTATAGACCTTTGATGAGAGAATGATATTATACTTCATTGTTGGTACCACCTTCTGAAAACATGATAGAATATGGAAACACTTCCATTTATAAGTTGATAAGTACAATTACTAACCCAAATTTGTTGATTTTAGGGTTTTCCATTCTCTTCCATATTGGTCTTATGGATGTACCATCAAAGTACATTTCTCATGGTTGGGGATTAACTAGAACAGAGAAGGCCTCTTCCATAGGAAGTTTAGTATTCAATGTTATATATTATGCAGATGGAGGTTCAGTGAGGAAGTCATCCAAATATTTTCCTTTTATTGCCTTCTAAGGCACAAACTGGATATCAAACTATTTCCAGGTTACTACCCACTATGCCAAATTCGCTTTAAGCATAGGACAACTGAGGATAAATTTGAGCAAGTTATTGTGAGACACCAATTGGACCTTATGATGTTGCAAGTAGTTCCTCAGTTTTAGAAATACAAAGATTAATCCCAGGAAACACTTCTCGATACTTGAATATTGAGTCTCTATGTCAAGCATAGTTTGGATGAGATAGTAAAGGCTATTTTCATTCCCAACTTCATTATTTTGGGCATGGAAGGCACCCACTGATCGCACTAATGTTGTCACATAGAAAATAAGTGGTCTCCCTTCAATATGTGGCATTAATACTGGTTGTATAAAGTGATATTTTAGGAGGTTATTAAATTCCTCTTGGAGGTCTTCAGTCCATTGATAGGTGACTCCCTTCTTCATAAATCTAGTAAAGTGAAAACACTTCCCTTCCAAATTCACAATGAAGTGACGAATTTATCACAAGTGTACTTTGAATCCTCTTAATTATTTCTAATTTCATGGAGGCGATGAAGCCATGTATTTCTTTTGTTTTCTCCGGATCCACTTTTATGCCCCAATGGAATACAATAAAGCCTTGTATTTTTTTTAGGTTACTCCAAAATCACATTTACTGGGGTTCATCATCAAATTTTGTTGTAGAAGTTTATTGAAAATAGTCTTTAAATCATCCAAGTGATTAGAACATTGTCTTGATTTAACCACCAAATCATCCACATAACATTTTATATATTTTTTTATGTATTTGAAGATTTGGTTCAGGGAACGTTGATACGTTTCACCAACATTCAATAAGCCAAAGGGCATTACTCAATAAAAAAACACACCTTGAGGGGCTCGAAACGTTTTAGAATCTTCATCCTCTGGGGCCATGCAGATTTGATTGTACCCTGATTAGCCATCCATGATGGAAATAGCTTCATAACAAGTACATCCATCAATTAAAATATTTGTGATCGGAATTAGAAATTCATCTTTTGGAAAATTCCGATTAAGATCTCGGAAATCCATGGAAACTCTGATTTTACCATTCTTATTTTTTACAAGGAAATTATTGGCCAACAATTTGTGATATTGAACCTCCATATGAATGTTATACATGATAATATTATCAACTTCATCTTCAATTTTAGAGGCATGAGTTGGGTGTGTTCTTCTTGCTACCTACTTGAATCCTCGAAGATCTTCTGGAAAACCAAAATAATGAGTGGCTATATCAGTATTATGAACTACCATTTCCGTATAATTCCAATAAAATATATGTCAATGTTTCTTTATAATTGTTTTATTCAACTCTTTCTTTTTATAAGTCTTGGATGAAATTATTAGATTGGGGTGTGGATCTTCTTATGTACCCAAATTTATTTCATTGAGCCTATCCACAGTGGTAGAGCCACCTTCCTCAAATGCTGGTGGAGCATCCCTAAGATCTTCCTCTTATTATTATTTATGTGTTACTTCTTTTGTTTTTACTTTAATAGTATATGATGAAGCAAAACTATCAATTCTAGGGGAGGAGTTAGTATTTGGAAATCCTAAGGAAGATGCCACCATTTCTGACTATACTAATGAAAAAGGGTCTTCCTGGAGTAATAATGATGATATGATGGTTGGAAATCAACATCCTTTTCTACCTCTAGTATTTCTAAAACTTATTCTAGTCTTATTGGAGAATCATAGTATTGTTGACGTTCGGTGGATGAAATGACGATATCTCCATTTAAGCTTCCATCACATCACGGTATATCAACAATTTCTCTTATGCTGTTAGGATCGATTGACACAATTGACATTATGGAAGCCACCAGATGAGTGATCATATTTGGGTTTATCCATTCAATTTTATTGATATGAAACCCAAAATATATACTCAAATTTTTGAATGGGTTTTCTTGGATCTTTTCCTGACCATTTGGAGCACTGATTCTTGTTACCTCATTTATCACAGACCTCATTCCCTTCATGTGATAAAATTATGCCTCAATGTATTGAGATTGACACATTTTGAATAGATCCTTATCATCATACAATGTTCCAATTTTACCATTGAAAGAGTTATTGAGACATTGGTGGCATGAAGAAGTTATTGCTACATGTTGATGTAGCGAAGTACTACCAAGAATAATGTTAAATGTTTTGTCTTTATGGACAACCTTAAAATCTGAATTAAACACAAGATATCTGAACTGAATTCTATGTTTAATCTCTCCCAGAGTTTCTTTTTAATTGTTTTCATAACATTGCATCATTAAAGTGGAAGTAGATAAGTCATCTTCAATGAGTCCCAATCAACGAACTGTATGAATAGGAATAAGGTTGACTCTTGAACCATTATCAATGAAGGCTCGTCAGATTTCTATGTCATTGACCCTTTCAGACAGATTCAAGGGACAGATATGTACATGTACAACATCATCTTTATCTTAATTTGAAGAAGATATAGCTACATGACATTTTGAATGATCATTCTCTATACAGTAAATTTCAATAGCATCAACAGTAGTTTCAAACACATGAGGACTTGAGAAATCCTCAATAGGTGCTTCTTGAAGATATTTTGGCCTATTAAAGGCATCCAAAATCAAAAACATGGCCAGTACATAGGCTAGCTATTTCAAAACATCATACTTTTTGTCAAGAGGTCTAGGTTTCCCAACACGGATATGTGGGTTTGTAGGTACCTTGGAATTTGAAAATCCTGATGTTGATGTACCCTGTATTAGAGTAGAATATTGAAATGCTCCAGGATTTGGTAGATTAGACTGACTAGGTCTATCTACATGCTGAGAGATAGTTGGTTTATTCTCTAATCAGTCAACCAAAATTATCATGTTTGGACCGAACCTATCACGCGTGGAAGAATATCCTCGTTTTTTTGAGCCCACTGAAGGGCTCTCCCACAATTTTCAGCCACATATACGGTTTCAGTAGTGGTAGAGTTAAAATAGAGGCTTCTACAATACCCACATATTCACCTATATCCTCAACCATGGATGTTTCTTATAGTTCCCCAGTTACGTATAGGGCACTACGGCTCATTATAACGAGAATCACCATCGGCATAGGGATCTGTTAAATGAATAACATTGATGGAACCAAAGATCAATTCATTATCAAATGAAGATTCTTCTTGGCAGGTCAGTTCTAATTCTTCCAATTGGATAGGGTGGTTCCTATGTTTTTAAAGATATGGCATGAAATCTTAAAGAGTCAAAGATAATGTTGGCACTAACAGGAGCTAGTTTTCTTCTGAATACTTTTTGTCCTTCTGGTCATGTCACTTCTTTGTGGATTGGCCTTTAGAAGAATAGACTTTTGATGATGTTGGTTTTTCTGTAATGGTAGTGGATGAAGACAAATTTGGTTGTTTCAAATATGTTCATAGAATTTCCTGAGTTTGGTTGATCATTTTACTGATCATCCAATCTTCATTTTTCTGTGCATTTTTAACATTGACTTCTTCCCATTTTCCATCTTACTTTGGATCAGTAGTAGTAACACATGTTATATGGGCTAATAAACTGGTCAGTTTCACCTGTCCAAAGACTCCCATTTTTTGTAGGTGTTCGTTGAAAACAAAACACTCTTGAGTGGGATTCCCTAATATCTAGTGAAAGGGAAAATAGTTCATAAGATCTTCATCTACTTCATTGGTTGGTTTCTTCGGCCTTGGCTACTAAACCAAATTATTTTCCATTTCTATGATGAAGTAACTAGGAACCTATTCATTCCTTGAAGAATAAAAAATTTCTATAACTCCTCAATCTATTTTAGCCTTTTATCTCTCTGATCATTGAGAGAAGAAGGTTGTTTCTAAAGATGCTCATTAGGTGAAGTACTTCGATAGGATGATGGTTTTGAAGTGTAAGCAGGTACAAGTGCTTACTTAAGTATGACTGTATCAGCCTCTTATTTCCCTATTCGCCTATCTAGATATAATGGAATTATAAAAGATTTATCTTTAGTTTCTATAATGGAATCCTCCACCAGTTGGGAAATTAATGTATGTTCTTGAACACCTCATGTTCATTTCACAGGGAGAAGTGGTGTGAATAACTCATCACATAGATTTTCCACAAAAATTGGTAGAAAATCTTCTTAAGGGTGTGTCATATTTAAAGAATATCTTAATCCTTTACATCAAGAAATAAAATCATAAACTCTTTCATTTTATCATTTTTACAATTTGTAAGATCAAAACCAATTGTCTTTAGAAGCGTTGAGCTAAATTGAAGAATAAAATTCTTACATAGACCTTCCCATCCTATACTTGATTGATATTGTACACTTGTATTCATAAGAAAAGATGGTCCCCATAATGACTGCATAAATCACCAAAGCATTAATGCTTCTTGTTTTTTACTATTACCCATATTGGGTTCAAAACAAGAAAGCAAAAACTCTATGTGTTTCTCTAGATCTCTTGAACCATTAATGATTGCGAATGTATTATTCCCAAAATATGGTGGGGGGATCAGATTCACCCATTCAAGGTAAGCTCTCTTTTCCAGATGAACTGGCACACGTTGTTCATTCATATCATCAAATCAATATTTTAGTGACTCAATTACATTAATAAGAATTTTTTGAATATCCAAGTAATTTGGGACCAGTACAAGTATAGCATTTGGAGCTTGAACTAGTTCAATGACTGGAAAAACCACTGGTAGTGGTGCTAGTATTTTTCTTGGATAATCTATGGGGATAGGCTTATAAGGATGTGTTTGATCCTACCCTAATTGTGTACCCCATAAAGGTAATTCATTATCCACTTATGTATTTACGAAAAATCCACTTTTCTGATGATCTCCTACCAGATGTGCATGTTGAGGATTTTCCTGGGGAGTATGTCTAGCAGAAATGATGCTTCGAAGTAAATTTGAGTTGAGTTTTTTCAAATCCTTCATCTCTTCTTCTTTTTGTGAAAATAATTCTTCAAGTGAAATAGATTGACTTTCACCAGTGGAAACTAAGATGTGATCTTACATTTACCTTTCCCCTAGTCAGATACGTTATAAAGGGGTGGGAGTTGATTATTTGAGGGAATACCTAGATTCTAGGAAAGCCTATAATTTTGGTTATACATACCTCCTTCATTTTCTTCAGTGTGTACCATATTATAGAGAAGAACTTAATATTATGATTCCCCTAACCTAGACTTATTTTCTATAGGTTTTTCTATAATGGTGTTAATGATGTTTACTCACACATAATGCATTTATGGAATTCTATTTGTATCTTTGTAAGATCATATCCTTCTGTATCTTTCATGAGACTATTATCTCCTATATGATTAATTCCCAAGAACTTTTTGATGGATATTTACCCAATGGAAATCCTTGGAAAGTTCATTTGTGTGCGTTCTTTATGGATTCTTCCCCAATATGGAGAAAACTGACTTCCGTTGAGGAGGGGATTGTAGATGTGAAAATCCCCCAGACTAGCAACCTGGGGCTGTTTATGTTCTTCTTCTTCTTCAAAACATCATTTTCTGTTTATTGAATTCAATTTTTCAATTCAACATTCCATCATCCCTACAGTATGGGGAGGATCTTGAACTACTATAGTTGAGATTCTCACAGCTTCATTTCTGATTTTTCAATTTTTTATTTGGACATTATATGGGTGCATTATCTGACAACCATTCAAATCAACTGTTTTAGAATATCACTATGATATTTTTGGAATTTTTTCCATCTGATGGATAACATCCACTAAGCGGGAGGCCTACTGAAAATTATCATATTCTTGGTGAAAAAGTATCTCAACATCTTTATTTCTTTGGGCATGTCTCTAATGAAGGATAATTGAGGCATGTTCATGTTTTTATACTTGATTACATACAAAATCGGTTGATTGTAACTGACTATGGTAAATAACATATCATGAGATCTCTTTTGGTGGGATTTACTAATTCTGGAATGTAGTGAAATTCAATGCTTCATGTCAACCCTATCCTCTCATATGAACACAATATGGGGTATCATAAATTAAATGGTGTAGCCTCTTTAGAGAATTGCGTCATTCATGATGAAGGATTGATTTCTTCTTTTCACCCATTGTATATTAGGAAACTAATAGAGATTCTCATTCAATTTGTCATTGGAACACATCTATTACCATTACATGATTTTGATATTCATCATATAGTGATAATTTGGCTTTCCAATGAAAAATGGTCTTCCATAAGTTGAGATGGGCATTATGAATGCAATCTTCTACCATCAATTTTGCAATATTGTATTGAGAATTTTCCAATGTCTAGAACATGACTGCTACTTCTCATTTATCCATTTTGTTTCTCATGTCTAACATATCATCATCATCATATTTGACTAGAGGTCTATCCACTTGGTCTTAAAAAACTAGATTCTTCTTAATTTTTTTATTAAAAACAACTGAAGTAATTGATTTTTTCTATGTAGTATTGGAAGTCAAATGACCCAAGGGAGATTCGAAGAATGACAATTCCCTTAATATGGCTTCTGAATGAGAAAGTATATCACCCATTAATGACAAGGTATCGGGAATGACTAGCCTTGGGTGGGAAAGTTCTTCAAGAAAAGTAGGATTTATCATTACTATATTTTCAATTATAGAATTATCTTGATAATGTGAAAAACTACTGTGGAGAGAACTTTTGAAGTGAATGCCACCATGAGGAGGACCACCATCGAGGATTATAGAAAAGGTTAAATCTTTTTGCTCCATGGGCTTATGGAGACATAGAGTTTTTTCGTGGTTCTCATATGGAGGTAGGATCTCTATATTGACCGAATTTTCATGAATAAAGCCTTCATGATGAACTATATAATGGGGAACATCATAATTACTAATGATACTCCCATAATTTGGTAGTGTGAGGGTAGCATCTTGAGCTGCAATAGATAAGTTTTTGAGGGCCTCAAGAACCCCAACATTAGGAGGAGCCAGATAACAGCTTGGCTGTTGATTTTACAACTTTGTTTGGAGATAATTCTTCTGGATGCTCTCTTATATTTAGTTGGGCCCACATGATGGGAGAAGTGGTTATCATGGGTAGGAGTGTGTGCCTGCATTAGAGTGATCATCATAATTGGTCGATTACCTCCAATTGGAAAGGGTGTATGTTCCTGGTCGTTTAGACTATATGATATGGGGAGGTATGCCACATAACTTTCTTGGTCATTAATAGAGGTATGTATCTTCTTCGGGATGGAATGTCGATGTGTAATCCAAGGTGTGGGGATAGAATTATCTGTCTTTTTCCCAAGTACTACTAAAATTGTTGTTATGATATTCTGACATGCTTCAAGAATTTGGGAAAGAATTTGTGTCTACCCATTCACCATTTCTAATATGTGTTTGGTGACTTCGGTATCTAGAACATGAATAGACATCCATTCCATATCGAGAATACGTCTATGTGCCTCCTCTTGTTCTCCTTTTCTTGTCAATGGGTACGACTCATGTATAGGGTAGAGAGTTGAGTCTGCCCCTAATTATTCATTAGAGCTTTCTGAATGACTTCTCGAGGTTATGTCAAATGAGACTGTTGGCATGGTTGATTAATAATAGCATGTGTATATACATACTGGCTATTTTATGGCAACAGTGGTTGATGAAATTCTTTCAATACTACCACACGAGACTACTAGCAGAATTGGTTAGTGTAAGCAGGTGTATGTTCTTGTTTACCAGTTTCCAGAACATTTGATTGGAATCCTTATTTAATTGCATTCATATGAGCCCATTTAATGAATCTTAAATTTTAAAAGAAGTATTTTCCTATTCATGGTACTGAACCAGATTTTCCTAGCGGGATTGGTGGGTTGCATCAATATGAGTGGGCTGTAAAACAAAAATAGGACGGATGGGTGTATGTTCAATCTTTTTGTTTTCCATCAAGTTAGGATAATGGACTTCTCTAGAGGGGGAAAAAGAATGAACCTACTCCTTTTTTACCAGCCTCTATATATAGTGGTTTGTCTTGTATTCCTGGTTCTAAGGGACCAAAGCCGAACTTCTAGATGAAAAATCCTCATCATGTTGGGGGTTCACAGTCGTGCGATTCGGCTGGCGGAGATTGTTGGTGGGAGTCCTCAAGAAGGACCCTTGTATCATCGAATAGAGGCCCTAAGTGACCTCTTGATCCACCTAATTATAGTATGAGAGGGACTAGTTTATAAATTCTGGGGATAAGGACTGTTAACTATTGAAGATAGTGGTTGACATTATCTACTTCATAACCATTGGTCATCGTTGACCAGATGATTATGGGATGTTATAGACCAGGAGAGCCTATCAGGAATCCTCAAGGGTTGGGATAGTACCTTGATGTCGGTAGTCCCTTCCCAGCACATTGGAGACCCAGTGTTGAAGACGTTGAGTGGGTGATGACATCCTTCCCATGGATGAGGATACAGCTTGAGCAGTGGTTGATAAAATTCACAGATGGCATCTTGAAGAAATCCATTTAGGAGAGAAAGAAGTTAGAGAACAAACGTGAAAGCAATAACAAACTCCATTTAATAATCTTCTTTGGGATGGATACATGAATGATTGATTACTTTCTCTGGACATCCATTATATATTGATAGGGGCGTGATAGGTGGGTAACATTGTTAACTTGGTTAAGGATTCATGTCGGGTTTACCATTTTCTTTCACAGTTCCTCGAAACACATGTTATATTTTAGTAATCACTTCATCTAGGCGGTTTCCATTGGATTTATTCATCGAACTGGAAACATCGAATATTTATTTATCCAAAACATAAAAGCTTTCCAAAGGAAGTTATTCATTATGTTTGAACATTACGATACTCAAGAAAATGCATTGGTTGAGAGGATGGGAGGTTAGACTCATCACACCCTTTTGGGGGAAATTATTATCTACATTGTGAAACTCTTTATAAATTTAAGATATTTTCATAAATCTATATTAATTCACCAATTATAGCATAGGTTTCCCTTGGAATTTTCAATCACTTACTAACATGTGTCAAATTTAGAATCATTTGTATGTATTCAATGTTATTCATTAATGGATATATATATATGTGTATTAGTGGTTCTCCATCAACGGTATCCTCTCATATACTATTTAGTGATTCTTTTAGCCATCATTATGATGATACTAGTTTTTCATACACTCAGTGGGTAACTCTCTAATTTATTTTCGTCCAAGGAGATGAAGGTTTGCCTTGATATTATGATTGTACCGATAAAATGGGCTACCTATGTATCCTTGAGAAAACAATCAGAACCATCGTAGTTTCTTGTCTCTTAATTGGACAGATCATACCTTTTAAGGTGATGTGATATGGACCTAGCCATATAGATTAATGTCATGGGGTAAATAAATATAAGTGAAAGGTTGTTATTCAATGTTTGGTGTGGGAATTTTGTCGAAGAAGTCCAATGAAAAGGGAAAGGAAATTGGTTTCCATGTAAGATTAGACCTGGTTGGGAATATGGTCCCAGAAGAATAGTGTTGATTTGATGTGTTGGGTTTGAACCTCGATAAGGCTTCATTCGAAACCCATTTGGTTGGGAATCAAATACCACGTAGTTCAACGAGTTTCATAGGAGAGTATAGTTGTTTGAGAGAAATGATTTTGGGCTTAATTACTTAAAAGGATGAATAGGTGGTTTGGGGAGTTGAATTTTGTATTTATTCCAAAAGGGGGATGCCAAGAGTTAAGATAATTAGGATTGGATCCCTGAGGAAGATATCCAATGGGATTGGGGCTTGAAAAGGCTTCCTATGTATCCAATTATGAGGGGAATGAGAGTTCTCCTAGTTCAATCATATGTGTTGGGGATTTTGCATAAGAGCTGCCCATTGGATGTGACATTATTGGATGAACCCTTTTGGAAGGGCACCATTTGGATCTTTGTCCGTCAAGAAGGCGTCCTACATATCCTGGTTTGAACAAGAATTAGAGTTCTCATAGTTCAGTTGGATGTTCTAATTTTTTGATCATGACAAATATCTAAGAGCACATAATCCATTCTCAGTGTGAGAAACAAGTGGATGTCAAATATTCAATAAAGGCTCCCACACTTTTCCTCCTCCACTGGTGGAAGATAGTGTGCCTTTGGCGGTGAGGGTGGACAAGGTTGAGGTGACCATGGAATAGGGGGAGGTGAGGATCCTTCTCTCTATTCACATTACATTGGACAACGATACAATTTAAGGAAGGAGTGAAGTTGAAGGGAGTAGATAGGAGAGATACCGTAACCTCTGACTTGAAAGGTTAGGGGCTTACACCATGATGTCCACCCTAGTGGATCTCAATAGGAGAGAGAGACATCTCCTTTTCATGATTGAAAAATAAATTGTGAACCATACCTTTCCTACCAGATAACTGATGTTCTAGGTTTTAGAGATGATAAGTGGAGGTCAAAACCCATACCCTAATCCTGTAAACTAGGATCTTCCCAAAACTATTCCTGGGATAAAGGTCCATGTGACTTTACATATAGAAACTGAGACACACTTCATGAATCCTAACCCCATTGTGAAAAAAAATTGGGAAACCTCTAACAATAGATATACAACACCAAATTGGAGAAATTATTGATGTGACTTTCCCAAAGGTCTGACAAGTCATGTGGTTTTGGTGGATGTCTCTATAGTATCCCTTTCAGACATGGGAGAAAATGAATAAAAAGCCTTTCCCTGAACCGGAAAGGCTATAAAGAGTTATTAATGGATTTTAGACTATAAGGAGTTGGTAAATCCAAGAGGGGTTCCCATGAAGGTACTGGAGTGCAAGTATTGGCGCCCAAGTAGTCTTGGGTGACTTGTTGTTAACTTGAGTGACAAACAACATAGATGTTAATTAATGGGTGAGATAGGACTCAAGTGTTAAAAAGTATTCACATGTATTCCAAGAAGTGGGGTGCTCGTGTTCTGAGAGAGGAATAGGTGGCATGCAGGTGATTCTAATTTATGGATGTTGAGAACTTTAGGTGATCATGTGTTAGGGAACTCTAACACTAAAAGGATTTAATAACTATGATCCACCTTAAATTCCTCTACTTGATGTGTTAAAGAACTAATATGAATTTTTTAGATGATATGGTCAAAGCACTAGGGTGAACGGATAAGAAATTAGGATTTAGGGAAATTCGTATGTGTAAATAAAGGCCCCAAGGGTCTATTTAAAGGAAAAAATAGGACGCTGGGTGAAAATAGAGGTGGGATGCAATTGATTTGTGCCCCAAATTTTGGCGCATAAGTACCTTGTGTGATGACAATGTTTTTCTAGAATAAGGAAATCAAATGTGCAAGCCTTTGAAGACGTGGATTTCCATTATGTGTTTTCTCTAATTTTTTCTAAGGTATTTCACTTTGTCATTTTTTAAACTCTATGACAAAACGGAGTCTCAATAGGGTGTCTGATGTGACCTATGTTTTCACACATTCATGCATCATTTGAGTTGAATAATTATGAATTTGTTATGAATATGATATTTACATGGAAAAAATTGAAATTGTTTTATAATTCCATTGGTAATATATTCTAGGGATATATTATTAAAATTTGGATTTTTTTGAATAACAATACATATTTTTAGTTGAACAATTTTTGGATGAAATTATTTCTTCCATTTTATTCCAATGGTCATTTTTTATTAAAAAAACATTTTATACTAATTTTATTTTCAATAAAAATTTTAATCTATTTTCAATATTATGAAGTTTTTTCGAAGAATAATTGTCACTAAAATATTTTCTTAATCAATTAATTGAAATTATATATTTTAATTCACAAAAAAATCGATGAATTTATATTATTCATATTTTTAGAAATCAATTTTTTAATGGAATGGATTTGGTGATTTAAATTTTTATAGAAATCATTTTTTTAATTCCACTGAATTATAATTTTCTACTTTATGGGTGATATTCCACCATTCTAATATGTTACCTCTTGGAAATACTAATCCCTTCTACTACTATCACACTATAATTCCATTATGCTTATCTTTTATCACCAACAGCTAACATCTACAGCCATACCTTTTCTGTTGTCACTACCCTTTCCACCATCTACTACAAGACCCCCCTCCCCCAACTATGCCACCACAATCCCATATAGTGGACCTAATATTATAATTTTTTAGCATGTAGATGGTGTGTGAAATAATTTTTCTATCAATCTGAGGGCCATCAATAAATATATCTCTTTACCAACCTCTGTTCTATAATCCACTAACTTTGCTTACGATTTCCATCTCTCATGCTACTGTGAGCACCCACAAGCATACTAATGTCATTCCACATCTAAAACATCATAAAAATAGCTACCACCACTGAAGAACACCTCATCCAATATCCACCGCTACCTAAATCCACTACCACCCAACCCCACTACTATCATCCCACCCTCAAATCTATTGTATTATTTGAGGTAAATCCCCAAGAACTACCAAAAAAACAATTAAAACCAAATTAAATTACAAGTAACCAATTAAAAAAAATACATTCATAAAATAATAGGGAGGAAGACCAAAACATGTGATAGGATGAACCGATATTACAACTCAGTCCCATCAATGAAGATGACATTGAAATCGATGCTGGTGGAATATCGATGGAACCTCGTGTGAGAATATGGTTTAATAAAACCTTTAAATTTCAATCAAACTCTATTTTGTTCACCATATATGGATACCTAATGTGTTCAATGTTGTTTCATGGCTGTCTGGGGCTTGATCATATCTTAGAACCTTATTTGGAGGAGAAAAGGACTTGGTCGCAAGGTTATTTGAAACCATGTGAGTCGGCCTGCAAAATCTTTCTATCCTTTTTACGGTGGCACAATGTGGTTAAAGAGGTCACATGATTTTATAAAACTATTCATCACGTGACATACACATGTTTGGTCCATATATAGTTTTTATGAGAGATGTATAGAATATTTGGCAAATAGTTTCTCTATATATGTGGCTAAAATGTGTGGGGTTTCCCTTGAGGTAGTTTCATGCGCATGGGTCATGCATGGCTTGGCCAACCATTCAGCCAAGCCATGTGTCCCATATATTCTCAGTAAAATTACTAGATTTATAGTAAAATATAATTAAACAAACCATACCTCTTGTTTTTCATTCCAATAGAAAATGAGGAACCCTTACTTTCTTTGATGCTCTCAAGCCTCCCTCCACGTAGGCTTCCTAATATCTCATCTATCTGAAGTCCAACAAAGCATTCATTGGTCTCTTTGGATTCATCTTATTATGTTATTCAATAAATTAGCTTGGTTTTTCATAAATGTTTCCCTTGATGATATTGTCTTGATATAGGCTTTTATTCCCTATCTTCATGGTGTTCATATATTCTTCCATTTTCAATTTACACTAGATAAAAAAATGGATGATACTAGAAAATGACATTAATATGATCTTAAGGTAGGTGGTCTAGTATTTATCCATTAAATTCATCATGTTCTATAACCTTAATTTTATTCTTTATACATGAGCAATGATGTGTTCCTTTAAATTACAGTTAAATCAGGTTAAATTTAATGTCATTGGTTGAATTATTCTAGTGTTCCATTATTCATGTTGGGTTAGGTCCCTTTATGTTTTCCACTCTTTTAGGTGTGCTCTTGGTATATTCATGATAATATTTATTGATTAAATGGCCAAATCATCTTTTAATATTTTTTGGAATGACTCCGATGTAAGATAATTAAAATGAATAAAATTGATTGTGATTAATTAAACCACATCACTTGACAAAATGGAACAATGATTATGATATTTTTAGAATAAAAGTAAATATTTGAATATACTAGTCATATTTTTATTAATGTTGAACGTTAATTTTCATAGATACCCTTTAAAATTTGGATAAATTGGCTTGATAACGCTTATTAATGTTATATATATGGGCACACAGTCAGTTATTTCTGTGATATTTGGCATCGAATACCCTATTTCTGTGATAATGGGCATGAAGATCCTCTATAGTCATATTGGGCATGACATCCCTTACTACTCTGAAATAGATAATGGAGTCCCTATATTGTTATATCAGCCATGGAATACCTTACTATTGTGATATTGGGAATGGATTCACTATATCGTGATATTGGGAATAGTGTCCCTATACCATGATATTGGGTGTGTCATTCATATATTATGATTTTTGGAATGGTATTACTTACTACTGTGATATTGGGAATTGTGTCTCTTGATACATGTTTAGAAAAATTTTGGCATTGGCTAAACTATGTAATATCAAATTGGTTTTCCTTTAGAAACCATATATGACATGATTACAGTTATTACAAATGATTTTCATTTTTATACATGAACACTTCTATCATATGTACATGGACTTAATATTTATAGATTTCGTTGGGGTGGACTACTGAGTTTATCTCGCACTCTATCTAGACTGCTAATGGTACCCATAAATACTATATGCAAGAAAGTGTGGATAATAAGAACTTTCCCCTTACAGATTGGAGAATTATTGCATGTCATCAGATATGATCTTAGTCACTGATGATCTGGCTAGATCTTGATATTCTGTGATAGATTTTGGTCTTTTTATTCTTTTTGTAAACTTTTTAATGTATTGATTACATGCTGACATGTATACATGTTTTCCCAATTTTCTAGAGGCATGACATCATCATTTATTGTATATGGTATAGTTTACTATGTTTTATTATGATTTATGTCATGGTTGTTTATATCATGGTTTCCCTACAACGGTTCGGTAGTTTTCTGTCTACACATGTCTCTGATATCATTTTTACTATTAATATGCTTCCTTTATTTATTAATATTTTTGACAAATTGTTTGGATACTCTATCTATAGAAAATATGTAACACCCCGAAATTTTATGAAAAATATTCTTTTAATTTCATTAATGTCTTATGTTGTATGCTACACCAAGATTACCTTTCGCTATACGCAACACCGTATTAGCTTGCAGTATACGCAACACTATTCTTGGATTGTGTTACACACAATTTTGATAATAGTTATTCTACGCAACATTGAGTATATATATATATATATAGTCAATGTATAAATGAAATATGGTTGGATTATGTTATACGAAACAACGAAGGATTCTTGCACAGCACGCAACCCTGACTTGGCCTGCATTACACGCAATCGTGACCTTCCTCGATAGCGTGTGTTGTACGCAATACCGGGTTTTACTAAACAACGATATATTATTATAAAATTATTATTAACTAGCCTTTATGAATAGTATTAACTAAATTTTGAGTCTTATAACATTATTATTCATCTTGTACATTTTCTAAAACATGGTATAAGAACAAAATAAATTTTTCGGGTAAAATAAGTATTTTTCAAAAAATGCAGTTTTGCCGCCTTTTGATGGCGCACCCATATTAAATCTAGTTTTTGACATGTTTATAAGTTCAATTTTAAAAAATAAAATTCTACTTTGTAATCATGAAATAAAAATTTACTTTGGATAAATTTTCATATCATTCTGGTAACTTTCATATTTTGATGAATAGTAAAAACACGCTATATTTTAATTAAAAACAACTTTTTTCATCACAATAATTTATATGGTTAAATTATAATATTTAATGGTTTTAAAGTATAAACAGAATATATTTTTAACATTTAATATAATTTATGTCATTATCATTGATTCTACCTTGAATTCGTAGGATAAATCAATTCAATCTTTTACAATGTTTCAAAGAAAAACCCATTTTCCTTCGACAACGGGATTAATTTTAATTTAATTTCTGCAAATTTTGTCTATTGAATTTGGAAAAATGGATTCCATATTTGTAATCAGTGTATCCAAATTATGTTAATAAGCTACTTTTCATTTTTGGGAATTATGAATAGTAACTACGGTAAATTTTATTTACCATAGTTAAAGGTAAATCGGGTAATTAAGGGTAATTATAATATTATAAAATTACCCTAACACATTTCAAAATCCTATTGGATGACTAAAAGTCGACCCATATCACCTAAGTGTCGGATTAGATTCATTTAATGGACTTTTTTCCATGAAAATAATTTAATTATTATTAAAACCAAAGAATGTGACAACATGTCACTTTCTTAAATCTTATAAGTATAATAATTTTAATTTAGTGACAAACTTCATGAAACTTCGAACATGAATAGTCTCCAAAAGTCTAATACAATTATCTATATCTTAGAAATTTATTTAGAATTTTTAGGGATTAAATAATTATCATTTATTATGACACAAAGATGATGCAGAAATTCTCTTCTTAATGAAATATTGACATAATTGATGTTATAAATACCCAAATAAATGAAATTTATGACTTTTTATGAATTTAAATAATTTTATATGTTAATATGACATGTTATTATTGATTTATTTAACTTTTTTCTAACTAATAAATCTCTTATGAGTTTCACAAAAATAAATTACTAAATAGTGTCAAAATTGACATAAAATAGTTCTTAAAAAAAATATTATATTATTAATTGTTATTTTATTCCTAAAAATATAATGTTCTGCCAAATGACTTAGATATGTTTATATATATTAATAATAAACAACTTGGTGTTCGTTTGACTTGATATAGTAAGTTTATTAACCTTATAGTGTAAGAAAACAAGAAGACACGGTAAAAGTAATATTATCTAACTTAAAGTTAAATATAAATGATAAGGTTAAAATAGGAACCTAAACTTGTCTAAATTCTATTGGATGATAGGATTTTGACACATCTCCACCTTATATTCTAAATAAATCAATTTGGAGCTATTTAAAACCGAATTTGGCTTTATAATAAAATACTATTTTTAGTTATTCCAAAGGTGCCCCTCTCCTCAATATGTAATATTATTCTCATTCACCCACAATTGTTTAAATCCTATTTTACCCTCTGGTGAGTTTTTAGTAAAAGATATGAATGGAATCTTTTGTCATTTTTTCGTACGAGGTACTTTTTTGACTTTTCCGAAAAAAGTACGAGAAGAATGTTTTTTTATACGGCATGAATGGATTTTTAAAACATTATTTCCAAGAAGCTTCCTTTACAAGTTTTCATGTTTATTTTTAATCAACTTCTTTTAAAATTGTATGACATGTTAAGAAAGTAAAAGTGTTTTTGAAGTAGAAAGGATATTTTCCTCAAGAATGGAGATCAAGTGTTTTATCAAAATTATTTTCCATCAAAGATAATAAAAGGGTTCTATTTTTATCCCTATTATTACATTGATTTGATTATGTTGTGATGGAATTATTTTTATGAATTCCTTTATCTTAAATGGATTGTTTTATGATGTCACGATGTTTAATAATCCCGTTTTTATTACATGGGTTATTCTATGATGTATGGTTTATGATTTTGTGGAACACATAAGAATGGTATCATTATGAGATGGGTGGGACCTATATCTCCCTCCAATGCATTGGGTAAAGATTTTATATCTCATGAGATAGACATGGCTGGAATGGTAGGTTATACCGGTTCAGTGAAACAGGACTGAAACGAGGAGTGAAATCGGTTCAGAAAGGGACTTTGTCCACTAAGATAATCTTGGAAATGAGTCTTGACTAATAAGAAATGATTCTTTATGATTATGTGTGTATGACACAAAGTTTCATGTTTTAAGTTATGATTATTGGGATTACATTTAACTACTATGATTTATCCCATGTTATGATATTATGATCTCTTTTGCAGGTTAAGATTTCCAAAATGTTATGTTCTTATGAATATGATGTGATTGAGTTTTCTTTTTTACCCTTACTGAGAATTTGAGATCACCCTTTTTATGTTTTCTTTTCCCCAGGATATAAAGAAAGGTTTTAGGTAAGAAAAAAAGGGGGAAGATCTTTATGGGAGATGTTGAAGATCTTTCACCATGATTAGAAGATTATATTCTGAGTTTCCAAAGACGCTAAACTATTACGGTCCTTGTGTGTGTGTTTTTGTTATGTACTAAGTATTCCACAAAAGTAATGTAATTTAAATGTAAGTCAAGCTTCGGGTCTCTATAGAATAGTCTTCTTATAAACACACTACATGACCTCACTACTAGATGGAAGACTCTGGCATATAGGGAGGCTCCATTGCGGCCATGTGGCCCACCGGCTTAGGGAATCTTTTTAGTGGGATCTGGGTTGGGATTCCACAAAGTGGTAACAGAACTTCTTTATTTTTATTCTTACTATTTTTATACAATGTATAAAATATTAGGATATAAAATTTGTATTTTTTATTATGTTTTTTCTAGGATTAGTTTAACCATGTACATAGAAAATCAAAGTTTCTATGAATGAAAATTTCTATTTCATGTATTATACATATTATAGTAAATTTCATACCAACATTGGGAGATAAAAGTGACTTTTTATGTTATTATTGATATTATTGAGGTTTATATTAAATCATTTTCTTGATTAGATGAAGTAAAGGAAGCATCAATCATGCATCATTTTATGAACCTTATAAGAATTTCGCATCCCATGCATATTCCATTCCATACAAGATTATTTTGTATCTTGTGTTTCCTATCAGTACATTGATATGCTGACTACATAAAACTGTAATATATTCCATCAATGATATAAATGATAGAAATAATAATGTTTTTATAGGGATCAAGAAACAAATTTTTTACATATAGTCCTTGTAGATACCTAAATAGTTTTTTGCTACATAGACTACAGTAGAAACACAAAGAAGTTAACTATGGAACATTGATTCATTGGCCATTGGACGCCTGGACTGGAACATGTTATGGTACATATTTAATTGATGGTACCCTTCAGTTAAAAAGATGTATGGGACCTTATTCATTAGATGTGGTAACCCATTTATTTCAAACATATAATGTGATAATTGAATTCGATAAAAATATAAATTAAATGAAATTTTAATTGAAATACAAATAAATGTACACAGACCCAACTTTAGAAGATGGTTGTAGGTAGAATATCTTGTGTTATATATAAATGTTTCTATCAACAAGACTTGATTATTTGAGTTGTAATAGGGGGAGAAAATTTCATAGAATATGTTTTTGAATGTTCAATTTTAAATCATTGGATTATTCCATTATCAAATCCTTGATGAGGTGTGTTTTTCACCTACGTAGAAATTATACCACGATGTCCTATTTTCATTCACCAGGATGGTGGTGATTACCATTCTCCAAATATAGTGGACCTTGAGATTTTATTTATACCTCTAGTAGTGTCTCTTGTGGATCCTCTTCATGTTTTGGATTCCTAGTTTCAAGGAAACTATTTTAGAATTATGCTAATGATAAAGGGAGTTCCGATATCTAGCCCTTCTATGGGAGAGTATACATGGGAGTTTCATCATCAGTTTCCACCAACATTTTCAGAGGATGGAGGACCATGGGTTGCAGAGATATATATCGAGATGGTTAAGTATATATTCAAGCATCTGAAGATACCTATTCAGATGAGAGTTAAACATGATAATTACGTGCTTTGAGGATCTTTCAATAACTAGTGGGATATCCAAAACTAGGTCGGTGAGTATCAGGAAGTGACTTATAGTGATATCCAATCAGTCTTCTTTGATTATTTCATATGTAGGACCCTGATGTCCAATCAGGCCAAAGTAATTCATTGAACTACTATATGGTTCAACAATAGATAAGGACTATTCATCTCATTTTATTGAGAATAATAACTTTGCATCTATATATACTGTTTAAGATCCAGTGAACGCGAGATGATATCAGGATGGCATGAGGCCTTCAATTCTTTATAAGGTAAATTTTTCCAATAGATCTCCATATATGATATACTAAACCGACCAGTCATCACCAAGAAGAACCTGAGGAAGGTAGACAGTGTGAGCCAGAGAAGGTCATAACTCAGACATGTTAGTGGTATGATTAGTGGTCAGAAATAAGGCTTTGTGATTTTTAACATGATCAACAATAGCTGGGTTACACCCGCTGATAATTACATAGTTTGTCACCAGTGTGTAAATCATAGTAATAAGTGGACTCACTATCTCAAATATTCCATCATGTGTCAAGGATGCATCATATTTGGGTATCTAAAGCATTTCTATAGGACCTTCCCATCTATGCTAAGTGGGAGAGGATCTGTCCAAGCCCCACCTTGAAGAGAAATAATAGTAGCACTTCCTATGGAAGGTACATGGGATACTACCGGTCATATAGCTAGGAGAGAAGGTCAGGGTTGTGGTATCTAGGATTTTGATATACAAGGACAATAGAGAGAAACCACTCTTGGTAGTTAGGTTGAAATATAGGGCCATCAATTAGGCCATATCTATATAGTGGAGACTATACTAGAGGGGAAGGGTCTTGGGACATCTAATGTTTCAGGTAATATTATTGTAACCTATACTATTTTTCCACCATATCCAACATAGATGCATCACATTGTATCATATATGTGCATTTTTTGAGAGCCTTCAACCAAATATTCTGTTATCTTGTGTCCATATGATACATAGCACTCTGTTGGGGATCAAATTTGAGAGTGTAGAAAAATGCAGGGATTTTCCGCTTGATGTAGGAAGTTGTAATTTCATATGGTATTTCTTCATCCTTGAGATGGTACACTTTGGTTTCATTATCTATATTAATTTTTGGACACTTATCATGCCTTTATAGATTTGTTTTACTGGAGGGTGTAGTTTACATCACTCGATTGTTGAACATAAATGCACAAGGGGAGAGTGGGATATACAAAAATATAGAGATGGACCTGAGAATCTTGTTCTAGTAGAATTTACAAACTATATTTCTAGCATTTACATAGATGATCAGGGACTACATTAGATTGAATTAGTTCCTTTATTTGGTCAATTTAGGGTTGTTTCCCCCCAATGAATTTTTAGTACAAACTCTTTAGAGAGATGTAGGTTTTATTATCGAATCAGATCTTTGACCTTCACTAGTATACATTCCTACATACATGATGGATACTATCGAGTTATTTGTGCTAAATATGTATCTATAAGATTTAGAGGCCAGAGTTGTTATACGTCCCAACACTTCTCCCTAGGTTTCACTAGTCCTTTTCACCAAGTAGGTGTATGAAACCCTCTGGATTATCATGGACTACCAGAAGTTTGATCTAGTTATAGTGAAAAACTAGTATACCTTACGAAATATTTTATGATCCTTTTGATTATCTCAATGTAGAGAGGGTATTCTCAAAGATCTAACTGAAATCTTTTTATCCCAGGTTCAAGTCATATATTCAGATATTCCACATACGACTTCTTATAGCTATAACATATTATACGAGTTTCATTTAATGTCATTTAGTCTAAAGAATTTTCATCCCATATTAATTTATTTGAGGAATAATGGATTTCAAAGTTATCATGATTCCTTCATGGTAGTATTCATAGATTTCATCCTGAACAATTCCCATACTAAAAGTGATTATGAAACTCATTTGGAGATCATTTTGAATACTCTATGTGACCACTATCTATATGTTAATCTTAGTAAATGTGACTTCTGGAACAACATGGTACACTTTTTGAGTCATATTATATTATAGGTTGGAGTTTTAGTTGATCAAGAGAATATTAGTCCCAAGTTGTGTTTTAGATGTATTTTTCTTCAAATGATCAGTATCTGGAAATGAATAAAGTTTGTTGAGGAAGATGATGTTTGGTTTGGGATTGATAAAAATTGGACTCGTGGGGATGTTGATAAAAATTAGAATCACTATGGTATAGATAAACATAAAACTCACTATGGGATTGATAAAAATTGGAATCATTGTGGGATTGATATAAAATCAAACTCATCAGATTTTTTAAGGAATCTGACTCAATATTATTTTCCATCGTATTGAGATGAATTTATTATGAAATAAGTGTTGGTTTTGAGGGTGAAATGGGGTTAGCATGGCTATGTTGTTTTAAATTTGATTATGCTTTGGTTATTCATAATTCTTTTAGATCATGAGTCTAAGTGAGAAATTGGGAATTAATCTTACTGGAAGAATGGTAGTGAAAGATATATTGCTAATTCAAAACATTCCATATTCACGTGGAAGAGAGAAAGAATTTATATCGATTTTTCTTCAAAATAATCTTATTTGGATGAAATAAAATAATAGGTGATTCCAATTGAAATAGTGATACTGATTTACTGTAGCATTTGGTTTTCCATCAACCCCTTACTAAATGATCAGTGTTAGGGTAATCATACCCATATTGATAAAAATGTGGAATTGATTGAAAATGTGGTATTGATTTAAAAGTTGGTATTGATTGAAAAGGTAGTATTCATTTAAAATTTTGAATTGATTTAAAAGGAATTACTAATTGAAAAGTTCATACCAATTTACTATAGCATATTTTTTCTATTTTATAGGCCATAAAATTTTCGAACCCAAATTGATCAATATGAGAATGATCAATCTCTGATTGATCAATCTCGGAGTGATAAATATCAAAACAATCAATATCAAAATGACAGATTTCGAGATCAGAAAGAAAAAATTCAATATCAGGATGATTAGTATCACAATGATCGTATCTAGAAAGACTGTACTAAAGATGATTGTATCCAAATTAGTTAATTTCCAAAAATATCGTAATGGGGTACAGATGAAAAGAAATAAGCAGGAATGAATGGAAAGTTATAATATATTCCAATTAAAATAAGATGATGTTAAATTTTTTCCTCAATGAATTAAAAGTCATAAAGGTAGTTATGATATAAGAACAATTTTATAAATTAAGTGAGGTTATCAATTGTTTCAAAAGAATATGTGCGGAGGGTGATCAAAAGTATACTCAGAAAATTCAAAAGTTTTGAGTTACTTTGTTTGGATGAGGTGATGAAGACTGTGGAGAGTGACGAAGGAATTTTCAAGTGGGGTCTTGTCAAGGGGGAACCATTAATTTAAAAGAATAATTGTATCTCAAGTGGAGAAGTGTATTTCTTTAATAAAATTCAATTTGTATAGATATTAGATTTAAAGAAATCAGCATGAGAGAATTAGACTCAGAAATTGAAATCATACAAATAATTGAAGTGAGAGTCTGGAGAAGAATAGTTGAATATTGTATAATTTTTAAGATGTATTGGGAAATATTCAAAAACTGCAAATTCATTCTGAGATTTCACGTACAATTAACTTTTATGTAAATTTGTGTGAGCGCTAATAAATTTTATGATTCCCTACAAAACACTCGTGGGTTTCCTATTAAATGAAAAAAGTACAATGTACTTGACTGAATACAATGTACTATTAAGCCTAGTAGAGAGAGAGGATATGAGTTTCTAGAGAGAGGAACAAGCCTTCGTACTGATCTTTTGTTGAAGAGGATTTTACGAATAAGTGAATTTTTATTTGGATGATCATTGAAATATGATGGATTAATCAGCCTCTAGATTTCCATATTGGGTTTCTCTAACTGAGGAAGAATTTTATTCTAAATTGATATTGTGCTATTTTGTTTTTTACGATTATATTTGTCTGATCATGATATTTAGGATTTATCATGATTATATTTGTCTGATCATGATATTTAGGATTTAGCATACTCAGTGAATTATCATATACATCTTGTCAATTGTATTCATCTAATTTTTATATCGGTATGAATTAATCATAATGGGGTTTTTGTACTGGGTTTTACCATATTGGAGATTTCCAAACTAAGGAAGTTTCATATTGGGTTTTATCATACTCATCGATTGAAGAGGTGAAGATACATTTCTATTTTATTCTATCACAGTATCAAACAAAAAGAATTGTATCTTGGAGAATCAGACATAGAGAATCAGACTAAGTAATCCAACCCAAATAAGATCGGACTCCTTGTGTCATTACATATTATAGGAGGATCTTAAATTTCTTCTAGTTAATTAACTGATGACTTGTATTTCAACTATATTCACTTTTTGATTTGAAAGGTAGCGTAGGTAATATGAGTTGATACAAAATAATTTTATTACCCTATTTATGCTAAGAGGGTGCACTCGCACTTTTGGATTATCTTCAAAGTTCCATATGAGCCTAAGCGTTTCTCCTACTCATTGTAATCCAAAAACTATTTTCTAGTGGATTGTAAGGTAATGGATTATCTCTAAACTATAGCCATGACATAGATATTCATATCGAATAGTTAAACTTGTAAATCATTTTTTCTTGTGGATGAGTGTTGAATTTTTTTAGCAGGGAATTGAAATATATAATAGGAGGTAAATGTTGTTTCAATTTAAAAGAATCATAAAATAAATAAATGATCACTGATTCACCACATCCCATTTTCAGTGATACAATACACTAATTGGGAAACTACAAGTGTTAGCAGAGTTTTGGTTCCCTTAACTTATTATTAGCTGGAATATTTGGAGAAGAAGTAGTGATGAATAATATAAGTTGTGTGATCACTTAGGGGATTCCATTATTTTATGGAAATAATTATCATATCTAAAATTATGGAATGCTACCTTGTCTTATTTCTGTCAGTTATGATATTCTTGAAGCTACAACAGTTGGGTTTCCACCTATGGATGACAATAATCCACATACACTCATTGATAAGAATAATCTTTTCAATGATGTAAGGGTTAATGATTCTATATTTTCATTACTTTTTAAAAGTGAATTCATGAGAGTGAAAGGTGTTTCCATGACCAATGGTATATAGGACAAATTGAAAAATATATATAAAGGAAAAATAGAATTCATGAATGAAAAACTTCAAATCTGGAGATTTATATATGAAGACATGAATATGGGTGAGAATGAATGTATTGGGGAGTTCTTTACTAGGGTGAATTATATAGTGAGTACTATCAGATGTATTGGTAAAAATATTGATTACTCTATATTTGTTGAAAAAGAATTTATATTCCATCCTGAAAATTTTGAAGTAAAATATTCTCTATTAAAAGACAGAGATCCTGAAACATTATCTCTTGACGTTTTCTAATAACTATTATTGAATATTAAACTAGAAGAGATAATTATCTGAAAATAAAAACTAAATTTTAATGGGAAATGCCTTTCATGGATTCAATGAATAGAAATAAGATTCTTGTAGGTGAATCTGGATATTCTTATTCCGAAAATTAGGTTTGTAAATATATTTGTTATATTTTATCTTTTTTTTCAAAAAATGGTATAATTCGTATAAGGTGATATAAATGGAGACATACATTGAAATGTTTTGGATGTTGATATGTTGGGAATTTTGTTTCTAATTGTCCGCGAAGAGGTAATTAAGAAAAAAAGTAATAAAGAATAAAGTGAAGAAGAAGAATGGTGTCCAAGAAGATCTTGGAAGCAAAGTGGAGATAAAGGAAATTTCAATTCCAGGAGGGAAGATAAGAAGTTATATGAAGACATAAAGAGATGTTTTTTTGTCTAATGAAGATGATTGTGGGGATGTTACAAATGATGCTGAAGTAAACATGTTTACAGAAATAGTTAATGTGGAATACCTTTTTGGCACTGAAGGTTGTTTTTAAAAAATGAAGACGAAATTGATGTTGAATCTAGAAGATCTATAATTTATGTAGGTGAAAATACTATTATTGAAACAATGAATGATGTGGATTTCATAATCTGCAATTATGATGAAGAAGAAACACAACTAAAGATGCATTTGAAAGAAGAGTTGAAGGATTGTTTGAGAAATATAAGAAGACATGAAATGTAAAATGAGAATATGGAAGATGATGTTTACTTAACTACTAAAGAATGATTTTCAAAAGATAACAAGTAGTTTCTGATATAGATTGATGACTTGAAGAAATATCTTAAGTATAATAAGAATCATTTTGAGCATCTAGAAGTAGAGATGAAATAAAAAGAAGTATAGTTGGAACTTGTCCAAAAAAGAAATCTGAATCTGAATTAAAGAATAAATATCTCCAAAACACAATTACATATGTTGTTGAATGTTCTTATAATGGGAATCCTATGAAAGCTCAATAAAATTTACATTTAAGGGGTGAAAATAAGAATGTAATGTTTTATGAAAAGAGAAGTGTTGGGAATGTTGTGTATGTGGCCAAAGTTAAGAATTCAGAAGATACAAAACATCCCAAGTCTAAAAATCTTTTATCAAGATATCAAAAAGTTACAAATACTTCTGATTATATTAAGGATGAAAAGAAGAAGATAACTCTGATTGTAAATAGAATGGTTTCTGTGAAACATTTTCACAATTCTAATCAGTATGGATGTTTTAGAGGAAAATAATCTCTCTAGGGATATTGGTAGTATTGTGGTGGATTCAGATACATAGAAAGTTTTTGTTGGTTCAATCAACAACATTACTATTATCCCATAGTTTATGAAAACAAAAAATTTAGGTGGATTTAATTACCTTAAAAGAAGAAGCCTAAGAAGGTTGTGTTGATGAGACCTGAGAAGGGTGGATTAATGGTTAAAAATTGCTTCCAACCATTAGAAACTATCTATGAATGATCAGAACAACTGGTACACCCTACAAAAGGATATCTTGTTTTGTTGTCATCACAACAAAAGTTTTTAGACAAAACTCAGATTATAGATGTTTTGAAAGATAATAAAGATGGATATTCTATGTCTGTAAATAAAGAGTTCTTAGTTATCTAGCCAAGACTCATTAACATGTCTAGGAAATTGGAGGAAGAAAAAAAGAAAGTGAAAGAAGAGGAGAAGAATCAGACTTCATATTACTAGAGGTGTGTTTAAAAAAAGGTATCAAAGGATTCTGGATATGAGCAACAAAATCATGATATTAAAAAATATTCAACTATATTTCTAGAACAAAACAAAATCATGTGAAAAAATATGTTTCTAAATGTAAAGAAAACTCAAAATACTTCTCAGAAGAATATACAAATAATAAAGAAGTTTTAATAAAATCTGAGAAGGATGAAGAGAAAGAAGAAAAAAAGTTAATGAAAAATTCAAGAAAAATAAAAAAATAAAAAGACTTAGAGAGGACTCTAAGTATGACTGTTGTTTCTAATGAATAGTAGAGGTTCCTCCTTATTCCCAATATCATCGAATACTTTTTCTAACTTGAAGGGAATTAAAGGAGCGTAAATAACGAATTTGGAATTAATGATTCAGTTACATTTCATAAAAATGAATTTAATGAGGATACAAAAATATTGTTTGTAAAATTAATTTTTTTATAAATATGAACTATCTGTTGTGTTTGTTGCGAGGGATTGTAACAACCTGAAAATTACTAAATATAATTCTTTTTGTTTTATTTAACTTACTTATGGATATAGAAAACACATGCACTACTTATTTTGTTATATCCAATTGGATTTAGTTGACCATTAAGTGTCCTAACCATTGATAATATACTCATCTAACAATGATCAGATGACTAGTATAAATATAAGGATTTAACAAATCATTTTGACATAGGAAAATGAAGTGATGGACTCACCTAGTAGGATTATACCCTATGAAGCCCATTTATCAGAGCTTCCAAGAGAGATGGAATTTCTGGGATTTTCTCTATACTGTGCCCAAGCCGAGTTCCAAAAACTTATGCATGAGTGAAATAATTTATAGGAGAAGATCATGTACATTGAGATCATGACCCTAACCATGTTTACTGAATGATCCCATAAAATCCCCAACACTTCACACCTTACTCTTAGGATGTATGATGGTGTAACAAAGGGATATGTTACAAGACCATAGAATTATGATTCTATACATTATTGTTGTATAGAATAATGACTATCCTTTAATTCTATTACAGTTACCTTGTAAATGATTTTTGAAGTCATAAATTATATTTTTGGTTAATACTCAAATTCAATTTAGAAATATATTTTGATGAATTAATGGATTTTTGTATTAAATAACATTTTTATAAAATATTATTATTAAATAACTTTTATTAAATATAATGGGTCATGTAATTTTTATGATGTCAATTGGAATTTTAATTAATGTTAGAAAACTGTTTTTTATCAAAACCCATCAATTTTCAATAAATGTCAGTTTTTATTTTCAAAGTTATCAATCAAATATTTAGAAAATTATTTTTGGAATTTGGATGTCGAAATTATCCGATGGGTATTTTTTCATAATTTTCTAAGATAGTTGATTTTTTGGGTAAAAATTAAATGTCATATAAATATATTATTTGTTTTATTACATCATAAATGACCCAATAGTGATGTAATAAAATACTATAAATGGTATCTTCATCCAAATATAATTTTTCCATTAAAATAATTTAACTTTATGATTATTTTATTCATTTTACAAGGCCTTAGTGAATCCTTGGATAAATATAAAATATTTTAGAATTTTAAAATAATTTCCTTGAAAGTGGGACTCACCTCCACACAAGCAAGGGAAATATTTTTTTTATCTTTATCCCATATCCTTTTAAAATAATTTATACCCCCACCCTTTTCATGAAACCTTGTGATACAAAATGGGATGGTTTGGGGGTTTTAATATTTTACTGCACAGGATCCAAAACCTAAATATTAAAGAATTCCCCCACCATTCCTATATAAACCCACCCAAGAACCCATTTTTTTCACAAATGAACTTTTTACATCGAATAAACTATTTACCCAACTTTATGGAGTCCTTCCAAGGTTCCCCAAATCTCCCAAGAATCCTCTATCAAGCCTTTGGGATCACACATTGAAGTAAGGGATCCTCACCATTCTCTTTTCCTATCAATTCAAGAACATTGTTTGTAATTATTCATTTTAATTTCAATTTGTTTTATTTTCAACCATTTATAATGAATTAAATAATTTCCATTTTATGTTATTTCATTGAGTGTTCATTTATCCTCTCCCATTTTAACCCTTACCTACATCATTACTTTGTCGAAATTCTGTAATAGATTTATCTCTTCTCATTTCCATTCAAGCATTTTTTTTATATTATGTATCTAAATTCTATTTAATTATATGGGATATTATGTTACATGATCCCATTACTATCTATCCCATGTATAAATTATTGGGGACCCATTTCACTCTCATTCACACAATTTATTAATTTCTATATGATGATGTTATGCAGCCCAATTGCATCATGATTTTCTATGAAAAAAACATCATGTAGTGACTACCATACCCATTCCTCTATCTAGGTAATTCACCTTTATGAAAATATACTTATCTAATGGTGACCTATATGTATATATTTCGCATTCCTTGATCATGTAATAAATGATTATTTTTATTGAATCCATGTCAGATGACCTATGTGGAATAGATAAGCTTGAGATTGAAATGATTATCAAGGGTGCACCCTAACAGCACTCCAATTAATCAGTTAATGTTTTTAAACTAAATACATATTGTAGCGATAGGGGTTTTTTATATTATATTTATTAATTAATTCCACCATGTTGTCATAGGGGTTTAACTAATTCCATTGTATTAATGATGTAGTGTTTTATGTTGTTTCCACATTTCCATGTTATGATAATCATGTTATATTCTGCCTTTATGTTCATGTTTCTCTTATGATCCATTGATATATATATTTAATAAAATTTATTTTATTATTCATGTTATTCGTTGTTTACTCCCTTAATGGGATTTGTATATCACCCTTTTTTATGTATGTCCTCAGGATATCCCATGAAATGTTAAGTACAAAGGAATGTTGTGGTCATGTAAAATAAGTTTTCATTAAAGATATGTAGTTCAAATTTTATGTTTTAATGTAATATTCCTAATAACCAAAGATAGTAGACCTCTCAATAAATTGAGTTTTTTTAAGTTCAATTTTATGTAATAAATCATTTTTAAATATGAAGTAAATAACATGGTCATTATAGTTGGTATGAAAATATAGGTTTAGTAATATTTGGGATTATGTTATGAAAAATCTAGTGATATTCTTAGGTATAAGAATATATATATATATATAAAGAATCCATAAATTGTGGCGAGTATATACTATGTTGTTTATCAAGAAAATACATCCCTGTCTACATACGAACATGTAGTGGTGGCTCCGACACCGATGTATCTAGTGGTAAAACATGGAAACACTGCTTTGAGATACACTTGAACGGGAACTGGTGCATGAAAGAATTCCTTTCTTAACACTTGGTTATACACTCTTGGGGATATTCTTTGGTAAATTCATAAGCATAGTATGGACCATTATTAACATAATGATAAAATTCCCTGAAAAATATATGTCAGGAAGTATATCATGGATTACTTAGATCGAATCATATAAATTCATAAGTGATGGAGATAAATGTAATTTATAAGTTAACATTTTTTTCATTGGATTCCACTTTATGTTTTTAATACATTAAAATATTTCACCCCATTTTCCCTTTTATTATTACAAATGGTCAGTAATAGGATGAATCGAGGTAACAACTGATGAAATGATCAATCTGATCACTACTATAATGAGATTCCCAATCCAATGGGAGCGTTAATTACAAATAGTATCATGCTACACTCTTAGTTAACTCAGAATTTGAATAGAAACCTAGGTCAAGAGGAAAACGTTGGACATCCCATTTTGCGACGTTGTCAGCGTGGATCCCTCTTACCGGTCTTGGAAGACGGAATGGAAATGGGGAATTGTTCGTTGATTAATTTTTCTTTTTAGAACTAATGAGTTAATCTACCTGGTCCTCAGGAATCACGTTACTGCAACAGGAATGCGATCACCGCCTGCACACCAACGTAGGGGCAGGGGAAGTGCCTACGGGGTAGTCCCGTATGGATCTTCCTCTTCCACGATGGCCTCTACTCCCACAGTTGTGGGGCACCCACGACCCATCTCCCCATCCGAGGTCATCCAACGAAGGGTGATCAATGACCTCATATGTCGGTATAAGGAGGAGTGCATAAACCTGACTCGGGATATGGCCAGCCCAGATCTAGAGGCGTCTTCACCTTATCGTCAATGTTTCCCCCAAGGGCCGCGTTGGGAGGCGCTTCTCCACACATTGACAAATAACTATTTCAGGAGCCTCTCCCCAGAATTCTTTGATGACTACCTACCCTACCCTAATGAGGTAGGTGACGTCCGGCCCAGTCTAGTCAGAGTCCTATTCAAGGGGCTGCCAACGAGGACTCCCACCCGGATGCATCAGTGTCGTTGCTTGGTCTTACTAGATGAGGAGAAGGTAAGACACATACCTACACCACCGGCTCTAGTTCGTCCGACCCGACACTAGCGTCGGGCACACTCTGAATAGGTCACCCGTCAAAGAGCATCAACGCCGATGGATAATGTGGAATAAGCCACCACTAACACATATCATCAGTTCCCTGTATACACTGAGCATGGTCACTTATATGCCCGACCAGGATCATGGCCCTAATTACTCCATGGACAGGGTAGGTCAACTCTCTTGGTCATCGACACAAGTAGTGGCCACTGCGAACTAACCCGCAACAATGCCACCCAGTATGGAGGTCCTCCCCATACCACTACCCCGGAGACTACGAGCCTTCCTCGCTTTGAGTTTTGGCATGGAGGTCTACCATGTGCCACCCTCAATCTAAATGAGGGTATTCTCTATGGAAATGAAACTCAGTACGGAAGTTTCTCTCGTGCCCATTACACTAATTATAGAGCCATTCATCCTACCCCCGACTACTGGTGTAGGTACATTGCACATCTGGTCTCTCTCCAACATGGGGATCCTCCCAATGTCCTCTTAGCATCCGGTGAAGGCCCTCCTCGCCTCGGCAACCAGAGGGGTGAAGGATAGCCTCGCCTCACTAGCACCCAGCATGGAGGTCCTACCCATGTTCAGCTAGACTGTTACATGGGACCTCCTCATACTTAGGTCACCAAGGGAAACAAGCATGGAGGTCCTCCCCATGCTCCTCTCAGTTCTAGAGGAGGTTTTTTCTAGAACAGCACTATCCATGGAGGTCCTCCCCATGTCCCCTTTGACATTTGTCATGGTGATCCGCACACCCCACCTTACTCAGGTGGAAACCCTCTCTGCCTCAGCAATAGTGTAGCCGAAGGACCTCATGTCAGAAATTAGCCCTGTCCCGAGGAGCCACCTTGTGGTAGGAAGGCGGGTTTTTGCCTCCATAAGAAGAATTATGGGATGTTCTGGACCTAGATTAAACAAGTCTGCTTCTCAGAATATGAAGTAGAGTACGACTCAGCTTGGGAACACTCCTCTCACTTATCCGAGTCAAGGGATAAGGAAGGAATGAGAAGAATTATCCTAGTACTCCTGGAATGCATGGTACATCTAATTCCCACCTCCCGTCACCAGTATATCCAGGGGGATGAAAATATGGAAACCTCACAGGTTACGGTCATGGAATCACCACCGTCATCACGGGAAGCGCTCTCTACATCGACAAGAGATCTTGAAGAACTATTATGGGGACTGATGGTTAGTGAGTAGCAGTGCTTCCAATAACTAGTTTCCCTATCCCCTGAGCCAGAAAATGTGGCCATTATCCTATCTTATCACAACGTAGCAGCGAGCTCGCCACACTCTTTGAATGATAGCATGATATTTGGCATCCAGTCAGCCCGTTCTCCGTACTCTCCACCCACTGGCCTTATGTCCCAGTGGTATGCCTCAGTACCGCTATAAGTTCCTCATCCACCCCCAGTTGATGAGTGGGGTAGTGAAGTTCCAGACCCTGAATCGGAGTCGAGGACTTTATGTAACATCATCACAGAGGACTACTTCCTTGAGATGTTCTGGCACGTGGTAGCGTTCAATATTGGCTCACCTGAATCCCTCACCCTAGAGGAGGTTGAATGTTTGAGCCAAACCCTCTAGGCAACGCACATTCTCCTTCGTCATTAGAAATTGGTTTATCCTAGGATCCAAGCTCATCTTGATGTAATTGTAGAGCAATGTCATCTAGTCGATCTGGCTGCACTCCCTATGGCCCAACACCCCGAGTCCCTAGGCCGCCGTAAGGTCCTCCAAGAGAAATGCATTCAGATTTTCAAGATACTCTACAAGATTATCAAGGAGGCATCCCCCACATGGAAATCCATGGCTGGAGATAGTATGATTCCCTCCTCATTAGTCATATCTGGTGGCAGCCCGACTCACTTGGCAATATCGAGGATATGCCCCCAGGAAGGGTCACGATCAATATGGCCAACATAGTGGACGGGGAGGATGAGCTAGATCATATTGACAAGGATCCTCCCCTCGAGGGAATTCCACCACTATTAGACCCATCGGGGAGGGTTACTCGGTAGCGGAGGAACTTACTAGGTCTCCCTGTGCCCACTGAGGCATTAGTATTCAGCCGGAATTCTGGTATGCGTAAAGAGCATGTCAGGGCTGCCAAGCACATCGACCTATCTTCCTTATTGAAAAAGATATAGGAGGACCCTCAGAAGGCCATATTACTCCAGAAACGTGTTGAGTAGAAGAAGTCTATCGATAAACTCTTGGTTGAATGCACCGCAGAGAAAAGGTTGGACTACAATGATCATAGACCCGGGGAGCAGGGGCAGGAACAACTTCCCCTCGGTGAGCTGCCTCTATGTGACCCTAACCATCCTGCCCCCACTTACATGGTTGAGTTTAAAACTTATGTCAACAGGGCACAATATGTCTCTTAAAACCCTCCCTAAAGGCATGACAATCCAAGGGACATATCTCAGTCTCCCCCATCCACACTGAGGGTCATGCCACCTGCCGCTCAACGAGTCGTTGGGCTTGCTTACCATGTTGAAGAACTTTCCAATGCACTCGTTGTTAGGTACCCCCATCAAAATTGGGACCCCTGCCCAGATGATCTAATGGCAGAACTCATTTCCTGCCATGAGGCATTGGAAAAATGACATGTGGTAATCTTGCCTGATGGAAATTCATATTCAGCATTAGTGGATGATATGTCGGCACCTCTGGGTTTTGAGAATCACACCTTCTCACACTTTAATGGGATGGGGGACCTTCTGCAACAACTGGCGAACTTCAACTCAAGGTGTGGGCCCATGTAAGGGACTCCAATGTAGCAGGAGGCTCCCAAGATCCACTGTTTTGTTTAGACATTGGAGGGCCCTGCATTCATCTAGTAGATCCAGCTTCCCATCGAATCTGTAACTAGTTGGGAGGACCTTCACCGGAAATTCTTCTACCAGTTCAGCTCCACCAAGAAGAAAACGAGCATCGCAGACCTATTCAAGTGCAAAAAAATCCCTAATGAGCATGTTGCAGACTTTATTTCCTGTTGGAAAGGTCTTACATATTCCCATGACATGCCACTAACTCAAGAGAAATTATTGACGATGTGTGTGGGAAATGTCAAGATAGAACTGGTTCCCTCTCTGATAACCTAGAACTACCCTGGAGGATTCTGAGACTTCTCTGATAAGCCCCAGTGCCTGGAAGAAGCCCTATAACAAGCTGGCTAGGCACATCCATTGCCTCCTGCAATTCCCGCGAGAAGGGTTGTTAGAGCCGAGCTTGTTGTGGTGGCCCAAATTGACGCCCCCAAATAGCTGGAATTATTACCAGTGAATTCTCCTCCCCAACCTCATAGAGGCCTGCCACCATAGGCGCAACCTCCATTCGACCAGCTCCCCCCTCAGAACCAGAAGTTGCCTCCACATAATGAAACACCACCATCTAGGTGGGACAATCAGGCTCTGCCTCCTCGACAGTCTCCTCCAGCATCTCGTCAGGGACAATCTCCAAGGCCCCCCATCTTAGAAAGAAGAAACCGGACCTACTTTTTCAATGAGAATTAGCTCCATGGATACTTCTGAAGTTCCATCGAATAGAGGATTGTGCATTTTCCTGAGTGTAGAATGATATTAGAGGCAAACCTCACTGATCTCCCCAAATGTTTCCCCTATCATCAGATCGTGGGGCACACCCTATAGTAGTGTTATGTGTTCAAAAATTGGATTGCAGGACAGGTTGATAACAACATAGTCCGCCAGGGCCTGGCCCCAACATAAGTTGAAGGTGTCTTCGTAAGGTCAGATAGTAGCAACGACGATGAAGGTGAGTGGTAGCAGGTTTCTAATCGCGAGTCCCAGAAGTATGATGACTGGATGGCTCAAAAAATGGTTTCCATGCCCATGGAATCATTTGTGTATTCCTAAATTAGATGGAGCCTTCAGAAGCTATAGCCACTACTTCTGCATCATCATCTCTGCCGACCTCTTCCCAGACGATCAAGAATCAGTGGAAAAAGGGAAAGCAATGCGCCCCTCTAATGTCGTTTTCGTCCCGTACTCTCTGGGACTTCATGCATCCAGAGATGGGGATTCCTCCCAGAATCCACCCAGTAGTGGATGAATCTTCAAATGATAGTGAAGAGTATTCTTCAGTTAATACTGTGGAGTTGGTAAATCCCTATATTACTCCCGAAGATAATGAACGCTAGGAAAACCTTTCCAACATCCCCATCTGATGCCAATGTCTGCTGATCCATGAAAATATAGGCCGTCAAGGAACTTCAGTTGGCACTTCCAGCTAGGTTTTTCATGCCACTGAGACCAGACAGCAGGAACAGTGTAGAGCTCAGCATGCGCAACCTTCTCATCTAGTTTCATCCGACCTGCCTACACTGCCATTTGTGTTGCTAGATTAGGTAGAGCCACCTCGACCATGTCACGACCACCCCCACCCTTTTATAGGCCGATCTCATTCATCTGGCCTTCATCCAAGATCTACTATGTGGTATTTGAAAGTATGATGTTCTTAAGAACCTTTCCAGCATCCCAGCATGGATTTCCATCCACATGGGCCATCTCCTATCATCGGATATGCATGAGGCCATCGTGGAGGCTTTAAGAAGCCCCCTCCTGTTTGAGACAGAGGTAGAAGCTGCAGAAGCATTTCATGTTGAAGCGGTCGAGAATGATGAATGTCCGGCCATAATTTCATTCTCTAGAGAAGATGAAGGCTCTCCCATACAGGGTCACATCTTCCCATTGTACATCATCGAACAATTTAATGGCGTGGAGGTTCAATGTTGTCTTGTTGACAACGGCTCTGAGATCAACCTTATCCCAACACAGACACAACAGAAGATGGGGTTATCCGAAGATTAACTGACTCCCTCTAATATAAGAATACAACGATACGACAGGACCGAGTAGAACCTAGTCAGTAAGATCCATTTGGGGACCCAGTTCGGGGGCCTTGTTTCCACCATCGAGTTTATGGTGGTCTCCCAAGACACCGGGTACAATGCATTGATGGGCCATCCATGGATCCACTTACACGTGCCAGTTCCCACATCGTATCACCAGTGACTCAAGTACTCCCTCAATGGTCTAGGGGCGTACTCCATGGGTATGCGTATCCTTTTTCCTCTTATTAAGCCTAGTACCTAGATACCGAATATTACAAGTGCAAGTGCATGTATATTCAGGATAGTGAGTATGAACCCGTCGCGGTTGCAACTGACCCCTGGGCAGGTCTAGATGATGCCAATGTCTTCCCGATCAATCAATTAGAGGCCACAACCGCTGATATTAGGCAATGTTTTGTTGTCACTAGTAGAAGGGGGAATTATATTCCCGTGTCTATCCAACGATAGAAAATAACCTCATACCCCAATAAAAATTAGGCTCATGTGATCCTGCAGCCTCCTAACCTTGTAAGACATCGGGATGTCTGACCCATGGAAATGGTAGTACGTCATACGTGCCTATTTTTCTCAGCTAGAATTAACCAGATCAAGCTGATGCACCACTATTGCTTTGATATCATCAAGTCTGGCCCCTTGGGCTGAAGACCAGATGGGATTGGATTGACAGCCTTCATTGTTATGGTTTCGGCAGCCCATGAACCTCCCGATATAATGTCCACTACCACCCAGGCTTGTACCGGCATCTCATGGGGGGATGTAAACATAGAGTAAGCTTCCCCCATTGAGGATCCCTCCTCTGCAAGTGAAGAACAGGATTTGGATAGGGCTCCCCTGGCCTTTGAAGAGGGTGTCTCTGCCATGATCGATGAACTAGTATATGTGAACCTCGGTAGCGAGGCAGATCCGAGACCCACATTGATCAGTGCCGCCATGCCTCTCGAGGAGTATCAGAAGTATACAGACTTCCCGAAACATCATCGTGTGGTTTTTTCCTTGAGTTATGATGAGATTCCATGATTTGATCCTTAGGTAGTTGACCACCGTCTCAGTATTCTGTACAATCATTGCGGGATAAAGCTGCCTCCCAGAAAGATGCACCCTTCTCACAGTGCCATGGTTGTGGCCAAAGATGTCAACCTAATCAGGGCCAAATTTATTAAGGAGGTCTAGTTCCCCAAAAAGCTAGCCAACATCAGACTAGTCAGGAAGAAGAATAGACAGATCAGAGTCAGCATTGACTTTTAGAATCTCAACCATCACTATTCGAAAGATGATTTTACCCTTCCTGTGACAGAATTATTGATTGATGCTACAGCTGGGTTCCAAGCCCTATCCTTCAAGGATGGTTTCTACATATACAATCAGATCCGAATGGCCCATGAGGACGTGGAGTCTACAGCTTTCATGGTTCCCCAAGGTACTTTCTATTACCAGGTTATTCCCTTCATCCTGAAGAATGCAGGTGCTACCTATCATCTGTCCATGCACCACATATTTAAGCCAATCCTCGGGACATTGGTGGAATGTTCTGTGGATAATCTGGTGGTCAAATCCCTCCAGTTACAGGACAATCTCAAGGATCTTGAGAAAGTGTTTAGCTTCCTCCGTTCTCACCACATGATGATGAACATGATGATGTTTTCTTTCAGAGTAACCTCTGGAAAATTTTATGGCTTCATTGTTAGACATAGGGGCATCGAGATCGACCCAGAGAAGATCAATGAAATCATCTAGATGCCTCCCCACATCAATATTCGAGAGATTAGAGGTTTCCAAGGCCACATAACCTACATACGTTGATTCATTGTTAATGTGGTCAGCAAGTGTAAGCCCTTTCCTCAGCTCATGAAGAAAATATCCGCCTATGAATGGGTTGAAGAGTGACATACTGTGTTCGAGGAAATCAAGCAGTTTCTACTACAACATTTGGTCTTGATGTCACCCATCTCTGGAAAACTTATGATCCTTAATGTGAACGCCCTTGAATAATACCTCGATGCCATTATTGCCCAGGAGAACAATGAGGGGAAGGAGAGTAGCCTCTACCACCCTAGTCGTTTGGTCATCATTACGCAGACTAGATACTCCCCTATCAAAAAGAGTTGCCTTACGCTGGTATACGAAGTATAGAAATTGTGACACTACTTGCAGAAACACGAGGTACAGCTGGTGTCTTGGGTAGAGCCACCGACGTACATTCTAAACCACCCCATGTTGACTGGCCATCTGGCACGGTGGGAAATGATTCTTCAGCTATTAGATATTAGGCGTGTCCCTCAAAAGGCTATTAAGTGGAAAGCATTGGAAGAATTCCTTTCTTCCCATCCGACTTCTATTGACCAGTCCTTGGATCTTCATTTTCTAGATGAGGCAATCCTCTCAGTAGATCATGTCATCCTGTGTTGGAAAATGCACCTTGATGGTGTTTCTCAAAGCCCCACCGATAGGAGGCTCAATGAACCCAGGCTCAATAGGGTAGGTCGGGGTATTGTCTTTACTAACCCAGCACAAGCCATTCTGCCTACTCAATTCTTATTGGAAAAAGGATTCACCAACAATGAGGCAGAGTATCAAGATCTTATCACTATCCTTGAGTTGGCCCTCGAGATTGATGTTCCCTATTTGAATATGAAAGGGGATTCTAAACTAGTCATCAAGAAAATCAATGGTGACTATATCATCTGAAATCCATAGCTCATTCCATTATTTGAGAAAACTCTCCATCTAATGGCCCAATTCCCATCTCAGCCAGAAGTTACTAATGTCGCTCAATCTCAAAATGGTCGATCGGATGCCCTGGCCGGCCTAGCTACATCACTGGAAGAACCTGAGCAAGATGATCTGATTATACACATGGCACATCGGAGATTCATTGCTCTCATCACCCCAGATGATGACAATGGAATGTGGGTAATCCATCTTTCCACTAGAGCCTCCACGTTAGGACCCCTAGGTTCCTCATATGAAATGGTTGAAGTGACCCCTGACTGGAGACCCCCTTTTTCAAGTATCTCCAAAATGGTTACCTCTCAACTGATCAGGCCAAGAACGAGCGAATCTGACGTTGCGCGTGGAAATTTACCCTCTTAAGTGGTCCCAATATTGAGAAGATCCTCTATAAGAGCAGGTTATATGGTGTTCTACTCCATTTCATTCAATGATTTGAGATCTCTCAGGTCATGAAAGAGGTTCATGTCGGTTCCTACAGTGCCCACCAGACTAGGCCGAAGTTGTCTCACCAGATCTAGAGAATGGGGTAATTTTTTCCCTCTATGATCAATTATTGAATCATGTTCTCCAAGATATGTCACACATGAAAAATTCATGCTAACTTAATGCATCGGCCACCAGAAACTCTCCACTCCACCAAGTACTCTTGGTCATTTGCTCTATGGGGACTCGATGTCGTGAGACCATATACACCAGCGATAGCTCTCCAGTGTAGGTTAATCCTGACCACCACTAATTTATTTACCAAGTGGGCAGAGTCAGTTCCACTCACGGTGGTCAAGGACCATTCTATCATTGTCTTCGTGGGCTCCAATATCATCTACCAGTTTGGGGTCCCTCATGCCATCCTCACCGATAACAGCACCAACTTCCATGAATTTTAGTTTATGAAGTTGTATGCCAAGTACAACATCCGTTCGAACCATACCTCCCACAACCACACATAAGAAAATAGAAATATTGAGGTTTTCAACAGAACCCTCTCTAACATTATGTAGAAAATGGTTGGTTATAATTCGAAGAGTTTGTCGGACAAGCTCCCCAATGCCCTCTGGGCTTATCGTACGATGACTCGTAATTCCACCCTGGTTACCCCATAGTCACTAGTGAACAGAGCATGGGTCGTCCTGCCTATCGAGATTCAATTGCATTCATTACGCACAATAGTCTATGATCAGCAGGTTCCAGATAAAGTAGCTGAAATTCGTCTGGTCGAATTGGAAGCACATGATGAGAATAGGCTTCATTCCATGCACAATCTGAAAAGGCATCAAAATAATATCGCTAGTGCATGCAACAAGAAATTTCATCTCCACACCATATTGCAAGGCGACATGGTATTGGACCTCAGGAAATCAATGATAACTTGTAAGAAACCACCCCAGTTGGAGCCCAAATGGGAAGGACTATACATAATTCGCAAGGTTTACCCCAATAGTGCGTACTCCCTGGTGACCAGGCATGCTGAGTATATAAATCCTCCCACCAATGACATGTTTCTCAATAAATAAATTTCCTCATCCAGTCTGGTCCTACAAGACCTTAAAATATATACGGTCCTACATGACCCTAAATTGTTTCGTCTGGCATGACCCTAAACTGTTCGGTCCAACATGACCCTAAACTGTTTGGTCCAAGATACTGTAAACTGTAAAATGTCTTACATGAAGTTAAACTGTATGTTGTCCTGCAAGATGATAAACTACACCCTTATAAATACGTGTCGCTTGATTCCCATCATCATGGGATGCATAGGAACGCTCATGGATTTCATCTTGATCCCAGCCCCCAAACTCTTCTCATCGATTATCCCCCCTAGGTATTGTTATCTTAGAGGATCCTTGCATCTTATAGGGTTGGCATCCTTAGCGCCACACATGTCAGGATTAAGACGGTCTCACCATGTTCGCACTCCCAATTCTTCTATCCTCCCACTTCCTCACCGCATGACGTTAAACTACATCGCCATCAAGAGCTAGGTTCGGATTGATTCTCATCCTCATGGGATATGTAGGAATTCTCTAAAGAAATTTCGGTTGGCCTAGACCAAATGCTATAATCCCCCTTTAGGACAATAAATATGGCGTGGTTCATGTTTTTTCACCAATACACATCGATCTCATCTCGATCCTTCCATACGTCCCACTCCCCAGAGGTGTCTGCCTCTTTCACCACCCTACTTGACTTTAAAATGTCTGGGCACAGCTATGATTCACCCATTCCTTTGATTGGGACTCCATCACCCTTCACATTTAGAAGGTCCCCCAAATAGAAAATATTCTAGGCCTAATGGATCTCCCACCACATCGGGCCAACACCCTCTAGGATGTTGAGAAACAAGTTGATACAAGTCATGCGTTGTGAATATAGTCAGTGGTCGATACTCAGTTGTTGTTCCCATTCCAGGCCACTATAAGGACACTATTATTTGGACATGGTCAATAGCTATCTTTTTTCATTAGATCCTCCCCAAGATGTCCCAAACATTTAGTGCAGTGGTTCATTTTTCCGCATTGTATCTCCAAGCGACGAACTCCCATCGGGCGATGCTAGCTATCTAACCCTTATAAGAAAAGTAAATCCAAATATGGCTCCTTGTTTCCCACACCGAGCATGGATCATGTGGTTTTAAGTGTTGTGATGAGGTGGTCACCACATAAGAGGTCATATGGATACAATTGGCCGGGACACCCAGCCTCAAGCCCCTTGGCCATTTCTGGCCCTGTGGCCTCTTCCAGCCCCTGGCCCAAGTTCTCATTTAGGATTGTGTGTGGTGTTGCGGACTTATGTTCTCATTCATGTCGGGCTATTTTTCCATGCCACACATATCCCATTGAGACATCTCTCCCTTTATTTATTGTCCATCTAGAGAGCACATGCCCTGCCATGCTTCATGAACCCCATCAATTGGGTTTCTATCACCCTCTATATCCAAAAGGACCCCCAAATGGCGTGGATGCTAGGCCTACGGGCTCTCCCAACATTACGGGCTTACATCCTCGAGGATTGCGAGAAGAAAATTGATATGAGTCTCGTGTTGAGAATATTTTCAATGGTCGATTCTCAATTTTTTTCCTAGAACTCTGGTCGCATAAGGGTGGGTACTGTGTTGCGAACCTGGTCAACAGTTGTCTTCAATCATCGTTGCTACTTTGAGGTCTTCCATAAGCATGATGGTTTTCCCTTCCTATACCATGAATATGACATTAAACTAGGCATATAAGGTCCAAGATCTATGACCCTAAACTAATATCCCCTTCATCCTCACTGCAAGACATTAAACTGCAAGCTGGTTTGGACTTTCTGTCCAGGGCCAAGCCTCATACCCCTTTGCCTTTTTGGGCCCCCGGCCCATGTTCTCATTTAGGGTTGTACAGTGTGGTATGGGATTATGCCATCATTCACGTTTTGTTACTCACTGAATTGTACACCCCCCTTGTGTGGGGTATCTTACCCATTTCCTTGTCCTCATTACAAGACGTTAAACTACAACATGGTCGCGACTTTCTGTCTAGGGCCCTGCCTCAGGGACCTTGGCCTTTCCAGGCCCCCCGACCCAAGTTCTCATATAGGTTTGTACGGTTTGGTATGGGGTTATTTCCTCATTCAGGTATTGTTACTCTCCGCGATGTATGCCCCCTTGTGTGGGGTATCATACCCCTTTCCTCATCCTCACTGCAAGACGTTAAACTGCAAGCGGGTCGAGACTTTTTTTAGATGGCCCAGCCACAGGCCCCTTGGCCTTTTCAGGCCCCCTGATCTATGTTCTCATTTAGGGTTGTACGGTGTGGTATGGGATTATGTTCTCTTTCACGTCATGTTACTGGCCGCACTGTACACCCCCTTGTGTGGGTTATCTTACCCCTTTCATCATCCACGCTACAAGACGTTAAAATGCAAGCTGGTCAGGGATTTCTGTCTAGGGCCTAGCCTCATGCCCCTTGGCCATTTCAGGCCCCCATACCATGTTCTCATTTAGGGTTTTACGGTGTGGTATGGTATTATGACCTCATTCACGCCGGGTTACTCATCGCGTCGTACACCCCACTTGTGTGGAGTATCTTACCCATTTCCTCATCCTCACTACAAGACATTAAACTGCAAGCTGGTCAGGACTTTCTATCCAAGGCCCATCCTCAGGCCCCCGTGGCCTTTTTGGGCCCTGGACCAAGTTCTCATTTATGGTTGTACGGTGTGGTATGGTATTATTTCCACGTTCACGTCAGGTTACGCACCTTACCGTACACACCATCTTTGTGGGGTATCATACCTAGTTTTTCCTTACAACATTACAGTAAATTGCACATTACTCATCTTGTCCCCTTGGCCTGCACTCCCCCAGAAAGAGGAGTATAGGGTGTGGTATGGGATTATGTCCTCATTCATGTCTGGTTTTGTAACAACCATGCCATCTACCTCCTTCCCATGAGAGTTCTCCATCCCCTTGTGTTATACTCGTCATTTCAAGTCGGACGCTCTCATGATGAGCCCCACAATCCTCTTTAGTGATTCACCGATGTTCCCAAGGGTACTATGATTTAGCACTTGGAATGTTGGATTCTACCCAGACATGATTTCACCCATTTTTTAGGCTTCGTGTTCCCCTTCATTAGGGCTTCCATCACCATTCACACCCAAAGGGACCACCGAATGGCTTGGATACTCGGCCCATGGACCATCCTACCATTACGGGCCAACGCCTTCATGGATTTCGAGCAAAAAATTGATACAAGTCCTACATTGTGAATTTTGTCAACGGTCGATGCTCATTTGTTGTTCCCATCTCAGGTCACACTATATGGATGCTATGTTTTGAACATGGTCAACAGTTATCCTACATCGTCACGCCAACCCCATTAAGCCCAAAATGTCAGTTACATGACTCACATCCTTCTCCACCTCATCATGTCCAAGTAGAATTTTGAAACTCTTGGTACAATTACTTAGTGTGCATTTGTATGTTAGGAAAAAACAAAGCCATGATAAGAAAATCATTCAAGAATCCACTGATTTCCCCTTTTCATGTATTTCATGTATTGTAAATACTTTATCTTTACCTTTTTCCTACAACGAGTTCGACTCACGTAGGCTTAGGGATTAGATTTAGGTCCGCACTTACATGGAATAGTCCTGCTTTTCCAAGGTCCAAGTTCTCATACCTAAAACTAATATCTTTTCATATTTACCCTTTGTTGAACTACATATATATTGATTCCCATTCCATGGGATTTGTAGGAACACGCAGACACCTCGTCTACGGGTCCAGCTCAATTGGGAGCCAGTTTCTTCTGCCCCTTATCATCTAATATTTCATGGTCCCTCGGTAGGTGGTTTATTTTACGGTATCATGCGTGGTATAATGTGGACCTTGTACTCATTCACATCGGGTATGATTTATCAAGTCATGCACATTCCGTTTCTAACCTCATCCTTCTTGTATATCCCCAGTCCATATGATGCTAGACTATGTTTCCTAGTCCCAAATGACTCTAAATTGTTACGTCTATACCATACGACATTAAAATTCATGGTTGGTCCCATCACATGACCCTAAACCGTGACAATATCGTCCCGGCCGCATGACGATAAACGGCATTGCATTGTGATGTTCTCACTAAAGGGACATCATATTTGGTATCGGTCAAACACCATACCATTTTTCAATGCCTTCATTTATCTTGATTTTTGTTTTCATGCCTTGATTCGCTATTCTAGGCCCATCGCTTCTGAGAAAAACACCTCTATTCACCATAAATGACAAACAAGACCTATCAAATACTGATTTTTTTTGGTGTTAGGGCCACACCAGCACACCCCTTTTATCCCTGGCTTTGGTACCTTACCGTGACACTACTCAGAACTATGTTTGACATTATTATAATTCTCATGAGATACGTAAGAATGCCTGGAAACTTCTCTATGGGCCCAGCCTAACTTTCATGTTTGGACCCTTGACCTAAACACTTCCCCTAGGAACACATTGTAATCTGGACTTTGGGTCCTCATTCACGTCAGGTTTCATAATCACCTCACCATGTGTCCTCCACATTTCTTACCAATCCATGGTTCGAGAGCTATAACCGTAAACTAAGATCACTCTGTGTCTTTCCTGCAAGATGTTAAACAACACAAAATCATCCAGAACTACATATGGATTGATTCCCATCATCATCTGATACATAGAAACGCCCAAGAATCTTTCCTTTGGGTCCAACCCCATGAATAAAAAATCTGGTCCCCCACACTTTTTCAGCCCCGTGGCCTGAGTTCTTTCAGGGAACCCTGCACCTTTACCTAGAACAAAACTAGGATGCCCCATGATAACATTAGGAAGCAACAGTTTCCTCGCCAAAGAGGTCCTATCTAAAATAAGGAATGATACATGATCAGACCGACTAGTCCACCACTGTGGTGTATTTTCAAGAGTGTTGGATTCTGTTCAAACAAACCACCACTTCACCTTCTATGCTTTGTGTTCCCTTTATTCGGACCCTCTTCATCTTTCACATCTAAAGGGACCCCATAACAGTATGGATTCTTGGCCTATGGCCCGTCTACTATACTGGGACAATGTTCTGGAAGTCTAATGGATGACATTTTGAGTCCGGCCCCTTGTTTCGAACATGGTCCGCGGTCGGCCCTCATTTGTTATCCCCATTTCAGGCTAACAGAATAAGGATTCTGTGTTTCAAACATGGTCAATAGTCATTCTTAATTTTCATTCCATCACTACAGTGTTCCAAATCCTAGTTATCATGATTCATACCTTCTATTACCACCAAATTGGATTGATTCCAATGCCCCTGGAATTTCCCCACTCGTGCGTTAGAGCACATTGGAAGGATGACATATCGATTGTTCAGAGGCCCTCATCCTCCAATCGGGCCTCTCCCATTTCTTCTTGGAAATATGGATTGGTGGGTCAAAGCTCCAGATTCCTGAAGCTTGGTTTTCACTCTTACATTTGGATGGAGTGATAAGGCGGTCATCCCTTGTTTCGCGCATTAGGCCCGACCCACGTGGGATTAGGGAATGATCGTTGCACGCTCAATGAATATCACAGGCGTGCAATAAATAAATAAAAATAACATAACTCGTGCTTACTACATGAATCAAATAATTAATGTATGAAAGTATGTTTTAGGGTTTATAATCATTAATGTACATAAGGGTTAGTTTCCCCCATGGACAGGTTATCCTCATCAAAAGAGTGTAGCAGCTCTGCCACCCACTGGCTGGGAGTGTCCTGGATTTGTTGCTGCCTGTTCAGTTCTAGCTACCCCTCGATAGCGATGGAGTGCAATTCATTAGCCGCAATCTAGGATTTCTCCACGCCAGTCCGGATGATGATATTTTCATCATAGGCTCGATTCATGACCTCTTCTGCCTCTGCCAACTGGGTCTTCAATCGCAATATAAGCTCAGATTGCATGTTGGGGGAGGCTGAGTGCTCGTTCGCCCAACTGTGCAGCCGCTGGACCTCATCTTTAGCCTCTTGAAGGCTCTTGATGTTCACTTCTTTCCATTGCTTCCAACCCACACCAAGTCCACGATCAGGCTCCCGGATCTTCTCCGCCTTAAGATCTCGGATGAGCATGTGAGGAAGTTGAGAATACACTCCCAAAGAACATAGTTCACGCAGTCAAGAGTGAATTATATCCATATAATCCATCCATAGTGCTTGGGGGTGTCTTAAATGAAGCACTCAATCCGCTTCCATGATCAGCGATGAACTATTCTACTCTCCTCTTCATCAGAGGTCTTCTCGTCTTAGTCAGCACGGTTGAAAGGCTCATACGCGAGGAACACCTCCAAGAACTCTTTATCAAGGTCCATGTCTGGTGTTTGAGAAGGCATGGCAGGACCATGGCTATTTGATTGATCATCATCACCAGATCCCACCTCAATGATCTCTGGAACAACCCTGCTAATGGTCCCACAAGTGATCGGGAGTGCCGCATTTCAGTCTCTCTGAATATCCTCTTCCAAAATCTCTGGCATTCTTCTGGGAAAGACGCCACCAGAAACCCCAAACATCCTCGCTAAGTTTCCCCAATCCATTTGAAGAACTATGCACACCAAAAAGGGACAAGAACGTTAGTTAACATGGTTACGAGATGGAATTCATAAAATTGTTAGAGGAGACTTACAGAAGTCGAATTCCTAGTCTTGTTCTTGGGTTGATGTCATCGGACCCTGAGGCGTGGCTCCCCTTACATTACCAGAAGATCTGAATGCTCTGAAGGGGTCAGAATAGGCATCCCGGCCTTTCCATATGTAGTGATCGATGCAGCCATGGGTGTGGATCTTATAGGCCCTGCATCTGCATCCACAAAGGGATGAGAATGAGTTCTATTAATTAACCTTTCCTCCAAAGTTTAAATGTTAAGTGAGGGATCATAGCCGTATGGAAATGGATCCTGCAGAGTGGATTCAAAATTTTATCTCATGTGACTCAACGAATTGTTCAAGGTCTGAGCCCTAATCACCAACTTTGACCTCCTCCAATTGGCTCCCCCCATCGGCCTCGCCCCCCCAGGAGGACTCATCTGGTTCTTCTGGCAGAGGGAAGCGTTCTATTAGTTCAGCAGATGTTGATTGTGGAGGGAGCGTGAGATCTAGTATCACCATGACGTGGTCTGTAATTAGATGTGTAGCACCCCGAGAATGAAAAACTTCTTCCCAATCTGTCAGGTATTGCCCCGCCTCTGCCCGGGACAATGCAAAGTCGGCCCTGGTAGGGCCTATCCCCAAAAAGTCCATCCAGAGGTAGTTCATGTGTTGCCACATCTCATAAGGGCTCATGAACTGTTTGTTGACTTCCCATATATCCCATGCCTCTAGTAAAGAAGCATCATCCAACATGTCTATGTGACACATCCGCTTCCCCAGAGACTGAGTGGATATCGTACGAAATCCTCTCAGTGGCCTCCACTCTGGATGACTCTATTCTTATGAAACCGTTGGGTCCTCTACTACTGTTGGATGTACCTCTATTGCCTCACCCTCAACCAGTTCATGCCACATCACCATGGTATCCCCACTACAGTAGGATTTACCTATTGCCTTCCAGCCCTAGCCTAGCGGTTGGGAAGGCTTACCATCACCGGCCCGAACAGTTTTCTGCTTTAGAATTCCCCCGAGTAGGCCACTGTTGGAACCATGGTCTTCTATACATAATTTGGAGTATGGTTTGTGTTTTTTGTCAATCCTCAATGGAATTTCAGAATGTGTACCCACAGACATCATACAGTTCAAGCAGACAACAATATTGAAGGTGGCGTCGTTTCCCAGTGTTTGCCAAATTTTTGGGCCTGAAAATCGACAAATGGTGAAAAGTGTTTCTGGCAAAGAGACTTGCGCGCCGTGTACTGGATGAAGAGGAAACCGGCGCGCCATATGTTTTTCAAGATCTTAACATGGAAAAATGGCAAAGGGATAAGGGCCACGCAAGTTTTGGGATGGTCGCACAAGTGACCTGTGCGCCTTGAAGAGACTTGCATGCCAATGCCTAGTAGGATTGGAAACTTGCGCTTCTATTGTTTTTAAATATTATTACTTCAAAATATCGAAAAGGAAAGAAGTTCGCGCAAGTATTTGTGTGGTCACGCAAGTGAGTAGTGCGACAGAGGCTGGGGAGGATGAGCTGCGTGCCGGAACCTGCACGCCGAGGGAAGACTTGCGCGCCACCGCGTAGGGGGTCCAGTTTGCCAATAAATAGAGGACCACCGCTCCAAATTAGCAACGAAGATCAAGACTTGAATATTTTTCAAGCTCCCGTCATGCAAGTGGTTGAGTCGTGCAATTGGTTGTTAGCTCGCACAAGTAGAGGCTGCGCACCGATTGTTGGATGTGCGACCAAGGCAGTTGTGGAGTTAAAGGTGAAACATCGCACAAGATTGGTGTTGAAGGAGGAAGTGTCGCGCAAGTAGTTTTGGTGTCACCTGCACGACGAACTTGTACCACGCATGTGACTTGTGCTCCAGTGTTGAAACTAGGGCGTCGGGCTTGGATAAGCACGCCAGGGTTGTTAAAGTTTATCTGTCCTTCTGAAGTTTCACGAAAGCTGGAAGATCACCCGGTACCCTCAGCACAAAGTGATATTAGTCTCTTGTTAAGATTTGGACTTCAATAGATCATCTATATAAGACAGAGGATGCATTATTTTGCAATTATGAAGAGACCTTCACGTCTATAAATAGAGTGGGACTTCACCAACGACAGTGATCCAGGGGGAGTAAATGGGAGTGACGCGAGGGACGCAGTGAGCTATCCCTGAACCTTTTGTAAAGGCAGTGATCCTGGGACAGAGTGATTGTTCTTGAACCATTGTAATCCAAAACTAGTAATGATTAGTGGAATTTGGTATGATCGAAAACGTGTCGGTGTATGCTCCTTGGACGTAACCCTTAGTGGTGAACCAAGTAAACAGTGTTCTGTCTTCTCTGTTCATGTGAATGTTTGCTTTCTAATCATATTCATCTTACAAGTTAATAATTGTTTCTACCAATGTGGGAACAAGATCCATCACATTAAATGAAAAACTTGTCACCCTGATTCACCCCTTCCGTCTCAGTGTGTCCCGGGGTCCTTCATCCACCTCCCAACATTGGGCATACTCCTTGACAAAACTGAAGGTAGTAGTGGGCAGAAGCATCTCATTCCTCATCGTTCCATCCTCTCAAGTGGAAATGAGCCACATCTACCTCATCACTCAAGGAATATCTTCAAGGGACACCCCTAGGTAAACCTAGGGGTTTATTCGCTGCATGCACCGAAATTTCCGGGAAAATCGATGCGGGGTGTATGGCTCATAGAGTGACTCGCCATCCACCCTCGCCACCATGACACCACCTCGAAAGGCCATGATATAATACTGGTGCTCTTCTATCCCTCATCCATCATCTGTGAAGGCCCCCATTGGCAGCAGGAACGGATGGAAGTTGAACTCTTCTACCTTCTAGACCCGGTTTAATACCGATGGTATGATCTTCTTTGTTGGAAATATCCCCACAGAGTTTAGGATTTATGGAATAAAGTTTGATCTCAGATGAGAAATAGGGTTTGGGTATTCATAAACCCATTTAATGTGTGTCGTTATCCTCCCATATAGAAGGGGTAACGGCCCACATGTCCTCTGTGGCTTATTCCCTTCGCTGATGTGCCATAACATTTTTTACTTCTTGGAAAGCATTGGAATTATGAGATTCACCCACCCTACCATCTCTAGTAGGGAGGACATGATGAATGTTCTTGGTCGCACTCCTGTGTTTGTTTCCCTCACCAGCAAGATCCATCCATAGATGAGAGTTGTGATGAATGTCACCAGCATGACAATCTGCTACTGCTAAAACCCATAGTTTTCCACTGGATATCCTCCAAGAGCCGCTAGTATGAGTGCTCCTTGCCTCATTGAGCTCCCTTTGGACAAGTCCAAGGCCTCACCAGGAAACATCAGTTTTCCAGGAAGTTCAGAAATTGCTTGAACCACTGTCTGAAGTAGACATCTATTATCGATTCCTTGTCCTCTACCAGCACCAGTTTCTTCCACACACTCTCCAGTGGAAACATCTACTCTGGATCCTCCCGTGCACCCATAGAAGGGAGGAATACGTTGTACATTTCTCCCAGTATAAGGACCCACAATTTTTGATGCACATCCCATAAGCTGATGTCAACCTACCCATGATGTAGGCGGAAGGTATTGGTCCCTAATGATCACCAGCTCCATAACTGTGGAAATAGCTGATTCAGCTGGTAAATGTGAAATTGGGGGGGCCAGGCCACCTCATATAGACTGACTCTCGCCAACTCTGCCCCAAACTCTTCACACTAGGCGTTTACCCAGTAGTCCCTGGCCCAATCATCTGTGAAGTTTTCACCTTTCCACAAGTCCCACTCATCATGTCATACCTTCTATGGGTTCCTCAGTGCCACCTTATGGATTTTTTGCTACAAAGGATGGGAATTATTTAGCTTCAATGCATGTATTTTCAATGTCGTTCAGTTGATTTTATAAAAAATCAGTGGTAACGGGAATAAATTTCACCCGAGCATGGCCATTAGCCACCCATGAACCACTGGCACCGGCAAAACATGATTATATACCAGTACGCTGGCTCGTCTCTACTTTTGTTCGGGATAAAGACGTAATCCCTCAGTCCAAAGACGTAAAAAGGCATCCTCTTTCACAACGGGTAGTCCCTTTGGCTTTCTGACTATAGATTCATCATTGAATCATGGTTGGAATGTCTCTGTACCAATGCCCCCACACCCAATTTGTTCTCCATCTCTTCCCATTGGGAAACAACCCCAAGGACCCCCCTAACGACCCCTTGGTGTGACATCCTTTCCTTAAAATACATGTAATTTTTGGACTAGATTTCGAAGCTCGATCGTGAAGCTCGATCGCAGTGACCGCTTGCGGAGCTCGATCTGGACAGTGGAATTGAGGATCTTTATACTGACCCTCAGCCGTAAGTCAAGGAGTTCACTAACACAAAGCTGAAGATTGGATGTGTTCTACAAAGCAAAAGGCTCAATTCACAGAGAGTGATCGCGGAGTACACGGAGCTTCGCGAATCGAGAGCGCCAAGAGGTGAAAGTGTGGAGGAGGGAAAAAAGGACAAAAGTGAAGTCAACCCCACACTATTTATAGGCTATGACCCCAGCTGCTTCGACATGTCCAGCCGTGACGGCCCTCGTAGCGTGTTAAGCCCGTGCATCGCATCCTAACTTCACGGGCCTCCTTCACGAGGTTGCATTGCGAGTTTCCTTCATGAGGCCTCTTTCCTGGAAACTAATGAATTTTGGCAATGGACCCTCCGACATAGATTCTCATTTTCTCCTTGACTACCAGTCTATGGTGGGGGGAATTTTTTGACATAAAAATTAGAGGCGAATGGAAAATCCTAAAATTAGGGACCGCATCGTGATGCAGGATCACGAATCTCTTGGAGCTCTGTGAACTATTTAAAATATCTCCTTCGCCACCTGCCACAAAGCATGGAGGCGAGACCGCTCTGAGATCCCCTTTCTCCTTCATGACCCACCATGAAGCAAGGAGGTAGGAACACTCCGTGATCCCCATTAACGTTTGTTACCCGCCATGAAGAAATGAAGCGGGACAGATCCGCGAGCCCCTTGGATGTTCAGGACCCGACGCGAAGCAATGAGGCAAGATCGCTCCATGATCCCATTTGACGTTCGCAACCCACCACGAAGAAAATTTCTCCTTCTTTCTGAGTGAACCTTCCTTCAAAGCACTTCTTTCCTATAAATACTATGCTCCCCTCATGCCTGAATGATGGACACTCCGAATTTTCATCCTCCTAGATCTCGAATCGTGAAGCATTTTTCTGCTCTGTGAACCATGAGATCCTTTAGGTACTTTTGCTCTGCAAAATACCTCCCCATTGTTCTTAATTGATACCCTCTTCTAATAAGAATGCCTTTCATGAAGCCCACAGGACTTCATGGAGGAAGGATATCCCCAAGGGTACTCGGGTATTTGTGGAGCACTTATGCTTCACGAAGCACCCCATGCTCATGTAACCCAAGTGCCTAGGCTGGGTCACTGTGCATCGTGTAGCACATTGGTTCACAATGCTATGATTTTCAAGGCACCACTGCTTCATGAGGTATTGCTTTGTGAATTCCTTTCCACTTCGCAAAGAACATCCCATATGCACCTACTCCCCATACCTATCCTAGGTGACTGCACTTCGTGAAGCACATCCCTTCACAGAGTCCCTCAACTTCATGGGGCACCAGAGCTTAACAAGGCTTCTACCTGTGAACCCCTATTACCTACAACTCCTTTTAATGTGTGTCCCTTCAGGTTTTCAAGAAGAAATTTCAATGTCTCTTGGACGATACTTCCTGTTGTGTTGCATCGCCTTATTGTTCTTCGCATAGGCATGCTAATAGATATTGCTTCATCGCATAGCCATACTAACATGGACCCCCAATGGGATAACATCTCGACGCCCCACCACCAGGGCATTTCTAGTGCATTCCCTTCACCAAGGTGCAGAGGGTACATGTTATGTAAGTCCTAGTGTTGCTAAGTGAACCCACCACATTCGAGCTACAGGAAGTTAAACTGGCAAGCACCATCGTCCTCAGCACATGACGTTAAACTGTGACCTCCCCTCATGCGTCTAATTTGGGGAAAGGGTAACCACCCTGGTGTAAGCCCCTATCTTTTCATGCAGGAGGTAGCATCCCTGCCCCTCTTTTCTTCAGTGCCAAATCCCTCTCCCGCTAGGCTGTATTGCCACCGGGCCTTCATCTAGGAGTAAATCCCAACCTCTTCAGGCTGCTAACCAGGAGTAATCCATTTTTTCCTCTTTGTGCTTCTAACCACATGTAATCCCCATTCTACTTCCCATGGACACAACTTTCATGACATGATCGTTATGTCTTTTCTACCTCTTGTTTCTCACACCGAGCATGACCCACATGGGCTTTGAGTATGCATCAACCATAAAACCCTGGGCAGCCTAGAGCATAAGCCCCACAACATCTTGAACTCTAAGGACTTTGATCCATTCCATGGCAGGATATGTAAGAAGCCTCCAAGAAGTTCAAGCCCACCACCCAGTCATTCTGACCATCTTTACGTTAGTTCACCAACACCCCGAGTAGCCTATAGTGTAAGCCCCAAAACAATCTAGACTATGGGGACTTTGATCCTTGCCAAAGCAAGGTGTATTGGAATCCTCCAAGATGTTCAAGTCCAACACTCGGTCCTCGCCATATTCAAGTCAGTTCACCAAATGCATCCTCAACTATGTGGACTTTGATCCTTGCCAACGCAAGGTAGGTAGTTAGCCTCCCTAAGGTTCAATCCCAACAACCATTGGTCGCTCCGACCCCCCCTTCACCCCGGTTCACAATCCCCTTGGTCAGCCTAGTGTGTAATCCCCGCATACCGTTCCGAACTATGAGGGCATTGATCCTTTCCAAGGCAAGGTATGTAGGAAGCCCCATTGAGGTTCAATCCCACCACCCATTGGTCCCGTCCATCTTCACATCGGTTCCCACTCACTCCATCTAGATCATCGTGGGATTTGATCCTTGTTTCCTAGAGAAGTTATGTAGGATGTCTCTATGTGGTTTAACACCCATACATCAGTAATCCATTTTATCCCCATATAGTAGTAAGTTGTTGTGATCCCATTCACCAGGAAGTTGTCATGCCTCTATTCAGTAGTAATCCGTTGAAAAATCCAATCGGCGGAAAACCATCTTCATATGAACTACATGGAATTTGATTCCCTGTCATGAGGATACGTAGGAAGACTCTTTGAGTCTCAATACCCACACTATCGTCACCTTCGCGATGGTCCCATCTCATTCCCACTACAATCCATTCAACTCTCCATTATCCATCTTGATTCCTACCCAGGCTGCCAAATCCTGGTGGGATCATGCTACCTCATACCCCATTCATCTTAACAACAATCACAGAGCTAGCCACACATTTTACCCAATAGAAGTGTTCCCTCTAGAGGTTGCACCCATCTAACCCACTCTAGTCAGTGTTCTGATCAGTCCAATCCATCTTCATTGAACGTTAAACTCGCAGCATGCCCTATGTTAAACATGGGAAGCTGAGAAAAACCTCAGAGGCATGCCTATGGAATATAATTCCTCACATTCGATGTGGGATGCCTCAGGCTTACACGCCGTCAAGATTCCCTATAATAAGGGGAAGAAACTCAGACTCGCCAGTGTCCTAGCGTTTAGACTTTCCCGTGATGTCCAACACGACTACTCCCTTGACCGAATGTTGCTGCCCAGACCAGACTCCTAGGAATTTTCTAACAGAATCAGTGTAATTAATTAGTGTCCATGAAGATAATGCACCAGGAAGAGTTTCACAAACAACATATTAAATCTATATGGGAGACCCGGACTAGGCGACAAATTTTGAGGAGGAATCCAAGGAAGGAAGAACTAACATCCCATCATCTCGTTTAGATCAAGGAGAAAACTTCCTTGAACAAGGAGCAGATGTCGCCTGCCTTTGGAAAGGGGAAATGCGGGGCAACAGATAGCACCGCCATCATGCCAAATGAGATAGACGCGTGCACCCTGATTAAAGTGTCAGAAAAAATCACAATAAAGAAAAAAATACTTTTCCAAGAATTGATGTCTTATTTGATCAGCTACATGGAGAAAAACACTTCTCCAATGCAGATCTATAGTCAGGATATTACCATGTAAGGGAGAATAAAGAAGATATCACTGAGAATGATTTTCAAAAATAGTACATGAATTATGATTTCATAATAATGCCTTGAGGACTTACTAATTCTCCAGAAATCTTCATGGACTTGATGAATAAAGTCTATATAAATTACCTTGATAGATGTTTTGTAGTCTTTGTAGAATATATTCTAATACACTCCAAAACCATGAGGGAGAATGAGGAACATATGAGCATTGTACTAGAGACCTTTTGAAAGTAGTAACTCTATGAAAAGTACATCAAGTGTGAGTTCTAGTTGAATGAAGTCACATTCTTGGGGCATTTCATAGCAAGCCATCAGAAATCTGTGGATCCTTCCAAAACCAATGAAATTGAGGGATAAATGAATCCAACATGTATGATGGTTATCTATAGCTTCTTGGGGTTAGTTGGATATTATCACCAATTTTTGAGAAATTTCTCATTTTTTTCAAACCCTCTTACCAATCAAAATCATATGGGAGTCAAGTTTTCTTAGATTGATGAATGTGAATAAAGCTTTATATAGTAGATGAATAGAATTATCACATCCCGTGTTCTCACACAACCTATATGTGGGGAGCTTTTTGTAATATTTTGGGAAGTTTGAAGAAGGGCCTCAACTTCGTGTTGATGGAGAATGTCAATGTCATTACCTATGCTTAAAGGCAGTTGAAAATTAATGAGCCAAACAATCCCACGCCTGATCTGGGGTTGGTAGCGGTGATCTTTGCAGTGAAAATCTTGCGACATTATCTATTTGGGGAGAATTGTAAAATAAATACAGATCACAATATTCTCAAATATATATTCACACAGAAAGAGATGAATATGCTCTAACAAAGATGGTTAAATCTCATCGAGGATTATGAATTCCCATTCTATTACCACCATGGGAAAGCGAACAAGGGGGAAGATGCTCTATGTATAATAATACCATTTAATCTATCATTGATGTGAATTTAAAAGGATCCAAACTCATTATATTTGATGAAGATGGAAATAAGAAGAATAAATGAGGGACCATCATCAATCCTTTAACAAATGTTTTCTCAACTATCTCTTTTGGAAAGGATATAGGTTTCTCAAATTGATGATGTGGGAATTTAGAAGAAAGTTGAAACTATCATAAAATGGAAATACTAGGATTTCAATGTAAATGAAGAATGACTTTTTAGATTTCATTCAAGGCTATGTGTTTCATCAAATTTATAATTAACGAATGAATTCTTTGGTGGATGCATATAGTTTGAATTTCTCTATTTACCCAGGATACACAATGATGTATCGAGATATTTGGGAGAACTATTGGTGGGATAACATGAAGAAGTAGATCGCTAAATATACATCAATGTTCATGGTATGTTAGAAAGAGAAGGCTTAGAGGAAGATGTCTAAGGGGACTCTACAACCATTAACCATACCAATATGGAAATAGTAAAAATCACTATTGACTTTAACACCAGACATCCAAAGACATGCGAAGGAAACAATGGGATATGGGTTATTTTAGATAATCTTACAATGACTGCACACTTCATTTCAATTCGATAAGATTCATCATTGGATCAACGGGCATGGATATACATCAGAGAATTGGAAAGGCAACATGGAGTACCACTATCTATTACTTCCAATCGAGATCCAAGATTCACCTTAGTGTTCTGTAAGAGTCTCTAATATGATATAAACACTCTATTGAACATCAACACGTCCTATCACCCTCAAACTAATGGGAAATCTCAGTGGACTATACAGACACTTGAAGACATGTAGGGAGATTTTTTAATGGACATAAGAGGAAGATGGGACCAACAAATTCTTTTGGTAGAGTTCTATTGCAATAATATTTCCCAATCAAGAATCCAAATGGATCTTTATGAAGCCTTTTACGGGAAGAGGTATAGAACAATAGCATGATGGGATGAATTTGTTGAACTAAAACTTCTAGGTCTAAAAATGGTCGAAGAAATGGTGGAGAAGGTTAAGATCATCCAACATCACATCAAAGATGCTTAGAGTTGACAAAAGATCTATGATTACAATCATCGATGAGACCTGAAGTTTGATGTTGGATATATGGTATTGCTATGCATATCTCCATGGAATATAGTTATTTGATTTGGGTATAAGGGAATTCTTAGTCAAAGGTACATCGACCTTTTGGAGATCCTTGGTCACATCTGAGTAGTGTCCTAACAACTAGCACTCCCACCGAACCTGTCTCAAATCCATGATTTATTCCATCAACCATATTGAAGGAATTACATACCATACCCATCACATGTACTCAATCTAGAGGTGGTACCATTAGAGAATGAAAACTCATTTGAATAAAAGTCAGTAAAGATCTTAGATCGCAGAAATTTTTTTGATGAAATAAGATGATTCTCCTTTTCAAGGTGTTGTGGGGAAACCCCAAGTTTGAATAAGTAACATTGGAACCATAGGATATTATGATGTAGATTTACCCTAATCTTTTTTAATATATGAAAAGTAAATTTTGAGGGTGAAATTTTTTATGAGGGGAAGATTGAAACAACTTGAACATTTATGAATAAAATTCACTTTCTTTAAATTAAATTTTTTATTGATATAGAAAATGCATGCACTCCTTTTTTTTATTATCCCCACTTAGGATTAAATTACAATTATGTATCCTTACCATTGATAATATAGTTGTTCAACAGGGACCACATGACCAGTATAAATATAGTGATTTAAGATATCCTTTTGACACAGACAAAGGAAATGATGGCCTCAACCAGTACGATCATACCCAATGAAGCCCATTTATTAGATCTTTGGAGGGAGATACAATTTTTGGACTTTTCCCCCGACCAAGCCCAAGATGAGATCCAACAACATAATCATGATCAAAAATATTAAGGGGAGAATTTCAAGCTCATCAAGATCATGGCCCAAACCATGTTTACTGAATGATCCGATGAAATCCCCACTATCGCACAACTTACTCTTAGAGAATATTATTGTGTAATAAAGGGAGTTGTAACAAGACTATAGAATTATTGTAATTCGAATTATATTTTATATAATAATTAATATAATCTCATTCTATTGTTGTTACCTTTTAAACAATTTTCTGATAAACAAATATTATTTTTGGTTAATATTCAAATTCAATTAAGAAATAATTTTGATGGATTAATGGATTTTTGAATTAAATAATATTTTAATAAAATATTATTAATAAATTAGCTTTATTATATATAAATGATTGATTAATTTTTATTATGTAAATTGTAATTTTTATAATGTTTTGAAAACATCTTTTATCAAAACTCGTCAATTTTCAATAAATGTTGGTTTTTATTTGAAATGTGAAAATTCACATATTTAGAAAATTATTTATATAAAATGAATATTATTTTTGGAATCATGATGTATAAATTATCAAATGGAAAATTCATCATAATTTTTTGTGACTGTTGAATTTTTGGGTAGACATTAAACATTGTATATATATAAAAGATGTTTTATGACATCATAAATGAGAAAATAGTGATGAAATAAAATTTTATAAATGGTATCTTTAGAAAAATATATGTTTTTAATTAATAGAATACAATTTTATATTCATTTTAATTATTTTATTAGTCTTTGGTGAATCCTCTAAGACATATAAAATATTTTAATATTTTAAAATCATTTCCTAGAAAGTGTTACTCACCTCTAAATAACCTAGAGAAATATTTTAATATCATCAGACCATATCCCTTTTAAATAATTTATGCCACTTCCCTTTACCAGAAACCATGGGAATTTCCAATGTTATGGTTTGTGGTTTTTAATATTTTACTATTAATGGTCCAAAACCAAAACAATAAAGAATTCACCCATCATTCCTACATATCCCCACCCAAGCACCCATTATGAATGACTAGATCACTTTGATGCTCAACATAAATCTTCCCATAATCTATAGAATCCTCCCATGGAACCCTTAGGCTCCCATGAAGCCTCTCCCAAACCTTTGGGATCACACATCCAAGTAAGGGATCCTCACATTTCTCTCTTCCTTTTCATTCATGAACCTTGTTAGAAAATTATCATTTTCATTGAAATTGGATATATTTTCTTTTATTTATAATCATTTCAAAATTTTCAATTAGAATGTACTTCAATTATGGATCATTTATTCTTCCCCATTTTGATCATTTCCAATGTCGTTGCTATGCCAAACTTTTTTTAGGGATTTCTCTCTTGTCATATAAATTCAAGAATTATTATTATATTATGTATTTAAATTCAATTTCACATGTTGGGATACAATTTTATATGATCCCATTACTATCCATACCATGTATAAATTATGAGTGACCCTTTAACTATCATCATCCCAATTTTTGAATTTCTATATGACGTTGTTATGCTTCCCTGCATCGTGATTTTCCATGCCAAAAACATCATGTAGTGAATACCATACCCATTCCTCTATCATGGTTATATACATTTATGAACATATACATATCTAAAAGTGTCTTACATGTATATATTACATGGTCCATTATCATTTAATAAATGATAATGTTGAATGAATCCATGTTATACAATATATGTGGCACACTTAAGCATGGAATTGAAATTATTATGAAGGGTGAACCCTGATAGCACTCTTATGCATCAGGTAATGTTTAGTATCATGATAAATCAAGTGGGGATATGGGTATACATGATTCCTTCATAGGATTTTTTCCACCATGTTGAGGTTCGAGTTTACCTGATTCTATTATGTTAGTAATATAGTGTTTTATGTTATTTCCACATTTCCATGTTTTGATCATCAAGGTATATCATGCCTTTAGGTTCATGTTTCTCTTATGATCCATTGATATTACTATTTCCTAACATGTAATTTATTATTCAAGTTATAACTTTTTTACTCCCTTAATAGGCTTTATAGATCTCCGTTTTCTTATGTATGTCCCAAGGTTATCCCATGAAATTCTATGTAGAAAATAATATTGTGGTCATGTAAAAGTTTTTTTCAAAAAAGATGTGTATTTCATGTTTTAAGTTGTTATGTAATGTTCCTAAGACCCAAATACACTATAACTCTCGATCATTTGAGTTGTATTAAGTGAATTTTTATGAAATAAATCTTGTTTAAATATGAAATAAAGAGCAGGGTCATTATATGGATATAGGTTACTTTTATCGTAAACAAATTATTCATGGTTATCCCTAAGTCTTGACATTGTTGTGAGAAAGATGGAAAATGTATTACATTAATTTTTTGTTGTGTAAAACATTGATCCCCTTGATTATACACTCTTCTTTTCTTCACTGGATTAGCCCACGTAGACATAGAGTTGTTTAGTTAAAGGTTATTTGTTAAGGAAATCATGTGATACCCATGTTGAAGAAAACTCTCAACCTCTGGAAAGGGAGATAATTTTCCAATAAGGGAGAAAATTATCATGAGGTCCCCATTGAATTTGATTGTAAATAAGGGGGAGAGATTAAAAAAAGGGGGCGAGATAACAGAATGGGGGGGGGTGATGAATGAAATAGGGGGATAAGGAAAGAAAAAATATAACTCATGGTTTTTATATATTCATGTGTTTGAAGTTGGTATTGGCTTCAAATATAAAGGGGGTATTGTTGGGCCCATGATGTGTTTTGGTTTTATTTTTTATCAATATAAGAATATCCTAAAGTAAAAAACTATGCTGTAAAAGACAATGTTTGGGTTTGGGATAGATAAAAATCGGACTCGTTGTGGGGTTTATAAAAATCCAACTCACTGGGGGATTGAAAAAAATCGAACTCACAATGGGATTGGAAAAAACTGGACTCAACTTGTTTTTTAAATAATCGGACTCACTATGATAGTCCATTGTAATGATAATAAGTTGTTTTGAAAGAAGTGTCGATTTTGTAGGAGAATCGGGGTCAACACGACTATGATGTTTTAAATGTGATGATGCTTTAGTAATTTTTATTTTATATAGATCATGAGTTGAATTAAGAACTTGTGATGCAATATTAATGGAATAAAGTTGGAGTGAAACAGATGTGGGAAACTCAAAGAAAGATCATAACCATGTGGAAGATAGAAAGATGTGATGCCGATTTCTTTTTCAAAACAATCATATCTAGTTGAAAGAAAAGAAAAGGTGATTCCAATTGAAATAAATATACATATTTACTGCAAAATTTAGTTTTCCAGAAACCCCTTCCATAAAGATCATCAATAGGATAATTGAACCCATATAGATACAAAATTTGGTATTGATCGAAAATGTTGTTTTGATAAAAACAATGTGGTATTGATTGAAAACGTTGTATTGATTGAAATGTTGGTATTGATTGAGAAATATGTATTGATTCAAAAGGTGGTACCGATTTACTATACAATATTGTTTTCCACTGGATAGGCCATAAACCTTTCATTCCTAGAATAATCAATATCAGAATGATTAATCTCAGAATGATCAATCTCAGAATGATCAATCCTAGAATGATGAATATCATAATTATTGATATCAAGATCAGGAAAAAATATCAATATTAGGGTTATCGACACCAAAAATAATCAATATAATAATGATAATATCCATAATGATCATACCCAAGATGATTGTATCTACACTAGTTTTATTGGGAAAATATCATTCATGGGTTCAGATGAAAAGAAAGAAGCAGGAATGAATGGAACATTACAATACGTTCCAATTAAAAATATATGATGCTAAATATTTTTCTAAATGAATTCAAAGTCATCAAGGTATTCATGACACCATCACATGTTTATAAATGAAGCTATGGTTTCAATTGTGTCAATTGAATAAGCGAAGAGGGTGACCAACAATGTAGTCAACCATTTCGAAAAAGGGTTGAGTTACATTACATGGATGAGGTGATGAATAAAGTTGATATTGATGAATGAATAGTAAAGTGGGGTCTTACCATGGGGGGACCTTTCATTCAAAATAATGATCATATCTCAAGTGGAGAAGTGTATTTCATCAATCACATTCAATTGTTATAGAGATTTGTTTTGAAGAAATCTTCATGAGAGAATCAGACTCAGTAATAGAAATCCGATTGAAATTTGAAATGGGATATTGGATAAGAAGAGGCAGAGATTGTAGATGTTTTTATTATAATTGACAGAGTTGACAAATTCAAAATTAATTTTGGGATTTTAGGGGAAATTACATTTTGAGTGAATTTTTGTGAGTGAGAATGATTTTTTGGATTACATCTGAAACACTTGTGGGTAAACTATAAAAAGAAAAAAGTACATTGAACTTGACTGATAATGGTGGATAATTCACCATAGTAGAGAGAGATTATCTACGTTTGTTGAGAGATTAATAAATCTTCATATCGATATATTTTTGAAGGTGTTTTGATGATGTAGTATATTTGTATTCGGCTGATCATCATATTAGGCTCGACTAATCAGCCTTACAGTTTCTGTATTGGGATTATTGGACTGATGAATAATTTTATTCTAAATTTAACTGGTACCCTTTTTCATATTGAAGAAAATTCAATGGGGAATAATTAAAAGAGAATACACCAGATTTAGACGATTGTATTCTGCTGATCATCGTATTTAGGATTTTTCTTACTTAGTGAATCATTATATTTAGCTTGTCCATTTTATTCGGCTGATTTTGATATCGGTAGGAATTAATCAAAATATTTTTTTCATACTATTTTTTACAATCTTGAAGATTTCCATTATAAGGAAGTATCATACTAGGTTTTATCATACTCATGGATTAAAGTGGTGAAAATACATTTATATTGTATTCTATCAGAGAATCAGACTGATAGAATTGTAACAAGGATTATTGGAATCAGATAATCTGACTAAAGAATCACACTCAGAAAAGATTGGACTCAATGTGTCATTATAAATTACAAGTGTTTCTTAACATTATTTTGGGTAAGGAATTGAGGAATTGTATTTTGATTGTTTACACTTTTTGATTTTAAAAATATTAACTCATAACATGAGTTGTTACAATATAACTGTATTACCATATTTGTGTTAATATGGTTCACACACACTTTTGGGTTGTAACAGCCCAAGATTTTATGAAAAATATTCTTTTTAATTTTATTAATGTCTTGTGTTGTACGCTACACCAAAAGGAGCTTGCACAACACGCATCCTTGACTTGCCTTGCATTACACGCAATCGCAACCTTCCTCGATAGTGTTGGTAGTACGCAATAACGAGTTTCACTAAACAGCGATATGCTATTAAAACTAGCCGTTATGAATAGTAATAACCACTTTTTGAAATTTTGTAAATTTTATTTTTTAAAATGGATTTCATTTTTGGATTCGGAGTATCGAATTTAGCCTAAGGTGAAATTTTGGTACATTTCGGATAACTTTCATATTCTGATGAATAGTGAAAATTACTAAATTATAATTAAAAACAACTTTTTTAATCGAAATAATTAATAGTGATAAATTATTAATTTGAGTGGTTTTAAAGTATATTTAGAATATATTTTTACAATTTAATACAATGTTGGTCATTGGACGTAATTTCACATTTAAACCTGACATAAACAAGTGTCAATCTTTTGATAGATATTGTTTCGTAAAAACACGCTATTTGTTTTAATAGCGGGATTTAATTATAAAATTAATTAATTCAACATCTATGTTATGAATTTGGTAAAATAGACTTCATTTTTGAATTCGGAATATGAAATATAGCTTAGGATGAAATTTTGGCATTTTTCTGAAAACTTTCAATTTTTGATGAATAGTGAAACCACTAAGTGGTAGGTTAAAAACTGAATTTTGCATAAAACTTAATTTTACCACTTCTGTGAATAGAATTTCGAAAATCCGAGAGACACGGTTAATATGAAGGACTAAAATGTGGTTCAATGAGATGAAAATAATTTTTGGTGAATAGTAACTTTTTACTTTTTTTTACCGCGGTTAATAGTAAATAGGGTAACTAAGGGTAAATATGATATTACTATTACCCTAACACATGTCCTAATTCTATTGGACAAGTGTAATTCCACCAAAAACAAACTTAGGAATAAAATATGACCATTTAGGCCCACTTGGATTAGATTAGGACATTTATTATGAATTTATTTAAAGAAGGGTTAAAATAGTTAAAATCAAAGTTTAATAAGTAAATCATTTTTATTATGGGGTTATACATAAGATAAATTCGATTGTAAATATTCATTAGAAAGCTAAAAAGATTTCCTACATGATGGTATTTTATTTGTAATTTGTAGACATCAAATAATTTAATTTATTTATGACACAACGATGATGCAGTAATTATCTTATTAATGAAATATTGACATAATTGATGTTATAAACACCAAAATAAATGTAATTTGAGATTTTTTATGAATTCCACTAATTTTCTAGGTTACTATGATATATTAATGTTGATTTAATCAACTTGGTTCGAACATATAATTCTGTTATGACTTTCACAAAAATCATATATCAAATAGTGTCAAAATTGACACAAAATAGTTTTTAAATCAAATATTATATTATTAATTGTTATTTTATTCCTAAAAATCTAAGGTTCGGCCAAATAACTTATATAAGGATATATATATTAATAATAAACAATTTGTGGTTCGTTTGGCATGTTATAGTAAGTTTATTAACCATATAGTGAAAGAAAACAAAAAGACACGGTAAAAGTTAAATTATTTAACTTAGAGTTAAATATAATTGATAAGGTTTAAAATAATATCCAAACATGTCTAAATTTGATTGGTTGATGATATTACAACCCTATCTCATCTAATCTTCTAATATGAGTCATTTTTGGAGGTTTTTAAGTGGGGTTAGATTTATTATAAATTAATATTTTTAAGAATTCCTAAGGTGCCCCTCTCCTCCCTTATAAAAGGACACCTCCTCCCCCTCCTCCTCACACCAATTTTGAGCACTCAAGCTCGGCCAACCCCTGCCATTTTCCCTTCTCCACTTCCCTAGAATAATCCTAGAGGTCCTGGTCTTCTCCAAAGACCAATCTTAGTTCCTTAAGTGGAGGATTCAAAAAGGCGTTCCAAAGAAGAGGTAATATCCATTACCGATCTTTTCAATTTCTTTCTTCTTCAACTTCTTCTTCTTTAGTTGTTTCATGACAAAGTAATAACATCAGTATTACTTACATACTGATATGTTATTATAAATATGAAACAACCCTAATTCACCTTCTATCCATCCTACGGAAAAATGAAATCACCGCGCGTGCGTACGTACGGAATACCGTCTCCACGCCGTGGTGTAATCTATTTTCCACCATCACCTTACAAGGATGGGTATAATGGTGTAATCAGTAACTATATATGATTATTATTAAGTAATATTGATACTGAAATAATATATATATATACTCCAATACAATTCCACGATCATAGGAACGATATCATCACTCGTGCGTACGTACGGAATACCGTCTCCACGATGTGATGCGACTCGTTCTACATGATCTTCATTTCATAATGATTATATAAATGAATTGAATGAATGAATATGGTATATACTACACTAATACCATTCTGGAAATGAATTATCTATAACCTAAAGATAAGAATAAGAATTTATTCGACAAAACACGCATAAGAACAAAAAGTTATAAAGACCCGAGTAACAAGTAACAATGAAATATTACTAACAAGAAGCTAATAATATGACCATATATGATATCATATCAATATGTATGATTCTGGAATAAGTCAATAACATTATTTAAACCATTATACAGGAGCTTCGGACACGTACAAAGCTAATCGGACCTAAGGTAAGGGAAATATCACAATCTCATTTTTATCCGAGATTGTTTATTCATAAGTATTTACTGGGGTGTATTTTATCATCCACATCCTTGTTTCATCAATATGTAATATTATTTCCATCCACCTACAATTGTTTAAATCCATTTTTACCCTTCGGTGAGTTTTTAGTAATATCTATGAAAGGAATCTTTTGTCATACGAGGTACTTTTTGACTTTTCCGACAAAAGTACGAAGAATGTTTTTTTTAACTTATACGGCATGAATGGATTTTTAAAACATTACTTAAAAGAAGCTTCCTTTACAAGTTTTCAAGTTTATTTTTAATCAACTTCTTTTATTTCAAAGTTGTATGACATGTTATGAAAGGAAAAATGTTTTTGAAGAAGAAAGGATATTTTCCTCAAGAATTCAATTCAAGTGTTTTATCAAAATTATTTTCCATCTAAGATAATAAAGGGTTCTGTTTCTATCCATATTTTTACATTGGTTTGACTATGTTGTGATGGAATTATGTTTATGAATTCCTTTATCATATATGAATTGATTTATGATGTCATGATGTTTCAAGAATCCCATTTTTGTTATATGTGTTATGCGATGATGTATGTTTTATGATTATGTGGCACACATAAGAAAGGATTCATTATAAGATGGGTGGGACCTATATCTCCCTCCAATGCATTGGGTAAAGATTTTATATCTCATGAGATAGACATGGCTGGAACGGAAGGTTATTTCGGTTCAGTGATACAGGACTGAAACGAGGAGTGAACTCGGTTCAGAAAGGGACTTTGTCCACTAAGATAGTCTTGGCAATGAGTCATGACTAACAAGAAATGATTTTCCATGATTATGTGTGCATGCCACAAAGTTTCAAGTTTCATGTTATGATTATGGGGATCTCATTTTCACTTCTATGATTTGTTCCATGTTAAGATATTATGATCTCTTTTGCAGGTTGTGATTTTCAAAAAGATATGATATGATTTTTATTTCTTTTGTATACCCTTACTGAGCATTTGAGCTCACCCTTTTATGTTTTCTTTTCCCCAGGATATAAAGAAAGGTTTTAGGTAAAAAAATGGAAGATCTTTACGGGAGATATTGAAGATATTTCACCAGGATTAGAAGATTATGTTCCGAGTTTCCAAAGACACTAAACTATTACGATCCTTTAGTGTGTGTTTTTGTTATGTACTAAGTATTCCGCAAATGTAATGTAATGTCCATGTACGTCAGGCTACGGGTCTTTACAGTTGGTATCAGAGGAAAGGTTTAGTCAACCTTTGGAAACTAGGATGCGAAAACGTTAGTGAGATCCCTAGAGATATTTCTAAGGTATGTCTAGGGATGTCCCTAGGGATAAGTATACGTATAGGTTATAGTAATAGAATTACGCTAACGATCATAGAATTAAACCTAAGATGTTGGATATTGAAGGTACTCCCCCTTTATTATGTTGTTTTCCCTAGCATGATTTTTGCCTCTCACACTATTCTTTTTGGGTTTTAGACGATGGCTGGAACCCGAAGGAACCGTGTTGATCAATGCAATGGACAATGCAATGATTTCCCTCCTGAACAAACAAATGTTATGGGAGATGGAGTGAAAAATCTTATTTCTATACTTACACAAGCTATGAATCATTCTGGACTTCCAAATGAGCAGAGAAGGGAACAATATTCTATTGAGTCCTTCATGAGGCAACGTCCACCTTCTTTCAGTGGGACTTCTGATCCACTTGTTGCTGAACAATGGATCAGTACCACTGAAAAGATATTTTCAGTTCTTTAATGTTCTGAACATGATAAAGTCATCTTAGCAGTATATCGTTTGGAAGGTGAAGCTGATCAATGGTGGAATCTTATCAAGAATAGGAGGCCAAGGGATGAAATTGAGTCCATGGAATGGGACGAGTTCAAGAACTTGTTTTTCAGTAAGTACTTCCCTCGTATTCTTCGAACAAAGATGGAAAAGGAGTTTATTGAGCTGAAGCAGAAGGATGATGAATCTGTTGGTATATATGAAGCGAATTTTACAAGACTTGCAGGGTATGCATCTGGCATTATCATCCAACCTGAAAGTAAAGTTGATCGATTTTTCAGTGGCTTAAAACCAAGTCTTCGAAGGGCATTAGCTATAAGAGACTTCAGTAGCTATGAAGAAATTGTGCGTTGTGCTATCAAGGTAGAAATGGAAGTTGGTGTTACATATCCATCTCATGGTTTTGACAAGAAACGAAAGATGGAGTTCAAGGAGAAATCTCATAATAATGGTGAAAAGAAGATGAATGTTTCCTTATGCACAAAGTGTGGAAAGAAGCATGGTGGAGATTGTCTTAAAGGAACTAGAAAATGTTTTAAGTGTGGAAAAGAAGGTCATCGAGCAGCTGAGTGTCGAAGTAATGGAAAAAGGGTTTCCATTGATGTGAATAAAGCAAACACTGCAGAGAACGCACCGCCAACACTTCAATGCTTCAAGTGCAAGGAAATGGGGCATTATGCTAATAATTGCCCTAATCCAAGGGTTAGTGATGATCGACATGAGCAACCGCTTAAGGCAAAGGACAAAGGGAAGTCACATGCGATCACTATTGGCAATGTTGAATATGACAACGATGTGGTGGAATGATTAAGTTTTTATGTAATGGGATTCCAAAATAATGTTGTATCATGGAATATTGGAATACTTATGTATTGGTCTAATGTGGTATTCAAAGTGATTGAGATATTATGCAACGAAAACGAGAAAATGAAATGTTTAATAGTATTCATGAGCTCATGATTGATATAAGGACTAAGTGATATCAGGGATTGAGTATATAGAATTTTGAGGATTTTGGTATGTGGAAAGTGTTAACTTTTAACTGCATTCATGTTTTCACTAAGGTATTCAAGAGAATACATGATTAAGGACTTTGAATGTTTAGAATGTGACCAACAAAACATATCTTATGACATGTGGGGATCAACGACAGTATTAAATCTCTGGTAATCGTTGTCACTATATTATGAGAGTGGACTGCAGTATTATGGATAAGCCTAAAGATTGAAATGGATTATGTTGGACATAAGTGAGTATTGTTTAAGGATCGAAGTTTTCTCGATATTATTGATGGGATGTTATAGTAATATAGTTTTAGAAAAAGGACAACCTGCAGGACGGGCGACAGCCCATCGCTTCGGACAAGGCTGTAGGAATCGAACCCACAACCAAAGTGCGACTGGCCTTTATCGCCTACCACTGGCCTACAGGAAGTCCCTGTTTAGTAGAAACTAGTTTTATTATATTAAGCAGTATGATATATGAAGTATAAGTCCATTTTAGGAACTATATATGATTAATCTCACTATAGAATGACTTATGTATATTTAATAACTTTTGCTTACCTTTTGTTTGAGACAGATGGAATGACCCGTCATTCTATCACATGATCTGCTAACACTTCACGAATAATAAATTCAACTTCATTTATTTAAGAGATGAAGTGGAAATTGTTCAAGGCACGAACAACAGTGATATTGTATCAAAATAAAGTAAGTATTTATTCTAATTCAAATTTTCAACTTTAGGGAAATGATCTTGAAAACCAAAAATGTTGTCCTAGTGATCTTATACCTGATGAATCAGATGGTACCTTAGATCGTCACAAATTTATGGATTTTTGATTACTGGCTTTTCCATAGCCATGTTCTCTACCACTCTCCATCAGAACATGATGGTTAGATTTCTCTTCCATATCCATATTTTCACCTATGTGGAAACCCAGTGATTAGTTTATTTGGGTAATCGTTACATTTCATACTTTAGTTTTTCAAGCCAAGTTTTGTTTCTATTAAAGAAACTTTCAAATAGTAAACCATTTATAACCCCGACGAATTTCGAGGGCTAAATTCATTTTAAGGGGGGTAGAATGTAACAGCCCAAGATTTTATGAAAAATATTCTTTTTAATTTTATTAATGTCTTGTGTTGTACGCTACACCAAAAGGAGCTTGCACAACACGCATCCTTGACTTGCCTTGCATTACACGCAATCGCAACCTTCCTCGATAGTGTGTGTAGTACGCAATAACGAGTTTCACTAAACAGCGATATGCTATTAAAACTAGCCGTTATGAATAGTAATAACCACTTTTTGAAATTTTGTAAATTTTATTTTTTAAAATGGATTTCATTTTTGGATTCGGAGTATCGAATTTAGCCTAAGGTGAAATTTTGGTACATTTCGGATAACTTTCATATTCTGATGAATAGTGAAAATTACTAAATTATAATTAAAAACAACTTTTTTAATCGAAATAATTAATAGTGATAAATTATTAATTTGAGTGGTTTTAAAGTATATTTAGAATATATTTTTACAATTTAATACAATGTTGGTCATTGGACGTAATTTCACATTTAAACCTGACATAAACAAGTGTCAATCTTTTGATAGATATTGTTTCGTAAAAACACGCTATTTGTTTTAATAGCGGGATTTAATTATAAAATTAATTAATTCAACTTCTATGTTATGAATTTGGTAAAATAGACTTCATTTTTGAATTCGGAATATGAAATATAGCTTAGGATGAAATTTTGGCATTTTTCTGAAAACTTTCAATTTTTGATGAATAGTGAAACCACTAAGTGGTAGGTTAAAAACTGAATTTTGCATAAAACTTAATTTTACCACTTCTGTGAATGGAATTTCGAAAATCCGAGAGACACGGTTAATATCAAGGACTAAAATGTGGTTCAATGAGATGAAAATAATTTTTGGTGAATAGTAACTTTTTACTTTTTTTTACCGCGGTTAATAGTAAATAGGGTAACTAAGGGTAAATATGATATTACTATTACCCTAACACATGTCCTAATTCTATTGGACAAGTGTAATTCGACCAAAAACAAACTTAGGAATAAAATATGACCATTTAGGCCCACTTGGATTAGATTAGGACATTTATTATGAATTTATTTAAAGAAGGGTTAAAATAGTTAAAATCAAAGTTTAATAAGTAAATCATTTTTATTATGGGGTTATACATAAGATAAATTCGATTGTAAATATTCATTAGAAAGCTAAAAAGATTTCCTACATGATGGTATTTTATTTGTAATTTTTAGACATCAAATAATTTAATTTATTTATGACACAACGATGATGCAGTAATTATCTTATTAATGAAATATTGACATAATTGATGTTATAAACACCAAAATAAATGTAATTTGAGATTTTTTATGAATTCCACTAATTTTCTAGGTTACTATGATATATTAATGTTGATTTAATCAACTTGGTTCGAACATATAATTCTGTTATGACTTTCACAAAAATCATATATCAAATAGTGTCAAAATTGACACAAAATAGTTTTTAAATCAAATATTATATTATTAATTGTTATTTTATTCCTAAAAATCTAAGGTTCGGCCAAATAACTTATATAAGGATATATATATTAATAATAAACAATTTGTGGTTCGTTTGGCATGTTATAGTAAGTTTATTAACCATATAGTGAAAGAAAACAAAAAGACACGGTAAAAGTTAAATTATTTAACTTAGAGTTAAATATAATTGATAAGGTTTAAAATAATATCCAAACATGTCTAAATTTGATTGGTTGATGAGATTACAACCCTATCTCATCTAATCTTCGAATATGAGTCATTTTTGGAGGTTTTTAAGTGGGGTTAGATTTATTATAAATTAATATTTTTAAGAATTCCTAAGGTGCCCCTCTCCTCCCTTATAAAAGGACACCTCCTCCCCCTCCTCCTCACACCAATTTTGAGCACTCAAGCTCGGCCAACCCCTGCCCTTTTCCCTTCTCCACTTCCCTAGAATAATCCTAGAGGTCCTGGTATTCTCCAAAGACCAATCTTAGTTCCTTAAGTGGAGGATTCAAAAAGGCGTTCCAAAGAAGAGGTAATATCCATTACCGATCTTTTCAATTTCTTTCTTCTTCAACTTCTTCTTCTTTAGTTGTTTCATGATAAAGTAATAACATCAGTATTACTTACATACTGATATGTTATTATAAATATGAAACAACCCTAATTCACCTTCTATCCATCCTACGGAAAAATGAAATCACCGCGCGTGCGTACGTACGGAATACCGTCTCCACGCCGTGGTGTAATCTATTTTCCACCATCACCTTACAAGGATGGGTATAATGGTGTAATCAGTAACTATATATGATTATTATTAAGTAATATTGATACTGAAATAATATATATATATACTCCAATACAATTCCACGATCATAGGAACGATATCATCACTCGTGCGTACGTACGGAATACCGTCTCCACGATGTGATGCGACTCGTTCTACATGATCTTCATTTCATAATGATTATATAAATGAAATTAATGAATGAATATGGTATATAATACACTAATACCATTCTGGAAATGAATTATCTATAACCTAAAGATATGAATAAGAATTTATTCGACAAAACACGCATAAGAACAAAAAGTTATAAAGACCCGAGTAACAAGTAACAATGAAATATTACTAACAAGAAGCTAATAATATGACCATATATGATATCATATCAATATGTATGATTCTGGAATAAGTCAATAACATTATTTAAACCATTATACAGGAGCTTCGGACACGTACAAAGCTAATCGGACCTAAGGTAAGGGAAATATCACAATCTCATTTTTATCCGAGATTGTTTATTCATAAGTATTTACTGGGGTGTATTTTATCATCCACATCCATGTTTCATCAATATGTAATATTATTTCCATCCACCTACAATTGTTTAAATCCATTTTTACCCTTCGGTGAGTTTTTAGTAATATCTATGAAAGGAATCTTTTGTCATACGAGGTACTTTTTGACTTTTCCGACAAAAGTACGAAGAATGTTTTTTTTAACTTATACGGCATGAATGGATTTTTAAAACATTACTTAAAAGAAGCTTCCTTTACAAGTTTTCAAGTTTATTTTTAATCAACTTCTTTTATTTCAAAGTTGTATGACATGTTATGAAAGGAAAAATGTTTTTGAAGAAGAAAGGATATTTTCCTCAAGAATTCAATTCAAGTGTTTTATCAAAATTATTTTCCATCTAAGATAATAAAGGGTTCTGTTTCTATCCATATTTTTACATTGGTTTGACTATGTTGTGATGGAATTATGTTTATGAATTCCTTTATCATATATGAATTGATTTATGATGTCATGATGTTTCAAGAATCCCATTTTTGTTATATGTGTTATGCGATGATGTATGTTTTATGATTATGTGGCACACATAAGAAAGGATTCATTATAAGATGGGTGGGACCTATATCTCCCTCCAATGCATTGGGTAAAGATTTTATATCTCATGAGATAGACATGGCTGGAACGGAAGGTTATTTCGGTTCAGTGATACAGGACTGAAACGAGGAGTGAACTCGGTTCAGAAAGGGACTTTGTCCACTAAGATAGTCTTGGCAATGAGTCATGACTAACAAGAAATGATTTTCCATGATTATGTGTGCATGCCACAAAGTTTCAAGTTTCATGTTATGATTATGGGGATCTCATTTTCACTTCTATGATTTGTTCCATGTTAAGATATTATGATCTCTTTTGCAGGTTGTGATTTTCAAAAAGATATGATATGATTTTTATTTCTTTTGTATACCCTTACTGAGCATTTGAGCTCACCCTTTTATGTTTTCTTTTCCCCAGGATATAAAGAAAGGTTTTAGGTAAAAAAAATGGAAGATCTTTACGGGAGATATTGAAGATATTTCACCAGGATTAGAAGATTATGTTCCGAGTTTCCAAAGACACTAAACTATTACGATCCTTTAGTGTGTGTTTTTGTTATGTACTAAGTATTCCGCAAATGTAATGTAATGTCCATGTACGTCAGGCTACGGGTCTTTACATGGGTCATCTTCAATGTTCCGTAGGAGGGTAAGGGTATATCCAACTATTTATAATCCATGGAGTGTTTTCAAATGGATTGAATGGTATTGGATTGTCTCTAAACTATAATAAGGACATTGATATTCGTATCAAATAGTAAACCTTGAAAATCATTATGTTCTTTTGGATGTGTGTGGGATTTTTTTAGAGGGGGATTGAAATATATAACAAGAGGCGGAGATTGATTCTATTGAAAAGAAACATAAATGAAAAAAAGTATCAATGATTCACCCCACCCCCTTTCAGTGATTCAATGCATTGATTGGCACTTACAATCCTCGAAGATTGAACTGAGATCAAGTTATCATCAGGTACGAGTCATACATTCATATATTCCACATAAGATGTTCTGTTTCATGTACATATTATATGAGTATCTTTTGATGTTGTTAGAATACAATAATTTTCTTCCCATCTTTATGGATTTGACGAATATGGTTTTTCATCCTTATATATAATCCTTCAAGTTAGTATTCATAGATGTAATCATTATGTATTCCCATACACAATGAGACCATGAACCTCATCTTGATATTATTTTGAATACACTAAGATATCACCAAATACATGTTATGCTCATTAAATTTCACATCTGGAACAACATGGTACACTTCCTAGGTCATAATATCTAATAGTTAGGAGTTTTAGTTCACCTAGAGAATTTTAGAGTTGTTTCTTCCATGGAGAATCCTAATATTTATTTTGATATATGGAGTTTCTTGGTGATATATATTTGGTAAAAATGTGTTATGTAGTAATTATCATTCTTAGAAAATCCTCATAATATATTAACTATGATTAGTTTGGTGTTTGCATGGAATGATTTCAATGAGATATCATTTCAAGAGATTAAAGTTCGATTGACTTTAGTGCATATCCTAATTCTTCCTAATCTGGGAAGAATCTAGACACTCTATTATGATGGAATATGTATCGGAATAGATTTAGTTTTGAAATAGGAATGTCTATTCATTGTGTATGGGTTGTGGTTGTTGAGGACTCATGAAAGGATTTACCTGAAACATGATCTTGAGTATGAAACCATTGTTCACATCTTGGGTTGTTGGAGGCATTACCTACAAGGAGATTATTTTGTGGTGTTTATGTTCCATAATAGAATCAGGTATATTTTCACATGGAATGACAAAAATTTTATTCAATGAAGATGGGTTGAATATATATATATATAGTCCTATGAATTTGATCTATCCTATACACCAGGTAAAAGAAATATTTTTGATGGTTCTCAGATATGGAGGACATAGACCCATGTAGTTTAGGAGGCCAGTTGTGAATATAAGATTTTGAATTTCTTTTCTGAAAGACAAATCATGATGTAGGACCAACATGAAAAATTTGTACTTATGTAGATATCAGTTTCCTCTTCACATATAGAGATATTACATATGATTCCATTTTTAGATCCTATAAACATGGTAATTTAAAAGGGTATTTCTGGTGAGGACTCACCTATATAATGGTCTATAGATGGAGATGAAATTTAGTGTATACATGGATGTATGTGGGTTATTATGGATATGAGAGAGGATCTGATGAGAGTATCAGAAGCTTATCAATTAGAATTTTATCCAGTTATCTCCAAGATGTATAATGACATGTGATGATTGTTTTGGTGGAAAGGGATAATGTGTATGATCGTAGGTTTTATCAATTGGTGTTCCACCTGTCCGCTGGTTGAGGCAGTGCACCATTATCATGCTGGATTTTTTACTTCCATTATAATTATTTGAATGTAAATTGAAGGGTGTTTCCATCTATTTTTTCATCAGATTATCGAGGTCTCCTTAGGGGAGTGACATAGTTTGGAGAGTCATGGATCTATTGACGAAAGTAGCTCACTTCTTTCTTATGTGAGGGACATTCTCTATGGGTGATATGTGGAGATGGTATGTATACAACATTATATGGATGAATGGGGTACCTCATCCTATCACTTCGGATATGTAATCTCATTTTAAATCAAGGTTCTAAAGGTTTTACTAAAATATTTGGTCACACTAGTGCTTCTGAGAAAATCTTTTCACCCTTAGACTGATGGATAGTAGAAATGAACTGCACAAGTGTTGGAGGACATGATTCAAGCATGTGTCCTTACTTTAAAATTTTATTGAGATAATCAAATAAATATCATCATGTTATCCTATAATAACAGTTTTTAGGAGATGATTCAGATAGATACTTGTGAGGCTCTCTATGGTAGGTTGTTCCATTCAACCCTATTCTAGTAAGAGACATGAGATGAAGTGTTTTTCTGTCCTTATCTTGTATATGAGCCTTTAAAAAAAGTTTATTTGATCATGATGTGAATATATAATGTTCAATCATGACATAAATATTATGAAGATCTCTATTAAGGTCCTCTGGTGTTCAAGTTGTGGATAATGTTTTCTTATGTGTATCACCAGACATGGAAATAAATGATTACAGAGGAAAAAGGATGTTGTTGCATTATTATGTTAAGATGTTTGAGATTATATAGAGTGATGGGATAGTATCCTACCAATTTTTAATAACTCTATAGTACTAGGGAATACACTATGCCTTCCATGGTCCACATCTTCTCTATTATCATGCTTTCATGTCTCATACTTTTAAATCTAAGGTGATTTAGTTACATGTATAAGATTATTTTGGGGATTATACTATAAAATTAATTGAATATAGAACCCAAAATATATTATGCTGGTATATACCTATATTATAGTTTCTAATGATGTATTTTTTAGGAATAATATAAGACATGGGAGGGGGATGCCAAAATATATGCTTGGCCAGAGTTTTTCATTGATGATGTTTTCCCTCCATTGGATGGTGAACTCGGGGATGAGTTCTTGTATGGGGTAAGGATGTTTATACCTGATTTTTATGTATGGTATATATATTTTAAATTTATTTATAACCCATTTTTTTAATATTGACTCTTAATGAGTTCACTCTACTTTTGGGGGTTTCTGGTACTTTTTAGGGACTCATAACCCAGCCGATGGATAAAATGATTGGGAAGAAAGTTTTTTAAAATTCATGGGTACATGTCCACATGATTTTCTTAATCATGGATGGGCTTGAAATTGGTATGAAGGAGGCCAAATAGTTGGAGGAAACCATGATCCCATGTAAAGATACCTATGATAGACACCTACCGTTTTTATCAAAGTCATATTGCACAGTTGGAAATTGGTTTCTAAAATTGTACAGCCTAACCATGCAGGGATTACATTAAGGTATTTCCATGGTTATAGTTGGGGAACGGTATGAAACACCATGTGGAAGAACCATGAAACCTCTTTATTTTGGGTAAAATTACAAAATTTCCATTAAAATTTAATTGAACTCTCCCTCCATCTTTTTTTCATCCCAATGTAAATAAGAGGACTTATTTCTCTATTTAAATCTCTCATGCCTCCATCCACCTAGGTTTCAGGATATTTTATTCATCCAATATATGATAAAGATTTATTTGGTATCATTGGATTCATCTAGGTAATCTCTTTAATCCCTTGGCTTGGTTTGTCATTTTTCATTCCCTTGATGAAACATTACTGATGTTGGCTTGTATTCCTTATTTTCATGGATTTTGAATTTAATTCCAATTTATCTCAATATAGGATAAAAAAATGTAAGATAATAGATGAGGATAGTCCTTCGATATTAAGTTATATTGTTTAGTATTTATCCCATTAAGCCAAGATGTTCAATAACTTGCATTGTATGTAAAATGCTAGATTCTATGTGTGTTACTCTATGTTACACTTAATGCGTGTTAAATTTAATTCCCATGATAAAAGGTTTATGGTGATACCTTATTCATGTTACGATAAGTCCCTTCATCTGTTTCCACCATTATATATGTGTCTTGTGGTTTTTTCTTGATAATATTAAGTTCTTAAGTGGCCAAAAAATCTATTAAATGGTATTGTAATGGCTCCAAAGTGAGAAAATTTTAATAAATTGAATTTATTGTGAGTGGTATTCCAAAGTCACCTAGATAAATGGAAAAATGGGTATGATTGTTTTAGAATTAAATTCCACATATTTAAATCCTATTTGATCATTTCTTAAAAATGAATATTAATGGGAATGGAGACCCTTAATAATTAAGAAAATTGATTTTGATAACCCTTGTGAAATATATATATATGGGCATCGAGTCCCCTATTTCTTTGATACTAGGCATGTAATCCCATATGTTTTTGATACTATAAATGGAGATCCTATAATGTGATACAAGGAATAGTTTCCCTTTCTACTATGATATTGGGTATGGTGTCTCTATATTTAGTTACTGAGAATGTTTCCCCTTAAGAAAGTGATACTAGGCCCGATGTACTAATATTATGATGTCAAACAAGGTATCCCTATACCATGACACTGGGTATAGAATCCCTCTATTGTGATACTAGGCATGGTGTCTCTTACTACTGTGATTTTGGGCATTAAATCCCTTAAAACATATTCACATATATTATGGTATGGTCAAAAGTAGGCAGTGCTGACATATTTTCCCTTTAGGAACCAAATATGACCATTATATACTTATAACTTATGATTTTCATTGTTATACTTCCATGTTATATACACAGAATGGATATTTATAGTCTCCATTGGTGGCGGGCTACTGTGTTTATGTGACTCCCAATCCGGGTTTCCAACAGTACCTAGATATACTACAAGCTTTCAAGTGTATATAAGGGTAGTTTTCCACTTATAGATGTGTGCTGTCTTGCATGACATAAGATAAGATATTGGTAGTAGATGACCAGGGTTGAACCAAGGACATGTGGGTAGATTTATACCTTTTTATTCCTTTTATATACCTTGTATTGTATTGAATTCCATTTTCCATGTATACATCTTTTCCCTATTTTATAGATACATGACATCGTCTTATTTTATATATGATTATGTTTAATTATTTTATGTATTATTTAATGGTTTGATATTTATATCATGTTTCTGCTACGACATGTAACTAGTTATTATTTAAAAGTTCTTTTTCTATATATTCCAACACTAATATGATTCCTATATTTATTAATATATCTACTTCACTATTGTTCTACTTTGACTAGAGAACATAGTCTCCCCATGAACATGCCTTAGTCCCTCTCTACTGGGCGTCAACCTCTAGCATATAGGGAGGTGCGCATGAGCCCATGTGGCCCACCAGAATGGGGAATCATTTTAGTGGCATCTAATTCTGGAGGCTGCACCAAATAAAGCTGATTTTGATGACCCAAAATCACCGATTATGACCAAACAAGGTAATATTGAATAATATCCCAACAAAAATGATCCACAGTTGTTCACCATCGTCCGACCTGAGTTCTGTCATTTCCTGGCCCTACTGAACTCCAAATGAATGAATGAAATGGAGATGCTATAGAGATTATCCCTCCCACTCCTATTGTGCTAATCCCCCTTAGAGAAGAGGAGCTGCATGATACGATAAAGAAGAAAAAATATGAATAAATAATAAAATAGAATATATATTTTTAATAATAATAAATATAATATATATTTATAATAATAAGTATACAAATATAAATAAATAAATATATATATATATATATATATATATAATAATATATTTAATACTAATAATAGTATAATAAAATTACATAATATACCAGGAATGCTCAGCCTCAGAAAAAGTCTCTGACCATTTTTTAAAATAAAAGAAAAGTGCAGCAAGAAAGAATCACAATACAGAAAAAACCACTACATTTTATAAAAACCATACCCGTCACCATAACACTTATCCTCATCCACTTTTGTTGATTCCCATTCTGAGCATGCCTAATTCTTTAGTGTCTTGACATACTTCCTTATATGGTTTAACTTTTCCAAATGTAGAAACTCATCAAAAGACTACGCAACATTTCCTTTGGTGAAAGATGATCTGGTAGACATCAGCATCAGCATATAAGACATTTCTTTCCTCTTCCATCTTCTTGGTGGAGCAGTCATAACTTCTTCATTCCACAACACAATCTTTTTTCCACCGTTAAAAATATCACTATAAGAGGTTAGAGCCTTGCCTCCAACATTCTCCTTTTCATTATCAGAGGTTTCAACCCATTTTCCAAAGAAATGCACCTCTAGGTAACCATAATTCACTCCCTGATCTTGCTTAAAGTGACAATTAGTATCAATAATTTCTATGAATTGTGGGTGCTCTTCACATTGAGAGTTACCAGGACCATCAGAAGACTTGTTCTCCATTACCTCTTTCGTAACTACTCCTCCATTAAGGACTACAACCTACAGAACAACATCATCAATCAAATGGGGACATTCCATCATTGGTGTCATCTTCTCATGTGCCAGACTCGCAAAGTGAATGCATGTCATGACTCCCCAGAAGATATGAGGACTCCTATTCATAACCTCAGAATCACCATCCGCATTGAACTGCAGCTGACCCATACTTTCTTCCACTACTAACCGAGACTCAACTCCAAGGTCACCCTTCAATCTGTCGAAGACCTGCAACAATATTGGGTTCAAAGGCACCTGCACCATCATCTTACCACAATAAATACTCCGCGCAGTGGCGAGAATAGTCTTCATCATCTCCCTCTCCACAGTCCCATCAGGTTTCTCTTCAACCATTGCATCTGCAGTGCTAGAATATTTAAACTGGGCTCCCTGCATAGATGATACTCCAGAATTGATACATCCGGTGGACTCACTGGGGAACTCATAACCTAGTTCACGCATCCACATTCTTGTATATCTACCCCAAGGCCAGACATAACCATCCCTGAGCCGGCCTCTCGATGTCACGATTATCACATCCATCTCCAATCTACCATTCCACCACCTGTGAGGCAACATTCATTCGTCCTCTGTGAAAAACAGCCTCTATATACCAAATGTAACAACCCGAGATTTTATAAGATATATTCTTTTTAATCTCTTTCATATCTTCTACTCTACGCTACATAAATATTATCTTACGCTATACGCGACACCGTATTAGCTTGCAGTATATGCAACAGTAATCCTGGATCATGTTACACACAATTTCAAGTTTGTTTGATAGTAGTTATTCTACGCAACATTGAGTATATATATATATGTTCAATGTATTAATGAAATATTGTTTGATTTTTTTATACGCAACAAAAATGGATTTGTGCACTAAACACAACCCTAACTTAGCTTGCATTACACGCAATCATGACCTTCCTCGATAGCGTGTGTTGTACGCAATACCGGGTTTTACAAAACAATGATATATTGTTATATTATTATTATGAACTAGCCATTATAAATAGTATTAACTATCTTATGAATTTTATAACATTATTATTCATCTTACACATTTTCTAGAACATGGTATAAGAACAAAATAAATTTTTTGGGTAAAATAAGTATTTTTCAAAAAATGCAGTTTGCCCCCTTTTGATGGCGCACCCACTTTAAATCTAGTTTCTGACATGTTTATAAGTACAATTTTACAAAATAAAATTATAATTTGTAATAAGGATATAATATTTTACCTTGGATAAAATTTTTATATTATTCTAATAACTTTCATATTTTAAGGAATAGTAAAAACACGCTATATTTTAATTAAAAACAACTTTTTTCATCGTAATAATTTCTGTGGTTAAATTATAATATTGAATAGTTTTAAAGTATTAGTAGAATATATTTTTACCATTTAATATAATGTATGTGATTACCATTGATTTTACATTGAATTCTTAGGTTAAATAAATTCAATCTTTTGCAATGTTTTTAACAAAAACCCGTTTTCTTTCGACAATGGGATTAATTTTAATTTAATTTCTACAACTTCTATGTATTGAATTTGGAAAAATGGATTCAATATTTCGAATCAGTGGGTCCAAATTATATTAATAGACTAATTTTTATTTTTGGGCTTTATGAATAGTAACAACGGTAAATTTTATTTACCATAGTAAAAGGTAAATTGGATAATTAAGGGTAAATATAATATTATAAAATTATACTAATACTTTTTTTAATACAATTGTATGATTTTATTTCTTCCTAAGTCATATTTGGGTCGAAATGGAATCCATTAGAACCCACTTGGAGGTGATTAAGACCTTTAGTTTATTTTATTTAAAGGAATGTGAAATATGTCACACTCAACTTTAATAATGATAGTATTTTTAATATAAATTTATACAGAATATAAATTCGGTTATAAATACTCATTTGAAATATAAAATGTTTTTCTTTATCATGGTAATTTATTTTTAATTTTTAAGAGTTATTTAATTACCTTATTATCTTATACATTAATGATGTAGAAATTATTTATTTAGTGAAAAATCAATAATATTGTTTTTACTGAAATAGGAATACATATCAAAAGGCACAAAAATCTTCAAAAAACTTATTAGTAGTGTATATATAAACTCTAATCATCCACTGGCAGAATTTTTGACCATTTGAATCCTTATTAAGGTGATTATGAAACTTATAATATTTTATTTTAAATGATTCCAAAGTTGTCACCTTCATAATTTGATAAAGATAACAATTTAAATGTTGTTATTTTAAGATGCTAAATTCGAGTAAAATTATTATTATAGAATATTTAATATTTATCATCATCAAAGGATTTTATTTTTAATTTTTATGCAATAAATAAGTATATTAAATAATTATACAAAAATGTTTTACTAATTATTTTATTAAGAGATATACCAAATAAATGGTATTAAAATATTAAAGTAAATATTATATGAACTATTTAAAGTGCTCCACGAATTATCAAGAGAAATTTTACATGTTATAAATCTATTAAATATTTTATTTCGAATATATCCTCTGTGTAGATTTTATTTAAATTCAAATAAATGAATAGTGTCGAAATTGACACTATTGTTATTTTATAAAAATAACATATTATTAAATTGTTTAAAAATCACAAAAAATATATAAAAATTATAAATAAAAATTTATATTGTCTAAAATGTCATCAAGTATTTAATTATGGAAAATTAACAACACATAAGTGATTATTTATAACCATTTAATATTTATAATTTTATTACCACAAATAAACATAAATATATTAAATAAGGATAAATCAAAATGATAAGGTTTAAAATAAGATCAAAACATGTATAAATTTTATTGGTTGATTATATTACAACCCTATCTCGTCTAATATTAGAATTGAATCATTTTTGGAGGTTTTTATGTGGTTTTTGAATTTATATTAAACTAATATTTTTGAGGATTCAAAAGGTGCCCCTCTCCTCCCTTATAAAAGGGCACCTCCTCCCTCTCTTCCTCACGCCATTTTGAGCCTTGAAGCTCGGCCAAAATCTGCCCATTTCACTTCCCCACTTATCTAGGAACCTTATAGAGGTACTGGTCATCTCAAAAGACCAACCCTAGTGCTCTATGAAGAAGTTTAAAGGAGGTGTGTCGAATAAGAGGTAATCTCATCTACCAATTCTTTCAAGCTTATTTATTCTTCAACTTATTCTTATTTAGTTGTTTCATTATATAGTAATAACATAAGTATCACTAATATACTTATATGTTATTATAAATATGAAACAAACCCATTTCACATTCTATCCATCTTATGGAAAACGAAATCACCACGCGTGCGTACGTACGGAATACCGTCTCCACGCCGTGGTGTAATCTGTTTTTCCAACACCACTTTACATGGATGGGTATAATGGTGTAAAGAATAACGTAACATAGTTATTATAAAATCATACAGATTCTAATATATTGTATCATCCACTCCAATTCATTTCAATAATTATGTTAACGATATCATCGCTTGTGCGTACGTACGGACTACCGTCTCCATGACGCGATGAGATTAATTCTCAATGATTAAATATTCATTGATGATTATAAAGTATATATAATAAGTAATCATGAAATATATGACATAATAATGATACTAGATTTATTTATATATATATATATGTATTTCATCCAATTAATTCCATTCAATTCAATGAGGAAACGAAAACAACGTTCATGCGTACGTACGGCCTACCGTCTCCATGAATGGTGTATTTCTTTCCATTTATCGATATATTATATATATGTATATTCTGAATATATATTATATATAAATAATGTTTTATATTCTGGAATTAATTAAACATGATCTAAGTAATCATATGAATAATTACAAGTCAAAACACGGACGACAAATGAAACGATTTTACCCAAAACACACTTTAAAATGGAATTTACAAAAGAACGGGTAATATAAAGTCATAAGTGAACCATATATTATATCATAACAATGAATATGATTCATTAATAAGTCAATGGCATTATTTAAATAATTATACAGGAGGGACGGATACGTACGAAGCATATCTGACCTAAGGTAAGGAATAATTTTGTAAATCTCATTTTTATCCGAGATTGCTTATTCGTATGTATTTACTGGGGTTATTGTTATCATCCATGTCCATGTTTTATAAAAGTTTTTTCATGTATGTTTAATGTCCTTTTTACCCATTTTGACTTTTACCCCATGGTATGGAAGGAATCTTTCTTTTTTTTACCCTACGAGGTACTTTTTGACTTTTCCAGCAAAAGTACAAGAAGAATGTTTTTTTAACTTATACGGCACGAACCGATTTTTACGGTTTTATAAAGCCTTGTTTTAATAAAGCTTCTTCTGGAAGGTTTCATGACTATTTTCAAAAAAATACTTTTCTTTTAAAATTGCATGACATTTTGTGAAAAGAAAATGATTTTGAAGAAGAAAGGATATTTTCCTCAAGAATTCATTTCTAGTGTTCTGTAAAAACCATTTCTCATCTAAGATGACATTATTTCATATGTGTATGTTTCAAGTATCATGTCTCTATGATTTACATGGTTTCACTTTTCTTTTTATGAAATGATATCCATTTCTTTTATATGTATTATGTGATTATGGGATGATGTTTATGAAAACCATTTTATTCGTTGGGTTATTATGAATAATGTATGTTTATTTTGTCGCACAAGTATGAATGATTTCATTATGAGATGTGTGGGACATATATCTCCCTCAAATTCATTGTGTAAAGATTTATATCTCATGAGATAGACATGGCTGGAACGGTATATTAATCTGGTTCAGTGTTACAGGACTAAAACGAGGAGTGAACTCGATTCAGAAAGGGACTTTGTCCACTAAGATGGTCTTGGCAGCAATGCCTTGTCTACAATGGAAATCATAACATGTGCTGAATGGTTTCCAAACATACATGTTTTATTCCCATTATATTTTATCATGTTTGATGTTCCATTATGATATCTGCCTTACATACTTCCATGATTTATGTCTTTGCTCAAGATTTTGATGTTTAAATTTCATGTTCTAGTTTGTTCTTTAAAATGTTTATGGATTGTTTTATGTTCTCTATGTTTTCCCTTACTGAGAATTTGAGCTCACCCTTTTTTTTGTTTTTTTCCCAGGAAATAAATAAAGGTTTTAGGTAAGTAAAAAAAAGGGTAAGATCGTTATGGGAGTTGTTGAAGATCTTTCCCCACGATTATAAGATTAAGTTCAGAGTTTCCAAAGACACTAAACTATTACTGTCCTTGTGTGTCTGTTTTTTTATACGTATTAAGTATTCTGCAAAATTAATGTAATGTCCATCTATGTCAAGCATTGGCCCTCTACAGTTGGTATTAGAGGAAAGGATTAGTTAACCTTTGGAAACTAGGATGTGAAAACTTTAGTGATATCCCTAGAGATATTTCTAAGGTATGTCTAGTGACGTCCCTAAGGTTAAGTATAAGTATAGGTTATAGTCCTAGAATTACGGTAACGATCTTAGTATTTAACGTAAGATGTTAGATATTTAATGTAATTCCCCTTGATTATGATTTTCGCCTCTCACACTATTCTTTTTGGGTTTTAGAAAATGGCTGGAAACATGAAAAATCACGATAATGGAGGATTTGATGGACAATGGAATGATATTCTTAACGAGAAACCAAATGAAATTGGATCTAGAAGTCCAAATATTGTTATTATTCTTAATCAGAAATCTCATAATATAATCAATAATCTCAAATTTGGAAATTCTCCTAACTCAGCTAATAAGATAAATATGGAGTCTCATGATGATCATAGAGGAAAGAAAGTTCAATTCCCCTCATGTAAATCATGTGGGAAGAGGCATCAAGGAGAATGTTTCAAAGGAACTGGAAGATTCTTTAGGTGTGGAAAGTAAGGACACAAAGAAAGTAATTGCAGAGGAAAAAGGTTTAGTTAACACCATGGACGAGGATAATTTTAATTCTAAGACATCAACGATGGTTAAATGTTTTAAATGTGGAATGTACGGGCATTATGCAAAACAATTCCCTAAGGGAAAGTCTCATGAAATGAATCATCATGGACGCATGGGTAGTATTTATATTGATGATGATGAAGATACTAAAAATGATATGTGAGATAAAAGAATTTTTGAATATCGTTCAATGGTTTAAGAAGGTAGTGTAATGATTGTATGTTTATTAAGAATAATGTATGGTACTATGGAATAAAAAAAATATAAGGATTGTTACACTATTTCCTTTTCTTGAGTTTTGAATGTATATGATTAATGGTTCTAGTAACCATGAAAGGTTATTCAAAAAAATTTGGAAGGTAGATGGTATGTGCATAATGAAAGGATAAAGAGATAATGAGTTGTTTGATAGTATTTATGAGATCATGATTGATATAAGGACTAAGTGATATCATGGTTTGAGTATATAGAATTTTGAGGATTTTGGTATGTGGAAAGTGTTAACTTTTAACTACATTCATGTTTTCAATAAGGTTCAATAGGTATTCATTCTTTTCAAGAGAATACAAGATTAAGGCCATCGAATGTTTGGTATGTGACCAACAAGGCAAATATTATGATATATGGGGACCAATGATGGTATTAATACGCTTGTTATATGAACTCTCTGGTAATCATTTTCACTATAATATGAGATTGGACAACAGTATTTTGGATAAGCCTAATGATTGGAATGGATTATGTTGGACATAAGTTAATATTTTTTAAGGCTATAACTTTTTCGATATTTTTGATGGAAAGTTATAATAATGTATTTTTAGAAAAAAAGGACAACCTATAGGACGGGCGAAAGCCCATCGCGTTGGACAAGGATGTGGGAATCTAACCCACAACCGAAGTGCGACTGGCCTTTATCACCTACCATAGGCCTACAGGAAGACCCTGGATAGTAGAAACTAGTATTATTTTATTAAGCGGTATGATAGATGATGTATAAGTCCATTTTTGGAATCATATACGATTAATCTCACTTTAGATGGACTTATTTATATTTCATAACTTTTGAAAACTTTTTTTTTGAGACAGATGGAATGACCCATCATTCTATCACATGATCTGTTAACACTTCACGAATAACAAATTCAACTTCATTTCATTAAGAGATGAAGTGGAAATTGTTCAAAGCACGAACAATATTGAGATTATACCAAAATCAAGTATGTATTTCTTCTAATTCAAACTTTTCATCTTTAGGGAAATGATATTGAAAACCAAAAATGTTGTCCTAGTGCTCTTATATCTGATGAATCAGATGATACCTTAGATCATCACAAATTTATGGCTTTGTGATTGATGGGTTTTTCATAGCCATGTTCTCTACCACTCTCCATCAGAACTTGATGGTTAGATTTTTCTTCCATATCCATATTTTAACCTATGTTATCCTATATAGAAACCCAGTGATGAGTTACTTTGGGTAATTGTTACGTTTCATACTTCAGTTTTTTAAAATTAAGTTTTAGTATTCCTTTTTACGATGTGGGTTTCTATGAATAGTAAACGATTTATAACCCCGAAGAATTTCGAGGGAGAAATTAATTTTAAGGGAATTAGAATGTAACAACCTGAGATTTTATATGATATATTCTTTTTAATCTCTTTCATATCATCTACTATACGCTACAGCATGATTATCTTGTGTTATATGTGACACCGTATTAGCTTGCAGTATATGCAACACTAATCTTGGATCCTGTTACACACAATTTCAAGTTTGTTTGATAGTAGTTATTCTACGCAACATTGAGTATATATATATATATTAAATTTATTAATGAAATATTGTTTGATTTTTTTATATGCAACAACAAAGGAGTCGTGCACTAAATGCAACCCGGACCTGGCTTGCATTACACGCAATCGCGACCTTCCTCAATAGCGTGTGTTGTACACAATACCGGGTTTTACTAAACAACTATATATTGTTATAATATTATTATAAAATAGCTGTTATAAATATTATTAACTATATTTCAAATTTTATAACATTATTATTCATCTTACACATTTTCTAGAACATGGTATAAGAACAAAATAAATTTTTCGGGTAAAATAAGTATTTTTAAAAAAATATAGTTTTGTCGCTTTTTGATGGAGCACCCACTTTAAATCTAGTTTTTAACATGTTTATAAGTTCAATTTTACAAAATAAAATAATTATTTGGAATTAGGATATAAAATTTTACCTTGGATAAATTTTTAATATTATTCTGATAACTTTCATATTTTAATGAATAGTAAAAACACGCTATATTTTAATTAAAAACAACTTTTTCATCGTAATAATTTTGTTGGTTAAATAATAATATTGAGAGGTTTTAAATTATAAATAGAATATATTTTTACCATTTAATATAATTTATTTTATTATCATTGATTTTACATTGAATTCGTAGGTTAAATAAATTCAATCTTTCGCAATGTTTTAAACAAAAACCCATTTTCTTTCGACAACGGGATTAGTTTTAATTTAATTACTGAAACTTTTGTGCATTGAATTTTTAAAAATGGATTCAATATTTGGAATCAGTGGGTCCAAATTATATTAATATACTACTTTTTATTTTTGGGTATTATGAATAATAACAATGATAAATTTTATTTACCATAGTAAAAGGTAAATTGGGTAATTAAGTGTAAATATAATATTATAAATCTATCCTAATACTTTTATTAATACAATTGGATGATTATATTTCATCCTAAGTCATATTTGGGTCTAAATGGAATCCATTAGAACCCACTTGGAGGTGATTAAGACATTCAGTTTATTTTATTTAAAGGAAAGTGAAATATGTCTCACTCACCTTTAATAATTAATGTAGTTTTAATATAAGTTTATAAAGAATATAAATTCGTTTATAAATACTCATTTATAAGATAAAATGTTTTCCTTTATCATGGTAATTTATTTGTAATTTTTAAGATTTATTTAATTACCTTATTATCTTATACATTAATGATGCAAAAATTATTTATTTAGTAAAAAATTAATAATATAGTTTTTATTGAAATAGTAATACATATCAAAAGGCCCAAAAATCTTCAAAAAACTTATTATTAGTGTATATATAAACCCTAATAATACAATTTCCAAATTTGTGACCATTTGAATCCTTATTAAGGTGATTATGACACTTATAAATTTTATTTTAAATGATCCCAAAGTTGTCACCGTCATAATTTAATAAAGATAACAATTTACATGTTGTTATTTTAAGATGATAAATTCGAGTAAAATTATTATTATAAAATATTTGATATTTATCTTCATCAAAGGATTTTATGTTTAATTTTTATGCAACAAATAAGTATATTAAATATTTATACAAAAATTTTGTAGTAATTATTTTATTAAGAGATATACCAAATAAAAGGTTTTATAAATATTAAAATAAATATTATATGAACTATTTAATGTGCTCCACGAATTTTCTAGAAACATATGACATGTTAGGAATCTATTAAATATTTTATTTCTAATATATCCTCTATGTAGATTTTATTTATATTCAAATAAATGATCAGTGTCAAAATTGACACTATTGTTATTTAATAAAAATAACATATTATTAAATTGTCTAAAAATCAAAAAAATATTTAAAAATTATAAATTAAATTTATATAGTTTAAAATTTAATAACGTATAAAATTATAGAAAATTAACAACACATAAGGGATTATTTATAACAATTTATAATTTATAATTTTATTACCACAAATAAACTTAAATAGATTAAATAAGGATAAATCAAAATGATAATGTTTAAAATAAGATCAAAACATGTCCAAATTTTATTGTTTTATGAGATTACAACCCTATATAATCTAATATTATAATTTAGTCATTTTTTTGTGGTTTTTATGTGGGGTTTGAATTTATATTAAACTCATATTTTTTAGGATTCCAAAGGTGCCCCTCTCCTCCCTTATAAAAGGGAACCTCCTCCCTCTCTTCCTCACACCATTTTGAGCCTCAAATATCATCCAAAATCTGCCCATTTCACTTCCCCACTTCCCTAGAAACCTTATAGAGGTACTGGTCTTCTCAAAAGACCAACCCTAGTGCCCTAAGATAAAGTTTAAAGGAGGTGCGTCGAAGAAGAGGTAATATCTTCTACCGATTCATTCATGCTTATTTCTTCTTCAACTTCTTCTTATTTAGTTTTTTCATTATATATTAATAACATAAGAAACACTAATATACTGATATGTTATTATAAATATTAAACAACCCCATTTCACCTTATATCCATCCTACGGAAAACGAAATCACTGCGCGTGCGTACGTATGGAATACCGTCTCCATGCTGTGGTGTAATCTGTTTTTCCAACACCACCTTACTTGGATGGGTATAATGGTGTAAAGAATAACTATAAATAGTTATTATAACATCATACTGATTCTGATATATTGTATCATCCACTCCAATTCAATTCAATAATTATGGGAATTATATCATCGCTCGTGCGTACGTACGGACTACCATCTCCACGACGCGATGAGATTCATTCTCAATGATTAAACATTCATGAATGATTATAAAGTATATATAATAAGTAATCATGAAATATATGTCATAATAATGATACTGGATTTATCTATATGTATATGTATGTCATCCAATTAGTTCCATTCAATTCAATGAGAAAACGAGGACAACGTTCATGCGTACGTACGACCTACTGTCTCCATGAACGGTGTATTTCTTTCCATTTATTGATCTATTATATATATGTATATTCTGAATATATATTATATATATATATCATGTTTTATATTCTGGAATTATTTAATCATGATCTAAGTAATCATATGAATAATTATAAGTCAAAACACGGACGACAAATGAAACGATTTTACCCAAAACGCTCTTTAACATGGAATTTACAAAAGAACGGGTAATATAAAGTCATAAGTGAACCATATATGATATCATAACAAAGAATATAATTCTGTAATAATTCAATGACATTATTTAAATTATTATACAGATGGTAAGGATACATACGAAGCATATCGGACCCAAGGTAAGGGATAATTTTTCAAATCTCATTTTTATCCGAGATTGCTTATTCGTAAGTATTTATTAGGGTTATTGTTATCATCCATTTCCATGTTTTATAAAAGTGTTTTCATGTATTTTTAAATACTTTTTTACCCATTTGGACTTTTACCCCATGGTATGGAAGGAATATTTCTTTTTTTTACCCTACAAGTTACTTTTTGACTTTTCCAGCAAAAGTACGAGAAGAATGCTTTTTTAACATATACGGCACGAATGTATTTTTACGGTTTCATAAAGCCTTATTTTCATGAAGCTTACTCCAAAATATTTCATGACTATTTTCAACAAAATCCTTTTCTTTTAAAATTGCATGACATTTTCTGAAAATAAAATGATTTTGAAGAAGAAAGGATATTTTCCTCAAGAATTCATTTCAAGTGTTTTACAAAACCATTTTTCATCTAAGATGACATTATTTCACATGTGTATGTTTCAAGTATCATGTCTTTATTATTTACATGGCTTCACTTTTCTTATTATGAAATGATATCCATTTCTTTTATATGGATTAAGTGATGATGGGATGATGGTTATGAAACCCATTTTATTCTTGGGTTATTAGGAATAATGTATGTTTATTTTGTGGCACAAGTAAGAATGATTTCATTATGAGATGGGTGGGACCTATATCTCCCCCCAATGAATTGGTTAAAGATTTATATCCCATGAGAGATACATGGCTGGAACGGTAAGTTAATCCGGTTCAGTGTTATAGGACCGAAATGAGGAGTGAACTTGATTCAGAAAGGGACTTTGTCCACTAAGATGGTCTCGATAGCAATGCCTTGGCTACTATGGAAATCATAACAAGTGATGAATGGTTTCCACAATTACATGTTTCATTCCCATTTATTTTATCATGGTTGATGTTCCATTACGATATATTCCTTTCTTACTTCCATGATTTATGTCTTTGCTCATTATTTTGATGTTTAAATTTCATGTTCATGTTTTTGCTTTAAAATGTTTATCGATTGTTATATGTTATATATGTTTTCCCTTATTGAGCAATTGATCTAACCCTTTTTATGTTTTATTTTCCCCAGGAAATAAAGAATGGTTTTAGGTAAGCAAACAAAAAGTGGAAGATCGTTATGGGAGTTGTTGAAGATCTTTCACCATGATTAGAAGATTACGTTCCGAGTTTCCAAAGACACTAAACTATTACGGTCCTTGTGTGTCTGTTTTTTTATATGTATTAAGTATTCCGCAAAAGAAATGTAATGTCCATGTACGTAAAGCTTCGGGCCTCTATAATAAAACCGCCTACTGTTGACATAGAATTGCATCCAAGATTCAAAGACGACCTCTTGCTTCTAGCAGAACTCCTTCCCATCAGTAATCCAAAAATAACGCACAGGGGGTCTAGCCACATCGACCTCGACAATGATCTGAAGACAAATCAGATGCCACGCAGATTCATTTTGATAATATGAACATAGATATCACCCAGTCATATTGACAATGGCTTAGAGAATTGTAGGATTTTGAAAAGAAAGAGGAAGTCTGGGTAGACTGACACAGGTTGCGATCGACGAAGGGTCATGCCGCATATGAAAATATAAGCTCCATAGAAATAAATAAAAGGACTAATCAACACACCTTTGAGAATCCCTAAACAAAGAGATGATCATATATTCCTCCACACCAAAACAAACCATTATGTTTCTCTAGTCAAGAAATTCAATGACCAAACAGTCATTAAACACCCAGGATTAAGAGACAAAGTAAGAAAACACTTCCAACAAAGGTTGATGAGGATGAAAACGAGCCACTAAGGTAAACTTTCAATGATCCTCAACAATATTGAGTTCTACCGAGAGTAGAGATAATTGTGGTGCCTCCTGGAAGAGATCTGGAACCATCAAAGAGATTAGGATTTTAGTAAATGGCAGATAAAATCCATGGAATGAATCATATTAATACCACCTATGTAGAAGCGTTCACATGACTCAATAGTGCTCTGACCTAATGATCATTATTTTTATTCATTTTTCTACTTCTTCTTCCAAATGCAGGATAACCCCAGGGGGGGTTGTTCGTTTTTTTCTACCAATGGGGTCCTTTCCTTCATCACCCCTATAGGGATGGTCTATAGGGTTCATAATGACACCACTTACTACAAGGCTCTTCTCTAGTTGACACTTAGATCAGGCTCTACCAAAACTATTCTGGTTCACCCCAATATTCCCCACTTGTTAGCATATTGCTGAGTAGTTTTTGGATATCAAACGGACCTCCCCAGAAGGTAAATTTAATAGAGATGATTTCCTGACTAATGAAATGGATATTCGAATATTTCATAAATAATTTGACCCCATAAGTATGACCACCCAAAAACATGTTACCGAATGAAGATCCTTGTATTCTTTCTTTTGAATAGTTTCTTAATTTTTCTAGAACTCATCCAATACAATCCACTTTCAAGATGCCTTGGTGGTGAAATTGTAGACACAAAAGACTCAAAATCTCATGCCATAGAGTGTGGGGGTTCGAGTCCTCTTCAAGGTCGATTCATAGAGAATTCTCATTCAATGAGCAAGTAGTAGTGGATATATTCTCTTATTTTAAGTTATTATTCTGTGGAACTGATGAATGGGATTCCAACTAATGATGGTTGAGCCTAAAAAATGGACATATAATGTGATCCACATAACCATTCTATTCAATTATATATAATAAATATTATATAGGGAATTTTTTTTAAATTCATACTTCTATTACTCCTTTGTATTCCAGATTTAGAGAAACCAAACTATGAAATAGATCATGGGTATTAAATCATGGAAAAAAGATTCAAGCATACTCACTCAATGAGAATGACCATTGTTCTATCGACATGGTTATAATCTGAGTTATTGATCATGGACACTCCATGACACATATATTTTAGGATTTATGAATTCTATATGTGGGACTCAGGTTGTGAGCACTACTAAGGATTATGTATAGTGACAAGCATGCCATACAAACCCCAAGGAGTTACTCGTGGAGTAGAAACTATGGAATTGTTGATATATTAGATGGAATTCAAATTTTTTATAGAATAATTGTCTAGAATGAGGAAAAGGATGAACACGAATAGAAATATACATAGGAAACACACCACAGTCCATCACAATAGGTCGGAGTAGAGGCAGATAGCAAAAGAAAATCATATGCAACTAATTAAAATATAGTTTGTGCAATAGGATAGATAATATTCATTCAATATTCCCATGTTTCATCATTTATTTAAAAATGGATTGTTCAATATCTAAATATTTCAATATGTTTAATGAAATAATGATCTTTGGATATAAACTCTTGGGAGAGTTAATTGAGTTGGTAAATAAATTTTAAATCTTCCATACATTAATTTTACTTTATTATTCCCTTTATTTATATTTTTCTAGTCATCATTTTTTCAATACAACATGTATTAGTGAAAACTGATCTTTATCTAACATAATTTAAAACAATATTAAAAATGAGGAATTAACTATAAATTTATTCAATATCAAATGTGATTATTGCGCTAAGTTGAATTGATAAAGTCTAATCCGTGATAATTAATTATCTATTATTAATTGTTCGAATGAATTCTATGGTTAAAAATGTATAGGATCCATTAATTAATTTTTTCATTTGATGAAAACTCTTACCATCCTATTTTAATCAGTACCAATCATAATAATTCATCTTCATGAAGGAAGGGAAATATGTGTAAAAACCAATCTATGGACCCCCTATTTTAGAAATCGATTATTTTATCTATATTCTGATATTCTACCTATCCTTACTTCATGCACATACACTCACATTTTCACTCACATGGGACTTCAATCTTGTCACTAGTTCTTCACCTATCCCATTTTATTCATTATCTATTGTAGTATTATTTTCATCCTTTTATTCATCTTGGTCACACATGAAATCTCAAAATATGTGTCCTTCCCTATGGATTGACTCATTCTCATCACTAAACTAATTGTATGTACTAATATAAATAATAAATTTGAACGAGTCCAATGATCAGGTTTCATCATGTTTAATGTAAAGAGTTTATACATAATGGCCATTGACACAAGTCACGTGGGAGATCAAGCCATGGGTGGATCCATTTGGAGTTTGTACGGGGCACCTAATCACTAAACATGAGCTCAACTATGAATGGAGAAATGAGGAATTTTGTCATTGACCCAAATATTTTTGTTCACACCTCTATTGTTGTGAACAGAAGTAGTGTTTCATGTCCAATATACTATAGGATAATTATATGCCATGGATATTGAGGGAATATGAACACACAACAACTAGAGTCACATGAAGGATGAGGTTGAACAAAGATAACTCATCTTTCATGCACCCTCCTATCCTTTAGGGTAAAATATATGAGTATATCTAAAACATGAGACTAGATAAGTTGGGGCCTGTGTGAAATCAATTTTACTGGTTCTATACCTTTGGTAATCCATGGAGTTCTCAACTTTCATGATGTTGTGGAAGAATGGGTCGCATGAGTGAGTTATGATGATTCAACATTGAGAAGTAATTTCCATAATGGGAGGGAGTGATATTTTATCAATATCCTAAACATGTGTCTTTTGGGAATGAAACTCTACCTATTCCACACAAAGTGATTGTGTTCCCGCATTGCCTTTACCTCTATTGTATGTTTCCATCCAGAGTATGTATGTGTTAGGAAGTGGTTCAATGATGAATTTATCATGATGATAGTTTGTGAAAGAACGTTTAGGTGACAATCATAACAATAATGTTAAGAACAAAAACATTATTTAATGTTTATAACCGTTTAGAGAACCTGTGAAATAGGGTTTTCAACCATTCCATTCACACAAAATACAATATCATGAAAAAGAAAAGTGTTTCACACAATGCTCTAATATTATGGGTGTATTCTCCTATTACTCTAGATTGGTCCCATGGTTCTTTTTGTGTATTATCTTAAGTGAAAATATATTATACATGAATTAAGATAGGTTTTTGGTGCCTAAATTGTAATAATCTATAGACCCACCCCACGGCGTCTCAGACCTAGGGGTCACATGACCTCAGGCACACCTCTTAATATAAAAGAGGTTTCTAGCTAGTGGAGAGGGCCTAATATATAAAACAAAATAATAATTCCATCAAATAAAAGTGAAACAAACAACAGGAATAACTGAACATCACACAAATCCAAAAACCTAATAGTATACATAAACAGTAAACATAACCAATCAAATATATGATGTTTTCATAAGAAGCAAACATATACTGATATCCCACGAGATCAATCACAAATACTAAATAAAACCAAGATAAAATACAATAGAAGTGTCCTTACAACCATCCCCTAGCCTCAAAAACCCTATCTCCAACATAGTCAAACTCCACAAATTTGATTCACTACACATATTTTTTCTCAAATGGAAAAAGTAGTTATATGGTATGTACACAATGATGATTACCATTCAGGGTGTAAACATAAAACCCTATAGGGGTTTTCTATGAACTCATAATATACACCTTCATACGAACTTCTTTACAGGAGAAAAATAAATAAATTAATAAAAATTATTTTTGAGTCAATATGTTTTTACTAAGACACTATGACACTAAATGATTTACACACACCCGATCAGCCATTGGCTGTTAACCAAGCCACTATGACACTGACCATACATACTTCAGAGCAATGATAAAAATTCATTCATTACCTCATTTAATATGACCATTTTCCAACCCATGTACTTAAAAATACATAGGGAATTATCCCAATGTTGACCCATTACAGATAGACATAGTTCATGATCATATGTTAATACTTTAACCCTCTACCATGTCACTAAACAAAGGATTAATCTATGTTATCTCACAACATACCATGACCCAAAAAGTATGGTGTTCAAATACCCAATCCTACATTGGAATATTCCAAATCATCCACATAATCCCATAAAAAACTCTTAGTAGGTGACCTTAATAACATTTATCAATCCCCATAGACTCTTGGGAAATCTCATCACACTAACCCACTATCTTAGCCAATGGCGCGGACATAAGCACATTGATCCATCCGTTAAGACTCTAGGTTGGTCACCTCAAGCACAAGAACCAATCCATATAGACTTTATGGGGTCGCATCACACAAACCCATCCCCATAGACTCTGTTTATGTCATAATCATATAGACCCATCCCACATACTCTAGGGAGGGCACATAAGTAAATGAAATACACACAGGTTCGTTTCCCTCAATATATCTCACCTGCTCATCACCTTAGGATATTTTCACTCATAGATATACCTACATCTTAGTTCATCACATCTCACCCATAATGGAATCTATGAGGATCTTATAGACATGTCACAATTACTTCACAATAATACCATCACTATCTCATCATCATACGGTGAAGCCACAATATGAAGTCTCCACTAACCCAATCTATATGGTCTAGTTCCATCTCACTAAAGTCCCTAGTTACATCACATCCCACTATATAGGGATATTATAGATCAATAATGAACTACAAGAAACTATAATCAATATTTGGGTCTAATTACAAACCAAAATAACATGTTGTCGCAATTCCAACGCTCAATCAACTCTCTTGACCCTCACATGCGTCTTGTTACACATCACCTAATGGAGATCCATCATATTTACTCCAAAAGGAAAACCTATTTTGTTACATATTTAAGGTATTTAGAGACTAAAACCTTTAATATAACATGAAAAGACTTTAAATTGACATTATGATGTATTTACTATTCACTCTCAAGGCATATTGACATCTTCCCTGTCATCATATTTCTTAAGACACCAATTCCTTCCCACATAGCTCATAACTCACCCTATGATAGTTTTCATTCTAAATCATACATGGAGACCCTCCAAAAACCATATTTCAACTCATCTGACAGTATATTACCATTTATACATATCCCTAGAGTGACTTTATACACCCCAAGTGCTAAAGATCACTTTGTATCACCTTAAGAGGCTAAAATAAACACCATCATCTCACCTAACTAACAATAAAGTTCTTATTTCTCATTATTAAACCCATGATGTTTGTATAGAATTCAAAATAAATAATAGAGTTGTACATGAAATGGTATTATAGGGGACACTTACCAGTAACATTGAGTTAACCCCTCTCATTTCTCTATCCTTCCCCATTAAAGACAACAAAGTGTATTTTTCACTTGTCAATAGTCACTAAATATGTAGTAGTAAAAAAATATAATTACATAAAAAATTAATTTAGTTAGTTATAATTACAAAAAATCTCATCAAAAACCATCCACTCACTTAAACCAAGAAATACAGGGTTTGATATACAACTCCTGTGAACATAAACCTAGTCCACAAAAAATCCCAAATTAATTGCTCGGTCTAATGTAATATTTGTCCTAAAATTATTAGAAACACTAGAAAATATTATTTGGTGATATAAAAGAAATAAAATTGCATGTGACTACAAGAAGATAGTGTCTTGGATCCAAAACAATGAAATTTAATAAAAATATGCATCCAACTCCACTTATTTAACCATACTCTAATGGAATACACACCAAAACCCTAAATGAAATCTTCCAAATCACTATGTGATTATGTTTTCCAATAAAAGGGTGTGGATCTTACCTAGAATCACTAAAAAATGCATAAAATTCGTAGTATATTAATGTGTTTACAAGGAAGGGTTATAAACACCATTATTAATTTATAAAAACTATACAGGCCCCTTTTATAGTGTGAATAGATTGTTCACACTATAAACCGCCCATGGCGGGGACCCTCTAGCCCCCTTTCCCAAAACATCATGATATAAATCCATAATTCATAGTATTAATAGCCTACAGTTTCTTATTTTTCAGATTCTCGTCCACTGAATCCTTCTTATGATGCTCTCTTAAACTCTATGTGACACCTATGGGTCTTAATTCATTAGAAATAAGACATTTTTTGGATGTCCAACTTCTCGGATGACTAGCACAACTACCAATTATAAAAAAATAGTCTATAAAATGGATAAATTATCAAATTATCTATTATTACAATGAACTATAAAATAATATTTTGTAAAAATTTTGGTTATATTATGCTTATCAATTTATTTATTCATTATCTCATAATTTTAGATAAATTCTAAATACACCATAACCATATTTTAGGACTCTTTTACCATTGTGTTTTTTTCTCACAATGGTGATTTAAAGAATGTTTGAGGATAGTTAATGATATTAGATATTTATTTTAGTTATTATTTTGAATTATATATACTTTGTTTCATATGTTTGATTATGTTTATTAATACCCATTTTATAAGAATTTACATAGTTTTTTCATGACCCTCCTACCACTTTTGGTGTGTGTCGAGTATTTTTTATTTAATTACTTCAAGTGCTACAAAAAACGTTATAGGTGCATATGGTTCATGGTGGGGAGAATTTTGACACCACCATGTTACTTTTATATTATATTTTATATAATTTGTTTTTCATATTATTGGGGATTTTGGATTTGAAATTTGGATATTTTTAGACATTCCTCAGTTGTATAGTTCATGCATGGTTTTCTATAAATAATGAAAATTTCATAAGAAATTTTATAGTATCCTACATCATTCAATATGGGGTTTCATGAATATTTAATTTTTTGATAAACAATATTTCCAAAAAAATGTGATTTTTTATGCTTCATTGAAGTGTGGGCCACATGTTTGGTGCATGGTTTTGTAAAATATGAGTCCAAACCTTCCATGATTCCAAATTTCTAAAAAACTGTGATTTATGATTTTTAACATGAATATTTAATTTCATTTACCCCTCCATAATCCCTTATTCACATCTATCATCAAAATGAGAGATCAAAATTGCTTCTCTCTTCTCAATTCTAGCTTCCAAGTCCCATACCTCATCAATTATACATTGATTTTGAAGGCATGTCATATTTTATTCTTACCTTCCTCTTACTCATTATAATTCAATTGGTTTATTTTTCTTCAATAAACCCTAATGGAAATGAGGGTAAAATCATAGGTTTACTTGGTTTTAATATTTTTAAATGGATTTTTATGTTTTATAGAGACCATTTCTTTTCATGGTTTTGTTTCCACCATAGAATGAGAAATGTTTTCAGTTATTAATGTATTTGTTTTTTTTATTTCATTTTTTTATTTTGTAATTGAATTCTTGAACGACAAAATTTTATTTTTTGTCAATTTATAACTATATTATATTACCATAATGAATTTTAAAGTATTATTACAATTTTTAAAACATAGAATAAAAATAATTTCCACAGTATTCTATATTTCAATTTCTAATGTGAGAAATTATGTATTCTAAGTTCTCATATAAATTCATAAAGGGAAATTTCAAAAATTATTTTCACAATACATTGTATTTTATCCTATTTGGGTTATTACTAGAGTATAAGTGTGGTTTTTGGAAATTAGATAAAGAAAATTGTGTTTTAGGATTTCAAATTATTTCAAAATTGAGAAAATTTATGAATTTAAAGAGGGGTGTATTCTTTAAATGAGATTAGTTCATGTGAATTTTTTGGTTTTATATTAAATTATGTTTTCATGGTTGAATTTAAAATAATGGTAAATTATATAGCAACTAAATTAGGTTTTTCAAAAGGAACAGTTCCCAGTTTCTAAAAGAATTTTCACAATAATCATGAGACCCTAGATTGAGCCCCTGGATTATGATATGCATTATATGAATTATGGATCAATGGGGTATGTTTTATATTTTTATGTGATGTTGAGGATGATATTAGAGTTATTTATTTTATGGAAATTAGAGTTGATATGAGATTTAGGTTTATCTTATTATTATTAATTGATGTGATGACCATATTATGTATTTATTGCACAACTCATCTTGATTATATTCATTAAAACCGAAGGATAATATCATGGTTTATTTTTTTTCAAAACTATTTTATATTTTTCAAAATCTTGTATCCACTAGTTTTATGTTAGATCTTATCTTGGGGAGTTCCCTAAAAAAGGTTGATGAGAGTAAGTTAGATGTGTAAATATTGTTATAGATGAAAAAAGGGTGGTGGTCTGTCCATATTAAATGTTTTCCCGAATACTCTCACTTTAGGGCATAGTGAGTTTTCCGATATAGCTAATTATCATAGATAATTTTATTTTTTTGGTTTTAACGTTGTATTTTTTTATATTATATAGTTCGATTCATTTATCTGACACGATTATGTGGTTCTAGTTTATATACCTATATATGTGTCATTCATGTTATGGTTCATGTTTTTATTATATTTTCACACTTAAATGTTTAGTTTACTTTTAAATGGGTTTTTAATTTATGATTTTATGAAATTATTTCAAAGAGAAAAAAAATTACATAGGGTTTCAATAGAAGTTTTTTTGTAAGGAGAAATGCTTTAAATTATTTTTTATAGACTTAAATTCCCTAATTGAATTTTATTTTACATTAGTTCATCAAACTAGATGGTTCTACCATTGTTTTACAAAACAAATTGGGTTTTTTTAAAAAAATTGATAATTTTATTATATTTTTTTATTTAAACATACATTTAAATTTTTTTTTCTTATTGTAGTTCAAACTATAATTCATTATATTTATTTTGAAAATAGTTACATAAATTATTTATTACAATACCACGAGGAATCTTCAACTAATACCTTATATAAAGGTTGATTTATTTTTATGTCACCCTCATGTTTTTAAATAGGGTTACATGTGGGGATCATAGATTTGGTATCACTTGTTTATTATATTCATGGAAGAATTGCAACATGGTGAATGAATGTGGGAAACATGGAGATTTATTAATTGTATATTAGGTTCATCATTACATGGTTCATTTGGTTATTTTAATCTTTTTTCTAATTTATCCAGCATTAATTTTATTCAATATTTCTACCCATTTTTTCCTTGAACACATTTGTGGTTTATTTTTTATATTGTTAATTTTATAAGGGGATTAAATATTTTAAACTTTTTATGTTCATTTAAATTATATTAATAAATTTTATTGATAATAACCCTTTTGAATGTTTATGTATCTTAGGAACCATTTTTTATTTTTTAAAATTTAAACTTATTATGGTATATTCATGGAATTACAATTTATGGATGCATGATTCCAATATTTTTATAAAGATCCACTTATTTATTATTATTTTGTGGTTAAATATTTCCCACTTTTTTTCTTCACTATGTTTGGGTAAGCCCCACATCAACATTACGTCTACTTATACACTATTATCATGATATATGATTTAATATATATTAAATCGGAAATATTAAAATTATATTTTATGTAAATTATCACATAATACGTGTTACAGAGTTTTATATAATATTTTTATAAATTTTAGAGAAAATTATAATACTAAGAATTAAAATTCCATTAAAAACACATATTATAATAACGAGTCCAATTTTTTTTTGCTCATCCAATAAACCATTTGAATTTACTTACTAAACATAAAAATTAAAATTGTTAGGTATTTTATGTCTCCTAAAACATTTCATAAATATCTAAATTGATCAATAACATTCCACACACCTTGTAATAATAATGGGATATAATGTTTAATCTGAACATGATATTATTAAAGAATACATATATGTTACTCAACCTTCCATGAATTGGAACATGGATATTTAAATTTTTAAAAAAAATTATACATGAAATACTTTATATTATTCAATGTATTTCTTAAATATTGCTAATAATTTAATATACATATAAAATAATGAGTAGTAAAACTAATTATAAAATCTATCTCTTGATATTTTTTCAATGTGGAATTCCAATTCAAATGTATCACTCAGATTATAACTGTAATAAATCCAATTATTAACTTTTAAAAAGAAATTAGTTCCATATTTTAAAATATATACTAAATTATTGTGTTATTTTAAGTCTATTAACATTATTTTTTTTTTAAAAAAATATGATTTCTCCTCACATTTTTGTTTTTAAAGTAATATGTTTCTATTTATATAATTTTTTAAAAATAAGTTTAATGTAAATATTACATAATGATTATAAATATGAAAATAATTTTGTTTTAATTAATCTCTCATTTTTAATTATGAAAACTTTTAAAAAACTCTCAATATATTAAAATTAATATATATATATTTAAATATCAAATATTTCTTATTAAATGAAAAAAATAATTCACAATTCACAATATGCCATAATTATTTAAAATATAATAATAATAATTATTATTATTATTATTATAATAACAATAATAAAAATGAATATAAATATATATTTATAAAATATTTATTAATTAAAAAAAATATATTGTAATAGGAATCAACATAAAAAACATATTAACCATTAAATAAATCATATTTTCTTACATTATGAAAAATAATTATTTTTAAATATAGAAAGTGTATCTAATTAGTCATATAATGGGTATATTACCACTTATTGTAGTTATCATATAGTAGTAACCATAATGGTTACAAAAATCCAAGCCATAATGGCTAACCCAATGGTCATATAACAATTATTCTTATTGTTATGACCACCCCAATAATTATTATAAATTTTATTTTCCTATTGATAACCTAACAGAATTCTAAAAATATAATTCAATATATTATCTAATTTCATTATGCCATTAATATTTCTAATTGTTTTCTTTCCCTATGTTATTATACTCAAAGGCATGATTCTCAACGGAGGTAGTGATGATGAATACATAAAACGTTAAATATTATTATTTACTTACTTTTCATATCCCATTTACATGTATTGATCTAAATGAGTGTATTTAGCCTACATTTATATAGAAGAAATTATTATTTTCATTCATTTTCAACATGAGTTCCATTCAGTATGGTTTAATTTTTTTATGAAAAATATATAATGTATATAATCCAAACACAAACTAAAATCTAGGCTATTACATAATATGCTCAAGGGGATAAAATAGTTAGATAAAAGAATGGAAAGATTATATCATTAAAATTGATATGATACCCAATACCCATTTTGATGAAGAGTTTTAGAGGGAATTCGAATATTTAAAAAATAGTGCAAGAATAACCCTAAAACAACATTAATACTAGAATATATCTGAATGTATTGAGTGAATAATAAAATGATGGACAATATATTCTATAGTAGACATATTAATTCATCATTTCTAATATTCATAGAAGATTGATTTTAATAACCTATGAATAATTAAAGAGTTATTACCTCACAAGGTATCCAATATTTATTGGAGTCCCTTGATGCTATGGTTGGAACTCTCTACAAACCATAGTATTCTATAACATTTTTCAATTGTGGGAGGGAAAAATAGAAAATTATTCCCCTGAAGAGTTGTAACAGCCACACATAATAAATGAGGATAAAAAACACCTATATATATATATATGTGTGTGTGTGTGTGTCTATACAATAAACTCAATACATACATCCTATATTTAATAAGATTTTAAAAACATTATTGAATGTTTAATATTTTATAACATTTTACATAAATCATCATGATGAATGTCTAATTTTTTAATATAAAATATTTGAATTAAAAAAATTGATAATCATCATCCTAGGATGAAAAACTAATAATGTTATCATTTGGGATGATGAAATGAAAGATATTTCACATTATTGATTAATTTAACAAACATAAGGAATGAGCACCATGGAATAGTTAAAGAAGATATATCAATGAATTTTCAATATAGACTGTATAATGACTATGATGATGGCTATGTGGTTTTTAAACATCGTCTTAATAATCTCCCAGAATCCCTAAAATGATCTAGGAAGGGTGTTGTTTTTTCCTTATTAAATATTATTGAAAATATCTCATGAAACTATAAGCAAATATCCTTTTGAGTATTTCCAAAAAACACTTTTTATAAAACTTAAAAATAATTTTCACCTTATAATACATCATATGTAACTACTTGTGAATATATATATATATATATTAATATAAATAACTTTAAAAAATTGAGTTATAATATTATAAAAATATTTTCCCCATTTAGAGAACCCCAATGTATGACTCTATAAAAATTTATATCATTAAAAAAAAGTAGTAATTCATAAATCCAATAATGTTTGAAAATTTAATCATTTTAAGAAGTGTCAATGCTACTCAAGTTATAAATGGATATGGCATAACCCCTGTTTAACATGTGTGTCTCCATACATACTTCCACCAGCTGTACAGTATACATGTATACTTAATCATAAAATCAATTTATCTAATCTATCAACTGATAATAGGACATGAAGCTTAGAAATTCAATATCGGCCACTCATACATTCTCTATTCATTGATTATAAAATTAGAAAGTCGATGAAAACATCACATGTCATTCAACGAAGTAAAGGATCGCATCAAATACCCTTCATCATGATGAATGCCTGCTCACTGCATTACCAAGGGTCACTTCCTATTCCTCTTTCTCTAGATCACTGCTGGTGGAAAGGCTCGCCATCTTCCTCTTCCTTCACTCGCTTCTCTTAGAAATAAATATACTAGAAGTTTATAGACTTATAGGTCAATCATTTTTTATGGACATGTTGGTCCCTTCATTTTCATTAATTCTTTCATCCTCAACTATAGGTAGAATCTTTGTTGAAGTTCATTTTAAACCCGCAGACGAATTCCACCTTCTCGAGTACTGTTAGGTACTGCAAAATACTTTTGCACACTGAATTGAATCTTTCACAAGATTTCCTGTGAAAATCGTGAACCACCATATTCTCTCATGTACTGAGTATCATGTTTAATATGTGGAACACCTCCTCCATGTATTGACAACACTGCTGTGAACCACCCTTTATCCATGGAATGCCTCCGCCTTCATGATCATGTACCACTACCACAAACCGATTCCGCAAACCACATCTTTGAAACTCCTATTATCCACTAACTATTCCATTTTCATCAAATTCCTTCACTTTAGCGTACCAGAGATCCCCCTCTGTGTATTTTATGGGAATTATCCCTATCATGTACCAGAGATTCCTCCTCTGACTACCAAGACAACTCCTTCCTCTTAATAGACTTCTTCTGCATGTACCAGACTTCCTTTGAGGGTTAATAATTCCCGAAAAAACCTTCAGTGTGAACCACATATAAAATTTTCTGAATTATTGGAGAAAAATTTGGTTTCTAATGATGTTCAATCTCTACAGTAATTGGTGGTATTAGCGATTCTTATATAGGAAAAGATATCCACAAAATTTCCTAACCCACGATTTACCCAATCCTTATCCTAGCCTACACTTCTTACCAATACTTCTGTCGTCCCGAAATGCAAGAAACCTGCAAACCATTTTTCCTATGCACTCCATGTACTACCTTTTCTCTTATCCGGATGATCCCCTCCATCGATGAAAATCCATCCACATACTGTAGAACCTTCCATCAGGAACCATTTTTGGTTTCACAAACCACTCCCGTGTATTGTTTCCACTACTCCACATACCATTCTCAGAACATGGTATGCGGCCAATGAATTTTGGATTTTGTTTATCACCCTTTTCTGATTTAAATTAGTTTTCTTCAAATAATTACATCCTATTAAGAAATATATTCTTTTACAACATCAAACTCTTGATTTTCATGCCCCTGAATTTGGAAAAAATTGGAAAACTGTGCCCCCTTTAAAATTTGTTTTCTAAAAATTCCGACTATAGTCATTTGTGGTAATATGGAATTGTCAACAAACACAACCACAACCAAAACATACCGAAAGTACACATTGGGGAATATTTTTCCAATAATAACCTCCTTTGGGTATGTTGGCTACTCTTCTCATAAAAATTATTTTCATTTTGATATATCATCAATACTCCTTCCTACTTCAACCACCATTCGCTTCATGAGATTAATATAATGATCAAGGATTTACGAAAAACATACTCTAAGCCCATATGAGAGATTATCTGCATGAGAAACATGTCTATGATGAAAATTTCATCAATGAATCACTTTATTTCTAATCACCAATTATTGATACCATACTGATACACTGATACCAATGAACTGCTTTCATCACAATTCTCAACTGTTTTGATATCTAATCATTAATCGATCACATCTAGAATCATCATATTTAATAATCCCCTATCTTATAGCTCTTGAAAATAGCTTTATATCACCTTAACTCCCCCTATCTCACTTCTGCACTTAATAGATTCTCCCCATGTCTTTTCTCCTCCCCAAAATAGTCCCAATTTTCCCCCCTTTATCAACGAACCCCAAGGGCACTTAAATGATGTCAAAAATAGGGTAAGGAACACATATAAAATAATTATGGAAAGTAACATCATACCTTGGGGAGAGTGGGACCCATATCCACACTTTATCTTGTGTGGGAAGTTGAATAGACTCACAGAGCCAGTCGATGCCTTTTAAATGCTTCTTTACGTAAGGCCTTTGTGAGAATGTTTTCAACCTATTGTTTTGTAGGCACATACATCAACTTCATAAGCCCTTGATCTACCTTATCCTTGATAAAATGATATTTGATTTAATTGTGCTTTTTCCTTGAGTGACGGATTGTAATTTTTCTATGATTTATAGCACTTGAATTATAACAATATATTCTTATTAGAGATTTCACTTCAATTCTAATATCTTCAGGTTTTGGCTTCATCCATAAAATAATTGTGCAAGCTTGAGTAATCGCAATGTATTTATCTTCTGCAATGCATAATGAAATACAATAATGTTTCTTTCTTAACCAAGAAATACACAACCCTCCACGATAAAAAGAACCTAATGATGTTGAATTCTTATCATCTGCTGAACTAGCCCAATCCACAACTTTATATCCCAGTAACTCTAGCCGAGATTTGTCATTATACATTTAGAAAAAATCCACTATTCCCTTGATATAATAAAGAATTATTTTTACCAAAATTACGTGGATCTCTTTGGGATTTCATTTATACCTTGCTTCTTGTCATGTGGAAATACAATATCTATCATTGTTGGTACAAGGTACAAAAAACTCCCAATGATTTTCCTAGATTCCATTATATTAACTAAATTAATTTCATTATCCCATGAGAGTATCAGCCGGGTAGCAAGGAGAGTCTTCATCTGTCTCGAATTATCAATTCAAAATTATCTCAAAACAACTATGGAATATTTATATTGATAAATAAATGTTTTATTTTATTCTTGAATCACCAATAAGCCATGGAAAAATTTCATCTCACCAATCATTGACATTTATAAATCTTTTTTCATGAATTTAGAAAAAAAATCTGCATTATGATTCTTCTGATCCACCAAATATTATGTAATCGACATAAACTAGCAACATCATCCTTTAATTGTTTCCATTGTTGAAAAGTAGATTGAAGTAAACTCCACCATGCTGGAAACGAGGCTGCTTTAAAATCTATTCAGGTCTCGAATACCATGCTCTTGGTGTTTACTTCACACCATAAATAGTTTTCTTCAGTCGACAGACTCTGTTCTCATTTTTATGAATGAGAAATCCATCTGGTTTCTCAATATATACTTCTTCTTCCAGAACACCATTCAGAAATACTAACATGACATCCCTCATGATAACATTAATATTTCGTTTCTATGATATAGCCAAGAATAATGTAATTGTCTTCAACCCTGCAATGGATGCTAATGTCTCATCAACATTAATACCCGCTATTTGAGATTACCCTTTGCACACAATTCATTATTTGTTTCGAATAAAAACAACATATTTATTCATTTTGTTCTGAAAGACCCATTTTTTCCAATGACATTCTTATCTTCTAGTCTCGAAAAAATTTCTCATATTTGATTCTTCTCAATTTGGTCAAGCTCTTCATTCATTGCCTAAACCAAATCCTCATATCCCACTGCTTCATCAAAGAATATAGGCTCTACTTGTGATAAGTATGATTCATGTGGTAGAGACTTTATCCTTATTGTCTGCAATGGTGTTGTCTGATCACCAATTATGTTCTACCAATCAATTTGAGCTCTTCTTTCTAGTCTATGGGAATACACTAATTTATTTTCATTATCTGAGTCTTCTTCTGAATCTATCTCTGGAGATAGAGTGTATCCTGAACATCTTAACTTTTCATCATTATCGACCTATGTCAAATCATGTATTTTTTAAATATTATGTTCATTTTATACTATAGTCACATCATGACTTTCAACTCAGTTTCACAGCTTCTTATTGAAGTATTTGTATGCTTTCATTTTCATTGAGTATCCTAGAAATATCCCTTCATCCCCAAGGGATTCAAAATTCATTTGTTTCTTCTTATTGAGAATGAAGAATTTACAAATGAATATTTGAAATTACATTAATGATGGATTCTTTCCATACCATAACTCCTATAGAGTCTACTCCTCATTTGTACAAAGTGAAGCTCAATTTGATGTGTATATTTTTGTCATCATTGCTTCATTCCAAAATTTATCAGGAAATTCTTTCTCAATGATTATTGTTCTAGCCATGTTGATGAAAATTAGATTACTTCTCTCAATTATTCCATTCTACTGTGGATTTCTTACTACTGAAACTTGATGTTGTATCCCATGTTTCTTGAGATAATCCGTCACTTGACAGTTTGTGAACTCTGGTCCCTTATCTGTTCGAATATTCTTGATTTTATGACCAAGATTATTTTCACACTCCCATGGATATCTTGTAATACAACTGAACACTTAAAATTTGTTATTGATTATTGATACCCATTGAATTATTCTATATTAATCAATTAAGAGAACATAATATATCCTTCCATCAATAGCCTTTGGAAAAATTGGCCCACACACAAGTATATTCACTAACTTAAGTAGTCTCATTAACTTTTCTCTTTCTTCTTATATGCCTTTAGAATGATCTTCCTGTATTGGCATGCATCACATGATTGAGTACAATCACATTATAATTTAGGGATATTTCGAGCTGCATCATATTTTAATAGATCATCCATGGAACCATGGATTATCACGAAAATATGCTTATTCCATAACTTGTTTTCTTCATCCTTGGATAGAAAGCACATATCTTCTTCTCCACTCATGAGGTAGAGATTCCCTTTCCTATGCATTCCTTGTAACACAACATCTCCATCCTTTTCTCTGATGATAAATAATTTCTTAGAAAATCATATCGCATGTCTTGAGTCACACAATTGACTAACACTAACCATGTTGCAACTAAGCCCCTCAATAACCCAGACACCTTCTCATCTCATGTCTTTTCCTCCAAACAAGGATTTACTTAAACCAATAAGTTTCAAGCCTTCATCATTACTGAATATTACAATATCTTCCTTATCATACATGATTTTATCCACTAGATTATCATTTTCCATTATATGGGAAGTGCATCCACTATCAATTATCCATATCCCCATGCGATCTGATACCTTGAACGAAATTTCTACAACCACAGCATGCTCAACCCTTTTCTTTTTTCCCCAAGCCATTGAATTCATACCCGAAATGGAATGATAATCCTGATCATCCCCACCATATGATGGGTCAGCTTCAACCTACATAGCTGAGAATAGATTTTGAATTCTCAGCTCACATGAAGCTACATTTGGATGCTTCCCCGGAATAAATTCAGTCTTCCTCAGCACATTCATCTTTATTATTGATATGCAATATCATTCCATAATTCTGAGTCCCATACACCTGAAACAATGACCATAAAATGATGACCTATAATTTTGAGCTATGTAAGACCACCTTTATCGGTCTTTTTCCCTTTGGTACCTTTTTTCAATGGAGAATACATTATGAGAGTGTCCCATATTACCACAAAATTATAATCATTTGTGAGGTACATTCATATGGGGAAATGATGCACCACTAGTTATGCACTGGGTAATATGAATCTTCTTATTCTGATTCATTCCCAAATCAATCTTCATTCTTTGACTGGGTTTATGTGGTTTTAATTGAACCATGACTAATTTTTTAGATCAATCCCCATTACGGCCTTATCATTCAGAGTGTGTTAGTTCTTATATTCTAATAGAACATCCTTCTCCAATCCCATATTCCCTGTAGCCTGTATGACCATATTTCCTACAATATTCTTCTGATATTCAATGGTTCATCACAGACTGATGACTTCTTATTCTAGTAGCTCGATATGATTGATTTTATCTTTTCCAGTTTTAGTCAGACTATCAATTTCAATTTTTTGTTCTTCAATTTTGATTTTTTACTAAATAAACCTTTCAGAACATTCTGGGATTGAAGACCTTATCTTTTTAATATCTTCATTCATCATAGAATTCCATTCTTCCAGCATCTGCATAAAGAGTTGGCCTCACAAGAAAATTTGATAGATTTCTTCGTTTTGGCTCTCAAAATATCTACCTATTCAATGACAACTTCTAATTCAGCCTAAAGATCAACACTTCCTCCAATTTATCCTTCTTCTTTGTCAGTTTCTTATATTTTTACAAAATTTCTCGAAACTACCACCAAAGCATCAACATTATGATCTGTGTAGTCCTCAAACTCTTCTGTCTCAGATTCTTATAAACATCAATACTCTCTTGAAATCATATTTTTTTGAAGAACTTTACCTTAGTACTTGTCCTCTCTTTCGCATTTTATGAATACTTCTTTTGGGGAATTTCATCATTTTATTCATTTTCAACATCAAACCTCTTAGGAAACTTTTTTTAAAAATTCATAATATTTCCGCATCAAAAGCATGAAAATTGATTTTTACCTTTGAGCCTCCCTTTTCCCCTTTGCATATTTGAGGAGAGAAATGACATGACATCATCCATATTGTCCTCCTCAAGACTATCTTCAACCGAGTGATTCTTCATGGCCTTGAATGACACTTCCTTAGTCGTTCCTTTTCCCACTATATCATTATCATCATTTCTCATTTCATATGCTACAAGAGTACTGTGTAAGTTATCTAGTGTAACCTATTTTGGGTAATTTTCTTCCAACACTAAAACTTTTAGATTGAACTACAGTGGAAGTTTCCTCAATATTCGTTTCACAGTATTTATATATTCAATGAAATCTTCAAGACCCTGCATGTCTTCCACAATAATATTTAACCAGTCAAAGAATGCATCAATTGTCTCATTGGGATTCATTTCTATATCCTCAATCTTGTTCTATAAAACCTGCATCATTTCTTCTCAGAATTTTGTGTCTCCCTCATTAATGATTAACAATTTTTCCCACATTACATGTGATGTTTTACAGGACACCACCTTTATATAAATTAAATTTGATAGGGGTCCCACTAAAGCATTGATCCCTTGAGCATCAAAATCCAACTCCCATCATTCATCTTCTGATATAACACCACTATTAATGTCAGTTGATATTCCATGAATTGTTTCTCTGAATACATCAATCCCTTATGATTGGAAGTAGTACTGCATATGATTTTTTATATAGTTGAAAATTATTTCCTTAAAAGATCATAATTGATTTATGATTTACCACCTCCATTTCTTCTTCTTGAGAGAGAACCACTAACTTTCAACCTTTCCCTATAATACCAATTTCTAGGCACACAAGGTTGAATACCCTGAGAGGGAGTGAATTAGGGTATGGTATATTAAAAACATTATCTCTTTTGGATGATGTTTCGTTGTTTGGAAAAACTCAATTCTGTCTTCCTCCCGTAGCAATATAAGAATAGACATGAAATCATGAATAGGACATAATGATTTTTACATGGTTCACCCTCACAAGGATACGTCAAAGGAGCATTCCATGACAATCTGCCGATATACCAAATTTAATATGGCCCACATCCAATAACGAGTACAATGTTTGGGCTAGATCTTCTATGCCCAGGATCAGAACCTTTAAAAGTTTTAGGGTCTGATCACTGCATTACCAAGGCTCACATCCTATGCCTCTTTCTCTAGGTCACTACCAGTGTAAAGGGTCATTATCTTCCTCTTCCTTCACTCACTACTCATGGAAAGGAATGCACTCAAATTTTTTAGTCTTTTAGGTCAATAATAGTTTATTGAAATGTATGTCCCTTCATTTTCTTGAATTTATACATCCTCAACTATAAGTAGAATCTTTTTGGAAGTTCATTTTTCACCTATGGATGAATGCCACATTCTCGAGTACTGTTAGGTACTGGAAAATACTTTCGCAAACTGAATTCAAGCTTTTACGAGATTCCGTTTTCAAATTGTGAACCACCATCTTCTCCCACGTACTGAGTATAGGGATTGGTACGCTGAACACCTCCTCCGTGCACTATCGTCGCTGTAGTGAACCTCCCTTCATCCACAGACTTCCTCCACCTTCTTGATCACATATCTCTATCATGTACAGATTCTTCGAACCTCCTCTATGAAACCCCTCTTTTCTATGAACTATTATATATTCTTGGACTTCCATTGCTTCTGCGTATGAGAGTTCCCCCTCCACTTACCACTTGTGGAATTATCCATATCGCATACAAGAGATTCCTCCCTCACATTTTGAGATAACTCTTTCTGCATATCGACCTACCTTCTCTGTTTTCCAGACTTCTTTTGCTGGTTATGAATTCCAAAAAATAACTTCAGCTCGAACCATTTACGGATATTTTGGAATTCGTGGAGAAAATTATGCTCTATAATGAAGTTTAATCTCCACAGTAATAAGTGGGATTATCGATTCTTATATAGAAAAATACATCCGAAATATCACCTAATCCATGATTTAATAAATGGAAGAGCAATGAATAAGGATAAATTAAAGGAAGAGTTTATCATCACTGACGACAATCCATCCACATACTGCACCACCTTCTGTCTCGAACCATTTTCAATTTTGCAAACCGCACCCATGTACCATTTCCACTGTTCTACGTACCATTCCTGGAACATGGTACACGACCCATGAATTAGGGTATGTGGTTCTCACCATTTTCTGATTTTCTTTAACGTTATCATAGAAAACACTTATATGAATAAATCCTTCATTTTCCAACATCAAACTCCCATTTTTGAGGCCCCAAAATTTGGAAAACACTGGGAATCTATGCCACCTTAAAAAAATTTCTTCAGAAAAACCCAACCATACTCATTTGCGGCCATCTAGATTTTTCACAAAACACAACCACACCCAAAATATACTGAGATGACTCTTTGGGGAATTCTTGGAAAAAAATATATAAATAATTTCTATATAAATAATTGTGGTAAAAAGGAAGCATATTTTAACATTTTAACTCCTTGAATGTAGTATTCAAACTCCTTAAAATCAAAACATTAAATGTTATAATGCTAATAATGACTATTATAAAATCAGAATTCTTTCTACATTTGTAATCAAAATGATTCAATGAAATTTTAAATTAAAAATTTTCTCTTGACATGATTCTAGATTTAAAATAAATATCATTAAATTAATATATTTCTTTACGAATAAATCATATTCTATTTTAGATGATTATGTGATTTGAACTTTGAATTTTCATGGTTGTAATCTTTTATTCATTACATTGGAACATCATAATGAACCAACATACTCCTATTATCAACCTAGACAATGTTCTCTCTAGAATATAATGTTATGATAAAAAAATGTTCAAAATATAACAATTATTTTATATAATAGAAATATTTTAAAAAATATATATTGTATCCATAATATATATAGTATTCCATATGTATGGAGAAAAATTGTAAATAATATATTTTTTAAATTTCCATTGTATTCCAGTGGGAACTCCTTCCCTTAATATTTCATCTTAAGTAAAAAACACTTAAACAAGATAAAAATATTTTATCATTACCTCATTTTTGTATATTTTTTAAACTATATAAATTATAATCTATTAGAATTAAAAATATCATCTCATTCATATTGATTGAAAACTCGTTAATTACAAACATTGTGATGACTTTTACAATATACATCCTCCAGTTTATTTTTTCCATTAGGGTATTCATGTAATATTTTTCATCGAATTAATTTTTATATAAACTCTTAATTTCTCACTTTAATACAATCTATATGACTAATTTGTTACCACTTTTATTTCAAACTCCGATATATTTATAATATTTCTAAAATATGCATTTAGAATCATATATTTTGGAAAATCAAATAATTTACTCTATAACACTTTTACCAGAAATCATATTTCTATGAAATTTCACAAACCCATTCATTTATCTTAGATAATTCCTTTCATTCATCATTTAAATTTTTATTCATTAGAGAAAATGAGTACAAAAAGAAAAAAAACAAAACAAAACAAAACAGACAAAAGAAACACTCTTAAAGAGGTCTACAATACTAAAGACTGAGGGTATCCTCTCCAATCAAATTGACTCCTTCCAGATTTAAACTAAAAAGATCATGAAAAATAATATTTCCATCATCAAGATCACTCACCGAGGCCAAGTATGTAACACCCCGAGATTTTATGAAAAATATTCATTTTAATTTTATTGAAGTCTTGTGTTGTACGTTACAACAAAGGAGTCTTGCACAACATGCAAACTTAACTTTGTTGTATTACATGCAATTGCGACCTTCATTGATAGCGTGTGTTGTACGCAATACCGAGTTTCACTAAACAACGATATGCTATTAAAATATTATTAAAACTAGCCGTTATGAATAGTAATAACCACCTTTTGAAATTTTGTAAAGTTCATCATTCAAAATGGACTTCATTTTTGGATTCGGAATATCGAAATTAGCGTAGGGTGAAATTTTGGTATTTTTATGAAAACTTTCAATTTTTGATGAATAGTGAAAACACTAGGTTACTATTTAAAAACTGAAATTTTATTTAAATAATTATTTACTTTATTTAAATTTATTTTAGGTAAAAATTGACACATAATACCTATGTAAGTTCAGTGTAATTAATTGGAGTCATTTGATAATAATTTTAGATATATTAAAATTTTATTGAACTTTTGACCGTCTTTTACCCACCTCCTAGGAGAATTTGAATATGTACATAAAATATAATTTTACCAATTTTGTGAATGGAATTTAAAAAATCTGAGAGACACGATTGATTTCAGTATGTAAAATTTGGTTCAATGAGATGAAAATAATTTTTTTTGAATAATAACTTTTTACTTTTATTTACCATGGTTAAAAGTAAATAGGGTAATTAAGGGAAAAAATGATATTATTATTACCCTAACACATATCCTAATTCTATTGGATAAGTGTAATTCGACCAAACACAAACTTAGGAATAAAATATGACCATTTAGGCCCACTTGGATTAGATTAGGACATTTAATATTAATTTATTTAAAAAAGGGTTAAAATAGTTAAAATCAAAGTTTAATAAGTAAATAATTTTTAATATAGGGTTATAAATAAGATAAATTCTAATATAAATATTAATTAGAAATATATAATGATTTCATACATAAAATAATTTTATTTATAATTTTTAGACATTAAATAATTTAATTTTTTGTTGACACAATGATGATGTAGTAATTATCTTATTAATAAAATATTGACATAATTGATGTTATAAATACCCAAATAAATGTAATTTGAGCGTTTTTATGAATTCCACTATTTTTCTAGGTTAATATGACATGTCAGTATTGATTTTGTTAACATTGTTCGAACTAATCATTCTGTTATGATTTTCACAAAAATCAATTACCAAATAGTGTCAAAATTGACATAAAATAGTTTTTAAAACAAATATTATATTATTAATTGTTATTTTATTCCTAAAAATATAAGGTTCGGCCAAATGACTTATATAAGGTTATATATATTAATAATAAACAACTTGGGGTTATTTTGACTTGTTATAGTAATTTTATTAACCTTATATTGTAAGAACACAAAAAAGACACGGTAAAAGTAAAATTATGTAACTTAAAATTAAATCTAAATGATAAGATTAAAATAATAAACTAAACTTTTCCAAATTCTATTGGATGAGAGGATTTAGACCCATACCCACCTTAGCTTCGAAATAATTCAATTTGGAGCTATTTAAAACCGAATATGGCTTTATAATAAAATAATAGTTTTAGTTTTTCCAAAGGTGCCCCTCTCCTCCCTTATAAATGGGAACCTCCTACCTCTCTTCCTCACACCACTTTGAGCCTTCATGCTCGGCCAACCCTGGAAAAATTATCTTCTAGACTTCCCTAGAAACATCCTATAGGTCCTGGTCTTCTTCAAGGAGCAATTTTAGTTCCCTAAGAGGAGGTCTCAAAGAGGCGCTTCAAAGAAGAGGTAATGTCTATTACCAATTGTTTCAACTTTATTTCTTCTTCCACTTATTTTTCTTTAGTTGTTTCATTATGAAGTAATAAAATCAGTATCACTCATATAAATATAAGTTATTATATGTATGAAACAACCATATTTCACCGTCTATCCATCCTACGGAAAACAAAATCACCACGCGTGCGTACGTACGGAATACCGTCTCCACGTCGTGGTGTAATCTATTTTCCACCACCACATTACTTGGATGAGTATAATGGTGAAAGTAATGAATATATATGATTATTGTAAAGTGATATTGATTATGTAATATTATACATACACTTTAATACAATTCGACGATCATGGGAATGATATCATCGCTCGTGCGTACGTACGGACTACCATCTCCACGAACGCGATGAGATTCATTTTCCATGATTAACCATTCAAAAATGATTATAAAGTATATATAATGAATAATAATGAAATATATGACATAATAATTATAATGTATTTATGTATATATATATGTATGTCATCTATTTAATTTCATTCAATTCAATAAGGAAACGAAGACATCGATCATGCGTACGTACGACCTACCGTCTCCACGAACGGTGTATTTCTTTTCTTTTTATAGATCTATAATATATATGTATATGATGAATATATATTATATATAAATCATTTTTTACACTCTTGAATTATGTAAATCATGATATAATTAATAATATTAAGACCAATATGTCGAAAAACATACGATAAATGAAATGATTTTACCCAAAACGCTACATTAAAATTGAATTTACAAAAGAACGGGTAATATAAAGTCATAAGTGAAACATATATGATATCATAACAATGGATATGATTATGTAATAATTCAATGAGATTATTTAAATCATTATAAAGGAGGTTCGGATCCATATGAAGCATATCAGACCTAAGGTAAGGGATAATTATTCCAATCTCGTTCTTATCTGAGATTGTTTATATGTAAGTATTTACTGGGGTTATGATTATTATCCATGTCCATATGATCTCAAAATGTTTTCATAAAATGTTTACATTTATTCCATGTATTTTTAAAGACATTTTTACCCTTTTCTACTTTTACCCCATCGTATGGAAGGAATCTTTCTTTTGTTTACCATATGAGGTACTTTTTGACTTTTCCGACAAAAGTACGAGAACAATGTTATTTTTAACATATACAGCGTGAACGTATTTTTACGGTTTTATAAAGGCTTATTTTCTTAAATCTTACTCCAAAATATTTCATGAATATTTCCTACAAAATCTCTTTCTTTTAAAATTGCATGACGTTCTCTGAAAAGAAAATGATTTTGAAGAAAAAAGGATATTTTCCTCAAGAATTCATTTCAAGTGTTTTATCAAAACCATTTTCCATCTAAGATGAAATTATTTCATATGTGTATGTTTCAAGTGTAATTTCTATATGATTTACATGGTTTCACTTTTCTTTTTATGAAATGATATCCATTTCTTTTATATGGATTATGTGATGATGGGATGATGTTTATGAAACCCATTTTATTAGTTGGGATATTATGAATGATGTATGTTTATTTTATGGCACAAGTAAGAATGATTTCATTATGAGATGGGTGGGACCTATATCTCCCTCTAATTCATTGGGTAAAGATTTATATCTCATGAGATAGACATGGCTGGAACGGTAAGTTAATCTGGTTCAGTAATACAGGACTGGAACGAGGAGTTAACTCGATTCAGAAAGGGACTTTGTACTCTAAGATGGTATTCACAATAATGCCTTGGATACTATGGAAATATTATGATGTTATTAATGGTTTACACAATCACATATTTTATTCCCATGCTATATTATCATGATTAATGTTTCTTTATGATCTATGCCTTCTTTTCTTCAATGTTTTATTACATTGATCATGATTTTGTTGTTTAAACATTATGTTCATGTTTTTAAGTTAAAATGTATATGATTTGTTTTATTTGATCCATGCTTACCCTTAATGAGCATTTGAGCTCACCCTTTATTAGTTTTCTTTTCCCCAGGATATAAAGAAAGGTTTTCGGTAAGAAAACAAAAGGGAGGATCTTTATGGGGGATGTTGAAGATCTTTCGCCACGAATAGAAGATACGTTCCGAGTTTCCAAAGACACTAAACTATTATGGTCCTTGTGTGTCTATTTTTGTTATGTATTAAGTATTCCGCAAAAGTAATGTAATGTCCATGTACATCAAGTTTTGGGTCCCTACATTTGGTATCAGAGGAAAGGTTTAGTAGACCTATGGAAGCTATGATGCAAAAACTTTAATGAGATCCCTAGAGATATTCATAAGGTATACCTTGGGATGTCCCTAAGGATAAGTATACATATAGGATATAGTCCTAGAACTACAGTAACGATCCTAGAATTTAACCTAAGATGTTAGATATTGAGGGAACTCCCCTTTACTATGTTGTTTTCCCTAGCATGATTTTTTCCTCTCACACTATTCTTTTTGTGTTATAGAAAATGGCTGAAAACAGGAAGATTCACGATAATGGAGGATATGACATACAATGGAATGATATTCTTCATGAGAAACCAAATGAAACGGGATTTGGAAGTCCAAACATCATTATTATGCCTAATCAGCAATCTCATAATATGGTCAATAATCTCAACTTTGGTAAGTTTCCTGACTCAGATAATAAGACAAAGATGGAGTTTCATGATGATCATAGAGGAATGAAAGTTCAATTTCCCTCATGTAAATCATGTGGGAAGAGGCATAAAAGAGATTATTTCAAAGGATCTGGAAGATGCTTTGCGTGTGGAAAAGAAAGAAAAAAAATCCAGTCAGTGCAATGGAAAAGGTTCAGTTAACACCATGGAAAAGGATAATGGTATTGCTACGACATCAACAATTATTAGATGTTTTAAATGTGGAATGTATGGGTATTATGAAAACTAATTCCCTAAGGGAAAATCTCATGAAGAGAATCATCATGGTCATATAGGTAGTATTTATGTGGACGATTATGAGGAGACTACAAATGATATATGAGCTGAAAAAAGTGTTGAAGCTCAATCAGTTGTTTTAGAAGGTAGTGGAATGATTGTATGTTTATCGAGAGTTATGTTGTATAGTTAATGGTACTATGGAATAAAGAATCATATAAGGGTTGTTACACTATTGTTTTTCCTAAAGTATTTGAAAGTATATGTTGAATGGTAACAGTAACCATGGAAGGTTATTCAGATATTTTTGGAAAGTAGATGATATGCGCATAATGAAGGGATAAGGAGAAAATAATATGATAGTAATCATGATCTCATGATTGATATAAGTACTATGTGATATCATGGTTGAGTATAAATTTTTTTAGGGATTTTGGTATGTGAAAGTGTTAACTTTTAACTGCATTCATGTTTTTCACTAAGGTTCAATGGGTATACATTTTTCAAGAGAATACATGATTAAGGTCTTCGAATGTTTGGAATGTGACCAACAAGACATATCTTATGATATATGGTGATCAACGATGGTATTAACATGATTGTTATATGAAATCTATGGTAATCGTTTTCACTATATTATGAGAGTGGACTGTAGTATTATGCATAAGCATAAAGATTAGAATGGATTATGTTGGACATAAGTTAGTATTGTTTAAGGATAGAATTTTTTTTCGATATTATTGATGGGATGTTATAGTAATGTAGTTTTAGAAAAAAGGACAACCTGAAGGACGAGCGACAGCCCATCGCGTCGGACAGGGCTGTGGGAATCGAACTCACAACTGAAGTGCGACTGGCCTTTATTGCCTACCACTGTCCTATAGGAAGTCCCTGGTTTAGTAGAAACTAGTTTTATTTTATTAAGCGGTATGATATATGAATTATAAGTTCATTTTTGGAACCATATACGATTAATCTAACTATAAGATGGACTTATAGCTTTTACTAACCTTTTCTTTGAAACAGATGGAATGACCCATCATTCTATCATAGGATCAGCTAACGCATCACGAATAACAAATTCAACTTCATTTATTTAAGGGATGAAGTGGAAATTGTTCAATTCACGAACAATAGTGAGATTGTACAAAAATCATGTAAGCATTTCTTTTAATTCATCAACTGTAGGGAAATGATCTTGAAAGCCAAAAATGTTGTCCTAGTTCCCTTATATCCGATGAATCATATGGTACCTTAGATCATCCCAAATCTAGAGCTTTGTGATTGTTGGATTTTTTCATAGCCATGTTTTCTACCACTCTCTATCAGAACATGATGGTTAGGTTTCTCTTCCATATCCATATTTTCACCTATGTTCTCCTATGTGGAAACCCAGTGATTAGTTTAATTTGGGTAACCATTATGTTTCATAATTTAGTTTTTAAATATTGGTTTTGGTATTCCTTTTTACAATGTGGGATTCTATTAAAGAAACTTTCTAGTATTAAACCATTTATAACCCCGACGAATTTCGAGGGCGAAATTCATTTTAAGGGGGGTATAATCTAACACCCCGAGATTTTATGAAAAATATTCTTTTTAATTTTATTGATGTTTTGTGTTGTACGTTACAACAAAGTAATATTTCACAACATGCAACCCTAACTTGGTTGCATTACACGCAATCGCGACCTTCCTCGATAGCGTGTGTTGTACATAATACCGAGTTTCACTAAACAATGATATGCTATTAAAATATTATTAAAACTAGCCGTTATTAATAGTAATAACAACTTTTTGAAATTTTTTAAATTTCATCTTTCAAAATGGACTTCATTTTTGGATTCGGAATATCGAAATTATCCTAGGTGATATTTTGGTATTTTTCTGAAAACTTTCAATTTTTGATGAATAGTGAAAACACTGGGTTACTATTTAAAAACAGAATTTTTATTTAAATAATTATTTATTTTATTTAAATTTATTTTAGGTAAAAATTGACACATAATACCTATATAGGTTCAATGTAATTCATTGGATCCATTTTATAATAATTTTAGATATATAAAAATTTTATTGAACTTTTGACCGTCTTTTACCCACCTCCTAGGAGAATTTTCAAATTTACATAAAACATAATTTTATCGCTTTTCTGAATGGAATTTCAAAAATCCGAGAGACACGGTTGATGTCAGTAAGTAAAATGTGGTTCAATTAGATGAAATAATTTTTGGTGAATAGTAACTTTTAATTTTATTTACCACGGTTAAAGGAAGATAGGCTAATTGAGGGTAAAAATGATATTATTATTACCATAACACATGGAATAATTCTATTTGATAAGTTTAATTCGACCAAAAACAACCTTAGGAATACAATATGAATATTTACGCCCACTTGGATTAGATTAGGACATTTAATATTAATTTATTTAAAGAAGGGTTAAAATAGTTAAAATCAAAGTTTATTAAGTAAATAATTTTTAATATAGGGTTATACATAAGATAATTTAGACTATAAATATTCATTAGAAAGATAAAAATATTTCCTACATAATGGTATTTTATTTATAATTTTTAGACATTAAATAATTTAATTAGTTTTAACACAATGATGATGTAGTAATTATCTTATTAAGGAAATATTGACATAATTGATGTTAAAAATACCCAAATAAATCTAATTTGAGACTTTTTATGAATTAAACTAATTTTATAGGTCAATATTACATGGTTGTATTGTTGTAGTTAGCTTTTTTCGAACTAATAATTCTTTTATGATTTCACAAAAATAAATTACCAAATAGTGTCAAAATTGACATAAAATAGTTTTGAAAACAAATATTATATTATTAATTGTTATTTTATTCCTCAAAAATATATGGATCGGCCAAATGACATAGATATGGTTATATATATTAATAATAAACAACTTTGGGTTCGTTTGGCTTGTTATGGTAAGTTTATTAACCTTATAATGTAAGAACACAAAAAGACACGGTAAAAGTAAAATTATCTAACTTAAATTTAATTCTAAATGATAAGATTAAAATATTAAACTAAACTTGTCCAAATTATATTTTATGAGAGGATTGCGACCCATACCCTCCTCATCTTTGAAATAAATCAATTTGGAGCTATTTAAAACTGAATATGGCTTTATAATAAAATAATATTTGTAGTTTTTCTAAAGGTGCCCCTCTCCTCCCTTATAAAAGGGAACCTCCTACCTCTATTCCTCACACCACATTGAGAATTAAAGCACGGTCAACCCCTGAAAAATTATTTTCTCCACTTCCCTAGAAACATCCTAGAGGTATTTGTATTCTTCAAAGATCAATTTTAGTTCCCTAAGAGTAGGTCTCAAAGAGGCGCTTCAAAGAAGAGGTAATGTCTGTTACCGATTCTTTCAACTTTATTTCTTCTCCCACTTATTCTTCTTTAGTTGTTTAATTATGAAGTAATAACATCAGTATAACTAATATATGGATATTTTATTATAAGTATTAAACAACCATATTTCACCATCTATCTATGCTACGGAAAACGAAATCACCGCGCGTGCGTACGTACGGAATACCGTCTCCATGTCGTGGTGTAATCTATTTTCCACCGCCACCTTACTTGGATGAGTATAATGGTGAAAGTAATGAATATATATGATTATTTTAAAGTGATATTTATTCTTTAATATTATTCATACACTTTAATACAATTCAACAATCATTGGAATGATATCATCGCTCGTGCGTACGTACGAACTACCGTCTCCACGAACGCGATGAGATTCATTTTCCATGATTAACCATTCAAAAACAATTCTAAAGTATATATAATGAATAATAATGAAATATATGACATAATAATGCCACTGGTTTTATGTATATATATGTATGTCATCTATTTAATTTCATTCAATTCAATAAGGAAATGAAAACATCATTCATGCGTACGTACGGCTACTATCTCCATGAAGGGTGTATTTCCTTTATTTTTTATAGATCTATAATATATATGTATATTATGAATATATATTATATATAAATCATGTTTTACACTCTGGAATTATGTAAATCGGGATATAAGTAATAATATCAAGTACTACAAGTCGAAACACATACGATAAATGAAATGATTTTACCCAAAACGCTACTTTAACATGGAATTTAAAAACGAACGGGTAATATAATGTCATAAGTGAAAAATATATGATATCATAACAATGAATATGATTATTTAATAATACAATGACATTATTTAAATCATTATACAGGATTTTCGGATCCATACGAAGCATATCTGACCTAAGGTAAGGGATAATTATTCCAATCTTATTCTTATCCGAGATTTTTTATTTGTAAGTATTTACTGGGGTTATGATTATTATCCATGTCGATATGTTCTCAAAATGTTTTCATAAAATTTTTACATTTCTTTCATGTATCATTAAAGTCATTTTTACCCTTTTCTACTTTTACCACATCGTATGGAAGGAATCTTTCTTTTGTTTACCATACAAGGTACTTTTTGACTTTTCCGACAAAAGTACGAGAAGAATGTTATTTTTAACTTATACGGCGTGGACGTATTTTTACGGTTTTATACATACTTATTTTCATAAAGCTTCGTCCAAAAGATTTCATGACTATTTCTGAAAAAATCTCTTTCTTTTAAAATTGCATGATGTTCTCTGAGAAGAAAATGATTTTGAAGAAAATAGGATATTTTCCTCAAGAATTCATTTCAAGTGTTTTATCAAAACCATTTTCCATCTAAGATGACATTATTTCATATGTGTATGTTTCAAGTGTAATTTCTCTATGATTTACATGGTTTCACTTTTCTTATTTTGAATTGATATCCATTTATTTTATATGGATTATGTGATGATGGGATGATGTTTATGAAACTAATTTTATTCGTTGAATATTATGAATGATGTATGTCTATTTTGAGGCACAAGTAAGAATGATTCATAATGAGATGGGTGGGACCTATATCCCCCTCCAATGCATTGGGTAAAGATTTATATCTCATGATATAGACATGGCTGGAATGGTAGGTTAATCCGGTTGAGTAATACAGGACTAGAACGAGGAGTGAACTCGATTCAGAAAGGGACTTTTTCCACTAAGATGGTCTTGGCAGCAATGCCTTGGCTACTATGGAAATCATATCATGTTCTTAATGGTTTCCACAATCACATGTTTTATTCCCAAGCTATTTTATCATGATTAATGTTTCTTTATGATCTATGCCTTCTGTTCTTCCATGTTTTATGTCATTTCTCAAGATTCTGTTGTTTAAACATTATGTTCATGTTTTTAGGTTCAAATGTATATGATTTGTTTTATTTTATCCATGCTTACCCTTACTGAGAATTTGAGCTCACACTTTATATGTTTTCATTTCCCCAGGATATAAAGAATGGTTTTAGGTAAGAAAACAAAAGGGGAAGATATTTATTTGAGATGTGGAAGATCTTTCACCATGATTAGAAGATTATGTTCTGAGTTTCCAATGACACAAAACTATTACGGTCCTTCTGTGTCTGTTTTTTTTATGTATTAAGTTTTCCAAAAAAGTTAAGTAATGTCCATGTACGTCAACTTTTGGGTCTCTACAAAGTATTCCGCCACTTTTTTTCCCTCTATCCATGTATGAAAGGCCTTAATATTATCCCCCGTGATGCTACGACATTTCTTGATAGAATATAGAATAAACCAAGGGACTGTACCTACACCTTGAAGAGCATTATACAAAAGTAAAGAATCAGTTTCAGCTTCTGGAATATCAAATACATGCTGTCTACAGATAGTAAGACTCTCGAGAAAAATATTTGCATCAGCCTGCAAAGCATTCCCCTACCCAAGACAAATAGAAAAGGATATAACCATAGACCCATTATGATCTCGAACAACACCTCCGCCAGAATTTCTGCCCTAAATACCAGAGCCATCGCAGTTAAGTTTCAGATCAACAGTAGGAGGTCTCCACCTCACCCAGTTACCTAGACTAGAACTGATACCCAGGGAAAAACTGTAACCAGAAACCAAACGCTGCAAGGAAGGAGAATCCCTCCAATTTCCCAAAACCATGACCAGATAAAAAATTATACTTTTAGCCTTAACAACAATCTGACTACCCTTCAAATACAACTGATCAAATACCCATTTATTCCTTCCATACCACAAACACAAATATACCACCTGTAAGATCATGGATTGGGCCTTTCTTTCCATGCTCCCCCTGTCAGATCCATAGAACCATCGGCCAAAGAAAAAAGAATCATCCATACATGGATTAGAAAAGGCAGTGAACTCTCCCAAATAACCCAACACTTCCAGATCCCATTCACTTCTGAAGAAAAGGTGATCAAAACTTTCCTCCTCATGAACCCTGCCCCAAACACATCTGGAAACAATAAAAATACCATATAGCTTAATATATTCATCAGTGGGAACCACTTTATTCCTAATCCTACAAATAAGGAAGTTGAGTTTGGTTGGAACATTCCAAATCCATATAATTCCATTCCAATCAACCCCAATGTCCTCCATGATGAAAGTACAATGATAATTCATAACCGTGAAGTGGCTAGATAAAGAAGGAGTAAAAATAAGCCTCTCCGGTTCAGAAGAAAACTCTATGAGGCTGCACATATCAAGCTGACTTTTATTCATCACTTTTTGATGAAATTTGGATACTTACAGGCCTCCTTGATATACATATTAGTAGTAGGATAAAAAGGTAAGGCAAGGACTTTCCCACTGTAGTTATGGTTCCAAAAAATAACATTACCTTTTCCAATAATCCAGCGAGAGTAATGACTCATAGCATCAACAAAAGGACCAATATCAGCCCATAAAAGAGAATCACAATTCCTAAAATCATACTAATCCCCCAAATAATTACCATGCATTGAACAACCCCATAAATATTTATGCTCCATTACTTCCCAAGCCAATTGAGCATGCATACAATGAATAGTATCCTCAAAGCATAGCACATTAATACCTCCCTCCACAACCAGCCGAGAAAACCTTTTCCAAGAGGCATAATGTCTTTTCCCCTTTTCCTTAGGATCCTAAATAATAATAACAAGGACCTAATCAATAAATCTAATGAAACTATTAAGAACTTTGACCGAAGAAAGAACATGGATAGGGGTAGTCAAAACCACATTATTAATCAAAGCAATTCTACCACCAAAAGACAAGAAAAAAATTTTCCAATTGAGAACACGGTCCATAATTCTGCTCACAAGATTATCAAAGTCACAAATCCACAACCTCCTATAACAAAGAGGAGCCCACAAATACTCCGTAGGGAAAAAAACCTCTCTTCATATCCAAAATATACCTAATATTAGCAATTCTGCTTCTTGGACAACTATTGGAAACAGACAAACAACTCTTGCCTTTGTTCACAGACTGGCCACTCCAACAGCAATAAAAATCCAACACTTTATTCAGACTTTTTAAGGACTTACTCGTAGAATTCATAAAAATCATAGTATCATCCGCATACATAAGATGAGAAACCATAGGGAAGACCATTATTCTATGGTAAGGAATAAAAGTTCCATCACACATACTCTTACAAATAAGACGATTGAGAACATCCTGGGATATAATAAAGTAAATAGGAGAAATAGGATCTCCTTGCCTAAGACCCCGGACAACCTTAGAGAAACCAAAAGTTTTCCCCATAAAAGATATAGCCATCAAAGAAGAACTAAAACATATAAAATTAATATCAACATTCCAGGATGAAAATCACATACCTTCTAAGACTTTAAAAATGAAACTCCATACCATATAGTCATAAGATTTATTCACGTATAGCTTTATGACCATATTAGAACCACGAGCCTTGACATTGACACCCCTGCACATATCCTAAGCCAAGGCTATAGCCCCCTGAATAGACCATACTTTCACAAAACCATGTTGTTCCAAAGAAATACACTGAGGGAGATGGGCCAAATGTCTGGAATTAATAATGCTGGCCAGAATCTTATAAGGTACATTACACATGTTAATAGGCCTGAATTGAAAGATAGAGGTAGGTTTCTTAGAAATAGGTATCAAGACAGCCGTCATGGCACACAAAATTTTGGGAATATACCCACCCCAGAAATAATCCTTCATAGCTAAAATGAAGTCTTCTTTGATAATCTCCCACGAGTCTCTAAAGAAAGAGGCAGAAAATCCATCTGGCCCAGCTGAACTATCAGGATTCAGTTTCATCATGGAAAAGAAATTTAGACTCTTATGGAAAGGTAATCATGCTAACATTATCACATTCATAAACACAAGAAGGGATCACATCAAAAACATCATTGGAATCCCCTGGGTAACCGTTAGGAATATGAAGATTAAGGCCAACAAGAAGGTCCCTAAAATAAGATTGAGCCAGGTTACGAATATCATCCCTGTCATCTGTGAAAGTGCCATCATCCAGCTTAATGTTTGGATTTACACACACTTTCCTTTCCTTAATACAAGCATGAAAGTATTCTTTTTTATCCACTTCTTTCAACCACTTAACCCTTTCATTTTCCCTAAAAATACCCTCCTTTTTCAAAACCCAATATTCCAGAATTACTTTTTAAAAAATCTGCTCTTCAAACACTCGATGACTCCAAACATCCTCCATATTTCTTTCAAGACTATCCACAACCTGCATCAAGTCATTAGGATCCCTATCTGGAGAAAGAAGATCCTTTAACCAAACTTTCAACATACACTTAATAAGTCTCAGCTTATTATGAAACTTCATCCATGAGTGACCTTGGATATTTTCATTTCAGGACACCCAAACCATATCTTGGAAACAAAGAATACCAGCCCAATTATGAAAATATCTGAATTTTTCACAACTGTCATTTCCATCCTCCACATACAACAAAAGCGGATAATGATCTAAGATCCCCCTAGATAAATGAACCACCTTAGAACCATTCAACAGGGAAACAACCTACATATTAACAAAACACATGTCCAGCCTACTCCAAGAATGACATCCTCCCTTTTTATTGTTTCACCACGTAAACATTTCACCCGAAAAACCAATATACATAAGACATTTACTTGAAATGCATTTATAGAAGTCTAATCTAGCTTTTCTAGCCAACAGACCACGTCCCTTTATTTCACTAGGATTAGCCACAACATTAAAGTCACCCGCTACAAACCATGGAAGATTGTTTGAATCAGGTAGACTAATATCATTCCATAAACATTGATTTTGTTGAGAGAGACAACTTCCATAAACAAAAGAAACCAGGAAAGAGAGAAGTCCACTGGTCACCTTTTCTGAAAAAATTTGATCTCTAACCTGGACTTGTTCCACATTAAGACTATTATTCCAAAAAATCCAGATATTCCTATTATTAGGATCTGCATGCATGCAACTTGTAAATTAAATCTATTTTATAACTCATCAATACAATTAGGATTTTTCTTATGTTTAAGAATACCAACTAGAGAAATATTCCTGTTATGAACTTCAGATGCCACAAAATCTAACTTAACCCAAGTTCCCAAGCCCTAGGCATTCCAAATCAAAGTTGGAATCATTGACCAAATAGCGCTCTGGGACTGGCCCCAGAACTCAAAGCCCTATCAAAGTGTGAATGAAACCTCTCCTTAGGATCCCTTGATTGTGTCCTAGAACAATCTATACTATCATTGGGAAAAACCTAACTAGAGATGAAGACAGGTCCTGTAGATGTAAAACATCCTTATCCAACATTCCTGGAGTAACGGAATACCCTTTAAAAATAAATTTCTCTTTAGCATTAAATCAAGATAAATGCAGTGGGGAAGGAAAAATATGTATCTATATCTTCAGTGGTCTCAATGTTGACATCTGCAGGCCCTCGCTTCCATCCATACCACGCAGAATATTTGAATTTCCCATAATCAATAAAAACACAAACCCGAGAGGCCGAAAAAAGCTTCTCAGAGCATCAGAAATATAGGACCCAGAAAACTTAAAGGAAAAAGGGCCAAACTCAACAAAATGGAGCTGAGGGGTCCATCTTGGAATGATAGGTACTATCTCCTGACATCCCTCCCTATCCCCCTTTGAAGGATCCGGGGACACCACAGGCATGGATTCAACCTCTTGAGGATCCTCAAGGGTCTCCCTATGACCCGCCATAGCAACCAAATAATCTGAAGAAACAAACTGACTACTTTTATTAACTATAAAACAAGAACACCTTCTGAGGCCACCATGACCTCTGCGGCACACCTATAAAGAATGAACCTGAAGGAGAAAGTGAGAGAAGAATCTCAGAAATACAGGTTAAAAGACATCATGAATCTAATAGAGAGAATCATGAATGCGTAACTCGATTTTCTCTGGCACCGGACGAGAAAGATCTAATTAAACAAAAATCTGAGCCATTGAAACATTTGTGCCACTGCTGGTTCTCACATTAGTGCAAAGGATCCCCCCAAGAGAATCCCTAATCACCTTCAGAAAACCTTCATTAATAAAGGGGAGCGAAAGCCCAGGTATATTAACCGAGACCGTCACTGCCGGACTTTATTTTCCTTTATGAACATCCATCGATCACCGTGAAAGGCTAAAAAACCAACGACCACACACTCTAGGATCCCTACACCATGCATGAATAGAATCCTCTATATAACCCAATACAATTCAAAAGTACATCATATGAATCGAAGAAATATGAGTTGAATTACAAAGACCCCAAGACGCAACAAAATGTCGAAAAAAATGAAATTGGAGGTTTCAATCCACCAAAACAAGAAATTAACATCCACTTCAAGCACTCTGAAGACTTAGAAAATGTCGTCGCAGAAAAATAAAAGCAAACCCTAGAACCAACACGGCTCACTTGCGCCCAATCAACAGAGACCTCCCAGAAACACGACCGAAAATCCAAGGAATAACCACAAAGAGAATCCCTAAAAGAAAGACCGGGCGAAACTTTTACCAACCCCGGATCAATAACAAACTCCGAAGAAGATCCCGAATAAAAAATCGTCGGAATCGGAGAAGTATGAGGAAGAACTGGGGGCACATGCAGCACGTTCCCAAGAGCGTTCACTGGATCCATCAATATCCACTCTTAGATAATTCCTTTTAATTTAAACATTTTACTTCCCTCCTAAAATTTCCATTGTGTTTTACTGACCTTCAATGTCCTCTTATATAACTCTTTTTGGACATTATGACAAATGTTTATTTTTCTCATTGGAAATTTTACCCACTTGTACTATCAATGAAACACTAGAGACATGAAATCAAATAACACACTCATGAATCCTCTACATCTTGTAGAAATTTGGAAAAAAATTATCTAACTCATTCACAGTTTTGGAATATTTCAAAATAAAACTAAAATATAAACTCTATATCCAAAAAAATGCTTAATAGAAACATTATATCTCACCATGTCTAGCCAATAATATTGAGTATATGATCATATAGTGGAGTTTAATTGGTAAAATAACATTTGAAACCTTTAAGAAATGAAACCAACTATGATTTTATAATCATTTTGAACAACATTTTGAACAACATTGACATTTGGTAACTCATAATGTTATTTCTCAAACAAATAGATTGTTATTTCTCTTCTTAAAAATGAATCATATATTTATAATTCAGTCTATAAAGTACAATAATCAATCAATTTAATTTCAAATAATATTATCAAAGTAATTTTTTAGGTTTCTTATTATTGTATATCTATAATATAAATTTTTATCAATTAAGTATAATATTTGAAATTCATTTAATAATTAATTTTATTACATTTTCTCCCACTAAAATGATGCCTCCATTTAAATATACACCTTACCAATTGGTTTTATATGATCAATATGTCATCAAGATTTTATTTGACTTAAAATTTCTTCCAAAATATAGATATATTAGAATAAACCCATGTTAATCATATATTATATGAATATTATATAGTTGAGAAGATCAATCATTATCTGTATCCATCATATTCGATCATTATTATCCCATTATAATGATGATCATATTAGTTATTCCCAAATAATTATAACCCTAATTAAATTCCCCAAATGGGAACCTAATACAATAGGGTCACCCATTACATTCTAGATTTATACAAGATAAACCATTTCAACCATATTTAACATGACATACCAAATTGGGTGATCATGGTATTTATTTGTGTTATATTTCAAAGGAATATAATAGTAACTTCTTTTAAAGGGTACTTTTTCTCTGCATATTATATCATGTGTTCCCTTTACATGTGTGTATTCTTCTAATGATTTATTTTCATGTTTATAATCATCCCATATAATCAATATGTTACGAAACTATTTATAGAAATCGTAGCATGTGTTACTAACGTAAATTAAAAGATTACATAGGTCTACAAATATCCATATTCATACAATATATATGGTAATAGATATTATTTCATGTATATTATTATATTCATATGAAATCAATAATCATCATAAATTTAATAATGGTGTAATAGGTATCCAACTCTCACTTCCCTAGATAAAGAATGATCATTTATGCAAGTGAGTAGTCTGACCAAAAGTCCCACTATTAATTGATGGTTACTCAAGTGAGATATAAATTTCCCCAAAATTATAACACCTAATATAAATAAACTATAATTAAAATAATAATTAAATATCCTAATAAAATATAATCCAGTAACATTATACAGGAAACACTAAAAAATAATTATACCTTTCTTGTGGCTCTTTAAATTAATGTATTAAATAATCTATTAAAACACTCTTAAACTAAATCATACATCACAATTAATAATATAAAATTTATATTAAAAAATTAATAAAATATCAATTAAAAATAAATAAATAACTATTTCAAAAAATTTACAATATATAGTTATTTATAAACAATACATAAAAATTTATTAACACATTATAATATAGGAATGGATAAACCTAAAAAATTCTTTTTCATCCAATATTATCATTTAAAACTATTGATATAACTTCTTAAAATATAAAAGTAGATATATTTTATGAAATTGTTTACTATTAAATATTAAAACTCTAATATTTTATGTAAAAAAATTAAATAAAAGAAATATATAATATTTTATTTCATTTAAATGTTTTATCACATCATCTAGAAAACTATTTGGATTAGAATATATAATTTCCAAATAACCCTTAATATAAACTGTTTAGATTTGCATTTATAAACTATTCACAAATAAATGTTATCACCTTTATATTTTACATGTTTTATAATTTTTAATTATTTATAAATTATTCAACCATAAATATACACATAAAACCTACATTTTATGCATTAGAATATTTAACTATTATGTTTGAAGTACCACATAATATTTGGTGTGCTTATACCAGGACCACACCAGCAAGGTTCTTGATAATTTTAACAAAAAAATATTGTCATTAAAATTATGTTCAAAAAAACTTACACTGTGACATAACACAAGCTGTATTGGCCCCCAGAAAACTATAATCATTAGGTTTTCTTTGGAATCCATTTTGAGTTATGTTCATGCCATCAAAATATACATCTTGGACAATAGTATCTTGATAAAATTCATTTCAAGATAGATATATTTGGATAGCATTTTGAAATTTCATATGAAACTATTTCACTTCAGATGGAAATTTCAAAGAACAATTTTCCCTATTAATTGTTTTAAAAACAATTTTTTATAAATTTGAACCATTTTTTGAAATGAATTTTCATTTTGGACTAAATTATTGTCTATCCTCATTTTTAAGTCTACCAAATCATTTTTATTGGCCTACCATAGCATAGGTCATCGTCAAAAAATGTAATTTATTCAATTATATTATTACGAATCCATAAATGAACGTTTTTTATTGTGGTCTATAAAATGAAATTGAAAAGGCTATTATAAAAAAAGTATTATGTCTTAGTCCTTTTATAATAATAATATAAACATGTGTTTTTCTATATGATATTCCATGGAGCCTAGAGAAATATTTTTTAGCATCCTTCATTCATTCAAATATCAAATAACACATTGTTAGATCTTTTTTGATATCGTTAAAGGTCTTTGGAAGAATGTCTTACATTTTAATTGAAGCGGAATAAAAATTTCGATCACTAAATTTTTCTATTAATTTTAAATGAATAATAAAATTAAAAATTTAATATCATACCTTACATAAGTTGATCGAATATGTCTAATATATACATTATCTTGATCATGAAAAATGGGGGTAAACTAATGGGTTCCGCCCTCCCAGTGTATCCACAGGTTATGGGAAAAACTCAATTCTCATGTAATACCTCTATTAACACCATTGTATAATTAGCAATGTTTAAATTTGGGTTAGAATAAGAGAAATTAAATTTCATCCTTGGTGAGTTATAACAAATTTATATAATGATGAAGGATTAAACATCATATATATAGGAATCCAAGGAATTCAAAAAAATTATAATTATTATATAAGAATTTAAAAAATTCATTATAGTTCAATATATTTTAATGTTTAGCTTAAATCACCTGGATGAATTTTAAGGTTTAAACATTCATGTTATGTATTCAATGTATTCCTAATCAAAAACCTATGATGGTAAACAATTTTTTCTCACATTACGTGGGAGAAATAAAGTAGTGATCACATTATAGTATAATGTGGTTAATACAATGCCAGAGTATCACTGGATAATGAATTTTACTATGTAATGGATCTCACTACATGGAACAAAACATCGACTAAGTCATAGACTATTTTTTCACGGATTATCCCAACATAAGAAGTGTAGTGTCATTACTAGGGATTAAGGTATAAGGTCTTCAATGAGAAAATTATAAATTAAATGCGGAGAGTGGGATTCTACAAAAAATATAAAGTTGTAAAAGAATAATTTTTACAAATCATGTAAATAAGATACACTTTTATTTTTTAAAGTCCTAAAAACATGAACATTATAACATCTAGTTACCTTTTTGGGTATTCTGTGTCTTCTGTTTATGGTTTCACTTTTTTATTTTGTTTCATTACAATAGTCTTCGGAATAAAGAGCCTTTTATGGGGAAAATTACATATTTTCCAGGATGTAGGTTAGTTTTAATTATTGGATTTTGGGTATAAATAAGTAAATAGATTAATATAGTACTCCTTACGACTATATATACTTATATTTTGGGTCTGTGTTTTCCTACAGAAAAATGGTATGATTACTGGTAGGTAGAAACATTGATGTCATGAATTTGTTACACGATGAGAATATATTATAAGGAAGATTCCAAAAGACTCATGTATGAAATGAAATTTTTACAGACATGAAATATTTTCACGTCATGAAAATGTTAATCAATAATTAATTTCATATAAGGAGGGATCAATTTTAACATTTTTTTATACAAGATATTTCATTCCATGAAAGGTATTCACAATATAAATTACTCGGCTCCTATAGTTTTAAACACACTACACACCATAACATTTTCATTTATAAGATGTAGTATTTCAAATAAAACCCTACAATGATTTTGGGAAATTTTTGGAGGTCTCCCTCCATATGGATTGATTGGTATGGAATGTTATTTTTCTATTGGTTTCATCATATATCTTTAGTATTATGCATTTATATTTCCTTATTACCTTGGGTTATGAAAGTGGTGTTGGTTTCATTTGAGTTATATATTCCAAATTAATTATTTTTTTCTATTGATACATGATATTTTATTTATTTAATATCAAATATTGATATGTGGTTTATTGTCCAATATTGTCAGAATAAGATAGTTTTCTATCATTCTTCAGCTATTTTTTCTTATTCAATTAATTATAATTCGTGAATTTATGTATTTTCTTGTTCAAACATTTTTGTTTTTCAATTACATAGATTATATTTCATAAAAAAGGTTTTTTATTATATGTGTTCATGGTTTTAAAAATGGTTTTGAACAAACATTAAAGATTGGGATCCTTGGTTGTGTTCAGAAATAAAAATAGGTGACCCTAGAGTTTTAGGAAAAACTAGTGGTAACTTTTATGATATTGACAGATTTTGGAAGGACTCAATATCAGTTGAAATAAAAATTTTCCTAGTTTAATATTCTTTTATTTCTAGTACTTTTTCACATAGGATTGGTTCCAAATTGTTTGATTATGTTTTTATAATTGATTTATCACATGATGATTTATTTCGTGGATAAATTATCATGTGTTCAGTTTAGATGTTGTTCTTTTATTCTTGAAACATTCCGAGATTTTGTAAATATGGCATGGATTTAGGGGGGTGAATGTTCACAAATTTTTTTATTAAAATGAATTATGGGAGATTAAAAAGATATTACAATTGTGGATGTACTGTTGTGGCAGAATATGATGATGAGTTTCTAGAGGATTCTCTTAGACATCATCCGAAGTAAGAAATTTATTTCATTATTGATCTAATTCATTGTTTGAGGACTAAATTTAATACTCCTTATAGAACATCCAATGTGTGATTAGTATAATTAAAGAAACAACTAAATGAATTTACTGATAAAAGATTTATTCTCCCTAGTGTCTCTCCTTGGAGAGACCTAGTTATTTTTTTAAAAGAAAGATGTAACTATTAGGTTGTGCATTGAATATAGAGATATCAATGATATTACTATAATTAACAATTCCCCCTACTTCACATTGATGATTTATTTGATCACATTCACAGAGGCCAATATTTTTCAAAGACTTACCATCAATCTGGATATCATTTGTTGTGTGTGATGAATGAAGATATTTTAAAGAGAACAATTCGAACCTGGTATGGATATTATGAGTTTACTCTAACGCCTTCCAGTATATTTAATGCAGCCTCTATTTTAATGGGTCTAATTAATAAATTTTTCAAGGAATATATTGATGAATTTTTTTTTGTATTTATTGGTGATATCCTAGTATAATTCAAAACCTACAATGATCATGAGAGTCACTTTCTCATTATTCAGAAGATTCATAGAAGAAACGAATTATATGGGATGTTTATTAAGTGTGAACCCTAAATTCAAATAGTTTCTTTTCTTGACCATATTATCTCTAATGATGTATTATTAGTAGATCCTTTAGTGAAAAAGATTTTTCAATAATTTACTTCTATAATAAACATAACTAAAGTATGTAGTTTTATAGGTTTATCAGGTTATTACCAGTGTTTCATCCCTAACATCACCCCATTATCCAACCTATTAAACAAGAATACTCGTAACGTGGTTATGATTGTATAGACAAATGAATGTGAAGAAGGGTTTAGAGAATTTAAGAGGAGATTTTTGAATGATCATATACTATCTCTTCCATTGGGTAATATTGTATTTGTGATCTATAGTGATGCATGAATGAAAGGAATTGGTTGTGTTCTTATAAAGAATGATAAATTTATTTCCTATAAATCAAGTCAGTTAAAAATTCATTAACCGAACTATATAACTCATGTACTTTAGTAAGAAGATGTAATATTTTCTGTGAATATATGGATATATTATCTCTCTAGTAAAGTATATGATATATATATATATATATATATAATGATCACAATATCTTGAAATATATCTTCTCAAAAAATAGAAAACAACATGCGGTAAAGGATATGGATCATGCTCTTCAAGGATTATGATTGTTCCATACACTACCACCTAGTAAAGGTAAATATGGTAGCTGATGTATTGAGGAGAAGTATCATGGTGTTCTAAATATAATGAGAGTTGATAAGGATCTTATATACCGAGATACAGTGAGGGTGGATATTGGAAATATCAAAGAAGGTGAAATATAATTACTTTTTAAATTGACTCACTCTCCATACGTATTAGAAAGGATTAAAATTTCTCAGTATGATGACAAGAATCATCAAAAAAATTAATGTTGTGAATAATGTGATTTTGGATGAATTCAAATATAAAGACGGAATTGTGATGTTTGGGAAGAGGCGGTATGTTCCCACTATACCTGATCTAAAAAGGGAGACATTCAATGATTCCAATTGTTTGGATTTCTCAACACATCCTAGTAGGACTATGTTGTATAGAGAATTAATGTAATATTCATGGTGGGATAACATCAGGAGATAAATTGCTAATTATGTATCATGATGATTATTCTGTCAACAGGTGAAGGCTGAGAGAAAACATCCAAGAGGATCCATGCTACCTCTACCTATTCCTACATAATAATGGGATGACAGAATCATGGATTGTTTCACCAGATTACCCAAAACTCAAATAAAGAATGATTCAATATGGTTAATTCTTGAACAACTTATGAAAACTATAAATTACCTGACTAAAAGGGAGGATTTTTCACTATAGAGCCTTGAAAAACATTATATCATTTAAGTTTTAAGACATTGTGGAGAACCTCATTCAATAGTGTCTGATCATTATCCTTGATTTACATAAAAATTATTGAAAAATTATTCTTAAATCATTGGACACTGAGCTTCATTTGATAATAGCTTATCACCCCAAAATTGACGGGTAGTTAAAAACAATGATCCAAACTTTAGAAGTAATGATGAGATCATGCTCCCTCAACTTGAAAGATATGTGAGATTTGTATTTACCTTTGGTGGAGTTTTCCTACAGTAATAGTTTCCATTTTGGTATTCAAATGGAACCATATCAAGCATTGTATAGAAAGAGATTTAATGCACAAATATGTTGGGATGATGTCAGTGAAATGAAGCTTGTGGGCCCAGATCATGTGGAGGAAATAAAAAAGCTAGATTCTATTAAAACCCATATAAATGATGATCAAAGTGTGAAAAAGTTTGACACTGCTAATCGAATTAAGTATTTTGAATTTCAAGGGGGAAATCATGTTTTCATGAAAGTATCTATATGGAAGGGTGTTATAATATTGGGAAATAAAGGGAAATTGAGCCCCAGTTACATATGCCCTTTTGAAATTTTGTAGTGAATTGCAGCTATCACTTATCATTGTGAAATGTAGCCAAGCCTTTATAAGGTACCCAATGGGTTCCATGTATCATTATTGGGAAATTACATGCTAAACCCAATGCATTTCCTCACTTTTGATGGTATAGAATTGGAACTCAAATTTTGTTACATTGATGAGCCTATATAGATTTTGGACACTAAAGAATATGTGTTGACAAATCACATGATTCAGCTGGTAATGTTACTTTGTAAAAATCATAAAATTGAAGTGGTGACATTGGATCTTGAGAAGATTATTATAAATAACTACCCAAATATTTTTATGAATTAATATTCATGTAATTTCAGGGGTGAGATTTTTGTAAGGGGGTATAATGTACCACTAATAGGATTCAAAAATATATTATTTATATAATTCCATCAAAACTGAGTCTATGTGAAATAAAAACTTTGATATTAATATGAGATTGTTATAACCTATTCATTAGACATAATTATTTCTCTTTTATGATTTGAATTTGGAAAAAATGACATACACGGTTGTGATTAGTAAGATTTTTAGATTTTGATTGGACTATCTTTAATTTTTTGTGAATATTAACTTACCATTATAAATAGTAACATATACATATGAATATTAATGAACCTATATGAGTAGTATCCTTATCCTTGTAAGAATAAAAAAATTAGGCACCTTAAAAATGAAATAGAATACTTTAAAAATTAATAATTAAGTGTTGGTATTTTTGTGAGTAATTAATATTTAATTACAATTTAAAATTAATAGATAAATAAAATAAATATTCATAAATCATATTCATAAATAAATTTGTTTTCCTATGATTTTTGGATATTTTAATGTGTCCTCAGTTAATTTTTTAAAGTATTATAAAATAAGTTTTCAATTTAAAATATGTATTTTCATGTGAATAGTGATTTTTTTAAGAAGATTAAATTTATCATATATAGAAAATTATTTTCATAAAATATAGTTATTTTTTTAATTCCTCACATGATAAATGGTTAGGTATATGTTTTTTAACTTTTCCACAATACTTGAATTTTTGTTGAATAGTGAAATTTAGTAATTTACAAATATGCTAAATAAATGAAATATTACATCATGCTTGAGTCATGGATGATGTAAATGGCCATTGTTTTGAAATAACATGAACATATTACTACTTGGAGTAAAAAAATTAATTTCCATTCATTCTTTCAAGACAAAATAATAAAATAATGATTGAAATAATTGAAAGTCGCTCCTCTCTACCGCTATAAAAACCACACCTCACTCCCTCTTATGTTCACTTCTATAAGAGTTTTAGCATCCCAATGTTCTACCAAAATAATCTTTTCTAGTACCTACCCACTTCTACTATCCCTTGTTCCCTCCAAAATACCAAAACCCCTTCCCTAAAGGAGGTCCTCAAGGATGTTTTTTCATGAGGTAAATCTTCTTCCCTTTTCTTTTAATTTTATTTCTATTTATTTTATTGTATTAGTCTCCCACTCACATCATCTATCCAAATGATCCTAATAACTCATTTATAAAATATATAATATAATTATATCATGTTAATGAAACATCCATCATCAATATTTTTACTCTCTCTTTCTCTCTCTTTAATTTTAAAAATGAAATCCTCACCCAGGAGGTGCCGATTTACATCCTTCGTGGACGACGAACCTTTATTCATCCATTTCTCCATAATTTCCCTTCCTTAAATCATTTTTATGGTTTAAACAAACTAAAATTTATGTATTATATCCTATTTATATATTTTTAACATGTATTTATGCATAATATTTATATATACCACAAAACTAGTTCACAGTATTCAAAACACCACCAAAATAATCTAAATGAATGTCATTAATGTTTCACCTAATAACTCAACCTCATATCATATAACCAAAAGAATTATATAACCATTTAATATTATTAATATTCATTAGTATCATATAAAACCAATTCTGGATAATTATTTTCATTCAACATGAACTTTATTAATTATAAACATTTGAATCTTTTATTAAAATCTAGTAAATGAAAACTACGGAATGATGGAATTCAATCATATAACTTATCAATAAATCCATAAACAAACATAATAAAACAATAATGAATCAAATTCATTTATATAAGGTAATTAATTTATAAATTAATGGGTATAATTATATTATCCATGTTTTAATGGCCATGTGCTAATGACGTCCAAACATAAGGTAAGGGTTTTCTACCCAAACATCTATTTTCATTCAGGTAACTCTTATTCTCTACATACCTCAATGAAATTATTATTTATTCTTATTTACTCCACATAAATTTTGGGTGAATGTTCTATATATAGGTACAAACTATATTCATTTTTTATTTTATGTGCAGTTACATGTTTTAAAAAGATCATTCAAAAATTCCTCGCGAAATACAAGCCTGATTCAAGGGAATTTATTGAACACTTGTCTATTTTAAAGCACAGTATATAGTCAATTTTTATAAAAAAAATTAAATAAATAATTTTATTTCTTAAAAAAATAACTTAATTAAATTCTAGTTTTATACCATTGTTTTTCCAAAATAACTCTTCTTTTCAAAGTAAAAGAGTATTTATATTAAGAATTTCTCGATAATTTTATTCGAGTTTTTTTATCAATTTAAACCCTCTTCTTGATTATTATGTTCAATTAGGCTTAATATTTTGTGATATCATATAAGATATTTTATAGAATGGTTTATGAATAGTTTTATTGCGGATGTGCTATCTTGATACAATTCACTATATTACTCTAACTAGTTAGTGGTCATATTTTAAGATTGGTTGATGGTAATTTACATTTCATATTTTAGTTTAAATATTAATGTATATGTTTTTTATGACTGTACTAATTTATAGTATGAATAAATTGTACATATTATGTTATTTTTGGGTCCCTCTATATCCCCTTGATTCATCGATAGGTATCATGAGGCATAAAAGTTTGGGATTTTAACCGTTTATGTATGATCTTGGTTTGAGGCCTTGACAGAATGAATATGATATCCTGTATTATGCATTCCCTCGTTCGGAAAATAGAGATTTATATTCCATGTGATTATTATACAATTATAATATTCATTTTTATTTTTTATGAAATTATTTAGTCATTTTTTATTCTTAGAATATGATGATAAAGAATATTTATAAAGTCATGAATGTTTATTTATTCATCGTGCCTAGTGTTTATGTTGATAATTTCTTACGCAATATTATTTACCATTAATGATCATCTAATCTTACCCCTTTCACATGTTTTATTTTCACCATGTTGTGAATAATTATATTATAAATTGACATTTAAGTATAATCTACGAGATTGTGTGTGACTCAAAGGAATTTGATATGTTTTTTTTTCAAGTTGTATCATTGAACTTATATATATATCATGTTTTATAATTCTACTAAAATACATGTTCTTTTGGGATATGAGTTACTTGTTTATATTATTGTGTAATAAAATATGGCACATTCTTTTGGAAATTGGGGTTGGGTCCTTACAAAATTACCAACATAAGTGGAGATGGAATCATTGGAATAGTGTTCATTGATGAGTTCGAATACATATATGAGATTCTGAATGGAAGAAGATAGTGAGCCGTTTTGTGTGGATTTGATAATGGATGACTCATTATTTTCTAAGAATGTTCATCTTTAGTAGATTTCTGACCCAATGTTCCTATGTTTTAATAACAAAAATTATTGTTGGGAGACCTCAAGTGAGTGGTCTGAGTCCCCTAGTTGTGCATCATATTTTTGAAATTGGATTCTTATTCCTTTTTCCATGAGGAACGAGTTTATTTGTAGTAGAAACCATTGTTTATATTTTTTACACATAGGTACTACTAGTACGTATCAGGATTTGAGACATCAGTATTGGTGGTTGGGGATGATATGATCAATTGTGGAATTTGTATCATGGTGTCTTACATGTCTTTGAATTAAGGAGGGACACCAGAGACCTTTTGGTTTTTTGTAGTCCTTACCCATTCTAGTATCGAAATGGGAAGATATTTCAATGTATTTAGTCATTGGATTACCATGGGACCCTATTAGAGATTATGTGATCTAGGTAATCATTGATGGACTAATAAAATGAAAACATTTTCTATATATAAAGGGTATGATGAAGTTGGAATACATTGGGGAATTGTATGTGTATGATCTTGTGAGACTTCATGGATTTCTTTCCTTAGCTATTTTTGATAGGGATTTGAGGTTCACATCCAGGTTTTGGAAATGTTTTCTACAAGATATGGGTTCCCAGTTGAAACTGAGAACAACACTTCATCCATAGATGGATGGATAGATAGATATAGCTATCCAGTTTCTTGAGGATATACACTGGGTTTTGGCTCGTGATTTTAGCAGTTCCTTGGAAAATGATTTTCTTTTAGTCTGTTTTACTTACAATAATACTTCTCAAAGCTCAATCAATGTGTCAGACGTTGATTCCTTGTATGGGAATCCATGTAGATCTCCCTTAAGTTTGTCAGAGTTTGCAGAGAGTACCTTGTCTGGGATTAGAATTGTTCAAGTGATTATGCAGAGGATTTAGTTTATCCAAAAATGATTGATCGTGGAATAGAGTCATTATAAATATTATCAAATTTTTCATCACTGGTCATGGGAGTTTGAGGTTGGTGATCCATTCATTCTTAGAGTTTCACATCACTTGGGAAATCACCAGTTGGGTAAGTAGAGTATGTTTCCATCGAGGTTTTCAGTACACTTTTAGAATATTTTAAGACTAGGAATGGTGGCTTATCGATTAGACTTACCATCATGTTTGAAATCTATGTACAATGTGTTTTATGTTTCCCAACTAAGGTGGTATCAAATAGATTATTCCGATGTGTTTTAATGAGAGTATTTAGAATATGATAATGACATCACTATCATTGATATACCTTTTCATGTTATGGATCAACAAGATAATTGTTTCATATTAAAGTTAATTATTTGGTTTAGTTACAATGGTAACAATGATGGAAAAGCCATGAGATGTGTTGGTGGGAATTGTTGATGATGTAGTGGTGGCCTTATCTTTATTTCTCAGTCTAGGATCTCGAAGAATTTTTAGGGATAGAAAGAATTTATGGTGGGTAGATTGTAACATCATATACCTTCCTTCATGTATTCCTTGTATTTTGTTTATGGTTTCCCTTTTTTGTGTTCATTTGGTCTTCTCAGAAATGGAAATCCTTTTTGGGGGGAAATTTCTGAATTTTTTATGATAAATGATTGTTTTATTTAGTCGATTTTGGTTATAAATAAATAATATTCTGTTAAATGGTTCTCCATAGAATTGGAGTGCGATATATTTTTGTTAAGTGGTTTCATATGGGAGATAGTTCTGCGTAGTTACAATTAGACATATTCACAACATGAATGGACTACATGACATGAAAATGATCCATTGATGAATATGTGAATATCGTGCAGGGTGTGAAATGTTTTTAGTATGTGATAGATTTATACTTTTTGAAAACATTGATTGAGATTTAATCTAATATGAGTCAATTCCTCTTTGGAATATTTTATATATGCTATATTTAATCCATGGAAGGGATTTATAGTATGAATTACATGGTTCTATTGGTTTTAAATGCACTACATACTAGAATCTACTATAATTTTGTGTGAATGAATTAATCATGAACTCTATATATATTTGTGGTGATCTACCTCTGGGATCGATATGTTCGATGTTTGATTCCCCTGGTAGTTTCACTACATATCTCTTGTAAGTGGTCATTTTATTTTTTATTAATTTTGGATGTGATGGTGGAATTGGATACGTTTTTATTTAATATTTTTTACTAGTTTTTTTCTCTATCAATATTTTTCAATTTTGTGTGGTTCCTTGTCCTTATGATGCCAATCATTAGTTTTTTGAACTCTATTTTCAAGGGGAAATATGTTTCCATCATTATTGAAGTAGTTGTATCAATGAATTTGTGGTTCATTCATGAATTTCTATATCTTTTGGTGAACCCTTTGAGTTGATCATTGAAATTTATTGTCTTTAGTGAAGATGGGTTTTAATTAAACGAGATCAGGGTTTTTTAATTTTTTCTGAACAAACATAGAACATTGGGATCATTGGGTGCATTGGTAATTTGGAATAGGTTAACCTAGTGTGTGGGAGGCACAACTAGGGGTTAATTTTTTGATATCGATAGACTAAGGTAGGACCTCATATTAGTTGGAACTATCATAGGCATGGTTTAGGCTTCATTATTGTCTAGTACATATTCTAATAGGATATGTCACAAATGGTGTGATTTTTCATTTATACCAAGTTTATCACAAGATGGATTAATTCATGGATGCATTATCACATGTTTAATTTATAGATTTTTCTTATATACTAGGTGTATTACTAGGTTTCATGACTATGGTATGCGTATTTGGAAAACAAATGAAATTTTTGAAAATGATTTTATTCAATAAAATTAATTATAAAGGATATTTTATTACAAAGATATAACTACTGAATTATTGAAATTAGTTTTTTAAGGAATCCTTGGTGGAATCCTACTTGGCTTTTTGCTCGCCCCCAACGTTTTCCATTAGGTAGTTTTATATGTTTTTTTGAAGGAATCGAGGAAATAGAAGGGCATAGTATAGTATGTTAGGTTCTATTTTCATCTGTTTGCATCATATTGGTATTTTTTGATTGTGACAGTTCATTTTATATATCCTTTTTGGGCTTGTATTTTCATTATTTGTTGAATTACCCTATTTTAATCTATTTGTTTGGGAATTATCATATCTAATTATTCTGAATTTTAATATGGTTGTATATATTATTTCTGTTATATTCCAGACTTGTTTCAATTATATTTTTTATTCCTCCCCATGTAGAATTCCACTTTGGATGTCTTATTTAGTTGGCCCAGGTTTGTGTGTTACAAACTCTATTGTTATGTATTCATAGTTTATAGTATTGGGACAATTGAATTTTAGGTATGTATTCATATTTAGGGTATTTGGATAATGGTCACTAAGAGAATGTGTGTTGAATTAAGAAAAGAATAAGTATAATTATAAGTTTCCCTATATGGTATTATATTAGAGTGGGATTGGAAGAAAAACAAGGCAGTCTGATAGAACCCTAGGGTTAGAATATTTAGATTCATGACTAAATAAGTAAGAGTGATGAAAAGATTTATCAGATACAAAACTGATCTATAACAGTAATGGAGATATAAGGGTATCAATGTATAGAAAAAAACAAGGATATTATGGTTAAGGATGGGATGTAACAGCCCCGGAAAATAATGACTAAAACAATGTTGTGATTCTCATATAATCCAGGTAAAACATACTTTTTGGTAGATTACCAAATAATAACTCCATAAATATGTTTTCTTAGACTAAAGTAATATCAAGATAGGAAAAATCTCAGGAAGATGTCATATGGTGTGTATAGGAAAAATCACAGTGAAGTAACATGTGTTTCTTTGTAGGGATAATTATCATTGTGATTTTTGGCCTCAAAGGGTAACAGTTCATGATTGGATAGGATGAAAACTATGTTATTGTGATAGTCCTATGAGTTTGAGATAGTTAAATTCATAGTCTAGTGAGGTCAATCCAAGACACAATCATTCTGATGTGTATCCATTTTAAAATAATTTCTCTTAAAAGTGTATAAAAATAAAATAAATGAATAATTAACAAAAAAATAAATAATAATTTATTAAAATTTTATAATTTAACCATTTTAAAAATGATTATAAACACTTTTATATGTCTTATTATATTGATATTATATTAAACATAAATATAATCCTTAAATATTCATATCATAAAATAAATAATTCGTATTTTGTAATTCAATAGAATATATGAACTCCTTCATATTAACTAAATTATACAATTTAATAGAATAACCTCTTAAATTTTCTTATATATTATTTAAACATTATATATATTATAATATAAATAATTTATATTATTAATAATTATATATTTTAATAACATTTCCATGTAAAAATACATCTAAAATCTTGTGTTTTAAGAAAAATAATTAATACATTTTATTGTAGAAAATGTAATCTCATATCACTTGTTATGATATGTAAAATACCTATATAACTGAACAAATGCAAGCGATTTCTTATATATTTTGGATTTAATTATTTCACATCTTAGTTAACAGTAGCCATATGTGGAACTCTATAGACCTATACTATTATATTTAGTGCAAAAACATTACAAAAATTCAGTTCATAACACAAAATTCATTACATAAAAATGATTACTATAATCATTTAGAATACATATTTTGGAAATATGACATAATACATGAAAATATTTCATCAATAACTGACTAAATCAACTATTATATATATTCATAAGGAACTAGTTTTCTGTCCTCTTAAATATTTCTTACATTATAAGGGATGTTATATTAAAATAAAGTGGTGAGTTAAATAACCCAATAAGGGTAACAATAAGTAGGGTAACATGTTAAATAAGATAAATCCATTTTTCAATATTTAAAACATTGAATAATAAAAAATTTAAAAATATTATATATATATATATATACACAGGATATATTACTAATATATTATAACTGGAACATAAACAACCATTTTATCATAAAGACCTCATATGATAAGGCAACCCCAAGGTCAAAGTATCATAACATACACTATAGAAATTGTAACTCTTACTAACATGATATTATAATCATGCAATATACATAGTATCTCTATAAATAAAAAATTATCTGATCCATTTTATATAAATATAACTAGGCACACAAATCATGTTTAATTCCCCATACACTATGCATGACACAAAATACATATATAAATGTGAGTCTAAATAAATATTATTTATAATGCTTAACAATGGAAATATTTAAACCATTAGTGATGGATGTGGGTGTTATTATACTGAATTTATAGTCACATTTGGATAGAAAATGATTATATAAATACCCTTTAATCAAAATAGGGACACAAAGTTTATTAATATTGCAAAGTATATGTTAAAGTTTAACTTTACAAAAAAGATTATAAATGTATTGTATGAATATAATTTAAATGTAACAAAAAAAATAATTATAGATGGGGAATATAGATACAAGATCCTCTTAGGATATTGGGGGAGAATACAAGGGATATGGGATTAGTTTTTTGAAATATAAAAAGGAAATATTATCTCACCACTCAATTGCATAGAATTACCCTTTGAAACTATATTACCTTAATGTTCCTCCCATTCGAGATACCAAGATTATGATAGAAAATTGTTTTCCTTGTGAATGGATTATATGGAAAGGTACTAGAAAAAAATATCTGTATGAAGGTTTAAAAATAAAGGAATAAAAATATAGTGGGGGATAAATCAATTCGTAAATATTTCATTTCTACATCACCAAAATTAGATAGGACTTTGGATAATCGATCATGGTAGAGTTCTATAAACCATGAGATTTTTTATCCTAATAAGAACTTATGAAATGTCCAAATGATGGATTTTGGGTAACGTATCATGAATAAAAAGGATACATATTATAAAAATCATATAAAATAAAAACATAAAATTTATTATAACAAAATAATTATATCAACAAAATAATTAGATCCCCTCACTTACTTAAATTCATATATTATATTTTCTCCTCGAACCCTTACAAATTATTACAAAAAAATTAAAAACATTTTGATAGAATCATTAAAAGAGATATAAAATGAGAGAACATGATATTAATGTAACGGTAAATGAGATGAGATGTGGGTATTTATATGCGTGGTGAGTGAAATAACATGGGAAAAATAATTTCCTATTTTTTATCACAAATGTCCCAATACACTTTATAATATTTCAATAACCACATTTTTTCTAAACTTTAATTTTTTGATCCAAAATTAGTCCATGATCACTAATAGAGCTAATTCATGTTAGAACTACTGTTTTATGGTTCCCTATTTATCATATTATACCAAATTTCACAGTTTAATGTGGTATTTCTCATTTTTAATAAAAAAAAGTATCCCTACACTAATTTTCATATTAAAATTAATATAATGTAATCTATTTTAGCATGTTTATAAATTAATTATGGAAAATTTGTCTTGTAAAAAAGGTGATACATTCGATTAAAAATTCATTCTCTTAGTAAATTATTTTTATTAATAAAATAATTTATTTATAAATACAAATTTAACACCTAGATTTTTAAACAATTATTACATTAACATACTCCATTACGGTAATATGTGAAATGGTGGCACTTCCAAGTGTTTTATTCAACATAGATGTTATACTGAAATCTATGAACTTTAACATCTCCTCTAAATGTTTCAAGAAAGACCAAAATTGTTAAAGATTAACTTGATTCTAGTTTAGGGGGAAACCTAATGATCTTATTCCGTATACAATATTGGATACATATATTTTCTATGAGATATTATTACAAGTTTATGTAATGGATTATACCTTTATAATTAATTTACACTTGTCAGTACAACCATATTGTACACTAATTATAGCAATTTTTTTATTTGATATGATACTAATGGTATATTGTCATAATTTTCATAATTCTCATCAATTATATGAGGAATTCACATTAATCCTATCCATTAAATACCAATTTCTTTCTCTCGATTATCCCTCCTATAACTTTTATTACATATCTTGTGATACATTTCTTTTTCAATATTCTGGTCATAGATATGGTTTTATTAGAGATTTCATGTTAGGAGAGTTTTATATTATACTCAAATTATTCATATTTTTATATTATCTTTTATTAATTATAATATAATATAATATATCTATCTATAATTTTAATTAAATAATTATTAAATAAGAAAATTTATAATTATTACCGATGTTTCATATATATCAAATTTACCCCCATCCAACCATTATTGAAATTACAATAGATAAATTTCATAACATTTTTAATAAAAAAAATTAATATTGATTACATAATATTAATTTCATACCTTATTATCTAATTTATATTCAGAAAATTATGCTTCCTCCATAATTAATTAACTATTAAACTGGTTTGATTTCATATTTCTAATATCCCAATCTCGGTCACTGTCAATATAACCTGAGAGATAGTGTTGTATACCACAAGCATGCCTCCTAGTGTTCCATAGGCTAATAGCTAAACATAAATTTGTAAAAATGAATGAAGAGTATAAAAACATAACATTGGATCATCAATCACAAGACTATATCTTATGTGAAACATGGCCTTAATAACATCCTACAATTCATATGGGCTACTGATAGGAAATAAGGGGAATAAGAAAATTGTGGGGAATGATTTCCCCTCAAATAAAAACCATTAAACAAAAAAATAATATAAAATATAGCTAAATAAAACAATTTAGATTCAAATTTAATATAAGAAATATAACTATTTTATAGAAAAAACCAAATTATGATTAGAATTAAGGTGAGATAAACCGACCCTAAAGATAGAAATCAAACCATGAACTACTCACTCCACCACCATAACACTAAGGTTGTAATATGGTTTTACTCTAAAAAAATAATTAATTTACTATAAAAATATCATAAAAAATAATGTTACACATTGATATTTTAAAATAATAAAATTTTATTCACTATCAAATGCAACACACAACACTGAGATTAAATAAACCATGAAATATATTCCATTAAATTTAATCTCTTTCATAGCTTGAAAAACATGCAAACCCAAGCCTAAATGAACTATAATATAATCATACCTCATAACCTGGATATTAAATTGGAAGGTATTAATAGTACTAACTAAATTATGAAAATTATGTTTATCTATTGAATACAAAAAAATAAGAATCATTTAAATGAAAAAAAATTGTTTTCTAAAATGTTATATTTTTCTAAATACTGTTTATTCATGATTTTGGAACATAATTTAAAAATTATTATCAAAATATATAGATTTTTTTAAAAAAATAATTAATTTTTTTTAAATCATAATAAGAAGATTATATTTTTTTATCGATTTTTAGTATTTTTCTAAAAAAGATTCACTTTTCAATGAACAATGAAAAAAATTTTATTTCTAAAATATTGTATTTTCCTATAAATAATATACAATGTTAAATTAAATTTTAAATTAATATTAAAGTAAAATTAGTTCATTTGTATTAAAATTTTAATAAGTTAGTTCATTTAATCATTTTTATATTGAATTTTGAAATAAAAACCGTCTATACATATGAGAATTTTCTCTTTGGAAACCATCCTTTTCATCACATTTGTGGGTATAATTTCAAATTGGATTCTACCTATTGTATGAATTTAATTTGAAAAAATGGATTAAATATTTTTAGTTAGTATAATTTATATTATTTAATAAGATAAAATTAATTTATGATAATTTTGAATTCTAAAAGTTGTACAAATTAATTACCATGGTTTAGGTAAAAATGGATTTATCTAGGGGTTAGTCTAAAAAGATATGGGTTTAAATGATATAAAACATTTAAAAATACACAAATATGGGAATATTTATACCATATACAGTATAATGGTCAATAATATCACATTTTTAAGTTTTTTTAATTGATAATAACATTGATATAATTGAATAATTTCAAAAATTTCATGTATACTCTCCCTCCAAAAAAAGGCCACCCAATCAACTCCACTATTAACACATACAAAGCCATATTTTTATACCAAAAATAGGTCAAATAAATTATTTACTCCAACTAAAATATATTATATCTATATTTTTATAATAAATCCACCCAAGTAGGGATGTTGGTGTAAACCACAGGAAGTTACCTGAAGAAGAGGTAGAGTTCTTAAATGAGTATTTAAATTTTTGTTCTTCTTCAACCTATATAATATATTTTTAAGCCATGATAATAATATAATTACAATAAATATATTGAGATGCTATTCTGTGAATGAAATGAACTATTTTCACCTCCTCTTCCATTAAATGGGAAACCCAACTTTTGATCCTGTGTATGGCGGGCTTCCACCTTACAAAACAATGTTACTCATTCTTCAAAACCACTATTCCAGGATTTATATAATAATGGGTTTAAATTATATATGGGATATTTATTATATTAAAATAATATTTTAATTATAGTATATAATTTACCTTCTTAATTTTCATTCATTTTAAATTATGATAGCATCGGTCGTCTGTATGGTGGACGAGAGCCTCCCGAAGAGGTGTGATTCGTTTTTCACTTATGAATTACATGGAATTCAATAAGGATAAATTAAATGAATATATTTGATATATATTACATGATATTAACTCATTAAAATTAATTTATCACCTTATTATTCACCATTTCACCCATTAATTAAATGATAATATTGTTTCTTTGTGTGTACGACTTGTCATTTACATTACGTGATGTGATTCATTATCCATATAAAAAGTTATATAATAAATATAAAAAATTTATAATGAAAAAAATTATTTTTATAAAATTAATATAATTATAAAGATTATGGATTTAAATCCTACAAAGTAGACTATATTTTTTTATTATAAAACATGTATGAGAAAATAATGAAAATTAACACTTGTGATAATGAAAATAATGAATGTTTATTGAAAAATTTGTGATAAGGTATTATTATAGGAAAATTTATGGTATTATAAATATTAATATGATTTTTAGATAAATTAAAAACACTCCTAGAACTATTATACATCATGTTATAGCATTTGTAATGAATAGTAAGCATAAGGTTGAGACTTCATCCCAATTTCCCTTCATTAAGGCCAATTATAATATTATGAACCTAATTTATTTTATACAATGTACATATTTCCCCTTAGATATGTAATATAATTATTATATATTAATGCATTATATTTTATTATTCAATTTTAATTATTTCATCCAAGAAGAATTAATATTAAAATTACTAAGTGGAAAAGAAGTTTATAACTCAATTTCTTTTCCTTAGGTTATGTTGCTTCTTCACTGTATTTGATATCTTTAGATTATGTGTAATGAAATTTAAATATATTATTTTTTATTTCCAATTGTTATATGAAATTTTTCATTTGAAACACATAATAGGTTCATGGATTAGTTCTCAATTCAATGTTATTATTACAATAATGGATTTCATCTCAATTTATATTTCATTAACATATATTTTTTAATATACTACTATTCACATTTATGTGGTGTATATACTTAAATTGTGGTATATATAAAATTAATACCAATTTAATCATAATGTTTTTTAGAAAAAACTATATTCCTAATGAATAGATGGCCACCTCTCATTTCATGTTTAATTTTGTTACTATTATCCTTCACATGATAAAATCACATTCTTATGTTCATTTTTCATTAGAAATTTAATTAATCGTAAATATAAATATAATTTATACCATAAATATGTATTTTTCATAAACAATATACAATTTTTACATGATTGGTATCATTTTATTGTTTTTGGATTTCGGGGTAAATATATATAAATCCTTATTCTTTTCTCAATACAGATATTTTATTAAAAGAAATATTTTTTGTGAATTAAATCAATAATTCGAAAAATCAGGTAAGATTTTGACATGCAGTAATCCCTGGGGATGGAAATAACATAACACCTCAATACGTCATTAGTATCATGTGGAAAACCAATAATATGTCATAAAATTGTTTCAACCTATTTTTTTAAACATTCTATTGAGAGGACATAATGGTAGAGGTATAATGATGCATGAGATCATGGGGAAAATAATTAAGAATTTCCTTTTTTTAGAATTTAGATATTATTATCCATGATATTTTTTAATGATATTATCTATGGAGGCATTTAATTATCAGTTTATTGATTAAATGCCATTGGTTTTTAGTTACATACCTTTCCATATTTATGACGCCTATATATAATCCTAATAGCTAAGTTATTTAAATTCCATGTGTGTTCAAATATAAACATTTCTAAATTTATTATTTATTCTATACTCAAGATAGTAAAGGTGTTGATTAAATGGAATTTATATTTTGATATTTACCTTGAAATATTAACGAATGCTTATATATTATTGATAGACAATTTTTTTTATGGAATTTGTGTTTAGTTATTTACCATTTCATTTTGATTTTATAAATTGATTCATGATGTCTTGCTGTTTATGTAACCCTTTCTAAGTAAATGAGTTCACCCTTATTCTTTTTTCCATTCCTAGGAAGCTAAAAATTATACAATGAATGATATTAATCGATGTGCTATATGGAATAATGATAATCTCAAGAAATGTATGTTGTAAATTTTGTATTAAAATATAATACAAGACTTATGTATGTCTCCATTTGACCAACACTGTTAAACTATTTAGTCATTTGGGATGATATTATATATATCTTATGTGATTGTAATAAAAAAACACCAGTTATAGGATACTAGGGTCAAGTTAATTACATATAATCTTTGTATATCCACGAAAGTGAAAATGTAGTTAGTGATTATTAAACCAATAATATTTTCCCAAAACTCAATTTCATATCCATGTAAAGTAAATTTTAAATGAAATGAAAAAAATCAAGATATATTATATATGGGAATAAAAAATAGAAAAATTATTTGCCAAACATTAAACCAAACCATTATTTTATAAATAATGTCACATTTAAAAAAGAATCCATAATATATCTATTTCCTAAAAAAAGATCATTAAAAATTCACATCCTATAAAATACATTTTCTACAAATATGTAAGATAACTCCAATTTTATCAAACCAAGGAAAAAAATATATTTTCAAATAAAAATAAAAAATAAAAATATTTCAAAATCAATTAGAAATTTATCATTCCCCTTTTCAAATATAAATTAATTATTTCACAATATCAATTAGAAAATCCTTATTTTCCATTATATAATGGAAACATTTATATTCTACATTTACTACCCATGATATGGCTTACTCAAAATAAATAATTGAAAAATAACTATTTGACACATTCATTTATAAATAAATTAACCAAGGTATGAATCAAAATTCATATATCCGGAAACTCACAATAGTAAGTGTTCTTTTTTAACCCAATTATCCAATCCATTTCGTCCTATAATGCAACAACCCTAACAAATATATTCCAATACATAAAATTTTAGGTTTCAAAATAAGGCCACAATAAATCGTTTTGAGTAGACACAATGTCCCATGGTTGTAAAAAATCTTTGTTATAATTTAGATTTATCAAATAGATCCATTCAATAAAATTTATGCAAAAAATATTACACAATATTTCAAACATAAATTATAAAATAAAAAATGTTTCAAAACCATAATATTCCCACATTAAAAAAAATCCCCTCAAAATAAAATAAAATTCATTAAATTGAAATTTTTGTTATTTCCTAATTTTTATAAAACGATAATGGTTAATAAAAACCATAAATTCCATCAAGAAGATGATTATTACAATATAAATATTTTATATTCATTTAAATACTTATAATGATTCATGAAATAATTTCCTTAATATTTCATAATTATCCAATAAGGAATTTGAATATATCCAATTAATAAAATTAATTAAGAAACATAATCACATTGGTTCCAAATATTGAAAATTCACAACTCCAAATATCACACCAATGGGATGAACTACTCAATGCATAAAGACAATAAATAAAAATACTAAAATAAATTCCCAATGAAATAGAAAATCTTTCATTTGAATAAAAATATAAAACCATAAAATTTTCTTTCACATCATAGTAATCAATCCTCATAATAAATCAATCATTTAATTGTCTATAAGAATAAAAATCTCCACCAAGAATTCATAAAATTATCCATACTCAAATAGGATTTGTAATTATATCTTATAAAGTCAAAAAAATATGTTTAAAATAGATATTTTATATCAAAATACTTGTTATGTGTTGTTAAGTCAATCATTTATGCCTTATTTAGAGTGATGGAAATAGATACTGGGTATAGTAAAGGGAAATGAAATCACTTATTTGTGTCTAGTATTATAGATAATGGTTCTAATGATGCCAAAATTACAATGAATGGTGGAACCATGGTCCGACTAAATCGGGTGGAAACATCAATTGAATTATCTACATAACATATTTATCATTACCCCTCAATGTTGAGGCCTTGCATTCTGACTTCCACAGTGCACTTCATCTTTGAAAACCACTATTATCGGTGACCCCTAAAACACCAATTGTAACCCATTGATCCCTATTATAATGAAAACTATAATTCTCCACTGGTTTTCCCCACTATTAAGCCCAACTACTTCAGCTCATTTATCTTGAAATCACCGCCTCTTTATCTGCATCATGGAATCTCAATTCAGGTGTCATGACCTGGGATATTTGTATAATAGGCAATGATGAAACTATAATATTTGATATATATTGAGGTTTGAGGGTATTTGATGTTGTGGAAAAAAATTTATGACAGGATTATTTATTTTGGTGACAACAACAAAGGGAGTACAATGCACTTGTGATGGAGTTGTAGAAATAGATATTCTATTGTGGGTTTTTTAAAAATTTGTTTTCTTATTGCATCGTGTGAGGGAGATTTTGGTTGAGGTTGGGACCATAAAGGAAAATTAGAATAATGTAATTTTTTAAATTTCAAATATTAAAATTCCATTTCATTTAGAAAATTTCCTCCCCATATACAAAATATTGTTATGTCATTTACATTCTTTTTTCAATTAGTTTTTTTAATTACATTTTCAATTCATTTTCTATAAAAATTTCTTCCATCTTACCAAAGTAAGCATTGTTTTAATCTAGAAGATGACCATAAAGAGTACTCAGGTAATTTTCCAACAACTCATTATTATTTTGTATATATAGGTAGAGCAAGAGCCTTACTATGAGTTTATGTTAGGGGATTCTCTAACCATGTTTGGATTAGAGAAATAATTCGATTTATAGTCTTTATAACATTACTTATCTCTAAAAATATATAATGTAACGGGATTTCACCCCTAAAAAATATAAAAACTCAATGGGAACATTGTTTCTAAAATTTAGAAATAAAATTATCTTCACTATATATATTTTAATCGTAAAAATATTAAGAGGTTTTATTCATTAGGAAAGACTCTATCCATTGTTGTATCATTTAAAATTCACTCTCCTATGGAACCAGTTGAATCATTTTGTGATTTCATTATATCTGAAAAAATACGTGCTTATTATTTTATGATTATTGTCCCTATAATACTCAACCTGAATACATCACTCCATATTAGAAGAATTAGTTCATAACAACACTTCCTTGTACATCAAAACAAGATATGGTATTGGTTGATTTTATTCATCTAGGAAAAAAACCTCCAAAAAATAATATAGTTGTATAAAAAAATTACATTTAATAAACTTACCAAATTTACTAAATTATACCAAATAGAACTAAAAACTAAGTAATAACTATTCATTATATCCCCATTCATATGTTCCCTAATGTAATTAGAAATTTATAAAATAAAATATCCCCAACATTAAACTTGAATGTTCATTTTCAATTATTTGTCGAATATTTTTACTAAAGTAGATTCAAAATCATATGTTTTTTAACCAATATATTATGTTTTAAAAACTCTTCCACAAAATTTTTCCCCACAAGTGTCCCATCATATATTCCATCTCAATAAAATTGATACCAAAATTATTGAACATAAAATTTCTGAAATTGTTCCACATGAATTGAAGACTGATAATTGTTATTATACATGATCCCCGCTTATGGAAAATTATCCTCCCACAATTTCCCAAAACAATTACACAACCCCAAATCATATCCTATAGAATTTGATTTCTATTTTATAGCTTACTATCCATATATGGATTATTTTTCAATTCAACCTTCATTTTCATCCCCATAGAACTATAGATTCCTCTCTAGAATCTCAATGTAATCTAAGGTTCTCTCTTATATATGATATAATTCAGAACCTAATAAATTTGGATAATTTATTTCACAAAATATTTTCCAATATCAAAAATTATTATTTTTTTCATATAGTTAAGAAATATAATAACTTATTAAGTCAATCCACTATATCCAAAATTCCATGAAAAGGATCCTGCATTAACAGTAACTATTCTGTGATAAGGGGTTGAATTAGGGAATTCACATCCTTTTAAATTTATCCATAAAAACCATTTAAAACCTATTAAAATATAGAAGAAATATATTGTTACACACACCAAACACATTTACAGGGAACATACACAACATGGTGAGTAGATTTTTACAAGTTTCACTACTGAAAATGCATAATTACATCCGTAGAAATTATCTAGTAAAATAAATTACCAAACATGCCACTAGAATCACTATATTGATTATAAATAACCAAGTATTATCCTTTATCCAATGATATATAATCTATATAATGGCCTGTGTAATGTTCTCCCATGAAAAAAATATGGAAAAAGAAAAATAATAATAACACCATATTATTCACTAAAATAGTCTTACATATTTTTTTTGTTTCTATTTATTTTCTTATTTGTTTTTAAATTCTTCTCCCACTTATTATTAATTCTCTTATTTAATTTGTTTTCAATTACAATAACCTAAATTATATTCTTTATCTTCTTCCACTTCTTTCTCTTATTGAACCTTCCTAATTCACTCTTTCAAAAAATTTAATCAATATTTTTTTATAAAGATTTTATTTTTAAATTAAAATTTGATTGTTTAAATTACAACATTGTATATACTATATTTTATAGACATTGTATCATACAATATCTTTTTATTTCCATAATATATTTTTATGGACTTTAAGATCATATTTTATTAGGCACATGTGTCACCAATCAGGATACATCATCAAAACTCTAGAATTCTTGAAATTATCTATTGTAATGAAATTACAGAGCACACCATGGAGTGTATAATCCACTTTTAGGTCAACTATTCTAAAAGTATTTTTAAACTTCATTAATAACAAACAATATATTTTCACCATTGATTGTATGGATGTCATTTAACACAAACTTTAATGCACTATGATTTTCTCCATGACATAGTAATTCCCATTATGGATTTATAGAAACACTAGTCTCCTAAACTAGGTCATTTCTACACTTAGTTAAAATATTTTTTCATCTATCATTTATTTAAACCATTCGTTCTTCATTTTTACCATTGTGTTTGAATTTATGAGCATCAAACTTGATGTTTTTACTTACTCTTTCACCATATAAGACATTTTTGGGTTCCTCCAAATTAAATCCTTTATATTATTGAGTAATTATTATATATCAGTATGAAATAATACATGGAATATATGATAATCTCCATTTAATGTTACTAAAGTTTCAAAATAAAATGGATTTTATGTTCTTATTTCAAATTTCGTCACCCTATTTTTTAAAGAGTCATTCTCAATGATATTCTCCCAGAAACACCATTTGAAATATGGGTTTTCTTATATTAACCAAAAATCCTCCTTTATATAATATACCACATCCCCATTTTATATAAGGAATTTTTTAAATAGTAACTCTTTATAAAATTCATTTTTGAAGATTAGGAAATCTGTTTTGTCTCCATTGATATGTATTATGTCCATTTTTAAAATTCCCTTGGAATAATGATGTTTTCCTAAACATAAAACTTCTCTAAATACCTCCAAACTTATTGAAAATAATTTTAATCACTCACAAACTTTGACATGAACTTCAAATCAATAGAGAAGACATGAATAAACTGTGATTGAATATTATTCATTTATGAAAATATTATTGTGAAAAAACTAGAAAAACACATTGAATAACATTCAATAGAATTTTACATAACTGAACTACTATTTTCATTAAAAAAACTTCATTATGTAACCTTCATCACATAAACAATTCCTGATATCAATAATATTCTCTTATTTCCTTTTCTATCATCAATCTTATCCTATATGGATTCCTTTTCAAAAAATAAATTTAAAAAACCAAAAAAAAATCACCCATTAAATAAAATTGATGAATCATCATCCAATTGATCTAAACCTATGTATGTAAAATCTATGTTGTAAATAATAACAATAAATAATAATACTATTTTTCCATTATAGTAACATTGATCACATTTAAAAAACTAATCTTATAAAACATTTTCCACAACCCATTCTACTAAAATATATTTTAAATTGCTCTTGAATATTACAAAGAAGAACTGACATTACATCATATAAAACTATAATTAGAAAATTGCACACTCCCAAACACATTCAACACACATAGACTTCATGATATTCATATTTTAAAAACCAACCTATATATATTATCCACTATAAATAAAAATATATTATTTTAATTTATGTTCTTATACTATCCATTTTAAAATTATAAAATTAAGATAATAAGATAAAGGATAAAATCACCATACTTTTAATATGGATGTAGTTTGGTTGAAATCCATTAATCTACTTCATTATATTAAATTTATCCTTTAAGAGTACTTAAGTGAACTCATCCTCACAAAGTTATGTGATTAGAAAAAAACCAACTAAAAAATAATTTTCTCCAGCAAATATTTTATAAAGTGGAACATGATATAAGTTTTATTTTATCAAAAATGTTAAACCATATTTCTAAAGAAATTAATGTGTGCTCGATAACCAAATCCCGCACCATCGAAACCTAAAATTCCCCTTGAGATAATTTAAATGAGTTTTCATCAACATTTATTAGGTTGTTCCTTTGGATGAAAAAATATATTCCACCTAAACAATAATCATAGATAATAAACTCTATATTTGTCATGTCATTCCACACACAATTTTGTATTCAATAAAATTGTACTAACATTAATCTTAAATTATCCACTTTTCAATACCATTCAACATATTAAAATATAAAAATATATCCATAATTTACTATCATTTTTTAAACCATAATGCATATTTCCTTTGATTTATCTAAGTATCCCATTTAAAAATAAAATATTTTTTCCTTAAAGAAAACATTGAAATATATCATAAAATTTGACAGCATAAAGAAGATCTAGTCATGATTAATCCAAGTACATAGAACCCCTAATAATTTTTCTAAACACTCTTGAGTGAATATTTTTTTTATATTAATACTTTTATTGCTTTGGTTCCAATGAAATTAGCATAGAATCTGACTCTTAATTCTATATTCCAAACTTATTTAAATGTTCTCTAGAATACATATCCTAATTATAGAAATTATGATACTTCTTCTAAAAATTTTGAGAACATAAATTTTATTTAATCACTAAAATACATGGAATATCAAACATCATATTCTTTACCAAATAAAAATCCTCAAAACAAATTATTTGTTTCTAAGAAATATAATTTTGTCTATATATAGAATAATAATCAAATATACCTCTTAATTTTATATGATGTAAATGTAGTTTTCTACTCTTTACATCTTGAAATTTAGTGAAATCAAAAAAAGTTCAACATGGAATAATATTCTATTAGTGATTGTTTTAACCCATATAGAGCCTTATTTTACTTATAAAAATATATTTCATATTCTTTAGAAAATAATCAATAGGGTTCTCAATTTACACATTCTCTTCAGAATATCTATTGAGGAAGACAAACCTGACAACCAATTAAAAGATATAGTATCTTCATTATGTAGTGATATTAAGGGAGATCATAATGGTCTCAACCATATAATGCGGTGATACAAACTGTAAAGTGTTATTCTTCATAGTCCGATAAAATTCATTATACATAGCATAAACAAATTTTGGATTCTCAAAATCCTATTTTATATCTCCTTATTCATCCTCATAAAATATTGATGTATATTTCGTTTCCTCAAATTCATCCTAATTTGAATCAGTTTTCCTTGATATATTAAAAATATCATCCTCCACCTTATATATCATCATTACATGAGATGAAATGGTTTTTTATTTATTATAAGTATTTTTTGAATCATCCACTTTAACCTATAACTATTTCAGATTCCTATTGTTTTTTGAATCCCCAATACTCTTCTCAACAATTTATGATTCATCATCTTCACTTATTTAATATTATTATTGAGGTTAAACTTCAATATTTAAGTATTTTAGAGCATCCACATCATTAATATCTCTAATCATCGAGGGCCAATTTTTTATAAAATTGATATCCTCTAATATTTAGAGGATTTCCAACATAGATACCTTCATCTACACTTCTCTAAAGGTTCCCTATGTTTCCACCTTTCACCTAGATATCACATGGACATCCAAATACCAAAATGTATTTAATTCCCAATGTAACACCCCATGATTATAGTTTTGATTACCATTTAGATAAATATTTTCTGGTATATGGATTGTGATATGTCGAAAACAAAACTAATTTGAATAATTTTCTATAAAAAAGAAAATTAAATTCATTACAAAATAGTTAAATAAATAATTTTTTAAATTTAAAAGCGTTTAATTATTAATGTATACTATTATTTATTCTAGGGAAACTATTTTTATGAATTTTATATTTTTTAAAATTTATTATTTTTAGATAATTATATCAATAAATTTTATTGATAAAATTTAAGTAATTATTAGTAACAAAAAAATCTCAAAATGTTTAAATGTGGGATTTCTCAACACCCCCTTTTCCATATTTTCAATATTTTCCAACATTGAATCCACATGGAAAGAAAATGAAATTTCTTTTATAATGATGATTTTTTTACAAAATATCACACCTTATATACCAACCACAACACAAAACATTCTGTTCTATTTATCATTAATTCAATCCCAAATTCTCTTTTCATCAATCCACTATTATGTTTGGGAACTCGTGGCTATAAGAAAAGTCAAAAATCCCCCATTTTCATGTGGCTCTATAGAAGGGGCTTCAAGTATTTAACATAACTATTATATTACCATTGATAAATCATCTATATCTTTTTTATAAACCACGTCTTTAATATAATTTATATTTTTAATAAAAAATGAAAAATATATTTTATTAATGTTTTATGATTACTAAAAAATAACATGTTTTTACTCATTGAGTCTTTTTAACATGATATTATTTTTGTTGGTTTAGCACATAAAATAATGATTTTACAACTCTTATATAAATAATTATTAAATGTAAATAATTTATTGTAAAAAGGTTTATTAATTATTATTTAAATATTTTCCCTAAATTTTTGTAAAATAAAATATTTAAGTGTTGCGATAAATGGGTGGAATGTTGGAATTTTTGAAAATAAATAATTGATGTTGATGGAAAATAAAATATATATTTTTGGTGAAGTATTCTTTGATTGGAAAGAAAATTTTAATCTAATGGACATGTAATTATGATGATTGAATTTCATGAGTGATGTTTCCAAAACAAGTTATGATAGACGTATAAGATATTTTGTATAGAGTGTGTAGGAAATATGATAAGTTTTAAATTATATTTCACAAAAATAATTGGATAAATAATAGTTCTAAAAATTCTTATAATTTGGAGAACGAATCAATTTCTTTCATTGAGATAATTCAATTTAAAAAAGTGATATTTTCCATTGTTTCACAATTTTAATATATGAAAATTTTGAATAATTATATGGAGTTGAGTGAAATAATATTGGGGATGAAATGATCATTATTCCAAATACCACTCCATGGTGATAGCAATGGTAAATTTTAGTTATTCCATGGTAATGTTAGCTACTCTATTATATATATTGTTTTTGTTGGTTTGAATATTGAATTAACTTTGAGTTTCTAAAATGAAGAGAAATGATTGTCCATGTTAGGTTCAACGTATTTTTATTTAAGAGGTTCACCTAAGAGATATATTTAGGCTATCTATTTCTTGTGGGATTCTATAGTGGATATTGTAGACATTTTAAATCATATAATACATTTAAATATTTTCACATATGGAAAGTTTTTTTTATTTTAATTTTAGAAAACTACAGTGTTTAATGATAGAGTCAATAATAGGAGAGTTAGTGACCATGAATAATTAGATGATGTTTTAACTTGTGAGAATACCCATGTTACATAGGTTGTCCCATTATAGTAATTTTATAAGTTATAATGGATCTTAAGAGGATGATATAAATTTATTACCTGTTTGACTTTAAAAGGGAAGCGAAAATCAACCACACTATGGAGCTAGGTATTTTATTTTCAGATAATCCCTATAAGAAATGATATAACTATCTAAAATAATTTTTGATTCCTTGGGAATTGACCGTTAAATTTTCTATATTTTTTAGAATAGAAGAGACAATGGAAAAGAATCTATGGAGGCATCCATTTTGAGAGATTTGTTTAGTCTGTAGTTGCCCTGTGATGTGGTTCTAGGAACACCATACCTTATAAAGTATTATACAGAGCTCAAAATGAGTGTTCTGAAGAGTTTCCATTTCACGGAGGTTTCAAAACATGGAGTTATAGTGGTTATTGAAGATTCAGTATTCTTATAATTGATTGGAAGTCATGATCTGATATTCAATAACCAAATACAAATCCAAAGGGGATTCTTTTATGAAAAATTATACAACGGTAAAGTTTATATTAATGGAATCATGATTTTATGTAGGATTGGAATTTTATATTTTAAATTAAAATTATTCCAATGTTATTATAGAGACTCTGAATTTTCATACATATATATTATATCATTTTAGATTAATATTAAATAAGTTACACAAACACACACCTGAGTATTGTAATATTTTAGTGCCTTTTGTGTATAGCTACGTAATCTTATAATATGTTGAATTATAATCAATATATTTGATAATGATATTCTAGTTTACTACTCTTCAAAAAGATACCCTACTTAAAGCATTTCATTATAACGTCAGGAAAGGAAATATAAGGAAGGGTGATATCATATTCTCGGTGAGGGTAAGAATGTGAGATATCAATGGTAACATATTCAATCCATGATAATAAGGGCATGTGAACATGATATTAGAATTTGAAAACCCTAACCTATAAATCATTGATCATAATCTGGGGACATGAAATAAAATGTTGTAGTCAATAAGACATAAATCATAATGGAATCAATGAAAATGACCCATAAGATTATGAAATTGGCATAAGACTTGGAATTGGGGAATACACATAAGTATAGAATATCATTCTCTTATTAGTCAAGGATTGCTGACAAAGCTATCAAAGTGGAATGGGTTCACTCCCCAAACCATCATAGTAATCAATGCCCACCCCCCAGGACCATCATAGTGGATAAATTACCTTACTTATATAGGTTAAAACCCCATTTTATTCCAATCTATCTCATAAAATATAAATATTTACCTGTTGAATTTAAGTTACAGATAGTTCCCACGAGTCACATAATGAAAATCTTATGTAGGTGTTCCCCAAGATCATAAAATATTTCTAATATCGGATCCCAAGAAATGAAATTCGTCTCAAAAATATTTCCTTATAAAATAACATTTCCAAAATAAATTGGATTCACAATCATTTCATTATTACATTATATCATATCCTAAGGAAAAAATTAGTGGGTTACATAATCATCTTATCATTGTAAAACTCATGTAAGAGAATCTTGTTTCATAAAAATATTATCATCTTATACATAAACCATTAAAATAAATAATATTAATGGTATCCTTAAATATTGTCCCTATTAAATCATATTTAACATAAAAGGATGTTGTCTTAGATGAAATATGGTTTTTAATGATCATTATGATCAATTATTTATGAATATAACTTTTATTTGAAAATTAACTTTTAATAATAAAAATTCATAAAATATTTTGGAAATAATATTCATTTAAAATAACATTGAAAACATATATATTAATCATTAAAATCCACATAAAATATTTCTTTAGTAAAATACCATTTTAACATTAAAGCTATCTTTTTTAAATCATAAAACATATTCATAATCTGATAATTTGAATAAAACATTTAAACCATATATTGTAACCTTTAATAAATATTTAACAAAAAAATATTGTGGAAAATATCATTTTCTATTTGAAATATAATTTTAAAAATATAAAACATTCATAAAATCATTTTATTTGAAAACAAAAATGAAAACATATAAAGGAAGAATTAAAAATCATTTAAAATTTTACTTGATGAAAATATCCTATAAATTTTGAAAAAAACTTTTTCATAAATATGATATTTCTCAAATAATTTTAATTTATTATATACTTGGATAACTATAAAAAATAATTGAAATTAATTATTTTTTATGATGGTGTTGAATTGTGTTCATGTCATATGTTAAAATGAGGATTCTATTAAAATTTTTATGATATCTAAATATTAATTTATTGGAACATGATGATTTTATTTAAAACTATTATAAAAATATAAAATATCTATAAATATTTCATTAAAAAATTGTTTAAAATGTTAAAAAAAAATATAAATTATTTTTAAAATACATATTTTATGATGGAAAATGGTTTCGACCGAAGAGAAAAATAATTTTTATTTTTATTAAAATTATTATTTGGGTCACATTAGTACCTAAAGTGTGAAAATTGTGGGAAAATATATATCATATAGAAATAAACATAGGATAATAAACTACATTATTTTAATTATATAGATCATAATATTTCATCATTGTATGAATAGTCATGAATAATCCCAATAAATTATGACATTGTAACATAAAAACTTTACCACAATGGTATCATTTAATCATAAGACCCATTAATGAATAAAACTAAATATAACTAAAAAATACAATGAGAATAAATAAATTCATCATATTACATTTCAAATGGTATTTTTATGCACCTTATAAAATAATATAGGTGTATAAAATAACATATTTATGCAAAAAGGAAAATTGAGATTAAGATCCCTTGCCGATTTGGTAACTTTTAAAATGTAATCCCAATAAATATAAATACATAAAGGGTATGTAAATACCAATAATTTTTATTAAAATAATCCTAAAATGTATTCAGGTAAAGTATATAAACCACAAAAAAAGAAATGGGTGGAGAAAATGGCATGTGTCTCAGATATGTAAAAAAGTGAGATAGAAATATCATTTCATAGGTCTAAAATTCCTTCTTAAATTTTAAATAATCCTATATAATATTATTAATTTTTTTAGAAATTAATTAAATGACCATAAATATACTTATACCATGTCATATATTTTCACCTAGGGCCTTTTGTTACCCATTTATTAATAATTTCATATAAATATCTTGTTTCTGTTAATAACAACTTTGTTTTTATTATATGTTTTCATTTGATATTCAATTAATATTTATTGGATGATGTTTATTGATTATAATTAATATTAAAATTTATATTAATATCTTATATATTCATTCAATATATATCTATATACATCCATAAAGTTAGAGATAGAAAATGAAACATACTGCTCAAGGAGACGGTAGGCATACTTATGCATGAGAGTAACTTCCATTTTATCAGTTGATGAAGTGAACGAAATGTATATAATGTATTATCTCATCATAATAATTTTTATTTCATATATATAATATTTTTTTATATTAATATTTCCAAATTACCTTCCATATAAAATGTATGTGAAGAGTGAATCACATAGCCTCGCGAGGGTGTAGTTATCTATACACACAAATGATGTTATTGTTTTACCACAGAATGGAAAGTAAGAAAAAAATGTGATATCATAATTCTATAAAAATAATAATATCATATATATCATACTTAAATAATAAATACCTCATTTTATTCATTCATCTTAGGTGGATATGGAAAATTAATAACATCTGTTTTTTGAAACGGTTTTCCACCATAAACACGGTAGATAATTTCATATCCCATTTGATAGAGAATGATAAGAATTTAGGTTATGGAATTAAAATAATAAAAAATATAATAATATGGAATATACTGATTTTATTATATAATCATGGTATAACAATAATATAAGGATTATGAGGAAGAAAAATAAAAAAATGATTGGTTAGGGACCTCATATTTTCTTAAGAATACTTCTTTTTGTTTTAACCAAAAGTATTCCAAGGATAGATTTATGACCCAAATAAGGTTCCTATAAAGATATCTAGTAATTAATAAGTTTATCTAGTCATTTTTTGACCTCTCATAGGAGATTTCCTACATGAATTAACTTGACACAAACCATATCACTGTTCCATAGGAAGGAACACCTCACAATAATCCCGTGTAAGATGAGATCCCCATGTCATAGGTACACCTTACATAATGGAACCTCAAAATATAACATTAGTACGGATATTTTGGGTTCTCAAATACTATATAGAAATACACTAGATTAAGTAATACTATACTATAATAAAACCATGGTATGTGGAGTATACATTGTATTATAGGTGACTATGCTATAGAAATTGGTTTATGAGGTATAAATATGTTATATCTCCTTATCATATGATGTTTCCATATTTTAGGATACGATCAACACACTAAAATGGCATGTTATCTGTTCCATTAATATATATTTTTCAGTTTATTGGATCTATAAAATAGGAGGTAATTATGCCGTGGAAAAATTATTATAAAACATAAATTTTGGAGAGGAATTTTCTGAAAGATCGTCTCCATTTAAGAGTACATATTTTTTATAAAAAGTATCTTACCCAATGTAATTACTCACTACATAATTTTATACATGTGTTCTAATGGGAGTGAATTTTTAAAATCCCTAACCATTATAAAATATAATAATGTATGTGATTATTAATAAACTGTGAATCTATGTCATCTCATAGAGGTTTTATGATCACAGTTAATGATGAATTAAATGTTGAAGAGCACAATCATGCTAGATATATTCATATACATTTATATAATTCAATTGTGGTAATATAAACATAGTTATAACATAAGAAGAATATAAAATTTAATAGTTATTAAATAATCATAATTTATAAATCATATGGGATATGGAATTTCAAGTATTGAAATAACAGAAGGTCAATAAAGAAAAAATGAGGAGACTTTTCACCATTCAAAATACCCATATAAGGAATGTAAAATGGATAAATAGGGAGTTACATTTAAATTTAAACAACTAGATAAAATTGGTGAGTTTATCTATTCAAGGTTACATGATATAGTTTCAATGTTATATTAGTGAATTCGAAAAAAATTCACATAAATGGTGATGACATTATACAATTATTCTATAAATAGAGTGCAAGTTCCATAATTATTATAGAAAAAATAATTCATGAAATATTATTATGACTAAAGGGGATTAGATACCTTAATGGTGGTGAATGAAGGTATGGCTATTATTCAAAGTCATTTCATCCCCAAATAATATTCTCCTATTAATTATAAGAGTCGCTAATTTTTCTCTTTACTTCCTGTGATGGTATAATTACATGAATAGACTTTATATATCATTTTTTATTTTTATTATCATTTAAAACATTACCTAATGATTTTTTACAATGTGTAAATAAAAAATTTAAAAGGACACATGAGTTCTTAAATAGTTCACCCCAATAGGTTTTTTCACGAAGAATTCTACCAACATTTTATCAGTGTTCCAAGATCACTAAGATCACTAATTATTGGTATATGCTATAATATGCTTTCCCATGATCCCTACCTTAAAATGATTCTTGGTAGAAGAAAAATCTCTATAGGATAAACTCTCTCAAAATTTAATTTTATATTTACTATATTAAAAAATCAATTAGCATCCAATCCAAGAAGAAATATCCCCTATTGATTAAGAGGTTTACCATATGTATATTGGTTCTCCTTGAATCTCTTATTTCACCTTTATAGAGTTGGTGGTAACATTCCCTCAAATATATTCTTTTGATGAGTGGTCATGGAAACTTCTTCTCCTTTGTAATGATCCTCTGGAGATTCCATGTATTCTTCATTCAGAAACAACTACATAACACTAAATGTTATGACCCCGACCAAAGTATCATAGAGTAGATGGATATGTTATTTAATTAGCATAATATACAAGGAATATAATTTTGAAGTACCATACAGTTTAGTAGTTTTTGAAAACAAAATACATTCATAACACTTACATAATAATTTAAAATATAAAATACAACATTGAAAATTCCATTGAAAATTCCATTTTTCTACTAGCATAACCTTCGTTATCTACCATCAAAAACAAGTTGGAACCCTTGTGAAAAATAAAATATAAGAAATGGGTGAGGTCATAAGCTTAGAAAGGGTTAAGTACAACAGAAGATATTATAAATAAGTATAAAAAATTCATTAAATGTAAATAAATGAAACACATACCATTTAATCAATAACATGGGAATTATATTACAAGAATAAAATTTGATCAAATAATTCCATATAAATAATCAAATTTTTTAGAAATATTAACCATGGATATTCTTTTAATCAAATAATCCCATGTAAATCTATAAAAAAATATCATATTGAGGGAATGAATAATGTTATACATCATAAACATAATGTCAAGGATTTATCTAAGACACCACACACAAATGGATAAGACATCTGTCAATACCCAAACTAGTTTGTCTCATGAGACATGCAGATGCATAGAGGGATAATATAATTTCCTTCCCTTAACATACTATGCCCAATTAATTCCTCTTATTATTTGTTGGAAAAATATTCTACTTAAACATATTTATTGAAACTAGCATATGAAATGTTTATAATTTTCCTAATCAACTAACATAATCATAAACCATCTATATTAATAGGGTTAATGACATCAAAATAGTGCATCTCAAGTAAAACATCTCATAAACCATTTAATTATAATGGAAGATAGTATCAAAATATATCAAACTTAACAAGACATAAGATTCTAAAAAGGATTCTCACATAGATAAATATACTTGAAATAATATCATTGAAATATTCTTAAGTAAAATACCCTTTTTCACTTTGAAAATCACTTATTTTTTAATTTTTTTGAAATTATTAAAAAATTCTTTGAAAATAGCCATTTGAAATTAAAAATTAATCTAAGAATTGTTAAGTCATTGTGATTGTGGGAAAATCCTCTCACACCATATAAGTTAAAAATTATATTCCTTCCACATTTTAATCAGAAATTTATCAAAGAGAATTATTTTGAAATGACAAAATAAACCTCAGAAACCATTTTTCAAAAATTCAAAAATGAGTAAAAATTACATTAAAATAGTAGGATAATAGAAAAAAAATGATTGGAAATTTTAGAAAACATATGCATGGCTAAAATTAGTGATTTTAGAGAAACCGTAAAAAGATAACTTATTAATATAAATTATCTTAAAAATATTTTATCATGGATGTTGGCATTGATAAAATTAATTTATTATTGCAATAAACTATAAATAAACATAATAAATTATAAATACAAAAAATAGTATAGTTAAAATTCATTCAACATATATTCATAGCTATAAATAATCAATGAAGAAGAAGTTTAACCAAAGCAATTAAAATTGTGTAAATAAATTCCTTACATCATGAATCCCATTTCAGATTTTCATTCTGAAAAATCCAGTGTAATTTTTTATAGAATGTTGATAATTTTTTCTATAATAATATTAATATTTATAATACCTTATATCATGATTTTATTTCACAAACCAAGCCTGGTCATCATCAAAACCAGTGCCCGACCTAGTCAGTGGAAGGATCCTAAGGGTGTTACCTATCCTCATAGGATGGAACAAGTATTCGGGTATCATAAATAAAGAGTGGGAATGATTTACCAAAAGTTTTAAACATAAAACAACCAAAAAATTAGTAACTAATCATGAAAATCCAAACCGAACACGCCTTAAACAATTTTCATATCTGAGTTACAAATTTTAAACCAATCCTTAAAGAGGCTAAAATAAAATGAATAACAATAATATCTCAAAAAAATTAACATGTTATGAGGGTATATCCATCATGCCATCTCCAAAACACCGCACTAAAAATATCCTCTAGAAACCTGAACCACCATCTCTAAATCATTTCCCTAACCTAAGTCACACATTACAAAGTATACTTACACCCAAATGTGTAATTATGGTGTGATCCAAAGCCTAGCCGGATTCTACCTAATACAAGATTCCATGAAATAAATAATATAAGATAAATAAATTGCAATCATTAAAAAAACTATAAACATTTCATGAAAAAATAATGTTGAAAGGAAAATAATATCCAAGAAAACATTCTTGCTTTGGAAATAACCATTAAATCACACCGTATGCCGATGATAAGTGAGATATATCCATATAAAACAAGTCATGGGAAAACAACATATGCACTAGATAATAATGGGACACTATGTTCCTCATATCACAGTAAAATGTGGCATTTTCCATGATCAAAAATTTTCTCAATCATGATCCACTAGATAGGACCAATATCCAAAATACGAGGGGTCTCCAATCATCATAAATATTTAGTTGTTGTTTTCATCACCATGCTCTTATGTGAAATCGAGTTATAGCCAATTTTGTATCACTAGAATACTATTACTATTCCACACACTTAGTTAATTGTGTTTCCCTTTATAATCAAACACATTTCACACGTCACATAAAACAACACATTCTCACGCACAAGTCAACCCATATAATAAACACATAGTGTTCCACTACATGAACACCCAAATTTTATGTTAAAAACATCTCCATACTAAAACCTTTACCAAAAATTACTCTCACATATTAAATATTTAAATTAATCAATTCTAAATTTTATAAAATAATTCCATGAAGAACCAAATGTATTTACCCCAAAAACACACCCAAAATCCACTTTTAAAATAAAACGCACACCAAATCCATTCCAAGTCATAATTTTCATCACATTAACTATTTAATAAATCATTTAAAAAATTTATAAAATATTCCCAAATAGCACAATAAATATTTAAACAAAAAATACACCCAGATACATAAATAAATTCCACTTTAAAACCAGACATATATTGATCCCTATCAAAAAAAACTTTTTCACCAAACATAATAAACATAAAACATGCTACATTACTCAAGAAAAAATAATAAATGAAAAAAATAATGTTTAGGCACATAATCACCTACCTTTGGTGTAGAAATCCAAAAACCATGGTGTGAATCTCCAACCACACCTCAACTGCACCACAGCTGAGAAGAACACCTTATCATCAATATCAAACACAAAATCCCAAGATCATCCCATAAAATAGAAACTTAACTACTAGGGAAATATAACCCTAAGATAAGAGGGAACAATCCCTAAAATAGAGGAATAAAACGAGGTAGTAACCCACTTACATGAAGAGTCTTAATGTTCTCCCACTAAATCCACATCAAAATGGGTGCCCAAGGGAGAAAGAGGGTAAAAAGGAGGCTCTTCTAGATGAAAATACTGAGTGGGGATAAAATTGGTAAGAAATGTGGTTAAATATGAAAAAGATAAAATGAAAAAGATCCATTTTTAAATGTGATAGAGAAGGCATATATAAGTATTCATGGTTTAATACACTATGTGGTGATCATGTGCATGATCTTTCAAGAACCCATGATCACCTAGGCTATGGTGCGTGGTTGGGCGATGGTCAAGCGGTAGGTTTTTCCTTCTACTACATGGTTTCTTGGGTTGCAAACATAATTCCCACTAACTGGGTGCCAACTTTGTGTCTGGATCTGCCCAGCAAAAAATCTCTATTTTCCTACCAAAACCTCTAATAAAACCAAGGTAAAATGAATAAACCAAAAATAAAAGGGAAATACTAGAAATGAATGACATGAATGTGACAATTCTCCCCACCATGAAAACATTCTTCCCCTAGAGAGTCATCTTGATGGTTGATTAGAAAATATAAATGGATACTCTTTCTCAACCCATTCCTTTCACTCCCATGTCTAATGAACATTATTCCCATGCTTCCAAAATACTCATACTTATAGAATATACTTCCCACGAAGAACATTCTCTTGGGAATCCACTATCTTCACTGATCATTCAATCACTATTAAAATGGGATCTATCTCCAACTCTTCCCAATTAAACACATGGGACAGATCCATATTATACTTCTTTAATTGGGAGACATTAAATACATCCTGAATTGTTGTTAAATGAGAAGGAAAATCAAATCTATATTCCACTTTGTCATTCCTCTAGGTGATTTCAAAAGGTATGATATATCTTTGCGTTATTATTCCCTTCTCTCCTAGATGATGATGACCCAATTAAGGGGACACTTTCAAGAACACCTAATTACCCCTGGAAAATTCAATATCTCTATGCATCTGATCATCATAATATTTATGGTGACTCTGAGTTTTCAAAAACTATTTCTTTATCAACTTGAAAATTTTCATATGTTTCACGCACAAGGATTGGTCCCAAAAGTGATATCTCTTCTAATTAGTCCATCATTAAGAAGACCAACATGGCCACCCACAAAGCGCCTCAAAAGGTGCAATTCAAATTGAACATTGGTAACTATTATTATAATATAATTTCACCAATCCCTAATGTCAATCCATCAATCCTCTGAAATCTGAAACACATTCTTGAATTATTTCCTCAATAATATGATTTTTCCACTCCTTCTGACCACTCCCTTGAGGACGGTATGTCGTACTCATCTTAATCTATAACTGCAATGCCTTTTGGAGACACATGTAGAACCGAGAGGTAAAAAGGGTCTCTATCGGAAACAATTGCGGATGGAACACCATGGAGACTTACCACCTCAAAAACCAAAAAATCGGCCCAGATCATCCACTTTAGTTTAATCCTTAATCGGAATGAAATGGGTTTATTTGGTAAAATGGTCAATTACCACCCAAATGGTGTTCCTTCTTCGAGGTGTATAAGGCAAGCCAATAATGAAATACATGGCATACTCATCCAACTTCCAGGTAGGAATGGGTTACAACTGATGTAATCTATTTAGAAGTTGATGTTATGCCTTTACTTATTAACATATATATCACCTCAATATGAAATTATTTATGTCTCACCTCATGCTTAGCCACCAAAACTATCTACAATCATCAATAAAAATTTGGGTTGCTCCATGATGAATGAAAAACTGAGATGGATGGATATCCTAAATCTCCACATTCCTCAGAGAAAATGGAACCACTAAAGAGACTATAAAGTAAAATATTTCCTTAGGAGATAAAGACTAATCACATGATGTCTCCCTTCCTTGAGGAGATATGAAGACTACTTGCTCAACTCATCACTAACATTCTCCCACAAGATCATCTCTAGAATAGAAGGAGTGAACTGAATGCTTTCCAAGAACCCACCTCCAATATGCTCCTTGGTATCTAAGTGAATATGGGAAAATATCCCCATAATGTTCTACTAATAACTAGACTTCATCAATGCCTACACAAGCACTTTTCTTCTCAAGGTGTTAGCCACCACATTACCATTTCCTGGGGTATAGATGATATCTATGTCAGACCGTCCAAATACTCAATCCAACAACACTTCTTCATGTTCAAATCTATTTGGGATAATATTTAACAATGATTTTATTATCTTAATAGACCAACAATTTCTCCCCAAAAAGATAATGTTTCCAAGTATTTAGGGATTGCATTGCTACTGTTAATTCCTTGTCATGGGTCAGGTAATTCAGTTCATGTGGTCTGAGTTAGTAGTAACCAAATTCCACCACGTTATCATATTTTATAAACCCACACCTGAGACCCATACTAGAAGAACTGCTACAAGCTATGTATCCTTTCCCATATTCTAAATATATCAACACTTTCCTAGTATAAAACCACTGCTTCAACTTTTCAATGGATATAGAAAATTATGGGGCCCATTCAAACATCACTTTTTTCACGTAAGTGTGGTCATGGATGAAGAATTCCATGATAAGTCCTGAAAACACAAAAGTAATAACCTACTATGCTTAGAAAAATCTAGATCTTTAACACGTTATTTTCCAAATCCCATGAAATATCTACATTGATCTTCTTAGGGTCCACCAAAACCCCTTTCTCTGAAATCACGTGTCCAAGAATCTTCACTCCCCTAATATTTAAGGTGCACTTTTAAAAAATTTCAAAGATATGGAGATCCCTAAAGCATTAAAACATGATTATAAACTGAAACTCATGTTCTTTCTTAGATCTAGAATAAATTAGGATATTGTCCATGAATACCACAATGATGTTTTTGATATACTATTAGAATACCCTATTCATGAGCACTCTAAAGACTGCTATAGAATTTTTCAATCTAAAAGGCATGAGTCAACACTCAAAGTGGTTGTACCAACTTTATAAATCTATATTTGGATATACACCTCTCTAACTATAACATGGTGGTAACCCAAACAAAATTCTATCTTGTAAAAAAAATTCCACCTTCAAATGATCATACAATTCATCAATTTTGGGAAAAGGATACATGTTCTTGCTGGTTACATTATTATGATTCTTGTAATTGATTCAACCAGAGAGATCCATCGGCCATATTTGTAAAAACTAATATGGTGGCACACGGAGAGATTCTCATGAGGATCAGCCCTTTAAATTACAAATTATCAAGCTGTATATTTAATTCCATCAGCTTGGTGGGGACATGCGATATGAGGTAAGAGATATAGGGTGTGTTTCTAGCCCAAAATAAATTAATAACTCCACGTCCCGCTCTAGGGGTAAACCGGAAAATTCATCTAGAAATACCTCGGGTAATTCATCCACTAAAATAAGAAATAAAACCTTAGGAGAACCACCCACATCCTTTTGTGTGAGCGATAATAACTAGAAAATAGGATTCCCCAACCCCAGGTGTGGAGGACCAGCATGACCCGACCGAGGATCTCATTCCCAAAGAGAAACCATAGGACTCCCATAATGATCCAGGAATATCACCCATCGCCTATAACAATTGATATGTACCTGGAAGAAATATAGAAAATTCAGACTAAGGATTACATAAAAAAGGTACATATCCAGTACTAGGAAATCTCATTCCATCTCAACCTCCGACATGGATAACGCAAAATATGGGAACTTGAGACCTCGCTCCTTTGTACCAAATTGCTTATCAAACTCCATTACAAAAGAGATCAACATGGTTGAAAATTTCAAAAAATTCAATAGATGGGTAGATATAAATAAAACTGAATCAACAAAATAAAATAAAATAGCTTCTATAGAATATGTAATCAGAATCGTACCATAAACTGTTGAGGTCCCAACATAAGATCCTTCTGGTGCTTAATCCATAGTTTGAAGAATCCTGGTCTCTTTCTAATAATGGACACTTTCTCATGGCTCTAACTTGAATTGGATATTCCAAGAAGATGATATGGTCCTACTACTATGAACACCAATCTAAGATCCCACCATCCAAGATGGATCTAACTGCACTGATGCTCCCCTGGAAGCCATAGATCCTACTGCACCCTGGTATGGTTAGATATCTCTGGAATAAATATTGTAGGTGTCTTATAGCTCCACGTCCATTGAATTATCTAGGTGGGGCTAGGCACACAGTTCAAATGTGCCCTACCTTCCTCCACTAATGGAAAGAAACAAACCATTAAATATAAGTCATATAAGAATACTATCAGAAAGGATGGTCTAGATTACCACCTCCCTTCATCCCTTGTTCATCGTGCTACCACTTCTACTGAGATGAACTTACACATCCCAATACTGACCTTGCCCAAGAGGAACCTGACCTTCCCTTCTATTCAATCTCCACCATACATGCTCGATGAAATAATTCGCCACATATATTAATCTTGAATATGAATACCTATGAATATATCTCTGGATTTAAATCCCATTATAACCTCTAATCCTTCATCGCCTCATTAGAGACTATTTCATGTGAATAGAATAATAACTTATCAAAACAGTTGGCATACTCCAACACTGATAGGTACCCCTAAATGAGATCTATAAACTCTAAAGATATATTTTAAGATAATACCTCAAGACGATACTTGTCATTTAAGATAGCCTTGAATTTTTTTCACCCCATCTACTTGTGCTTCCCAGCTAGATTCACAGAGTCCCACTATATTCAAATGGGATCCTCTAGAATGAACACAGTCCATTTTACCCTAACATTAATAAGAGTATTTAGAAATTCAAACATGATATCAATATTCTTAAGACACTCCTCCTCATTCATGGATCTATGTTACCTTGAAAAAAAGAAAGATTATTGTTGAGAAACTATTTTGATTTTTCCTTCCTATGATCATATTCATCTTCACTAACCAGAGAAGGACCTAGACTTGCTCCCTATACTAGGGCCTGATCTTCCCAGAACATAGAATCCACCCACCTATAATCAAGTGTTAAGGTAGATCTTGCTTAGCCTTCATCTCATGGAATAATAGATTCTCTAAGGAAGCATGTTTTTATACAAATCTACAGTCACAAGAAAAATCATTAGTAAAATAGGTCTGAAATATTTCAACAATAATGTCAAATATAAATAAATCAAACTCTTTTCAACAATAAAATTTACCAAACCAATTCACATCCATAAATTTTCCATGTATAGTTTATATCAATCACAACCTGCCTAGAATAAAAGTCAAATAAGAATCCTAACATCCAAGGGAGACTCGAGGTCTATCCCATGGTGTCCGGTCTAGGCAACCCACTCACCACCAGAACTTCGAGTCCCAACAATCCTTACTCTAGTCTGTACAGAATCATCCCAAATAACATGAACCAAAGAGAAACATCCCATTGATTACATTTTTTCATGAACCATGATGGGTCATCATCCTAACTGGCGACCTACCTGGTTAGTGGCAAGACTCAAAGGGAGTTCCCTATTCCCATGGGTCATCAAAAGTGCTCGGGTATCATAAATAAATAGTGGGAAATATTTAACCAAATTTATAAACATAAAACAACCCAATATAATAGTAAACCAACTCACAGAATCATTAAACAATTATATGATTTTGAATACAAAGATTAAACCCAAATGCAATGAGGAAACAACAAAAGTAATTACAATCCAATCATTAAAAATCACCATAGGAAATGTGGGGAATCTCACCCAAGCCATATCCACAAAACCACACCAAGAAGTACCTCTAGTAACCCATACCCCCATCTCCAAAATCCTTACCCTTACTTGTGTCAAACATTTGAAAGTCTACTTACACCCAATGGTGTAAGTACGGTGTGAGACTATAACCAAAAAAATCCCCCAATATAGGTTTACATACCATAATAATTATAAGAAAAATAACATTAAATATTTATAAAAAACTAGAAATATTTTATGACGAATAACATTGAATATAAATGACTTTAAAATAAAACATCCTTCTTTGGAAAACCCCAGTAATCCATACCATATGTCGATGGTAAGTGCATTATATACATAGAGAACTAGACACAGGAAAACCTCCTTGCCACTATCTAATAATGAGGCACTACATACCTTGTATCTCATTGAAATGTGGAATAGGTGATGATCAGCAATGTTCTCATGCACAGGCCACTAGAGAGGAGCAATTGTCAAATTTCCTATGGTATCCAATCATCATCCATATTTAGTTAGTGTTTTCATCATCAACCTCACTTTGTTAAACCTGGTTGTAGCCACTTATTTGTCACTATAATACTAGTCCTAGTCCTCCAACCTAATTACTCAGGCATCCATTAATGCTAAAAAATGTTTAACATGTAACATAACACAATACATTCAGACACAAAATAAAATCCGTAAAACATACACAAAGTGTGCCACACCTTTCACACAGATATTACATTTTAAAAACATATACACACTAAAACCATTCCCAAACATGATTCTCACCTCTTATATAATTACATAAATAATTTAAAAAGTTTATAAAACAATTCCAAGAAGCACTATAAGTCAATACCCCTAAAAAAGACGAAATTCCTCTTTTAAAATCAAATAAGCACCAAAACCATTCCAAATCTTGATCCACGCCTCATGATTAATTTAATAAATCTATTAAAAAGTTACAAAACATTCATAAATAACACAACCAGGGTCTACACTAAAAATATAACAAATTCTATATTGAAATTTCACTTTAAAAACAAATGAAAATTGAACCCTATAGAAAACTACTTTTAGACCACACATAATAATCATAGAACATTATAACTATTTCAAGAATGTAATATAAATTAACCAAATAAATTTTTGGCATGGAATCACCTACCTTTAGTGTAGAAATCCCTAAAAACTAGTTTGAATCTCCTACTACTCCTCAAACAAGCCATAATAATGAAAAAAACTATAATCATGAATACTGTACCCAAAAAATCAATATCAATCCCTAAAACGAATCCCTAGATTCTGGAGAAGTAGTACCCCAATAAAATAAGGAAGAAACCCTAAAATGGACGGAAAAGGGAGAAACTCACATATAAGAAATATATTTATGTTATCCCACATAATGCTCCTCTAAAGTGAGTCAAAAAGATTTAAAGAGGTGGAAATGTGGCTTCTATGGCTGAAAATACCGAGTGTGGAAATATAGGGGTAGAAATATGGTTAATTCCAAAAAGGGATAAATGGTAAAAAAAAATATTTTTTAACGAGCTGGACATGGTGCATGGTTAGTCTGAAATGTTAAATAAACCATGCAGTAACCATGCATACAATCTTTCCAGACCACATAGTTACCTAGATCGAGGAAGATTGTCTTGTGGTGGTCTTGTGGAAAGTTCTTCCTTCAACTGCCCTGTTGCCTAGCTTGGGTGAATGGTTCCCACTAATCCTATGCTAACCATTCACCAGGGTCTAAGCACCCAAAAAATCTAACTTTTTCTTTCAAACCCTATATGAAAATAAATTGAAAAGGAATAGATAGAAAATAAAAGGGAAAATACCTGAAATTAAAGAAAAGGATGTGTCATTTTATAATATCATACCTCCAGATCATTAATATTTTTCATTATTTTAATTTTTTTTTGTCTATTTTTTTCATGGTTTCACGGTCGGTTCACTTATATATAATTATTGATGTTATTTTAAAATTGAAATAAAATACCAAAAGTGAAAATTAATGCTATTAATTCACTTACATATGTTTAAAGTTTCCAATACATCATTTCACCTTATAACATGAGGATGATTCATTTGATAAAATTTTAATGATAAATGTTGGGTTTATTTTAATATTTTTTCCAACCTTCATGTTCTAGATTAAGTTTATTTAATATTATATCTAAATATTTATTCCATAACATAAAAAATGATATAATATAATTACAATAATATAATTTTAGTAGAATAATATATTTATAATAATACTTTATTGAAGGAATGGAAAATAAAAAAAATCATTATTCACGGAGACTGTCAATCACTGTAATTTTGATAATGGTTTTGATTAGTTGAATAATAAGAGATCATAAAAGGTATGAATATAAGATATATAAATTTAAATCTAATATTCTAATATATATATATATGATAATTAATTTAATATTATATTATGGTGTATAGAGGACATGAGAAATTATAAAAACAAAAGATATTAAGAGAGGATGTTTGAGAAATTTACTTCTTGAATTTCACCTCCTTGAATAACCCCTTAAGGTACATGGAATTTCCCATTGATTGGAAATATCATAACTCTTGTCACTATAGTTGTAATGAATTTGTTTTATATATTTAAATATATTCATGTATTTTTTTAATCAATTGGATGGTGAATATTGAATATATACTTGAGGAGGGGTGGTTTTAAGTGATTAAATAATGATTATTTAATATTTAAAACCAAACATATTTGGGTGGAATTAATTGAAATGAATGTGGTAAAAGATTAATATTTTAATGTATGGTTATGTTTTTGAAACAAATTAACCACCCATTTACTTTTTTAGGAATTTTAATCTTTTACCTTCTATCTTTAACCCACAATGTTATTTTACCTATACAACAGTAAATCTTTTTTTAACCACAATAATTGTTTCTACCAAAAAATGAAAATGACCTTATGAAATAATTTTTTCTATTTATTCCAAATATGAAATAATTTTACTTGATTAAATTTATATAAGTGATAAAACCCAATTCTAAATATGTTATGTGTATAAATCATAAAAATAGTTTATTTCTAAGGTTAAAATCATGGTTTTCAAAATTACTTAAAATGAGGTTATAAATGTAAGACCTTATGTCTTATTTCATTCATTAAATAAATTTTCATCATGAATAATGGTTAATAAATTTAAAATCATTATCTTATAATAATTATTTCATAAGAGTTATGGTATTTCATAGAAAGAGTATTTTTACTTTCTAAACATAAATTCATCTTTTATGGAAAATTATAAAGGAAATTGATAATGAATGGTTCGAGGTTATAAGTATGAAAATGAAGGTAATGTTTTTACAATAAATATTATAATAGGGTCAAATAATAATTATGTAAATTTTTTCATTTAAATCAATAAAAATCTATTTTTAAGAACAAATTTATTTGGAGAAAAAAATATATTAATAAAAAAATAGGTGATCATTTCCAAAGAGTAATTAAATTTGTTTTTAATTTGAACAACATATTTATGTAAAAATATTGTAAATATTATTAAAACCCATCAGTTTAATGGCTATTTTATAATGTTCATCTTAAATTAATAATATTTTGGAGTTCGTTTAATCTTGGTTTTCATTGCAATGTATGCTATTGAACAACATGTTCTTTTAAAATCTTGGGGTTTACATATAAATTATTTATAAAAATAATACAACAATATATTCACTTTTATAAATATAGAATCAATTACCTTTCACTCTATATTATAATGTTATCAATAAAATTTTCATGGATAAACTCACTATTTTCTAATAATTGTAGATATTTCAAGGGAACTCTCTTTATCTCCCATTTTGTGGGTTTTTGAATGGTACAGAGTCACCTCTGGTTTTATTCGTTAACTTAATGATCCTATTGTAATTAATATTATCTTATCCTATGTGATCTTTAATTTATGAGTTTTTAATAACTATAAAATTCTCCATGATTCTTGGGATATACAAGAATGTTTAGGATCACATTCTAAAGACAAAAATTTATGAGAAAATATACATCACAAGTGTGGTCCTTAGCATTCAATTCATCCTAAACCATGATCATAAATCATCTATAATATGAGGTTGATCTTAAATTTACTAAAAACCATATATGATCAATAATTTGTAAATGGTTAGGGACTACCACAATATCACTCACTCTATCATATAAGTACACTGTGATGTAGTAAATAAATCCATGTTTCAAGATCCATTTAAAAATAAATTTGAATTTTTTAATTTACATGATCCATTAGAGTGATAAAAATATTTTATTTTTAATACCTCATTTCTATAAGTCCTCTTATAAATTATCGTGATGTATTCAGTATTCCATTTTTTAGTTACCACATATTGTATAGAACAAAAATTGTCAACAAAACATGTGACTATAGCATATAAGATGTGTTTACAATTTGGAGATCATCACTTGTGATTTGAATACTCACCAAAATGTGGAAATTACATATATGAAAATTACTCAAACAAATTTATATGGTATGTTCATATCAATTATGTCATAACCACTACTACCAATGGTTCTACTATGGTGCAGTCTTACTTATTTGGTATAGCCCTCTATATGATTAGAGATCCCTTAAATATTTACTTTGGATAAATTAGTTCTCTCCAAGATGTAACACGAAGTTGTGGAACAGGAATATCATATTCCATGGTATTTTAGTGAGTTGTATATTCCAATAGCATGGTGATATAGATAGTTTCTAGTTTACATATATGGTAACACACAAGAAATATTTTTAAGACAATCCCTGATCCAAATCTAATGGTAGAGAAAGATTGATTGGATCCCTCTCATTATAAGAATATATTTTTAAAGAGAATATTTCTCACTTATCGTAGTACCACATAAAACTTCCTTTATTAATCATGTAATTTCATAATCTTATTTATGTTTTTGAATCCCATGTTGTGAGTTTAGATTTCCTCTCCTTGCCCACTTCATACTTCTGGTTTGTAGCATGAACCACTACTCCAATGTGTATTCCAATAACATACATGTGTTATCCTATGTGAATGTTCAGGAATTACCTTTTTTATCTATTCTATCAACCATATTTCCTTCATGGAATGTGTTCCTTTTTTGTTCATTATCATATAATTCATGTATGATAAATTCATTAGCTTGAATGGCCAAGGACTGCCTAATTTTGATTCAAAAAAATTAAAATATTTTCCAACTAAAATTCATATTCTTATAATTAACAAATATATATATATATATATATATATTCCTTTTTTCTTTTCCATGAATCCCAAAAAAACTTCAAAAACTCCTAAAAACCAATAATTTAAGTACATAATTGAATTTTATTAACCACAACCTTCATCACATCCTTCAATTACTTCCTTTTACACATTTAATGTTACATCCTTTATATAAATATATATTTTTATTCTTAAAGAACATCAAATAAAATTCCTAAAACATAAATATATAAAAATTCAGTATTTTAATTTAAAACAAACACATGCATGAGATATTGTCATGAAATCGACTTCAAACTCATATGGGTTCAATAATCTCCACCTTGGATTTACTCAAAAATAAAACTTTAAATCTAAATTTCGTCCACTCATTATCAATGAATGATAAGGGATTATTAAATATTATCTACTCCAACTAAACTTATAAGAATAATTTTAAAATATCTATTTATGATTGAATGTTATCCTCTTATGTAAATATCTTCTTTTTATCATTTCGAAATACCAACTATCAAAAAAATTTAGTTTATTTCACATATACCGAATCCTTAACTTATCAAGATTTTAGAAACATTTTTTCAATAAAAATTGTGTCACTCTAAAAATAAATCTTCTGGTAAATTTTACCACTTATCATATGACATATCAATAAATTTACAAAGCCCACTAGGCCTAGAAGCGGTGTAGGAAGAAAGAATCATAAATAACACTCAAAAGGTTGTCCATGTAATCTCACTTGGACTAAAAATTTCTTATAAGCCACTGTATTTATATTTCATAACAGAACCTATTTTGAAAACTCACACAAATATATCAGTATATATACTCAGAATCATAAGTAATGAATTACAAAAGAAATTATAGAATTAGTTATTCCACTTGTTACCACAAACATGATAAATCCATTTGTTTTCCATGTCATCCAATATCATCCTTAAATGTTTTATTTTTTTCTTGATATTCATAGTTATTCTTAAGGTTTTTCTCATCCTTAGAGTTCCTAAAATCATCAATGAACATAAAAAATAGATTTACAACAATAGTAACCCCCAAGACATGTCTTTAACTCTTATTCACCAATATTCAAGCCATATTGGACTAATTTTCTGTTGAAAATCATATATAATTAGATTTATATTTCACAATATATCATTCTCATTAAGTTGTATTATTTCACTAAAGATTCTACCTATAAAACATCGACTACAATTCCCCTTTTATTTCAACACTGTGTATTTGAAGTGCTTTTTTGGACATCATTTTGTGAGAATATCCGTTTTTTTCAATAGTATTTAATAACTATAAAGATGAAATAAATGATATAACCTATTAAGATATAGATAGTTATACTTAGAATGCATCCAAATTATATCCTTAGAGAATTATACTCTCTTAGATGATTGATTGAACTTACCACATAACTAGTAAACCCTAAATCTAAGACATATTTATTATAGTGCATCATATTACTTCAAATATTTCCTCAAGTAAAAGATTTAATTAAATTTGGTTATTTTATTATAAAATTTACCAAGATGGCCTCAACATTTCAGAAAGACCAAGCATTACACCAAATTAACCCTATAGGGTTTGAAAAACAACATTATTTATTGAATTTTATATCAATTTTATATTTGATATCTGATTCGTTTCATATGATTTTGAGCATACATACCCCATGTATTGTCTCCCACTTTTATTCATGAACCTCTTCAAAATATTTGAATCATTTGGAGTATAATGGGAGGTACCTTACATAACAATCATGTTGAGGGGTATGGTGAGTCATCAAGGACCACCTCTTTTCCATTACCTTTCACATTGGATTCTATATCTAGGTCAAAAAGTTTTGGAATTGAATCAATTTTATTTCCATTAAAGTATACTTCTTCTCTTCCTTGTAACCCAAGTCACAGTATTCTACTACTTGAGTAGTTTTTCATGAAGTATTTCTCATTCCAAAACTTGTTGAACTTTTACTATCTGACCCAAATTGAAATTATTATTTTACATGAAATGATTACTAATTTTATCATTACATAACATTCTTAAGATATCTACATCACATGAACTTCTCTAATCATATGGTTATCTGAGTTTTTTCCCACTTTCTAGAAAAACATTTCATGTATCTCTAATAGGTTTGTGAATAAGCATCATATTTGTTAAACCTTTATAGATTAATTTATTTTTGAGAATATACTTTATATAGTTTCAGAATTTTATTTTTCAATGAGAACGACATATCATTTTTAAGTGATGATTTCCACTTTAAATTCCTATTGGAAATATCTCAAAATTTCAACTTAAATCATGGTCAGTATTGATAGAATAATTTTAATCATAATTATACCATTAGTTGTGTAGTTGGTTCCATCTATTTAAATAAATTATCATTATAGTATGAAATATATTCCATGGCCTCAAAACAAAAACATGATGTGTGACTATGAATCCCATATAAATAGTTTTTATTTCTATCCATTCTTGTTTAACGCTTTTAATTGTCATTACCTCTAGTTGGGATCCTTTGAAACGTGTTTCCATAACCTTAATAATTTTACATTTTCATGGTAATATTTATTCCTTTTTTCCACATATGTACGGGAGGGCGTTCATCATAACGAATACCTAATTTTCCCATATTGTGTATCCATTTTAAAATCACAATATTTTTATTCCATTATTTATATATTAAATAAATATCCTTATTTAAATCATAAACTCTTAAAGAAGGGTTTGATAAAAATTCATGGAAACCTTTAATTTAGGGTTACCCTTCGATGTATATTTATCAACTTCTTTTTTGATTGATTTTATCTCTTCTCTAAATTTTAGAAACTTAATATCTATTGATTCAAGTTGAACATTATATTCATTCTTGATAGTCTTCCTATAATTAATATCATCTTCAAATTTATGGGATCTAATATCTATTATTTCACTTTTCTCTAGCACATTTTTTTTGAGTAATAGAATATTTATATAATATGTTCTATTTTAAAATTCTTTTCTTCCCCTCAACAAATTTTAACATGTGTTCAGTAGGATCCTTATTATTTACATTAAAATTTTTAACCACCTTTGAATTTAAACACTTCTCCTTGAATTAATATATGAGAAAATCTACCATTGTGTAAATATTCTCAAAATATTCATGATATGAGTTCTTTACCCTGTAGTCTATTAGAAAAGGAAATGAAGATTTTGTTTAAAAATTATATTTTTTTCAAACTCAATTCATGTCACTTGAATCTTAATTTCTTGATCTTTTTTCTCATCCTTGAAATATAAATTATCCTTTTATAATTTCAAATCCAATTACTCTGATAAGTGGAAAACAACCTCTTTTGACCAATTTGGGGCTACCTCACCATCATTGGCTCTAACATAACTTGTCCAATTAGCCTCGTATTTCATACATAAATCATTATAGAATTATTCAATGGATTTATAATATATGTTTTTAATACATCTATTCAACAAGATTTTTGGATTCATTCAGTTGAATATCACTCTTTCCAAAAACAAAAACACACTTAGGGATTCCTCCAAACCTTGTAATTATTTTTTGAAGATTTTTATTTTACATGGAATTCTTGAATATAAGGGAAAACAAAAAATTATACTTTAACAACCAAATGAAAAAAAATTAGTACAAAAAATTATGATAAAACAAACATACCTGTTGATACCTAATATTAGGTATAACTGGGTCTTAGATACCCTGATAGGGGGTGAATCAGGGTATGGTTAATTTTTAATGTCATTTTTTCCTTAGTAGAACTTGGACTCTTAATTGTGAGGTTACCTTATTTTTCTCTATAGTTCATGTGTTGGTCCAATTACAAGACTAACCTTTATATTTTAATTTTCTATTTCATTATCATTATCAACTATTTCTTATGATGATGCATGGTGTGTAAATAAAAACCATCCCAATGAAACATGGGTATTTACTTAGATCACCAGAATAGTATTGTCTAAGGAGAATGATAATGTATTTTTTTAGTTTCCCAAAATCCCAGACCTCACATATTTTTTCATTATGAAATGAACCTATTTTCTAGGATAATAACTTTATAAATATTTAGGATATTTGAACTATCTATTTATGATCACCATTCTTACACTTCCCTTTTATAATAGCTGCTATAGAAGTAAAAATAATTAGTATACATGATAAAGAAGAATATTACCTATGGTTTTGGATTTATAATGAATGTAAATTGGTGCCCCTTGAATCTCGACATACTCTTTCATAGGGTAACTATGAAAATTAATTGTCTCACATGTCACCTTTAAATGAATTATTTAATTAATTTTCTAGTTATTATGTAGTTCAGGTCGAAGATCGACCTAATATTTTCAAGTACTTATTTTTAAATGCATGTTTTCGCCCTGACTGCATACAGCGCACCGCGGTTGAAGCTGGGCAGCCTCACCCGGGTCGCCGTGCGACCTCTCCGGATTCACCGCACGCCATGCCTGGTGTATAAGGAAGATAAAGTCAATGTAATGAAGAATAAAATGTAGATAAAATAAAAAAAAGTGTGGTAAACTTTGAAAAATAATTCTAATGATTTTATAAAATAATATTATTTGAGAATATTATTTTTGTTATTATTGATAGCATTGGGAATATAAATTTTATTAGGTTATTAATATTATCATTACTATTTTAATTATTGTTATCTCTATTATTATTATAATTATTTGTGTGATGATATTAATATAATTATTAATATTATTAATCTTATTATTATTACTAAAGACATAATTATTATCTTTAAGCCTCTCATTATAATTAATATTATTACAATTAACTATGATAACTATTATAGTTAAGATTATGTAATGTTGTTAACTATTTTTTTTATTTTTTTATTTCATTACTTGTGTTTGTTTTGTTTTTCTTTTTTTTCTCTTTTAGGGTTTCCCTCCTTTGTCTCAGCGCAACCCTCCTCCCCTTAACCTAGCGCCACACCCCATTTTTCCCAGCCGACTCTCTGCGCCACATTCCCCCTTGCTGATTGATCTATGCGACCCCTACCCCTTCAGCCAGCCTCCATCCTCCGGCACAGTTTTCCCCCTTTAGCTCCTCCCTGGCGCGGCGCATAGTCCCCCTGCCGATGACCCTTTCTGGTGCGCCCCTACCTGCTCGACCTGATCCATGTGCGGTCACACCTTCGTCCAGTTGAATATCCCTCCTTGCCATCTCCTTTGTCCATCCCAACCAGCTTCCCTCCCTCTCGATAGCCAGCTCGCGCTGCACCTCCCCCTTGGCCGGTGACCCCTGCTCCATCTGGAGGTCCTCCACCCTACCTCCCGAGCTTCTCCGCGTTTCCCCAACCTCCTCCACATGTCCTCCTCCCCTCAGGAAGCAGCTCTGGAAATCCACCACGAGCCTCCCTACAGCCTCTCCCTGAACCCCGACTCCCACTGCCTCTCTCGGACACCTGCTGTCGCACCCCCCCCCCCCCCCCCCCTTGGCGCCCTGCCTGTTCCCGGAAGACAAACCATAACGCCACACCTAGGTCCAGCCATCAGACCCCTCCTGCTTCCCCCTTCGGATAAGTATTCCCCCATAGTATTTGAGTTTTATTTTATTTTATTATTAATTTTTCCAGCGGGTATGAGTTCATATTTTAGTGTTTGATCTTAATTTGTCTTGGTTCAAATTCTTCTTTCGGGATTGCCTTTGGCTCCCTTGCAGTGTTCATTTTGTTCAATTGGTGTTTCACACATGGTTTTAGGAAAGTATTCACCCGGTAGGTGGTTCCACGCCTATGTTATTATTTGATAAATTAATTTGCAAGTTTAGTTTGTTTAGTATAGTATTTAGTTGATTTGTGTATTGCGAAGTTGTTTTTATTTGATGTTTGAGATGCATTTGAATGGTTTAATAGCATGTCTATTTTATGTGAATTCTTTATACTTAAAAACTCATATTTATTTAGTCGCTGGTGTTTTTTTAATGTGCGGTAAGATTATTGATCTGTTCAAGTGGTGCGAAATATATCTTTGTCATGGCGTAGTGTGTGTCTGGTTAAAAAAGAAGTTTTGGTGCGGGTTTAGTCGGTAACACCAAGTGATTTCTTTTAAACTATTTTGTATACTTTTATTTTTTTCTTATTTAATTATGTGATTTGTGAAAAGGTGTTTTAGATATGGTGTAAGGTCTTCCATTAAACGGTTGGTGTGGTACAGGTTACACATTAAAATGGTATTTGAGTGTGTGTGATGTTACAATGTGTTTTGAATGTGGAAATGGTTACTTTAGTGTGGGTAAAGCCATGTGACATTGTTGTTATTGTTTTATGAGCTTTTGAAATGGTTTATTCAAACATCACCATGGTGTGATACATTTTAGAAAAAAAAAATAATGTGCGTCTTATTTCAAAAGGGTATTTATATGTGTAAGTGGTGGTTTGTTTAATGATAAGTGTTTTTTTATTGCAGAAATTGGTCTAATATAGTATGTAACCTATTCAGAATATGTTTTGAAAATATTTTGATGTGCGTATGGTTTTAAAAGCGGGTTTGGGTGTTCAAACTATGATTTTACATGTGTAAGTACCCTGTTTGGATTTTATGTATTAGTGTGACATGTGACATTAACTTGATACTTGTTTGACCACAAACCGGGATGCCCGGATAGCTAGGAGGGTAGACTAGACTAGTCAGCTAGTGTTCCGGAGGTGACTCGACCCGGTTTCACTGGTAGGACTGATGATTGCAACACTAACAAAACATATTCCTTTCTAAGGGTCATGGCCTTCGAAGCCACGTTTTCTGAGGTTCGTGGCCTTCTATACCACATTTTCTAAGGGTCGTGGCCTTCTAAGCCATGTTTCACCGCGACACGAAGATCTAGGGACCCAAGCTAGCTAATACCCAAGAGGCCTCTCCCAAATTATTGCTCATTGGTTACTTTGCACTCGTCGGTGTGACATATTGGTTATTTTAAAAAAAATAAGGGTGCATGCGTTTTAATTTAAGTTGTTCCATTTGAAACTATTTCCTTAAATTCTATTTTCTGTTAAACTATTCAAGATTTTATTTCTTTTCTTTAGTTAATACTGCAAATGTATTTGTCATTTAATAATTACTCATGGAACCTTTCTATTGGGTGACATCCTATTGGGCTCTTTTCTCACACCCTACATACACCTTTGGGTGTATGTAGACCTTCTTCTCCGTGTATTCTAGGTTGAGGCATAGTTCTCAGCGATGGTGGTTGGTCGTTGATGGTCTTCTAGTGCAGGTTAACGTTTGTGACATGTGGATGTCACACCTCTCCTGTTTCTTTGAGGTTTGAGTAAGAGTTTTAGTTCCCGCTATCATCTTTTCTTTTTACTTATTGGTTCGAGTTATAGACTTTAAACCTGTTCATAGATCAAAGGCATGTTTGGCTGTCTATTTCTAGTTTTGGTTTATTTATTTGGTTAGTTTTTTTCTATCTTTTATTTCGGGTAAATCGTTCCCATGTAATGTATAATACACGAGCACTTATACTAGCCCGTGGGGATCAAGAACTCCCTTCAGGCTTTGTCGCGGGCCAGGTTGGGCGTCGGGTCAGATGGTGACCCGGCCTGGTTCGTGACAAAATTGAATCAGAGGGGACAAGTTTTCTCAATTGGGTTATTCTCTTTTGGGACAGAGTCACGGTAAATTAGAGTTAAGGTTGATGGAACCCGATGTCCCAGCTACAAATGAGGTGCATGGCCAGCACACCTCATAGCTAGACTCAAGTTACTGAAGTAAGTTGAGGTTTATCTAAACCTTTGTTCAGTGTTGTTAATTTAGTTTAGGGGAAATGAAAAAGGAGTAGGGTCAGTGGTCCCAGTGATCTTGTAGGTTCTTTCAAGCCATGCGGAGCCGGGGACGTTGTCCTAGAATACCCTCTGTGGTAGTGGCGTGATTGGCGTATGGCCGCCAACCATATGTTCCAGTCACCCGCTGACACTTGTTTTCTCTTGCAATGTTCCTTGTCTCTTTGTTTTGGAATTGTGTACATTTGGTTTTTAAGTAAAAATGATTTGGTCTTGGAAAATGTATTGGAATATTTTTTGAAATAAAGAACTTTAAAAAGAAAATGAGGTATGAGATTTTAAAAGCCTGGGTTGATTTTTTTGGTTATGAAAAATGGAAAGGTTTGGTTTTTATTCTTGGTGTTTGTAGGGGTAACCACATGCACGAATGTGTATGGGAAAGAGAAAGGGTTAGTAACACGAGCAGATGAGTGCCTGGATGGACATGGGGTGGGTGCCGGTGCGGTACGAGAACATGCATGTGTGGGGCCCAGGGGACACCATTGGTGTTTGTGCAACCCACTAGCTTTGCTTATTTTCAAAAAGTTTTGTTAAATGAAAATTTGATGTGTTAATAATTAGTGTTTGTGTGATGTGCCCTTGTTTTTCTTTTTGAAATATTGGATATGAGGTGTTTTGATCCGAGGATCCTTTCTGATTGATTTGTGTCATGAGTTTGAATTCTTATTTGTATGTTGGTGTGAAAGCGTGTAGTTACTGAATTCTTTTGAAAAGAGCTTCGGGAAGCCCTTGCAGTGGTTCCCCCTGCACGCCTAGTGTTATCTTGTTGAATTTCTTGACCATTGGACAAATTCAGGTGAGTCCATGGTTTTATTTCTTGACTAGTGTATGCCCCCCATGAAGCGTTAACATGCAATTGAAGTGCGGACACCGGCAATTCGCTGTTGGCCAGAACTCCAGTTGATCAGAGGAATCTCTTCTTCAATTCTATAATTGTACCCACCATTCATTTTTACAACTAAGAAGATCCTATCGCAGAGGGATGACAAATGCGAGGGGAGTTGAAGGGAGTTTTGGTCTTTTGAGTGTCACACTCATCGGGTATGAAGTTTGACACTGTCGTGTTTGAAGGTTCCCCTAGAAACAGCAAAAGGAATTCCAGCGGGGAAGGGTGAAGACGGTTTAGAATTATCAGTGTTGACCAGTGTCTTGAAGGGATTTGTAGTATTTTAATCGGCTGCAAGGGTCATTTTTGGAGACGTATTATAGTGTGAGTTCTCCTTGATAGTCAATGGTGATGTTTTACCACATTAATTTTGGAGTTCTATTTGGAAACGGTGAAGGAGATTCCAGTGGGGAAAGGTGGAAGCGGCCCAGAGTGGTCGGTGCTAGCCACTATTCTAAATGACCATTGGCCCTTTGTTGGTTTCTTTTAAGAAAGGGTCTACGTTAGGCCACCAGTGTGGTAGACCTAGTCACATGGGGATGCTGCGGTCGATTGTAGGAATCACGTGTTGTTTAAGACTCAGTTTGAAGTCCCTCTCCGTATATTGTTCCTCTCAACATCAATGGTCATGTTCAAGTGACGATTTGTGGTGTCGTGTTCTTATTCACTGTGACGAAGGATGATTTTCATGTACCATTTTATCTCTTATGTTGGTGAATGTTTCGTGTATGTCCAGTTGGATGTCGTAATGTTTTGTGTTTGCTAGTGTTGTCTCGGTTGCAGTGTTGTTGCGTGTGACACCAAAATGGAGAAGCTCCGTTTAAGAGTCTTCAATACTTGACTGCGAGGCGGGAAATGCTTCATACATCAGGGCTCCAGCCATAGGCTTTGGAGTGATGTTGGTGCATGGTCAGGAAGCCTAGGATTGTATGGGACCCCGACTTTATTTCTGTCATCGGTGTTGAAAGTAAAAGTAGCATAAATTTTTTTTCTAAGGTTTTTCTGTTTCGAATGAACCATTTGGTTGCGTAAGGTTTCAGTGACTCTGTGGAGGCTTGTTCGTTTCATTGCCTTAAATTCTTGGGGGTTGTGTCTCACTGGATGTAATCGATTTAGGTGTCTTTATAGAATACATTGGTTAAATCAGTATCATAGTTGAATAGGGCTCATCCCGGAATGTCGAAATGCTGGTTTATCTTGGGTCATGCTTTTGACACCCCAGTAGTCGGGTCCCACCCTCCCCACACCTTGTGGGGGGTGTTTGGTCACCATCGGGAATTTTTCAAAGTTCTGTATCCTCTGTTTAGTTCTAATGGTGGCGAGACCTGCGTTGGGTCTCGTACAATGGTCTCTGGAATAGATCGGTGTGGACCTTTCCTGAATGGTGGGGAGTCCGCCCGTACCTCCCCATGATGGTTTTCTAGTCTTGCCTTGGGAGATGGTAGGTTCTTAATGGTGGGGAGACCCATATTAGGTCTCGCATGAATGTCTCTAGAATGAATCAGTGCTGGAATTATCTTTAATGGGGTGGACTCCGCTCGAATCTCCCATTTTCGGTTTTCCAGTCTCGTTTCGAGTGCCAGTGAGTTCCTAATGGTGGGGAGCCCCTCAGGCCTCCCCATGTTGATCTTTTGCTTCTGTTATTAATATTTCTTGGTTATAAGTGATAATAGTGTTCTTTATATGTGGTTTGACCTTGTTTGTTCATTCTATAAATATGGTGTGGTTTCAGTTTAATAGCACTTGAGGTGTTTCGGCTTGTGAAATTGGTTTCTGTAGGTGCGAGAGTTCCCTTCCTTACTTAGTCAACTATAGGTGTTCTAGATTTTCAAGGTGGGAGACACATATCAAAAAGTATTTATATGAGTTTCTGGAAGTTTCTTTTTAGTCACCTTCTTTGAGCATGATGTGTTTTCCTCTTTTCTCTTGTTTTCACTTTGAACATTAAGGAGGTTTCGTTTCTTACATTGGGTCTTAGCATTAGTTGTGGCTTTCCGGGGATGGAAATCTTTATGGTGGGGAGAATTGTCACACCTTTCATCTTTAAATGAATTATTTTATTAATTTTCTGGGTATCGGGTAGTTCAGGATGAAGCCTGACCTAAAATTTTCAAGTTCATTTTTTAAAATGCGTGTTTTGGATCTGACTGCATCCAGCACACCACAGATGAAGTCGCGCGGCCTCGCACGTGTTGTTGCGCGACCTCGCTCGGTTCACTGGACGCCCTGCCCGGTGTTTAAGGCAAATAAAGGCAATGTAATGAATAATAAAATGTAGATAAAATAAAAACAATTGTGGTAAAATTTGACAAATTATTTTAATGATTTTAAAAAATAATATTATTTGAGATTATTATTTTTGTTATTATTGATAGTGTTGGGAATATAAATTTTATTATGTTATTAATATTCTCATTACTATTTTAATTATTGTTATTACTATTATTATTATTATTATTATTTGTGTGATGACATTAATATAATTATTAGTATTATTAATTGTATTATTGTTACTAAGAACATAATTACTATTTTTAAGCCTCTCATTATAATTAATATTGTTACAATTAACTATGATAACTATTATAGTTAATATTATGTAATGTTGTTAAATCTTTTTTTATTTTTTTTATTTCATTACTTGTGTTTGTTTTGTTTTTATTTTATTTTCTATTTTGGGGTTTCCCTCCTTTTTACAGCTCACCCCTCCTCCCCTTAACCTAGCACCACACCCCATTTTTCTCAGCTGACCCTGTGCGTCGCATCCCCCCTTGCTGTCTTTATCTGCGCGATCCCTACCCCTTCATCGAGCCTCCATCCTCTGGCACATTTTCCCACATTTAGCTCCTTCCTGGCATGGCGCATCGTCCCACCTGCCGATGACCCTTTCTGGTGCTCCCCTCCCTTCTCATCTTGATCCATACGCGGTGTCACCTTCATCCAACTGAATATCCCTCCCCACCATCCCCTTCAGCCATCCCGACCAGCTTCCCTCCCTATCGATAGCCAGCTCGCGCCGCACCTCCCCATTGGACGGCGACCCCTTCTCCATCTGGCGGTCCTCCACCCTACCTCCCAAACTTCTCCATGTCGCCCCAACCTCCGCCACATGTCCTCCTCCCCTCGGCAAGCAGCTCTAGAGATTCACCACGGGCCTCCCTACTACCTCGGCCCAAACCCCGACTCCCGCTGCCTCTCTTGGACACCGGCCGTTGCACCCCCCCCCCCCCCCCGGCACCCTGCCTGTTCCCGAAAGACAAACCATAGCGCCACACCAAGGTTCAGCCATCCGACTTCTCCTGCTTCCCCCTTTGGATAAGTATTCCCCCATAGTATTTGAGTTTTATTTTATTTTATTATTAATTTTTCCAGTGAGTATGAGTTCACATTTTAGGGTTTAATATTTATTTTTCTTGGTTCAAATTCTTATTTAGGGTTTGCCTTTGGCTCCCTTGCGGTGCTCATTAGGTGCAATTGGTGTTTCACACATGTTTTTGGTTAAAGTATTCACCTGGTAGGTTGTTCCACTCCTAAGTTATTATTTGATAAATTAATTTGAAATTTTAGTTTGTTTAGTATAGCATTTAGTTGATTTGTGTATTGCGATTTTTTTTTTCTTCAATGTTTGAGATGCATTTGAACTGTTTAATAGCATGTCTATTTTAAGTGTGTTATTTCTACTTAAAAACTCATATCTATTTAGTTTTTCGTGTTTTTTTATTGTGCGGTTTGATTATTGTTCTATTCAAGTGGTGAGAAAGATATCATTGTCATGGCATAGTGTGTGTCTGTTTGACAAAGAAGTTTTGGTGCAGGTTTAGTCGGTAACGCCAAGTGATTTCTTTTAAACAATTTTTTATACTTTTATTTTTGGCTTATTTAATTAGGTGATTTGTGCAAAGGTGTTTTACGTATGGTGTAAGGTCTTCCATCAAACTGTTGGTGTGGTGCATGTCACAATTTAAAATTGTATTTGAGAGCATGTGATGTTAGAGTGTGTTTGGAATGTGGAAATAGTTACTTTAGTGTGGGTAAAGCCATGTGACACGGTTGCTATTGTTTTATGAGCTTTTGAAATGGTTTATTCAATCAAGACTATGGTGTGATATGTTTTAGAAAAAAAATGTGTTAATGTGTGTCTTATTTCATAATGGTATTTATATGTGTAAGTGGTGGTTTGTTTAATGATAAGTGTTTTTTTAGTGCTGAAATTGGACTAATTTATTATGTAACCTATGTATATTATGTTTTAAAAATATGTTGATGTTTGTATGGTTTTAAAAGCGGGTTTGGGTGTTCAAACTGTGATTTTTCATGTGTAATTACCGTGTTTGGATTTTATGTATTAGTGTGACATGTGACATTAACTTGAAACTTGTTTGAGCACAAACCGGGAATCCTGGCTAGCTAGGAGGGTAGACTAGACTAGTGTGCTAGTGTTCTGGAGGTGACTCGACCCAGTATCACTACTAGGACTGGTGATTTCAACACTAACTAAAAATATGCCTTTCTGAGGGTTGTGGCCTTCTAAGCCATGTTTTCTGAAGGTCGTGGCCTTTTAATCCACGTTTTTAAGGGTTGTGGCCTTCTAAGCCACGTTTCACCGAGACATGAAGATCTAGGGACCAATGCTACCTGATACCCATGTGGCCTCTCCCATATTAGTGCTCATTGGTTACTCTACACTCGTCGGTGTGACATACTGGTTATTTAAAAAAATAATGGTGCGTGTGTTTAAATTTATGTTGTTCCATTTGAAACTTTTTCCTTAAATTCCATTTTCATTTAAACTATTCAATCTTTTATTTCTTTTTTTAGTTAATATTGCAAATGTATTTGTCATTTAATAATTATGCGTGGAACCTTTTTACTGGGTAACTTCCTACTGGGCTCTTTTCTCACACCCTACATACCCCTTTGGGTGTATGTAGGACTTTTTCTTTGTGTATTCCAGGTTGAGGCATCGTGCTCAGTGATGGTGGTTGGTCGTTGATGGTCTTCTCATGCAGGTTAACATTTGTGACGTGAGGATGTCGCACCGCTCATATTTCATTGAGTTTTGAGTAAAATTTTTAGTTTCCACTGTCATCTTTTTTATTTATATATTGGTTTGAGTTGTAGAATTTAAACATGTTCGTAGTTTAAAGGTTTGTTTGGTTGTCTATTTCTAGTTTCAGTTTATTTATTTGGTTTGTTATTTTTCTGTCTTTTATTTTTGGGTAAATAGTTCCCGTGTAATGTTTGATACCTAGGCAGTTGTGACAGTTCATGGGGATCGAGAACACGGTTTGGGCGTTGTCGCGAGCCGGGTCAGGCGCCAGGTCAGATGGCGACCTGGTCTGGTTCGTGAAATTAACTCATATACCTTATATAAATTATTGGTCCTATAAATTTCATCTCCTTTTGAAGAATATTTTGGAGATTTTCTAGTATCAATTGGGGATGTTAACCCTCCACCACAATATTTTTCACTATGTCTCACTAAATCATAGATTTTTTCTCATACAGGTCTCACTTACTGGGGAAGAATCAATACTTCCTCCCATATATGAAAATAACTTATGATGTGAAGGATAATATCTAGAGAATATATTTAATTCCAAATACCATTATATTCCCATTGTGGGACATGGGATGAAGCTGTAACATTGTGACACTTGTGTGTCACACCGTGATAGGAGGAATCTAATTAAATCTTAATCTCGTTGGAACATAATTTTTTCAATTGGTACTTCAAAATATTATACATATAGATTTCCCTAAAAATCAGAGTTTTGTTAACCATAATTTGATTCCAATTATATAGATTAGTAAGGGATACATACCCTCCAACATAATATTTCCCACTTTGGATCTATTCCTAATAGTTTTTTTCTTTAGTATGGATATCTACCTAAAGTGTTGATCACTACCACCTTCCAACATGTAAAAGGAATTATGATAATGAGGAGAATAGAAAAGGGTTGCATTTCATACCCAGAACCATTCCATTTTGATGTGGCACTTCAGTCGAAGGCGTCACATCATGACATCCATATTTCACATCGTGAAAACCAGTATCTTTTAAACCCTATTCCCTTGGGAAAAAGACATCCTTTTATAGGTACTCTTCATATTTTATAACAAATATTAATAAAAATTGATAATTTGGAGGCAGGTAGCTTATCCCTATACATAAATCCCTCATTGAATAAGTGAATGAAACAGAGGAATATGTACTGAGCCTTGGTGAGGAGTGACCTTACCAAATTCAGTATCCATAAATAAATTGAGTTATAGTAGTTCATAGTGCATCATCATAATGATAACTGTCTTCCCCTTGGAGTATCCTTTTTAGGTGAAACATGTAAATTTTTTGTGTGGCCTACATATATATTTCTTTTTCTATATTTGTATTCATAATGAAACTACTAGGGTTTGAATTATGCTCCTTCTAACTAGGGAACAAAATCCTGAAGAAAATTGTTAGAAAAAGAAGTTTAATTTTTTTAACACCCTGACCCCCCCATCCACCCATTTTGTTTCTAGTTCATTCAATAAGTATATTAATTAATTAAATTAATTATTTTTCTTAGATCATTTTTTATAAAATCAATATTTTTAAGAATTCCATTTGAACAATAAAAATAAGTTCTATAAAACAAATTTGGGACTCTAAAAACAATATTAAACACATATGTTACAGATTCATAAACATTTAATAGGTTACAAACCCATGACTAAGCATCAAGGACCAAAACTACAAAACTTAATCTTTTGTAGAAAATGAAACAATTAACCCCCAAAATGATGATTTTAACAATAAAAAATTAATAAATATTTAATAAAAAAATAAAAAGTAATGGTATTGGGTAAAAATAACTATTAATTATTTTATTACATATATGAATTATAATTTTAAATTTATTTTTTAGGGTGTTAGAATAAATTTTACCATGAAGATGTTCGAGGTAAGGGTTTCTTTTCCTAACTTTTTAAATTTTGATTATGTATGTTTAAATTTATATTTAAGGAAGCGTTTTTTTATTTCCCTATAAGATATAATCTACTTTCTTATCCTCTTATTATATATCTATGTTATTTTTATTCTAACTATTTCACTTCATTGAGAATATAATTCAACTAAAAAGATACTTGTACGTGAAGATAAACTTATCTTTTTTTCAAGATTAATTATCCTTCATATTCATATTATTTATTTCGTTTTATAATTTTAAAACTCTATAATTGTATAATTTATTAATTAAAAATACTCTTGGACCTGAATTTTTAAAAAATGCAATGGAATGAATTTCTTTTTAATATTTTCTGCAAGATTCATTTTCTATATTTGTTGACATTATTTACATAGATGTGAAACTAATGTCTTATTTAATAACTTATACATGAAATAATTTTCCAAATTACTTATTTATTATTATTTATAAATTTTCAATTCTATTTTTTTCACGTAAATTAAATTTAACTTTTTAAATTTAATTTTCTCATTGAAAAAATATTCAGCAAAAATTTAATGGGTTCCCCATCTTATTTTTCAAATTAATTTTCAGATTTTATTATAAAATGTTTTTTCATATATTTCAATATAAATTAATTCTTATAATGATTTATTAGTGAAATTATATAATTATACCACAAACCTTATTACATATTATATCCTTAATGACTTATTATAGAGGTTATCAGGAAACCAATTTCTTTCCCATGAGTAAATTAATCTATGATGTAGTTATGAATGTTTCCATGTTCATCCAAAAGATATATATGTGTTCTTTACTATGTGAACAATGTAATATGAATTATATATATATATCCAAATAATTTGGTCTATCCTTATATCTCATGATATGAAAAAAATGGAATTGGTGGTGATCTCAATCCACTAATGCTTAGTGGTAAATGGGAGTGAACCAAATCCACCAAGGGATGTTTTCTATAATGTGTATATGGTCTTAGTAATCATACATGAAAAAGGAAACGATTTCCTATAGATATGTTTATGATAATATATTTTTACACATTCATAAGACTATATTATATTTTTCATGTATCATGATTTATGATATACTTTTTATTCATTATGATTCTATTTTTATAATGACCATGTATTTTAAAATATATTATCCTCAAAAAAACTCAAATTTGTTTAATATCTTTCACAACACACAATAATAACTAAAATGAAACTATGATATATTTAGACTACTAAAATATTTTTTGTTTAATTGGAAATTATTTTGAGGAGTAAACTAACTATGAAATATATTAATATATATATATATATATGTTATTTTCATATAAATTTACTTAATTAATTATTATATTTTAGAGTATAACATTTTATGTGTTGTACATTTTATTAAAGTAACATAATTATATTATTTTTAAATTTTCCCTTTAAAAGTTATAATATTTATAGAATAATGTAATCTTTATTAGAGTAATATAGAAATTAACAATAAGAATAATTAGTATTTTAAACATCATACTTTCATATAAAATTATTTCTAATTGTATTTCATGATTTTATTTAAACGTTAAAATTGAATATTCAAAAAATTTACCTTTACAAAACAACATTATTTTTTTTATTTATAGTTCTATTATATGTTTAAATTGAATTTTTTGGGTTTTTTCTAAAAATATGTATTTTTATGCGAATATTAAAAAATATAGTTTTTTTAAATTATATGACTTTTATTACATAGTTGTTAAATAAGTATGAATCGTAAATTCAATACAAAATTCTACAAGAAACAAATATGAATTTAATAATTGAATTTATAATTTTATAAATTCAATATTTATTTTACAAACTTATATTTTACATTTTATAAGATAAGTTTCATTTGAAATATATATATATATATATTCTATTTTATGAACTTATATTTAAAGAATAATATTATCACATATATAAGTTGTGTATAATAAAATAACATCCATTTTTTATTCTCCATTTGAAAATATTCTTATGAATAATATTTGGGATTTTTTAGGATTAATTAATTATTTGGTAAATAGTGTAAAATTCCAATTTTTCTAATGTTGTTACTTTTTTGGAATTATTCAATAAACTTTTTTCAAACCATATTTACTATAAAATAAAAAAATTTAAGGTAACAATAATTATTTCCAAAATATTATGTTGATATATAAAACATATACATAACATTTTTTAAATTAATTTAATGTTTTAACAGACATTATTTTTCATCTATTTATTTTAAAATATTTTTCACAAGGTATAATTTGGATTTAGACATAATTAAATGTTAATAAAATAAAATTTTAATAATAAAAATCATTTCAATGCCAATATAATTGATAAGATTGGTAATTTTATCCTAAACATAAATCTTATTCATAAAATAAACTTTTTCTAAAGCATATTTTTATGCATTATATGCATTAATACTGAAATAACCTTCTTCAAATAATAGAAATTTTATTTGATAAAATGATTCCAATATTTTAAATAATACAATTATAAAATAATTTTAATTTTAATTTTTTTAATCAATATTAGATTCTATAAGAGAATGTGGAGTTACTATGGAAAGGATAATTTATGGTAAATGTGGTTTAACATAGTTTAAAAGGTTAAAACATGTGAAAAAACATGTTTTATATTAGATTTTTAAGGGTTATTTACCTTATCTAGTTACCCTCACCATTATGGGACATTTTTTTTTCTTTTTCCCTTGAATAATGGAGAGCTATTTTTATTGATTTAGATATTCCATTTATTATTTTTTGATATTGTATGGATTATTTTCGAGGCCATGTGTTAAAATGGAGTGCAATTATATGGCCTAGTGTTGTCAGAATAAATGTTCGAAATATATTAAATAGCATGCAAATGTAGGTTTTCTTAAAAGGTATAATAACTTCAAAACAAAGACCGAATCATAAATTTGAGGGAACCATTGAGTTAATAATGGGGTTTTTTCATATGTGTTCTATAACCTTTGTTGATGTGGGGTGTTTTTAGAAATTTATTTATGGGACTCAAATGTATAAAATAATTAATTAAAATTATTTAATTCCATTACATTTATGTAATAAACAAACCTATTCTATAAATAAATATTTATAGGGAATTCATATGGCTATTTTCTAAAACCTATAGATCTAGAGTACCATTGGAGAGTTATGAAGGAGATTCTGTTGGTGGAGTATGACCAAAATAGAGATCAATGTCTTATGCGGGGTGAATTAAGTGGTCTCACCAATGATCACGATGAATCTATCTTCTTCATCATGAATCTATTCAAATCAAGGTATGATGTTGTTTGACTTGTTTTCATTATCATTACCAATTTCAATAACAAATAATGATAAAACAAAAAACATATTGATCCGTGGATCAATCATTCATGATATGGGATTTAATGTAGGGATATTATTAGGATAATTATTATGTGATATTTTATTTTCTATTGTCATTCTAATGGGGAAGTATAGAGACCTAAAATACATTGTCCTAGGTTCATTCCTCTTGTTTGGGGTTGTGCATTTCTCCTCTTTTTCTTCATTCATCATGGGCGTTCTTCCTTTGGAATATGGATCAACATCCACTGATAAATCAGTCATGGTTAAGATGTTTCATAGCACAATGATTTTATATCATATATATTGGATCTTCAATTCAAGAAAGTGGTGAGACGATGGATGTGGTGGCGGATTGGATGGTTTTAGATAACTGATTTCATGTTCATTGGAATACAATGGAAAAAATATTCAACAAATCTTTTGGAATGGATTTTTTAGACAATTTTTTTTTTTTTTATAGGAAGGCTCGATCGACATGAATCCTAAGTGTGCAGCCAGATTAATTGTCAGAGGTGTAGGAATAGATGTTTAATCCAGATAGTATATTCAAGACAATTCCACAGTACACTAACTGAATGCTAAAGAGACATATTATGTGGACACCTCTCAGCAGTATCTATGATTTGTAGAGAAATATAAGTATCACATTTTGTGTGAACCCATAAAAAGGAATATGGTATACTTTGGTGAGATAGAAGTGTCCTTAAGATGGTACATAGACATAATTTGGAGTACAAGTCCACGGTCATATTGTGTACTCCCACATGGACATTTCCAGAAAAAAAAAATTAGATGGTTTAAGTTGTATACTGGTATATGGGAAAAATTAAATCAGAAGTAGCACACCATGTATTCCCACATAGACCCATCCTGGAAAAAATGTACATCGGAAAATCCATGTACCAGAATATGGTCTTAAATAAATGACCAGTAGCACTCCATGTTCTTTCACGCTGACATTGGTCATTTACATGATTATGATTCGAGGTGGAAGGGGCAAGGTGTATAAGCCTAAAAACAATGTGTACTCCTTAAAAAGAATTCTTGAATACCTTGTACTATATATCATGGAAAAGGTATGTTAGGGTGTATTCCATATATACATTCCATTGGAGGTTAGTATTGAACCACCTCCTACACATAGAACAATTATCCCTTTAGTATGATTTGTTGGATAGAGTTGTGGGAATTATTTTGTAAGTCCCAGAGTGAGATCCTATATTTATTTGTGTGCCTTGTGTGGATTTCTTGGTATTGTGATGACCAAAACTATATGGGGGATGATCCTCTATATAACGGTTTAATCCGGACTGATTTTTTGGTATACGCCATGATCTTGGTTGCTATCCTCATCTATTTAGTGTATATTGTTTTAATTTTACTTTTTACTTTATATTAATGTACCTAATGAGTTGTATTTATCGAACAGATTTAATCTATGTTATCATCCTCATGGAGTGTGTTCTCCTATACAAGTGCATGTGGAACCACCGAGCTATACTCCTATGATGGAATTATGGCTGTGACATAGATTGGGTGTATATTTCTTGGTTGAGTATATCTGGATATTCTTCTCTTATTAATTATAGAAAAATTACATTTCATAGATAACTGTCTTGTTTTCTTATACTTTTTTGTTATAGGGTTTCAAACATAGTATTTTTATAATCACTAAGGAATGGGATATCCCCACAGGATTTTTGTCTTGTGTATATGATCAACATTTTGATAGAGTCCTTGATTGACCCCGACCATATGGTGATCATTGAGATTGAACATGCAATGGTGTGTTTGTACGGTATATTTATAGTAATGACCATTATTACCATCAGTATGGAATTATATTCATACTCTTGTGGTGGGGTTTTTTGGACCTATTTACTTTTCTTTACTTATGTTAATACTCTAATTGTGGTTTTTAGATGTATTTATGCATGTTTTTTCAGTTTATTTTCTACATTTTAGAAATTTATGGTATTTTCATTATGTTTTTATATAGGTACATAAGAAAAGGCCTCATGTGTTAGTGATAGGTCTAATTACTTCATTTCACCATCCCCTTTCCTATTGGAGGTAAGCATGGTGAGTTGTGTTTTGGGACCCATTGGGACTGGTCATAACCGTGTGGTATTAGTGGGGGATTATTTTTTTCATTGGACCAGAGATATTGATATTGGTTGGGGGAAAACTGGTAAGTGATTGGAGATTGTATTTTATGACAAACACTCTAGTGTTAGTGTGATAGAAAACATATCCATACACCAAGACTTTGTTCACCTACTTTTTGACTCGGTACATGAGAACATTGGTTGCATGGAGAAAAATTCTACATTCATCATATAACAATTGGTTTTGGTTTCCGAATACCTCTTAAGTTAGGTCTCCAGATATAATTATTGACAATGGTATATCTTTTTTACATTTAGGATGCCTCTATGACACATGACAGCTAGGATTCAGCATCAAGATCATGAGAAAGATCCCCTCAGTGATGAGATGTTGATATATGACCCGATCTAAAGGTGTTACCTCTAGGTGGCTCACCAGCTATAACACCACCTATTGAGAAATATATAGTGCTTGAAGTACCAGCTGATGAGGTGTGAAGGCTGATTTTGGTTCACCGGTGTCAACCATAGAGACCACAACGGTTCTTAGGTGAGCCCTACCCATAGCTGGCTGAAGACTGTCTTAAGGTGGTCACTTGATTTTTCATTCAGGTTAGTACACCAACATATATTATGATTGTCTTGGCCATGATCCTTCTTATAACTCATAAAGATGCTGGTGGGGTTAGATAACATAACCTTATGATGATTTGACTCTAGCATGACCAAATATTTAATATTTATTCTGAGAGGAGATCTATGAAGTAATTCTAAGGGTTGTATGTATCCAATTGCTTCTCTAACTACAACAGAAAAGCACAAATGTAGTTGAGTATTCATCGAGTATTACCAATGTCTCCAAGAATTCTATAGATATGGTTCATGGTCAGTTAATCGGGTCTTGGACCATCTAGAGAGTGCTGCATAGAGACATCCAATCCATTTTTATCCCCCACAGATTTCTACCTATATAGGGGTGTTAGAGGGAACTTTGGTGGTTGAGAGTTTCTTGGCTGAGAAGACTTAGCCAATGGTTTCCAATAGTGAACCACCCACATGAGTAGATTTCATTAGAGCATGGAGTTGACATCAGTCTCAATGATCTAGATGAGTGAGATTCCACATAAGAAGGTCCTAGGATAATCGTTTTGTGGTCCAAGTACTGATATCTAGGTCCAATCAGCCCAGAGATAGGATGTGATACTCATTTGATGGCAGGGAGAATCATTCTTGAGATTTTATGACCCATCGTATGGGTATTAGAGTGATGATGGATAGATTGGTAAATAATAGGTAAAGGCATGAGAGAAATGGTTTTCAAGGTGTACAATGTGGTAGAGGTGCTAGGAGATCATCTGTAGGTGTTAGATGCTTTGAAATGTCACCAACACCACCCATAGGTGATGCATGTAAGGGTTAAGGAGCTGTAGGATAGGGGTATCTATGGGAAATTGAATCTTATGACCAGAGGCTTTAGGAATGATTTGACGAACGATCTGTGACTTTTTTACCTTAGTTGCAGTACTGAAAGAAACAAATTATATTCAATCCATTCCTTCCACATATCTTGTTCGATCCTTAGAGATTTTGGTAGATCCCTTAACTCAACCCTTACACTTGGATAATTCTTCTAGAGATGAATCGTAGATAAAACACTGGTACTGGTAGTGTGACCTTATTATTGTAAGTGATAGTTTTTTATTGGGATGTCTTTGTAGAAGCACTGAGGCCTTATAATGTTATCTGAGGCATGGACAACTTATTTGTAGTTCATGATCATATTGATTGCTTTAGGCATAAGGTGAGGTGTGTACCCTGTAATGGGTCTAGAATCTCATTTTTTGGTGATAAGTAATTCTAGGAAGTTCATTATAGACTCATTCGTATGAGGGTTTAGCCGATTTCTCATTTTATGGATAGAATGACCCTTGGTGTAGTTGATGTAATGAGTTCCCTATTTTCTATTATGGTGGCAGAGAATTAGGATGTCTTCACTAAGGATGTTCTGTGTTTACCTCCTACTGAGAGATAGACTTCTTTATTGACATACTCCTTAGGATGACATTGATATATGTGCTAGAATATCAGATTTCTCCCATAGATATTTATAATCTGATGGTGCAGTTGGATGACATGTAGAGGAACGTCTTTGAAAGACCCAACATATCACCTTGGGAAGCACAATTTTGGTTTTACAAGAAGGTAGAATAGATTTTGAGGATGTGTGTAGACTTCAGGTGCTTGAACCATGTGACCATGAAAATATATATCCACTACCAAATACTAGTGACCTCTTTGACTAGTTGAGAGGGGCCTAATGGTTCTTGAATATTGACCTCAAGTCAGGCTATCGCCAGTTTCTAGTACAAGATAAGGATATAGTGAGGAAGGAATTCATATATTGATATAGTCACTATTAGTACTTGGCGATGCCCTTTGGCATGAAACGTACCCTAGTAGTGTCCATGAGACTCATGAAACAAATATTTTTCCCTTATTAGATTTCTTTTTGGTAGTCTTCATCAGAGATATCATTTTTTACCAATCATCTGAGGAGGAGAACAAAATAAAAATGTGGATGGTTCTAGACAAACCATAAGAGAAATAGAATTACAGGAATCTCTTCAAGTCTATATTTGGATAGAGGTGGTCTAATTTTTAGGACACGTTATCTCAGTTGATGGAGTGGCAGTGGACCTGACCATGTTCGAGGTGGTGTTATCTTGGGAGCCACCCAAGAGTGTGACGGTGGTGCAAATCTACATTGGTTTGGTAGACTATTACCAGATAGTCATACCTAATTTATCCATCATAGCATCACCCATGGAATCTTTGACATGAATGTGTAGGAATATATTTTTGATAGAGAGGTTCTAGTAAGTTTTTTTATAGTTTAGGAAGATATTGATGAGCTCTCCCATATTTAGATTTTTATAGGAGGGTCTTGAGTACGTAGTGTTCTGTGATGCATCAAGAAACACTCAAGGTAGTATTCCGATGTTAAGAAAACTAGTTATTTCATATAGTTCACCTCTGCTGAGACTACATTATGAAAACTATGAAACCCATGATCCTGAATTAGTAGTGGTACTCTTCGCAATGAAGTTCTACTGATATTACCTGATGGGACAATGTTTTAATGTTTATTCTTATCACATAAGTCATTGGATTTTTTTCAAAAGGATATTTACTTGAGAAATAATAAATATCTAGAGATCCTATAGGAATTTGACTCTAGGATTGACTATACTCATGGGAAGCAGAACATGCTAGTAGATTCTCTCAACATGGGATCTTTTTCGTAGTTTCTGAATAAGGAATCAGAATACTTGGCCTCATTAGAATTATCATTTGTGGATGGAGATGGACCACCTTACTTCCAGTCGATTGTTTTACATCATCTTCTATTTTAGAGATTTAGTAAGTTGCATATTGGGGATGCTATTGTGAAAACCTATATACTCAAATATCCACTAGACATGCTCTTTAGAGATTTTCTTACCAGTAAGAGTGTGTATTCATTTTTAGAGGTTTCTTGATCATACCAACAACATTGTAGGATTATTTTCTAAGAGTGTTTGACAGGTATTCATTTGAGGTTCATCCGAGAATGAAATAGGTGTACCATGACCTCAGATGTTAGTTTTGGTATCCCTTGATGATGAAGTGAGTTACATATATTGTCTCTCAATTCCTTACTTGTATGAATGTGATGGAAGACACCCAAGTTCAAATGGGATTAGCTCAACACCTTGATGTGATACAATGGAAGAGGGGTGGGATATCAATGTACTTCATGATAGGTTTACAATATACCACAAGGGGTTATTATGTTATCTATCTTATCGCATAAAAACTCAAGATTTTGTCCCACTTATTAGCTATTCTGGAGAAAATTTTAGTGGAGGGCTTGAGATTCCTTTACGTGAAATAGATACTTTTAAGTCATAGAGATCCATTGATGATTGTCTCTGACCATGATATTCACATCACATGTCAATTATGGAATGGATTTAAGGTGTCATTTTGGACTCATTTTTTCTTGAGAACATTGTTTCACCCCCAAACTTGTGGCTAGAGATATAAAACCATTTAGGTTATGGAGAAAATAATGACAGATTTCATGTCAAAATGTGGCCATAGTAGGAAGGTAAACGACAGTTGGTGGAGTTTCTAAATAATAATTGGTACCATTCCACCATTATTATGATAACATTTGAGGCTTTGTATGGGAGACCCCAAAGGTCACCACTTTACTGGAATAACCCATGGGAGTTGGCCCTCATGGTCCATGAGTAGGTGTTTAAAACTACCATGAAAGTTTATATCATCCATGAGAAGATAAGGACATCCCAAATCCATCAAAAGTCTTATGTGGAAAAGGAATGGTGACCTTTTCTTTTCAAGGAGGGATACCATGTGTTCCAATGAGTTTCTCCTAAATGTGGATTATAGAGATTTTGCAAGGGAGACAAGATATCTATGATATTCAATGGCCCTTTCAAAATATTTTGTAGATTTTGTGAGGTGGAATACCACTTATCTCTACCATTGCAGTTAGACTAGGTACACGGCATCTTCTACATATCGTTGCTAAGGAGTTACATTAGTGGCCCATCAAACATTCTCTACTGGGAGATATGGACATTGTGGATGGAAGTAACTTTGTTGAGTACTTGGTATATATTGAGGATTGAAAATAGAGTATCCTTCATGTCATAATGATTCCTTTAGTGTGTTTTTAGTGGTATCACGTGAATCATGAGAGGATCACTTGGGGTCAAGAGGCTAAGATTTCTACTCATTACACAAAACTCTTTGTTAGACCTTTTTTTCTTTTTTGGGATGTAAATCCATAAGGTTGGTAGAATTTAAGGACATGGATTTTCTATGTATTATTTTTTTGGGTATTTTATGGATTTTATTGAAAACTATGTAATAAGACAACAAGCGATTATGAGGCCTAGTGTGCCTAGAATAAATGTTTAAATAATATTAAATATATTAAATAACATGTCGACAATGTTTTCTTGAAAAAGTAGGATGATTTATAATTGGGGTCCCATATTAGAAATATTTGGAAACTGTTCAGTTTATACAAATAGTAAACCATATGCATGACATAACCTTTTCTTGTGTGTGGTGTTTGTAAAAAAGTCATCACTGGTATAAAATAAATAAAATAATTCATTTAAATTGTTTTTTAATGCATCGAACTAAAACTTTCTATAAATAAATGGTTATAGTGAATTACATGGTTTAAAAACAAAAACCTATAGATCCAAAGGACCATTAGAGAGTCTTCAAACAAGATTTTATTGGCAGTCGACAGCTGAATCAGAGATTGACGATTGGTGTGACAAAAATTTAGAATATCTCACCATAAATAACGATATAGATCTATTATTCATTAGTGATTGATCTAAATATAGGTAGGATGTTTTTCGTAAAAAGAATTCCCCTTTATCTATTTCTATAGTGAATAGAAATCAATAAACTAGCTCATTTATCCATGTATTAGTCATTTTCAGTATGGAAATTATTAAAATTATTTTACTGGTATAATTACTTTGTGATATTTGAGACATTACTGTAATTATAATGGTGATGAATATAGGAAAACCGTAACATTGGTAATGTTTTTTTCCTAGTGTTGTTTTCTATTCAATTCTCCCCTTTTTCATCATTTATAATACACATTCACTGTTTGGCCCATGATTCTACATCCACTTAGAAATCAATAATTGAAAACACATATCATGCTGAAATGATTCAATATCATAGATATGGGATCATACAAAACATGAAAGTGGTATTATGAGGTGTGTGGAAATGAATCAGATTATTTTGGATAACTAATACCATGTTCTTTTGTGTGTAAGGAATAACAGTTTCCAATGTTGTTTTATGAATGGATTTGATGGAAAAAACATGTTTTTCATTGATGTAAAGGATTAAATGACATGAATCATTAGTTTTCTAGTGAGGAATTCTTCTTGATATAAGTATGTAGTCTTGGAAATGTATTAAAAATATAGATATCATATTCTATAAAATGTTGCAATAAAATTCATGTAAATCAGAGCGACACGTTATGTGGGTCCCTCAAACTATAAACTAGTGTTTTTGGAAGAAAATAAGAATCATTTGGTGTGTGAATATATCACATGGAATTTGGTTCTCTTTATTATTCTCAGAGTGTGCCTCATAGGGGACATATACATGAGAAGCATTACATGGGCACGAGCATTCCATGTACTCTCATAAGGACATAGCCTGGATAAAATGTACATAAGTAAAGTTTTGAACTAGTACACTGGAGGATGTACATGGAAAAAAACACACTATGTAATCCCATAGGTTTAATAACTATACAAAATTTGAATAGTATAATACATGTACTGGTACATCGGAAAAAATGCATGGTCAGCAGCACACAGTGTACTTCCACATGAACACAGACATAGTCTGTTAACAATGGGAGGACTGGGGGATGTAGGGACATAGTGTGTAACCATAATACTATTCATGTAATTCTTAAAAGTTGTATTTAAGACCTTGTCCTAGGTATCCTTGAATTTTTTTAGGTTTTATTCCTCACATCCATTCTTCAGGGGTTAGTATAGAGTCACCACATATACATAGGACAATGATCCATTCCAAAATAATTCTTGGATAGAGTTGTTGGAAATATTCCATGAGGTCTCGAGTGAGATCCTATGTACATCTTCAAGACCTAGGTGGAGTTCATGGTATTTTCATGACCAACACTACACGAGCACAGATCCTCTACATAGTAGTTTAAATGAGACTAATTTGGTGGTATACCCCATGGCCTTAGGTTTGATCCTCATATGTTTATTGTGTAACATAAAATGTTCATCATGTATATCCTATTATGAGACACTGAGCAATATATCTAGGACTAACATCATCAGTTCTATAAGACTCATGGAGTGTCTACTCCAAGAATAGTGCTTCTGAAATCCTTGGATAATATTAGGGTTTTGACTGAACTTTAGAGTGTGTGTCTTTGTTGAGTATATCTAGAAATTATTATTATATATATATATATAATATATATATATATCTTTAGATATTACTTATTTTTTTTTATATGGTTTGTAGTTTCAAGGTTTCATACTGGGTATTTTAATACTCACTCCTGCATGCGATATGCTTGCATGTGTTTTGCCTTGTCCAGATGATCGACGTTTTGAAATATTCCTAGAAAGAACACGACCATATGGTTCTTAGTCAGACTGGAAAGGTTGAGGTGTGTTTCTACAATATCCTAATAGTAATCCCCACTAGAAATTTGAGGTTGGAATTTTTTTCAAACTCTTTTTGTGTGCTTTTATTTGGCCATGTTTAATTACCATTACTTCTTGTCTTACTATGTTTGTGGGATTTTGAAGTATGTCTGCATGGTTGATCTTTTATTTTTATACATAGCATCATTGTATAGTAATGGATGTGTGTGTGTACAGGTACTTAGGATACTGCCTCCCATGGTAATGATATTTCTAATCAGTGCTATTTTCCATCCCTAGGCCTATTAGAGTCAGACTTTGGGATTCATGGTATGGCCCCCATTGAGATGGTTTGAGACAATATTATTGAAAAATAATGTATTTTAAAAAAAATACCATTTTAATCACCTATAAAAGGAGACCACATACTCACTATTTATTCAACCATTGCAATGACTTATAGCAACCAAAAATATACCCTTGTCTCTTCTCAGTTCCTTCACAGTTATTTGAATCCATTGTCTCGCAAAAAGGCCAACTTAAGGAGTCTTAAATAGTTATCCAATAGTGAACTTCTGATTGAAAGGTAATACCATCCACCCAACTTTCCAAAGTTCATTTCATCTTCAAAAACCCTAAAACCCCCACCATACTTAATGGTATTTTAAAAAAATTCATAGATATTAATATTATGTTATATTACCATAATGTAATGTGCATCTTATAGTTTATTCTAAAATTAATAAGAAATATGAAAAATTCACCATGTGTGTTTGTGGACTACCACCTCCATGAAAAAATTGCTCAATTTCCATCCCCACTATAAAATGGTATGTTCAAAAAGGTTATTTAATTAAATCATATAAAATTTTTAACACCATTAAGATTTTATAATAATATAATTAAGCTCCTTATATGTGTGATTAACAATAAATGGTCATAGTAACTTTAACCAGTGTAAATAGATTTATCATGAAACATTTATTAATTTAAATATATTTTGGGGTAACTATTAATAATGTATATGTTTTGTAATAATGTAATAATAAAGGACAAAAACCTACACAATTCTATAGATCATGATATTATTTTACAACACCATCTAGTGTAGTAAAAAATCGAAAGGGTTTTGAATAAATTAGTTGAAAATCATTGAGTAACAACCATATGAAAAAACTATATTCAAAATGATTACCAAAATATAATAGATTGAACATGAGAAATTAAAATATACATGAATAAGTTTCTTAGGAATATATCTAATAAAATCAATTTAATTATTTGGTAATTTCAGTTCTTGTGTGGAGATCTTTTGGACAAAAGGTAAGGGTTTTGTTTGAAAACATCCTTCTTTGATGCAAATGTTATTTTCCACCTAATATCATTTAAATTATGCGTAACTTTACAATTGGAGGTATAGTATAACAATTATCATTATTCATGGTATTTTAACTACATCTTCATGATTTTTATCTTTTAAGAGGTTTTTATTAGAATGCATATTCAGTCTCAAGGGTTTGCATCTCATTCACCTTTCATTGAAGTGAGCTTTGATATTATATATCAATATTTATTTTTATATTTTATTTAATTACCCAATAGATTATAACATCGTAAATTGTTTAAAAAATTATAAAACTCACATTCATTCATTCTCTTAGCCATTGTATGCTCTGATTGATGTCTTCTATAAATTATAAGGGAATATTATAACTCAATCTGATTTCATAATTTAGAATCTTTCTCCTAAAATTTGATATTTAATTTCATATAATATAAAATATTTATATATTTTGATATCAATTTTTTTAAAATATTATTTACTGAGGAGTTTGATTAATTTGTGAAAATGAATATATGTTATAAAAAAATTTCATCCATTTAAAAGATGGTTCCCCTCCTTGTCCATATGTTCTGTTCCTTCTAATGTCCTCAAATAAAATTGGAATCCTCATTATGTGTCATCTTGTGTTGACATCATATTTACCATCACCTAATTTAAAAATTTTGTTGTATGGTATTATTTTATGATAGATTTTATTATAAAAAATGATATCTTAAATCAAAAAAGGGATCTTATTTGAATCATTCATGACATTTCTAATACACATTCTAATTTTTTATTAATATAATGCCATATTAATATAATGTGCCTCTTCTATTTTTCTATATGTTCCATAAATATATACCAAGTTTAAATATCAATTTCATTTTCAAGGATATATGAGTATTTTCTCTTAAAACCCCAACAATTATGTATAATTGATTTAATTGAACATTCTTATTTATTGTCCCAATTCATGAATCGCTTTCATAATAAATATTTAAACCATATATAGCTTCTAAAAACAACTATTATTTTATATATATACCTAGTTGTGCAATTACACTTTTATGGAAATTAATTTTCACTTTCCTTATTTAAAATGATCATTCAGTTATATCCTAAAGCATCATAATAGTGGAACATTATTATTCTTTCCTCTCAAATATCCTTCTCATAAATTTTCTACATTAGAAATCCATGTTCAATACCTATGTTATTTACCAAAAATGAATGTCCAAAATGATTTAATTACTTATTTTATTAAGTATTATTAAAATTTATTCTTCATCTATGCCTTAAATAAGAATTCTAAAACCCACTTTCTTCTCATAGGTTTGATCATGATTATGATTTATGTATGGATTTTTCTCTTATGGAACACATATGCATGTACATATTATAATGTAATGGTTGGGTCCATTATATCCCTCCAATGAATTGTGTAATCAAAATTTCTCATGATATACCATAGATGGTGAAAATGTGGTTATCCTATGAAAACTATGTTATGATGGTCGTTAGTCTGGGTATATGATGATTATGATGGTGGTTATAAAATGTTCTGTTGTATTAGTAGTTATCATTAACATATTCCAATGAATTATTTCATTATGGTGTTTCCACAAGTTTATTATTCCATTATCTTGTTATTTCATTTTATGATGGAATTTTTATATGTTTTTGATAATTATCTTTATTATTTCATGTTATGCCACTTAACTCTCATGTTATGCTTTATTTCCATGTTTATTAACCCATAGAGAATTTTATCTCACTTATTTACTTATGTATTTTATCCAGGGTATCCAATAAATTTACTAAAGATCTATGGGTGTTTGGATCACTTTGTGGAGTTATGAATAAATGTATATTTTAACATTCAAGAAAATGTATTTATGTATCTAATATTTGAAAGATAGTATAACTCAAACTCTGAGGATTTTATTTTTAGGAAATTAGGTTATAAATCATGAATAAATATTTTTTTAAGTATTGGGACATTATAGTTGGTATCAGTATATGTTCTAGTTATTTTTTGAGATTGTGATGATAAAACCATAGTGAAAACCCTAGGGAGAAGTCTAAGGTATAAGCCTATGTATTTTAGAACATCCTAAAATTTTGGAGAAATATAGATTGTGTTGTTTTCATTGAAATTAAATTCCTATATATATACATAAATGTAGATGCAGGCTCTAATATAGTTGTTTCTAGAGGTAATAACCCCAAAGGGGGAAATTTGGTCATTTACTAAACCATAACCTAGTTCACAACATATATTTGTAACTGCATGCCTATGTATAAACTCCTAGTGGATATTATTTATTTATTCATATTCAATTTAATATTCACAATGAACGATTGATTTCCTAATTACATAGTGAGAATAGATTGATAATTATTTGAGAACCCAATTTATGGTAAATTAAGAAAAATCACGACTAACATAGGATTAAACAAGGAAGATATATGTTGTTATATGAATGTTATAGGTTAAATGAATATTGATATAGCTTGAGATAAAATAAATATTATATAACATGATGAAATTTTGAAGTGGTAAATAATCCTATTAAATATCCATTTTGTTATCTAGAGTACTTATCTTATAATTATAATTGATCATAACTCATGTTAACCTTTATTAGTTTTAATAGTGGTTGGAACTATATGTAACGATATTAAAATTAGTTGTGAGGGACAATTTTGTGTTTTTATAATTGATCAACCTTTTGATGTGGGATCTAGACAGAAAATATAGTGATTATTCGAAACTAATAATCATGAAATATGATTGACTATGACATCATAGTTTAAAACCTAAACCTAACCAATAGGATAAGGATAGATTCACATGGTAAGTCAAGTGAGAATGTCTATAAGGGAATGAATATTCAACATATTACATGTTAAAAATATTGGAAGAAGAACCAAATAAATTTCACCATGGGGACTATAAAACACACTACTTTTTGAAAATTAGAAAATAAAGAAAAAAGTCATCGTAGGAAAAAGAAGGAGATGATGAATGAATATAATGTTATTGCTAAGGATCAACTAATGATTATGTTTTTTTTTTGATGTGAAGTATTTGTTATATATAAAATACAATGCTCCAATCAATGGTTTAATGTGGACAACCAACACCAATCACCTCCTAGATCATAGAAACAAAAAACTTATTAAATGACTACGGTTGAGATAGATTTTGTCTTTTTCATTCTAGATTTGTTGACGTCATATGTTAGTTAAGATTTCACCTATTAGATATTGATAAATAAAAACAATTTGTAGTATAATTAGTATATCCATCACATATAAAAATATATCATGTTTTTGGGAAATTTATTCTATATAGATCAATCTCTTCTTTAAATTCAAGAATATATTAGTATTGCTTTATCTCTTTTAACAATGAGATCATATTAAATTGATTATAGTGAAATCTGACAACATAACCTAAATTCACCCATGATCAACTACCATTGTATGGTGAACTAGGATATACCTATGAAACTTACTCCCATCATATGTGTTTTAAAATTGCAAGGATTAAATTTATTTATCATTGGATAATGTAATGAACATGGATTTCAATATATGTTTTTATCTAACTAATTAAAATGAATTTGATAGTCTGGTCCACATGCCTCAAAGATATGAAATAAAATTGTGATAAGTTTGGACTGCTAAAACCTATTTATTTAATTTTTAGTTATAAATATGAGTAATAAAACTTTGAAATATAATAATTTATATATAAAATATTAATTTTATAAGAAATTTATTTAATTCAATATTGTGTTTAGAGATCAATATATATATATATATATATTTGTGTGTGTGTGTGTGAAACACTTTTTATTAAATAAAACTAATAATATTAATTTTAAATGATGAATTTAAAAATATATATAATATCGATTGATTAATGTTATCATTTTTAGTCTCTTTAAAAATTAAGAATAAGAACAACTAGTTTTTTATAAAATATGTTTCAATAAAAATATTTTCCTATTACATTTTATTATTTTATTGAAAATTTAAATTAGAATATTTTTGAAACCTAATTTTATAAAATATTATTCTTTTTTTATTTAGAATATAAATTATATTTTAAAATAATTTTTAGGGCCTTTTCTAAATATGTTGATTGTTAGGTAAATATTGAAAATACCATTTTTGTAAAAAAAATTAATTCATTGAAAGTTTTTTTTAAATAATTATGAATTGTAAATTCATGAAACAATTTTAAAATACAGAATATTATTTTTATATGTTATATTTTTATTTTCAAAATGGTTTGTTTAAATCTACAAACTCATTTTTTACATTTTAGTAAATAAGATATATTTTTAAAACTTTTTTGTATTTTAATAACATATTTCATAAACATATTTTTATCACTTATATAAGTTAAATAAAATAAAATAATGTCTCTTTTTCGATTCTACATGTGAGAATAGTCTTGGGATTGATTTTTTTATCTTTTTGGAAATAATTATTTTTTAGGTGAATAGTGAAAAACAATGATTTTACAAATACTATAAATTTTATGATATTATTGCCTGAATGTTTTTAAACCATTTTTATTATAAATATATATATTGGAAAGTAAAAATAATTATTTTTAAATACTATCATGTAATATAAAATCCACACATAACAATTTACAAAATTTATGTTTTATTTGATAGAATTGTTTTTCATCTATTTCTATTAATAAAATTTTCACATGGTGGAATTATTTATCTGAAATTATTAAATGATTATTATACCTTATTAAAACAATAATAAACAATATAATTTTAATTAAATTTTTTTCCCTCACCAAATTATCATTGAAAAATCCACAAGGGAAGAAATGAATGTATATGAGTATGATTTCCTCCGTAAAGAAAAGGAAGAATAAGTTTGTCAAAATAAAAGGGGTCACATGAAACTTCACAAATAATGTGATAACAAGAAATTATAATGATCATGTGGATGGTATTTTGTAGCATATAACCTTTGAGATATCTCATGGAGCCCCTTTGACATGTTGTTCTACTCTCGTGAAGGTGTTTGAGGCACTTGTTGATCGTGCTCTAGTAACCATAAAAGATTCCTTTGGTCATGAAACATGTCATAAAAAATAGGATGATAAACCATTCCTAAATAATTTTAAATTAATAATGAACATATTCAAAATTTTGGATCCTCTTTCAGTTGATAATTTCACATGACATGTCATGTTTGTTCGCAAGGCATAACAGATGCCCCTAGAAAAATATCCGCCTAGTTGTGCAAGAGCCTGCTGGCATGCCACCCTCATCACGTGAACGTCCACATACATTTATAGAAGTTATTTGGATCCCCATATATATATTAATAAAAACACAAAGAATTTTCAATAACAATGCTCACACATCACCATAGGACCCTTTTTGGTCATGCGACACATCACCGATGGGCAGAATTATTTTCACTAAAAAAACTCACACAAACTCGTGAGATCCCCAACCCTTGTAAAATAAACTATGAAATAAATGGGAATTTGTGTGAGATTATTTTGAGAGAATATAAAATTTTAACATGGGGATATATATATATTTCCATGGAAATCACCATTTATCATTTGGATTCACCCTCAATAAGCCAGTGTCACCTCGTAAAAATCCCTTAGGCATGGAAACAAGATCTCATGATAGCCCCTTGAAAATCCATATTTTTACTTATAAAAAATCCCTGATATGTCACCTTAGATCACATGATGACCTTTCAAGAGGCTCCTTGATCTTGCAATGGCCCATGGTTATGTAATCCTGACAATGTGAAATCACCTTGGCATATCCACATGATTAATAAAGACCCCATTAATTTGTTATAGTCAAATAAATGATGAATTTAACATATGTTCTTGTGATCATTGGATATCATGTGATTCCCCCAAATTAAATATGGAAGGATCTCTACGAACACATGACATCAATTCCTCCACTGTCTCCGTCCATAATTCGTGAAATATGCACCACACAATGTAGTGTATAATTAGGGTGGAGAGGCCTATAAATCCCCTACCTTATCATGAAAAAAGGAATTGGACCCTTTCACCAACACACCTATGTAGTAGAGATGATATCTCAGAGCTATTGATCATGTTAATGAAATGGTTTTACATCAAGTAAATTCTAGAGAATAACCAAATCAGTTATGCGACATGCATTGGCACTTTTTGTAATGACACCTATATCACGTAAAAGATTTTCGAAATGTTATATGAAGAAAATCATGTATATATATTGAATCATGTTAGAATTAAACTGGATAACACTAAAAAAAATAAGTCATATTCCATAAATGTTGGGAAAATACTAAAAAGGTGGGTGAATAATGAGAAGAACATATATGTTGATCCTCATGTTCTTTGCATGAACCACCAATGTCATGCAATAATGCTAGGACATGTTTCCCAAATCATGAAAATATCCTATAGTATAATATTTGGATCATGTAAAGTCCCATGGCCATGTTACTGATTATCACAACCCCCCCCCCCCAGTGCATGCCACCCAAGTCTCCTAAAACCCTATTGGATCATCATCCATACCCTACGATTTCCTTCAAACATGCCACCCAAATCATATAGTGAAACTAGTATATGTCAGATAAGTCTCACGATGAAACCAATACATGTCAACTCGATCTAGTGACAACCTTCAGACATGCCATCTAGATCATGCAACATCCTTTAGATATGTTGGTCAGCTTTCGTATTGACACATAAAAAATTCATCGAGGACATGAAGCACCCCAATACATGTCACACTGACTCTCAAGACATCATCTATACATGTTATCCATTATTCATGGTGTAACACCCCGAGCTTCCACGATACGCATCTCATTCAATAATGCAATAGCTTGCATTGTACGCAACTTTGAGTTCTAACACACCGCAACTAATCAAAGTAGCCGTTATGAATAGTAATAACCACTTTTTAAATTTATAGAAATTTTATATTTCAAAATGGACTTAATTTTTGTATTCCTAATATTGAAATTAGCCTATGTTGAATTTTTTGTAATTTTCTGAGAACTTCCAAATTTTTATGAATAGTGAAAAATACATAAAACAACTTTTTTATTCAAAATAATTTATAGTGATAAGGTATACTATTGAGTGGTTTTAAAGTATAATTAGAATATATTTTTACCATTTTATCCAATGGTGGTCATTAGAATTAATTTAACATTGAAAATGGACATAAACAATTGCCAATCTTTTGATATAAATTGTTTCTTAAAAACACGCTATTTGTTGTAACAGCGGGAATTAATTATAAAATTAATTAATGAAACTTATATGTTTGGAATTTTGTAAAATAGACATCATTTTTGAATTCAGAATATCAATTATAGCTTAGGGTGAAATTTTGGCATTGTTCTGAAAAACTTCAATTTTTGATGAATAGTGAAACCACTAAGTGGTAGTTAAATAACTGATTTTTCGTTTAAATGAAATATTACCACTTCTGTGATTTTATTTTCAAAAATACGACATACATGGTTGTCATTAATAAGTAAAATGTGGTTCAATGAGATCAAAATAATTTTTTGGTGAATAGTAACTTTTAAGTTCTTAATCGCGATTAGAGGTAATTAGTGTAGTTTAAGGTAAAAATAATGTTTTAATAATATGAGATGAGCTTGAAACTTGTCCTACTCCTATTGGATGAGTCATGGCCGACCAAGGAAACCCATGGGTCAACTTGGGGACCCCATGGAGCCACTTTGGTTGGAAAATGACATTAATATATATATATTTAATGTTAAAATTAAATTGACACAAACATGAGTTGTTTTACTAAAATAGTTTTTAAGTGGAGTTACACAAGTCCAAATTTTGATTATAAATATTAATTAGAAATCTAAAAAGATTTCCTACATCATAATATTTTTTTATAATTTTTAGACATTAAATAAATTAAATTATTTATGACATCATGATGATGCAGCGATGACCTCATTATTTAACGATTTAAATAAAATGGGAAGATAATGCAAAATCCAAGGCTTACACTTGTCCAAAGCCAATTGGATGAGGAGATTTAGAACCCTTATCACCTTATCCTAGAATTATATAAGTGTGGGACCTTTAGAATCCGAAAAGCATTGTGTAATAATGTAACATTTCAATCTTTCCAAAAGAGCCCCTCCTCTCCACTTATAAAAGGCCCCCACCTCTCCCACCTCATTTACACCTTCAAGCCATTTGGCTCGGACAACCTCTGCCCAAATACTCTCCCAACTTCCCCCTCTTACTCCTAGAAGCCTAACTTTGGGCATAACTCTTCCCAAGGAAGCTTTTGGCTCAAATCAAAAAGAGTTACCCGATTTTGAGGTAATGTATTTTCTAATGTTGTTTTGTTTTATTTTTCTTCTCCAACCCCCTAAACTCTTTTTATTCATTTATTTTGTAACAACACCAGTATCCTCAATATACTAGTATGTTGTTATAAGAAGGATTCGAGCTACACTTACACACACCTACATCTAATGGTTAAAGAACATACGGTTTCTGTGGATGGAGAATTTCTGCCTCACAAAACGATGATTGTTCAACACTCATATAACACCTTCAAAGGTGGCCATTAAGATGTCACTATTTTTATATATGATATATAATATGTTTATGTTTTACTTATGCTTCTGTATTTCTCATTTATGGAATACTTTATGATTTCTATTATGGGTAAAACGCGATAATTTCATTTTAGGAAGTGCGGACTACCGCCCCCTCAAAGTGATTTGAATCGTTAATGCCATATGTGGGATGTATAAAGGATGGAGTAAATGGTATTATACACTATATTATACTGGAATTATATTATACATTTATATCATTATGATTTTGTTCCATTAAATGTGAAATTGAAATGAAAGTAGCGTTCATGCGTACGTACGGCTTACCGTCTCCATGAACGGTGCATTTCATTTCTTACCTCTAAATGTTATGTAATATTATAAATGTATATACTGGATATATATGATATATATGACATCTAGATCATGAATATAATTCTGGATATAATGGATATTCTACCACATAAACAACTTGTAATTATAAGAAATTTATTGTTGACTCAAGTACCAAAGATCGACAAAACGACTGTTATTAACTTAAATAATTACATAATGTTCATAACATTGTAATAAGTGATATAAAAAGGATAATGAAATTGAAAATGGTTCTTAATAAGGTATATATTAACTCTAGTTTATTATTCAGGAGGTTAAATAATGGTTGAGTCAAGTCAGACACGAGGTAAGGGAATTTCTTAACCCAACTTCCATTCTTTGGGTTAATCTCCTACTTTCAAATTATGTCATGATATTATTATGTATTATTTTGTATTTTTACTTTATTTATGTGTACCTATAGTGAATACACATAATATGTCTATTTTATTTTAAAAATTATCTTTGTAAGGACTTCGTCTCAATATCCTTTCATTGAGGCATATTTGGTTTTATACAGAAATTTCTTTTATACGGTGTATAAACCCCTTTGACTTTTACGTTTATTCAAAAGGAATATTTTTTATACGAAGCGTTTACTAAACGACAAAAGGGAATGTTTTTGTCGTACGTATGTGGTGACAATGACTTCTCCACCGCCGTGACCACTATTTTATTTTCGGCTTCCTCTACAAGCCATACCTTTTTTTAATGAAGAATAAATACCATGTTATACTTTTCTTTTATTTTGGTATTGAAAATGGTTTTGAAAGAATTTTTATTATATCAATGTGTTGTATTGATATCTTGTGATTGAAATGTGGAAATTTTATGTTTCCTTTATGCATGTTTTATGTGATACGATTATGTTATGGTTTATGAGATGTTTAAACCTGTTCATATGAAGAATGTATTGGACTTAATAAGTGACGGGTGGAGCCCGCTATAGCTCCTCGATGCATCGGTAGGTCTCATGAGACAACTAGACGTGAAATTGGCCGAGGCCCTTTACCAATTTGATTTATGGTTTTGGTCGAGGCCTTAATCATTTTAGACGTCTTGGCCGAGGCCTTGACAAAATGTTTCAGAATGTCCGGCATTATACATTTCCTCATTATGAAAGTGGTTATTGTTATTGCATGTGATTATTCGTCTAGTATAATATTTATGTGAGTAAGTAATGGCATTATTTTATTTTACTTTTGCAATATTATGTTGAAGTTCAAGTTCAATAAGGCTTTTGTTTTAGTTATACATTGCCTTAAATGCATATGTTTTCTTATAAAAGCTTCCGCAATATTGTTATCCTTACTGAGCATCTGAGCTCACCCCTTTCAATGTTTTAATATTTTCCAGGATGTGAAGAAGTATTTTATGAATGACCTGTAGGGATTGTGAGAAGAGGATATGAGGGTGGACTATGGAGACTTTGTTATTGTAGTTTTTCACTTTATGATGTAATGTAACGTTTACGAATTTATCTAGTGTTTCCAAGGCTACTAAACTAATCGGTCTTTCGAGACTTGATCTTTTGTGATCATGCCAATGTTACGAAGTAATGCACCGACTCTGGGTAGCTAGGGTCGGGGCGTTACAGTTGGTATCAGAGGCAGTTTAGTACTAACCTTGGAAGCTAGATTTAGATAAACTCTGATTAGAGCACATAGACCTAAGATAGACTTTGAGGATTAGTATAGAATAGTTTCCTAGAATTTTGTTATTGTAAGAGATTTTGTGAGTTTTCCAAGCAATACATCCCTGTCTGGATACGAGCAGGTAGAGGCGGCTCTGGCACAGATGTACCTAGGGGTAAAACTCGAAAACACCGCTTTGAGCTAGACTCGAATGGGAACTGGTGCACGACAACGGGCCTTGCTGCACTCTTGGTTACGACACTCCCGGGGGATATGCTTAGGATAATTCCCATTTTCTTTACAAACCACTATGAAGGGTTAAGAGTATATACTTCCTCAAAGAAAACATTTTTATAATTATGGATTATATCCATAATTAGTTCAATTTATGTTAAGTGTTTTACAAGTATGGAATTATGTATTTTGATTCATGAACTAATCTAGTTTATGCCATTATTTATAAATGGCGCCTAGTGGAAGGAATGGAAACTGTATCAATGCACGCACTCCATGTAGGGATTTCCCTCCTGCTCAAGATAATTATGGTGGAGCTAGTGATACAACTGGTGCTGATCATCTTCTCACCGTACTGGGACAACTCACTCAGGTTATGAATAATAACCTTACTCGTATGGAGCACCCTGATCCGCAACGTGGAGGATCAATGTTAGACCGCTTCATGAGGCAACAACCACCAACCTTCAATGGGAGTACAAATCCTATAGTATGTGAGCAATGGATAAATTCCTTAGAAAAAATATTCCATGCCTTGGGGAGTAGTGAAAGGGAGAAGGTTGTCATGGAAGTTTACCGCCTCACTGGAGATGCCGATCAGTGGTGGTCACTGATTCAAAACACAAAGGAAGATGATGACGTATCGAATATGGAATGGAGGGAGTTCAGAGAGATTTTCTTAGAAAAATACTTTCCTCGTGACCATCGATCAGATATGGAAAGGCAATTTCTGAGTCTGAGGAAGAAGGAGGATGAGAATGTCGCAAAGTATGAGGCTAACTTTACAAGGTTAGCGAGGCATGCTGCCGATTATATACGTAACCCAAGGAGTAAGATTGATCATTTATTTGATGGGTTAAAACCATTTCTCCGTCGATCATTAGTATCACAATCCTTCTCATCATACGAAGATATTGTCTCGTGTGCTATCAAGACAGAAAAGGAATTCTCTAAGTCTTATGACAACAAAGTAAAGCAAGAGAAGAAGAGAACGGTGGAACAAGAGACAGATAAAGGGAAAAAGGGAAAGAAGGATTTTCCATTATGTGATAATTTTGGGAAGAATCACCCTGGTACGTGCCTAAAAGGAATGGGAGTTTGTTATAAATGTGGAGAAAAGGGTCACCAGGCTCGTGATTGCAAGGGAAAGAAAGAGGCTGTCAAAGTTGAATGCTACAATTGTAGAGAAATGGGTCATTATGCAAATGAATGTCCTAAGCGTCAAGGAAAATTACCTCAGAAAAGGCCAAGGGATCAAGGCCAATCTTATGTTGTGACTACAATTGAAGCGGAATAATTATTGTATTTGTGTTTTTGGACTCAAGAACTAGATTATGGTTATATAAATAATGTGATATATAAGGATTGTACTGCAGTACATGTTGTTTTAATTAAGGATTTAATATGATGAAGGTAATCATATTTTTAGTATGTGACAATAAGAGAAACTTTACTTTGTTTGGGGAATCTGAGGTTATAATTGATTTTGGAATTTAACGACCCTTTAGAGAAAGTCTAGACGGAGGTATTTTGGATAACTATTAAGGTTGGAATGAATTAAGTTGAACCATGGATAGTATTGTTTAAGGTTAAAGCATTTCTGAAGATTATTTTTGGAATATTATAATACTATAGTTTTATGAAAAGGACAACCTGCAGGGTGGGGAATAACCCGTCGCGTCGGACAAAGCTGCAGGAATCGAACCCACAACCATAGTGCGACAAGCCTTTATTTTCTACCACTAGCCTACAGGAAGTCCCAGGTTATTACAAAATAGTTTTACTAATCTAAATGGTATGTGTTAACATTTGGAACCTTATACAATTAGGATAAATAGAATATTTTTGAGTTCCGTTACCATTTGGAGTAAAAGTTGGGTTTGTGGTAAAAATTTATTAACGAATGAAAGTATACATAACAAGTATGTATATTCCCTTACGTTCTTAGTAAATCTCCTAAATAAATTGCTCAACATTATAAAAGGTAACTTAAAACAAAAATGTTGTCGGTTAACTTTTCCAACTGGGGATTCAATGACCGTTTAACCAATCACAAGTTTGTGATTTTCTTGTGGTTAAACTTTCTCCTAATCTTGTTTTCTATAACTCTCCATCAGACCTTGATGGTTTGTTTCTCCTCCATATCCATATTTTCATAGAATCCTAGAATGGGCTATATCGGGTGACCTTTGTACTTATCTTGCTTTCTTTTAATGTTATATATTTATTAACCTTATTTCCGATGTGGGTTTTCCTCAAAGGTAATTTCTCTTTTCAACCTTTTATTTTCAAAGAAAAATTTCAAATTGCGAGGACGCAATTTATTGAAGGAGGGGAGAATGTAACACCCCGAGCTTCCACGATACACATCTCATTCAATAATGCAATAGCTTGCATTGTACGCAACTTTGAGTTCTAACACACCGCAACTAATCAAAGTAGACGTTATGAATAGCAATAACCACTTTTTAAATTTATAGAAATTTTATATTTCAAAATGGACTTCATTTTTGTATTCCTAATATTGAAATTAGCCTATGTTGAATTTTTTGTAATTTTCTGAGAACTTCCAAATTTTTATGAATAGTGAAAAATACATAAAAAAACTTTTTTAATCAAAATAATTTATAGTGATAAGTTATACTATTGAGTGGTTTTAAAGTATAATTAGAATATATTTTTACCATTTTATCCAATGGTGGTCATTAGAATTAATTTAACACTGAAAATGGACATAAACAATTGTCAATCTTTTGATATAAATTGTTTCTTAAAAACACGCTATTTGTTGTAACAGCGAGAATTAATTATAAAATTAATTAATGAAACTTATATGTTTGGAATTTTGTAAAATAGACATCATTTTTGAATTCGGAATATCAATTATAGCTTAGGGTGAAATTTTGGCATTGTTCTGAAAAACTTCAATTTTTGATGAATAGTGAAACCACTAAGTGGTAGTTAAATAACTGATTTTTCGTTTAAATGAAATATTACCACTTATGTGATTTGATTTTCAAAAATCTGACATACATGGTTGTCATTAAGAAGTAAAATGTGGTTCAATGAGATCAAAATAATTTTTTGGTGAATAGTAACTTTTAAGTTCTTAATCGCGATTAGAGGTAATTAGTGTAGTTTAAGGTAAAAATAATGTTTTAATAATATGAGATGAGCTTGACACTTGTCCTACTCCTATTTTATGAGTCATGGCCGACCAATACAACCCATGGGTCAACTTGGGGACCCCATGGAGCCACTTTGGTTGGAAAATGACATTAATATATATATATTTAATGTTAAAATTAAATTGACACAAACATGAGTTGTTTTACTAAAACAGTTTTTAAGTGGAGTTACACAAGTCCAAATTTTGATTATAAATATTCATTAGAAATCTAAAAATATTTCCTACATCATAATATTTTTTTTATAATTTTTAGACATTAAATAAATTTAATTATTTATGACATCATGATGATGCAGCGATGACCTCATTATTTAACGATTTAAATAAAATGGGAAGATAATGAAAAATCCAAGGCTTAAACTTGTCCAAAGCCAATTGGATGAGAAGCTTTCGAACCCTTATCACATTATCCTCGAATTATATAAGTGTGGGACCTTTAGAATCTGAAAAGAATTGTGTAATAATGTAACATTTCAATCTTTCCAAAAGAGCCCCTCCTCTCCACTTATAAAAGGCCCCCACCTCTCCCACCTCATTTACACCTTTAAGCCATTTGGCTTGGCCAACCTCTGCCCAAATACTCTCCCAACTTCCCCCTCTTACTCCTAGAAGCCTAACTTTGGGCAGAACTCTTCCCAAGGAAGCCTTTGGCTCAAATCAAAAAGAGTTACCCGATTTTGAGGTAATGTCTTCTCTAATGTTGTTTTGCTTTATCTTTCTTCTCCAACCCCCTAAACTCTTTTTATTAATTTCTTTTGTAACAACACCAGTATCCTCAATATACTAGTATGTTGTTATAAGAAGGATTCGAGCTACACTTACACACACCTATATCCAATGGTTAAAGAACATACGGTTTCTGTGGATGGAGAATTTCTGCCTCACAAAACGATGATTGTTCAACACTCATATAACACCTTCAAAGGTGGCCATTAAGATGTCACTATTTTTATATATGATATATAATATGTTTATGTTTTACTTATGCTTCTGTATTTCTCATTTATGGAATACTTTATGATTTCCATTATGGGTAAAACGCGATAATTTCATTTTAGGAAGTGCGGACTACCGCCCCCTCAAAGTGATTTGAATCGTTAATGCCATATATGGGATGTATAAAGGATGGATTAAATGGTATTATACACTATATTATACTGGAATTATATTATACATTTATATCATTATGATTTTGTTCCATTAAATATGAAATTGAAATGAAAGTAGCGTTCATGCGTATGTACGGCTTACCGTCTCCATGAACGGTGCATTTCATTTCTTACCTCTAAATGTTACGTAATATTATAAATGTATATACTGGTTATATATGATATATATGACATCTAGATCATGAATATAATTCTGGATATAATGGATATTCTACCACATAAACAACTTGTAATTATAAGAAGTTTATTGTTGACTCAAGTACCAAAGATCGACAAAACGACCGTTATTAACTTAAATAATTACATAATGTTCATAACATTGTAATAAGTGATATAAAAAGGATAATGAAATTGAAAATGGTTCTTAATAAGGTATATATTAACTCTAGTTTATTATTCAGGAGGTTAAAGAACGGTTGAGTCAAGTCAGACACGAGGTAAGGGAATTTCTTAACCCAACTTCCATTCTTTGGGTTAATCTCCTACTTTCAAATTATGTCATGATATTATTATGTCTTATTTTGTATTTTTACTTTCTTTATGTGTACCTATAGTGAATACACATAATATGTCTATTTTATTTTAAAAATGATCTTTGTAAGGACTTCGTCTCAATATCCTTTCATTGAGGCATATTTGGTTTTATACAGAAATTTCTTTTATACGGTGTATAAACCCCTTTGACTTTTAAGTTTATTCAAAAGGAATATTTTTTATACGAAGCGTTTACTAAACGACAAAAGGGAATGTTTTTGTCGTACGTATGTGGCGACAACGACTTCTCCACCGCCGTGACCACTATTTTATTTTCGGCTTCCTCTACAAGCCATACCTTTTTTTAATGAAGAATAAATACCATGTTATACTTTTCTTTTATTTTGGTATTGAAAATGGTTTTGAAAGAATTTTTATTATATCAATGTTTTGTATTGATATCTTGTGATTGAAATGTGGAAATGTTATGTTTCCTTTATGCATGTTTTATGTGATACGATTATGTTATGGTTTATGAGATGTTTAAACCTGTTCATATGAGGAATGTATTGGACTTAATAAGTGACGGGTGGAGCCCGCTATAGCTCCTCGATGCATCGGTAGGTCTCATGAGACAACTAGACGTGTAATTGGTCGAGGCCCTTTCCCAATTTGATTTATGGTTTTGGCCGAGGCCTTAATCATTTTAGACGTCTTGGTCGAGGCCTTGAAAAAATGTTTCAGACTGTCCGGCATTATACATTCCCTCATTATGAAAGTGGTTATTGTTATTGAATGTGATTATTCGTCTCGTAGAATATCCATGTGAGTAAGTAATGTCATTATTTTATTTTACTTTTTCCATATTATGCTGAAGTTCAAGTTCAATAAGGCTTTTATTTTAGTTATACATTGCCTTAAATGCATATGTTTTCTTATAAAAGCTTCCGCAATATTGTTATCCTTACTGAGCATCTGAGCTCACCCCTTTCAATGTTTTAATATTTTCCAGGATGTGAAGAAGTATTTTATGAATGACCTGCAGGGATTGTGAGAAGAGGATATGAGGGTGGACTATGGAGACTTTGTTATTGTAGTTTTTCACTTTATGATGTAATGTAACGTTTACGAATGTATCTAGTGTTTCCAAGGCTACTAAACTAATCGGTCTTTCGAGACTTGATCTTTTGTGATCATGCCAATGTTACGAAGTAATGCACCGACTCTGGGTAGCTAGGGTCGGGGCGTTACACATGGTGACACCAAGTGGAGTCCGGTAGATCAAGATATTCCCTCCAATCGTGTTAGCTGATATCATGAAATTACCTCTAGGATCATCTATCAAGGTCTTGCATTTTCCTCTAGAAAAAATTATCATTATCCATGCAATGGCCTTCAGTCATTCCATCCAAATTATGCATCATCCCATGGAAAAGTAAACTATATCATGTGATAGTATTTATACATACTGATTAGATATCCTCTAACAAGTCAATTAGACAATCGAGGCATGTCAAGAAGAAATTTAGTCCCAGGAATGTAGGCATCACATGACATGAAAACCATGTCTATCCTATATATTACAGAAACCTCATTTTTAAAGGACCAAATATACTAAACAAGAGAACTCAGATTCTTGCAATAACCATTATACTCGGGATGTATTCCTAACTCATGAGATCAAATGGGAAACCACTTCCATTTAATTCACACTATGTATCTGACATTTTAACCATTGGTACCCGATCATTCCCATGGGCTGATCATTATACCTTATACATCAGTGGAATGATAAGTTAAGTAAACTATAAGTGATCTAATTCCTATAATAACCAACATATAGGAAATCTTACTAAGGATCGATCTTAAATGGGCTTTCACATTAGTGTATGTCCCTCCATGTCTCCAAAATCTCAACCATCAGACCAAATCATTCCCATGTGTTGATCATTCTAACTCCCCCATTAGAATACAAAGAAGTGTGATGAATTAGGAGAACTATAATTCTATTAATGACCACGATACATAAAATGCCTTTTTATGACACGTGTTTAAATGGTAACCCACTTCAATGTATATCCCGCCATGTGTCCAATATTTGAACCATCATGACCCAATCATTCACATGGGAAGATCATTCTATCTCACCCATTAGTAGACTGACAAGTGATTGAACTATGATGACTCTAATTCAATCTAGATCCTGGATAATTATTGAACCTTCCAAATTCATGAGATGCATATTAAACCTCTAAAAGGGTGTCTGAATACATAATTCATTCATCCATATCCTGTGAGACTGACTTCTTATTATCCCTTTTTTCTCACATTAAGAATGGATCACATGGCCTTATGGAGAATTCTATGGTCATATCATTAGAATCATGAATCTCCACCAACCTAGGAAACCTAATTGTGTATGCCCTGAGGAGTGGAATGATATGAATCCCTCCATTTTGAGAACATATACCTTGGGACAGGTCCTAAGGGCATTATCAAACTATGATAACTCTAATTATTTCTAGAACCAGGATATGTAAGACATTTCCTTGGGACTCAAGAACAAATACATGATGACTAGATTCCCAAAAATATGTCATTTATATAATAAATTAAACTATATGGGTTCAGAAAACTATATAGGATTTTATTCAGGAAATAAATAGGATAGGTAGGATGCCTCATAGATGCTCAATCCTATCATTGACATTTTAAAAACCTCATTGTGTGGTAGAAAATTATGAAGATATCCACTATACATCATCAATATATAAGAATCCACCCATATGTGGAAATTAATGAAGATCCTTGTATATATATATATAGATTCCTTAAAAGTTTCTTGTTTGTCTATAAAATATCTTTAACCTCTGCTTGTTTTATTGGAGAAATAGATTCCTTATACAGAATATAAATAGGTTTAACCTATGTTAATTTTATATATGTAACCAATAATGTATTAGGATTAGAAATAGATAAATGAACATGTCTTACAAATATAATAGTGTCCCATCATGGGCAAAAATTTCTCCCAAAAGCATGTGATGAGCCTGAATCCCATCCCCTCGACCAATATGAATGCATAAGTTCCATTGGGTCTAAAACAACCAATAATTGGATGCCTTTGGAAAGCATGTATTTTCCTATCTATATATGTTGAACCATTGGGGTCTTCAATAAAAATTATTAATGAATGAATCCCTATTTATAAAAAAACAAATTTTCATGAAACCTATGCTGACTCATTTAATGAAGGCATCATCTTCACATAAAAATGATAGAATTACCAGTTTTCATCTGGCCATGATTTCCATATCATGAGGCTGACCCCAGAAAGTAATTTTAATATTATCCATAAAAATGGTTAAATTGATGTAAGTCTATTAAATAACAGAATAATAGGTTGACCATGAATCATGCCATTTGTTTTCATAATATACACCCCAAAAATTGAACCTAATGTGAATATCCTAAATAAAAAAACTGATCGATTGACCATGAATCATCCCATTTTGATTCCATAATCTATGATAACCAAAGTGGTAAACCCAACATGAATATCTCAAAAAAAAGAAGGATTATTTGACCATTTGTTAGGCCATTTTATTTGATTAATATATGCAAAAAAATTGTTATCCCAATGTGAATCTATAAAATATGACAATGGTCAGTTGACCATGAAACTTCCCATTTTTTTAACATTGTTAATGATAAAAAAATGGAAAAAAAATGGTAATGTCTCAAATAATAGGATGATTCATCAACAATGTATCAGTCTATTTTTTATCATAATCTACATGAGAAAAAATGGAAAAATCAGCATCAATATATGAATCAAAATATTGATTATTTGACCCTCTATTAGGATGTGATGTTTTCATTTCATATGAAAACAATGGAAAACAATAAAAAAATAATATGGATGATCCTTTATATTTGAAGTTCTTATGAAATAATTGCAACCTTGTTTTGACTAGTCCATGTGATCACACTGTAATGATCAATAATAATTGGAAAATTTTGTTACCCATACATATTTGATTGATCACAAATCATGCATATGATGATGGACAGATCCGAGACCTTATTACTTATTGAATTCATGATAGTAAATCATATTCTCTTGAAAAACACCTAGATCTATAATGTCTTAAACTAGTGACCATAATGGAAGATCAACTATAATTGAAACACCTATGGAACCTTGAATGACCACCCCACCGAAAATATTTAGTGTATGGTGGAGAATGAAATGGTTTGGGAATATCATTAACACTTTACGATCTTGACTATTTAGGTTTCCCATGATGGTCTGTAAGAACTAAAACCGGTTAGTCTGCTTTAACCAAGCAATGTTTCAATAAAGCCAATGGCACTCATCCCCACAAAAATTAAATTCAGGATCTTATCCCAAGAGTTTTATTGTCAATGCCCTTAGTATCTAATGAAGGTAAACCCAAAAGTGAAAGATGGATCACCTCTATTTCAGTGGCTACCGAAGAGGTATCTTGTCAAACATCATCACCATCTCCATCCCACCAGTACCCTACATTCATCTGCTGAGGGTACCACTGGACACATAGTAACCCCGAAATCCCATGAATGGGAAATGAGGAGGACAAATAAAGAGAGTAAGGCTCTTGATAATTGTGATTTTTCTCAAATTTTTAGTCCCACAGATGAGGTATACTGACATATTTGGGTAGTAACCAGTGAAAATGATTATATCCCTGCTCACTTGGAACATGTTTACAGGCATATTCCTACAGGAAGCATGGGGAAGTCACATATTCCTACCCCCACACATCAAGCCCAATACCATATTCTATTGTCCTATGGAGGAAATAAGTGGCCTCATATTCCAAATTCAATTGAAGATATCTACCATTATATAGTGTATATGGAATATTTTTATGCTTACATTCATGCACACACTTTTCTAAAGTGTCATTATTTCTTAGAAATAGCGGAGGAACTTCATAAACATATTCCAAAATAGGTACATATACAAGGAAAACCACATATTCACATCCCTATAGTCAGGGCTTCACAACAGTTTTATGATTATTAAATAGTGGTTACTTGGGATCAGGAACACCTTCTTACACCCATCCAGGAGGATTATCTACATATTCTGATAAAGGATGAGGAACATGGTCGGTCTTATATTTTCATTAAAAATGTGGCTCACCATACAAGAGTAGCAGACCTCTTAGAACAAGAGAATATTGTGGTCAAAGTATAAAATAGACATAATCCAAATTCCTAGGATCAGGTTAATATCATTATTCTGGTCAGAGCACAACAAGTAAGAATAGCACACACCTTGGTAAGGAATATATTGTAGTCAAAGAAGACCAAAAACATACTACTAATTCCTGTGATTTGGATTGTATTTATTTTCTTGTTGAGGCTCAACAAGTTAGAATGGCACATTCCTTGGGACAGGCTCATATTCCTATCAATGAATCTTCCTAGCATATTCTAGAATATCACCAAAAATTTAGGCTCATATTTATACTTCCACCAAAAAATAACTACATTAGCATCCTTCTAAGGTTATATAAGAGGACACTTATATCCATTATCATTTTTCATATGTCCTTTAGTATATTATAATGGTTTATACATATTCAAAATGGGATCATACTCCCACTCCAACCAAGGATCATCAGGTGAGAGCAGAACAAGCCTTAGGACATCCTCGTATTCCTATCAGGAAAGGCCAATGACATATTCCAATTGATTAAGAGAAATGTCATATCCCCATTATGGACCAGGCATAACAAGTGATAGTGGAAAATTCCTCAGATTAAGAAAATATTCCTTCCAATAATGAATACTCTAGTTAGAATATTCTAGACACTTCTTTGTAGAAGGATCATATTTCAGTAGTTTTAGATGGTTATCAATTAGGTCTTGTAACCATCAAGTTGAAGGATCATAACCATTCACAATTTCAAATGGAAATTCAGAATATTTCGGCCAAAAAATTGAAGGAGATTAATATTCTCAATCTTCTTAAATTATTTGTCCTTAAAGTTGTTTGAAACACATTATCACCACCCCAAGGGTCAATCATGTATTATACCAAATCAAGAGGTGATAATTACCATGATAGTTTCCCCATGGTAGTGGATATATGGATCATAGGGACTCTACTCCTAAAATATAACAAGGTAAACCTCCTCATGGTGATATCTCCCATAGACATGTAAATAATAACATTGCCTAGACAACTCTGTATAGAATGTTTTTTAAAACTCAGACTCCTTGTAAACAAGTTCTCAAAACACTATTGTCATTCAAAAATAGTTCCACATCAAATCCCAAAAACACATCACTCTCGTCAGTAGGTGACCCTAAGAAGCATATCCAGTGGTCTAGTCAGATAGAGGCATGTAATTTTAAAAAATATGAATCTGATATTGACATATGGAGATATTTTTTATAAAATAACATCCCCATCATGTTTTTCACCCTCACTACTTCTAAGTATGAGGTCACAGATGAGTTATAAAAGGAGTAAATGATTTATATACATAAAGAATATGTGTGATACTCATTAGTAAATGAGGGATAAACATATCCCTTGTACAATATATGAAAATCACCTTTATATCATCAATACACTAATTGTTCAGCAAGATATGGTCTTCTTTTCCATATCCCATAACATAGGAATAGAGGAGCATGAAAAATTCCTACAAAGTTTTTGTTTTCACATCGGGAAAACTCTTCTCTAGCTGCTTTTCAGAGCATCTCTAGATGTACATATATTAGGATGGGAAAAATATAGAGAATTACATTTCACTATGTCTCATAAATAGAATAACCCCTTATATATGATGTATTGTAATGTAATAAGATCTGGGTAAATTATAGGACTAGGTAATTTTTGAGCTAGTTGGTCACTAAAACATAATCCCCCCACCTCAATAGTTCTAAGACATCATGAATGGAATAATAAGATTGATCATTGAGAATTTAAGTGGGCCCCTCGATGAAATTAGAATGAATTTTAGACATGAAATCTAATGTTTCAGTTAATAAGCAACTTCACTTAGAAAAATACTCATGACATGGGATATCATTGCACCTGACTCCAACATGATCACACCTGAACCACATCAAATAGGTCGTAGTTGCACCTGTGATAACATCCATCCAGGATTGAATCCATCCCACCAGGCTAGGGGTATATCTATTACCACTTCCACCCCTTAGATAATCAAATCATGAGAGGACTCGTGATATATCACCAGCATCTACAAAGAAACCAAACCCCATTAGGTAGGGTCATTTATTTATCAATCAACATGGCTAGGTTCATCATCATTTGATATGATCCTATGGAAATCAGTAGTGGCTTCAGATCAACCCCAACCCACATGGATGGGGGAATTTATATCTCAATATCTTTTTTTTAGATTCAACATATCCTTGATTGGAATCCTCATAACCTAGATGAAAATATCAATCAATGAAAAATGTGGCACCAAATAATCCCCATATTATAGGGAAGTGGGAATTTTTTTCATCACCATCACAACTAGATATGGAATCGTAGTTATCATGGTTGGGAGTAAAATATTGATGGTCAGTAACACATTTGATCCTACCACTACAAGAAAAACCTCTATTATTTGTTGCTTGTTCGGTAGTCAGCACTAGAAACACCCTAAATTTCATTTTTTAAAGGATGATATCGTAGAAGTTTATAGAAAAGGAAATCAAACCTTGTTGGGGTCTCAAGCCAAAACAACCCACTATTTTCAAGGGTTTAAAGAAATACCCAAATGCAAGCAGTTCAGAATCATCTTATTGCATAGAATGAAATGGTAGAACATCCATTTACCAATATAACTATATAAATATCTTCACTATAATCAAAATAGATAATTTGGATCAAGAAGCACAATTATTGGACCACAAACTAAAAATCCTACACTGAGAGAAGGGTGATATAGATGCACCAACTAAGGTTCAATCCACTCAGAATGGGAGGAGACTCCAAAACCCGACACCTTAGAATATTGATATTCAAAATCTATGGTGGAACACTACCAAAGATAAAGGGAAAGGTGTGTCTACATCCCAATAACCACAATGAAGAATCAATGTTCCTTCCATAGAGGAAACATTATCACAATATGATAATTAAATACAAACACTCAGAAAAATCAACAAAGAGACACTTAAGGGAAATATTCTCATTGTATATCATCTATAGGAAGAGATTGATATTCTTACTCTATGGTCTAATCCACATGAAATAGATTAACTTGATTTTCATTCCATCTCTAGATCTAGGCGCCCAATCTATATAAATTACAAATTCGAAAATGATCTTGACTTCCCTTAATTAAAGTGGCATTGATTCCCCTATCAGGGAGTTAAATAAATCTTCACATTGGTAAATAATAAATAGTATATGAAAATGAGACTACATCATCAATCATTTTCTTCCCCCTATAGATGCGAGGCGGCTTAAATAGAATTATCACTATAAGTTTTCAACACCATCGATCCCCTAGTTACTTGTATGGAGTCAATGGAAGGAATATGCACCTGTATGTATCCTGAGAAGAATCCATCTCTCGGATGGGTGGATGACACTTTTCCTCCACACGATTTTGGAAATCAAACATTCTCCATAGTTAAGGGAGTAACAAACCCAGAATATAATCTCACACAGATTGTATCCTGATGTTGGCCAAAAATGGGCCCTCTAGATAAATAAGAGGAAAATAAGATGAGGGTTTTTATAGACTCTAGTAGGGTTAGACTTTATTTGGTACCATATCTTTCTAGAGGATCCTTTCCAGGATAGAAATAAATTCCTCTTAAATGTTTTTACCAATTCTATGTCACACTGAGGAAAATGAAAATTCTAATATTTATGGACTGCAAGCAGGGTGAAAAATTGAGGGTTTCAAACATAATAGATGGATGAATAGTTTTAACTCATTGACTCAGATTTCCTCTCTCACTTGATAAATTGATAAAACTCTATTATCTGAATCTCCATAATTATTTATATACCCCTTTGATCTCAATTATGTATTTAGGTGGGTTCTATCATTTTGTAGATAAGGAACAATGTATGGAAGAAAGTATTCATTAATATCTAGCCAAATATTGACTCATACCCTAAGAATAAGGAAAAATAATTGAAATAGAAAAAATTGTTTCTGTTACCATAAAACAAGAAAAGGTATCCATCCACTAATAAAGGTACGTCCCAAAACCACCTAGCACCTCCTTTTGAGCAGAAAAACCCATAAAATCACCCTCATCCAAAAGCTATAAGATAAAAGGGTCTCCTGGGATTTGAGGAGAATATGAACGAGGCATAATAATTTTAGTATGAAATAGTCCCTAGTTATTTCTTAGAATACATTGACAATAACCTTCTCAAGATACCACATCCTTCAAGACCAATGAGGTCAACCTCACTGACCATCCCAACTACTTCCTTATCCATAGGATACTTGTTCATAACATCCAAGATTTCTTTGTCTTCAAGGAAGTTCACTAAGGAATGTCCAATTTTAGAAAGGTTAAGTTGGATAACTCCCCATAGAATGTTACCTCCATAACCAAAACCCAATTCAAAGAAGAGGGTAATTTTAAGAATGTTCTTGCAATTCGTGGGTAGATGTTTAACAACAAAATACCTTGAAAGAGAGTTGACTGAGACCATTCCACTCTAAGATAATAGCTTTGAAAACCCATAATAGTTTCTCCACATAGGAAGGTGAATTCAGTTATGTCTCTCAAAGGTGGATGTGGAAATCAGAAATTGGATAAAATAGAAGTGTAAGATTCATATTATTTCTCTAAACTGATATATAACTCTTGAAATTTTATTCCCTTTAAAATCCAAAACATGGGAACCACCCCACCAAATAAAACCCTTCGCAGATGAAGAGCTCACAATTAGTTTTGTAAATATGATACACTTGTCATACACCTTCTTAGTGGATGATTATGCATCCAAGTATTAGTTCCCCACACCTAACCAGGGAATAGGAGGATGGGGGAGTAGGAACAGAGGATACAAGGGACAACATGTGAATGGTCAGACCCAATATTTTGGTAATGTCACTATAAAGGATATATATGAAGTTGGAACTCATGGGATAGAACTATAGTAATCCCAAAAGATACATTGTGGTGTCCAACAACACTATAGTGTTCCCAAATCCTTGTATTCTTATATGTCCACCTAGATGGGGTATGATTTTCTGATCAACCCAGACAATGGGGAAGATTGGTGTGACCTACGCCACTAATAGAAGATTCTCCCTAAATACCTAATCATGAACTCATCCCATATACCTCAAATACCTCATTTATGGAGACACATCATAAGTATAAATTCCACCTTAGTATGCACTGAACTCTTGAAAACATTATGTCATTCATAAACAGTTGTAAGTTGTTCTAGCCAATCTCTCATTCAGAGATGCAATCCGTATTTCAGAGAAACAAAAGGAGGCACTCATTGAATCCATACATATCCAATAAAAGTTCAATATATAAGTCACTGTAGCCAATGTATATCATGGGGAGACCATTCCCACAAATTTCCATGTCACCATCTCATTCACAGACCAGGATCAAGAGAAGGTCAACTAGGGTCACATCAGACCTCTATATGCATCAGGTAGACACAATAATGTTGACATCTGAAGGGATCTGATTGAAAATGGTTCTAGGATCTACCTCATCATAATTTATACCCTATAACATTTTAGGTATAGATAAGGTGGTTTTTCTCCCACAAAAATGATCATTCAAGTTTATTATAAGCATGGTCAAAGGCCTCTTAGGAAGATCAAGCTTGAAACTCGATTTGGGGAACTCACATCTAAAACTGAGTTTATGGTTATCCATCAATACATTACACTCAATTTCCATTTTTAGTGACCTAAATCAACTACCAAGTGGTGTCACCCTCAATATTCCATTAGTTTTTGAAATACCCCATTGAATTAAAGTTCACCATACTACATGGTGATAGTGACCCCTTAAAGACTTTTGAAGCCAAATATGTTGACACTTGTTTTTTGTAACACGCCGAAATGATGATGGGTTAAGTGGATAACTTATATTACTCATGTTAACAAGGTAAATATTTGTTCTCAAGATCATACCTCACAAGAACTTCAGAGTTAAGAATTTTTTTCTTATAGTATTTATCAAGATGTGAGACTTTCTGGGAATTTTTCTTGGGTTTGTGTCAGTTAGAAAAAAAAGAACACTGGAAAGAACATGTGTTGGCATGTGGGGAAATTAATTAGTCTAATTATATGTTCAAGCATGTCGGTGGGCCCCAGGTATGGCACCACATGTCTATGGGGGAACTAGTGGTTCTTGGTGGTCTAGGACTTGATAGACATGTTAAGGAGGTGGGTCTATGTTGTAAACATGTCCCTTTAATTTCATAGGTATCAAAAGAGGATCCCAACAATATGTGTAGTGTAAATACCTAGGTTGAAAGGTAGGCTCAATAATGAGGATAGTGTGCTCTAAATGGGGGTGAATGTAACACCCCATAATGATAAAGGGAAAAATGGATAGATGATATGACTCATGTCAATAATGTTTGAATTTATTTTCATGATCCTACATGATTAGAACTCCAATGTTAAGAGTTATTTTCAAGTAGTAGGGATCTTGATGGGTGACCATCTAGGAAGTTTCACATGGTATTTTTGAGTAAGGAAAAATGAATATTAGAAAGGATGTGTATTGGAATGTGGGGATAGTCATTTGTCTAATGAAACATTCATGAATATGGTTGGGGACAAAGTATGGGATCACCTCTATCTGGGGAAGCTGGTGGTACCTAGTGGTTAGGATGAGACGACCATGTTATGTTGAGGTTTCTATGCTGTCAGTGGGGCCTATTTGTTACACATCCTTAATAGAGAAGGAAAACAATCAATTTTGGATGAATATATATAGGTTACCTCCCCCAATGGCTTGGGGACCACCCTTATATAACCCTGAATAATAGTCAACAACGACGATGTGCTCCCTATAAATCTGGTTGAGGTAATACACTGAATCCCAGATGTACAATACTCTTATTTCCCCAGTGACAGTGTAAAAGACAATAAGTAATGGAATCTCACTATAATGACTCTAAAAATAGGGAATCCTAGTGTATTTTCCCATGACCACTCTCACCTAGATAGTGATAGTTATCCCCCTGATTATTGACTTCATCTGAAAATACATTCACATGATTAGAGGTGGAATACGAATTGGATTTTCTTAGGAACATCACTCGGGAATTCGGGGAATGCAGCTCTACCACCATTAATTAGCTCTAATAGTTAAATATGGGAACCGAATAAGTCATATTTACTATAATAATTTGTGTCAAAATGCCTCTCAAGGACTAACATATGTACATTACATTTCAAAAGTGACACCAATATGTGTTACCAAAGAATTATTCATGTATCCCCAAACTGAATCAATATGTTTCAATGAACCATCTATGATTATCTGATTATAATCAAGGCTTAATGAAGGAATACAAGAGGATGACACCAATCACACTATAAATTTTATGGTTGATAATGAAAAATTAATCAAATATATCCTTTTCAATGAATGAGGATACCCAATATAGATTTCTAGTATCATCCCTATCAAAAAACCAATGGTAAGATTATGGATTTAATCAATTTCAAAAATCATAATCGATATTTCCTAAAGTATTTCATGACATTGCAGATTAAAAAACTCTTGAGATGAAACTATTTTCCTAAAATCCCTCTCCTTTATATATGGTTACTATGGGTATAACTAGATAATGATTTACCATTATGATGAGGTAGAAATATTATTCGTAATACTATAGGATATCTTTTGATATCAGGTCATTCACTTTGGAATAAATATTTCTAACACAACATATCAACATTTCATTTGTTATATATTTAACAATTTAATTTAATAAATAGTCTAATGTTATGTTGAGGACCTATTGGTCAAGTATTGACTATGATGCGATCAGTTCATGGATCCTCAAATATTCCTCGACAAACTAGAACTATAATGTCTGAAGATGAATAAAGAGAAATTCACTTTTAGGGTAACATCAGGGAATTTTTTCAGTCATGTGGAATTCCATAGAGGTGTTAAGGTTTATCATAAAAAGGGTAATTATATACATTGACATTAACCACATCATAATCTCAAATAACTAAAGGGGTTCAAGGGAACCTCTCTAAAATTTGGAATTTCATTGCCAACATGGATTGATAATATCACACCTTCCCCAATAAAATGAAGAATAGAATCTCCTATCAATTGGATTGGGACTGCTAAGAATCCTTTGACAATATCAAGCAATAATTTCTCCACCCACCCATCCTAATTCCACCACTAGAGGTAATTTCGTGCATTTTATATATGGCCACCAAGGAACAATCATTGGGAACCCTCCTCGCACAGAAAATTGACATGGGAAGTGAGAACATTCTCTACTACATTATCCAAATGATTCTATTCATTTATACTCGATAATATGATGTCAAGAATAACTATCTTACACTCATCATTATAGTGTATAGGATAAGGCATTACCTGCAACACCAGAAATTTCACTTGGTCATTTGTATTAATCAGATCAAGTATATCTTTCGTCGTCCCCAAAAGATATGCCATTTGGCCTGATGGGTGGTAATTATAAAAAAATACGAAACTCAGTTAATGTTATATAATTAAGTGTAATAAGAGGCCCTATATTATTCCATTGCAGCACATCTAACACCAAAATGCACACTAGAGGGAACTTAACATATGGTTGAATAATGTTTTATACCAATGAAACACCCTAGAAAAAGGGATATTTTTTTAATGGAACCTCTTAGAGTCTAATCAGTAACTGACTGGAGAACATATTACTCAGTTGGGTAGAAATATGGATTGTATTTGTTTCCCTAGAATAAAACAATACTTTATTACTATTTTACACAATCCTAAGACTTCACAAATAATGTGGCTTAATATCATTCCCTCCTTGTTGGCTTGAAATTTTCTATATGGTTTAAAATAGCTTACCTGAACATCAATGGGGATTGAGATCTATACATAAAGTAGATCAACGGAAACTATTCCCTCAAAAAAGGATGAACTATCCCCTATTACGGGCTATGTTAGGTTACTAATGGATGAGTTCAATTTTGAGCTCACACTACATCATGTTCCCCGATCAGAGAATGAACATGCCGATGCATTTTCTAATGCATCCATAGTCCTAGATGACCACAATCTGGATGATGAAATCATCTGTATCACACACCGAATAATGGTCTCATAGATCACCATCTACAATATGGTAGAAATCAACTAGGTCAACACTACCCTCATGCATGATGGACTGGTATCCACTCTTGGATGTATTGAACCAAAAATATGTTATCTCTAAAATGGAAATCTCCCAATAGAACAATCTAAAAAGGAATGGATTTTATGGAGAATAGTGAACATTACCATACATGGCCGCCCAAATGAGAAAAAAACCAGCTAAAATAAATACATTGACAATGTCATTATATTCTAAGCATAATGAGTGTTTTACACCATCATGAAAGTAGTCAATATGGTCTTCTACATCTCTCATCAATTTTGGACCTGGATCTCCCACCAAATCTGGAGGATGGGTCACTACTAGAAGACCATTATATAAAACCATATGGAATTCACTAGGAAATTTCATGCATTAAAGGTGCAATAAAACTTCATCAATCAACCCCTAGAATCTTTAAATACAACTAAATATTTATGGTCATTTTTCATATGGGGAGTTGATGTTCTGGGGCCATATCCCCCATCCATTGTGTAGTAGTTCAGGTCCATCATTACAACTACCAACCTCTTCTCCAAATGAGGTGATGAAATACCCCTCAAAGAAGTCATGATAAAAAATGACATTAATTTCATAAATTCCTATATCATCACCAAGTTTGGGATCCCTCATACAATATTGAAATACAAAAATAATAAATTTTATTCTACATAGTTCAAGACACTATCTCAAGTGTATAACATTGAGTTCAATCACTCATCTCTCTATAATGCAATGGAAAATGGATAGATGGAGGCCTTTAATAAGACATTTTCAAACATTATCCATAGAATGGTGAATAAGGACAATAAGTACTAGCTAGAAAACATCATCCATGTCTATGGTCCTAACATACCACCACATATACTTTTATGCAAACAACACCATATTCATAGGTGTATTGGACTGAGGTAGTGTTACCCATAGAATTTCAATCGCCTTCACTTCGAATATCCATTTGTAGAAAAATATCTGATTATTAAAAATCATAAAAGTAGATATATGAATTTGATTGTCTTGATAATAATAAGATTCATACATTTCACAACCAATTGGTACATCAAAATTAGATCACACGAGCCTTTAATAAAAAAAGACAACCTCCGTTTTTTCTTTCAATAAGAACTGGTATTGGATCTCATGGCCCCAATTATTATAAGTAGTAAGACTCTAAATCTGGAAACCAAATTAGAATTCCATTATATTATATATATGGTATACCAAAATGGATCATACTCCTCAACCACAATGTACATGGAGCATGTCCCACCTCCCACCAGTGTAATATTTCTCGCGATATAATTTGAATTACAATCGTCAAGAATCAAGTCCTGGTAGCAAGACATTAAAATGTAATGTCACTCAATTTATTACCAAATAACATTAAACAATATGGATAATGTCCTTCCCATGTGATGGTAAACTATATGGAGTTAGTCCTTGTTGCATGATGATAAATTGCAGATTTTTTTTAGTCTCATGATGTTAAAATACACAAATTAATTCGGGTCTCATAATGATAAACTACACAAATTCATCCTAATAATAGGACATTAAAATGTATAGTGTTTATCCGAATTACAGGATACTAAACTAAAAAAGTTCTTCTTCACCACATGACCTTACATAGTACAAAACCAGTCTTGGAAACAAGACTATAAACAATACAGAAACCCACACCCTAACCACAAGACATTAAACTGTACTGAAAAAGTTCATACATTAATAAAATATATTGTACAACTAAATCCTTCATTGGATGATAGTAAACTACATGGAAATCATCGTCTCACAAAAAAATCATTTTACTTGTGCTATATCTATGTGAAAATTGAATGGAATGCCCATATCCTAGTGATAGAGTCAGATCGACATAAGAAATCTTTTCATATAACAACTACATGTGTCTTTATTCCTTTCTTTTATAGGATATGTAGTGATCCTATACCTCCATTACTAGTCCTAGCCACTATATTCAATTTATTTCACTTATGGTGATCAAAATCCTTATTGCACGATGATAAATAGTACATTCGATGTACTGACCATATGACCTTAAACTTTAAGGTTTTATAGAACTATGTATAGCTTGATTCTAATTTTAAAGATATGCGTAGAGATTTAGGGATCTTATATCCTCGCCCAGCCACCACATGTTATAAAATGTTCATATCGATCCATAAATTGCCTCCATGTCATGAGGAATATTTGACATTACTTGTTTCTTACACTGATGATAGCTCATGTAAGCTTAGGAGTTTAGGTAATGGATCTCCCCATGTGGCCAAGGGATATTAATTAATTCTAGGGATATAACGAGTCCTCACCACATGATGATAAACTACATGATTTATATCCCCTTGGAAGATGAAAAACTACACATTAGTATCGGCCATGCCTTAGAGAAAAACTACCCATGGTGTTGGTATCCCACCACACCTCCATTCCAGAACAATATGTATCTTGATTCCTAGGATCATGGTATACGTAGTGATACCCCAATCTCCAATCCCAAGACCAGCTAAAATAATTTACAAAAAAATTCCCCCTCTATTCATATGGGTCATTCCTGCTTGGGGTGTTTTTTAGAGAATAATTAGTTTCTTGATTCCTATCATAATAGGACACATAGTGATGTCTGAACCCCTATTCATGGGGGAGAACCACCTAATTCTATATTCACATTAGGGATCCCAAAAACAACTCACATGATATTAAACTACATTATTTCTCAATAATTATGTGTGGATTTATTCATGTCATCTTAGGATACATTTTGATGCATGAATCTCTAATCTCAGTCCCAGGTACAACAATCTATTGTAACAAAGCCCCCTTTCTGTATGGGTCAAACCTACATTGAGTTTTTCATGTTCAAGAACTGCATCTATATTAATTATAGTCCTTCTAGGATATTTAGTGATGAATATATCTTTTATTATTTGTTCAAGATGCAATATAATAAAATATCCCTCCCTTCCCTGCATATGGGTCAAACCTGTGCAAGAAACCTCTCCCAGTTATATTTTGGTTAAGTCGTACAAGATCATTTCAACTATGTATGAGTTATATATTAGTATTACCTTTTTTTATGTAATATATCTTGTAAAATTATCATATGAGTTACCATGACCTTACCTCATGATGTAAAACTGCAAAGAAACAAATACATCCTTACCGCATAATATTAAATTTCAAAGAAAATGTCCTAGTCGCTTGACATTAATTCTGCATAAAAAATACTTCCCTAGTACATGAAGATAAAATTGTGTATATCATCCCCATTTTCATACTTTACTATACTACTATTAGTAATTGACCCTGATTAACCAGCATATGGGCTGCTTCTTCAATTTATTAATCACTTAAATCCATAAATCACACTTCATAACTTTAATTCCATAGGTTTACACAAACTATTCATGGTCCATAGAAAGGGATAACAGCTATCTCTTCTTGACCATAATATCAACACAATATGTCTCTAACTAAGAAACTGGAGACATCAGGGCTCTATAATAATGGATTCATAATCCTTATGAGCCTGACATCACCATGGTGGAACTCAGCGCCATAAAGAGTTCTATGTCATCCCTGACATGATTTTCCCACATCAATAATCACTGCCTATGATTTAAAAAATTATCATTTCATTAGAATGATATTGGAGTACTCTTGACCTTGAGTATCCTAATTGGGTTATTGTTTAATATTTCCCTCATATTAGGACAATCTTTGTCATTACTGTAAGCTTCTTGTAAAATTTTCAAATATGTAAGGATTTAAACTCTAGCCTTTGATGGTCCAAATAGAAAGACTTTAAATTGCATTCAAAAGAGACACAAAACATGTTAGGTCTAAAACCCAAAAAGGTAGTATTGAAGAAAGTTCTACTATTCCCTCGCTAAACTATTCATCTCTAGAGTTTATAAAAATATTAGGGTGTAATGAAATGATGTGTAAAGATCATAGGGTACACTTTCTAACCCTAGTAAAAGTCGAGTCATGTTTAATGTATCCCTGGTCTATGAAAACATTATACTAATGGGTTTTCACATCCCATATACCTGATATTGTGGTCATTAAGTTGTTAAATATATTTTAGGGAACTCGAACCCTTATTGAATATTCCATTCTCCATAAATCATATTTCTTGAATTGAGTAGCTCAGAACATCATAATATTAAATAGACCTTGGAAAAGAATACTCATCTTTAAAAGACCTTTTTTACTATGCATGTTGGCATATGTCCATTTCATATATTCCTATAGTCATCACCCAAATGTGCCACTCTAAAAAAGAAGGATTTCTTGTTATTTTGAGCTCTAATTCCACTATGGCAGAACTAAGTTCTTCATCATGTTCTTGGTCTTTCCCCGCCCGATATTCCCACACCATCCTAAAGACCTAGATACTTTGGATGTTTAATTACAATACCTATACCCTAAATATTAACGAATATTTGAAATCATTGATCTATGTCACCATGTTTTTAACCCCTTATCACAGTAGGGATGCAACACTCTATTCCGGATCCTTTTAATATTCCACATACTTTTATTCAAAATCCCATGGTGTAGAGCTCAGGATTCACAGTTAAAGAGTTGAATTTTCCCAGGGTTCCAAAACCATTCCTAGATAGACAAATTTTTCATACCCAAATTCATCATCTGGGTGATTGAGTATTCATAAATATTTCATAGACCTCTTAAACGAGTGGATATAATCTATTATTGACTATACTATCGATACATAATGATTGTGACCAACCAAATAAAAAACTTTATCCCTACAAGAATGGAACTGTAATCCTTGAGAGCCCTGGTAACATTGTTGTTGAACCTGGAAACTCACATGGTAATGGTTCATCCCTAGTATGTCTGACCCATTCCATATTCATCAACTCTATCATTTAGTTTTTGACATCCATTAAAAATATTCCAACTATTCAGGTGGACCTAGCATCCCAATTATTTCACCCTCACCCAATATCACACCCATAAATCCTTTGTGGACCATGAAGAAGAGTGGATGAACCTCTGTTTAAAAAGGATACTGATGCATAAGGTATTGGACCTACCAACCAAAGGAATAATAACATTGAAGTAAATGATCTTTAATCCTCATGATCCTTGGAAACATCACAATAGAACTCAGCATCATAGGGTGCTTTTGGTAATTCTTGGCATGTCTGCACCATATTCCATGACCATCAATCAAGTCCTAGAAGGAAGATGTTAAACTACATGGAATATCAAGATCTATGATAAAAGAACCTAAACTACAGTGATATAGGGTCCGATCTTAAATTCCATAAAGTAAATTGTTAGATGTCCTAAGATAAAAGACCATAAACTATAGTGATAGATGGTCTGGGAAACAATAACCTAAAATATAGTGATAGAAGGTCTAAGATAAAAGTACCTAAACTATAGCAATATAATATTTGATATATAATACCCTAAACTATAGTTCTATAATTTCATAGCTAAAAGATGTTAAACTACATTAATAGATGTTCTGAACAAAAATAATAAAAACAAAAGTGGTAGATATTCTGATCTAAATGATAATAAACAATAAAGATAGAAGGTCTAAACTAAAAGACCCTAAACTGTAGTTATAGGATTTCTAATCAAAGAGACCCCAAAATATTGAACAAGGGTTATTATATTTCTCTCCAAATACATTTCATTCAGAAAAAAAATAAATTGCTTTCCCTCTAGAAAATATATTCAACCAAAAATACCCTTTTTTAGATCAACTAATCTTAAGAAAACTGAAGTAGATTCATCAGTGAAAAATATCACGTTGGTGGGTATTCATGTTCATTTCTGGAAATAATTTATTATGATTTCAATATTTAGATATAGGCATTTATTTTTACTTGATATTATGAAAAATATGGGTATCATTGATGATTCATATAGAATCATATCAATGAAATGTAAAGAACAACAATAATAAAAGGGAACTTTAAAAAACATCAATATTTCTAAAAATCTATTCATTGGTAGCATACATAAGGGTGAATATCCACATTTGAGATTCTCTCAAATAATTTCATAAAAAAAGAAATACATATCAAGGATCAAAATATAATAATATTTGATCGGCTGAGCTGAGCATGTCAACATGAATCTAGAGAGATGTTTGGATTAATCATTGAAGAGTCTCTTTCCCTACTTATTCTTCATCCACTGAGGGATAAAGTTCATCAATAATAATTAATTGATCCGAAAACATTTTCTAGTGGTTTCTAGTGGGGATGATATTTTAAAATGATCAAACCTTAGGAAAGACAGAATATCATCAAACTATCATATGTCTACAATAACGATATTTATCTGGGATTGGAGATCAGATATAAACTAAATTATATATCATACCGCCTATGTAGCTTCCTCCATCAATGTGGCAGAGGAACACCCATCATCATGATTATGAAATTCTCTATCACATGAAGCCCATTATTCCAACTTTGAGGATAATTTTTTGAATGATATCTTATCATAAATGATGGTCAACTCCACCCACCACAAGAATCATGAAATTTCTATTGAATACATTCCTATTAGTCATGGAACATTCGCATAGTGGTCATAGTTAATTTGGCATAAATCATCTACCATGTCATTTTTTGAAATGTATGATCTTTTTTGGATTTTGGAGTTGGTATGTCATAAGGGGGTATAACCAATTGATCATGATAGGAAGCATGAGAAGAATCCCATATAATCTTCCCTCGAAAGACATGTTGTCTTGACATTCATGGAATGACCATATTACTAAAATAATTATCCCACACTAATGTGATTATCATCATCATGATAATAATGTTTCCTCATACAATAACCCAATTACTCAATCAATTCCATCATTATTATGGATAGAAGAGTCATTGAGGAAATTGTTTTGTCCGCATGACATACCATCTTGTTCAGTACACCACATGGATAGGCCTCCACCCTTGCTTGGGCTTAATCATATGATAAGAAGATGGGGGTTCCCGAAGATAGAAAGATGACATCGACATTGGTGTCTTCATGCACTAATATCATCCATTATTGTCTGATGATCATGGGGTGTCTCTCTCCCCACATGTTGGCCAAAGGATGGGGATTCCTTTTAGGTGTAATGAAACTGGAGAAAATTGGTAATGTGTATATGAATCAAAAGTGATCAGTTCGTCCATTATTGTTGCAACAACCATATCCTAAAGGGAAATATTTTACTACTTTCCATCTAAATAGTCTCCCTGATTATCAATAATTAGCCAATTTATTGATGTATATGGCTTGAAATCAATAAAATCAGGATGTCCCAAAACATTTACAACCTCATCACGGTGCAATGAAAAGGCCCTCACCCAAGATATGTTAAAAAAACCTCGAACAACATAATGCTCTGGGAAACTCAATGGTATTGTAGTATTTGTAGTTGTGAAAATTCTCCCATATTCATCCAAATAAAAACATGAAAGTACCACTCATCCTATAGGGGGGTTAAATATAGGATGTGGCCCCAGAGTATGTAGAGGTGTGGAAAATTTTTCACCACTATATTAAGTGGCCCCCACTCTCCTTGATGAGCTTACATTTACAGTGTACAACCCCAGATTCCCAAATGTGCATCCTGAGCTAGAAAAATCCATCAATTCATGAACATGGCCATAAAACCTATAAATATAAGGCTCAAGGATATTTACATCCTCACCCAATAACCCCATGTTGTTTAATCTTTGGATTCCATGATGGTCTAATATGAACTAGAGATATCATGAACCTTCCAAGAAGGGAACTGGTGAGGGTGAGTGGCAATCGGCCTAGCACAGTTTCAAAAGAGTAAAACATATATCTAATCCTTGAAAGAGATGAGCAAACACATATTATGATCCTTTCTTAACTTTTACTAAATTATGTCAATAATTTCCCTATAAACTATTAGAGTTTGTGTTGGGTAATCCCAGAAGTCCACGACAGGAAAAAATCATCATACATATCTCTAAGAAGGGATATCCATCCCAATTGATACATATCCTAAAGACTGATTCCTACCTCTCCATGTGACATATGAAATGATTTGGTGCTAGGGAACAAATGAAATACCGTTTATCTAAGAAATTAAGACTATAAATAGAAAATTAATTGAAAAAACTATATTGCTTCATATATATCTACCCCATATAGTTGTTCAACAAACTCTAAGAAACATCGCCTAACCCGTAATGGCCACTTATATTCATGTATAAAGATTCCTCCTTGAAAAATATATCATTTAAAGATTCCTCTTCTTCCTAGGTAGTTCATAGAGGATTAAATAATCCCAAATATCATTTACCAATGGGATGGAATGTTATATCTTAGTCATTTATACGAAAGGTAGAATTTTTGAATATATAAGACAACCTTTAGGACTAAGATGTAACATGTTGGACATCCTTATAAATTGTCATTTGAATGTTGTCAACATAAGTTCACACCCATCAAGATGGTAGGTTTAGGTCTATAGAAGGGATGGAAGTGTTGCACAGCAAGAAAAAACCATAAAAATGAATACAATGCGATAAATGAAAATTCTAGAACATGGATAGAAAAAATCTTTTCAAATCCTCATTATTAGAGAACATAAGATACCGAGTGTCTGAAGAATGATTCCACAAAATCATATCCATTGTTTATCTATATCTAAGGTAGTATGATGAGTTAAGGAAGCCATTTCACAAAAGAAAGAAGGGTATGTTAGATAAGTGAAAGCCCTTAAAATAAAGTAATAAATCCTAATAGACAAATGAGCATTGCATGAATCAATAGGGATTTGTGATTGAATAAATACTCATCAATTTTCTAGATTATAAGTACCTCATGGACAACATAAACCCACAGTACATCAAGAGTCCTCTAAAATAGTCATGAGACTACGTATTCTGTGACCCTAACATGGTCACCTGATCCGCATCATAGATGAGTAGTCATGCGAAAAATATATAAAATCTCATGAAACTGTCAAATAAAACAATAAAGAAACTATGTCCAAGGGTTGAAAAATTACTTAAGATAATTTAATAGTTTATTAGAATAATCTCATGGGAAAATAATTTCTTGCAATGTTGTTCTCATTAACCTATATCTTGGATTGGTCTCACTATGAGTTATTGCAGGAAGATCTTATGAAGGAGTCATCTAATTAATGGATGGTGAATGGTCTTCTAATATTGGGTATCCAATGAGTGTAACACCACCCATTACCCTATTTATATATTATTCTTGAGAATATAAATGTCTTAATGGTAGACCAATTGTTGTCCTAGATGATGATTAGTGACAGTTCCAATGCCTTTAGAGGGAAAGTTGTTTCCTCTAAATTGATCCATTTCCTTGCAGATTTCACTCCTGAGAGGGAATTGGATAACCACCTCCAAATTTTCAACAAAAAACCCACCAAGTAAAAAATACTAGAATATTGGTATTATTTCCAACATAAAAAAAGGATATATTAGGTATCTGAAATCATGTGGATCACATGAACCATCGAAAGGAAGATGATCACATGACCTTCATAAGGTCATGTGGATGGTATCAAGTGGGGCATAACCTACAAGAGATATCTTGGATCCCCTTTGACAAGTCTATCTAACCTCATGAAGATTTATAAGTAACTCTTTTATGAAACAATGGTAGTTTGGAAATCACCAGCATGTCATGCTACATTTCATCCAATAGGTGCATTAAAGTCCATCAAAAAATTCTTGTAAAATAAAGAGAAAAATATCAAAAGGTTGGGAGCCTATTATGGTGATAAATTTCACACAATGCATCCAGTCGGTTCATAAGACATCATGGAATCCCCTGGAGACATCTCCTCCTAGTCGGGAAAGATTCCACTATCATGAAACCCTCATCACATGAAGGGCCTCGAAGACGTCTAGATGGTCGTGCGCTCCCCCTCCAGCTCTGTATACACACACGTGGAATTATACTTGACATTTCCCATGCATCACCATAGGACCGTTTGTTTATCATGTGAGAAATTACATATAGGAACATTATTATCTTTGAAAACACTCTAACAAACTCACAATATCACAAACCCTTTTAAAATAAATAAAGATGTAAAAGGGGAAATGATGGTAGTTTCACGTGGGTGGAAGATATACTAATCTTATGTGAACTGTGTAATATAACCAAAGGTATTACAATTGATCATATGGATTCCACCTCAACAAGACATCATGGCCTCACAAAATCCCTTTGGTATGGAACCCGATCTTTCAATATCCCCCTAGAAAGAAAACTCCTATCTAACAAAAGATCCCAAAAATGTACCCTCAGATCATGTGAATTCCATTAAATAGGAACCATGATCTCATCAAGGCCCATGGTAATTTCGTCTTGACAACGTGAAAGCCCCTTGGAATTTCTATATGATTAGGCCAGAACCCATTAATTTGATACAATCCAATAAATTAGGTTTTTATGGGATGGTATCATGGTTACTAAATATCATGTGACACCCCTAAAATGACATGTGGTAGGATATCGCGAAACACGTGACATTAAAGGCCTCCCCAAAATCTAGCCTAGATTTATGAAATACATTGCGTGAAATGAAGTGTATAGTCAGGGTGCGTAAGCCTATAAATCCCCCACCCCATCAAAAAAATAAGGCCTTGGGCCCTCACACTAGAACACACAATAAGCCTAGAAGATTTCTCAGAGCAGCTGATCTCATGATTGGAATGTTTTTTCATTAGGTAAACTCTAGGGAATAACCTATGAAATCATGTGACATGTATATGCACTTTGTTTGGTCCCTCATATATCACATAAAGGTATTGTGACAGGTTATTCAAAGGAAATTTCTCATATATACAGAATCACATGACATATAAAACAGATAACACTAAACAAATCTAACTAACATGTGATATAATCTGGAAAAAAGACAAAAAATCTTGGATACTTATGAAAATAACATATATGTTAATACTAAAGCACTTTTCATGAACCCACCAGGTCATGATAAAACACTAGGACATGTCACCAAGATCACATGGTGCTCCATTGGTATAATATTTGGATAATGTAATATCCCCATGACATGTCAAATCTTGTCACATGGCATCCCCAAGGCATGCCATCCAAGTCTTATAAAACCCTCTAGGATCACCATCAAAACCCTACGATTTCTTCCAAGAATGTTTCCCAAATAAAAATGCATTACCATTATATGTTAGATGAGTCTCACGATGGAACTGGGGTATTCCAAAAGACCTTCATGACAACATCATGAAAATCCCACTAGATCATGCAATGTTTTCTGGATATATCGGCTAGCTTTCATGATGACACATAGAAAATTCAACTAGGAAATTTTCCACCCTCTTTAAATGTCACACTGAACCTTTTCAACACCCTCTATGACTATTATCAATCATTCAAAGTGACACTGAGGAAATTCAGTTGGATCATATGATGCCCTACAATAATGTAATTCATGCACATGCAGTGGCCTCTAGGATCATCCATCCAGGTCTTACAGTGTCTTTAGGACAAGTCATCCTTGTTCATATGATGATCTTCAGGCATTCCATCCAAGTTATGTGATGTCCCTCATAGAAGTCAACTAGATCGTATGGACGTATTTGGAAATATCAATAAGATATCCACATCATATCATATTTTCAATCAAGACATGTCAGGTAGAAAATCAATGCATGTTCGGAAGATAATCAAGCGAGGTCAATCAGGTTTCCCATGACATGATAACCTTTTTTGGCCTTCATATCATCAAAACCTCTATGTGTAAGCTCTGATATACTGAATTAGGAGAACTCGGATTCCTATAATAACCAGGATATTATGATACATTCCTATGGGCCAATATCATATGGTAATCCACCTCAGTCAATGTCCCACTATGTCTCTTACATTTAAACGATTGAGAACCAATCATTCCCATGGGCTAATCATTCTTCCTCATTATTTATTGGATAAATTATTGAACTGATCTATGATAAATCTAATTCTTGTAATACCTAGGATATGTATGATTACTTCCTAATGCTCGAGATAAAATGGTTATCCACTTTATTGTAAGTCCTTCCATGCCTCTGGCATTTCAACCATCAGGAACCAATCATTTCTATGGGCTCATTATACTACTTCATCCATCAATGGACTAAAAACTGAACTGAAAATCCAGAAATCTAATTCCTGTAATATTCAAGATATATTGGCCACCTTACTATTTCCCAAGCTCTAATGGGTAACCACTTGATCATAATTCCTTCCATATCTCCATCATTTAACCTATTAGGGCCCAACCATTCCCATGGGCCGACCATTCTATCTCATCCACTAGAAGACTGAGAATTGATTGAACTATAATGAAATAGATTCCTTATGTTTCCATAATCTATAGGATTCCAGAGGCCTGAGATCAATATTATATATCAAAATGGTTGTCCGAGTGCATAAGTATTCTACTATATGTAGTGAAACTGACTAATTTCTATCTCTTGCTTCTCACACCAAGCATGAATCAAGTGGGCTTGGGGATATTTTCATTGCCATATCATTCTCATTATGAATCTCCACCTTGTAGGGAAACATTAATTTTAAAACTCCTATGATTGGAATGATATGACTTACTATATATAAGGACATATACATTGGGGATAGTCCTAAGGTTGTGATTGAACTATGATAACTCTAATTATTTACATAATGAGGATACCTAGGATGTTTCCTCATGGATAATCATTAAATACCCAGTTCTTAAGTTCCCTCAAATATGTATTTTCCATACAATGATAAACTTCATGGGTTCAACAGACTATGTAGTCTTTGATTCCTGCTATAAATAGGATACGTAGGATGCCTCGTAGGGTCTCAACCCCATCCTTGACATATTAAAAACCTCATTGTGTGGTAAGAAATCCAAAGAACTCATCTCTAATGTTTCAACATATAATCATCCATACATTAGGTAAAATAAATGAAGAATATCATATATATATTGATTTATTTATATAAAGATCCACTTTTTGAATAAAAGATATATCACTTATGACCATTTTATGGGTGAAATTGATTCTGTATCCAGAATGTAAAGAGGTTTAACCTATATTAAATTTGTTTGGGTAATTGGTCCCACAATAGGATAAGGACTAGATGTATGAAAAAAATAAAAAATATATTAGAGATACATAAAGTATGAAATAATTCCCCCAAAATGATGTGATGATCTCGACCTCATATCCTCTCGACCAGTGTGAGTTCTTAAGTATCGTTAGATCTGAAACCCCAACTACCCTCCTGGATTTGGAAAGTATATTTTTACCTATTTAAGGATGTGGTAACCATTGGGAGTTTCCATTAAGAATAATGATAAATGAACCCATCTTAGAAAATCAAAAAAATATCATCAACCTAGTTCCAACGAATTTAACCATGACATCTCCTTCACATAAAAAAGGATAGATTTCCCAATTATCATCAGACTATATTTTCCTCATCATTAGCATTCCCCATGAAATTACTTTCCATCTTTTTCATTGAAATAAGAGTCAATGACATTGATAATTTTCTCTTAAACATAAATATTATATTAAAAAATATTATTTTTCTAAAAACATATTTTTATACTATATTTTCACTAAAACTAAATTTAATTTCTAAAAATATTATAAATTTATTTTTATAAATTATTTAAATATTTGAATGTATAATTTTAAAATTTTAACATAATTTTATTTTTTATTTTTTTCATTAAAATTCGTTTCCAGCTATGACTGTGGAGTAACCATAGTAAGGATTAATTAGTGTAAAAGTTGTTAAACATAGTGAAAAAAGGATAAAACATGTAAAAACATGTTTTGTATTGGATTTTGTAGGGAGAATGGACTTATATAATTACCCAAACTGTTGTTGTACATATTTTTGAACCTTTTTCCTTGAATAATGGAGTGATATTAAATAAAATTTTTGAATTTTTAAAAAAATATTATTTTCTTCATTTATAAAAGGAGACTACCTACTCCCTATTTATCCACCCATTTTAAATCCATTGATAAAAAACCTTGATCCATTATATCCTAAAAACCACCCATATTCCTTTGAATTCTTTTTCCCCAAACGACTACGTTATGGAGTATCATGGAGTAACCCAACTAATAACTTCCACGGGAATTGTTATACACTTCATAAAAAAACTAATTTCTTTTCTTCTTCTCCAACCATTAAGTACCGTCAATACATAATGTTATTATAACACCAAAATTCTTACTATGTTGAAGCATTATTATAATAATTTAATATACCTATAATAATTTTCATTAAAATCATTAAAAAATGAAAATTCCATCGTGTGTGTGTTTGGAAAATCACCTCTATGAATTATGAGTTCAATTTTTCCTAATAAAATTAAATGGTTGGTTAAAAGAGGTTATTTAATCAAATAATATGATATCAATCACACCATTAATGTTCCAATAGAATAGTATTGGGAATTATTGAGGTTTTATTAACATGAAACAGTCATAGTAATTTCAACCACCATAAATAGACCTATCAAGGTACCCTCATTAATTTTAGATCTATTTTTAGATAAAATTTATGACTATATAAATATTTTTAGAATGGAACAATAATTGAAATGATAATCAAAAAATTGATATATAATGATGTTATTTTATAAAAACATTGACAATGGTAAAAAAACAGTTGTGATGAAATTAACTAAAAAACCTTTGGTAACCAATGTATGTGAATTTTTTTTTAAACAAAGTACCAAAAGATAATATATGGACCTTTGAACATTAAATATATATGAATATGATTCTTCAATATATATATATATATAATGAAATTCAATAAATTATTCAAGAAGTTATCTATATATTCATAGCACTTTCATACATAAAGAAAGGGTTTCATCTTAAAATATCTTTCTTTGAGACATAAGTTATTTTTTAAAATCTAATTTCATTTAAATAGTTTTTATACATAAAATTTGAAATATAATATCATGAGTTTTCTTTATTCATGTTATTTTATAATTATCATTAATATTTATCTCTTTTAAAGTATTTTAATTAGAATATATCTTATGTCATAAGGGTTTCTATATCAATGGCCCTGCATTGAGGCATGCTTTGATTTTATGCATCAATATTCATTTTTATTGTGTATTTACTATTTCCATATTGTATTATATAACATATTATTATTGAAATTGGAAACATCACTTCCATTTATGATCTTCTTATTTATGGGCTAGAATCGATGTTATACCTAAAATATAAGTGCATTTCACAACTCAATCTAATTTCTTTAATTATAGTACTTATTTTGAATTTTTTATTCCATATAAGATGGTATACCCTATTTTAATATTTGGAAATAAATTTTGATTTAAATTTTTTTTGGTCTGTTCAATTGCATTTTGAAAATAAAACATTTTTAAGAATAAATCTCATCCTTTAAAAATATGGTTTCTTCTCTTTGTCTAAAACTTTCATTCCCACCAATGTTTTTCTTTAACATTGGAATCCTGATTATGTTTTATCTATAATATCTTGATATTTTAATAGAATACTATGTTTGATGGTGTAAATATGATGAAACACTGAGCATAAACAAACCGTGAAAAAATAATATTTAATTTTCATTGTAATAAGCTAGCGAATAATTTGTTTTATATTAATAGGATTAAAAAAATTATGAAATATACATATTAAGGTTTTTATAATAAAAATATATTATTAACTTTTAACAAGTATGTAATCAATTTTTATTTATTTTATTTTATTCTTTGAAAAAAAAATTAGAAAATATTTTTTATTTATTTATGTGGAGGGGTTATAAATAATTTCTGTAAATTTTAGAAAATTAAAAATAATCATTCATTTTTTTAAATCATAATATCACAATTTTCATAGCATAAAATTTTGGTGTTTTTCTAAAATAATTGGTATTCAATGAATTGATAAAATTATTGATTTTTTATTGAAAATTGTAATTTATTTTAATGTATTGAAAAAGATACATTCTATTTTATATTATTTTTAAAATATATTTAATTAATTGTGATTAAAATAAATCCAATAAATTTTATTGGAATCAGCATTTTTCTAGAATTTGGTGAATTAACATTTTGAAACATAAAACACATTTTTTTGGAAAATTGTTTTCCATTATATTTTGTGAGTTTTATTATAAAATAAATTCAATGGCTTCTATGAAATAAATTAAATACAGTTTATTCAAAATTTTGAATAATAATAATTAATATTATTTCATATGGAAAAATTAATTTATGGTCAATATTAATAATAACCCTATTAAATTTTCATTACCATGGTAAAGGTAAAATGGGTTAATTAAGGTTAAAACTAATGTGATAAGGAATAAAATTCATTCAGAAACATTATTTAACATCACTTTATGAGTATATTTGTTCTATAATTAATGAAAAGTAAAAAATATAACCTTTTTATTTCGATTTATCTTTTATTCTAAACGTTTTAAAATTTTAAGTAAAAGATAATGTAAAAATGAAACTCTCTTTCTTATGATATTTCTTATATTTTCTGAAATGCATAAAAACAAATTAATTATTTTTATAATTATTTATTTGAAATATAAATTATTATTTTATCATTATAGTTTAAAAATAATAATATTATTTTTGAAATAATGTCCTAGATTTCTTATGAAACATCAACATTGTTCCGGTTCAAATACTAGAAAAATAGAATAAAAATATTCAAAAACTCTAAAAACTATATTTTGGATGATTTATAGTATCCCATGAAATTTATATATAAATTTAAAATATAATGTATAATTTTATTTTTTATAATATAATTCTATTATTTTCTGGATGACTTTAAAGAATTATTAAAAGAATAGTGTCAAAAATGACATCAATAATATTTTTTGAAGAATAACAGTATATTATATTAAATTAAAATTAAGAAAATATGAAATAACCTAATTAGGGTGATAGGTGGTCTATAATATAATTCATTTTCCAATTTGTATCCAATTTTCACCTTATAATCAAAATTTTAACCCTTTAATATTGAAAATTCATTACAATGATTGTGTTTAAAATTAGTTAACACATTGGTTAAACAAAAAGATAAGGTATAAATTGATATAAAAACGTATAAAATTATTATTTTTAATTTTATAAAGACTATATAGTCCTTATATTCATGTTAATATTATTGTTTATCCATTTTAAAAGAGTTAGACCCATAATATACTATAATATTTCATGAATTTTAAAAAATGAATTTTCCCTCCGTTATTAAAGGACACCCATGTCATATCTTTATTACAATAATTTAATCCATCTATTATTAAAATAAATTAACCAATTATATTTATAAATTCCCTTTCAATGAACAAAATGTGGTTTTATTCTTAAAATATCATCCAAATGGCCATTAATAATGCATATAAAGATGGTCTATCAAAGAAGAGGTGATCATCCCACAAGATCAATATCAATTTCTATCGTATCTACACCTAATTAGTTATATAATATATAATAAAGTTGTATTATTACTTTTTTAAACACATTTTTCATCTCCCTTTACATCCTATGGGGGAAAAGGCATCATTCACGCGTATTTTTGGACATCCACCGCCACAATGCGAAGTAATTAAATTTCAATCAAAACCCCTAATGGATTTTAATGATGATTTATTTAATGTATATATATATATATTATATCATGAAATAATTATCAATTTTTATGTAAAAAATATTACTTATTTGATAACATTCCTATCCATTGAATAATGATAATGTCATTCATGCATACATGTGGTTTACCATCTCTAGGAACTAATGTTTTTTTTTCATGACCAAATCATATGGATACAATAGAATAGTGGTTTTAAAGTAAAATATTTTATATTTATGATATAATAATCATTTCAAAAAAAATTATGTAATACTTAACTTGTTTCTATCATGTTTGTTGAAAAATGGAAACGTTAGTTATGTGTTTGTATGACATGTCACCTATATAATTGTAGCATAGTTTTTTTCATAACCATCAATATGAGGTAATTTTAAAACTATAATTGATATATATAAATTTTAATTATTCTCTATTTTATTTAATAATTAGGTATTTGACAATAGTCAACATAAGAAAGTGGGTTTGCAACTATGATCTAAACGTATGCAAAACACATGACCTGGACATAACAGATTGTGCAGTTAAAGGTATCACTAAAAAATATTAATACATTTTAACAACAATTTAATAAACCTATAAAGGGATCCTAAAATTAAAATAATTTATATAAGTTTTTTATTTCTTATTTAAAGGAAAGACATAGAAAACTTAGACTCTAGGGAAGGTAATTCATCTCAATTACACTTCATTGTGAAATAATTTAAATATATAAATCTAATTTATTTTATATGGTGTATATGAATACATTTAACATGTTTTATAAATTATATTTTAAATATTCTGGTAATTTATATTATCATTCAAATTATAGTATTCAAGTGGATTCGACTTGAATGTTACCAAGTGGTAAGGGATTTCGTCTCAATTTCCCTACATTATGGCATAATATATTGTTATACACAAAATTTATTTTTTACGATGTATATAATACCATTTTACAAGTTATATAATGAACCATTCATTATACATATTATTTTTTGTTAGAATTAAAATTAATTCATCAAAATATATTTTACATGACAGTTACCAACTAGTAAGGGATTTTCTCTCAATTTCCCTTCATTGAGGTATATTGTAATGTGGGAAACCTAATTTATTTTTTATGGTGTATATAATAACCCTTGTAAAATATATATCATGAATAGATTTATATTTAGGTTATTTTATTTTACAATTTAAATTATTTCATTCATGGGGTTTTGAATTGAAAGCTACCAAGTGGTAAACTATTTCATAACTCAATTTTCATTCATTGGGTTATACATAATATTCATTGACTTTTTTATGCCCTAATTATATGTGAATTGATCTCAAAATTTTATTTTTCTGTAAATACACATGTTTTATTTGGATTTTTATGTGTTAATATATTCACATTAGAGAATAATTATCACTTTAATTTGTGATCTTTATAAGGTGTTTTTATGCCTCAATCCCTTTTTCTATTACACGACTAATGTCATGAATCAATATATCCTTGTATGGTGTACATACTACCTTAAGATTGAATTTCTAAATATACTATATCAAAATAATTGGGATTATAGAGCCAAATAAAATTACTTCTTTCAATAAATTTTTATTTTGATTGCTACCAAAGTGGTAGACACTTTATGTTACAATCTCATTTCTTTTATATATTATTTATAGTTAAGGTTGATTTGAAGGAAATCATATGATCTTATTTTCTTCAACTGCGTCTCTTTTATTTTTATCTGTCTAAGAATGATTTTATATTTTTAGAATCTATTTAACCCTTATTGATTAAAGAAACATCCTAAAAGTGTATTCTAATTAATAATGATATTGTTTCTTCTCTAAGATAAATGATTTTATCCTTCCATGTCAATTTTTTATAAAAAAATTTCAATAATGATCTTTTATGGACATAAATTATTAACTAAAGAAAATTTTTAGGATATTTCACTTTGTTTTTAATTCTTTTAAAAGAATATTTTTTAATTTTTTTCACATTGGTCACCTCTGACTCTCCTAAAAAAAGATCAAAAATATTGTTTATTTTTTAATGTTCACTTCATGAATAAATTTTTCCCCCATCATGGAATTTTTTAGATTTTTTAAATTGATTAAATTTTTTAAAGGTAAATTTCAAATAAAACAATTTTTAATAATATTTTTTGAATTTTTATTTTTTAAAAGTTATTTCTAAAGTGGAAATGGTATTTTCCCCATGAATGTTTTTAATTATTTTTTAGTTTTATATATATTCATAAATAACAATAATAATTAATGATAATTATGCTCTACTATGTATAGGATTCAATAATATGATTCTTTCCCATTATCATGATGGATTTTGATTTTTTTTCCAAACGATTTTCATGGAACCCATTTCTTTTTCATGGATAAATTAAGCTATGAAAGAAACATGGTTATTATTTTATTAAAAAGTGAAATATTCTAATTATTTTTCTTATTCTATCATTCTTGGGTATGTATATGGATGATTCAAGCATGGTTTCATTATATAAAATGGACAATTGGTTCCATTATAAACCAACTATGGGTGGTCCCTTTTTAAACAAACAATTGATGGTTCCATTATAAACAAAAGATGGATGGGTTTGTTCAATCCCTCCTATACATTGGGTAATTTTATTGAGATAATTATATGAAATATTCATTAGATATTATGGTGTTTATCAATTATAGGTAAATCTTAATAGATATGGTAATTATCTATTAATGTGATTCTAAGATGATTTTTTGACGTTCAAATTTATAACCATTTTTTCTCTAATCTTGATATGATTTTATAATGGATCATTTTCACAAGGATTTCTTTCACATGGCTCATGATTAGTTTAATTATATGAATCATGTATTTTTTCTGGATATATATCATTTATATCGTTTTATGATAAAGTTTATATTTGTATGAATTTTATTTTGTTATGATCATGCTCTTTTATTATGACATCATACCTTTTTTTATATTATTCTCACAAATGACATATAATTACCAATTATTATTATTACCCTTACTAAATGACTTATCTCACCCTTATTATGTATCATTTTCCGAAATTTATGAATAATAATGATAAATTATTTTTTTCTAGAATGGTTTCACATATATATAATTTAATGGGAGTTGTTAAAGAAATATTTGGAAATAATAAATGATTGGTATATTTAGAAAAAATATCACTTGATGTTACAACCCAAACCCAAACTTCTATAATTTTTACTAAATACATGATAATTATTTTTTTAATAAAAATATAATAGAAAAATACATAGTAAATTTTATAACCTATGATCTTTTCCAATCATGGTTTTGTTTTTGAAAATTAGTAAAATACTATAAAACAATTATAGTTTAATAAAATAAAATTTAATAACAATTATATTTCAAATTTAATAATTCATTAAATGACAACGAAAATTTAGAAACTATAAAATAAATGAGAATAATAATTTAAAACATGGGATGGGAAAAAAATTACCCAGAACGTAGTTTTAAAACCAGTGAAAATTAAATTTACACATACTTTTTAAAAAATTACTTAAATCATTTCATATCAAATATATATATTTTATATATATAATACTTTTCAAAAATACTTGTCATTTGGAAAATCCATTTCAAAAATAATCATTGAAAAATAGTTGGATTTTTCAATAAATATTAAATAGAAAATAATAATTCTATTATGGATTTTAAATGATACTTCACAAGTCTTATGAAACTCATGTGGCATCTTAGAAGTACCACTAGTAGGAAAACATCATCTTGAGGTGGTGGGTTCACTCCCAACACCTTATCATCTCATTTGATATGAAATAACCCATTTTTCTTTTGTGAAGTCATTTTATTGAAGATCACTATTTATCATAAATAATATGTTAAAACGTTTCCAAACCCTTACATATATAATTTTCATAGAAAACAATTTTCCAAAATTAATCATGGAAATTACACAATTCATAAAATCTATTGGAGAAATTTATTTTTCTATAATAATTATTTACTTTTAAAATATATAAACATTAATGCATTGAAATTTAAACTATTCTTTGTATGAAAATGCTTGAAATTCCAACAATAATTTTAGAATATGATCATATCTTCTACCATTTATGAAATTCATGGATATAAAAACTCTTTTTACATAACAATGATAACTCTAATATTTAAAAAACACCCTTAAATTTTTTGAATTATATTTTAATGAAGCTAGAAATAATAATAATCCATTTGAAGTATAATCTTATAAAATATAATTCATGTAAAAACAATAAATATGAAAAAAAATCACTGGAAAAAATTGAAATAGAATATTTATATATATAATTTTATTAATAAAATACTTCCTTACATAAAAACGAATTAAGAAGCCTATTGTTGGATTCTTTGAATCACATATGTAATTAGAGAAACATTGAAGATAATTGTATTCATTATACTTTTATTATTTTATATTCTCCCATATATTATATCTCTCACTCTCTTTCCCTCGTATATTTTCTTCATAGACACACCACACTTTATAATAGATAAATAAGCAGGATATACTTCTTATATAGACTCTGGAGCTTTGTTGAAATATATTTAATATTAATAGAATATTCCAGATCTATTTCAATGTGTGTATATCCATCCAAAATAAAATTTATGATTTTTTAAAAATTAGGTATTGAGATTCGGATGACTAAATATTTAAGTGTCATTTTTTTGTACAATGATACCCAATATAGATATAAAATTATCTAAATCACAATCTGTATAACAAAGATGATTTGTAGAAATCTTAATAAATATCTATGCTTAACAAAAAATTCAAATAGAGAGATGACATAAAATATAACAATATTTTTTTTTCAAATTCAACCATCCATATATAATTTTTTCATGTCTTTATTTGAATTCACTCAAAATTTCTTCATGAAACTTCAATTAATTGAGGTAATAGATTTTTTAAATTGGTGAAATATGATACAAAATTCATATTAAATTTAATAAAAGAACAGAAAATGACAATAGAGATAATGTAAGGAAGGGAAAACTAAAACATAAATTAATAATAAATTTCAAAACTCCAAATGACTAATTTGGATGCCTGAAAAATAAAATAAATAAATACATTTAAAAATTTGGAATAAAATATGATTTACCCCTAGAGGAAGATGATGGAGACCCCGCCTTTAATATTTAGAAATCAATTTTATTTCTTTTATCTGAGATAAAAACCTCCTTCTATTAAAAAATACACCTTTGGTAGTTGATCTAACTTGAGACCTCATTCACTTCAATAGTTGATCCCAACTTGATCCCTTTAGTGATCGACCTCCATCTCACTCAAGCCCCTCAAATTTAATCCTTGGGTTCAATTTCCTATCGATGCTCGAAACCCACATACCCCTTTTATCAAATTTCATCACTTTTCTTTTTTTACTATTATTATCATTTATTTCATTATACTGAATTATAATTCTTATAATTTCTTATAATTGCATGAAAATATATATAATTTAAAAAAATTTATTAAAAATTATAATATATAATAAATAAACCTAATTATAGTATAGTGTTATTTATTTTATATATTTTATATTACTGTAATTTAATAATAACCAAAAATAATATATTTAAAATTCTAATATTTTATTATTCATGTTTCATCATTTATAAAATTTTAATTATAACTATTATTCTTAATATAAAATTTTCTGTATACATTTCCTTACAACCTTATTTTCTATTATAATTTATAACTATAAGTTTTGTTATTAAAATATTTATTTTCACAAAAAAATTAATCATATATAAATAAATAAATATTCTTTTAAAAAAATTATATATTTATAAAATGATGTGTTTTTTATAAATTTGAAAATAAAATCATGTATCATGTAAATAAATTTATATATAAGAAAAATTTAATAACTTAATATTTAAAAACTATAAATTGGTTATATTAACATAAAATCATATTTGATTAAATAATCTTTTAAAAATATATTAAAATTTTAAAATACCGTCATTTATATTATAGGCAATGTTCATTAAAAATGATAAAACGAAATGTTATTTATAAGTATTATTATATAACACTAAATACTTAGATTAACTGATAAATCAAGATTTATTTTAATTTATTTAAATTACAAAAAAAATACTTTTAATAAGAGATTATTAATATTCTCAAATTCTTTGGATATTTCACCCCTATTAAATGAATTATTCCCTCTAAATTCATTTATTGTAGTTAAAGAAATTCCGAATTTCTAACTTTAGAATTTGGAAAAACTATAATTCTTATATTCTTGAGGATATATAATTATTTGGAAGTTCAAAATAAATTTCAGTCATTTATATATATATTTATATATATATATATATATATATATCCCAAATGAAAATTCTTGTTCCCCAAATTTTTCTAGACCGTTTCTCTAATACCAACTATCGCATATAATACCTTCACTTCCATATTCGATACAAAAAACATGTTTTTTATTTTTTTTATAAAATATAACTAAATAATACACATTACATTAAATAATTGATGATATTTTTTAGTCTAGGTTTTGAAGAATTTGGAAAAAAACCATACATAAAATAAGAGTTTACAAAAATAAAATCAAATAAGTATTCATTTTCCTATGCGCTAATTCCTTATATGAAGCCATCCATTTATAATTTTTAAAATACTTGTGAAAAACATCTTAAAATAGGGGATGATCATAAAATTACCAGGTTAGGTGTTCTAAAACTACTAAAAAATATTTTCATACCTACTTTTAAAAAACAATATTAAAACATTTCATATCAAAGAAATATATTTGATATGTAAAATATTAATAAAAATGATTATCATTTTTAAAATCCATTTAAAAAATAATCATTGAAAAACACTTGGATTCATTATTAATAATAATTTGAAAATAGTAATTATTTTATAGACTAAAATTTTTACTTCATTTATCTTATGAAACCCATGTGGCTTCCTAGAAGTATCACTAGTTGGACATTATCCCCATGAGTTAGTGGGTTCACTCACCACCCATTATCATCTCATTTTGTATTCAAGGACAACTTTAATTTTAATAAAAAAAAATTATTAAAGACCTAACATTATCACAAATAATTCATTTAAATTTTTCAGTACTCTTTAATATATTATTATTATAGAAAATAATATAATTACTTTTAGTTTTTCAAATCCAATTTTCATAAAATCTATTCCATTTCAAAACAAATTAATTAAATTTAAAAGATATAAAAAACTATTCTTTGAAATTAAAACTTTTTCTTGTATAAAAAAGAATGAAATTTCAGAAATAATTTTAGAATATGGTCATATCTTCTATTATTTATTTCATTCATGGATATTAAAAAAATTGACATAAATGTATAACTATAATATTTTAGAAAAACACTTACAAATCATTGAATTGTCCTATAAAGAAACTAAATATATTAAGTATCCATAAGAATTATAATTTTAAAAAGAAAATTTAATAAAAATAAATAATTTCAAATAAATCATTACTTTCATGAAAAATTTCAGAATGAATACTTATATATATACTTTTTAAAATAAAATAATCACTTACCTCAAAAAAGAATTAATCATCCTACTACCAGATTCTTGGAATAACTTAGGTAATTTTAGTAGCATTAAATATAACATATTTTATTCTTCTTTCATTATTTCATATTCTCTATTATTTTCTAACTTTTTCTCACTTTCATTCATATATCTTCCTCAAGTAGGTTGTGATGTACTCACATTGCAATTTATAACTGATAACTATTGTGGTAGTGTTTTATATATAGACTCTTGATTTGTGTCTTAATATATTTAATATTAACATAATAATACAAACAGATCTCAGAGTGTGTATATCCTTTAAAAAAATTTATTTCATTTTGAAAATAATTAATTGAAATTTGGATATCTAATAATATCTATATAATCTGGGTTGTGTAGTGATGAAAAATATAGATATATAATTAGCTAAATTTTAATCTAAAGACAAAATCATATTTACCAATGTCTCAACAAAATGACATTTTCATCCGTCTAAAATAATCTAGGAGTGTATAGAATAAAAAATTAAATACTAATAGTTAAATGACATAAAATATAACATTATACATATTTATTCATAGACAACAAGAAGGATCTTACCATTTCTTGTTTTGATTCAATTTTACTCAATTATTATTTATGGAGCATCAATGAATTGATACAATTTTTTTTAAATCAATGAAACATGATAAAAAATCATTTTACAATTAATACATGCATTTAAAATGACTAAATATATGCTAGAAGGGATTAAAAAATATAACATCAAGGAAAATAAAATTGGTTGGCCAAAAAATGGATTAAGAAACCTAAATAATGAAATTCCCAAATACCTTTAAAGATATGAAAAATAAGAATTACAATTGGTGTAAAACAATGCAGTTTCTTCCTTGACATCATTAAAATGTATTCAATTTCTCTTATCAATGTTTGAAAATCCTTTCATCAGATCAATCTACTTTCTGTAGCTAATCTTACTCGAGAGCTCATCCACTTGGATAATCAATTCTGACTTGATCCCATAGGTTTTTGACATCAATCTCACTCGGCCTCTGGAAATTGAATCCCTCATGTTCATTTTCCTCATGGTTTTTGAAACCCATATACTCCTCTTATTATATTATATGTCTTTTATTTTATTTTTATTATCATTTATTTAATTAAAAATTGTAAATGTTATAACTTCTTATAATTTCACAAAACACTATGTAATTTTACAATTTTATTAAAAAACACATAATTGATCATAAATAAACCTATTTCGTTTATAATTATATTATTTTCATATACTTTATATTACTATAATTTTATAATAACTATAAATTTTTTTAATATTAAAATATTTGATTATTCATTGTTAAACTATGATAAAATTTTAATTATATTTGTTATCAATAATTTCAAATTTGGTATACACATTTCATTTTATATATGTATTCTATTATAATTTATAAAATTATATTTTTTTATTCAAATATTTATAATTACCAAAAATTTATCAAAAAAATATATTTTTATAAAAAAATTCTCCTCAAAAATAATATATATTTATGAAAAGTATTATTGGATTATTATTTTGAAAATCAAATCTTATTTATTTAAAATCATTCTTTCTTTTAAAAAATATATATTATAACATAATACCTGAAAAATATACATTTTTCATATTGACATAAAATAATATATGACAAAATAAGTTTATATACATATATTAATAATTTTATAGATCACCATTTGCAATAAAGATATTATTCTTTGAATATCATATAAATTAATGTTATTTTTAATTATTATTATATAATTTTAAATATTTAATGTAAGAAATATGTTAAAAAAAAATTTTTTATAAATTATAAAACATGTCATTTAATAAGAACTGATTAATATTCTAAAATTCATGGGATGTTACACATTAGGACAGGAGTATAGTTATGTAATAGTTAGTCCCACATCAATAAAACTCTAAACCTAAAAATTCCTTTGGTTTGTATGCAGTCCAATATTGCACAATGAAATTATATATTTTGGATGTCTAATATTGGGTCACATTTATTAGTATCAAAGTAAAAAAACAAAATATTAGGTTCTATCACCAGATTCAATAGTGTGGGTTTAGAAATGTTATACATGGTATCGTAAGAAAGGTTTAGATAATATTGGGCGTTATGATATTTTCATGTGAGTTTATCTTAAGAATTATAGACACCATCATGGGTTTATAAATTGATGATTAAACACATGGTCAAAGGCATAAACATTCATTTTTAGGTTTTATTTTATGTGATTTTAAGGTGAGTAATGATATTTTTGGAGATAATATATTGGGTTGAGGTATATATGACCCATAGGATTTATGTGATAATTATTTAGGAATAATGCTGCTAAATTTTCAGGGATTTGTATTGAAAGGATTAAGATAACATTTGAGGTTAAAAGGTTTATTAATGTTGAGGTTATTTAGATTATTTGGTATATAAGAAATTTATTTATGGAATGATCCAGGTTAAACCTTTGGTTTTATTACTTAATTTTTTATATAAATTCATTATTTCATCATATGAAGGATTATACATTTTATTATTGTATTAATTTCTTTTAACCAATACAAATTTTCTCAATATATTAATATATGAGGAATATATTTTTATCAATTTATGGATTATGTGATCCAAATGATGTTTATTTTTGTGTTTCATTCTTCAATCAATCATCTTAAATACTCATCATTTGGATTAAAATATGATATTGTGGTCATCATTTATTAAAGGATGAAATTCTACATGTCAAGTAAGTTTATTTCCTCATGCTATTCATATATGTGGTAACTTAATTCTTCTAATATAGTACTTTTTTTTGAAATAAAATTTGTATCATATAACCTTCATTTTTTATTATTCAATAGTCTTTTTCACACATCATTAATTTAGATTTTTGTAGTCATTAACTTTATTATGATCATTCACATTCTTATAAACAATGTCCTATTTCACTATCCATTATTATATGATCAATGATTTTCATCAATGTATATATTTTCAATTCCCACTAATATGCTCCTATTTGGAAACCTATTTGTGTGTTTTTCAAGACAACCAACATATTTATTTCTCATTATTTTTAAGGGAAAGTTTTATCAAACCATTTTAGGGTGTTGAATTTCAAAAAAAAAAGTATTATCAAATGTTAAAAAAATTATTACCAATCTCATGTTCAAATTTTGAGGGATTAATTTATTTAGGGGGGATATAATAATTCATCATTTTAAAATAACAATATATTCTATGATGTATAAAACATGCAACACTTCACATAAAAAACAATAAAATATAGATTTTCAAATGATATAATTATAACAAATTCAATAAATTTTCATTTATGAATATGGTTAAACACATAGAAAAAAGTATGTATAAAGGATGTTTATAACTCTAAAGTATTTATTAATTCATAATAAATATGTACGAAATTTTTATTAATTTTTTTTTATGCTTCATAAATTTAATTTCATAAAACATATTTTTGTTGATTTTTGTGAGAAAATATTATTATTAATTTATAAAAAATTTAGGGATTATAAAAAATTGGTATCATTTTGAAAATCATCATATCAAAATAATCATAGTGTGAAATTTTTAGATTTTCTAAAAATAATGATTTTCAATGAATGGTAAAAAAATATAGATTTCTGATGACATTTATATTTTCCTTTCATGTACATAAAAAGTGAAATTCTTTTGTGGATTAGTTTTAAAATTTCATTTGTTCATTTTTATTGAAAATAATCAAATACATGTTATCAAAATCATTATTATACTTGAATTTCTTTTAAAAAACTATTCTAAACAATGGATTTTTCTAGAAAATTTCTCTTTCCTCATGAATTGCATGATAAATTTAAATTAAATTAGTAAATTTATTTAAATTGAATTTGATAAAAATTATTCTATATTTTGAATTAGAATAATTTATTTTAGGTATCAAATTCAACTTAATTTTTGGTCAATAGGAAATGTTACCTTAGTATAGTTGTATTACCAAGGTAAAGGTAAAATGTGTAAGTTAAAGATAAAATTAATGCTATAAGTTTTCAAATTATTTAAAACCACTAAATTAATATTATTATATGATTTTAATACTTCTATAATAATAAAAAATTTCATAATATGGCCTTTTTTCAATTTATATATTTATTTTGGCCTTTATAATTTTTTTAGTAATATATAAAGTCAAAAATGACCCTCCATTACTTTTAATATTTTCAATATTTTATTATGTAGATAAAATAAACTTATGTTAAGTTATAAATATTTATTGAAAATTTGATTTATTATTTTATCATGTTAATATTTCTTAAGAAATAGTCATAAAATAATTACCTTATTTGGTTATGAAACTCAAACATAGTGCTTGCCCAAGAAATAGAAAAATTAAGTAAATGATTTTAAAAACACTAAAAGTAATATTTTTTTTGGTGAGTAACATTGCCCCAAGGATTAGATATATCAATATAACACATTAAGGATGTGGAGGAAATTAATATTCATATTATCTTAATATATTTATGATATTAAAATCAAATTAAAATAATAGTATCAAAAAAGTCATTAGTGATATTTTATGTTAAATAATATTTTTTTTAAATTATTGAAAAATAATAAAAATATTGAAATTATAAAATTATTATGTTAAATGTTCTAAAATATCATCCATTTTCAATTTATAATCCAATATATATATTATATTTTAAATTCAAATCCTTTATTGTAGAAAAATACATTATAATGGTTAAGGTTAAAATTTGTTAAGAAAGGGTTTAAACCAAATGATATGGCTTAAAATGATGTATAAATCTATAAAAAAGTATTTTTTGATTATATTTAATTTCATGTCCTCTTTATAATTAAATTAATATTGTTTTGGAACCATTTTAAAAGTCTTAAACACATAATATATTATAATATTTCATGAATTTCTAAAAATTGTCATCTCCCTACCATATAAAAGGAAACCCATCCTTTCACTATCTTTGTCATAGCTATTTTTTAAAATTAATTTTTATTTAAGTAAACCATTTCTTCGGGTACTCGCGCCAAGGTCCCCGCAGGGTCCCGGATTAAAAAAAATTTCTCGTTTAGTATGTCTACTAGGTTTCGGACTTCTACGCAGTCATCGCGCAGTTTGTGGTAGGCGCACGGCCAGCCCAGGGGTCGGACTTTTGTTAATTATTATTATTATTATTGTTTGCATTATTATTATTCTCGTTATTTTTATTTTTTTAATTATTATTTTTACTGTCAATAAATTTTATTAATATTACTTTTTTTATTGTTAATTTTATTATTATTATTATTTTTGTTTTTATTATTGTTATTATTATTATTATTCTGGTATTATTATTATTACTTTTGTTATTATTATTAATATTATATTACTATTATTATTATTATTATTTGTCATAATAATAATAATATTATTATTATTACTAATAAACTGTTGTTGTTATTATTATTATTATTATTTCATTATTGTTTAGGTTATTTATATTATTATTGTTATAATAATTAGTATTATTTTTATTTTTATTATTCTATCTTATAATGAAAAAAATATCTAACGCTATTTTTTTCTACTGCGCCAGCCCCCCTCCCCTTTCCCTTCATGAGTCACCCCCCCCCCCCCCCTTCCCCACCACTGTCCACCGCACCAGGCACCCTTGGTTCCCCCCATCCTCCCTGTCTCCTCGCCCTGTTGCGATCAGGCCCAAGGCCTTCACCCCAGCCCTCCGCATCTTGACCTGCAGTAGTCCACCCACACCTCACACTCCCCTTCCTCTTCTAAAAACATCATCTATCTCCCGAAGAGCCTTCATGTCACGTGAGTCACCCTCACCCCCTGCACCGCATTCCCATCTCCGTGTCTCCTACACTGCATTACCAGCGCACTCCGAGCGCGGCCAGCAACCCCCCTCACAAGAGCCCCGGTGGCCCTCCGCCTCACCCTCACTACCCAGCTACGACCTCGTCCGACCCCTCACTCCCGGCATCCAGCCGCCAAGCCAGCCTCCCCCACAGTTCCTCGCCATTCCGTCCCTCCGCATCTCTAGCGAGGTCGTGCCCCAGCCTCCCGCAGTCCGACCAGCCCAGCTCTGTCCTCCATCCTGTTGGCCAACCCACCTCCGACCAGCCCACATTGCCCTACCACATCTCTGGCCTCCCGCACTCTCACCCTCTACCTTGTATCGGCCAGCAATGCACCCGACAATCAGCATGCTTCCCCCGATGGTCTCCCTTTCTGGAGCACTCCCCTGCTCGTGACTCCCCTAACATGATTTTCTCCTTTTCCCTTGCTTTTGGTTGTTTTTCATCAAGGGGACTAAACCCTAACATTTAGGGTGTAGGATTAGGTGTTTTTCTATTTTTCATAGGTGTGTTGTTTGTCTACAGTAGGTTGTTCCTCCTCCGGTTGTTGTTTTGTCTCGCCTGCTCTTACTTTGAGGTATGTGAATCTTCATTTTTTTCTTTCCAAATAAATTTATTTAATAATTGCATGTTTTATAGATTCTTTTAATTTTTTTTCAGATTTGAAAATTTATTTATTTATTTTTGAAATCATTTATACTTGGTTTGTCCAGTTTATAGAAATTTTTAGAAACTGATTAGTTATTTATAAATGTGATTGTAAACTAGTTGAGTTGTTTGTACAATTTTTTATAAATTACTTGGTCTAGAAATTAAATTGTTTTTGAATTGTTCGATTGTTCATGAATATTTTAAATTAATTGTTTGGTTCATTTTAAAATTTTAAAGTGTGTGTTTAACTGTTTTCCTTGAGGTCTTGGTCCTTTGGTCTTGAAAAGTGATTTGGTTGTGTGTGTGGGTGGGTTATGTTTTAAAAGGCGGGAGAGTAGTTTTTCAAAGGGCTTGGTTATGCAATTATTTATAAAATGGTGTTCGATTGTGGGTTGGTGAAATTGAGATGTAAGCCTCTGATTTTTCCTTTGCAAGGTTTTACCAAATGAATAACAGATTAATTTAATGATGCTAGAAATTCAAATCATGGGTGAAAGGTGTTTCAACATGCGTTTAGTTTTTCAAGAGGGTTTTGGGGTGTGTGTCAGCATTGATGCATGAACTGTTACATAGGGTGGTTTTGTAAAGTGTTTAATGGATTTTCTAAATTGTATGATGGATGCGAAACAGGTTTTAAGGATGTTCTGGGTTACGTAGTTTTTTAAATGCTGGTTTTGAACTGTCATACGCTTTTATTGGGTTCTACACACCAAAATTTGGGTGAGTTTCTCGGTTGTCTCATGTCTATGATTTAGGATTGTAGGAAGTATGTTTTGATTTTATTGAGTGAAATTCCCATGCAAGAAAAAATTATGATGTTTTTTTCAAATATTTTTGAACTGTAGGTGCTCGATGGTGTTCCCCATTGACCATTGTAAAGATGTTTTGGAATCTTTGAGAATTATGTAAAATGGTTTAAATGTTAACTGGTAAAGGATCGGTTGGTAGCAGTAAAATGATTTGGTCTGCGTTTTTGATCTAAGGGCCTGTTTGGATTTTTTAATAGAAAAGTGGTGTCTAAAGTTGTTTTGAGAAGAGCTTCTTCAATGTTTTCATAAATGCATTGATTATATAAATCTAGAAGATCAATTTACAACTAAATGTTCTTAATAAAGTGGTTTTGATAACTGAATGATGTGAAGACTCGGTTGGAACATTGTGGGTTTTACATGAATACATATATATATGTACATGGGGCGCTCCTATCTAAGGTAACCCTTTATGGGTGAATGCATATGAAGCATCCGTGTTTTGGGTAGGCAAGTGCGGTGAGTTGAGTCATGCATGTGAGGGCCTTCTTACTTACACGGTATTATTATAACCACCATGGGTTCCTGGAAATCTTTTAGATGATCTAGTGACAGTTGCAGATCAACCTTGATTAGACGGGTTGGTACCCCTTGGATTTGTTGTTAGGCCTGGTGGGCTTTGCCACTGGATTAGTCTGTTAGGATTTCTAGTTGGATAAAGACATAGGAGCTTCACCATACATCGGCAGGTGGTTCCGAGACCAAGTGCATATAGGGGTTTTCTAGGGATTTTAAGGATCACCCATGGTTACTGGATTATTTTCATTTCTTGTTTACTTTTCATGCACTAGTTTATTTTCAATTTGCACTCTTACATGTTTTAATCTAGCACGACATTGGTATATTCTATTTTGGATTTTTTTTAAACTTACAAATGATTTTGTGAAGTGGTATGTATCCTGTGTTGGGTTTTTATATAGGGAAAATATGTTGCTTATTTTCAAATGTAAAAATCCTACTTTTATAATTGTATTTCAAACTTGTTTTGGTGGATTGTTTCGAAAAATGATACATCAGAATCTGTGGTTTACCTTGGAACCCCTACAGTACATTTTTAATTCTCACACCTATTTATCATTTTTGTTTCAGGTTTAGTCTCTTGTTTGGGTTTTTTGGCTGAGTATCTCATTATAGGAGCAAGGTAGGACTTTTTTGGGGAGGAGACCTAGATGGTCATGTGGAGGTATGTTCGGTTTTACCTTAATTCTGTTTCTAGTTTAATTTTTGTTGCCAGTTATTATTTATCTAATTGTCTTTTGTTCATGGTCCAAATCATTCTGAACAATTAAATTCTGATGCCCAACAATGGTTTCCATCCCGTGGGGATCCAGAATGCCCTTCAGGCCATGTCGCGGACCGGCTCGGGTGACTGGTTTAGGGTCTAATCGGGTTGGTTCGTGAAAAAATGGTATAGGAGGGGGCCCATATTATTGGGGGTGTCTAGTAGATAGAGATAAGGAATGTCATGACTTGAGAGGTTGGTATGATAATTACGTCATGAACCCCCACCTGTTTTGAACCTCGAGTCACCTAAGGTACTCTGGGAATTGAGTCCTTGTTTCGTTCTAGTTCATTATTTATTGAGGGAGAAAAATAGAGGATTTTATATGTCACATCATTATTTTACATGGAGTAGTGACCCATGTGGAGTTCGAGTACATTGTTTAAGTTCCTCCAAGTTGTTGGCACTTACTTTGGGCATGCCCACTACTATGTCACCAGGTTTAGCATTACTAATAGTCCCTCACTTTGGTAATTTGATGCAATTTGTGTGTTGTCTTGGTTCTTGTGGGTGTAAGTACACTTTTGAAAATGAAAAGGGGTTTTTAAAATGAGAACATTTTCTTTTAAATGGATTTAAATTTGTGAAAGGGATTTTTAAAACTGAAAGCTCTTGGTCTAAAAATCTAGAGGATTCTTGGAATATGTATAGATATGGTTTGCGTGTAACCACAAGTACTATTTATGCACATTGAAACATGTGAGGGAATGCATGGGAAGTGCGCGTTGGTGCATATGGATGAAAAGGAATGAAGACATGTGAAACAGTTCATGTGATTACTGGGGTGTGCACTTGGAATTATAGGCATGACCTTGTTTATCTAATGTGATTTTAAAAAGGGAAAATTATTTTTGGAAAGAATTTAAATTTGGTTTGAAAAGTAGGATTGGTATTTTCAAAGTGACCTTGATGAAAGAAGGTTTATAAATTTAAAATGAAAATGGATTTTTTGGGTTTTATTTCTATTTATTTGGAATTTTAGCTGGATATTTTTGGATGAAAGTGTTTTTGTTGATATTACTTTGGCTTGATATTGTTTTAGGCTCTGTTTTTTTATGTTTCTCAGAATATTCCACCCAGAAAGGTCACCAAGTTTTCTAATAATTTATGCCCCGTTTTGGTCTTTCTCGGACATTGCATGACTTTTAAAGTGATCGGGGTTCATTAGAGGCAACAGAGTGGCTTGATGAGGTCGAACACATCTACAAGGTATTGGGAACTCCCGAAGCTATCATAGTGTGTGCTGTTTGGGGTTGTTTGATGGTCCAGCTCTGGATGAATGGAAATTGGTTTCCCCACCATCACTGAATGTTGATATGATGTGGTATGTCTTTTAAATTCATCTTTTTTTGATGGTTTTTACCTGAATAGTTGAAAATGAATAAAAGGGAAGAGCTCATCCGTATTCAACAAGGCCAATTGATAGTAAAGGCATGCGTTGACCATTTCTAAGAGGTTGTGTCCTCTTATCTAAAGGTAGCACCATAGGAACTGATGAAGACATCTCTCTTCCTTAGTGGTCTTCATCCAAATATTGAGGAGAGGGTGCTCATTACCATAGACCATCATTTCAAGAAGCTGGTGGATGAGACCTTCTTTACTGAGTTGGACTCTGAATTGCAGGTGCTTGGCATTGCAATGAATCTAGTTACTCATGAAGGTTCCCCATCTAGAAAGTAGGGTGTTCCAGAGGGACCTGTTTCTAATGATTCATCTGTAGTGGTTCTAGTGTCGAGTTCTTTGGATAGTTCTATGGTGTGCCACCAGTGTGGCCGGTTCAGGCACGTGAAACTGTTATGTTGCATCCTTGCAAAGACGTGTCATAATTGCGGGTGCCTGGGTCATCTAGAAAAGTTTTGCAAGAATCATTTGCTGAAGAAGACGTTGTGACCCGAGAGTCGCAGTGCCTAATTGCGCAGCAGGAGATGATTAAGCCATTAGATCCCCAGCCACAGGTCTTGGGATGATGCTCGCTCATAGTCAGGAGTTTTAAGGGGTGTGAAGTTTGGGTTTGGGTTTTGAATTCCATGCCATCATTGGAACATTTAATGTCATTTTCGGTCTTACTTTCTACTGTTAAAGTTTGGGCATCATTGTAAGTTCATTATATTATTGTGGAGTTATGACAGACATGTTCTATTGTAATCCAAAGAGTTTTATTTTCCTGGTCATGGTTTTCTAAATTGTGTTCTTTCCTTAAAAGCGGGTTTGTCCCCTGTATGTGTTGATTTGGGTTTACCTATATTCATTTAGATACATAAGTTCCAGCGAAGTAGTCAATGATTTTAGTTATGCTCGGGTGTACTGCTGATATTAAATTCTTCTCTAAGGCGTTGTCCGCTCGTGCTATAAAAGATAGTTTGTATCGGTCTGGAGTTCTCCCATCCCCACCCCTTTCCTGGGATGGTTTTTTTGGTGTTAGATTTCAACAATAGTTGAGTTCCTGTGGTGGGGAGAACCCTCTCATATTCTACCATTCTCATGTATTGTGGGTTCATTCGTTTTCAATGGGACATAGATTCTTGTTTAGTCAATTCATCAAAAGGGTGACTTTATGGGGGAAGAAAGTGTCTGTGGTGGAGAGACTTTCCACACCTGTTTTTCTAAATTATTTTTTATTTTATTAATCTCTGGCTTCGGGTCCTCACGCCAAGGTCTCTGTAGGGTCCCTGATTAAAAAATATGTCTTTTAGTATGTCCACTGGGTTTCGGACTTGGGTGCGGTCAACGTGTTGTTTATTGTAGGCGTGTGGCCAGCCCAGGGGTCTCCCTTTTAATAATTATAATTATTAATATTGTTTTTATTATTATTATTCTCATTATTATAAATTTTTTAATTATTGTTTTTATTGATAATAAATTTTACTAATATTACATTTTTTATTTTTTATTATATTATTGTTGTTTTTGTTTTTATTATTGTTATTATTATTATTCTGGTATTATTGTCATTATTATTGTTATTATTATTAATATTAATATTATTATTATTATTATTATTATTTGTAAAACTAATAATAATATTATTATTACTAAGGTGTTATTATTATTATTATAAGGATTATTTCATTATTGTTTATGTTATTTATATTATTATTTTTATAGTAATAATAATAATAATTATTATTATTCTAACATAAAATGAAAAAAATATAACCCTAATTTTGTCTTCCATTATAGGCCCCCATTCCCCTTTCCCATCATGAGTCACCCCCCTTTCCCCCCCTCTATCAGCCGCACCAGGCACCCCTAGTTCCCCACCTCCTCCCGATCTCCTCGCCCCATGGTGATCTAGCCCCAAGCCTTCACACCAGCCCTCTGCCTCTCGACCTACAGCTATCCACCCCCACCTTGCACTCTCTTGCTCTTCCTCTCCCAGCATCTGGCTTCCAAAAATCCTCTACATTGCACTGGTCTCCCTCAACCCCCTACCGCTTTCCCATCTCCTTGTCTCCTGCCCCGCCTTACCAGCGCAATCCAACCGCGGCCAGCAGCCCCCATCACAAGAGCCCCGGCAGCCCTCTGCCTCACCCTCACTTCCCTACTACGACCTCGTCTAGCCCCTCACTCCTGGACTTTGGCTTCCCATCCTGCCGTCGCCTACACGTCCTTGCCATTTCGACCCTCTTCACCTCCGGTGAGGTCATGCCCCGGCCTCCCGCGATCCGACCAGCCCACCTCCAGCCTCCTGCCTTCTTATCGACCCACCTCCAACCTGCCCAATTCTCTTTGATGTGTCTCCGGTCTCCCAAAATCTCACCCTCCTCCTTGCACCAGCCAGCAGTGCACCCAAAAATCATCGTGTAGCCCCTTGGTGGTCTCCATTTCCGGTGAACTCCCCTGCTTGCAACCCCCTACCGCGGTTTGATCCTTTCCCTGATTTTGGGTGTTTTTCTTCAAGGTAACAAAACCATAACATTATGGGTGTTGGTTTGGGAGTTTTTCAAGTTGTTTTAGGTTTATGGTTGGTCCATAAAAGGTTGTTCCACATCCAACTGATGTTTCGTCACGCCCGCTCTTGCTTTGAGGGAGGTGAATCCGCATTTTTTCCTTTCCCAATAATTTCATTTTATGATTGTGTATTTTAATTGATTCTTTTACTTGATTTTCACCATATCAAAATGATTTATATGTTTATTAAATCATTTATACATTGTTTTGCATGTTTATGGAAATTGTTAGAAACTGATTACTTGTTTATAAAAGTGTTTGTAAACTAGTTAAGTTGTTTGTATAATTGTCTATAAATTATTTGGTCTTTTAATTAAATTATTTATGAATTTTTTGACTGTTCATGAATATTTTTAATTAATTTTTTGGTTCATTATAAATTTTCAAAGGGAGAGTTTTACTATTTTCCTTAATTTCTTGGTCATTTGGTCATGAAAAGTGGTTTGGTTTTGTGTGTGGTGTGGGTTAAGTTTTAAAATGTGCGAGAGTAGTTTTCCAAAGGGTTTGGTTATGCAATGATTTATAAATTGGAACTCTCTTGTGAGTTGGTGAAATTCAGATGAAAGCCTCTTTTTTTTTTTTACTTTTAATGGTTTTACCAACTGAATAATTGATTTATTTAATGATGCATTAAATTGAAATCATGGGTGATAGGTGCTTCAGCATGTGTTTGGTTTTCCAAGAGGGTTTTGGGGTGTGTTTCAACATTGAAGCTTGAAATGTTACATAGAGTCGTTTTGTAAAGTGTTTAATGGTTTTTCTAAACTATACAATGGGTTAAAAACTGGTTTGAAGGATGGTTTGGGGTGAATAGAGGTTTAAATGCAGGTTTTGACGTGTCGTGTGATTTTATTGGGTTTTAGACACCAAAACTTGGGTGAGTTTTCCAGTTCGATCTTGTTTTTGATTTTAAATCTTTAGAACTATGTTTCGATTTTATTGGGTGAAATTCCCTTGGATGAAAAAAATGATGATGGTGATTTCTAAAAGATTTTCACGCTAGGAGCTCGATGTGATGCCTCTTTGACCGTTGTAAAATGTTTTGGCAACTTTGAGAATTTAGTGAAATGGATTAATTGATAAATGGTAAAGCCTCGTTTGGTAGTGGTAAAATGATTTGGTGTGAGTTTTGGATCCTAAGGGACCATTTGTATTTTTAAATACAAAAGAGGTGTCTAGAGTTGTTTGAGAAGATCTTGTGCAATGTTTTCATAATGGCTTCGATTATGTAAATCTAGAGGCTCAATTTACAACTCCAAGTGTTTAATAAAGTGTTTTTGATAACCGAATGATGTGACCACCTGGTTGCCCCTTTTTTTTGACATGTATGCATATATATATATAAGTATATGGGGCACACCTATATAGGGTTACCCTTTATGGATGAATTCATAGGAAGCGTCTTTGTTTGGGGTAGGGTAGTGCGGTGAGTAGAGTCACATGTACGGGGCCTTCCTACTTACACTATATTATTATTACCACCATGGGTTCCTAGGCTTCTTTTAGAATATCTAGTGATGGTTTCTGATAGACCCTGATTAGATGGGTTGGAATGCCCTGGATTTTTTGTTAGGCCAGCCGGGCATTGCCATAGTGTTGGTTAGTTAGGGTGGTCAGTTGGTTATAGACTTAGGAAATTCACCATACGCTAGAAAGTGGTTCCAAAACCGAGTACATCCAGGGGTATTCTAGGTTTGTTTAGGATCATCCATGGTTACTTGATTATTTGTATTTATTGTTTACTTTAAGTGCACTAGTTTATTTTCAGTTTTCTCTCTTACCAGTTTTACACTAGCACGACATTTTTATATTCTGTTTTGGATTTTATTTATAAAATGAAAAATGATTTTGGGAAATGGTATGTTTTGTGTGTTGGGTTTTTAAATAGGAAAAACATGTTTCTTATTTTCAAATGTGAAAATCCTACTTTTATAATTATATTTCAAACTTGTGTTGATGGATTGTTTTGGGAAAGGAGACATCGAATTATGTGGTTTACCTTGGTATCCCTATAGAGCATTTTTCATGCTCACACCAATATATATTTTCAGTTTTAGGTTCAATATCTTGTTTGGTTTTTCTTGGATTAGTTGCTCATTATAGGAGCAAGGTCGGCCATTGGTTGGGTGGTGACCTGGAAGGTCATGTGGAGGTATGTTCAGTTTTACCTTCGTTCTGCTGCTAGTTTTATTTTGTTCATTAGTACTTTTTTACCTATATGTCTTTTGATAATGGTCCAAATCATTCCCAACGATTAAATTTTGATACCCAACAATGGTTTCCAGCCCGTGGGGATCGGGAATGCCCTACGGGCCATGTCGTAGACCGGATAGGTGACCGGTTTAGGGTCAAACCAGGTAGGTTTGTGTCATCCTAGCACAACTTTGATCAACATATCTCCAACAAACCTTAACAAATTATCTTCTAAAATTACATATCCAGTAATTATAGGTTTTGGTCTTTTTAAAATACCATCCCAAGGGTCTTCAAAAATGGATCAAAAGGGAATCTACCATAGAATAGGTAATCACCTACCCAGTCACTTTCAATTTATTTCTTATTATACCCCAATAAAATATTTTTTAAAAAATGATGACATAATAAAATCAGTATCTTATCTACACTCCTATGTAATTTTAACTGTATTATAACATTTTCATCTCATTTTCTATCCTATAAGGAATAATAACAATATCCATGCGTACATGTGGACTACAAACACCATGAAACGATGTGTTTCATTTTCCATCAGTGCCTATCATAAATTTTAATAATTATAGATCCAATATATATATATATATACATATATTATAAATAAAATAATTTTCATTCTTAAAACATAATATAATAATTAATTTTTTAACATTACATCAATTATAAAATGATAATGTCGTTCATGAGAACGTGTGGATTGCCACCTCCATGAAGCGATGAGATTCATTTTTTTGACTATATCACCCGAGTTCTATATATAAGTGTATTTACAAATAATATAATATTAATTTTATCATCATAATAATTTATGTATAAAATAACAATTACCTTATTTCCATCATGTTCATTGAAAAATTGAAATTTTACTCATGCGTACGTACAACCTACATTCTTCATGACTATAACATTGATCATTTTTCATAACCATCATTATTGGTTTTTTTTAACAGAATTATTGTATAAATTTTTTTAATATGTAACTATTATTGTTCTATAGATTATAGAAAAATTACATCTTCTACCACAATCATCATACTGATGTAAGTTAGTAACTTTGAACCGAACAGCCCCAAAACACACAACATGGACTTAACTAATTCTGTAATTAAATATTTCAATGAAATAAATGAATAAATGGATTAAGGATAATTTAATAAACCTATAATTTTTTTTAACAATTGTATAATGTATATAATTATATTATACAATAGGTAAAGGATATAAAAGGAATGTTTGGATTTGAGTTAATGGATTTCATCGTCATTTCCCTTTATCAAGAAATAATTTAATTTTATAAACCAAATTTATTTATTTTATGTTAATATATATTGAAATTTTATGTGTTATATCATGAATAATTCATACATCATGGTATTTTATGTTTCAATTCAAATTAAATCATTCAAAGGGTTTTGAATTGTAAGTTACCAAGTTGTATGTGAATTCATCTCAATTTTAATTTATTGAGACAAAATTTAATTTTATACCACTAATTTATTTTATGTAGTGTGCATACATCCCTTTTACATGATATAAAATAGATATTTTATAATTTATATAATTATATTTTTTAAATCATGTTACTTCTTTCAAATGGATTTTACATGCAGTTTATAATGTTTTATTGAATTTCATCTCAATTCCCCATCATTGAAGCATATTTCAATATTATCATCATAATATATATTAAATAGTGTATATAATAAAAATTTTAGATTTTATATCATAAATAATTAATACATCATGTTATATTATGTATGAATTAAAATTATTTCATCCAAGGGTATTTGAATTGCTATTTTCAATGGGGAAAGGGGTTTCTTAAATAAATTTTCATTCATTGGGATATATTCAACTTCATTTACATTTTTATTCCATGATTATGTGTTAATTAGTCTCTAAATTGTGTTATTATATATTTAAAAAAATATGTATATTTACATCTGTGCATATAATCGCTTCATGGATTAATTATCTCTTCAAAACTAATGCACTTTGCAAGTGTTTTTCATTTTCTTAGTCTCATTTTCAAGATATGTGATTCAATAACAAGATCCACGATTTCATTTTTTTTGTTTAAAATAAATAAATAATTATTTTTATATATTAATACATTTAATTAATATAATTTAGATATCCAAATCATATTCATTCATTCAATAAATTTTTATTCTGAATGTTACTAAAGAGGTAAAAGCTTTTTTTATAATCTCGTCTATTTTCAGGATTGTTTATGCCCATGAATACTTTAGGAGAAATAATATACTATTACTTAATTGTACCATATATATTTTATTATCCTATTTTTATGAATGTTGTTACCTGTTCAGTTTCTATTTCTACCATTATTTATTTAAGATAAAACCATAAGGCCTTTCTATAAGTGATACTGAGCTTGTATCTTATTTTAGATTGGGAAACATTATTTTCCTTGAATATGTTTTCAAAAATGTTTTAAATAATATTATTTTAATTAAAAAATAGGATTCCTAAAGATAATTTACATTATCATTGATATTATTTGAAAAAATTTGAAAATTAATTTTCTTAATGTTTTCTATAAGCATCACTATTGAGTCTCTTTAGAATTATTTTAAAAGAATATATATTTTTAATATTTATTTCACGAATGGATTTTTCCTCCAAGATTTCTTTTATTTTATTTAAATGTTACTTTATAATATTCCGTGTTTATTTTCATGGAATGTTATTTTCATAATATTTTTTAATTTCTTAGTTTTATAATTTTATTTTAAAAAATAATGTATTTTTTTATAAAATATATTTTTAACAATAATTTAATGGTATTTTAATTCTAAAATAGTAAAAAACCTTGAAGTTAAATATGTTATACTAAGGATATATTGTAATTATACAATAATTATTCTTTCACTGGATGGATTATGATTTTTTCAAAGTTATTTTCCTGAAATATGATTCTTTTCTGTAGTTAGATAAAGATTTACGAGAACAATGGTTATTGTTATGTAGAAAAGTTCAAGATTATAATTTTTTAACATTATACGGTACATTGAAAAGTGTATTTATGATTTAAGGGTGGTTATTCTATAAAACAAGTACATGTGGTTTTGTTATAAACTAAGTATGGATGATTCTGCTATAAACCAATGATGGGTGGTGTTGTTATAAACCAAGGATGAGTAGCTTCATTTTCATTGTCTAATGAATTTGGAAATGAAACAGAGTTTACTAGGAGGAAGTTACTCCTATTAGATGAATTGATTTACTAATTATAGGATACTACTGATAGATATGTTAAATATATGGTTAGGGGATTCCCTGATAAATTTTTTATGTTCAAAGATACCAACATGTTTTCTCTATACTTGTTATGAGATTCTATTGTATCCCTTTATCAAGAATTATCATCAAATGGATCAAAATTATTTACTTATATGAATAATATTTTATTTTTTGAACTTTTTTCCATGTATCATGTTTATGATTCAGGTTCTGATTGAAATGAATTCTCATTTGTTATTCGCATGAACATTAATTATTTTATTTTAACCTTATGATAATCTTATTCTCACTAATGAAATTGAATTGTGAATGATAATGTTTACTCTTATGAAGAATTTAACCATAACCATTCATTTTATTATTCTATCCAAGTTAAAAATAATTATGTTAAATTATTTATCTCTATAAACGTTATATGTGTGGTGAGTTTTAAAGGAGATATTGAAGACTTATTGTGAAATAAGAAAATCTATGTATAGTTGAAAAAATGATCACTTAAGGAAAAGGTTTTTTTTAATTTAATATTTTTTATTATTTCAATAAAACTATAAACCCAATATTTTCATGGTACTGTAAGTGATATATAATTTTTTTTGGGGTTATAAGTTTTGGATGGAAAAAATTGGGTCACATTTCTTGGTATCAAAGACAGAAATGTAATGATTAGGTTTTAGAGCCAGATCCAGGAATAAAAATTTGGGGTTGTTATGTTATCACATATTAATGTCATATTTTCCTTCTCATCATCCCAAAATAATGATTTGTTATCTTCTTTTATGTCATGGTATTTCAATAATGGTGTTTCAATAATAGCGGTTAGACATAGTTATGTTGTCATGGTAGTTACTAATGACATATGATTATGAATTCTTTCATTATGATGTTTCTAAATTATTATGATTACATGATATTATTCTTTCATTTTATTCTTTAATGTTTTCATTATTCTGATCATAATATTTATGATATAATTTTATGCCTCTATAGTTTCAAGTTAGGCTTTATTTCCATGGTTATTCCATTAATGGTATTTCCCACTCACACTTTTCCTCATGTATTATAACCTATGTATCCTATGATGTTTTAGAAAATCAATTGGAATTAAGAGAACAATGTGGAAGTTTAAATAAATATTTTTTATGTTTAAAAATATGTATTTATATATATAATCATCAAGGAAATTAGATCTCTAGATCTTTATCTTGAATTAATGGGAAAGCATGTTATAAATTTTTAACATATATGATTTTAACTCTTGTGTTTCTATTTATATGTTTTTTCATGCACATTTATTATTTCAGTGTACATTAATATATTTTATACTCACTTATGATCTTTAGCTGACATCTCATATATTTAACCTTAAAAGGACTTTGAGCTCACCCATTATTATGATTCTATTCCAAGGGTTATGAATAAGGGTATTATTTAAGATATGTCTATAAATGTATCATGTGTGAATATTATTTGTGTTATATGTTGAATATGTTATAAAATAAGTTGGTTATTTATCTATTATCCAATGATAATAAAACTATAGGTTATGGGGTTTTTAATATGACATATAATGAATATTCTTATAAAACGTATGTTACATATAGAGATGTTACTATTATATTGTCTTAATTATTATCAAAGTTTTTTTATTATTTTTTTAGATTACGTTATGAATAATAATATGATATAACATAAAATAATTTATATTGAACCAAAAGGGGATCTAAGATATATCTAAAATTTCATAGGTTAAAATTAAGAGTTAATTACCTTGTACAATGAAGTGTTTATATTCCTTAAAATATGATTTCATACTATATTTATTACTTCTTGGTACTCATATTATCGTTTTTAGATAATTTCTTGAAAGAGTATTGAAAAATAAAAAAAAGATTGTGATTGGCAATGTGATGATCATGATAATGTGAAACCAAATGGCATTAGATTAGGGATGGAAAATTAAATGTATATGATCAACAAACTCTATTATACAATTAAGAATAACTAGAATCATTTAGAAAAACAATATTCTAAAAGGAAATAATAACACCTTATTGGGTCCTTCATAAATAAACAACAACACTCCTTTATCTAGTCTTCTAATCCACTAATTTCTAATAACATTATCAATATAGCTAAAATGATATTTTCATACTCTAATGCATGGAGTATGAAAATGTTTTATTATCATTTGGAAGGTGAACCCAATGCATAGTGGAAACTCATTAAGAATATAAGGAAAGAAGATCAAATCTAGTTCGTGGAATAAAATTAGTTAAGGAAGGTATTTTTCCATTAATATTTTCCATGAAGTATTAACACTAAAATTGAGATATAATTCTTGGGGTGGTGAAACATTTTGATTAATCCCTTAGTACCTTTGAATAAAACATCACAAGACATGAACGGTATGATTTGGTGTTCTCATTGACACTAAAAGATAAATTGATCAATTATTTAGTGGCTAAATACAATTCTCTAACTAGTATTTTCTATTAGTGTCTTTATTAGCAGTGAATAAATTGTTTAATATTCTATCATGGTGGAAATGAACATTAGAGAAAAAAATTATTCTCTCTTTTTGGAGGATTTTAAGTGAAAAAAATGAGTTTTATGGAAACTCTAATAATAAAAGATACTGAGGGGTAAATATTAGACTTATTGAATGCCAAAAATGTACGAAGAATCATAGATGAATTGCATCAAAGGTACAAATATATTCTTCAATTGTGGAAGAGAGGTCTATCTATCCCAGGAATGCAGAAGGGATATGAAGAGGCCAAAAAAGAAAGCTCATAGAAGGAAATATTATCCTAATGTACCATCCACACTTCAGTGCTTTAGTGATAAGAAGTATGAAAATTATGAAAAAAAAGTGAATCAATTCACGGGTTAGTGATGATAATATAATTAAAAAACCTCCAAATACAAGGGAGAAAGTTAAATCCTATGAAATCCTGACTAGAAATGTGTGAAAAGTTAATAAAGTATTGAAAGGTAAATTCATCAACCACTCAAGAAATAAAAATTTCATATCCAATACTTCTTATATCCACTCTTAAATATCTAATTATATTCTAATATCATCTAATAATAACTCTAAAAAAGAAATATTGAATAATCAGTGAAAATAAAAATGATGAAATTATTTTATCCCAATTGTACAACACATAATTTATTTATGTTTTTTAGAATGTGCTTCTATGATGTCGGGGGCTTACCAAAGTGGGAAAGACTCCTAGTAATCCTACATCAGACTCGGGTTCAAAAATAAGTCAATAGATAATATCTCCATGTATTGAAGTGGTCCTATAATTGGTATTGTATCACTGTACTAATGCACCCACCATAGTGTGGTATAGTAGTTGCATTAATATTTATTCTAACTGGGATTTAGAGTGACAAAAATGAGTATATGTGTAACACCCGAGACTTTTATAAGAAATATTTTGTTTTTATATTATATAAATCATCAAAGGAATCTTTCACTACACACAACACTATCTTGGCTTTCTTTACATGCATTCGCAACCTTCCTCGATAGCTTGCGTTGTACGCAATACTGAGTTTCACTAAACAATGATATGCTATTAAAATATTATTAAAACCAGCCGTTATGAATAGTAATAACCACTTTTTGAAATTTTTTAAATTTTATTTTTCAAAATGGACTTAATTTTTGGATTCAGAATATCAAAATTAGCCTAGGGTGAAATTTTGGTATTTTTCTAGAAACTTTCAATTTTCGATGAATAGTGAAAACACTGAGTTACTATTTAAAAACCGAATTTTTATTTAAATAATTATTTATTTTATTTAAATTTATTTTAGGTCAAAATCGATAAATAATACCTATATAATTTCAATTTAATTCATTGGAGTAATTTTATATTAATTTTAGATATATAAAAATTTTATTGAACATTTCACCGTCTTTTACCCACCTCCTAGGAGAATTTGAAAATTTACATAAAACATAATTTTACCACTTCTATGAGTGGAATATCAAAAATCTGATAGACACTGTTGATGTCAGTAAGTAAAATGTGGTTCAATGAGATGAAAATAATTTTTGGTGAATAGTAATGTTTTACTTTTATTTACCACAGTTAAAAGCAAATAGGGTAATTAAGGATAAAAATGATATTATTATTACCCTAACACGTGTCCTAATTCTATTGGATAAGTGTAATTCGTCCAAAAACAGCCTTAGGAATAAACTATGACCATTTAGGCCTACTTGGATTAGATTAGGACATTTATTATTAATTTATTTAAAGAAGGGTTAAAATAGTTAAAATCAAAGTTTAATAAGTAAATAATTTTTAATATAAGGTTATACATAAGATAAATTATACTATAAATATTCATTAGAAATATAAAATGATATACCACATAATTGTATTTTATTTGTAATTTTTAAACATTAAATAATTTAATTTATTTATGACACAAAGATGATGCAGTATTTATCTTATTAATGAAATATTGACATTTTTGATGTTATAAATACCCAAATAAATGTAATTGGAGACTTTTTATGAATTACACTAATTTTATAGGTTAATAGTACATATTAGTATTGATTTAATTAACTTTCTTAGAACTAATAATTCTGTTATGATTTTAAAAAAAATCAATTACTAAATAGTGTCAAAATTGACCTAAAATAGTTTTTAAAACAACTATTATATTATTAATTTTTTTTATTCCTAAAAATATACGATTAGGCCAAATGACTTAGATAAGGTTATATATATTAATAATAAACAACTTAGGGTTATTTTGGCTTGTTATGGTAATTTTATTAACCTTATAGTGTAAGAACACAAAACGACACGGTAAAAGTAAAATTTTATAACATAAAGATAAATCTAAATGATAAGGTTCAAATAGTAAACTAAACTTGTCAAAATTATATTGGATGAGAGTATTTTGACCCATCCCCACCTTATCTTATAAATAAATCAATTTGGAGCTATTTAAAACCGAATATGGCTTTATAATAAAATAATATTTTTAGTTTTTCTAAAGGTGCCCTTCTCCTCCCTTATAAAAGGGCACCTTCTCCCTCTCTTCCTCACACCACTTTGATCCTTCATGCTCGGCAAACCCCTGCCAATTTATCATATCCACTTCCCTAGAAACATCCTAGAGGTCCTGGACTTCTTCAATGGCCAATTTTATTGCCTTAAAAGGAGGTCTCAAAGAGGCGCTTCAAAGAAGAGGTAATGCCCGTTACCGATTCTTTCAACTTTATTTCTTCTTCCACTTCTTCTTCTTTAGTTGTTTCATTATGAATTAATAAAATCAGTGTCAATCATATACTTATATGTTATTATAGGTGTGAAACAACCCTATTTCACCATATATCCATCCTACGGAAAACTAAATCACCGCGCGTGCGTACGTACAGAATACCGTCTCCACGCCGTGGTGTAATCTATTTTCCACCACCACCTTACTTAGATGGTATAATGGTATAAGAATGAATATATATGATTATTGTAAAGTTATATTGATTCTGAAATAGTATACATACACTCCAATACAACTCCACTATCATGGGATTGATATCATCGCTCGTGCGTACGTACGTAATATCGTCTCCACGATGTGATGCGACTCGTTCTACATGATTATCATTGCATAATGATAACATAAATGAATTTAGTGAATAAATATGATATATATTACACTAATACCATTTTGTAAATGAGGTATCTATAACCTAAAAATAAGAATAATTATTTATTCAAAAAAACACGCATAATAACAAAAAGTAATAAACACTCGAATAACAAGTAGAAATGAAATATTACTAATAATAAGCTAAGAATATGACCATATATGATATCATAACAATGCGTATGACTTTGTAATAAGTCAATGACATTATTTATGTCATTATACAGGAGTTTCAGACACTTACGAAGAAAATCAGACCTATGGTAAGGGAAATATCACAATCTCATTTTTATCCGAGATTGTTTATACATTGGTATTTACTTGGGTGTATTTTATCATCCACATTCATGTTTCCTCAATATGTAATATTATTTACATCCACATACAATTGTTTAAATCCAATTTTACCCTTCGGTGAGTTTTTATTAAAAGATATGAAATGAATCTTTTTTCGTTTTTCATACGAGGTACTTTTTGACTTTTCTGACAAAAGTATGAGAAGAATGTTTTTTAAAACATATATTGCATGAATGGATTTTTAAAACATTATTTCCAAGAAGTTTCATTTACATGTCTTCATGTTTATTTTTAATCAAATTCTTTTAGTTTAAAATTGTATGACATGTTAAAAAAGGAAAAAATAATTGAAGTAGAAATGATATTTTCCTCAAGAATGGAGTTCAAGTGTTTTATCAAAATTATTTTCCATCTACGATAATATAGGGTTCTGTTTCTATCCCTATTATTACATTGATTTGATTATGTTGTGATGGAATTATTTTTATGAATTCCTTTATCTTATATGAATTTTTTATGATGTCACGATGTTTAAGAATCCCATTTTTATTACATGGGTTATGCAATGATGTATGATTTATGATTTTGTGGCACACATAAGAATGGTATAATTTTGATATGGGTGGGACCTATATCTCCCTCCAATTCATTGGGTAAAGATTTTATATCTCATGAGATAGACATGGCTGGAACGACAGGTTAAACTAGTTTAGTGAAACAGGACTGAAACAAATAGTGAACTCGGTTCAGAAATGGACATTGCCCACTAAGATAGTCTTGGAAATGAGTCTTGACTAATAAGAAAATTATTCTCTATGATTATGTGTGTATTCCACAAAGCGTCATGTTTTAAGTTATGATTATTGTGATTACATTTCACTACCATTATTTATCCCATGTTATGAAATTATGATCTCTTTTGCAGGGTAAGATTTCCAAAATGATATGTTCTTATGAAAATCATGTGATTGATATTTCTTATGTGCACCCTTACTGAGCATTTGAGCTCACCCTTTTGTATGTTTTCTTTCCCCAGGTCAGGAAGAAGGTTATTAAGTAAGATATTCCAAAAGGGACAATAGATATGATGAAATAAATGGGAGACAGTGTAGATGCTTTATGAACCAGTTGATTATGTTTCCCAGTTTCTAAAGACACTATACCTATACGATCCATTCATGGTTTTGTTATATGTTGTAATAAGTGTACTTCAATTTTTAAGTACTAATAATGTATGTAAATTATGGGTCGTTATAGTTGGTATCATATGAAAGGTATAGTCAACCTTTGGAAACTAGGATGTGAAAGCCTTAGTAAGAATCCTAAGGATAAGTCTAAGCATAGAACACAATCTTAGTGTTTTAGAAATGGCCATGAATAACCTAGGATAAGACCTTAAGTGTGAATTTTTATTCTTGATTATGTGGTTTTCCTGTTATAATTAGTGTTGCTCACACTATTCTTCTTGGTTTTAGTCAATGGCTAGAACCCGAAAGAACCGTGTTAATGCGGAATACGACGGGAAATGCAATGATTGTCCCCCTGAGCAACCAAAATTTATGGGAGCTGGAATGAAAAATCTTATAGCAATGCTCACAAAACTTTCTCAAGCTATGAATCATGAAGGACTTCCAAACGAGCAAAGGAAGGAGCAACATTCTGTTGAATCCTTCATGAGATAGTGTCCACCTTCATTCAGCGGGTCTACTGGTCCATTAGTTGCTGAACAATGGATCAGTACTACTGAAATGATATTTTCAGTTCTTCAATGTTCTGAACATGATAAAGTCATATTAGTAGTGTATCATTTGTAAGGTGATGCTGATCAATGGTGGAATCTTATCAAGAATATGAGGCCAAGAGATGAAATTGAGTCCATGGAATGGGAAGAGTTCAAGAACTTATTTTTCAATAAGTACTTCCCTCGTATTCTCCGAACAAAGATGGATAAGGAGTTTCTTGAACTAAAGAAAAAGGTTGATGAATCTGTTGGTACCTATGAAGAAAATTTTACAAGACTTGCAAGGTATGCTTCTGGTATTATTATCCAACCTGAGAGTAAGATTGTTCGATTCTTTAGTGGCTTAAAACCAAGTCTTCAAAGGGTGTTAGCCATAAGGGACTTCAATAGATACGAGGAAGTCGTTCGATGTGATCTCAAAGTTGAGATGGAGATTGGAGTAACCCATCAGTCATACGGGTTTGATAAGAAGAAGAAAATGGAATTCAAAGGAAAATCTAAAGAGCACAATGAAAAGAAGATGAGTTTTCCCTTATGCTCAAAGTGTGGAAAGAAACATGGAGGGAGTTTTCTTAAAGGGAAAAGTAAATGTTTCAAATGTTGAAAGGAAGGTCATCAGGCATTTGAATGTTGCAATTATGGGAAGAAGATGTCTAGTGATGTGAACAATGAAAAGGCTACCCAGAGTGCACCTCCTACACTTTAATGTTACAAGTGCAAGGAAAGGGGTATTATGCCAATCAATGCCCTAATCCAAGGGTTGATGATGATGATCGACGTCAACAAACTCTTAATGATAAAGAGAAAGGAAAGTCACATGCAATTTCTATCAGTGATGTGGAGTAGGATAACGAAGTGGTGAAAGGTACACTTACAATACACTCTAAAGTAGAAAATGTTTTATTTGATTATGGATCCACCCACTCCTTTATTTCTGAAGAATTTTCTAAGGGTATCACCGTATTACCTCAACAATTAGATGTTGAGTTTTCTGTGACAACCCCTAATGGCACAACAGTCACATCAAAAGTTGATTATTCTTCTCCGAATACAGTTTGTGGGAAAGTGATTCTTGAAAATCTTGTGATCCTCCCTATAGTGGAATTTGATGTGATTCTTGGCATGGATTGGATTTCTCTATATAGAGATCGTATCAATTTCCAAATAAGGGAAGTCACATTTCATATTCCAGATCAATATTTGATCGTCTATCGATGCAAGGATGAACATAACCTTCCAGTGGAAATTTCTTCCATCTTATGGGTCTTGATTCCACTAAATGAAGGTTATTTATCTCAAATGGTTGGTGAGAAACTCACGATTAAGAATATTCCCATTGTACGAGAGTTTGATGATGTCTTTCCGGAGGAATTTCCGGGTCTTCCACCAAATTGTGAAGTTGAGTTTTCAATAGAACTCGTACGAGGTCCTTTAATTATTTCAAAGAAACCTTATAGAATGGCCCCAATTGAGTTGCAGGAATTGAAGAAGCAGCACCAAGAGAATCCTGATAAGGGGTTCATACGCCCTAGTTCGTCACCTTGGGGAGCACTTGTTCTGTTTGTTATGAAGAAAGATGGATCAATGAGACTCTGCATTGATTATCGAGTACTTAAAAAGATCACTATCAAGAACAAATATCCTCTCCTGTGCATTGATGACTTATTTGACCAAATAAGCGGAGCTCAATAATTTTCCAATATTGATCTTCATTCAGGGTATCATCAATTAAGGGTCAAAAGGGAGGATATACCAAATACGGCTTTCTGTATTAGGTATGGACACTATGAATTTATAGTGATGCCATTTGGTCTTACTAATGCCCCTGCTATCTTCATGGATCTGATGAATATAGTCTTTAGAGACTATCTCGATCAGTCTGTGGTAGTCTTTATAGATTATATTCTTGTATATTCAAAGAGAAAGGAAGAACATGAAGATCACTTGAGAATTGTATGGAAGAACCTGAGAAAGGAGAGGCATTATGCCAAATTTACCAAGTGTGAATTTTGGATTCCAAAAGTTTCATTCTTGGGTCACATAATCTCAAAAGAGGGGATATCTGTGGATCCAGCAAAAACAGAGGTTATCAAAAGGTGGTCGAGACCAACAATAGTAACTGAGATTCGATGTTTTCTTGGTTTGGCTAGATATTATCGACGTTTTGTGAACGATTTTTCATGATTATCTAATCCACTCACCAGGTTGACTTGGAAAGGAGTTAAGTTTGTTTGGATTTAAGAATGTGAAGAGAATTTCAAGGAGTTGAAAAGAAGGTTATCCAGTGCACCTCTACTCACACTACCTTGTAGTGGACAAAGGTTTGTGATCTATAGTGATACATCCAATACGGGATTGGGGTGTGTTCTTATGCAAAATTATATGGTGATAGCTTAAGCCTCACGACAGTTGAAAATCCATGAGCAAAATTACCCAAATCATGATTTGGAGTTAGCAACGGTAATCTTTGCATTAAAGATTTGGAGGCATTATCTTTATGGAGAAAGGTGTGACATTTATACTGACCATAAAAGTTTATAGTATATTTTCACACAAAAGGAGCTGAATATGTGCCAAAGAAGATGGTTAGAGCTGATTAAGGATTACAACCGATCAATTCATTACCACCCTAGGAAAGAAAAGAAGGTGGAAGATGCATTAAGTTGACAAGACCATGCCAGTTTATCCATGATGAGGATCACAAAAGATCCAATATTTGTGGATTTAAAAAGGATGGATCTTGGAATTATAATGAAAGGGGAAAAATCGTATCTTTCTCAAATGAATGTTCAACCATATATACATGTTAAGATTAAAGAGGAATAGAAAGAAGATTTATAGTTACAAAAGAAGGTGAGAAATGTTCCTGAATTCAACCTTCATTGTGATGGGATAATAAAGTTCAGGAAACGGGTTTATGTTCCTCCCATCCCCAAATTAAAGAAGGAGCTTCTAGATGAGGCTCATAGTTCTTCATTCTTTATTCATCCTGGAAGCACGAAGATGTATAGGGACCAGAAAGAGTACTTCCGGTGGGATGGCAGGAAAAGAGATGTTGCTGAATATGTCTCTCGATTATTGGTTTGTCAGCAAGTTAAAGTTGAGAGACATAAGTCTAAGGGGATGTTACAACCAATACCCATACCTGAATGGAAATGGGAAAACATCACTATGGAATTTGTCAAAGGACTTCCTAAAACATCCAAAAGCAATAATGTTATCTGGTTCATAGTTGATCGTCTTATAAAGTCTTCACACTTCAGTACTTTTAGAGAGGATTTCTCTCTGGATCAGCTTGCCATGATATATGTAAAGGAAGTGGAAAGATTGTATGGAGTAAAAATTTCTATTATATCTGATCGGGATACGAGTTTTACCTCAATGTCCTGGAGAAGTCTTCAGCATACTCTCGATACAGAGTTGAGTTTCAGCACTGCTTATCATCCTCATACAGACGGTCAGTCTGAGAGGACAATTCAAACTCTAGAAGATATGTTGAGAGCTTTCTCAATGGATTTCAAAGGTGGTTGTGATCAACACCTACATTTGGTGGAATTTTCTTATAATAATATCTTTCACTCTAGTATTCAGATGGATCTTTATGAAGCTCTCTATGGAAAGAAATGCAGGACTCCAACTTGCTGGGAAGAAGTTGGGGTAAGAAAGCTCTAAGGACCTGATCTTGTTGATGAGATGGCAGAAATGGTCCGATCTATTCAACAACACATAAGAGCATCTCAGAGTTGAAAAAAATGTTATTCTGACAACTGAAGAAAAGACTTAGAGTTTTAAATGGGTGATAAAGTGTTCTTACGAATATCTCCTTGGAAGAGAGTAATGAGATTTGGAAATAAGGGAAAGCTGAGCCCAAGGTATATCGGTCCTTTCGAAATATTGGATCATGTTGGGAAGGTAGCTTACCGATTGGAGCTTCCATAGAATATCTCTCAAGTTCATGATGTGTTCCATGTATCTCTCCGGAGAAAGTTCATACTTGATCCTTCACATCTACTCAAATTAGAATTCGTACCGCTGGAACAAGATCATTCTTATGAAGAACAGCCGATAGAGATTCTCGATCGTAGTGAAAAAGTCCTACGAAACAAGACCACTCGCTTGGTGAAAGTTTTATGGAGAAACCACTAATTAGAAGAAGCTACATGGGAGATTGAGGATATGATGAGGGAGAGTTATCCTCATCTTTTTGTTACAAGTGATGAATTTTGAGGGCGAAATTCATTTTAAGGGGGGTAGAATGTAACACCCGAGACTTTTATAAGAAATAATTTGTTTTTATTTTATATAAATAATCAAAGGAATCTTTTACTGCACACAACACTAGCTTGGCTTGCTTTACACGTAATCGCGAACTTCTTTGATAGGTTGAATCGTACACAATACCGAGTTTCACTAAACAACGATATGCTATTAAAATATTATTAAAACTAGATGTTATGAATAGTAATAACCACTTTTTAAAATTTTGTAAATTTTATTTTTCAAAATGGACTTAATTTTTGGATTCGGAATATCGAAATAATCCTTAGGTGAAATTTTGGTATTTTTCTAGAAACTTTCAATTTTTGATGAATAGTAAAAACACTGGGTTACTATTTAAAAACCGACTTTTTATTTAAATAATTATTTATTTTATTTAAATATATTTTAGGTCAAAATTGATACATAATACCTATATAAGTTCAATGTAATTAATTGGAGTAATTTTATAATAATTTTAGATATATAAATATTTTATTGAACTTTTAACCATCTTTTACCCACCTCCTAGGAGAATTTGCAAATTTACATAAAACATAAATTTACCGCTTCTGTGAGTGGAATTTCAAAAATAAGAGAGACAAGGTTGATGTCAATAAGTAAAATGTGGTTCAATGAGATGAAAGTAATTTTTGGTGAACAGAAACTTTTAACTTTTATTTACAACGGTTTAAAGCAAATAGGGTAATCAAGGGTAATAATGATATTATTATTACCCTAACACATGTCCTAATTCTATTGGATAAGTGTAATTAGACCAAAAAAAACCTTAGGAATAACATATGACCATTTAGGCCCACTTGGATTGGATTAGGTCATTTATTATTAGTTTATTTAAAGAAGGGTTAAAATAGTTAAAATCAAAGTTTAATAAGTAAATAATTTTTAATATAGGGTTATGCATAAGATAAATTCGACAATAAATATTCATCAGAAATCTAAACAGATTTCCTATATAATGGTATTTTAATTTTAATTTTTAGACATTAAATAATTTAATTTATTTATGACACAAAGATGATGCAGTAATTATCTTATTAATGAAATATTGACATAATTGATGTTTTAAATACCCAAATAAATAAAATTTGAGACTTTTTATGAATCCCAATAATTTTCTAGGTCAATATCACATGTTATTAGTGATTTGAGTAACTTTTTTCGAACTAATATTTATGTAATGAGTTTTACAAAAATAAATTACTAAATATTGTCAAAATTGACATAAAATAGTTTTTAAAACAAATATTATATTATTAATTGTTATTTTATTCCTAAAAACCTATGGTTCGGCCAAATGACTTATATAAGGTTATATATATTAATAATAAACAACTTGGGGTTCTTTTGGCTTGTTATAGTAAGCTTATTAATTTTATAGTGTAAGAACACAAAAAGACACGGTAAAAGTAAAATTATCTAACTTAAAGTTAAATCTAAATGATAAGGTTACAATAGTAAACTAAACATGTCCAAATTCTATTGAATGAAAGGATATCGACCCATACCCACCTTAGCTTTGAAATAAATCAATTTGGATCTATTTAAAACCGAATATGGCTTTATAGTAAAATAATATTTTTAGTTTTTCCAAAGGTGCCTCTCTCCTCCCTTATAAAAGGGCACCTCCTCCCTCTCTTCCTCACACAACTATGAGCCATCATGCTCGGCCATCGCCTGAAAATTTCTACTATCCACTTCCCTAGAGACATCCTAGAGGTCCTGGTATTCTTCAAAGACCAATTGTAGTGCCCTAAAAGGAAGTCTCAAAGAGGTGCTTCAAAGAAGAGGTAATGTCCGTTACCGATTCTTTCAACATTATTTCTTCTTCAACTTTTCTTCTTTAGTTGTTTAATTATGAATTAATAACATCAGTATCACTCATATAATGATATGTTATTATAAGTATGGAACAACCATATTTCACCATCTATCCATCCTACAGAAAACGAAATCACCGCGCGTGTGTACGTACGGAATACCGTCTCCACGCTGTGGTGTAATCTATTTTCCACCACCACCTTACTTGGATGGGTATAATGGTGTAAAGAATGAATATATATGATTATTGTAAATTGATATTGATTCTGAAATAGTATACATACACTTCAATAAAATTCCACGATCATGGGAACGATATCATCGCTCGTGCATATGTACGAAATACCATCTCCACGATGCGATGCGACTCGTTCTACAAGATTTTCATTGAATAATGATTACATAAATGAATTGAGTGAAAAAATATGATATATATTACACTAATAACATTATTTAAATGAGGTATCTATAACATAAAAAGAAGAATAAGAATTTATTCGACAAAACACACATAAGAACAAAAAGTAATAAACACCCGAATAACAAGTAGCAATGAAATATTACTAATAATAAGCTAATAATATGACCATATATGATATATTAACAATGATTATGATTCTGGAATAAGTCAATGACATTATTTAAATCATTATACAGGAAGTTTGGACACTTATGAAGAAAATTGGACCTAAGGTAAGGGAAATATCACAATATCATTTTTAGTCGAGATTGTTTATACATTGGAATTTACTAGGGTGTATTTTATCATCCACATCCATGTATCCTCAATATGTAATATTATTTCCATCCACCTACAATTTTTTAAATCCAATTTTACCCTTTGGTGAGTTTTTAGTAAAATATATGAAAGGAATATTTTGTTTTTTTTCGTACGAGGTACTTTTTGACTTTTCTGACAAAAGTATGAGAAGAATGTTTTATTAAACTTATACTGCATGAATGGATTTTTAAAACATTATTTCCAAGAATATTACTTTACATGTTTTCATATTTATTTTTAATCAACTTATTTTTTTTAAAATTGTATGACATGTTATGAAGGGAAAATGTTTTTGAAGTAGAAAGGATATTTTCCTCAAGAATGGAGTTCAAGTGTTTTATCAAAATTATTTTCCATATAAGGTAATATAGGGTTCTATTTCTATCCCTATTATTACATTGATTTTATTATGTTGTGATGGAATTATTTTTATGAATTCCTTTATCTTATATGAATTTTTTTATGATGTCACGATGTTTAAGAATCCCATTTTTATTACATGGGTTATGCAATGATGTATGATTTATGATTTTGTGTCACACATAAGAATGGTATCATTATGAGATGGGTGGGACCTATATCTCCCTACAATTCATTGGGTAAATATTTTATATCTCATGAGATAGACATGGCTGGAACGGCAGGTTAAACAGGTTTAGTGAAATAGGACTGAAACGAGGAGTGAACACGGTTCAAAAATGGACTTTGTCAACTAAGATAGTCTTGGAAACGAGTCTTCACTAATGAGAAATGATTCTCTATGATTATGTGTTTATTCCACAAAACATAATGTTTTAATATATGATTATTGTGATTACATTTCACTAACATGATTGATCCCATGTTATAAAATTATGATCTCTTTTGCAGGGTAAGATTTCCAAAATATTATGTTCTTATTAATATGATGTGATTGATATTTCTTTTGTTTACCCTTTCTGAGCATTTGAGATCACCCTTTTGTATGTTTTCTTTCCCCAGGTCAGGAAGAAGGTTATTAAGTCAGATATGCCAAAAGGGACTATAGATATGATGAAATAAATGGGAGATAATGTAGACGCTTTATGAACATGTTGTTTATGTTTTCCAGTTTCTAAAGACACTATACCTATACGGTCCTTTCATGGTTTTGTTATATGTTGTAATAAGTGTACTTCAATTTTGAAGTACAAACAATGTATGTAAAGTATGGGTCGTTATAATATGTGCCACAAGGTGTTCTATCCAACCAATTATTTTAGGTCATATGGACTCCTGGTTATGAAGAGTGGGATTTTGGACCACAGGGCCTTTGGGAAATGAATAATTAATGTTGAACCACATGGTAGAGGGCCCCAAAAGAGAAATCATAGAATGTTTTCCCCACTAGTAGAGCTTACCGGATTGGAAGAATCATAGTGTATAGAAACCACCATTGGTACCAAACACCATTAAAATTTTCATTGGGAAATTCTAGTAGATCATTGATATGAACTGGGGTTTCAGGAACAATCAATGAAGAAGATGATAGGGAGGGGAAGTGATAGTTTAGATAGGTCTGTAATCCTTTATTTAATGTATTAGTCCTCGTTCTTATGGGAAAATAAATCATATAAGGGTTCCCTCTCAACCTAGTTAGAATCAGGATTATCTAAAAATATATAAAAATATGAAGGCCTTAATTTTAGTGTTGTTACTTTGGTTAAATTTGATTTGAATTTAGGCATGTATTGTTAATATCTACATAGATCTTATATCAATTGTCGAGATATAGAAAACAAATTTCTAATTCCAAATAAACCTAAGATCATTTCTCAATGCAATGCTGACTGTGAACTTCATATGGATGTTACTTCCCATACATGGGCATTTTCACGTATCAATGATGGATATATATCTAAAATTTCTATGGTAAAACCCAATATTGAAGAAAAATTATTATTAAATAATATTTTAACATATTTCCATAATATCTTCTTGGATTTCCCCAGTATCTTGAGGTTTATTTTTTCATAGAACTTAGACATGGTGCTATAACAATATTAAAGACTCTTCTCTGAATGGAACTGGTAAGTTATAAAAATTTATGAATAAACTGCAAGAGAATTTAAATATGGATTTAATTTACCGAATTAGTTCACCATGTGGTACACCATTCTTCTATGTTAAGAAAAAAGACGGATCAATGAATCTATGCATTGATTGTTATGAACATAATAGTATCAAGATCCATAAAAAGTATCATATATCTTGTATTGATTATTTTTTTATTAACTAAAAGGATCTCATTACATCCCAATGATTATAAATATATTTATGTATCATCAACTAAAATTGAAAAAGATTGGATATATCTATTGTAACCTTCCATAGAAGATATGAAAAATATAAATTCATAGAAATATAATTTAGTCTTACAAAAATTGCTTCTATCTTCATGGATATGAGGAATGGATAATTTAGATATCACATTGAAAAATTTATGGTAGTTATTATAGATTATATTCTCTTATATTCCAAGAGAAAAGAAGTGAATCAATATCATTAGAGGGTTATTATAATAATGCTGAGAAAGGAGAAGCTATTTATCAAATTTAGAAAGTGTGAATTTTGGATACATAAATTATCATTCTTAGGACATGTAATTAATAGTCTGGGTGGATCTATAGATCCTTCAAAGAATTTGGTAATTGATTAATTTACAAGACAAACCACAACAACCAATATCGATTTTTTCCAAGATTGGATTGATCGTGTTAGTTCTTTGTGAGAAATTATTCATGGTTTTAAAATATGATAATCAATCTTGTTATCTCATAAGGGAGTCTTGTCCCTTTGGGTAGATGAATGTGAAGAAAATTACAATGATCTTAATAGTATATTATTAATTTTTCCTATACTCATTATAACTTTAATTAGATAAGGGGTTTTTAGGTATATTAATTCATCAAATAATGGATCAGGATGTGTATTCATAAAAATGACATGGTGGTATCACATTCTGCCTTCCAGTAGTAGGTATATGAAGAAAATTACTCTATGAAGTATTTGAAGATAGAAATATAATTATTTTCCATAAATATATGGGTGTATTATATTTATAGAAATAATATATATATATATATATATTCCCACATGAGATTAAAGTATATATTCACAAAGAATTAGTTGAATATGAATATAAGGTCATTGTTGGAGTTGTTCAATAACTATAACTCGTTAATACATTACCACATTAAGAAATGGAACATGATGGTTGATCCTCTGTTTTGATATGATTGTGCTCCCATATACATGATAATGATTAAAGATACCCAATATTGATGTATTTTCAATGTTTGGACAAAGAACTCATACAGGAAGGGTAAAAACCCAATATTGTGCATGTCATTTATCAACCATCTATCCAAGTGAAGATTAATGAGTCAAAAAAGCATGATGTAGAGTTATAGAATAAGGTATATAATATTTACTAGTTAAAACATAACAATGATATAATTCTATGATTTATTAAAGAAATATTTGTTCCATCAATACAAAAAGATATGTATGAATTGTTGGGTGATTCAGATAGCTCACCATTATTTATCCATCTTGGAGGCATAATAATGTTTATAGATCATAATAATCACTTCAAGTGGGAAATGATGGAGAATGAAATTATAAAATATAAATCTAGATGCTTGGTATTGATGAAACAAATATAAAAAATGGAATACTAAGGGGATAATACAACCATTTCACAATGTTGACTGGAAATAGTTGAACAACACCATGAATTTCATTATATAACTTCCCATGAAATAAAAAAGCCATAATTAAATTTGGGTAATATCAGAACTCCATACAAATTCAGTGAATTTCATAACTATTTCTGATGATTTCACATGTGATCTATTTTCCAAGACATGAAAAAATGAATATTAGAAACTATATTTAACTTTATATTATATATCATCATGATTTCGAGATTACCAAAAATTAATATTGGGGGTGTCAACAATTATTGAATAAATAGTTGAGTTTAGTACTAGTTATCATCCTTATAAGGATATTTATTCTAAAAGGAACATTAAAAATATAGAATATATATTGAGATAATGTTAAATTAATTTAAATGGATATTACAATCATTACATTCCCCTTGTATAGTTTTAATAAAACTAAACATTATTTTCAAGAATTAATAAGTAACCATACAAGGCTCTATATAGGAAAAGGCATAGTAATCCAACATGTTGTGATGGAGTATGAGATTGTATGAAATTGGTACCAGATATTGATCAATATTTTTAAATGAATATTCAAACCATTCAATGGGACATTAGAAATAACAAAATAAATAAACCATATATGTTGATAATCATAAGTGATATTTGGAGTATGGAATAAGATATAAGGTATTCCATATAAATTATATATGGAATATGGTTATGAGGTTAGAGTATAATGGAAATTGAACCCTATATATATTGGCCCTTTTGGAATCTTAAATCATCTGTTAGTGGTATAAGATTATATTTCACTTATTCTAAACCTATTCCATGTACAGGATGTGACCAATATGTCACTTTTGAGTAATTAAATACTTGTTTTATAACATGTACTAAACATAGATGTTGTAAAAATGGATCATGATCTCTCTTAAGGTAAATAAAATGTACAAATCTTGGATCAAAGAGATAGTGTACTACAAAACATAACTCACATGGATAAAGTTATCTATAGGATTCATAAGTTTAATAGATAAATATGGGAACATGAGGATGTAATTAGGAACATTTAACCGCATTTTTTCTTTTGAGTAATGAAAATTCAAGGGTGGAATTATTTTAAGTGTGTTTGAATATAACATCCAACGGTTCGAGTATATATTTCCCTTCAAATAAATTCATTATGTTAAATAGTTTGTGCTATAAAAAATACTAAAATAAATTAAATAATAATTTATTCAAATAAAAAAATAGATTCATAACTTAATAGCTAAATAAATTATTTTTTAAAATTAAAACATACAAATTTAATTTGGAAAATATAATTGATTATGGAGAAACTATTTTTATGAATTACATATTTTGGTAAAAAATAAAATCTGAAGAATGGTCTTAATAAAATTTAATGTCAATATTTACATAATGATTTGTAAAATAAATTATTAACATCTAAAAAATAATAGAGTTAATATAAGGAATTCAAATTTAATTATTAATGGATAAACTACAATTTTAAATTTATATATATTTAAATTTTTATATATTATATATTTTTTTATTTAAAAGTTAAATAATCCATTTTATGTATGCATTTTAATAAAATAAATTATATATATATATATATATTAACAAATTACTAAACATTTAATGATTATTGGTAAGAAATAAGAATAAATAAATTTTAAGCTTAAATATTATTAAGAAAACCATTTTTTAAAAATTTGAAGTGCACATATTAAAAAAATTATCCCAATTATAAATTGATAGTATTAAAATGGTTTTCAAATTTGGAATCATCATATTCAACATTACCCAAAATGTAAAGACTCAGAAATTCTGTGTAAATTTTTTTATTAAATGGGAATATTATGAGGTCAGGAAAATTTATGGCACATGATTCTGAAGCCAGGAGTGCCCAAAATTAATTTCTGAAATTTTGTTCAGGTACGTTCAGTAAACGTGTGAGTGAGATTTTCTATCTTTTAAACTAGTACTCAGAATCGAAATATGATGACACCATTGAACTCACAGTGCCGGTATTCGCTTAAAAAGACATTCACCTTAACGGTAGTTGGTCGAAGGTGAATGTTAATTTTTGGGTTTTTTGGGAAAAGAATACATTAAAATAAAGTGTATAAATTTTTTTATTTTATTTTGTTTTGAAACTACAATGTAGAAGTTTCACAGGTGAGGACCACCTGAATTAACCTCCCATGAGAGGTTATGGTGGTGGGGACCACCCGAGCCTAACCTCCCATGATTGGTTATGATGGTGGGGGCCACCTGAGGCTTAAACCTCTAGAACTCCCCTCTTAATGAGGGAGAAACCTCTAAACTACCTCTTTAATGTGGAGGAGCCTCTTGAGATTCCTCTATATTAATTGTGCCAATGCCATTATTTAATTTTTTCAGCATATGTGTCTGTGCCAACATAATTTTCTTCTTAAGTTAAATTATATTGGAACCTATTACTTTTGGTGTGTAAAGGAGAAGGAGAGAACTCTCTGGATAATCGTGTAGAATACCATTCTCCATCGAAGAATGATCTCACTGATGAAGAATGCCTTCGACTATGAAGAACTGACTAACGTGCCTTGGATCGGAGGCCTGTGGTGGGCATGATGAATGTTGATATCTTCAACTTCCTCCAACGCAAGACATCTTCATCTATGATGAAACTACGTTTGTACATCCTTCTCGTGCCAACGTCAACGAGAAATACAAGGTAGGGGGTTAATATTAAATTCTTGATTTCTCTCATTTAATTTCCACATTCCTGAAAAGCATGGAGAACGTGGATCAAACAAAACGAGTTGATCCATTATTCACATTGAATTGAATAGTTTATCATTCTTGACTCCTGTTTTTGTTGAGCTGCTTTCTACCACTCTAATGCAGAGGGTGTGGGAAAAACAAACATGGCCAGAAACCTCTATCGTTCTACTTATTTGGTGTGTTCTTCACAATGAATGAAGGAGATGAAGTCAATGACGCCACCACCCATGGCCTCCATACCCTGCGGCGCTCCACAGCCTGAGGCCTTGTCGTGCGGCCCCACGACCCCACCGCCGCAGCCACGCCATACCACTGCCATCCGAGCTGCCGCCGCCATCTCGGACCAGATGCCGCCCGAGCCACCGCTGCTGCTGTCCAAGCTGCCACTGCTATCTGAGGCACTGTCGTCGTTCGAGCCAAGCTGTCGATGTCGTCCGGGCCTAGCCGCCACCGCCTTCCGAGTCGCTGCCACTGTTAGGGTTGTGCTGTAGTCTGAGCCGCAACCACCCTTCTATCCGAACCGCCCCGTCTGATCCATTGTAGAGACCCAAATCTTGATGTACATGGACATTACATTACTTTTGTGTAATACTTAATACATAACAAAAAAAAGACACACAAGGACCGTAATAGTTTAGTGTCTTTGGAAACTCGGAATATAAACTTCTAATCATGTTTAAATATCTTCAACAACTCCCATAATGATCTTCCCCTTTTTGTTTCCTTACCTAAAACATTTCTTTATTTATTGGGGCAAATAAAACATAAAAAGGGTGAGCTCAAATTCTCAGTAAGGTCAAACCTAGATAACATAAAACAATCCATAAACATTTGGAAGCAAAAACATGAACATGAAATTTAAACATCAAAATATTGAGCAAAGACATAAATCGTGGAAGTACAAAAGGCATATATCATAATAGAACATCAACCATGATAAAATATAATAGGAATAAAACAAGTAATTGTGGAAACCATTCAGCACAGGTTATGATTTCCATAGTAGCCAAGGCATTGCTACCAAGACCATCTTAGTGGACAAAGTCCCTTTCTGAATCAAGTTCACTCCTCGTTTCAGTCCTGTAACGCTGAACTGGATTAACTTACCATTCCAGCTATATCTATCTCATGAGATATAAATCTTTACCCAATTCATTAGAGGGAGATATAGGTCCCACCCATCTCATAATGAAATCATTCTTACTTGTGCCACAAAATGAACATACGTCATTCATAATAACCCAACGAATAAAATGGGTTTCATAAACATAATCCCATCATCACATAATACATATAAAAGAAATAGATATCATTTCATAATAAGAAAAGTGAAACAATGTAAATCATAGAGACATTATACTTGAAACATACACATATGGAATAATGTCATCATAAATGGAAAATGGTTTTGATAAACCACTTGAAATGAATTCTTGAGGAAAATATCCTTTCATCTTCAAAATCTTTTTCTTTTCACAAAGTGTCATACACTTTTTAAAATAAAAGTATTTTGTTGAAAATAGTCATAAAATCTTTTGGAGGAAGCTTCATGAATATATGGCATTATAAAACCGTAAAAATCCTTTCATGCTGTATAAGTTAAAAAATATTCTCCTCGTAATTTTGTCGGAAAAGTAAAAACTACCTCGTAACGTAAAAAAAAGAACGATTCCTTACATACCATTTAGTAAAAGTCAAAATTGGTAATAAGGACATTAAAAATACATAAAAAAAACTTTTAGAAAACATGTACATGGAAGATAACAATAACCCCAGTAAATACTTACGTATAAGCAATCTCGGATAAAAATGAGATTTGAAAAATTATCCCTTACCTTATGTTCGATATGCTTCATACGTTTCTGAACCTCCGGTATAATGATTTAAATAATGTCATTGAATTATTACAGAATCACATTCATTGTTATGATATCATATATGGTTCACTTATGACTTTATATTACCCATTCTTTTGTAAGTTCCATGGTAAAGCAGCGTTTTGGGTTAAATCGTTTTATTTATCATACGTGTTTCGACTTGTTGTTCTTGATATTATTACTTATATCCTGATTTTCATAATTCCAGAATGTAAAACCTGATTTACATATAATATATATTTCATTATATACATATATATATGATATATCAATTAAATGAAATGAAATACACCGTTCATGGAGACGGTAGGCCGTACGTACGCATGAACGTTGTTTTCGTTTCCTTATTAAATTGAATAAAATTAAGTAGATGAAAAACATATATATACACATAAATACAGTATCATTATTATGTTGTATATTTCATGATTACTTATTATATATACTTTATAATCATTCATTAATGGTTAACATGGAGAATGAATCTCATCGCGTCGTGGAGTTGGTAGTCCGTACATACGCATGAGCGATGATATCATTCCCATGATCGTGGAATTGTATTGTAGTGTATGTATACTATTTCAGAATCAATATAACTTTACAATAATAATATATAGTTATTATTTACACCATTATACCCATCCAAGTAAGGTGGTGGTGGAAAATAGATTACACCACGGCGTGGAGACGGTATTCCGTATATACGCACGCGCGGTGATTTCATTTTCCGTAGGATTGATAGATGGTGAAATAGGATTTTTTCATAACATATAAGTATATGAGTGATAATTATGTTATTAATTCATAATTAAAAAACTAAATAAGAATATGTGGAAGAAGAAATAATTTGAAATAATTGGTAATGGACATTACCTCTTCTTTGAAGCGCCTCTTTCAGACCTCCGTTTAGGGCACTAAAATTGGTCTTTGAAGAAGACCAGAACCTCTAGGATGTTTCTAGGGAAGTGGAGAGGATAAATTGGTCGGGGTTGGCTGATCTTGAAGGCTCAAAGTGGTGTGAGGAAGAGAGGGAGGAGGTTCCCTTTTATAAGGGAGGAGAGGGTCACCTTTTGAATAACTAAAAATATTATTTTATTATAAAGTCATATTCGGTTTTTAATAGCTCCAAATTGAGTTATTTCGAAGCTAAGGTGGTGATGGGACTAAATACTCTCATCCAACAGAATTTAGACAAGTTTAGGTTTCTATTTTAACCTTATCATTTAGATTTATCTTTAAGTTAAATAATTTTTCTTTTACCGTGTCTTCTTGTTTTCTTACACTATAAGGTTAATAAACTTACTATAACAAGCCAAACGAACCCCAAGTTGTTTATTATTAATATATATAACCTTATCTAAGTAATTTGGCCGATCCTTAGATTTTTAGGAATAAAATAACAATTAATAATATAATATTTTAAAAAAAACTATTTTATGTCAATTTTGACACTATTTCGTAATTGATTTTTGTAAAAATCATAACAGAATGACTAGTTCGAAAAAAGTTAATTAAATCAATAATAACATGTCACAATAACATATAAAATTATTGGAATTCATAAAAAGTATCAAATTACATTTATTTGGATATTTATAACATCAATTATGTCAATATTTTATTAATAATATAATTACTGCATCATCATTGTGTAATAAATAAATAAAATTATTTAAAGTCTAAAAATTAAAAATAAAATACCATTTTTTAGGAAATAGTTTTATCTTTCTAATTAATATTTATATTCGAATTTATCTTTTGTATAATCCTATATTAAAAATGATTTACTTATTAAACTTTGATTTTAACTATTTTAACCCTTCTTTAAATAAATTAATAATAAATGTCCTAATCTAATCCAAGTGGGCCTAAATGGTCATATTTTATTCCTAAGGTTGTTTTTGGTCGAATTACACTTATCCAATAGAATTAGGACATGTGTTAGGGTAATAATAATATCATTTTACCCTTAATTGCCCTATTTACTTTTAACCGTGGTAAAAAAAGTAAAAAGTTACTATTTACCAAAAATTATTTTCATCTCATTGATCAACATTTTACTTACTGACATCAACTGTGTCTCTCGGATTTTTAAAATTCCACTCACAGAAGCGGTAAAATTAAGTTTTATTTAAATTTGCAAATTCTCCTAGGAGGTGGGTAAAAGACGGTCAAAAGTTCAATAAATTTTTTTTATATCTAAAATTATTATAAAATGACTCTAATGAATTAAATTGAACTTATATAGGTATTATGTGTCAATTTTGACCTAAAATAAATTTATATAAAATAAATAATTATTTAAATAAAAATTCGGTTTTTAAATAGTAACCAAGTGTTTTCACTATTCATCAAAAATTGAAAGTTTCCAGAAAAATACCAAAATTTCACCCTAGGATAATTTAGATATTCCGAATCCAAAAATGAAGTCCATTTTGAAAGATGAAATTTACAAAATTTCAAAAAGTGGTAATTACTATTCATAACGGCTAGTTTTAATTATATTTTAATAGCATATCATTGTTTAGTAAAACTCGGTATTGCGTACAACACACGCTATCGAGGAAGGTTGTGATTGCGTGTAATGCAGCCAAGTTAGGGATGTGTGTTGTGCAAGACTCCTTTGTTGTAGCGTACAATACAAGATATCAATAAAATTAAAAAATATTTTTCATAAAATCTCAGGGTGTTACATTCTACCCCCCTTAAAATGAATTTCTCCCTCGAAATTTGTTGGGGTTATAAATGGTTTACTACTCGAAAGTTTCTTTAATAGAAACCCACATCATAAAAAGGAATACCAAAAACAATCTTTAAAAGCTAAAGTATGAAACATAACGGTTACCCAAATTAACTAATCACTGGGTTTCCACATAGGAGAACATAGGTGAAAATATGGATATAGAAGTGAAACTTAACCATCATGTTCTAATGGAGAGTTGTAGAGAACATGGATATAAAAAATCCAACAATCACAAAGCCATAGATTTGTGATGATCTAAGGTACCATCTGATTCATCGGATATAAGGGAACGAGGATAACATTTTTGGTTTTCAAGATCATTTCCCTAAAGTTGATGAATTAAAAGAAATACTTACATGATTTTGGTACAATTTCATTGTTGTTTGTGAATTGAACAATTTCCACTTCATACCTTAAATAAATGAAGTTAAATTTGTTATTCGTGATGTGTTAGAAAATCATGTGATATAATGATGGGTCATTCCATCTGTTTCAAAAAAAAGGTTAGCAAAAGTTATAAGTCCATCTTATGGTTAGATTAATTGTATATGGTTCCAAAAATGAATTTATACTTCATATATCATACCACTTAATAAAATTAAACTTGTTTTTACTAACCAGGGGCTTCCTATAGGCTAGTGGTAGGCGATAAAGGCCAGTCGCACTTCGGTTGTGGGTTCAATTCCCACAGCCTTGTCCGACGCGATGGGTTGTCACCCATTTTGCAAGTTGTCTTCTTTTTTCTAAAAATACATTACAACAACATACCATCAATAATATCAAAAAAACTTCTATCCTTAAAGAATACTAACTTATGTCTAAAATAATCCATTCCAATATTTAGGTTTATCCATAATACTGCAGTCCACTCTCTTAATATAGTGAAAACTATTACCAGAGATTTCATATAACAAGCATGTTAATACCATCATTGACCCCCATATATCATAAGATATGTCTTCTTGGTCACATTCCAAATATTTGAAGGCCTTAATCATGTATTATCTTGAAAAATGAATACCCATTGAGTCTTAGTGAAAACATGAGTGTTGTCAAAAGTTAACTCTCTCTACATACAAAAAACCCAAAATTCTATATACTCAAACCATGATATAACTATTTCCTTGTATCAGTCATGAGCTCATGAATACTGTCAAACATTTCTTTTTCTCCTTATCCCTTCATTAGGTGCATATCATCTTCTTTCCAAAATTATCTCAATCACTTTCCATGGTTACCGGTACAATAAAAGTATTGAAACCCACAATAGACCAATACATAAATATTCCAATATTCCATGATACTATATACGACATTATTTTGGAAACCCATTACATAAACACTTAATCATTCCACCACATCATTGTCATATTCAACATCGCCAATAGTGATCACTTGTGAATTCCCTTTTTCCTTTGCCTTAAGTGGTTGCTCATGTCGATCATCATTAACCCTTGGATTAGGGCATTGATTAGCATAATGCCCCATTTCATTGCACTTGAAGCATTTACGTGTTGGTGCTGCGTTCTCTGTAGTCTTTTCTTTATTCACACCATTAGCAACCCTTTTTCCATTACATCAAATCTCAGCTGCTCGATGACCTTATTTTCCACACTTAAAACATTTTCTAGTCCCTTTAAGACAATCTCCACCATGCTTCTTTCCACACTTTGAGCATAAGGAAACAGTCATATTTTTTTCACCATAATTCTGAGATTTCTCCTTGAACTCCAACTTTCGTTTCTTGTCAAAACCATGAGATGAATATGTAACACCTACTTCCATTTCTTCCTTAATAGAACAACGCCCAATTTCTTCATAGCTAATGAAGTCTCTTATATAAAAATCCCTTTAAATATTTGGTTTTAAGCCACTGAAGAATCAATCAACTTTACATTCAGGTTGGATGATAAATCCAGATGCATACCTTGGAAGCCTTGTAAAATTCGCTTTGTATATACCAAAACATTCATCAACTTTTTGCTTTAGTTCAAGAAACTCCTTCTCCATCTTTTTTCTAAGAATACGAGGTAAGTACTAATTGAAAAATAAGTTCTTGAACTTGTCCCATTCCCTGGACTCAATTTCATCTCTTGGCCTTGAATTCTTGATAAGATTCCACCATTGATCAGCTTCACCTTCCAAACGATATACTGCTAAGATGAATTTATCATGTTCAGAACATTGATGAACTGAAAATTTCTTTTCAGTGGTACTGATCCATTTTTCATCAACAAGTGGATCGGAAGACCCACTGAAAGAAGGTTGACGTTGCCTCATGAAGGACTCAATAGAATATTGTTCCCTTCTCTGCTCATTTGGAAGTCCAGAATAATTCATAGCTTGAGTAAGTATAGAAATAAGATTTTTCACTCCATCTACCATAACATTGGTTTGTTCAGGAGGAAAATCATTTCATTGTCCATTACATTGATCAACACGGTTCCTTCGGGTTCCAGCCATCATCTAAAACCCAAAAAGAATAGTGTGACAGGAAAAAATCATGTTAGGGAAAACAACATAATAAAGGGGGAGTACCATCAATATCTAACATCTTAGGTTAAATTATAAGATTTTTACCGTAGTTCTAGGACAGTATACTATACGTATACTTATCCTTAGGGATATCCCTAGACATACCTTAGAAATATCTCTAGGGATCTCACTAACGTTTTCGCATCCTAGTTTCCAAAGGTTGACTAAACCTTTCCTATGATAACAACTACAGAGGCCCAAATCTTGACGTACATGGACATTACATTGCTTTGGGGGAATATGTAATACATAACAAAAACACACACACAAGGATCGTAATAGTTTAGTGTGTTTGGAAAGTTGGAATATAAACTTCTAATCATGTTGAAATATCTTCAACAACTCCCATAACGATATTCCCCTTTTTTCCTGACCTAAAACCTTTATTTATTTCCTGGGGAAAATAAAACATAAAACGGGTGAGCTCAAATGCTTACTAAGGGCAATCATAGATACCAAAAAACAATCCATAAACATTTGGAAGCAAAAACTTGAACATGAAATTCAAACATCAAAATCTTGAGCAAAGACATAAATCGTGGAAGTACGTAAGGCATATATCATAATAGAACATCAACCGTGATAAAATATAATGGGAATAAAACATGTAATTGTGGAAACCATTCAGCACATGTTATGATTTCGATAGTGGCCAAGGCATTGCTGCCAAGACCATCTTAGTGGACAAAGTCCCTTTCTGAATCGAGTTCACTCCTCGTTTCAGTCCTGTAACACTGAACCGGATTAACTTACCATTCCAGCCATGTCTATCTCATGAGATATATATATTTACCCAATTCCGTTGAGGGAGATATAGGTCCCACCCATCTCATAATGAAATCATTCTTACTTGTGCCACAAAATAAACATACTTCATTCATAATAACCCAACGAATAAAATGGGTTTCATAAACATAATCCCATCATCACATAATCCATATAAAAGAAATGGATATCTTTTCATAATAAGAAAAGTGAAACCCTGTAAATCATTGAGATATTAGGCTTGAAACATACACATATAGAATAATGTCATCTTAAATGGAAAATGGATTTGATAAAACACTTGAAATGAATTCTTGAGGAAAATATCCTTTCTTCTTAAAAATCATTTTATTATCACAAAGTTCCATACAATTTTTAAAATAAAAATATTTTGATGAAAATAGTCATAAAATCATTTAGAGGAAGCTTCATGAAAATATGGCATTATAAAATCGTAAAAATCCTTTCATTACATATAAGTTAAAAAAACATTCTCCTCATACTTTTGTCAGAAAAGTCAAAAAGTACATCGTAACGTAAACAAAAGAAAGATTCCTTACATACCATGTAGTAAAGATCAAAATGGGTAATAAGGACATTAAACATACATAAAAAACTGTTAGAAAACATGTACATGGAAGATAACAACAACCCCATTAAATACTTACGTATAAGCAATCTCAGATAAAAATGAGATTTGTAAAATTATCCCTTACCTTAGGTTTGATATGCTTCAAACGATTCCGAACCTCCTGTATAATGATTTAAATAATGTCATTGACTTGTAACATAATCAAATTCATTGTTATGATATCATATATGGTTCACTTATGACTTTATATTACCCGTTCTTTTGTAAGTTCTATGTTAAAGCAGTGTTTTGGGTTAAATCGTTTTATTTATCATACGTGTTTGGACTTGTTGTTGTTGATATTATTACTTATAACATGATTTACTTAATTCCAAAATGTAAAACATGATTTAAATATAATATATAATTCAGTATATAAATATATATATGATAGATCGATTAAATGAAATGAAATACACCATTCATGGAGACGGTAGGTCGTACGTACGCATGAACGTTGTTTTCGTGTCCTTATTGAATTGAATGAAATTAAGTAGATGACATACTTATATATACACATAAATCCAGTATCATTATTATGTCATATATTTCATGAATACTTATTATATATACTTTATAATCATTCATTAATGGTTAACATGGAGAATGAATCCCATCGCGTCAGGGAGACGGTAGTCCGTACGTACGCACGAGCGATGATATCATTCCCATGATCGTGGAATTGTATTTTATTGTATTTATACTATTTCATAATCAATATAACTTTAAAATAATCATATATAGTTATTATTTTCACCATTATATCCATCCAAGTAAGGTGGTGCTGGAAAATAGATTACACCACGGCGTGGTGACAATATTCTGTACGTATGCACGCACGATGATTTCGTTTTCAGTAGGATTGATAGATGATGAAATAGGTTTGTTTAATAACATATAAGTATATGAGTGATACTGATTTATTACTTCATAATTAAACAACTAAATAAGAAGAAGTGGAAGAAGAACTAAAGTTGAAAGAATCGGTAACGGACATTACCTCTTCTTTGAAGCGCCTCTTTGAGACCTCCTTTTAGGGCACAAAAATTGGTCTTTGAAGACGACCAGGACCTCTAGGATGTTTCTAGGGAAGTGGAGAGAAGAACTTGGTAGGGTTTTTCCGATCTTTAAGGCTCAAAGTGGTTCTAGGAAGAGAGGGAGGAGGTGCCCTTTTATAAGGGAGGAGAGGGGCACCTTTTGAATAACTAAAAATATTATTTTATTATAAATTCATATTCGGTTTTTAATATCTCCAAATTGAGTTATTTCGAATATAAGGTGGTGATGGGTCGAAATAATCTCATCCAATATAATTTAGACAGATTTAGGTTTCTATTTTAACCGTATCATTTAGATTTAACATTAAGTTAAATAATATTTTTTTTACTATGTCTTCTTTTTTTCTTACACTATAAGGTTAATAAATATTCTATAACAAGCCAAACGAACCCCAAGTTGTTTATTATTAATATATATAACCTTATCGAAGTCATTTGGCCGAACCATAGATTTTTAGGAATAAAATAACAATTAATAATATAATATTTGTTTTAAAAACTATTTTATGTCAATTTTGACACTATTTGGTAATTGATTTTTGTGAAAATCATAACAGAATGATTAGTTCGAAAAAAGTTAATTAAATCAATAATAACATTTCATAATAACATTTAAAATTATTGGAATTCATAAAAAGTATAAAATTACATTTATTTGGGTATTTATAACATCAATTATGTCAATATTTTATTAATAATATAATTAATGCATCATCATTGTGTCATAAATAAATTAAATTATTTAATGTCTAAAAATTACAAATAAAATACCATTAGGTATGAACTATTTTTATCTTTCTAATGAATATTTATAGTCTAATTTATATTTGTTATAACCCTATATTAAAAACAATTTACTTATTAAACTTTGATTTTAACTATTTTAACCCTTCTTTAAATAAGTTAATAATAAATGTCCTAATCTAATCCAAGTGGGCCTAAATGGTCATATTTTATTCATGCGGTTGTTTTTCATCTAATTAAACTTATCCAATAGAATTAGTACATGTGTTAGGGTAATAATAATATCATATTTACCCTTAATTACCCCATTTACTTTTAACTGTGTAAAAAAAAGCAATAAGTTACTATTCACCAAAAATTATTTTCATCTCAATGAACCACATTTTACTTACTGACATCAATCGTGTCTCTCGGATTTTTGAAATTCCACTCATAGAAGAGGTAAAATTAAGTTTTATGTAAATTTGCGAATTTTCCTAGGAGGTGTGTAAAAGACGGTCAAAAGTTCAATAAAATTTTTATATATCTAAAATTATTATAAATTGACCCTAATGAATTACATTGAACTTATATAGGTATTATGTGTCAATTTTGCCCTAAAATAAATTTAAATAAAATAAAATAATTATTTAAATAAAAAGTTGGTTTTTAAATAGTAACCCAGTGTTTTCACTATTCATCCAAAATTGAATGTTTCCTGAAAATAAAAAAATTTCACCCTAGGATAATTTCGATATTATGAATACAAAAATGAAGTCCATTTTGAAAGATTAAATTTAAAAAATTTAAAAAAGTGGTTATTACTATTCATAACGGCTAGTTTTAATAATATTTTAATAGCATATCATTGTTTAGTGAAACTCGGTATTGCGTACGACACACGCTATCGAGGAAGGTCGTGATTGAGTGTAATGCATCCATGTTAGGGTTGTGTGTTGTTCAAGACTTATTTGTTGTAGCATAAAACACAAGATATCAATAAAATTAAAAGGAATATTTTTCATAAAATCTTGGGGTGTTACAGTCATTTTGCAACCTTGAACCCTTTTAGAACCCTCTATGACCCTTCACAGCCTCACGACCACCCGCGGCCCTCCGTGGCCCCTGGCGGCCTATCATGCCTGACCCAGCGGGCTGGGCCGAAACCAATGGGTCGGGCCACCAAGTTGGCTGGGCCAAACCTAGCTGGTCAGGCCAGGTCGACATGAGCTGGATCGGCCCAAGCAGGGATGGCCGACCATGTCAGACCGGACCTGGGGCCACTACAACCCAATTACATGTTTTTTTCCATTACATCGGCACTAGATATCCGTTTGGAGAACCGTTAGTGGAACTAGGTCCCATTAGAGAAAGACATTACCTTTATGTATACCCCACTAGAGATTTAGATTGATTTGGGGTATGGTCAGGTTGGATCGAGCACAAATCCATCCCGGCCCCTGGGAAAAAAAGGCTAACAACTCACGGACCGGGAATCTAGTAGACGCGTCGTCTGTTGTGTTGAGACCCTTATGACCAGGTGGTCCCATAATATAATTCTTTGTGGGATATCATGGAAGTTGGAGAATCAACCAATGTCTTGGGGAGAAGACTCTCCCAGAGGTGAGAGAGCCTAGTGCCAAAACCTAGTAGCTGGTTGGGACGAGAAGAGTGCTACAAGCTATCCTATGTGGGTCAGATCCTAGCAATCCTGTGGGGGTCAACTCCTAGAATTCCTATGTGGGTCATCTCCAAGTGATCCTGTTTGGGTCAAGTCTAGCAAACCTGTGTGGGTGAGCTCCTAGAAATTTTATGTGGGTCAGCTTCAGCGATCCTGTGTGCGTCATCTCCTAGGGATCCTATGTGGGTGAGCTCCAATGATCATGTGTGGGTCATCTCCTACTGACCCTTTGTGGTTCCACTATATTGATCATGTATGGGTCAGTTCCTAGTGATCTTGTTTGTGTCATCTTTTATTGATCTTGTGTGGGTCAGATTCTAGTGATTCTGTATAGGTTAGTAGCAGAGCATCTTAACAGAGTAAGATGATTTAGTAGTTACATCTAATCATCTTTAATATTGTACCAAAAGGTATACCAGGTGTGATATGAGTCAATACCTCTTTTTTTTACTCATTATTGATATGGATTACTTGAAAACTAAGGTATATGTAAGTTCATAAACCTATGTAGAGTTATCTGCGGATTTCATACTTCGTGGTTTATCCTTGAAGGATTTTGTGAGTACTTGAGGGTCTCGGGGTCCCTACTGAGTATCGTTATACTCACCCCTGCACGGGCTATCCCTGTACCTTGTTGTATTGGATGCAGACGATGGACAATGCTAACAAAGGCGGAGAATACCAGGATTGGATGGTTCCCAAAGGTGGAGCATACTATGTGTCGGTACGCAGAGAAGACGGGTGGATGTGGAGTAATGTGGAGGCAATCTATACCTACTGTTTAGGTAGGAACCTGGAGGAAGACCCACTAGCTTCCTTTATTTTTTCTTCAGTTGTATTGTATTTCAGTTATACATGTACTATTATTGTTGGGCTTGTATTCCGGTCCCTTTTTTACTTTCAGCATTCTATTATCTATAAAGTTGACTTGTGTTCAGATCTTGTTGTGTGCTTGGTTGCCTGTGTTTAAAAGTTATAAAGGAAATTCCTTCCTAGTTTTAGGGAATACGCCTTTGGTGCTAGTTTCCAGCCCTAGCCTATGGAAGGTGTGCTTGGGGTTAGTCATGACACAGGCCCCAGGGCACGGGTCGTGGCATATTGGTATTAGAGCAGTCGATTCTACCGCAGAACAAAGGACCGAGATCTTCCTTTTTAATGGAAATAGTGTTATGTGTAACAAATAAAGTTATTAGTTTAGGAAATCCAATGTTGGTGCGGCGGTCGACGTATCCATGCACCCGGACCCTGACTTCTGAATACTAACCCAGTGCACGAAAACACTGATTCCATGTGTATTTTCAATATTATTCATTGTGATCTCTTATGTCATCACACAATGAATAAGTTATTGACCGTGGCGCACCTGTTTTTTTTTTCAGGATGCCTCCATAAAGATATCCAGCTAGGGTTCTGAGAGTTGTACACACTGATAGCTCACCGATAAATGATGCATCGGTGTAGGGCCCTCTTCCAGTAGAGGCACTAGAGGAGGCACCAGTGGTACCATTACCCGTTGGGCCACCAATGCCACCGGATCCAGTAATAGAGAGTGCAGGCCGCTTGAGCGCATTGCATGGGTTACAACACCGGATGCCACCCAGGTTCAGGGGAGTGACAAACCAACAAGCAGTTGAGGATTGGCTGGAGGCTATAGTGAGAGGCTTTCGACTGGTATGGACACCAGAAGAACTCATGGTGATCCCTTATTCCATCCTACTACGGGAAGCAGCAGGCAGATGGTGAAGTTTGATGCTCCAAGTTCACAACGATTTGACACTTCCTTGGGCAGACTTTGAGAGCCTGTTTTAGGAATATTTTCTCCCAGTGACTCTTCACGCAATGCGCATATAAGAGCTGCTTCATCTGCAGCAGGGCGGCATGACTGTATTTCCGTACTGAGTGAGGTTCACTAACCTCTAATGTAACTCCACAGATATGGTGCAGGACCCATTCTTCAGGGCCCAGACCATCGAGTAGGGGCTCAAGTAGGAGATCTGAGCTTCTATGATCTCACTCAGTATCCTGATGATGGCGGGGGTGTTAGAGAGTGCCCTCCTAGGGGAGCGTTTCCTAGCTGAGCAGTCTCCAATAGTGAGATCCACCATGAGTCGTCACATAGTAAAATCTTCTGCAGCTGGCCACAGGCAGTTGTTGTAGAGGTCTAATAGGACCAGACCTACAGGTGGATGAATGCATGACTCGGGATAGGTTGTGCGGGTCACCCGAGGCGGATCCTGTCATACAAGGAGGGGGTATTGTTTCACATGTGGTGGGCACGGTCACATGGCTCGTGACTGTCCGACTCTCCATACGGATGATCAGTAGATGGTCGAAGGACCGCCTAGACAACGACATAGATTTGACCGAGGATGTCCGTATGGAGTAAGCGGAAGGGGTAGAGGAGTTGGTTCTGTAGCTAGCAGTGGGTGACGATTCAAGATGTTATCGCCACCACCACTAAGAGGTCCACCCTGACTATAGGGATAGGGTGGACATGGGAGAGCATAGCTCCATGTAGATGAGTCTTACGATCATGGGACTTAGGAGATGATATTATGTACAATCTTTGTCTACTCCACCTTAGTTTTATTACTTATAGACATAGGTTCCAGTCATTCTTTTATTTCCCCTACCCTCATTCAGAGCTCGAAGATTCTGATAGAGTCTATGGCTCAATCCTTGTATCTAGAAACTCCTAAAATAGGATATTTGAGGATTATGCACTAGTTTTGGGAGTGAGAGCTTACTCTAGGAGGCGAGATCATTGGATGGGATCTCTGAGTAGCAGCATCAAGGTCGTATGAAGTCATCTTGGGTATCGAATGGTTATATACATTCCATGATCAGATTGACTTTATTAGGTTCAAATTTCAGTGTGTCTGCACGGATGAGACTAGATTTAAATTTACAAGCTTCGAGGGAGTATTTGCAGGGCCAGATGGACTTACCCAGAGGAGGGTGCATTTGATTACACATTGGTTGGCTAGACTTACCCTCAGAGCAGTTGATGTGGATAGTCTGATTTATCCTGTTGTGGTGGACTAGTATGCGGATGTTTTCCCTGATGATGTTTTGGGTCTTCCTCCTCATAGAGAGGTGTACTTTTACATTGAATTTTACCCCCGGATGACATTTATATCTACGCCAGTGTATCAGATGACTCCTGTGGAGATTTTTCAGATGTGGGTATAGTGAGAGGACTTGCAGGTGAAGGGATTCATCTGGCCTAGTGTTTCTCCCTAGGCCGTCGTGATTCTGTTTTCCAAGAAGGCGGATGAGAGCTTAAGTCTTTGTGTTGATTGTCAGCTCCTAAACCTGGTGACCGTGAAGAACAGTCACTCACTCCCGAGGATTGATGACCTCATTGATCAACTGAAAGGAGCACAGTGGTTCTCGAAGATAGACCTCAGATCAAGCTATCAGTAACACAGAGTGTAATACAAAGATGTGCAGAAGACATCATTGAGATATTGGTATGAACACTACGAGTTCTTGGTTATGGAATTTGGCTTGACCAATACTCCAACAGTGTTCATGTGACTCATGAACATGATTTTTCAGCCATAACTTGATAACTTTGTTGTATTCTTCATTGACGAAATTATGATCTACTCGACTACTGAGGAGGAGCATGCCTATCATTTCTTGGTTGTACTGGACACACTCTAAGAACACCAGCTTTATGGTAGGCCCTCGAAGTGCCAGTTCTGGATCCAAGAGGTTCACTTTCTGGGGCATGTCATATCAGAAGCTGGAGTGGCAGTGGATCTAGTGAAGATTGAGGTGATACTTCCTTGGGAGCCACCCATGAGTGTGACAGAGGTACAAAGTTTCCTGGATTTGGCTGATTACTAATGGAAGTTAGTGCCATATTTCTCTAGAGTTTCCACACCACTTTCAGCATCGATGAAGAAGGGGCATCCATTCATGTGGTCGGAGAGATGCCAGTAGATTTTTCATGAGCTAAGGCAGTGGCTGACTAGTTTCCCCATCTTGAGGCTTCTAGAGGAGGGTATAGGGTACGTAGTCTACTACGACACATAGGGACCAGACTCGGATGTGTCCTGATGTAGGAATGAGTAGTGATCACATATGGTTATCGACATCCGAGACAGCATGATCCGAACTATGCTACCCATGACCTGGAGTTAGTAGTAGTGGTATTTACCTTAATTATGAGGTGACGCTATCTAATGGGCGAATGATTTATTGTCTACTCGGATCACAATATTCTCAGGTATATATTCTCACAGAAGGACCTAAACTTAAGAGAATGATGTTTTCTTTACTTCTTCCAGGACTATGACTTCGAGATAGTCTATTCTCTTGGGAAGGGGAAAGTTGTAGCAGATACACTCAGTAGGAGATCCAGTTTATGGCTCCTAGGTGAGATGACAGAGTTTCTGGACACATTTCAGATATCCATTGTGGATTGGGATGAAGCAGCTTTTCTTTAGTCTCTTACAGTCACTCCCCCACTTCTTTAGCGAGTCAAGGAGGCGTAGTGTGTGGATATTGACTTCGAGACTCAAAGTGCTCATATATCCACAGGACAGGCACCTGATGGATTTTCTGAACGTGGGGAGCACGTCATCCTTTTCAGAGGATATACCATGGCACCTATATCACTTCAAGAGGAATTATTGTGTATGTTCCACACATCCCCTCTAGCAGTAAATCTAGGTGTGGAAAATATGTACTAGGACCTCCAACTACCGCACTGGTGGCCGGGAATAAAGAATTTAGTAGCAGAGTTTGCCTCTCGGTGCCTCACTTCTCTGCATGTGAAGGAAGATAATCAGGTACCAGCAAGCTTGGTTCAGCTTTTAGAGGTCCCATATTTGATGTGGGAAGGGATATCCATGGACTTCATGACAAGGCTTCCACAGACATCCAGTGGCCATGACTCTATTTGGGTTATCGTCGACCGACTCACCTAGTTGGGACACTTTCTACTGATCAAAGAGCATGGTTCAGTAGAGAGCATGGGACCCCTCTATGTGCCAAAGATTTTGTGGCTACATGGAGTACCTTTGATGATTGTCTCCGATCGTGATGCATTATTTATGTCCCGGATACGAAAGGGGTTGCAGGAGGCTTTTGGGACGTAGCTTCATTTTAGAATTTCCTTCTATCCTCAGATGGTTTTTCAGACTGAGCGGACTATTCATACCCTCGAGGACATGATGTGTACTTGTGTCCTCGACTTTGGTCACAGATGGGAGGATCACTTTTCTTTGGTAGATTTTTTGTACAACAATAGCTATCACTCCACCATTGGGATGACACCTTTCGAGTAGTTGTACGGGTGACCTTTCATATCACCCTTGTACTGGACTGAACTAGGGGAGTCAGCCCTAGAAAGACCGAAGATGGTATGGGATACCATAGAAAAATTGTAGATCTTCCAGGAGTATATGAAGACTGTATAGAGAAAGCATAAGTTGTATGCCTACATGAGACGGAGACCTCAGGAGTTTGAGGATAGCGACCACTTATTTATACGGGTCTCACCCTGATGTGGTTTACATATATTTGTCTGAGGTGGAAAGTTACCTCTATGATTAATCTAACCCTTTTAGGTCCTCAGTAGGGATAGTGAGATGGATTATCTCATAGCTCTTTCACCTAAGTAGCATCGGGTGCATGATGTCTTTCACATATCCCAACTGAGGAGATAGGTGCACGTCCCTTCCCAGATCATCGATAATAATGAGCTGGATGTCGATGATGGGGTGACTATTATGGAGGTTCCAGTAGAGATTGAGGATCTACAGGAGCGGGTCCTTCATGGATGGTTGATACCTTTGTTGTGTGTTCCCTGGCAGCAATGGAACCTTTAGGAGAGCACATGGGAGCGGGAGGCTGAGATTTGTGCTCAGTACCCCCACTTGTTTTCCTAGTTTGAGTTGTGGCATACGGGGATGCAAATCCCTAAGGTGGGGAGAATGTAAAGACCCAAAAATTCCATGTAATTTTTTTTAATTAATTTCAAGTCCTCAAAAATCGACGGCGCATGATTCCGAGTCCCGAAGTGCCTAGAATGAATTTCTGAACATTTTATTGGGTACGTTCAGTAAATAAGAATTCGATATTTTCTAACTTTTGAACCGGTGATGGGAATTGAAATATGAGGACACCATTCACAATGCCAGTATTCACTTAAGAAGACATTCAACTCAATGGTAGTTGGCCGAGGGAGAAAGTTAATTTTTGGGTTTTTCGTGAAATGAATAAAATAAAATAATGTGTATATCTTTTTTTTATTTTATTTGGTTTTGAAACTCCCATGTGAAAGCTTCATAGGTGAGGACCACCTGAATTAACCTCCCATGAGAGGTTATGGTGGTGAGTACCACCCAAGACTAACCTCCCATGAGAGGATATGGTGGTGGGGACCACCCTAGGCTTAAACCACTTGAACTCCCCTCTTAATGCGGGAGAAACCTCTCAACCCCCTCTTTAATGGGGAGGATACTCTTGAGCATCCTCCACATTAATTGTGCCAATTCAATATTTAATTTTTCCCACATGTGTTTGTGTGTGCCAACATAATTCTCTTCTTATGTTAAATTATATTGCACCTCTTTTTTGGGTGGGAAAGGAGAATGAGAGAAATCTTAGGAGAATCGTGGATAATCCCATCCTCCAACGAAGAATTCACTCACCAATGAAGAACTCCTTCGACTACGAAGGACCGATGAACGATCCCGAAATTGAAGGCATATGGTTGGTGCAACAAATGCCGATATCTTCTACTTCCTCCAACATGGGACGACTTCATCTATGATGAATCTACGTTCGTACTTATTTCTGGAAGCAACGTCAGTGGGAAATCCAAGGTAGGGGTAAATATAAAATTCTTGTATTCTCACATTTAATTTCTTCATTCGTGAAAAGAAAGGAGATCGCTGATAAACCAAAACGAGTTGATCCACGATTCATATTAAATTGAAAAGTTTTTCATTCTTGAATTCTGTTTTGGTTGAGCCGCTAGCTACTACTCTATTATGGAGGGTGTGGGCCAAACAAACATGGCCTGACCCCTCAGCCAATCTACTTCTTTGGTGTGTTCTTCACAATGGATGAATGTGACGAAGTCAGTGAAGGAAATGGCGCTTCCGCCCGCGGCCTCCGCACCCCATGCCGATCTGCTGTCCACGTCCTTGTCGTGCCGCCATGTGGCCTGCCGCGCCACCCTGCACCCCCGCCGCGCCACCGCCGCAGATGTTCGAGATGAGCTTCCACCCAAGTCTCCATCGTCACTCAAGCCATTTCCACCATCCAACCTGTTTCTGCCATTTGAGCCAAGCTGGCACCACCGTCTAGGCCGATCCACAGCCCGAGCCACCACCACCTTCCGAGCCACAAACGCTGTCTTGGCCGAGCCTCCATCCAAGCCACTGCCACCCTTCTGGATGAACCACCACTGTCGAGCCACTCTGCAGCTTCGTGCCCATGTAGAAACTTCCACAACGATCAAGCCTAGTCTAGAAACCCAATAGCATGTTGTGACGAGAAGAGTTCACCTAGATATCTTGTGCGGGTCAGCTCCTAGAGATCCTCTGCAGGTCAGCTCCAAGAGATCCTATGTGGGTCAGCTCTTAATGACCCTGTGTTGGTTAGCTCTGGAGATCATGTGTGGGTCAGTTTCTATTGATCCTATGTGGGTCAGTTACAACGATTCTGTATGGGTCAGCTCCTAGAGATTGTGTGTAGGTCAGATCCTAGCAATCCAGTGTGGGTCAGCTCCTAGCGAACCTCTATGGGTCAGCTCTAGTGATCCTGTATGGGTCAAATCCTTGTGATCATTTGTGGATCAGATTTTGGGATCCATTGTGGGTAAACTCCTAGCGATCCAATATTGGTCAGCTCCTAGGGATCCTGTGTGGGTCAGCACCTAGCGATCCTATGTGGGTTAGCTCCGGTGATCCTGTGTGGGTCATATCCTAGAGATTCTATATAGGTTATCACTAGATCCACTTAATAGAGTAATATGATTTAGTACTTACATCTAATCATATTCACTACTGTACCTAATGATATAACTAGTGTGAGATGAGTCAGTACCTCTGTGTTTTCTTCATGATTGAGATGGATTATTTGAAAACTAAGGTATATGTATGGTAATATAACTAAGTAGAGTTATCTGTTGATTTCCTACTTTGTGGTTTATCCTTGGTGAATTTTGTGAGACCTTCAGGGTCTCGGGGTCCCTAATGAGAATATTTATACTCATCCATGCATGGGCTATGCCCGCACCATGTTGTGTTGGATGCAGACGATGGACAGTGCTGACTGAGGATGAGAATACTAGGACTGGACGGTGATCGAAGGTGGACTATATGATATGTTGGTACGATGAGGATACGGGTGGATGTGGAGTGTGTTCTAGGAGATATGTACCTACCCTTCAGGTCGGAACCCGGAGGCGACCCAGTAGCTACCTTTATTTTTCTTGAGGTGTATTTTATTTCAGTTGTACTTGTACTGATACTATTGGGCTTTTATTCTGGCCCTTTTTTTACTTTCAGCACTCTATATTCTATATAGTTGACTTACATTCGTATCCTGTTGTGTGCTTGGTTTCATGTGTTTACAGGTAATAAAGGCAATGCCTTCCCAGTTTTAGGGAATACGCCTTTGGTGCTTGTCGCCATCACCTGGCCTATGGAAGTTGAGCATGGGGTTAGTCACGGCACGGGCCCCAGGAGATGGGTCAAGACAAATATGTTATTTTTTATTTTTAGGTATAAAAATATGTTACAATGTTTACTATTTTTCACTATGGTAAAGGCTAAAATAAGGTAAAAACATTTAAATTATGGGATAAGATCATTAGATATCAAAAAATCATTATCTTTAAATACATGGTTGAAATATTTCTTGAAATTCCCTTATAACATATTAAATATTTTTCTCCATTGAATCAACTTCTTAGAAAATAATTTTTTTTTATTTTTGAGATTTAGTATTTCATAAAATATCTTTTCTTATAAATAAAAAAACCCCTCCTATACACAACTTAATACATACCTTTAATTAAAATTTACTCAAATATATACTTCAATTATCCCCATAATAATCCTATATCTCATCTGTAAATCCCTAACAATAAGAAAAAGTCTTAAATCCCTCTTTACTAAGAGACTCTCTAAGATGATAATTTTTAATAAACTTTTCTCTATAGTAATATTACGTATGAAAACATTTTTCACACATAACACTATAGTAAAATGATCCCCAAAATATTAGATAAGAATATTTAAATAATAAAAAACATATGGATGATAAAATATAACAATTAATTATAAATTCATATAAAATAGTGTTAAGAACACTTAGAATTTATAATGTAATTTTTTAAGAAATATAGTTTTTTTTAAATTTAAATGAAAAATAGGTAAATTTTTGAATTTGCAATTTATTGAACTAAAATTAATTAATAAATATAATACTGTAAAAATCATATTATGGAACCTTTTTTTGATTTTTTAAAAAATAATTTATTTTTAAGTGAATTTTTCAAATGTTATTTTTGCTTAAAACTATTGCTTATATGAAATTATCATATTAATATATTTATTTATAATTTTATGAAATTATTTTCTATAAATAAAGATATATAATTTAATTAATTTAATTCATTTAAAAATTTTATGTTTAGTTTATAAAACAGTAGTTTAACATTTGAGAAACTCATGGAATATTTCACAATAAAAACTATTTTTATAAACTTCTTTTAAAAATTATATTTATTCGATTTTAGAAATTAAATTTAAAAATGTATTATATTTTCAAAAAATTAAATCTCATATTATTTTAAAAAATAAAATTTATTTTTTAATCATAAAAAAATACATACTTTTATTAATGTTTATTACGGTAAAAATAGTGAAATATATATTATTTAAATAATTGTTTTATTAACAATGTGTAATTTTTTATCTAATAATTTTTTTATTAAAGAGAACTTGCATTTCTATAAAAAAATATTTTCAATACATTGTCTATTGAAATTCAAAAGTTAATTCTAAATTATAAAGAGATGAAATTTTATTAAATGGTTATTATATTAATATTTATATAATTTAAAAAATAGGACGACCCATTTAATATTTTTATGAAATCATTAATTACTTAGGTTAAAACTAGTAACTATGATATAAACAAAAATTGTAAAGGTGCAAATCCAAGGGTAAAATAATTAAAAATGTTAAAAAACATGTGTAAATTTATGTTTAAGTATGAACTTACATTATCTATCCCCAAAAATCCATTATTTCTCACTTTTTTCATCCTAGAACCTTGAATAGTGTCATTCTGTAATTTAGAAATAACGGTTGTTCAAAAATGTGCATTTTTATCAATTATAGATTGGGATTACTTACACCCTCTAAAAGTTAGAGATCCCCTTAAAAATATCGATGAAACCCAACATAATTTCCCTCTCTACGAATTAAATTTCATTACCTAATGACCCTAGTCAATAGAAGTTTACCTAAGCCCCTTATTTCCATGGATACTTTGAAGTGAATGTTTAAGGTCCTTACATGATTATAACATAATCTATATCTTTTATTCATAAAAATTTCCTTCCAAACATATCCTAATAAAAATAATATAATGATATTAGTTTCATTAGTATACTGATGTTCTATTTTATTAATGTAACAACACTTATTTTTTCCTTCTCGTTAACTTAAAATACAAAAGAACATTGATCACGTGTCTGTGCAGTCTACTACCTCTATTTAGTGGAATGATTTGTTTTTTATTAATTAACTAATATAAATGAATTTATAAATTTCTTTAATCTAAAATTGATATTTATTACTAAATTTATGGAATATTATTATAATATTTTACATTTTATAATTGAAATTAACAGTAAATTGTCATAGTAAACATTAACACCAAGAAAACACATAAAAGTACCATCCGAAATGCAAGTTTAATTTATAAGAACATATATAACTATATAAATTAAATTGTAATAGTATAATAAAGGAAATATATTCTTATAATTATAAATATTATTAACATATTCTAAAACACCTTTAACCATGGTCAGCATACTAAAAGTTATATATATATATATATATATATATTGATTGAACCACATGAAATAAAAAATATAATGAAAAAAATAATAAATAAATAGAATATAATAAGTAATAAAACATAGTAAATTAAATTTTGATGAATATAAATCATTATATGTTTTATACTAAACTCTATTTTAATTTTCAAGAAGTTAGGAACATGATTATAACCAATTCGGACCAAGGTAAGGGACATTAGATCTCAATTTTGTTTTAATGATGTATAATTTGTATTGACCTCTTATTTATTTTTGGTGGTTTATATTCTAAAAATATATTTATTATTATAATAATTTCAATAAATACATGTGATTTCAAAATCTATCCCATGTTCTACCTTCCATAGGTTTTCTATCTAAATGATAATGATTTTTTAATATTTTTTTCTAAATTAATTTTGTTTCCATGAGTTAGAAACAATTATATTGAAATATATTTATAACTATTGGATTTATTATTCCTAATGATTAATTTTTATTTTATTTCTTTCTTAATTTATATGGTTTTATAATTATTCCATTTAACCTCAATAACTAATCATTTTTACCTTAAATATTATACTTCTTATAAGGCGTTATAAAATAAATTTTCATATGATGAGGCATATTTAATATTAAATACCATATTTTCTTTGTAAGGGTGTATTGACTACACAATTAATATTCAGTATCATGATCCTATCACTATTCCTTTTTTTACCTATTCATTTCTAATAATATCCTTCATGGTTTTTTATTTAATTGATACTCAATAAAAAATGATTCTTTTCCAAACATCATTTTATAGTAATGATCTTTGAGGTGTCATAACCCATTTAAGGTGATTTTATTGTATTTCCTTCCAAAATCATAATAATTCTCTTCTCCTCTTGTTATCCTTGATGATATGTTTCAACTTTATCTTTTTTTTTGAATTTAGAGTTCCATAATCTTTTCAAGTGATATTTGTAACGTTCCATCTCTAGAAGCCACCCAAAGGCGCCCCATACCCAGTTGGTCACATGACCTCAATCGCATTTCCCCAAAAGCCAGAGGCTACCGACTAGCTGTGAGGGCCTTAGGTGTGATTGTGGGGAAACTATGCCTTCATTGGTAGAGTACATAGCAGAAGTAAATAAACATTCAAGAGTGGAAGTAGTAAATAACCAAAAATAACACACAGCAGAAAACTAAATGAGAAAACAACTGGGGCACATATGTATATATATGAAATGATGCATGATACATATCTAGGAAAGCAGCCAAACAAGTCACAATGGTGAAAAAAACAATAGTACCAAAACACTTACAAAATAATGTAAACACCTCCTCAGTATGGCAAGCCAAATATTGGTCCCATGCTCTCCTGCTCCAAGCAATCAAGTAACAGAAGTCGAAGGGCTCTTGCCCCTATCTATACCTGCAACAACATAGTCGGTTTGGGGCCAAAAGCATGACCCAAACAGGGTGTGAGACTAAATCCCAGTAGGAAACCACCTGAAGATCTGTGCCTAAAAGTTAGTGAGTATATGGAAGGTAACAGTACAATGAGTAGTAAACAGTAGCAGCAATAGCAGGCAGTAAACAGTAAGGAGTAAATAAGATGATATACAAAAGTGATCAATACATAGAACAACAAGCAGCGATTACATAATAGCTAACACAAACAGGAAACCCTCTGGTAATTACTCGCAGCCATCCCCTATGGTCCTATCCAAAAATTACCACAAACCTATGGGAAGTGCACTCAGCCTAACCCCTCTGGTTTTTTCATACGAATTTATAAGACTCTCTAGGGATGCTCACTCATTAATTCCCGTTAAATTCTAGGGTATCCAAGGACACTCTAAGGTAGATCATGCAGTCCAACACTCTTGGCCCCAAGGTCTAGAGACTCTCTGAGGAATCTCACTCGGTCAATCCTCATATAGCCTCATGTATACCATAGACTCTCTGAGGAAGCTCACTCTTTCAATTCCTCCTCAAGCCTGGGAAGGTTTTAAATAAATTTAAACAAGATGAAGACTCTTTGAGGAAGCTCACTCGATCTACCCTCCAGTAGTCTGTAATAATTATGACTCTCTTGGAAGCTCACTCGGCCTATCCCATGTAGTCTATAATGTCCAAGACTCTCTAAGGAAGCTCAATCGATCTATCCCCATATAGTCTATAATGTCAAAGTCTCTCTAAGGAAGCTCACTCGGTCTATCCCCCTAAAGTCTATAATATCTAAGACTTCCTGGGATGATCACTCGGTCTATCCCATATAGTGTATATCACCGGGTTCTCACGGTCCCATGCCAGTTAGTGCATATTAATGCTATAAGGCCAGAGTACACCTGTTGAGCTACTTTGCTTACCCTAGTACACCTATAGTGCTACTGGGCTAAACAGTCTACAGAGCAACAATCATGTTTACAACATCATTTCATCCTACGATCACAAGCCATGGAAACATGTACAATGGCCAAAGGCTAACAAGAACCAAAGGACGTAACAAGAAAAAATCATGGGTTAAACATCCAATCATGACAATTATACACAAAAATGATCAATTTACCTCTACACAAGCATGCAAGAAGGGAACGAATAACTACAAGGGAAAAAAGGTAAGCACGCAATACCCCGTTCACGGGTATTGGTGGAATTTTCACATAAAACTCAGAGACATCAAAAGGTAAGGCACGAGACACTTACCTCGATCCTAGTAGATCGATATACATGAACCACGAGGCTTGATTCTCCTCAGAACGACGTAGATCTACGAAAATTCACATAACAATCAACCCATGATAACTTAAGAAAGAGGAGGAGTTAGAAAACAAGGATCTATGAGAAGGAAGAACTCACTGCTGTGGTTCCAATGAAGTTGATGGTGGTCGATTTGGAGAATAGATGAAGGCTCGGGGATTCGGAGAAGTTCTGCGGTCGTACGACGTCTCTTGGTCGAACAGGACCTAGATGAAGACGATTCTGTCGATTAGGCGTGACCCCAGTCCATTTAATGAAAAAAATAAAATACTCGGCATGTACTTCTTGAGTACACAGCATATAATCTACTTTTTTTACTCCACTTTAAGAGGCCTCCACTTCACCCCTACAAACCATGTGTGTGGCCCAAACACGGCCAGCACGCAGCCTGGCACGACAAGGGAGTACATGGCGTGTACTCAAAAATTACACGGCGCATACTTCAAAAATTTCCAGAAACTCCTCTTCTCTAAAAAATAACCAGAAAAGAAAAAACTAACCTAAAACGAAGATTCGGGTTCTTACACACTTCCCCCCATAAGGAAATTTGTCCTCTAATTTCCCTTGTGAGGTGTAGAAGAAGAAACCCCGAATGTCTCCCAAAACTACGATCGTACATCTGCCTCCCTCTCCCAAGTCTCGTCTTGTACTCGCCCGTGCTGCCATAGCACCCGTACCAAAGGAACAGACTAGCCACGGAGAACCTTTGTACTGTGATTGACAATCCAGATTGGATGCTCCTCAAATGATGCATCTGCATCAAGCTCAACCTCCTCGGGTTGAAAGACATGATACAGGTCTGAAAAGTAACATCGGAGCTAAGAAATGTGGAAGATGTCGTGCATATCCTGGTACCTTTGAGATAACTGCAACTGATAGGCAACTGGCCCAACTCTCTCCAATACCTCAAATGGCCCGACGTACTGTGGTGAAAGCATACCCTATCTCTGAATCCTCTTGTGTCCCAACCTCGGTGTGAAATGCGGGAAAACATGATCCCCAACCTCGAACTCTAGAGGTCGTCTCCGTTGATCAACATAAGACTTCTGCCAAGACTGTGTTGTAGCCAGCCTCTTCCGAATCAACTCTATCTACGCTGAGGTCTCCTGAACAAGAAGAGATCCCAGCAATACTACCTCTTCTATCTCTAGCCAGCATAGGGGTGATCGGCGTGTCCTACAGTACAAAGCCTCATAATGTGACATCTGAAAAGTCACCTGAAAAATGTTGTTATAGGAAAACTCCACAAGAGGTATATGCTTCTCCCAAGTACCTCCAAAGTATAGAATGAAAATTCGAAGCATATCCTCAAGCACTTGGATTGTGCGCTCAGACTGGCCATCAGCCTAGGGATGGTATGTTGTACTCAAAAGTACATATGTACCCAAAGCCTTCTGAAGTCCCTGCGAGAACTGAGTAGTAAAGCATGTATCCCTGTCTGAAACAATGGATTTTGGAAATCCATGTAGACATAAAATCTCTCAGATGTACAACCATCCCATCTCATCAACACTGAAGGTTTCATTGATGGGAAATAAGTGAGAAACCTTCGTAATCCTGTCAACGACAACCCAAACATCATCACTCCCTCGAGGTGACCTTGGTAACCCGGTCACGAAGTCCATCACAACATTGTTCCACTTCCACTCAGGAATGGGTAATTGCTATAACATCCATGTCGGTCATTGATGCTCTTCTTTCACCTACTGAAAAGTAGAACATCTCATGAAAAAACCAGCAACATCACTCATCATACCTAGCCACTAGTACTGGAAGTGTAGGTCACGATACATCTTGTTGAAACAAGGATGAACTGCCCAAACAGAGGAATGAAAATCCCACATCATATCCTCGCTTATGTCTACTGACACCCATACACGTCTCTGGAAATTCAATATCTCATCCTCCCCACTATCCATCCAGGAAGAGGATCCTCTCCTGACACACTCTCCTGTAGGACTAGGCCTTCTGAGTCTGATAGCTGCCTCATATGTACCCGATCAAGAAGTGAAGAGGTAATAGCTACAGAAGATAGGTAAGTCTGTCCCTATCTATCGTGCACCTCCAGATGCATCTTAGAGAACAATGCCATAAGTTTCCACTAACTACTGGCCTCCTGAATTGCCTGAATCTGAGTTCTCCTGCTCAACGCATCAGCCACTACGTCGCCCTTCCCCGACGTATAGGCGAGCTCGAAGTCAAAATATTGAAGATACTTGACCCACCTACACTATCTCAGATTCAGATCATGATGATTGAACATATACTTGAGACTCTTGTGGCCGTTGAAAACCACAAAGTGCTCTCCCAGAAGGTAGTGTCTCCAACAGTGTAAGGCATGAACAACTGCTACCAACTCCAGATCATGCATCGGATAGTTCCTCTCATGTGGCCTCAACTGCCGAGACCCGTAAGGAATGACCCCATCTCCCTGCATAAGCACATCTCCCAGCCCGATATCTAAAGCATCATAGTAAATAGTATAGCCCCTTCCCGGATCCTACAAGACCAATATTGGTGTGGACATCAACCTCCCCTTCATCTCTTGAAAGGCAGACCCACAGTAATCTAACCATTAGATCTTCACCCCCTTCATTGTCAGACCTGTCAGGGGTGATGCTAGGCATAAAAATTCTTGTATGAATCTCATGTAGTATCCAACCATCCCTAGAAAACATCACACCTCAAAGACATTTTTCAGCTGCTCCTAGGAAACTACAGCTCTCACTTTCTCTAGGTCCAATGATACTTTTGTCTTTGAGATGAAATGAACCAAGAAATGAATCTGATCCATCCAAAAGTGGCATTTTGAGAGCTTATCATATAGTTGATTCTCTCTTAGTGTACTCATAATGATCTCAAGATGTGTGTCAAGGTCGTGTCGAGTGTGAGAGTGCACCAAGATTTCATCCACGAAAACCACCACAATAAAATCTAAGTACGGATGGAACACTCGGTTCATCAGTGCCATAAAAACTGTTGGCACATTCGTGAGACTGAACGGCATGACCGTATACTCTTATAGACCATATCTCCTCTTGAAGGCTATAAGAGGTATATCTGATGGTCTAACGCACAACTGATGATAACCTGACCTCAAATCGATCTTCGAGAACACCTAGGATCCTCGAAGCTGATCGAAGAGGTCATCGATCCACGGTAAGGGATATCGATTCTTGCTGGTCAACTGGTTTAGCTTCCGATAATCCACACAAAGCCGAAGGGTTTCATCTACTTTCTTTGCAAACAGAACAGGCGAACCCCAAGGATAGGTACTGGGTTGAATGAAACCCTTTTCCTGTAACTCCTCCAACTGCTTCTGGAGCTCCTGCAACTCAGGTGTAGCCATCCTATAAGGAGGAATAGACACAAGCGACGCTCCTAGAACAAGATAAATCGAGATGTATACCTCAGGCTCCAGAGGAAAACCTGAAAATTCCTCTAGAAATACATCCCTGAAATGATCCACCACTAGAGGAAAGTCAAACTGTGAAGTCCCCTGGTTATCAAGATAAAGACTGGAAATCTAGTTTGTAACTCCTCCTAGCCCATGATGCTCTTGTTTAGCTCTACCTACTTGGACATCCCACTCGCCCCTATAAAAGAAAGATCATCCCTCTGGTGATATGAAACTCACCCTACAGCGATAGAAATCAACAACTGCATGGAAGGGAACTAACCAGTCCATTCCGAGAATGACGTCATAACCTCTCATCTCTAGGACATGGAGGTACCATAAGAAACCACACCCTGCAACCTCGAGAGGGCATTATCTGCACTGAAGTACACTAGATATTCTTTTTCCCAACGGCGTATCAAGAGTCAAAAAGTCGGGAGATGATAAGATACAGATCCCAAGCCTCTCCACAATAGAAACAAAGATAAAACTATGTGAAGCACCAGTATCGATAAGTGATGAAGATAAAACTGATGCAACTAAGATCGCACCTTGAACTGTAGAAGGGTTGGGATCCTGCTCGTGATAGCTCTGCTCCATAGAGAAAGTCTGGCCTATACCGCGGTCCTGCACCCCTGGCTGAACACTCTGAGCTAACCCACTGTGTTGTTGCTGGAAACCTGGTGACTGACCACCACGGCCACGACCTCCACCTTGGCCCGAACGGCCTGAAGAACTCCAGTTCCTAGACTGGTGAGAAATTGGAGAAGCATCTCCTGAATTCGGGGTCATAGAAGAACCCCCACCACTAGCTGAAGGAGAGAAGATCTGACAAAAGCACTGAATATGGCCCATCTTTCTATAAGATCTCCACTCCATCAGATCTCTCTGACACTAAGGCCTAGTATGCCCACTCCTACCACACTAGCAGCGTTCGACCTGCTTTCCAAAAGATACATCCCACCTGCTCTAATCTCCTCGAGAAGACACTATACGGTGCTTCATACTATCCATAGGAGGAACACCAGCTCTAGATGCCGAACCGCCCTGGCTCACTACTCCAAAATTCCTCTGGTTGCACTCAGTGATCAGCGCCACGTTGATGATAGATGATACTGAAGTCAACATGAAGATATTCACCTGGGAATAGATCTCCTTCCAGAGACCATCCTCGAACTTCTAAGAAATGAACAACTCATCGCCTGCTGGAATCGGCGTGAAATGCTGCAACTCAGTAAAGCGGGACGAGTACTCTATAACAGAAAGATTACCCTACTGTGGAATTATAAAATCCTATGCTCGGTCGGCCCTTAAGTTCTTTGGGTAAAAGTAGTCAAAGAAGGTGTGGTGAAACTCATCCCAAGACATACTCTACTGGTGCCCTGACTGCAATATCACCTCCCACCACCTCTTGGTGGTGTCTCGGAGTATATAAGTGGCCAACTTTACCCTTTTCTCTGGTGGTATCTCCAGACGTTCAAAGATCATTAGTGTGGCCTCTAACCAAGAGTCTATAGCCTTGGTTCCTCCATCCCCGGAGAATGTAGGGGGATGATGCGGCTGGAAAACCCGCGTCAACTCAGCCATCAACGGGGCAGGAGTCGGCGCTCCCTGAAAATTCTGCATCATCCTTAGGAAATCATCCTTGAACTGTACATCGGTGCCTTCAACATGTATGACTGATGGTGCCAAGGCTGGCACAACAGGAGGATCTGCAAAAGGTCCCCGATCGGCCATATCCAGTGTCTGATCACCATCTGGAAGCTGACGTACAACTGGAGGACGTCTCAGAGGCATAGCTCTGAAAAGATCAAATTCACACCATATATCAGGATTATCAAAGACTGATAACATAAGAGTACAAGATGGGAATAGGATGATAAAACATTCAAGTTTAGAAAACACGACTACTCAACATGTATAAAAACTACACGATGTGTTCACTTAAACCAAGGACATGGGCATGCACTCCTTCTAACTCTGGTCATGTAACACCCAAAACTACACGGCATGTTGTTCCCACACACGGCGTGTACTTGAACTCTATTCCCCTACCCGAGTCTCTTTACACAGCTAACCCACACGGTCTTCTTAAACTGAGACTACATGGTGTGTTCCCTGTGGACATGGTGTGTAGTGGACAAGGTTTCGGCGACCCTTGTTGTTAGTCACACGGTCGGCGACATGGCTGAACCTTACACGGCATGTTCCGAACAAACACGGCATGTATAGGAGATGATAACACCGAACCATGTTGTTTGTGACACGTACGGGTACCTGGAACAAGACTACACTGCGTGTTCTTTTCCAACACGGCGTGTTCCACTCGAGCTTCCCCAGCCCGTGTTGTTAGTGACACATCCGGGTACAAGGCTCTATACTACACGGCGTGCACCTAACGTACATGGTGTGTTCCTAAACACATTTCCTCAACCTCGTGTTCCTGCGCACACAGTCAGTGACACGATCTTAAACTACACGACGTGTAGTCCTAATGTACATGCTGTGTATTCTGGGGTTTTTCTGAGAAGTAGCTCAGAAACTGCACTGAAGCCCAGAAACACTGAAAGAAAAGGCATGAAGGTGCCAAATTTTGATCTGTAAGGGCCCATACTCCCCACGAATCAAATCTTGGCATCCAATATAGTCATATATAAGGTGAAACAGGTCACTGAATCACCAATTTCCAATTCAAGAGGGCCCATAACACCTCAAGAACCAAAATTTGGCCCTCATTTAAGCAAAGTACAATACATACAATCCTCTATGAACAATGGAGATTATATCAAAGCATCTATCACAATAGAATGCATAATCTACACAACATCTATCACAACAACATGCATTTGCTAATGCATCCTAGATGACATGGCAAAAATGCATGACATGTGATTTCTAGAAAGTGCTTATATGATTCATGAGATGGCATACCCTCATCTCATCGGGTTGTGACAGAAATAGAACCATAATAGCAACAACAATAACAACACAAGTCATGTGAATCACTCTAGGTGAAATCATACCTACTATAAAATCTCAAAACCAGAAAACTACAATAAATGAGGTAGTATGGATTTTCCCTGTACACGGGTTAGCTACTCCCTGGCACAAATTATTATTAAGTACCGAATCTATCCTATCCTTGGCTAAAGGCTCCAAATAGTAAATCAAGAGAAAAGAATTCCTCTGATACCACTTTGTAATGTCCCGGTTCCAGAAGCCACCCAGAGGCACCCCGTACCCGGTTGGCCACATGGCCTCAAGCACCTTTCCCCAAATGCCAGAGGCTGCCAACTAGTAGCGAGGGCCTTGAGTGTGATAGTGGGGAAAATATTCCCTCATTGGAAGAGTACACAGTGGAGGTAAATAAACTTTCACGAGCGGAAGCAGTAAATAACCAACAATAATACATAGTGGAAAACTAAATCAGCAAACAACTGGAGCACATATGTATATTTATGAAATGATGCATGGTACAAATTTAGGAAAGCATCCAAACAAATCACAATTCTGAACAAAACAATAGTACCAAAACAAGTACAAAAGAAAGTAAACAGTTCCTCAGCATCGCAAGCCAATGCATGGTCCCTTGCTCTCCTGCACCAAGCAATCAAGTACCAGAAGATGAAGGGCACTTTACCTTTTCTATACCTAAAATAACATAGTCTTTTTGGGCCCAAAATCATGAACCAAACTGGGTGTGAGACTAAATACTAGTAGGCAACCACCTGAAGATCTGTACCTAACAGTCAGTGAGTATATGGAAGGTAACAGTAAAATAACCAGTAAAAAATGCAACAATAATAGGCAGTAAATAGTAAGAATTAAATAGGATGGTATACAACAGTGATCAATCCATATAACAACAAGCAGCGGTGAAGTAATTGCTGACACAACCAACAAACCCCTTGGGATGTACTCACAGCCATCCCCTATGGTCCAATACAAAAAGTACTACAACTCTCTGGGCAGTGTACTCAGCCTAACCCCTCTGGTTTGGTCATATGAATTTATAAGACTCTCTGGGGAATCTCACTTTCTCAATTCCCCTTACAGTCAAGGGTATTCAGGGACACTCTGAGGGAGATCACATGGTCTAACCCTCTTGGACCCATGGTCTAGAGACACTCTAAGGAAGTTCACTCGGTCAATCCTACTATAACCTCAGGTATACCACTAAATCTCTGTGGAAGCTCACTCGGTCAATTCCTCCTCTAGCCTGGAAAGGTTTTGAAGAAATTCAAACAAGATGAAGACTCTCGGAGGAAGCTCACTTGATCTACCCTCCTATAGTCTATAATAATTAATACTCTCTGGGAAGCTCACTCATTCTATCCTAGGTAGTCTATAATGTCCAAGACTCTCTGAGGAAGCTCACTCGGTCTATCACCATATAGTCTACAATGTCCAAGACTCTCTTTGGAAGCTCACGTGGTCCATCCACATATATTCAATAATATCTAAGACTTCCTGGTAAGCTCACTCGGTCTATTCCTTATAGTCTATTGAACAAGGTTTACACGGTCATGTGCCAGTCAGTGCATATTAATGCTATAAGGATAGAGTACACCTATAGAGCTACTTGGCTAACACAAGTAAACCTATAGATCTACTTGGCTAAACAGTCTACAGAGCAACAAGCATGTTAACAACATCATTCTGTCATTTGATCATGAGGCATGGAAACAAGTACAACGACCAAAGGCTAACAAGACTCAAAGTTCGTAATGAGAACAAACCATGGGAAAAAAATCAAATCACGACAATTTTCCACAAACATGATCAATTTATCTCTACACAAGAATTAAAGAAAGTCAAGGATAACCACAAGGGAAAAAAGGTAAACACACAATACCCTGTTCATGGGTATTTGTTGAATTTTCACATAAAACTCAAAGACATCGAAAGGTAAGGCACAAACCACCTACCAAGATCCTAGGAGATTGATATACTTGAATCACGAGGCATGATTCTCCTCAGAATGGTGTAGATCTACCAAAACACACAAAATGTTCAACCCATGATAACTTAAGAAAGAGGAGGAATTGGAAAACGAGTCGCTAGGAGAAGGAAGAAATCACCGCTGCGGGGTTCCAACGCAATCAACGTCGGTCGATTCAGAAAATGGATGAAGGCTCGGGGATTCGGAGAAGTTCCGTGGCCGTACGACATCAATCAATCATACAGGACCAAGAAGAAGACGATTATGTCGATTAGGAGTTACCCCGGTCCATTTAATGAAAAAAAATAAAATACACAACGTGTACTTCTTGAGTACAAGGCGTGTACTGATCTTTTCTGTGCTCCACTTTAAGAGGCCTCCACTTCACCCCTACACACCTTGTGTGTGGCTCAGACACGTCTAACACATGGCCTAGCACGGAAAGGGAGTAAACAGTGTGTACTCATAAAGTACACAGCGTGTACTTAAAAAATTTCCAGAAACTCATCTTTTCTAAAAAATGACCAGAAAAGGAAAAACATACCTGAAATGAAGATCCAGGTTCTTACAATATGGTTTTTAACAACGGTATTTTTAATATGATAAAAAAAATTCGCTCTTATTTAATCATCTACTACACATTATGTAGATATCCTTATATTTTACTTAAAATTTTAAAAAGGTAATTTTAAACTTTCTTGATGTTATTCTAAATTTTTTAAAATAAATTCTTTTTATTATTTATCATATGGTTCAATTTTTTTAAAAATACAATCTTTTTGAAATATTTGTGGGAATACAATTCTATATTCTATATTGTTTTATATAAAGCATTATCTCTACATATTCATGGTTTGTAAGAGAAATTACTTTTATCCAATTTTAATGATATTTTTCATTAAAAATTTATTCAAAAGATCAATCATATTTATTATTTTCAAAGTTATTTTTCTAAAACTACTTGTAAGTGTTTTTTATTAATGATATTTTCCTTTTACTAATCTTATAAAAGATCACAATTATTCATCCAATGATATAATCCACCTTACTTCAATGAATAAAATAATTAATATTGTTTTCTATCAAATAAGTGATCCATAATTTACTTTTTATTCTCAAACCATCAACTATAAATTGTCATAGGTTCTCTCCCAATTCAATTCCTTTGTAAATACCCATTTTCCATTTCGTTGATTGAATGTTCTTCACCAAGATTTCAACCACTAATTGATTCGAAAAATTACTAACTTAACAACATACCCCTTATATATACTATATAAATATCATATTATATATTATCATTAGTGATGTTTATTTACCTGGAATGTTATTGAATATCTTTGGATACACACATATTTTTTATTGGTATGTCAATTTTTGAATATTGATTGAATTAAGAATTTCATTTATTTTTTTATTCAATTTTAAATTGATATGAATCACATTTTCATTCTATTGGTACTTATGAAATGATAATGATTAATATTATGTTGAACACATATGTATGGATGATGATGGGTGAGATCATATATCACCCACTAATTTATAAGTTTTTTATACGACAAGAGATAGTAAGGTGGGGACATAATGTGTTTGTTCACAAATGTGTGATCATAATGAGTTTTCTAGCATTTTTAGTTATGGACGTAATATGTTTGTTAAAAATGGAATGGGAATGATTATTTTTCTCAAATGTTTTTCCTATTTTATAATTGTATGATATTTATAATATTATATTTTTGGTATATACCCAAGTTAGTCCATTATTTTATACTTCTTCTGAATAATATGTTACTCCATCAACGCTTATATTTTATAAAAAACTTATGATTCATGTCTAGTAATGTACCCAGTCTTATTCCATTTGTCATGACTATAGTTCTATTTATTGAGGGGTAGTATTTCCATTGAAACATTGATTATATAATTTAGATATTCATGCCCATAGGGTAAAATAGTTAGTATCATATAAGGATTTAGAAAAACAAATATAGTTTATGATGTTAGATAAGGATAATATAAGGGTTGTTAACTTATGGTTAGTCATAATTTCATAGGTATAGATGAACCGTTAGGTTAGTTGAGGAAGTGTTAAATATTTTAGGTATGAGGATATGTTTAATGGATAATTATAAGTATATTATAATATCCAAAGAAATGAGAAGTGGATATTGAGTTGTTCTCCTAGAAATTACATATGTATCTTGATATTGGAAAGTAGATGCAGTTGTGGGAAAGATTAACCTAGGGAAAATCACCCTAAAAAATGGGTTGAGTATTAAATCAATCTTCACATTGGTGCATTATGAGTGGGACTAAGACTACACATCTATCTAGACACTCTTGGGGACATAAATTGGTTAATGAATTATATTTAAAATCAATTATGAATGTTTTATTTCTAATATACATTGAGGTATTAGTGTAATGATTCAGAGAAAGCCCAGCCAAAAGAAACCCAGTTTGATCCGGGAGTAATTTCTGTTGAACTAAATGATAATTTATTAATTTTTATGAGTAATTCAATTTGAGGTTTGATTTTTCATGTGATTGTATTACAATATTTATCATATGGTGTAAATTTTTCATCACTCATGATTAAATCCTTTTGTTTTTTTATAATTTTTAAATCTCAAAGGAAAAATATAATAATGGATTCCATGGAAAATGTTGTGATTTTTCCAATGAGAAACATATAGGAACATGACTGAGAAACCAAATAATTATTCCAAACCAACTATCATGATTTTTTAATAAAAATGTGTAATTATTTGAGTTTTTATATATACTAATGTAGAGTATGATATCATCCCACATAATCATAGGTGACGAAGATAATGAAGGAAAGAATATGTAATTTCAATCGTTTCAAAAATATTGTAAAAATAACCTAAGGTATTGTGTTAAATGAACGAGGATATATTTTATTTATGGAAAATGAGTTCATTGAAAAAAAATACCAAGGAAAAGTAATGATCTTAGTGAAATTGATAAAAGGGGATAAAGTTCTTATGGAGGTACCACTAATTGTTTAATGTCATAAATGTGGGAAACATGGGAATTATCTTATCCAATTCACTATTCAAATATATTGAAAGGATTATAAGTGCCAAAAAAATTCAAGATAAGGGAAAGCCTATGGAACCACAACTATGTAATTTAATTACGAAAATAATATGTCAAGTGGAAGGTTGATCAAACACTCAATAACCATGACTATTTTATTTGTATATTGTTGAAAAAACACCATTGTACCAAGAATGTTTTCTTAGAACATAATATCACCACCCTCATGAATAGATGTAAAATTATTAACTACTAGTGGTATGATTATTTTGTAAAATTTATATAACTCCTCTCTAATATATTTTTAGAAGAATATAATTCATTCAAAATCTTATTACCCATCTATTAGTCAAATTCGATGTGATACCATGCATCAAATCACCCTCTTGACATAGAGGTCGTGATAATTGTGAAGATAGTTAAATTGTATCAAAAATCCACCCATTGACAACTATTAACACAAGGTTAACTATAAAATCACCATGAAATGTTACTCCCATTAAAATAGGGTATTAAGAAAAAAATGTTATTGGAGAAAACATAACATTAGATATATTATATTTTGAGGGAAAGATGAGTTTTATTATAATACTTAGTCCGATGACTTTATTCACATGTGACACCAAACTACAAGGATATTTGGATGATTAGATAATAATATTTTAACATCAATAAAATATATAGTAGATAAAATATAGAAATAAATTTTAAATGGTTACAAAATATTATTTTTAAAATTTAGAGTTCTAAAAGTGAATTCTTTTTAATAAACACAGTTCTTCCAAAAATATTTTAGTTTCATTTAAAATATAAATTTATAACTTTATTAATTTACCTTTGATGAAATAATATTTATTTTAAAATTAATCATTTTTATATTATCTTAGGGTTAATTGTTGAGATATTTCTAAATTAAAATATTTTTAGGTGAATAGTGAAAAATAAATCTTTTTACCAAAATTTTAACACTTATTACATTATAATCATTAAATAATTACATGAAGTTTTATAAAAACATTAAAATATACAGTATATATAAACATATATATTTAATGAATAATAAAAATCATTTAAAAAAATACTATTTTGATTTTATAAAACTCATATTTAATATTTGAGAAACTAAAGTTATAATTCAATCTATAAATTATTTCCATGTTCTTATATTAAAAATTATATTTTATTACTTGTAGAAGTTAAATCTAAAAAATGGATTTAATATTTGAGATAAAATAAACCATATTAGTTTATAATTTAATTTTCATTTTTCTTATTTAAATTTTATTACTAAAATTATTGTTAATTATTATGAAAATTATTAACTTGTAATTTTTTAATGAATTGTTTTGTTAACATCGTGTAATTTTTAACTAATCAAATAAATTACTCTTCTCAAATATTAACTCTAATATTTTTTTAAAATCATATATAAATATATTAACATTATTATAATTGTTAAGAAAAACGAAATATTGTTAGGAGAACTTAATTAACAAAAAGTCATTTTTTTATAAAAAAATCAATTTCTTATAAATTATATAATTTAATTTAAATGTTAATTTTGTAATATTTACAAACTAAATTGGAATAAACTAGAAATAATATAATATTAATTAGAGAAAAATTGATTGGATGGGTTATTTTATATTTTATGTAAATCATCAGTTACTAGGGTGAATACCAGTTATCAATGTATAAACAGAAAAAGTAAAATTATAAATCCAAAATTAAATAAATTCAAAAATATTTAAAACATGAGATTGAAATTATTTTTTGGTCTTTCTTGACCTTATATTACCATGAAATCTAGTATTTACTTAAAATATCATTTCTTTTTTTCAAGTACGACATGATACTTATTTTGAAGATGATTTTGTTAGGGTTTTTATTATGTTTTTTTGCATGAATTTTGGGAAAATATGGATGTTTTTTGGGTTTTACACAGATACGGAATTATTTTCGCAAACTGTACAACCCATTAGTGGAAACCATAAAACCATGGATAGTGAGTATTTCCACAGTTCGTATTAAATTTATCATAACATGGGCCCGTCAAGGAGAAACTATGTGCCATGGAAAATGAGTCCCGGGGAATCATGATAAAGGTGTACGGTCTATCTAATGGTGTGTCCCTCTCTAGGAAATTATGAATGTGGAATTTTTATACCAAAATATTATTTTGAAATCATGACCCCCCCCCCATTTTAACCCCCAATCAACCCCACTCATGATAACATGAACTCCATGGATTATGGGGTGATCATAAAGCAATTTTGGCACCCCAAACCCCTTTACATGGAAGATTGAAGCATAGTCGATCTCATCTAATCTATTCCAGGTTAGTGGATCTATTCCCTTATTATTCTCCTAATATCTATTTCCTTACCAATTAGAGTTTTATGTATCAACATGTTTTTGGATTGTTTTGATCTAGATTTTAGGTTTTCTTTATATAAATCCATCTTCATCGTTATTCATTGAAAAATAATATTCAGGGTGTTGATTTGTGATCATTAATTAAAGGTAGGTGGTCCAATTTTGAGATTTTATGTATAAGTACAAAATTTATTTTCATTATTTTTTTGAAATATCATTAATTTGATTTTGGATGTTCCATGTTCACATGATTTGAAATAGGAATTTTAAATAGGATGGATTTTGGGAAAACATCCCAAATTCTAGTGAAATTTGAATTTGGGGAATATTTTGAAATTGATGGAATTGAAGAAATGATTTGAGAAATGATTTTAGAAAATGTTTTAAATTTAATAAATGAAAGCCTATTATTGAAAAGTAATAAAATGTTGATTAACCCATGTTTCATTTATGAAATTTAGTTGGCCTTTTGAAATAGAGAATTGGTCAAATTAATTATAAATGATAACTGAAATGAAATGAAATGAAATAAAATTATTTTCCTATTACTGATTGATTGATTGATAACAAGTGAGTCTATGTAGTAATTGTGTTTTTTGGGACAAGTTCACTAGGATTATGATTCCCTAATAAAGGATTTATGATGAAAACTCAAACAAAAAACCCAGTTTAGCATATCATATCACTGATGGGATCATGATGAGTCCTATTCAGAAAGATCCTAAGGGACATCTGTATATATTCTTATCATGATCCCTGATTTGTGATGTTTGAGGATACTATAATAAGATACTATCATATTTTTGGGAAGACGTCCATGGTTCTTGATGTAATGTTCTGATTATGCATTCAATTAATTATAGAAGTGTTTTACCCATTCAATTTAATTTATATAAAATATTTTATCTAAAATAATTATTTGAGCCATGATTTATATGTTTTCCTTGTTTTGAAAAGATGCATGACTTATATTAAATATTCAAATGATTTATTATTCCATTACCTAATTTATGTAAATTAAAATAATTTTTTGGTTCATTATTTTGGAATATATGATATAGCACATGGTGATACCCTAGATGGATTTATATCTCACTCCATACCTTTTACATTATTATTTATTTTATTTTTTTGTTTGGAACGTTCAAAGGAAATGTACCTCATGGAGGATGTGGATGTTCTTGATCCTTTGGTATTGTAGTGATGTTTCCTTTTGGATTTTTTAGTTTCATATTTCAAGTTTATGAGTAATTTTATGACATAATATCTTGGGTTTTTCTACGTGTTTGGTTTCAAGAAATATCTCCTTAATGATTGTTTGGTATGCCAACTAGTATATTTTCTCTTAAACTATTTTTAGAAACTTTATTCTCTCTTTTTTATTGTATGATGTTAGGTTCTGGTCACAAAATCATGGGGATTGGTAACTCCCTTTAGTCAATGTCAGTTCCAACATAGATTTCCGGTTACCTAGGTATCTTGTTTGGTTCATGAAAAATTTGTATCAAAGAATATTTTATAATATTTCCATGATGTTAGTATGTAGTTTGGAAAATTTTATTGGGACTTGGGAGATAGTTTCACGTATGTTTATGGACATCTATGATCATAACAAGACATAAATAATCATGGGTAGTTTGGGCTAGGTATCATGGGGAATAATTTGATCTATTTCCAATATTTTCCCTAATTTTGATTTGGATGGGTTGAAATAAAAATCATGATATACTATATAATTAAAATTTTATCATTTCTAATCATTGAGTTGTTAATATGAGTAATATTATGATGTTTTCAAAGTTTTTTTCTAATGTTTTGTCGATTCTTTCCTCTGATAAGACATATAAAATTTCCCCAAGAGGAAGCTTCGGGTGAACCACAATGATAGGGTCCTCCCATTGACCAAAACCATGTAAATATTATTGTGCATTTTGTCCAGGATCTGAGATTAACACTTTCCCCAGTTTCTGATCTGGATCCAATTATGGAACCTCATATGGATGAATTTTGGGATCGTCCCCAAGAGTCCCTTCACAAGAAGCTAACAACATTTCATGGATGGAATAATACTCAAGAGGCTGAGGATTAGTTGAGAAATATAAAGTGTCCTATTGATTTCTTGGAAACACCATAATTGATTAAGGTGAAATGTGACACCTTCATGATTGAGGGACATAGTAGGAGATTTTAGGAATCAATGGTTATGGTGAAGAATAATAATGGAAATAAATTAATGCTATTTTCTGTTTTTAGTTATACCCAAATTCTATTTTTCTAGCTAAGGCTATAGTGTTTTTCAAAATCAAACAGGATGACTTAACCATGAATGACTATGAAAATTCTTTTTCAACCATGTGTGGTTTTCACCAGAGATTATATTTAATGTAAATATGAGTACTAAATAGTTTAATATGATTATTCAAACCAATATTCTTTCTATGGTTTTCTTTCTAAATATCTCTCATTATCTTAATGTAATATAGAGGGTATTGATGGTTTAGTTGGACCTATCTGTTAGCACTTGGGTGATGAGAGTTTTCTTCCCTCCCTCTAGAGGTTATGTGAGTTCCTTTAAGGTGAATAAAAAGTGTGATGAGTCTCATGATGGTTATCGATGGAAAGGTTCTTCCAAGCCTCCCTTAGTGCCTTGAATAGGCCCATTTACTTACTTCCAATTTGGTAATCCTAGGAACTTAAAATGGGTTTGCACTAAGGCACCCAAAATATATAGATCCTGTGGACGCTCAGCACACTTCCATAAACTCTATTATATCTTTTCTGGTTCAAAGAGTTGAATGGTATCATCAACTACTAAAATTATTTTGTTTCAATCATATGTTTCACTAAAAATGGGGTTCTAGCCACACATATCTACAATGAAGCTTATTCACGGGGTGGAGGAGTCTCCAGAGAAATCAGATATAGGTCTAGTCACTTTTAGAGGTACTATCACTATAACATCATCTATAGTTTCTTCTTTATTTGTTACAGGTTCATATCTCTCATTTATATAAATTCACATTGTAAATTTTCTAAATCATCTAATCATTCATTTGTATTCTGTGATGGATATTACTACACCCATCAAAATAAAAAGAGAGTGGGGTCCTTGTTTTCTTGAATATGACTTCTCCTTATCAAATATAGATCATACATGTGATTTTTTCATTCTCATTATGATAAATCTTATTTTCATTATTATGATGGATTGGATTGTTATGAATAATTTTTGAATTTACATCTATCTTTGATTGGTCTCTTTTACCGTGCCCGATGTGGTGTACCATATCTTTCAGGGATAATGTGACCCAAGGTCGAGTAGAGTTGTACCTTCTTATCTAGAGTTAGGGGAATTAATATAGGTTCTTTATTTAGATATAGAGTTGGAATATTTAAGTTATGATCTACCACCAGTTTTCGATGAGATTCCTGATGTGTTCCCTTCTGATTTTTATGGTTTCCCACTAGTAAGAGAGGTAGAGTTATTAATTGATTAATTTCATAATATTCAACCAGTTTTTATTCATTCATTCCACCTAGAACCAAGTTAAAAAATGTTTTCAGACTGAGTTGGATGATCTATTAGAGAATGTCTTTATACACTCGTGTATGTCACCTTGGGTGGCATCTATTCAATTTTATAAGAGAGATGAGGAAACACTTCGCCTATTTGTTGATTACCAGAAACTCAATCAGGTCACATTAAAGAAATTATTTTTATTTTCCACGATAGATGATATGATTCCCTAGTAGAAATACGAGAATTAGTTCTTGAATATTTATCTCCGATCAGGTTATCACTAGTTTATAATGAACGAATCTAACATTTAGAAAACTTTCTTACAAAGGATGTATGGCCATTATGAGTATCTTTTCATATCATTTGGACTTAAAAATTATCTAATGATCTATTTGTATTTGTTTAATATAACATTTCCCATGTATCTTAATAAATTATGGGTGGTTTATGTGTATGACATCCTGGTTTATGCTACGTCCAAAGATGATCATGAAAATCATTTGAGATTATTTCTAGATTTTTTATAAATCACCGACTTTATGCCAAGCTAAAAAAAATTATTTCAGGATTAGGAAGTGAATGTTCATTCGAAACATGGTGTCAATACATGTTATTTCCATTGATACTGATATTCTTAAAACTTTTATGTCATGGGAGTAGCCATGTATTATTTTTGATATTCAGAGTTTCTTATTTCTAGTGGGTATTATCACTAGTTTGTGGAGGATTTCTCAAAATGGATTCTAAGATGAATTATGTCACCCAAAAGGTGGTGATGTTGTCTTGGAATGATAAATTTCAGAGACATTCTATTTATATTAAATGTATTCTTACTTCTACACTAGAATTGACTCTTCCAATGGTAGGTAAGATATCATTGTTCTTCGGTGATGAATCATGTTTGGGTTTGGGTTGTGTTCTTAGTAAGGGTGATCAAATGGTAGCATAGGGTTCTTGACATATTAGGCCACATGAGAAAAACTATCTATCCCATGACCTTTAACTCATACTTTTTATCTATGTGCTTAAGATTTTCCGTCATGGCCTTTTTTGAGAAAGGTTTACCATGTATTCTTACCATAAGTGCATGAGTAATATCTTCTCTAAAAAATAATTAAATCTCCATCAGTGGCATTGGGTGAGTATATGTAGTATTTTGATTTGAGAATTTTCTATACCTATGGGAAGTTGAATTCCTTTTTTGAGGCTTTGAGCTGGAAACTTCTAACCAAATGTGTTAAAGAATCATATGAAAAGTAAAACATAAAGGATCGTTATTCACAATTTCATTAATGTGTATGAGATGACGAGTGTATGTTTATCTTAGAAAGTGTTCATTTGACCTCATCTCTTTTCATGATGATTCTTTAGGAAAAAAAATATTTTTGTTTAATTAATGGTATTGGGGACTCTCTTAATGGTGGGAGAGACTATTATTGAGTGGTATTTATACATGTAGGGTATCATATGTTTCCAAAGAAAGAACATTTTATCTTTTTCGGTGAGGAAATAAATTGTGGTGGATTTCTATAATTTCCAGTGGTATGTGCACCCATGAACAAAAGAAATGTTCTACGACATGTGATTATAATTATGGTGGCCATGTATTATATTGGTAATGGGTGATTTTTCTATCTTTGTTCTAATTTTCAAAATGTCAAGGTCTAACACAAAAAACATTTTAGTTTTATTCATCCACTTCTAGTGATGAAATGTAAGTGGGACATGATTTTTATAGAGTTTTTTCTTGGGTTTTGGTGTACCCCTCAAAAGATTAATGTTATAAGGGTTTGGGATTATCAGCTAACCAGATTGGCTCCCAATATACCCTTTTTGGATTCAATTAATGTTAAGGGGTTGGGAAATCTCTATGTGAAACAGAATTTTCATTTTCCTGAGAAGAAATCATCTATAGTCTCTGATAGTGATCTTATTTTTACCTCTCATTTTTCATGAGGCCTTTAAGAGGAATTGGGATATTAGGTTTTTTGAGTAAGGCATACCATCTGTAGATGGATTCCTAGACATAAAGGGATATATAGACTCTTTAAGACATGATTTATACTTAATTCCTTGACTATGGTGTTGTTTGGGATGACCATTTGGGATAGGTTGAGGTCAATTATAACAATTGATACTAATCTAAGATCGCAATGGCTCTTTTGAATGCCTTCAATAGATGGTCATGTAAATATCTATTGTGGTAGTTGGATATTGGTGAAGCATCCTTGTTTAGACTGAGTTTGGTCCTAGATATGATGATGAAGATTCAATTGACTCATCAAAGTATGATGATTGTATAAATTTGGTATAAATACTATGTTGACCATCATCATAGACCATTGGATTTTATAGTTTGTGACTAGATGATCTTGAGAGTTTCACCTTGGTTAGGTCACCAACAGTTGGGGAGTCATGGGAATAATTCTTCTCATTTTGTGGGACCTATTGAGATTGTTCAGTACGTGGGGAAAGTGGAATACTATTTATAACTTCCACTATGGTTGGAATATATATATAATATTTTCGATATATCATATCATCTGGATTATCTTTCTAAACCATCTCATATCTTGAGTTGAAATGATCTTCATATTGAACCTCATTTAGCCATGATTGTGCTTCCGGTCATTATAGTTTCTTCTAATAAAAGGTACGTCATGGGAGGATGATTCCTTTGGTCTATCTTCTATTTTATCATGTTTCTAATTTTCATGAGACATGGATGTGTGAGACATTGATGAGAGATCAGTGGAATCATCTCTTTGTTATGGAAACTTTATAATAGGCTATATAGGTATATAAAGTCTATAGTGGGGAGTTTATAACTTCTTTTACTTGTTTTTAGGTACTCCTAGACACTTATTTTGAATATTATTTGGTTTTGGTTTGTCTTTAGTGAAATTTGGAATATTTTGACGTATTATTGATAGTGTACGGTTAGCGAACAGTTTTCCCAAACCACGCATCCCCCGAGTGTGAACTATGCAACTCTAAAAAGTGAGGTTTTCCATGGTTGGTGCATGGTTTTTCAACCCATATTCCCACCTATGAGAAAATAAGTTCCTAAGATAGTGACTATATGGGTAATAGTTATGATTCATGGTTTTTTGAACCATGTGGCTTTCTCTAGGGAGTCGTGCGTGCATAACATTTTATTCTAAAAATATATTTAAAAATCCTGATCCCCTCACCCCCTCATTTTAATCCCTAGATCAAACCCCACTCAGCATAACATGAATCAATTGTCTTAGGTTTCTCTCAAGAAGAGTTTTTGTCTCACAAAACCCCATTCCATGGTAGACTTAATCCTTGCGGATCTTGTTCGATCTCCTCCAGGTAAGTGGATCCCCTCTCTCTTTTTTTCATTAGATATCTCATTTATTCTTCCATAGATATTGATTTATCATCACATATTGGATGAATAAAAACATTATTATTTTATCTTGATTCTAGTTTTTGGTTTCTATATCTTCATCACCTTCATTATTCATTAGTGAATCCCACTATAAGTGTGGATTAATGATCATTGATTAATAGTAGGTGGTTCTATTTGGGATTTTCTATATTATTAGAAACATTATTTGATTGATTTTTTAAATTAGAATACATTTTATTTATGAAAATAAAATTTCATATTATCTTTAATTGGAATTTAAAATGGCATGTATTTTGTTTTAAATCCTACAAATTTTATGGAATTGGAATTCCAAGCATATTTTCAAATAGATGGAACTGATGAAATGGTATGGTAATTGATTATATAAAATTACTTAAATTGTATTTATGAAAACCTATAATTGGGTTTGTAATGAAAAGTCATGAAATGATGAAAACCCCATGTTTTTCTTCAGAAACCAATTTGGAATATTGAAATTGAAGATTGGGAAGTTGAATTGTAAATGATGACTAATATAAAATGCGATGATTTCCCCATTATTGATTTATATGTTGAGCACATGTGATCCATTGTAGTTAGTTTCTTATTTTGGAAAATCATTATATGATGATGATTATGTGTAAATAAATTAATGTTGAAAACTATAACAAAAGCGTATTTTGGACTATTTTATTCTCAATCAGATATTGATGAGTCCCTTCCAACTTCATCCTAAGGGATGTGTGTAATCATAATTTACGTGATCACTAATATGAGAAGTGTGAGGATCATATAACCATAAACTATTGTACTTCAGAGTAGGTGACCATGGTGCATGTTGATATGTTTTGATTATATATTCCATTGATTATGAAACTTTTTTAGTCATTATAAATGATTTTATATAAAATTATTATTTTCTCCATGTTTGATATGCTTTTCATCCTTTAAACGTAAGCATGATTTTTCTTAAATATGAAAATGATTTATTATTCAATGCCCTGTATTTTTTTAAATCAAAATAAATTTTCTGTTGATTATTATGGAATCTCTTATGGAGAACTTGTTGAGATCATATGGGTATTTATATCTCACACCCTACCTTCTCCTTTTGTAATTTTTATATTTTCTAATACATGAATGGGAAAATGGAAAGTGCCTCTTGGTGGCGGTGGATATTCTTGATAGTTTAGTCATGGAGTGATGTTTCCTTTGAATTGTTTTAGTTTTATATTCTCATTTTTTGAGTACATTGATGATGTACTTATTTGGGTTTTCTTACCAATTTTTTGGTACTTTCTCTTTGTTTAGTGTTGAACATACTAACTTGTATATCATGTCAAATTGTTTTTTTGGAAAATTCATCCCCTCCTTAATTATGTATACTTCCAGGTGATATTATCCAACCCATGGGAATTAGAAACACCCTTTAGGATATGTCATCATTCACTCGAGTGTTAGGGTACAATGGTATTTTGGCCGGTTCATGACAATTTATCTCTTTGTAACCATTAACCATTGAATAATGTAATTCTATTATTGAAAAATATTGGGTGTTCAATAATTTAACATTTTCTACAATTCAAAATGTTTATCCCTTAAACCCCTTAAAAGGTTTAAATACCCTTGAAAATTTCCCTTAACACATGACCAATGTACAACTCCATGATGTTTCTTACTTGACCGAAGGACCCTAGTCCCTATAAGGTGTCACAATCCATACATTTCCAAGGAGAATTTCAATAAATTATTGAAGTTCCCAATGTGAGTATCACATAATCTTTATCCTTTTAATCTTAATGTTTCTATTTAAAACATATCCATATCATATAAATATAATAAACAAAGTATCATTTGTTTGACAATGTGTTATTATATTAATAGAAAATCCCTTTTTTATTCCTTCATATCCACTCATAAAAACAAATTAATATTGAGCATGGGTACACATGGACTACTACCTCTACAAAGTAGTACTTTTTTCATCACCACATATAAATTAATGAATATAAAAATTATTTATGTTATATATATATATTACACAATTAATGTTATAATAATAAAATATTGGCCATTTTATATAAGGTATTATAAATAAATTTTGAATTTAAACACAACAACCTAAAGTGAACATATCAGGGAACCATTCTTAATAAATGTTTATTTAAAAAAACCAATATTAAAATATATAACTTCCTATAATAGAATAAGAATAGACACTGAAACATAAAATCATAGATATTTTGAAGTTATTCTAAAACACCTTTTACCATGGTCAACATACCAAAATTGTTATGAATAAATTGATTGAACCACCTAAATTAACCAACATAATAAAAAACTATATAATAAATAAATATCAAATGATAAAAAATAACCATTGATAAATAAAATATAGATGAATAAATTCCATTATAATAAATCAAATAAACTTAATTTTATTATTCGAGATTTTAGGAGCATGAAATGAACTAATCAAGACCATGGTAAGGGTCTTTGGATATCAATTTTATTTATGGAGATATAATTCAAATTCACCACTTATTTTTGTTATATATATTGGAAATATAATTAATTTTATCATAATTTCCTTGAAATATGTGGGATTTAAACATATTTGTCATGTTTTACCTTTCAATATTTTTAGATTCAAAATATAATAATTTTTTAAGGGATTCTGCTCACTCAATTTTATTTTATTTTGTGACGAACATTCATATTGAAATTTATTTTCCCATGTTTTATTTATTCTACCTAATGAATATGTTTTATTATATTTATTTTTAATTTTATAGTGTTCTATAATTCTTCCTTATAACTATATTATCAAATGAATAATACCTCAAATATTATGTTTCTTATAAGGGTTTCTAGTATCAATTTTTACCCTGGGAGACATATTTTTTATTATACATCATATTTTCTTTAGAATGGTGTATATATTATCCCTTTAATAATTTTTTTCAAGATCATTTCATATTTTATGTTATATAATAATTAATTTTTAATCATTAACCACAAGGGTTTTATATTAAATAACAATGAAGCCGCAGGGTTTCTTTTCCCAAGCTCATTTTAATATAAGCATATCTCAAATGTGATCACTCATCTGGGGAATTAGTATACTCTTTCCGTATAATATCACATTATTTTTGTTTTCCTTTATTTATCCATAGTTATATTTTCTTACTCATTATATTTTTTTAAAAAAATTATTATCTAACATTTTTAATAAATATAGACTTCAATATAGTTGTTTTAAATTTAAAAAAAGTAATTTTTTCAGTCATATTTTATCTTCAACTCCACATTTTGTGTATATATATATATTTGATTCAAATAATAAAAATAAATCAACATCTTTAAATTTATTTGAGAATATTTTAAAAAAAATAAGTTTCTCATTTTATATATGGGTAATTTTAGAATAATGATTTAATTTTGTCAAATATGTGTGAAATATGTTTCTATCGCATTATTAATTCTATATAAACATTTATTTTTATATCTTCATAATTTTTTAAGGAAATTATTTTTATACTAATTTCATAAATTATTATTATTAAAATTCATTCAAATGATCTTTTATATTTCTTATTTCAAAATGGATTTTTCCAAAACTCATAAAAATTTATTTTCATATAAGTCATTAACATTTTAAATTTATTATACTTGATTGAGGATATTCATAAAATGATTCCATCATCATTATTTATATGGATGGATTATTTAATGAAATTTCATATCAAATAAGTGATCCATACCAACCATTTTATGTCTCAATCATCAACTGTAAAAATAAATAACTTCTCTTCCAATTCCATTCCATTCTGAATACCTAGTTTTCTATTTATTTGGCAGATGGGTGTTGTATTTGATTTCATACATCAATTTATTCACAAATTTATTTAATTAATAATATACCCTTTTTCAATATGGTTTAAATACAAAATTCACCGTTATCTTGGTTGAAGGGTATTTACCAATATTGATATTGAATATATTTGAATACCCATTTATTTTTCAAAGGTATAATATATAATAATTATTTATAGAAGTTTGAATGTTTTCCTTTTGTTACTCTATTTGAAAAAGATATGAACCCCATTTTTACTACATATATTTTTTATAATATTATGATGATTTGTTTTAAATTGGACACATATGAATGGATTAATATGTGTAGGGTTCTATATTTCCCAAAAATTAATTGGTTTTGTTTTATATATCATTATATATTAAGGTACAGACATACTGAGATTTTTTATAATGTCTTGGGAATACTATTTTTTCTAACATTTTTATGTGTGGACATCATGAGTTTTTTCACAAAGGTATTAACATAATGGGTTTTATCATAAGGTTGTCCTATATTTATATTCCTTCATATTTACAATAATATCTTTAAAATATATTTCAATGTAATTTCATACTTGTATGTGTATTATTATTTTAATATTACTCTCTTGTGTTAGAATATTTTTCGAATATGTTTTCACACTATTTTCAATAATGTTTTATAATATGAAAAGATATGTTCCATGAATGAGGAAAATTATTCTACGCTTTTTTTGGTATGATTTCCTTATGTTATTGGATTATACTCATTTTCTCATTTTATTTTATATTATTAATGTTGCTGATTATCGATTATGTTTACCCTTGCAAAACATTATAAGTCACACAATTCTTATATTTCCATTTCCATATGTTAGGAATTAATGTAACTCATATGATTTTTTTAGAATTTTAACCTCTGTAGATAATTTTTTGAATATTTTTAATAATATTTATTGATAAGAAGATATTTATATAATGGAAGGAATATCTGTTCGATAAAAATGTCATGTAATTATTAGTTAATTTTAGTCCTAATTCTATAAAAATCTAAACCTGAAATATCATGGTAAAATATTGTAATGTAATATTTTATCTAAATTCACGTAACTACGAATGTTACATTCTCAGGGATGCATAATATGCCTGAAAGTGTGGATGAACTTATCGATTCTTTTTGGACTATATTCTTTCTCTCATATGTCCATATTCATTACTTTGTATCATAAATATATTTCCCTATACAAAAAATATTTATTTTTGTAAATCAATCTTTTCTTAGAATTTTTATAAAAAATAATGAACGAAATCTATTATTAACATTTTTTCATTGGTAATTTCTATTAACTTCTACTTTCATTAAGAAATTTTAAAATAAATATATTTTTAACATCTATCACGTGAATAAATTTTCTCATCATATAATTTAGTTTTCATTATGATGTTTTATTTCTATGTTTTCATGATTTTGAAAATAAAATCTATTATCATTATTTTATCAAATATTTCCATTGAAATAAATGATATTGAATATGTAATTGTTACTTCTTCTTGTTTTTAAAAATAATTATATATGAAATTATATAAATTTTTTCCATCTATGATAACACCGTTCATGTTTTGATGCTTCATTAAGGATATTCTCTAACGTTACCATGAACATTATTACTATGGATGGATAATAATCATTTTTAATGGATGTTTTCATAGAATCCATTTCATTACCATTGGGGAATTACGATATGATGGTATTATGAATGTTTTAATGTTTATGTGGTATAAAAATGTATAGTTTTCATTATGTGGTGGGTTCTCCCAAAGTTATACATCCACTAGTGCATTATTTGAATCTCTATATATAATGATATTGCAAGAAATTTACTACATTTTGAACCCAATTTACAAAAGATTATTGGGAATGGGGAGTGAACGCAATCCACCAATGGAAATTTCTCACAATGAGATGATGATATTAAAAGTAAACCATGGAAAACGAAATGATTTTAAATGCTTATTTGTATGATACATTTCTATACGTATTTTATTTTTCCATTGAATATGATTTATCATATATTGTTTTCTATAATTATCTTACATTTGTTCATGAACTTTTATTAAGTTATTATACTTTTATGCTCATATTATTCTCAATTATGATCCTCAGTAGATATAATCTTTGATTCTCCATATTGAGCATTATCACTCACCCTTTATTATATTTCCATTAACATGTTCATGAATAAGGTTATTATGTATAATATATCTTAAAGGTTACCATGTGTGAATAATATATGTTGAATATGTTGAATATGTTCAAAATAAGCTGGATATGTATCAATTATCCAAAGACACTAAACCTATAGGTTATGGGTTGTATTTTATTTTATGATTTGTAAAAAATATTCATGTAAAATGGAGAAAGATTCATGTATGTTATATATAACGACCCATACTTTACATAAATTGTTATTACTTCAGAATTGAATCACACTTATTATAACATATATCAAAATAGGAAAGGACCGTATAAGTATAGTGTCTTTAGAAACTGGGAAACATAAACAACTGGTTCATAAAGCGTCTACACTGTCTCCCATTTATTTCATCATATTTATAGTCCCTTTTGGCCTATCTTACTTAATAACATTCTTCCTGACCTGGGGAAAGAAAAAATACAAAAGGGTGGGCTCAAATTATCAGTAAGGGTAATAAAAAGAAATATCAATCACATCATATACATAAAAACATAACTTTTGGAAATCTTAACCTGCAAAAGAAATCATAATTTCATAACATGGGATAAATCATAGTAGTGAAATTTAATCCCAATAATCATAACTTAAAACATGAAACTTTTTGGCATAAACACATAATCATATATAATCATTTCTTATTAGTCGAGGCTCATTGCCAAGACTATCTTAGTGGAAAAAGTCCATTTCTGAACCGAGTTCACTCCTCGTTTCAGTCATGTTTCACTGAATCAGTTTAACCTGCCGTTCCAGCCATGTCTATTTCATGATATATAAAATCATTACCCAATGCATTGGAGGGAGATATAAGTCCCACCCATCTCATAATGATACCATTCTTATGTGTGCCACAAAATCATAAACCATACATCATAGCATAACCCATGTAATAAAAATGGGAATCTTAAACATCACGACATCATAAAACAATTCATATAAGATAAATGAATTCATAAAAATATTTCCATCACAACATAATCAAATCAACGTAATTATAGTGATAGAAACAGAACCCTATATTATCTTAGATGGAAAATAATTTTGATAAAACACTTGAACTCCATTCTTGAGGAAAATATCCTTTCTACTTCAAAAAACCTTTTCCTTTCTTAACATGTCATACAATTCTAAACTAAAAGAATTTGATTAAAAATAAACTTGAAAACTTTTAAATGAATCTTCTTGGAAATAATGTTTTAAAAATCCATTCATGCCGTATAAGTTAAAAAAACATTCTTCGTACTTTTGTCGGAAAAGTAAAAAAGTACCTCGTACGAAAAACGACAAAAAATTCCTTTCATATCCTTTACTAAAAACTCACTGAAGGGTAAAATTGGATTTAAACAATTGCAGGTGGATGGAAATAATATTACATATTGAGGAAACATGGATGTGGATGATAAAATACACCCCAGTAAATACCAAAGTATAAACAATCTCAGATAAAAATGAGATTGTGATATTTCCCTTACCTTAGGTCTGATTTTCCTCGTAAGTGTCCGAAACTCCTGTATAATGATTTAAATAATGTTATTGACTTATCCTAGAATCATAATTATTGTTATTATATCATATATGGTCATATTCTTAGCTTCTTAGTAGTAATATTTCAAAGCTACTTGTTATTTGGGTGTTTATAAGTTTTTATTCTTATGCATGTTTTGTCGAATAAATTCGTATTCTTATCTTTAGGTTAGAGATACATTATTTCTAGAATGGTATTAATGTACTATATATCTTATTTGTTCATTCAATTCATTTATATAATCATTATGCAATTAAGATCATGTAGAACGAATCACATCACATCGTGGAGACGGTATTCCGTATGTACGCACGAGCGATGTTATCGTTCCTATGATCATGGAATTTTATTGGAGTGTATATATACTATTTCAGAATCAATATCACTTACAATAATCATATATAGTAATTATTTACACCATTATACCCATCCAAGTAATGTGGTGTGGGAAAATAGATTACACCACGGCGTGGAGACAGTATTCCGTACGTACGCACGCGCGGTGATTTCATTTTTCATAGAATGGATAGATGTTGAAATAGGGTTGTTTCATACTTATAATAACATATCAGTATATGAGTGATACTGATGTTATTACTTCATAATGAAACAACTAAACAAGAAGAATTTGAAGAAGAACGAATTTGGAACGGATCGGTAATGGATATTACCTCTTTTTGACGCGCCTCTTCTTAACCTCCTCTTAGGGCACTAGGGTTGGTCTTTGAAGAAGACCAGAACCTCTAGGATGATTCTAGGGAAGTGGGGAAGTTAAATGGGTAGTGTTTGGCCGATCTTGAAGGCTCAAATTGGTGTGAGGAGGAGAGGGAGGAGGTGCCCTTTTATAAGGGAGGAGAGAGGCTCCTTTGGAAATATAAGAAATATTAGTTTATATTAAATCCCAACCCCACTTAAAAACTTCCAAAATGACTCATATCCGAATATTAGATGATATAGGGTTGTAATATCATCAACCAATAAAATTTAGACATGTTAGGAATTTATTTTAAACATTATCAACTTGATTTATCCTTATTTATCAATTTAATTTTATTTGTGGTAATAATATTCTAAATTTTAAATTATTATTAATAATTAGATATGTGTTGTGAATTTTCCATAATTTGAAACTTTATGACATTTTCGACCATATAAATTTTAATTTATTATTTTTAAATATTTTTGTGATTTTTAAACAATTTTATAATATGTTATTTTCATAAAATAACAATAGTGTCAATTTTGACACTATTCATTTATTTAAATTTAAATAAAATATATAAAGAGGATATGTTCGAACTAAAAGCGTTAATAGATTAATAAAATGTCATATGTATCTATAAAATTATTTGATCACATTAAATAATGCATAGAATAATTATTTTAATATTTTAAAACCATTTTTTTGATATTTTAATTACTAAAATAATTTCAACATCACTATTCTTTCATAATTAAAGATAATTATTTAATCTCTAAAAATTATAAATAAATTTCTATGATGTATATAATTGTATTAGCGTTCTGGATACTATTCATGTTCGAATTATCATTAAGTTTATCACCAAATTTAAATTATTATACTTATAGGATTTAAAAAAAGTGACATGTTGTCACATTCTTTCGTTTTAATAATAAGTAAATTATTTTCATTGACAGAAGTCTATTAAATTAATCTAATCCGACCCTTAGATGATATGGGTCGACTTTTATTCATCCAATATGATTTTGGCAGGTGTTAGGGTAATTTTATAATCTTATATTTACCCTTAATTACCCGATTTACCTTTAACTATGGTAAATAAAATTTACCGTAGTTACTATTCATAATGCCCAAAAATAAAAAGTAGCCTATTAACATAATTTGGACCCACTGATTCTGAATATGGAATCCATTTTTCAAAATTCAAAACATATAAGTTGCAGTAATTAATTTAAAATAAATAGCGTTGTTAAGAAAACGGGTTTTAGAAGTTAAAACATTGTCAAAGTTTGAAATGTTTTTACCTATGAATTTAATGTGAAATTAATGCTAATGACATACATTATATTAAATGGTAAAATTATATTCTATATATAATTTATAACCATTCAATATTATAATTTAACCATATAAATTATCTTAATGAAAAAAGTTGTTTTTAATTAAAAATTAGCGTATTTTTACTATTCATCAAAATATGAAAGTTATCAGAAAAATATCAAAAATTTATCCAAAAGTAAATTTTTATATCCTGATTCAAAAGAAGAATTTTATTTTGTCAAATTTAACTTATAAATGTGTCAAAAACTAGATTTAATGTGGGTGCGCTATCAAAAGGTGGAAAAACTGCATTTTTTGATAAATACTTATTTTACCCCAAAAAAATTATTTTGTTCTCTTAACATGTTCTAGAAAATGTGTAAGATGGATAATAATGTTGTAAAATTTAAAATTCAGTTAATACTATTCATAACGGCTTGTTTATAATATTATAATAATATATCATTGTTTAGTGGATCTTGGTATTGCGTACTACACACGCTATCGAGGAATGTCACGATTGCGTGCAGCGAAAGATTCCTTTAATGATTTATATAACGTAAAAAAAAAATATTTCTCATAAAAGTCTTGGGTGTTACATTATATTTGGTTCATCTCACCCAGATTTCATATATAATAAATCTCATTTGATTCATATATGAATTTTTTTTACATAGAAAATGGTTTTGAATATGAAATTTTATAATAATAGCTTTCCTCCGAAGAAAATAAATAAGTATCATATTTCTCCAATATATTTTGATCCATTTCCACTAATATTATTTTATTAAATTCACAAATACCATTTTTTTGTGGAATATTGTTTACTAAAATCATGATGAATACCTTTTATTCCAAGAAATGATTCAAATTTTACACTCTTAAATTTAGCATGTTTTCCATCCACAACTTATTCAAGTATAAACTAAAATCCTTTATTGAATTTATTAGAATAATTAATAAGTATATTCAAGTCCAAATAATTATATTTACTTAAAAATTTGACCAAAATTGCGGGATGTTAACAATAAATGATATAAAATACTTATCTTTAATGGTCAATTACATCAAAAAATTTCTATAAACATCTTAAATGAATGATATAAAATTGATAAAATGTATAAATATTTACATTATTATGTAAATAATTAACAATATTATCCTATTGTAATAAAGAACACATATAATTTATTTCCCTCGTTTATATAAGAAAATCATGATAATTCTTCTCTTGGGTCATATTTCTCATATTATTTTGACTATTTTGGGAATGTATTTAAAGACATAATCTATTTTCTTTGTTAGATATTAAGTATCATGAATTTCCAAAATCACTAATCTATTTCAAGTTTTCTTGTAATCACTTTTCGCTCAAAAAAACACATTAATCTTATACCCACTTCATCAAACATGTATCCATTCCAGAAAGAACATTATTTCCTTCATCATACTGTTTAAACCCACTTCCTAAGTAGTGTTACAAGCCATCAAAAATTTAAGTGTTCGTAGATTTCAACTTGTTATATCCCATGACTGTTGAGATAAATCCTCTTATCTTGAGTGACCCTTCATTTCAAAACATCAATGATTCTTCCTTACAATTATCTATAAATTTCATGGGAAAAAAATTATATTATAAATGAAGATCATCCAATATATGAAATCCATGGATATTCCTTCAATAATGATTTGTGTGACACATAAAGAACTAATAATTTCCCAATTCCATGTCATTTATTATTTGAAGAATTTTTAATATTATGGTTCAATACTAGTTGACCTACTAAAATAGTGAGACAATCTTCACTGAAGTAGCCTTGTTGTTTCACATATTATATATAAACCTCTTCAAATAATTGAAAATTGATTTCAATCATGAGCCCAAAAATTCAAATTGTTTCCAAAATTTCCCCATCTTAGTGTGTTGAATCCCCTCTAATATCTACTAACTGTATCCCCATAAAATATATAAATATTGGTGATCAGACTAACATATCATATTCATATGCCTAAAGTCTCTATATTTCCAATAGTAGGAATATAATGATTATTTCCCCATGAATGCTATTTATTTTTTAGATGCATACATCTATAAATACTAATCTTCTTAATGATCTACCATGGATCTTTTTATAACTAATATTAGGGTAGAATTTTAACACTTTCTTGATAATTCTAGTCATAATTTTTTTCTTTTTCATATCACCATTTTAGCAGTTTTTCCTTCAATGTTTTCATCCTATAATTTCTCAATTTCTAATATTTATATTACATTGAAAAAAAATTATTTTTTCTCTCTATTCCATGGAATAAAAATTTAAAAAATTACTCTTATTTTATATTTCTCTAAAATCTGGAATATAATTCTAAAAAATTGTTTTAAAATAATTTTTTTGAATCATAATTTCCATATATTATTTCTTCTCTTTTTATCCTTCTCCTCCATGCCAACATTCACATACTTTTATTCTATGGGAAACTTCTTAAAGAAACCAGTTTAATTAATTCTATTTTAATCCTTCTCAAAAATTAAGTAAAATTAATTATTGAAGATACACTAAATTTATTTAGATTCTTATTGTCTTTCCCAAATTTCTAAATAATTAAAATACACTGTTTAAAATTTCACATTAGTATGAAGACGATTTTATTTTCTTCTTCCATTCAATAATTGATATTATCTTTACTTATAATAAATTATTTATTAGCTTTTTCATTTTGAAATACTTCATTAACTTCAATGGAAGGCTCAACTTCTTCTTCACCCTCACCATTATCATTGCCACGACCCATCCCCTGGGCCCCGGGCTGTGACTAACCCATGCCCACCTTCCGTAGGCTAGGAGTTGGTGACTAGAACCGGAAATGAATATCCCAAAAGGGAAGGAATTTATTTTAAACATGTAAACTCAAAATCCATGAACACAACAAGAACAAACCACGTAGTATAAATAATATAAGTAAAAGTCTGAACTAAAGCTGAATGGGCTAGTACACAAACCCAAGTAAAAGAAAGTACAAAAAAAATGTAAAAACGTCTCCAGAGTTTGTCCCTAAAAGGTCCTACCTGAAGGGTAGGTACCTCTCATCACTACAGCTCTCCATGTCAACTGGTCACCTCCTTGCACTATCTAGTCCTGAATCTCTATCCTTGGTCAAATTTGTTTGTCGTCTGCAAGACACACAACAACGTACATACAAAAAACATGTAGGGGTGTGTATATAAATACCTAGTATGGACTTCAGGACCCTTGAATGTCTCCCATAATTCCACAAAGGGAAAACACAAAGCATGATCCCCATCCCAAATCACAAGTAAAGACTCATCTCAAAACATATATACAACTTAAAGAACATAATTATTGATGATTAGTCATAATGATAATAAATCTTAGTCCATTGAGAAGTTCCAATGTTGAACCATAATGAAGTCCCTCCGTCACTAATCCAAACAGGGTCATAAGTCACTGGTCAACACAGGGCCATAAACCATCAATCCACATAGGATTGTAAGTCATTGATCCATGATAGGTCTCTCTAAGGATAGTCCTCATTGTCATGCACTATTGTTGATCCACACATGGTCATAAGTGGTTGTTTCACACAGGATCGTAAGTTGTTGATCCACACATGGTCCTAAGTCATCGATCCACACATGGTCATAAGTCACTAATCCACACAGGGTCATAAGTCGCTGATCCAAGATAGGTCGATCTAATTCTGGTCCATGTCGGGTCGCAATACTACTAATCCACATAGGGTAATTTTGAGGCTAATCTACAAAGGTTTGTGTGTCACTTGACAGCCATCCATAAGATTCCCGCACTTGGTCTGATTGAGTTTCTGGGAAACTGCTCCTCAAGATATTTTCCATACATAAACTAGAACAAGGTACCATGATGATGTAACCTGAAGAACTTCCATGTCATAAGGGTTACAACACAACAAACAACATGTCAATCGGACGCATGGTCCGTAAGTTCTAAGGATTTTACTGTTTGGGGCCCGGTTAGATTAGAGTCTGATCCAATCAGGGCGTACTCCAACATTCTCCAAAACTAAAGTAGCATATTTCAAAAGGACTGAATCTTTTTAAGGGTTCCATCGTCGTAGATGGTTCGTCAAAACAAACGTCTGGTTTAAAATATAAGCCCCTCTAAGAGAAACTGGGATAAAAGGGGTTTGGTTCCATTTCGACCTGGTCAGACCAACCCAACTCATTACAATGGGCATATAACAAACAGGTTAGGTTTAGACAAGTCCACTAGTCCTGGTTTGGGCCATTTGGCCTGGCCCGAACTGGCTAGATGGTGAGCTCAGCCCGCTGGGCACAAGCTCGTCCTGGCCCACCCGACTGGGTGCGGCCGGCCAGGCCGCTGAACTAGACTATCCCACCAGCAAGTCACAAGGTTCCTCCCTCCTCCCAAATATACTATGTTTATTTGTGATCCTTCATCAGTGGCGCTACATGGCACCGCTCCACCTGACTGGTCTATGTGGACTTGTCAACAGCAGGACTCGTGAGTGCGGGTCCACCCTCCGCAGCGGCTCGAATCTGTGTTGCTCCTCTTTGGCACAATGCCATGGCGCACTGCCTATATCAACATGGATGACGATTAATGGCCATTACCACCACCACTCGTCAATGCCTCTATGTCGGTGGAGCTTCCGCAGGCCTTTGAGGAAGTTCATGAGGACAGTTTTCTTTTTCAACTGCACCTACGGGCCCCCTAGGACGCTTCCATAACCGTGTGGCCCCCAGTTTCATCTTTCCATTATATTGGTCAGTCATCCACATAGAACGAAAAAATACTAATATTGGTGGAGTGTTCAGGCCTTGTTCGTTTCGGCTCGTGCCCTCTGCATTAGGATTATTATAGGGGTAGGGTTCAAACATCATCAAGAGAAGATGAATTCATAAAATTCATAGAAAGAAATCAAGACAAACCTCTACGTGGAACTTTTTGGAAGACGATGTAGATGGGGATGAAGGGTCCACATTCGAATATGTTTGTCAGTGTTTGTTCGTTCCTCGTTTTTCATTGGATTATTTTTTTGTTGGTGTTCCATTAGAGCTTCCACACATCGATCCCCAAAACCCATGCCATAGATTTGTTTAAATAGAGTAAAAGGAACCACCCACGTTGTGTTTTACTAATTCATTTCATTAATAAACCGTAATTAAAGTTCAATTATTTAGAAAAACATTAGTGGTGACCCAACTCAAGGGTTGCTTCATTAAATGACTCTCATTCAAGCCTGTAGTTACATCATGGTCCCACCATCCGCTGCTCAACAGTGAGAATAGTATAAAATAACTCATTGTGTTATTTTAATATTTTTTTGTAAGGTCCAAAAATTACCTTTTTCATCTGACCCTTGACATTCAAATTTGAGATTTGTCTCTAGAAATCTCAGCACTCTAAATCCAATGGTGTCCTCATATTTTTAATCTGACAACCTGTTCAAAAGATAGAAATCGCTCCTCACACATATACTTAGCATACATTAAAAAAAGTTCAAAAATAATTAACAGTGACCCTCAACCCACACTAGTCGAGGTTAGGCTCCACCTAGGGGGAAAACGCCATCACGAGCTAAACGGTCCTCTCGTATTTTCGATCTGAGTTACCATTTAAGAGTTATAAGGATTTGATAATAAAATAATTGTTATTTAATTATTTTATTTACTTCCTAAAACAAACTTCCACTGTTGGCCTGTTCCAGCCAATGTTAGGATCTTACTAAGGAAATCATTACATCACAAGTTCTACAATGGTCTCATATTTTTAATTCGAGTCACCGTTTGTGTGTTATAAGAATTTGAAAAAAATAATAATTTTATTTAATAATTTTATTTTCAATTAATCCATTTTTTGGTTTTCTCACTAGAGGCATGCGCCAAATAAAATTATGTAGCGCCTAGGGTAAAAATTCCATCTTGAACGCAATAGTTCCAAAAAATATATGATGTGGGAACCTATTTAAGAGTTATTCAAATTGTTTTGATAAATATGCTCATGCACGCTATTTAAATATTTACAATTTTTGATGGATCATTTCAGGCACTCTGGGTCTCAGAATCACGTGTCGTCAATTTTCAAAGTCTCGTAATAATTCCATATAATTAAAAAAATATGGAAATTATGGTATATTATTTTCTCCCATCCTTAGGGATTTACGTCCCCAAAATCCAAAATAATGGAAAATCAATCATGTGGGGGTACTGAGCATAAATCTGAGAATCCCGCTCCCTCATATTCTCCTGGAGATTCTCGTTCTTCCCCCAAATGCACACTAGAAAAATCGATCATCCGTGAAGGATATGTTCTTGGTTGATCTTCTATCTCCATTTGGATCTATGCAAATTTCACCCCATCATCAATTCCTAGATTTCCACGGTCGATGGTGTGCGATGGATCATGCACGTACCTCCTCGGCTGTAAGTTGTGAAAAAAATAATCCACCCAGTGCATCTATGGGGGATGGGATATGTGGTATGACACCTCACCAACTCTACTGAGGATCTGGAAATGGTTCGATGAACCTCAAAGATATCTATCCACCTTGGAAAAATCTTCACAATCTCTGCCGAGGTAAGACCCAAAGGAAAACATAGACTCCCCCCTCATACTCCAAGGGCCCCCATCACATGTTGGTATAAGACTTATATCTGCTCTATGTAGTCCTCAACTGCTCATGGATGATCCAAACGTTCTCAGTGGTAGCCCATACAAACTCTGGACCAATGAGTGCTTACTCCCCAGGGTATGTCCAGCATTGAGGTGATCTGCATGGCCACTCATACAAGGCCTCAAATGGTGTCATTCCAACTGTGAAGTGATAGCTATTGTTGTAGGAAAACATCACCAGTGGTGGGTGGTCACTCCAACTATGACCATAATCATAGAAAAAAGCATTAAGCATTCTCTCGGAGGCCTATATTGTCTGCTTCATCTGACCATCTATATGGCAGTAAAATTTGTGTTCAAGAATGCTGGAACCTGATGCTCAGCTTTCACATTCTAAACGGTGAGGCATCGAACTCAGCCATCTCTTTCATCATCCATGGACATCAGTAATGAAGTTGGAGGTCCTTGTACATACTTGTCACACCAGGATATACTGCCAAAGGGGAAGTATGGAACCTCCTCAACACATCCTCCCAAAACGTCACTAGTATTAAGGTGTGTCCTATAAAATTTATGAAATGTTCCCCACCTATCAAAAATATATCAGGAGAATGTTCTGAGGATATCTGAGCACGTCGAGTCTTATAGTCAATGTCCCTAGGTTATGCCTCCTTAACTCGCCGATGTAGTGGGGGAGTGACTGTCATAGAATGGAGGTAAGTTATTCCATCACAATCGATGAAGGATAACTACAACATGGATAGCTGTTATGTTGCCTCACTCAGCAACTGTAAACCAGACCTCTTACTGAGTGCGTCTTCTACCATGTTCCCCTTCCTAAGAGTATAGACTATCTCAAAGTAATATTCCATTACGAACTCTAACCTTCACCACATTCTCAACTACTTAAAATCGTATAGGCACCTTACCATCCATGAGAAAGGAAACCCCTTTTAACTGATTGATGTGCCCATCGACCCTTCAATAGTGAGTACTCATTCTACATAGAAACATGGTTAAACTATTGTTAATCCAAACATAACCTCAAACATTGGGTCTTACTAATCCCTTCCTCGGACAGAACCCCCAAATATAATCTCAACTATCATAGCTTTGAAGTAGCCAACCGATATGTAGTTGTAGATATCTATGTCATACCTGGGTGCAAGCCAATGTATATGTCCCTCTCCCCATAGTGAGGTAATTCTGGAAACATATTTTGAAAGGATTTTCCCGCACAAAACCACTATTTTAAGGAACTGAATACTAAAAACACCTACTCCCATGAGGGTAAGGCTGCCCAACTCAAGAGTGATCAGTTGAACCCTCATATGCATGAGTTTATCCTGTGTTTCTTGGGATTCATTTTTCATCGACCACATAAAATTCCATTCTAATGTTTTAGCTATACCATGTCCTCTTTGAATAAAATAGTCAATATGAGCATGAACTATGGATGAATAGTCCATACCCAAACTAACGTCGTAAGGCCTCGATGTTGTAACCAAGAGGTTCTAATCGAAACTCTTGCCTCAGGGTTAGATCACACTATTGGCATAAGTGTGATTATCAAGTCTCCTCCCATATGTATCTCTAGGCATAAGTTTCAATTATACGGTTTAACAAGAAACTCTAGGTCTTGAACAAGATTCATGACAAGAAGGAATGAATAATACTCATTTCTATTAATACGAAACCTAGTTTTAGACATAGACCATACCTTGAATAATTCCTGGATCCCTTGGGTTACACTCCTTGACCACATGCAACTACTCCATTCCCCTGCCCTCCATCTCCCTAAGCCAGGTGGGGAACACATTGGGGTGGTTTTTGTAACATGTCAAAATGTATACCACCACCTGTTTCTCTCTTACCTCCTCTTCCACATCTTCTACCATGAAGATTCATCTGTCCCTATCACTTCCTCTTTTGGAAACATTTAGCACATCCAAATATCTGAGACAGAAGTCAGTTTCCTGCTTTCCCACTGCTAACATTCACTGGTTATATCGGTTCATCCAAAGAACATTCAACCACTAAGGTTCTCTCTAGCGTCCTAACATAATTAGGAATGCACAAAGGATTGGTTTTGGCTTAGATGTCCCTAAACACATCTCCCTCAATGGTCCGAGACCTAAATAATTGTCCGTATCGTATTTATTGAGTACCTAGAATGGTCGGTACACATTAAATAATATTCATCTATAGACACTTCGCCCTATTGAAGTAATAGAATCACATGGGAACACATACCCCTTATCTTTCATTATGGCCAAAGACTCCTTCTCTGAGAAAGGATAATTGAAACTCATGTAAGGCATAGATCTTATATGTGTCCTCTAATGGTAGCACCGATACAAACTACTGACCAATGGGAAATGGTATCGCTGGTACACCACCCAAAGGTACAATCTCAGGAAATATTACTTGTACTAAAGCCTCATCACTCTGTAGACCATCCTCATGGTCATGCATTGGAATCCTAGATGGATGTCTGCGTTGAGGTATCTTGAAAGAGAATCATGATAAACCACGGTCAAAAGGTTATACCAGGTGAGCTGACCCAAAAACGATCAATAGAAAATCATTTTCAAAACACACGCAAATAGAGTATTCGTGTATCGAGTCCGAAATCTGATTTTAGGGTCTTGGTGTATGGAGACATCAGCTGTAGTACATACACCAGACTCCCCAAACTGAAATGTGAACTCGATACATTTAACATGATTACTCCATTGAAAACATAGACTCTTACTTCTTCTATATAACTGACCTCCCTTTGATACCACTTTGTCACGACCCATCCCCTAGGACCCATTTCATGACTACCCCAATCCCACCTTCCATAGGCTAGGGGCTGGTGACCAGACATAGAACGGAATATCCCTAAAAGGGAAGGCATTTCCATTAAACTAGTAAATACAAAAACAAGGAAGACAAAAAGAACAAACCACGTAGTATAACTGATGAATGTAAAAGTGTGAACTAAAGCTGAATGAGATAGTATAAAAACCCATCAATAAGAAAGTATATAAAAAAGGAAAAACCTCTCCTGAGGTCGTCCACTAAGGATCCTACCTGAACGGTAGGTACATCTCGTCACTGCAGTTCTCCACCTCAACTGGTCACCTCTGTGCACCGTCTAGTCTAGACTCCCTAACCTCGGACAAAGATGTATGTTTTCTGCACAAGACACAACAAGGTGCGGGCGAAACCCATACAGGGGTGAGTATAAAAATACCCAGTAGGTACCCCAAGACCCCTAAAGGTCTCCTAGAATTACACAAAGGAAAAACACAAAGCATGATTCTAATCAAAAAGGACATGTAAATACTCAGCTCAAACAGGGTATACAACATAAAGAATATGAATAATAATGAATAGTAGTAAAGCTAATACTTCTTATTCCATTAAGAAGATCCACTACCTAACCTTAAATAAGTAACTCTGTCAATGATCAAAACAAGGTCGTAAGTCACTGATCCACATAATTTCATAAGTCATCGATCAACACAGGTTCGTAAGTCGCTGATCCATGATAGGATGCTCTAAGTCTGGCCCCCACTGTGTCGTCCTACTATTGATCCACATAAGGTCGTAAGTTGTCGATCCACATAGGGTTGTAAGTCATCGATCCACACAGGGTTTTAAGTCCTCAATCCACACACAGTCTTATGTCACTAATCCACATTGGGTCATAATTCATTGATCCATGAAGAGATTCTCTAATATTGTTCCACATCAGTTCGCAATACTGTTTATCCACATTGGGTCATTCTAATGGTAATCCACAAAGGTTTGATTGTCACTTGAAATCCTGCCACAAGATTCCCGCAAATATTGTTCTTGAGTTCTTGAGAATCCACTCTTCAATATATCGGTCATACCTTAACCACCACAAAGAACCACGAATAAGTAACCCAAATAACCTCCATGTCATCAGGGATCCAACACAATAGACGGTGTTTCAATCAGACACATGGTTTGTATGTTATATGCATTTTTGTGTCGGGGGCCCTATTGGATTCGAGTCCAGTCCAACCCAGCCATACTCCAACATTCCCCAAAACTCATGTGGAATATCTCAAAAGTATTTCCTCATCCTAAGGGTTCCATCACCATAAACGATTCATCATGCCGATGTCTGGTTTAGACAATAAGCCCCTTTAAGAGAAACTCAGCTAAAAAGGGTTCAGATCTGGTATCACCTGGTTGGATTGACCAGACTAGGTCTATAAGGCCTGGATTGAACATACTAGGCCAGAACCATTCCACTAGGCCCAGTCCAGCCCACTGGGCCTCAGGACCGGCCCATCCCACTAGGCTAGGAGCAGCCCATCGGGCCGCTCGACCATCCCGGCCCACTGGCTGGGCACAACCCTCTAGTAGGGTGCCGGGGTTTGCTCCCTTTCCGAATAGACTAAGTCCGTTCGAGATCCTCTATTAGCGGTGGAAGTTGGTGTCATGCCACTAGACCGGTCAGCATGGACCAGTCAATAGTGGGACTTACCGGAGCGGGTCCTCCCTCCGACGTGGCACGAAGCTGCGACTATCCTCCACGACCCACTATCATGGTGCGCTGCCTACTTCAACGCAACATGTGATGGACGACCACCCCCTTTTTCTATCGTGATGCCTTTGGTAACTTCCACCTACCCGTGACCGATGATGGATAGTTTCCACCTCCTCCAGTCGTCAGCGCAACTCCACTAGTGGAGCTTCTGCGGGCCTCCGGTGAAGCTCCATAGGTCTGTTTTGTTTTCCAACTGCACCAATGGGATGCTTCCATCACTACGTGGCCCCTGGTTTTGTCTTTCTATTGTATTGGTTAGTCATCCATAAAGAATGCAAATAATACCAAGATCGACGAAGGGTCTGAGCCTTATTCGGTTTGGGATGTGCCCTTCGCATTAGCATAATAACAAGGGTAGAGTTCAAAAATTATCAAGAGATGATGAATTCATAAAACTATTATAAATAAATCAAGACAACCACATACCTGGAACTTTTGGGAAGATGTTGTGGATGAGGAAGAAGGGTCCGCCTTTGAAAATGTTCATCATCATTCGTTCAATCCTCATTTTTCGTTGGAGTTGGTTTCCACCGGCATTTTGTTAGAGCTTCCTCACGTCGATCCCCAAAACAAAAGCCATAGGTTTGTTTAAATAGAAGAAAATGAACCAACCACATTGTGTTTTATTAATTTGGTTCATTAATGAACTGTAATTAATGTTCCATTAATTCAATGAACATCGTGGTTACGCAACACAAGGTTCATGTCATTAAATGACTCCAATTCAGGCCTTATGTTACCCCATGGTCCCGACATTCCGCCGTTCAATGGTGAGAAGAGTATAAAATAAATCATAGATTTACTTAATTATTTTTTTGTAAGGACTAAAAATTAACTTTTTTGTATGACCCTTGCAGGTCAAAGTTTAGCTTCACCTAAGTGAATCCTGATGCTGCGAATCCAACAGTGTCTTTGTCTTTTTAATCTGTTCAGCAGTTCAAAAGATAGAAATTGATGCATGCACATTTACTGAATGCACCTTAAAAAAGTTCAAAAATAATTCACATCCATCCTTGACCCGCACTGGTCGAGGTTAGCTTCTGCATAAGCGGAACAAGCCATGACGAGCTCAATGGTACTCTTCGATTTCCAATCCGAGTTACATTTTAGGAGTTATAAGGATTTGACAATAAAACAATTGTTACTTAATTATTTTATTTATGCCCAACAAATAACTTCCACAATTGGCCCATGCCAGCTAATATTAGTATATTTCTAAGGAAATCATACCCTCATGAGTTCAATGGTGGTCCTGGATTTTTAATCTGGGTCACCGTTCATTATTTATAAGAATTTGAAAAATAAAATAATTTTATTTATTTATTTTATTTATAGTTATTCCATTTTCATTTTTTCTCACAAAATGCATGAGCCAACTAAACATAAGTCATGCCTAGGGTAAACCTATCATCCTTAATGCAATGGTGCCCTCATATTTCGAATTTAGGCACCAATTTAAAGGTTATTCCACTTTTTCAGGAAAAATGCTCATGTTCACTATCTAAATATTAACATTGTTTACGGATCATTCCGGGTACTCTTGGCCTCGAAATCACATGCTGTCAATTTTCACAGTCTCATTATATTAGAAATTTATTTTTTTGGATAGAAAATATTATTACATTTCCCATTTGAAGAAAAGATTAACATGTAAAATTTTGAATCTTTATTCTTTTAGAAACACATTTTCTTCCCATTCTCACCTTAATAATAAAATTCTTCAATTTACATGGACGATAAACTATGAAATATCCAATCGCTAAATAATTGAAGCACTTTAGTGCTATATTTACCTGGTAATTACCTTTAATTCTATTGAGTTATTGAAATGGATAACATGAGTTTTTCAAATTTTATTTTCATATTCTCTTATTCATTAGAGACTTTATATTCTATAGTAACATATTTCCTTTAAAACTGTTGATTACAATATTTACCTGATAATTTCATATCATCCATTATCCTTTTTAAAAATAAATTCCCTTTCCGCATTTCATTAGTTATCAAGATGTTTTACAAATCATCTAATATAAATATACTTGGATATTGTCCTCTAAGTGTCAAGTCCTTTGAATTATCTCAATTTGGAAAGATAGATAATATCATTTAAAAATCATATAATCTCTCGAATACTTTCAAAAAAATTACATGGTTTATAAAACATTAATTATTCAACATATACATTGATTCATCATCAACCATTATGGAAAAAATATATTCTAATTTAAAATCCTCTAACATATATTTGTAAAAAAATATTTCCCTTATAAATGTTGCAAACCCAGCCCCAGTTTCTAAGAGCTAGTGTCACCTTTGTTAAACTATCAATAGATACATGGCATCATAACCCAATGAACTAAATAATTCAGTATTCTTGGTAAACTGGATACATATTTTATTTTTTTCTTACATTTGAAAAAAAGTAATGTTTTTCTATAATATTATTATTCTCTCTAGAATATACCTACATATTATCTGTAGTACACTTCATTGATTCCTAGGGAAATTAAACAAAATAAGGGCAAGATAAAATTCTAAATAAGGGTTAATTAAAGTGGATGGTATCATGAATCATATCACAATCCAAATGTAATTGAAAATAATTGAATGTGCATGCCATATAATCAATAAAAAAATGGTTGTTCATCTATAGATAATAATCAATCTAAAATAGTAAATAATTTGAAAAACCATTAATTTAATCTCTAAAATGACTAGCATAACTAGATATAGAACAATCATTATAGAATGATAAATAACTAAATAAAATTTACATTTCACCGAGAACTGATAATGATATGATTCCAGTGATAATATCATTGTAAAATTATCATGAATAATATTAACTGAATTATTAATGAATTAAATGATTAATTATTAGATGTAATGTCTTAGGCACATGATACCTCTACCTTTAATACTTTTCAAAATATATATTAAAACTACTATGTACAATTCCCTTTAGTTTGGCCAAATGATTTTATGCTAGCTTACTAATTCACCTCATGAGAATAGTGATGCATTGAGGGGATATCGTTAACTAGGACCCACACACATCTTTATTTTGAAATCATTACTTATATATCAAATAAATGTTTTAATTCAGGAAAGATATTCCTTACAAATAATTATGTGTACTACAGAAAGAATACATATTATAATATTTCCCCTATTAAAAAAATAACTTTCCAAGTGAAACAATGTATGTATAAATGATAAATATTTAACCAATAATGATATACATGATAAATAATATATATTTTTAGGGTAATTTTAATGTTCAATGATAATAAGAAGGTGAATATTTCAAGGGAATGTTAATGACTAGAAAATGAATCAAGGAAGTGAATTGTAATACGTTCCCATGTAAAAATGAGGATAAACCATCTAGAGTAATAACAACTATGGTATTGATAAACAATATATCCATTTGAGTAATAATAAATGGTTTTTTCATTAATTAATATAAATACAATAAAAGTATATTTTGAATCATATATAATTGGAAAATTACATTTTAGAAACAGAACATTGAATAAAAATTTGGAAATAAATCTCATTGAAAATTACATTTTAATTTTATAAAATGGTCTTTCCAAAATTATAGTGCTCATGATATATGCCATATTTTCATGTATTACATTTTAAAAATAGTTTTATTTCACACATTTGGTAAAATCCAAACGAGAGGTGTATGGAAAATGAAATGAATATTTATCTCAAAAGAATGTAAAAAGAAAAAATGGTTAAATAGTTCTTTAATTAATCATTTTTAAAATGCCTAAAAACTTATTTTTTTAATAGAATATTGGGGTTTGGTAGAAAATTAATTTCACACTAAAAATGGAAATGAATTCATATTTTGTTTAAACAATTTTCTCAATTATTTAAATTACAAAGGAGTGTAAAAATGGTACCATTACTTGAAGAAGTTCAATAAAACCATATGATGATAAAATTAAATGTTTTATTAACCATTTATTAAATAAATTTAATTAATTTAAATCAAATTATAAACAATCCCGATTAAAACGATATTATGACCTAAACCCTTGAAATGATAATAACTTTGAAGTGAGAATTAACTAATTAATTGATTTTTTTTATCAATTTTAAATCCATGTAAAACAAATTTAAGTGAAACATTATAAATTCAAATTCCCTTACCCACATATCTTATAATATCCGCAATTATGAAGAATTAATATAACCCAATGAAAAGAAATTGAGTTATAAAATTATTTACCACTTCAAAACATTTATATCAAATCATCTTGGATGAAATAATTCAAATAAAACTAAAAATACCTTGAATTATTAATTATTCAGGATATTAAATGTCAAATTTTCAGTGTATACACCATATAAAATAAATTAGTAGCATAACATTACAATTCACATCAATGGAGAGAAATTGATATGAATTCCTTTACCACATGTTTCTACTGCATGAAAGTGATTTATCCTATTATGAAGTAGTTTTAAACATGTTATTAACATATAAAATAACCATATTAAAATTTATAATATCATATATGATTCGTTTATAACATAATACCCCATTAATTATTTATCCTTCATTATTTTCATTATATAAGGATTTAATTATCTTGTTTTATCATGTTTTTTTCTTATGAAAGTTAATGTAATTGTGCTTATTATATACTTACATAGTTCCAAAAATAATAATAGCGACATAATTATCATATTTATACATCAATTATACATTTAAAACCAATTACTAAATATTTTTACGAAAAATTGTCTTTGTTACAATCATTTCAATGGTAGGACATACGTACACATGAGTAACGTTTCCATTTTTCAAGGATTATTGTGGAAATGAGGTGAGAAATATTTTATCATTATAGAATGATAATAATATATTTTATACCATATAATTTAATTAAATTTAATTACATATTTCATCAACATGTTGTGGTTATGAAAAGAGTGTCATAATGCTTTGTGGATTTGGTAGTCCACAAGTAAAATTATGATGTTTTCATCATTCAATGTAAAAATGGAAAATGATATATTTTCATTTAAAAATAATAAATATGTCATTAATATAACAATTATTCAAATTATATCACATATATTCATTAAATTTATCCTTTTACATTCTATGTAATGTTTTAGTGAAATATTAATCACATTACTTCGTGAGGTGGTAGTCTGTGGTACACACGGGCAACATTATCGTATCCCCTACATAATGTAAATTAAAATAATTGTATATGATATAATTTCTATAGAGGTTTAATTTTGTCATAAATATCATAAATAAATATATATAATTTATATCCATCATCATACCCAAAATCAAGAGGTTGTAATGAAAAAATGAATGGCATTAGATTGCAAGGTGGTAATCTGTTGTACACATGAAAAATGATTTTGTAACCCACTTGATGGCAGTGTAAATGGAAGTAGGTATTTACATTAGCATAAAAAATATTACTATATTGAATACACTTAGTAAATTATGTCACCATTTTTTATATTAATTGGAGGATTTGGAGGAATAAATTAAATATAAACGCTCTTTGAAGAATGTAAACTCTTTTTTGGTTATCCTCATCAGGTTTTCACAAAACACTTCCAGGGTTGGATTTATAAAAAATAAGGATTATAAGATGAGATTAAGGAATTTATGATGTTATTTTGTTAGGTAGTGACCAAAAAAATATAATGTGTAAAGAAGAGTGGATATGGGGTGGCCATTTACAAGTGGTGTGACTCGAACAATTGTATTTTTTGAAATAAAAGGTTGTATCTGAATTTTTCATATTAAAAAGGTTGATAAAATATATTATTATTGATTATCAAACATAATAAGTTTTAAATATTTTCTTATAATATATGTTTTTACATATTTTTATGTCATTTTATTCCTTATATTTTTATTTTTACCCTTGGTAAATCAATTTTTACCTTAACCACGGTAAATATTTATTACATTATTCAATGTTTTAGGAAAAATATTAACTTATAATTAGTATATAATATAAATTATTGTAACTAAAATTATTTAATCAATTTTTCAAAATTCAATTCAAATGTATGTGATAAATAAATTTAAAATTAACCCTATAGGAATGATGAAAAGGTGGGTTTTCAAAGAGAAAATGATTAAAATATAAAAATGTTGTTTTATAAAAAATTGATATAAAATTATTCAAAATACCAAAACTAGATTTATTGATATTTATCATAACTAATTTTACTTTTAATTAAATTTTATATATAATTTAACTCTATAAATAATATAAATGAAATTGTGGTTTTCAATTTCAATCCAGTATTTCTCACTATTCATTGAAAAATGAAACATTATTGAGAAATAAAAAGAAAACTAACCCTAAAAAATTATGATATGATGATATTAAAAAATTAAGTTTATTTAATTAAATAAATTTTATATAAGTGTAAAAATTTAATTATAAATTATAAATGCAAAGAACAAATAAAGCATATTTTAGGAAAAATACACTTTAAAAAAACATTTCTTCCCCTTTTAAATGATTCTTAATTTCATTATAATAAATAAATAAATATCTTTTTTTATAATTTATTTATTACTTTTCATACCCCACAATTTAATTTTTTTGGTTATAAAAATATACTATATTACAGTTCATTTTAACTCTGGTTTGTATATTCTGCATGTCATCAAAAAGATCAAATTTAATGAAATATATTTCAATGGCTGTTTAAGCTTGTTGTTGAATAAGAAAACTACATAAAACTTTTTGTTTTCTTAAATATCAAGGTGTTATAATCTCCTCACCTTAAATAAATTATATCCTCACAATTTAAACTTGACCTTGGTAATCAAGGGTTTTTCATTCTTCAATACCATTTCTGAAAACCCCACATCAGAAAAGGGTTAATAAAAAATCCTATTAATTGGATAGAAAAGGAATTAATAAGGTCATATGTAATAACACATAACTCTTTTTCTATATAGGATAACATTGGTTACAAGTGAAGTTACAGACATCGAAAAATATTATAACTAATTATTGAGTGTTTTGGGTCATTGATCATAAGAAAGTGAATGGTAAATGGAAATTTAAGGACCAACAAATAATAAATCAAGAATTATTTAAAAGAATATCTAATTCATTGGAAATTAATATAATAGGTTTAGAAAAATAATATCATTTTACTAATGTTTAAGAGTTATTTTACTATTCTTATAATATAAGGAAATAAACCAAATTTATTTATTTCAATTTCATAAGAACAATTTTGTACATTAGTTATACTTTGATAAATTTCCAATTTGTACCTTACCCCAAAAAATGAATATCAAAAAATTAATTTTTTTATACTATAAACACTAAAATAAACATTCAATGGATCTCAGGGTCCATAAAAGTGTAACAAGCCATTCTATTTATCTCTAACTGTTTTCCAAAACCAATAATATTAGCAAAAGCAATTAAAAATAAATAATTAATCCATAAACATAAAAAGTAACACCACTTGTTCATCATTAATATTTATTATTAAACAATTTAACAAAATATAATGAAATATTAACCATAACATCACATTGTCAATTGGTAGTCGCTAACCCATTATCATATATTGTTTAGTGGTTTATGCCCCATGTTATTTCTGAATGTGATGAGTTGTCACCGAGGATACAAGTTTTCCTTTTTCTAAAAAAATATTAATATAATTTCTATAATATTAATAAAAAAAGACAATTGACATCTTTGAAATAAAATTAATCATTACATGACCTTTATATTAAGGTTTTTAATTGAACCCTTTTTTAAAGTCTAATAATCTTATTTGACTATTTTTACAATTTAAATAGTGATCATATTAACCATAAAGGTTATATATATCTTTAAAAAACCTCTATAATATTTAAATGCAATATTCCTCAAATAAATTTTCTACTAAAACCTGTACTAAACTATTAGGTTGTATTCAATAAATTTCTCACAAAAAATCCTTAATACTGTTAGACATCCATCACATAAAACCCAAAATAAGTCTTTAAGACATTTAACTTATGATAAATATTAAACTCATATCATTTTATGTATGAAACTTTATTAAGTTAGTGAAGAAATATAAGATAAAAAATAACATAATCCATAGATATTTCATATTTCTTATAATTTTTTTTAAATAATTCTATAATTTAATTGTTGGATCCAAATACAAAATAATACTTGATACATTTTATTTCTACACAGGTCCTTACTTGTTATAGTGGTTAACAATACACTAATTATAGGATATATAAATCCTAAAACTTTATATTCAATCTTAGACACCTTAGTTTTAACCTAGTTCTTTCATTATCATTATCTATTCAAATCATTTATAATTGTTTGTAAAGACAATGTGAATTATCCAGACAATATCCCCTAGGAGTGTCAAACTACATTCACTATTAGGCCTCTCCTCATGCACGAGGTGACAATTAGGTCAGCAACTATGTGATGTTTTCAGAGTTACTACCCGTAGGTACAACTATTCTAGAAACACATCTAATTGTAGTATCCATATAAGGATGTTTTTTATATAAAAATAATCTAATATCATCCTTACCAAAATTTTAGGATGTTATTATATACTCATCCTCAATGTCTATCATAGGGATATATTCCTTTCTCTATGTTTTCCTTAATCTAGTTCTGATGGTTTCTACTAAAATTATTCTAATACCAACTGTAGTGATCCCAACCCTAGTATACAAATCCTGTGCGTTATTTATTAAATTTTCATAAAACACAAGGAATCTCATACCGATGAATGAATTTATTAGTAGTATTGTTAAACTAGATACATACATGAATCATGAATTACATTTAAGAACAAAAATTACAACATTTTTTTAGAATATAGTTATTCCCTATAGAATAACCTTGCATATCATTTATAGTTAACTCCATAGATTTATAGGGAAATAAAACAAAATAAGGGTGAGCTAAAATGCTCGATAATGGTTAGGTAAAGTTGAATTAATTATGAATCAACAATCATAATCAATATGAAGAGTTAGATAACAAAAGACACATTCCATGTGATTACTAAAATGATGGGGAAGTTCATCCAGATATAATATAAATGAGAAAATATCATGGATTGTAATCAATATGGTAAGGTAAACAACTGAAAACATATTCCATTTAATCAATTACATGGATATCATAATAGGATAAGTTGAAATCGATATGGAATTGTAAACAACTAAAAACAAATTATATTTAATAAATAACATAGAATAAAATTTATCTATATAAATATCATTGTGAACATATTTGGATAAATTTATAATCATTGAAATTCTTCATTATTTGATGTCATGTATCCAGAAAATGATACCTCTTAAATCAAGACCATCCATAAGATAATTTAAAACTACTATATAAAAACTCATTTGGTTTGGCCAATAGATTTCATGTTATCTTCTCAATTAAAATCATGAGACTAACGATGCATTGATGATATATCATTAATCAGGCCCTACCTGTGTCTCTATGTCCAAATCATTCCTCATTTATGAAATAATAGATTTAATTCAAGAAAAAAACATTTTCTTTAAAATATCTATATTGAAGAAAGAATGTGAATTATTAATATTTTCTCAGTCAATCACATAAATTTACAATAAAAACACCTAATGTAGAAATTATATAGAATTTGATAAATAATAATATTAATAATACATAATACGGATATATAGGGAAAATTTAATGTCTAATGATTAATGAAATGTGAATACATAAAGGGAAAGTTAATGACTAGAAACATTATCCAACGAAGTAAATTTCAATAATTTCCTTAGTAAAAATGGTTATAAACCCTCCAAATTAAGAATTAATATGGAATCAATAAAACATATATCCATCAGAGTACTAATAAATGGATAATTTTATTAAATAAAATAAATACTATAAGTGAATCTTTAAAAACATTCCTTATGAAAATATCATTTTTATTTTTAAAATAATATTTGAAAACACAAATTTCTCAACAAATTGAAAATAATTTTATTTAAAAATCTCCTTTTAAATTTATAAAAGAGTTTTTAAAAAATTTAGTGGTCTTGAAGGCTAGAAATTATATTCATTTGGTACTCGTTAAAAAAAGATTCCTTTCACTTTTATGAAAAATTTCAAATGGGTGTTGTTTTCAAAAAGATATGAAGATTACATTAAAAATAATTAAAATATAAAAATGGGTAAAAAAGTATTTAAGAAATATATTTAAAAATGGTTAAAAAATTTATTAACATTTTTAGAAAATGTACCACTATTAGAAAATGGATTTCTAATTGAAGAGAGAAATGAAGTCAACATTTATTAAAACAATTCTTATTTATTTTAAGTACCAAAGGGTAGAAAATTGTACTATTATTTAAAAAATTTCTTGAATAACAAGAACATAGAGAACATAATGGGTTTATTGTACAATTATAAAATAATTTTCTTTTAATATAACTTTAATTATAAATAATGGATATTAAAAAGATATTGTGAAGTAAACCCTATCAAAGATCATAATGTTAACTTGAAAATTTACCATTGAATTAATTATATATATCACCTATAAATACAAATAAATAAATTTTAAATACAACGTAATATAAAAACATTTCATTACACATATTATCTTATAATATCATGGATGACAGATATGTAATATAACCCAATGAAAATAGATTGAGTTATTAAATTATTTACCACTTGGTATCTTTTAATTCAAATCCACTTGGATGAAATATTTCAAATTAAAACTCATAATAATATAAATTATTAGTTATTCATTGAATTACATTTTAAATTGAAATCATATATGCTATATAAAAGAAATTAGGAACATAACATTATGATATGCCTCAATGAAGATAAATTGAGGAGAAGTCCCTTACCTCACAATTCATTTTGGTTGATCATGATTTAAACTCTTATATTGTGGTTTTAAACATGTTATTAAAATATACCAAAACCATATTAGTACTTATAATATAATATATTATCCTTTTATAAAATCTTATCACTCATTTTTTAATTATATTTCATTATTTTCATTATTTCAGATGTTAACTACCTTGTTTTCCCATTAGTTATTTGATAGTAATGTTATAGTTCTTATAAATATTATATTGTTTCATCTTATTAAGAATAATAATCATGAAATAATTATCATATTTAGATATAAATTAAAAATTTTAAAGTAATCGTGAAATTTTTTTATAAAACATTGACATTGTTACAATCAGAGAGACAGTAGACCGTACGTACGCATGCGTGATGTTTCTATTTTTCAATAATCATTTTGGAAAAGAATCAAGTAGTATTTTTTTATTTATTAAATGATAATAATATTATATATAACTTATTATTTTTTTAAATATATTTATATATATAACCTATATGGTTTGGTGATGAAAAGAGAGTCATATCACTTCATGAAGGAAGTGTTCCACACTTACCCGAGCGATGTAATTAATTTCCTATATAAATATAAAAATGATATATTATGTTTTAAAAATTATTAATTTTCGAATAAGTTAATAATTATTTCATTTATATCACATAAAATCATTTAATTTACCCTTTTTAAACACCATGTAAATCATTTGTGAAAGATTAATCACATCACTTTATGAGGCGGTAGTCTGTAGTACACATCAATGACGTTATCGTATCCCATGTGGAATCAAAAATAAAAAACATTATATATGATATAGTGAATATAGAAGAATAATTAGGATATAAATTTCATATATATACATTATATCCATCATAACACTCAATCATGATATTTGGTAATGGAGAAATGATATATTGGTTCATGAGACATTTTTCCACCCTACACGAGAATGGTTACTTAATAACCCATTTTATGGAAGTGGAGGTGGTTTAAGGTATTGAAATTAAAAAAATCATATTATATATAATATAGAGATGTTATTAAATCCAAATTTTTAATTAAATTTTTTTTAGATGGATGAATAAATAACATAAAACCCTTATTTAAGAATATTACCTCTTCTTTTGATAACCTCCTTAGGTTTTAAATAATGCCACCAAAAGATGGATTTATACCCAAAATATGGCTTCTTTGATTTGTGTTAGGGATTTTTAATGTTATTATTTCTGGTCATGGACAAACAAAAATGGTTTTATGGAGTTAATAAGAGAGGATATAGGGTGGCCTTCTATAAGTAATGTGAGTGGCACGATTATAATTTTTGAAAAGAAAAAAGGTGTAGCCACATTTTCACATGAAAAATGGTCGAAAATAAATTATTATTGATAATTACATATTATAGGATCTGATAATGTCTATAAAACATATTTTAGATATCTTTATAGGCCATTTAAACTATATTTTCACATTTTAACCCCTACTGAATCCATTTTTACCTTTACCACAGTAAATAATTTTTATTGTTTTCCCTATTCATTTTGGTAAAAAAGACATTTAAATTATAAGATAATATAAATAATTATGATTAAAAATATGTAATCCATTTTTATAAATTCAATTCACATAATGTTTAAAATAAATGTAAAAATCAATCCCACATACGTGATGAGAAAGAATGTTTTCAATGATAAATTATTCAGATGTTCACAATGCTTTTAGATCAAAAATAATTATGAAAATGATTGAAATAAAATAAATTGGATTGATTAAAATTTAATTTAACTAATTTTAATTTAAAACTAATTTAAAATAAAATTATACATTATAAATTATTTATTCAAAAATTATGTTTTCAACTAAAATACCATATTTTTTCAGTAGTCATAAAATATTGAAACATTTTAATAAAATCCCAAAAAAATCACTGTATGATAATTTTGACAGGAATATTTCAAAAATTAATTTCATTTAATCAAATATTTATTTTAAAAGTGGTAAAAAATAAATTTAAATTATGTGTGCAAAGGGTGATTAAACTACCTTTTAGAAGAAATATATTTCTTCACAAAGCGATTATTTTTCTTTTAAAGGTTTTTTATTTTATTTATAATAAATATATAATAATAATTTTCAAAATTTATTTATTAATATTAATACCCACCAATTTTACAGTTAGGTTATAATGATATACTATATTATGGTTCATTCTGTCTTAGGGTTTCATTTTCTAGAATTATTGAAAAGATTAAATTTAAAGAAATATATTTTGAGGATTATGTAAGTTATGTGTTTCATGTCAAATTTTGAATTAAAAAAATGTTATTTTTATTAATTTTATGGTTTTAAAATAAAAAATTTAAATTTTATTCCAAATTTATTTTATTATTATATTCACTTTAACATTAAGAACACAATTTTTTTAATGGGATAAAAATGATTCATTTCAAGCATGTCTATAATTTTCCAAAATAATTTCTATAAACTAATATCATCTAAATACCTCCAAAAAAGGTTTAAAAACATTATTATTATCCACCAATTCATCCAGTTTTAGTGAAAAAATTATGGAATGATAATGTATTTCAAAATATAATTTTTTTCATAACATGGTTAAATCCCCTTATTATCTAATTAATTAACATGATCTATTTATAAGAAAGAAATTTTAAAATAAAACTCTAAATAAAAATGAGTATATCTCTTTCAGCAAACTCTAAAAAGATTACCATTATTAGGGAAAATTAATTCCAATTCTACATTAATAGTTCCCCATACACACACTAAGAATATGATTATAGTAGTGTGAATCATTGAATTCGATTCCTTTTATATTTCACATTAAAATAATTTTTTTAACCATTTAATCTTCATTGAAAATAAATTTATGCAAAAAAACACATTGTGAGGCATACGAAGAGTAGTAATAATAGGTTTTTATAAGGTGCACTACGCAAAATTGGTATTTTCATCAATGATCTGATCTAACCTGTGATCCCAAATTTTGATATATTCACCATTTTAATTGAAAATGATTAGGGATTACCCATAAATCCTTGATACAAATTTTTTATCATGACTTTTTAAAATTTATCCCACAAAAGAAGATCGATACATAGAAATAGTTAATAATAGTATCTTTACCCAACATAGACTTCCACCAAGTTATTATTGTCATTTTTTCATTTTCTCTTCATTATATACATTATATGAATTTTATTTTCTAATATTTTTGGAACAACCACCATATAAAATATCTCGTTTTTTGTTATTTATCTTCTTCAACTTATTTCCCCTCTATAATTGCCTCTTTCTGAACAACAATCCCTAAAATTGAATGATATTTTGAATTAAAAATTCAAATTATAAAAAATAACGTGAATCAACTTCAACCTCTTATTTCCTATAATTTTAATCACAAAATATTTCGTAGTTAATTTTAGATGTGATTTGGGAACATTATTATAAATTTCGATAAGGATCTCATAGAAACAGTTGAGCCACATCATCTAAACTCTTGAATTTTTAAAATTATACATCACTATGGAATAAGTGGGTTCATGATGGAATGCTCTAATCCATTATAGTTTAATATTTATATAATATTTGTGAAATTAAATCTAATACAACATATTGAATTTCACTGAGGCATGTTTGGATTCCATTTTAGTAAAACATTAGTATGTTAATCATTTTACCATAGTGTATCCTTTAACATTTTGGTTTTGAAAAAACATTTCCCCAGTTAACCATGTTTTTTCAAATTCTCTCTATATATTTTCTCAATGTTACATTTTTTTAGACCATAGGTACTTCAGTTATACCACAACATATTCAAATCTATTTTAATTTATTGATAATAATGTTTCCATTTTAACCAGATATTTTACAATCCAATCCATTCTTTCAAAAAATTAAATTTTATATATCTTTTAGATCGATTTACATGCCACCCCCACATAGTTTATGAAATGTATGAGATTCTACATTTCATAGAGGGGTTTTTTAAAATAGAAAATAATTTTAAAACATCGGGTTCAATGATTGTCTCCTTGCTTCCATTCTTTCCAACAACGATGACATGTTATTAGCTTCACTATATCATAGTTGGGTTTTCCTAAGAAAATTATAGCTTCTATTTCATTGTATAGAGCACTAAATTCGTTAATGAGGTTAAGTTTTATAAACTATAACACCTTTAAAAACAAACATTTCAATTATTATGCAAGTAGTTTTGTCTATTTTGGAAAGTATCTCAATAAACCTGATATTTTTCATGTCATGGTGATGTTTTCCTTTCCATTAATCATATTCAAATACCTAAAAACATCATTAAATAAATTTCAATCACTATAAAACCTTGAAATTGACTTCTATTAATTTGTTAAAACATGCATCAATTGTTATTAGAAATGAGTCATTTATGAAAAAAAATTATAAAAAAACAAAAATCCATTGAATCATATCCATTGGAACACTACATAACCATACCCCCCTTTAAAAACACTTTATTTTGGGGAAAATTCCTCACATAAATCACTTAATATATCTGAAATATTCTTCAACGTAGCTTTTTCTAAACACACCATTAAATTTATGCAGTGATATTGGAAACCAAACGAAATAGTCAATACAGGTTAGTAAGATTTTCATGTCGAGACTTGAAGATGACACATTAACCCTTATAATAATTTTAGATCTATATTCACCTAGTGACATACCAAAAAATAAGAAACAAAATAAACTATATCCCTTTAAATTAATGAACACCTTATTTGGTGTCTGATTTCAGGACACATCTTGGTAGTTGTAGGATGCACAACCCAACTTGAATGATAATAATATCTCATAAAAAATTTTTTTAACTTCATACGAACAACCATAATTCCTATGAAATAAAGAACCAAATTTATTAAACCTGACTATCACTTATGGTATCGCCTCTAATAATGGGATGTCTCATTCTCATATAATATTCTTCTGGTGTATAACCCACGTTCACCTAATCCACCAATATAGAAACTACATTAAGGATTTAAATAACCATACCAAATAATGTATTATTTTATTTTATATTAATTATATGTCAATAGAATTTCATTTACTGGAGTTTAAAATATAATAATAAGGTTATGAGTTTATTGGAGATCACTAGAGTTGAACAATGAAGGTTTAAGAAATTACAGGAACATTTCATGACGCGAGCACTTAGATCATGTTGTGAGTAAAGTTATAGTATACAAAAATGGTATGCTATTCTGCACTATTATATATATATTTAACTAAGCTAGTGTATAAGGTTATTACAATATTTTAGAAATTTGGTAGTCATGTACTAAATGGTATTAAAGAACCTGATTCACAAGGGTAACCTATAATGATCTAATTTTGTTCGGGTAAAAATATAAAATTCATAAACATAATTTTTTACATAGATAAGGGTTATATAAATTATACATTAGATTTAATACTTTTAAAACTTTTAAGCACCCTTTTCCCACCAAAAACATATCATCCACACTATGAGACACAATATCACATCATCATGTAAATGCAGTGAAGATAGAAGAAGGTCTGTGGAAGTTAAGATCTAAGTTATTTAGAACCATATATCATGGTCACTTTGTGAAGAACTCTATCCCGGTTGAGTGAAACTAGTAGTTAGATAATAATAAAATATTTCAATCTATGATGGAAGTTATCACACCATGATCTCAAAAATAAAGATAATCCAAATTCTAATTCTAATTTATATTTATAAAGAAGTTTTGAAGGTTATCAAAAGAAACATTAACTACCATTTTAAAAAAAATGGTGAATACTTTATTAGAAATAATTCAATAGATGGATTTTAATTACTGTAATTTAAAATGAGGCAACCTACACCGATACTCCTAAATCTAATGATGGTATCACACACATTACACATAAAATTTTACCCCAAGTAAGATAATAAATGATTAAAATATCATTGTATAACATAATTCCCATAATATTAACATTACATATCATAATTAACATACATTTACAATCACATAAGGATTATTGTATTTTAGGATCAACTACATAAAATACTTATTTTATGACAATTGTAAACATTTGTCTATAAGTGATCAATACTAGACATCCTTCTTTACTTATCATTATTGTACCCATATTCATTACCTAGGGAATTTATATTGGGAGAGAAATCGTTTCCTAAAAAACTAATCACATATACTATAGATAGAGGAAAAAAAATTATGATCAAAATACCGTCGAATGTTTCTACAAAGATTTGTGAAATGGATAACAAAAACTCCAAAACTTTTCGCCCCCTTATAAAGTGTGACATAATTTGGAAGGGATTATACCATACCAACCTCATAGATGCATCCTTGTACACACCTCAATAGACACACAAACAATAGAAATTAATGTAATTTTGATTCATGAAAAAAATTATATAATGTAATAAATTGACATATAATATATTAAAATTCACCATAATATTATCCTACATCTGTAAGAGGAAGCACAATGATTTTTGATATTATTATATGTATATATATTAAATTTAAGGGATAAGCACTATCATTAATATATCATTATAGAATTATTTATAATAAGTAAAACTATAATGCATTCTATATGAAATAGATTTATTATTTCGTGATTAGATTACTATTCAGGGTCAATCCCAATTCCTCTTTTAGGAAACATAGATGGTTATGTTAGTCACACCACCCACCCATATACCTAGAGAAACCTCCTTAAATAATGTCTTTATTGATCTCCCAAAACATTTTTGACCTCAACATCTTTCCCCAGTAAGCACTTTTAGACGATTCTTTCCTGAGATAGTTCCTTAAATGAACTTCAACAATGTTTTAGACATCCATTGATATATTTAGAAGATATTGACATAAAATAACCCAACATTTTTTAAAGAGATGAAATGGTACTACCATCACAACGATCACAACAGCCTACCACTGATCATATTTCCATGGAAAAAAATCTAATGATTGATCATTTTGTGTTCTAAACTTCCAAGGGTAAAAATAAGGATTCACACCCCAATAATCTCCCACTTGAAGACTTGTACCAAGTAAATCCTTGATAACCCTCCATAGATAACTTTCTCTATTTCGTCATAGATGTAGTGTTACTTCAAATTTCCCTTATTACCTTCATCCAAGACCAAATAAGTGGTGATTTTTCATCATAAGTTCTTAATATAATGTTTTTAAAAAAACATGTCCCTAGGATTTTGGCTATAAGTGATCTTCCAAAGATCTAACAGTTTACCCTAAAATTTATTTCCAATCAAGTGGTACTTCATTTCAAGATTTTTTATCTATACATGGGAAACTAATTTTTTCTCCAGGTGTGTTTCACTTCAGTTATCATATAAAATAGTGCCTCATTTATTACTTATTATAAATTCTTTCTACAACTACTTTATCATAACCATCTCTTCTCATAAATTAGTCACCACTACATATTCTATCTCTATTATACATTATCTAATAATATTCTATATTTAGTATATCCAATGGATTATTTTTCTACCATAAGTAAATATGATCCCAATTGTAATCTTCTATCTATCTAAGTTTCTAATAATTTTAGCATTAATAAAATATTATAACATATTTTCCTCTATAAAACATGTTTCTTGATATTCTGAAATGTTTATATAATGAAGGATAGACTAAAAATATTCTAAATAATTCTTTCTTGGGTTAGGTAAAAATATTTTTATTACCCCAACCCCTAATTATTTGTTTTTACAGGTACATATCATTTTATGCTTTGTATTTTTGATATCTAAATATAAAAGAATTTTCTATATGTACTAAAACACCATCATTAAATATAGTTTCTTCTGCCTAGTATTACTTGAATAATATAGAAAAAATTGGTAAAAATTTGTTTTAATTCATCCCTAAAAATATTTTCAATGATTTTTCGGATAAATAATTTTAGATATAGAACCAATGTTCCAGTCTTCTAATAATTTTCTATTCATCTCCAAAGTATCTTATTTACATTCCTAGGATCATTCATCTCAAAATGTCTCAAAACATATTTTTCAATTTTTAAACATGTGATCATCTTCACTAATCAGAAACATGTTACATATATAAAAAAATGATAAATTCACATCATCAAATTTTTTCTAGTAAAAAAATAATCAGCATCACACCAACTAAATGCTTATCCTACCATAAACCTGTTGAACTTTTAATTCCACTATCGTGGTTCATTCTATAATCCATAAAAAAATTCTCTAATTTAAATACAAAATTTTGATGCCCAACATCGTGTAGTCCTATTATTTGTTTCAAGTAAATCTCATACTCAAAGTCACTATGAATTAAAGATATTTTAATATCTATATCCTGTAGATATAGATTTTTATATGCCACAATTTTTAGAATCGTTCAAATGGTGGAATGCGTAACTATAAGGGAGATGTTTTTTGAGAAATTTAGTCAATTTTAAAATTTAAAATATCTCAATATTTTTTGTTCTTTATACCTTTTATTACTATCAAACTCTTTGATAATCAGGTAAGCCTAATTATTTCCATGTTCCAAATTATCCTCATATAATTTAGTCATCTTCAAAGTTCAAAAAAACTATAAGAAAACCATATTCTCATTCATGGATAACTCCCAAAACTTAGAGTCAATATGTGAAGCCACCTCCTATATTTTTTTGGGTTATAATATATCTATTACGAGTAGAAATTTTAAATAATTCCCAAAACTATGGAATGGTCTCTTGATTTTATTTGATCACTAAAACTGGATTATTATTTTTTCAGATGATTGGATCTATTATTTTTACTCATAACTGAATAATCGGTACTCTCACTTCAAGGGAAAAGAAATATAGGGATCCATATCAAGATTCATAATCTCTTTTAATTTTTTCTATTTTCCGATTTATATAATTTTGATCCCTTCAGCACCTATATCTAAGTTCTCCAGTATTCTTCAGTTATCGGTAATTTGATTAAATTAGATATCAATAGTTGATTTTCCATAAACTTTCTATTATACCATGTTTCAATATTTTCATAAACCTTTATTATTAAATACAAAATCAATGATTTTAATTATTTTTATCCTATCACCATCCCAAAAACGATATCCTACCTTTTCATCTATGATGAAAATAATGAAAAGTATTTTAGATATTGATTTAATTTTATCATAGTCTATAGAATTTACAATAACATAATGTAAACTACAATAAACATTAAGGTTCACACCACATTTTTATTTTACTAATCCAATATCCACTAGAAGTTCATGCAAAACTACATATTAATAACATTTCTTGATGAGATATGATGGGTTTTTTGAGTGCCTCTTCAAAAATAACCTTAGTAATTCCCATGTGAAACATCATAATTTATGTTATCTATGTAAAATTTTGATTCTTTCTTTTATCCAATCCATTAAACTATAGGGTGTTCGGAATCATCGACTCATACCTTATACCTTCCATGTTGAATTAATTTAGGATGTTTTCCCTTGTTTATTAACCATTATTTTTCATTTTTATGGACATCAACTTATGGATTCATTCCATTTATGTGCATTATTTCAACTAAGTAAACACAAAAAAAACATAATACTTATGAATCAAAAATTAAATCCATAAATTCATAATATTATTATCTATTAATGTTATAAATTATAGACAACCACTATAAGACCGAATAGGGAAAGGTCCCCAAACATCAAAGTGTAAAAACTCTATCATTTGTATCTTGGGATTATGATAATTAAGAGTGAAATAAACAATTTTCTACTTTCCCACCACACAAATTTTACCCTTTATAATTTCTGTGTGACCATGGTTTAGTATTCCTTTAACCTTAAAAATATTAAAGTGATTTTTCCTATGGGTAATAAACCTATAATTACATACTTTTAGATATTATCATTTCATGTAATGTTTTGGTCATATAAAGGTTCTAATTATTTACCCCTAAGGAAACTATCCTAGATCCTTGGGTAACTTTTTATACCCCATCATCAAATATAGTATCATAGCTTTCCTCATAAATTCATCCAATGGATATTATATTTCTTTTTGTTTTAGGGATATGAAAAAATTCCATTAACTTTTTGAATCCTTCATTATTAATTGGTATGTTTACCTATCCCTTTCCAAAAACTTATCGGTCCTCACTATATTTTAGATGGTAATTACCAAACTTACAAGATATATAATTTACTATGAATCTCTAATCACTTGATTAATTATAGGATAATTGAGATTCAACACCCATGCTTCTACTAGATCTGTTACACTGGTATCAGATTAGGAAACTAGCTTGAAGTGTGGTGGAATAGTCTAGGGTGAGATGTAGGGTCCATAATAAGGTTATTTTTTTCTAAATTGGGGGTGAATGTAACACCCCATAATGTTAAAGGGTTAAATTGATCAATGATATGAACCATATTAAACAAGTGCACCATTATTTTAAGAAAACTACTTAATTGGAACTCCGTATTTAAATATAGTTGTCCTACAGTAGTGATTGGGATGGGTGACCTCTTGGGATGTTTGTAAGTTTGTGTGAAATTTGGGAAAAACTCACTAGAAATATAATGTGGTGGACTATGGGGACAATATTTATTTCTATATCCTTTTCAAGGATATAGATGAACCCCATAAAAATGATAGGACATCTCTACTAGGAAAAAAAGCTGCCTACGGGGCCCAGTTATTTAGATGGTTGAAAAAAAACCAAACATATATATACAAATGCTAAAATAAGAGAATATTAAAACCATGGGATGTAATTTTGGATTTTTTGTCAATTTAATGTCAATATGATTTCATTTGAGGAGTCAAAAATATGTGGAGAGGGTGTAGAGTCAAGTGGATGTAGTTAGAGATGTACAATTAAGGTTGTGAAAATTTAATAAATAGATCATGGCATAAGAAAACATAGCATACAATGAGAGGAGTTACGGTAAAAAAAATTGATAACTATTTTGATGTGATAAATGAAATTGTGAGTAATCCAATACATATGGGTTTTGGATGATTTTTGAAAACTCATAAAGTCCCATATGTAAGGGTATTAATGAATCTTTTACTTAATAGTAACTTTTTCAAGGAAGAATACATTCTTGAAAAAATGGAAAAATCTTGAAAATAATGTTTTTCATAAATTAGGGTCACATGAATGATACATAAGTGTTTGTACATTACAAAATTGGTCGTATCTTTTTCATACTGTGAACATATCAACAATTTGTGTAAAAAGTCTATCATTTCGTGATGTTTTAACATTGAAGGTAGAAGGAGGTTTGTGAAAATTAATCTTTGAGATGTTCTGTAACATTAATCAATGTCACTCTATGAATTGATCATCACACTATAATGCAACTGGTAGTTTAAGAATAAATTAATATATTTTATGGTGATGATTTTTTAACACCATGAAATCTAAAAAATTTATAATTCAAATAGATTTAATGACCTATAATTATTAAAAAAGGATAAAAAATTGAATGACGATTATTTACATATTTTAATATCTATTGTGGTGCTTCAAACAGAAATAATTCAACGGATAGATTTTAATTATAAGATGATGAATGTTTATTGAAATTGGAATTTCTAATTTTAATTTCATAATTCATAATATATATTAAATCATTAAATATATAATAAATAAATATAAATTGGAAAATTGTGAGGGAATAAGGGAGAGAAAAAATAATGAATGGAGAGTGAACTATTTTTTATATTTATTTAACATTTATAATTTAGGATACAAGTGTAGTGATATTAAATACCGTTAATGATTAGCTATACAAGTGAATAATTTTTATGAATATTAACAGATATCATGATATTAATTTTAGATAATTTTGGAGAATACCCATGGTTGTTTTTTGTTATATCTTTCAATTCCATTCATGTGAGTTTAATCTGTATGCTGACATTTCCTTTTATATAGTCCACCGAAAAATAAGTATATGGATTTGATGAAGAGTCCATGCACCTTGAATGTGTAGAGATATTTTTCTAAATATTTTAATCACAATCTAGTGGAGTGGTGATTATTTGGAATATAACCACATAATTTATATGTGATTTATGTTTGTAGCCAATCATAGGTTAACCAAGTAAAATATTTTTGTATGTGCTTATCTACTTTTCTGTATTTTATTGTGCTAGTGTTTTATCATTGGAATAGACTTAAGGTGTCTTTTTGAATGTGAGGAAAATATAAAGTTAGTCATGTTATAGGAATAAATTTCAATTCACCCTAATTTATCCCCTCAGGGTGTATAGTGTGACCTTCGTTATAACTGAAGACATTCCTCCCACCAAATATTAAATATATAGGTCACACTATGAAAAAATATACTTATTACACTTATGATTATATATACCTTGAAATTCTCACCAAATTGGTAAAACTCTAATATTTCAAGGAAAAAAATAAAATCTATCTTCAAATTATGAAAAAGGTAATTATTTTTGTGGGATCTGGGAAACCTATAATCATATTTAATAACATTAATCTCATGCATTAATAAACATACCAAATCCAATCCAAATACATCACAAAAAAAATCATAGACAACTTTAAACTCTAGGAGAATATTGACAACTGCAATAGTTACTAAAAATTTAAATTCCATGATTTCCTTATTAAGTTAATTTCTCTAAAAATGGTTTTATTCTTTGTGAGTAATGTTTTTCATAAGATAATCCAATTTATAGAATTACATAATTAATATATAATAATATATATCCAACACAAAAAAACATTGAATATAAAGAACATTCTTCAATTCTTCCTAAATAAAAATTAATTTTATCTATATAATATCAACATATATTCATTCATTAAAAAAACATGTCTATGGAAATTTACTTATATAAACCAAAATTATTATTTAGATAATTTTACATAAAACCAATCATCATGAAGAAACACTAAATAAATTTCAATGTCCATCTTATGGCCCTATTCAATCCTTGAATAAATAAGGGTTTCATCCCTAAGTACTAGGATAAAATATTCTAAATACAAGAGAAAATATTTTAAATTTAGCCCAATAAAACAATGTATATTTTTTTTCAAATCATCCAACTAAAAATTCTTAATAGAAATATCAAAAATGAAAACTAATCTTCAAGGTATACTCCATTTCACCCTTAATTAATGATAAAAATGTTGAGGTATTTTATTAAAATCCACAATCTCCCTTCACTAATAAAAAATCATTAATATTCTGTAGTTGAAAATTATTATTCCTCGTTACATGGTTTAAATTCCAATAGTCAATAAACAACCTCAAGAAACCATCAGCTTTCCTTGGAAAATAAAATCAATGTTACCCATGGGAAAACACTCAGACAAATGAATCCTTTCTACTCAATCTCATATATCCAAAACATCGACTCCCAAAACTCCATCGGTACCATCATATAATATAGAAACAATATGGTTCCCTTCCTAGGTTATAACTCAATAGGATACTATACATACCATTAATAGGATTGTTTGAACAAATATATAACAAAAACATCAATATAGTTATCAAAAAACCTCACAAGTAGAGGTGGATCCTTACACTCAATGGAAACAATAACCCTTCCATCCAACAAGCAAAACAAGGATCATATATATGTCATTAATATACTCCTACAAATCAGTTGAATATTAGAATTTCATATAAACATATACATTTTCTTATACAGTGTTGGAAAAATAAATTTTTGACTATAATAGTCTATAAAGCCTTAAACCAAACCAATCAATCCATTCTGATTATCAAATTTCATTACTTTATCTCACAAAATAGAAATTACCATGAGATTTCTTTATTAAAGAACATTACTGAGAAATATTGACACATAAATCCTTACTTATTTAACTAACCAGAATTTTGGTCTCAAAGTGAATAGATGAAAACTCAGGAGTGTGTGAATTGGGTTCTTTAAAAAATATTATCCACTTGAAAACATCCCTCCTAAAATCATACCAATTATCACCATATATTTTAAATGATTAATTTAATTAAAATATAATGAATTAATGAGTTGATTACATTGTGATGTATATTTCTTTGAGGAAAAAAGTCTCCAAAACCACTCCACCAACACACTCCCTTAAAGAATAGTGATTTTACTATATATTTCATTTTATTTAGGGACCTTGATAGTTGAGTACATTAAGCTAAAAATTGATATAATTATTTTAATTGAACTTCAGGTTCTTTTACATGGAACCTGACAAACATAGTGTGAGAAGTCGACACTTAACTACAACAGATTACATTCAGTTGATATTTAATAAAATATAGATGAGATATTAAATGTTGATATGGATTTAACATAGTTTCCTCTATATATCATAGATGTAAATGAACTTCAAGAATTAATTTCAATTGAAAAATTATATTCAACAAATATAAGGTTCCTTCTTCTATCATATAGTAGGAAAAAATAACCAATATTATGGAAGCCTCTTCTACTTTGAATAGTGATAGAATAATGAATAAATAGAGTATTTCTCCCTCTTTAAAAATAAATATAGATTTTTTTCTTTTTTTTGGAATATTTCTCCCTCTTTAAAAATAATTATCAAAATATACAAGGTTAGTGGTTCCTTTAATTTCATAATAAAATATAGACTGCCATTTCATCATTTTATTCATGAGAATCAAAACCTCAAATATCTATCTCATTTTATTATTTAACATCTCAAACTCTAATATAAAGTAAGAAACACATTATTTTTTTCCAAAAACTCAACAGGTAATTAATAAATCAAAAAAATAAATAAATATCAAGGATTATATTCATATAGATCATGGAATAAGTAAACATCAGTTATGTAAATTTATGTTGTCTATGGGTCTTTCTAAAAAAATATAAAGCACTATATTTTCAACATTTCAAAAAAGTATTTATATGATGTAGCTTGAGTGGTAATGCATCTAGCAGTATTCTTAATGTATTTAGAAATATATTATTCTCCATGCAGGTTTATAGCCACAGAGGTAATGTTTCAAGCATTATATGACCAACTAGAAGTGTGTCGTCATACACATGATATACAGTCAATATCATTATATGGTATAAGGAGAGTTCTCCTTATATATTTTATACTAAATTTTTTCTCCTCCACATTTCATGTTTCTCTCCTTGTTTAGTAACAAATAGTGTGAACTCTAGGTCACATAAACTAGATTTAATCTTTTACCAATTTGAAATGGAGTCCTTCTTTCAAGGTAGATATTTATTTACCTTTCTCGTGTCGAGTTCTCAATGGGGTATTGCCTATGTTTCATTTCATATCAGTATTCTTAATTTTTATAGTATATTATCCTTGTATTCTATATATGATTTTTTAAATGATGTAGATAATATTTATTTAGGTTGACTGAACTCTCAACTTCATTTTTATGATTTGAACTCCAAATATTTCAAGTTATACAGTATAAAAAGTTTGTTATCTTCTTTTCATTAATGTGTTTTTTAAATCATGTTATTATATATAAAAGAAACAATGATATTAAAATTGAATGTTTTTAATAAAATTTCCATTCAAAATTCCATTTCCAACTTCTGATAAAATTAAATCTCATCATTCTATTCATAACATAAGATCAATTTAAATTGATCATTCTCTACAGGATTATTACGATTGAGTTCTAGAAAAATACGAACCTATTCTGATAGAGCTAGAAAATATGTTTTATTATCATAGAGTTTACATTTCAACATAATAATTTTGATTTAACAACCATTTATTTTAATAGATTATAATTATATTTGATAGCATATTCGACACACAACACGATCTTACTAAATCCCAAGAAATATATAACCATTATATTGTTTTTTGATTATTTTTATTAAATACATTACGAAATATATATATTTATATATGTAATTGAACTACCCAAAATAAATAATTGATAATTTTCTACTAAGAATCAATCTATATTTAGTAATGTCATTTTACACTTCAACTAAACTTTTCTTCAAAAAAATAATGATTTTTGTAATAAAATATTAAAAATTAATTTTTTTAAAATTTTAGAATATAAGTATTTTAAAACTAAATATTTTGGTGAAATAAAAATATCAAAAATAACCTAGGGTTATATTTTTTGGATTTTTTGGAAAATATTCATTTTTCAGTAAATAGTGAAAAATTCAGATTTTTGTCAAAATGTCATTTATTTTCAATAAATTAGGTTATATAAAAGTATCATTAGATTTTGAATTGAATTTAAAGAATCATCATTATTATTGGGTTTTTTAATCCACCCAATTATATTTAAGTAATATTTATATTTTATATTATTATAAGTTCATTTTTTCGTTTTAAAACTGGATTTTTCAGAAAAACTATTTTAAAGTTAATAATGTATCTCATGTATAATTAGTTAAAATAAATAACTAGGAATAAGTTTTTATATTATATATATATATATATTATAAATATTTATTTATATTTTTCATACAATAATTATTAATTGGATTAGATTTTACGTAATGTCTTTTTTATTAGTAGATTCATTTCATGAAAACCTGCATTTTCATCATGATTATGGGTATTTATTTAAATTATATTTTAACACTTGTATGAATTTTATATGAAAAAATAGATTTCATATTTATAATATAAATAATATATATTATCTATTAATTTTGACATAATTTTTTTGTATAATGAATAGTTAAAAGAGTAAAAATTAATTACTCTCTTTAAGGTAAAAATAGATTTATTGGGGGTATCTAAAAGGATAAGGGTATAAATGACCTAAAAACTTGTAAAACCCTATTTTATGGACATATATAAATATTATAATTAAAAAAAAAATAGAATATATAATCATTTAAAGCTTTCTTAATTAGTAATAATTAATCATTTTTGGATTCTTTTGAGAAATTTCCAAGAAGTTCTATATTGGTTTTTTTCCCAACATATAAAGGCCACCATGTATCCTTTATAATTTACACCTTAAATTTACTTTTAATAAGACATTAACCAAAACAATTTTATTCCTAAATACCAGACACATGACCTATTTCTCTTATATTGATCATAAAATCATCCTAATAATGATCATGGTGCTTACTAATAGAGGTTTCCCAAAGAAGAGGTATTGGGCTTAATCGAGCATCTTTATTTTATCTCTTCTTCTATATCGGTAAAATATTATTAAATATTGATAATATAATTACAGAATTATATAACTTAAACCTATATATTATCATTTTAATGTAATAAATGAAATCCATCTCCTCTTCCATCAAATTATATAAAATATCATTATTCGTGTGTACATCGGACTACCGCCTCATGGATTGATGTCATTTTTTCCATCATTGCCTATCATGGATTTTTCCAAAGATATATTGAAAGTATAATTACTATAGTTAAAACATATTTATTAATGTTTAGTTATTATATCACATATACCTTCTTTAATTTGGTTCTGTGTAGGATAAAATAACATAGTTTGTGTGTAAGGCAGACTACAGCCTCACGGAGTGATGCAATTATTTTTTCCAAAAATCATTTCGTGGAATAAATTTGATATAAATCAATTAATTAATATATTAATGAAATATATATCATTATTAAAAGGTAATATATTATTTTTTACATTAAAAAATGATAACGTCGTTTGTATATATGTGTGGACTACCACCTCCATGAAACAATGTGACTCTTTCTTGATAAGTAAATCGCATGGATGATGTATATAAATATTTTTATTTAACTAATATATTATTTATTATTATATTGATATTATTTAAATATAAAATAAGGCATACCTTATTTCCATAATGATCGTTGAAAAATGAAAACATTACTAATGAGTATGTACGGCCTACCATTTCAATAATCATAACACAATTTATATTTCATAACCATAATTCATGAATTATTTTAAAAATATTATTGATGTATAAATGTGATAAATATTCCATGATTATTATTCTTTATATGTTTAAATAATGGTCTCTTTGACTATAGTGAACAAACCAAATCCAATTTTTTATAATGAACCAAACATCCTTAAAACACCTCACATAGACATAATTGATTATGTAATTAAAGATTTCATTAAAAATAAATAAGAAAAATTATTTAATTATAAGGTATTAATAAATTAATGAGTTCATAATAAAAAAAATAATTTATGTAATCTAATTATATTTTACTTAAATTACATTTAGGGGATGTCTGGACTTGAGGTAAATGTTTCCCATTTCACTTTTATTTCTATCATACATTAGTCATATTCACCACATATTTTTGTTATGTGGTGTATATAAATTTTAGTAATTAAATTTATGTTTCATTTCAATAATTTTATTTCATTTAAATATCCATATTAGTTTCTCTCTTTCATGGAGTTATAATTTTGAGAATACCCAATCTATAAGGTAATTTGTCTTAATTTCGTTTCATAGAGGCATATTTTGATGTTATGGAACTATATTATAATAGAAATTGTATGTACATCACCTTTAACATATTATATCATGAATATATTATTTTTCAGGATATTTAAAGTGTCATTTTATGTTATTATTTCATTAGGATTATTATTGAAGGGTTACCAAAGTGGAAAAGGCTTTGTGTTATAATCTTCGATCATTTTGGATTGTTTATTTTCAAATTTATTTTAGTGTTTATAAACTGATCTTATTTTATTAAACTATATAAATTTCTTATAAATTTTTTATTAATGTCTTTAAAAAAAAATCTCCCAATTTAAAAACTTTTTTATTAAATAAACATCAAGGAAATCATTCATATGTGATGTTGATCTTGAATGTTCTTTTAGACCAGGTATCTTTCTCTTCTATATAATTGTTTTCAAAAAGGATTTCAAAAAATTTATTTTACAAAAATAAATTATTTCCATAACTTAATTTTCATGATATTTTATCTTCTTTTAAATGTTTTTAAAAGGAAATTTCTTAACATTTTCTAAATGGGTCACATTTATCGGTATCAAATCTGGAAATGTAAAGTTCTTCTTTTTAACAATAGAACTGGTAGTATAGGTTTAACACTATTATAGTTGGTCTAAAGAGGTTTTAATAAATGTTTAAACTACTATGTGTTCATGTGTAGTTTTTTTATGATTTTTAGATACCATCAGAGGTCTATAATATTAATTTTTATTAAAATTTCATTCTTAGGCACCCCTTTTTTATGTTTAAAAAGATTATATCTTAAAATAATTAATGCAACATTAACAGACATTTTATTGGGTAAAATTATAAATAAATATTATATTTAATGTGATGTAATTCTTTAAATTTTTTGGAAATATGTTTTAATTTATTCATAATATTTTCATTTTATATGATCTTAGATATTGTGGTTATTTTGGCAATACAAGTTTTATCATATAGTTGAACATGGGATTGAAAAGTTATTTGGTAATACAATGATAAATTTTATATTATAAAAAACAATATATTTTTGGGATTATTATAAAAAATTCCTAATATAACCATTTATGTTAATAAAATCATTAATGTTGAGGTTATTGATGATATATAATGATTTAGGAAGAACATTAGTAATTTACATTGAATTTTGGAGATTATTATGTCATTTAATCATATGATGTTTGATGCATTTTTTGAATTATATTTCCATGTGATAACCATTTTGGTTATTGAAAAAAAGATAGGTGGAATATATTCTAATTCCTTATATGGTTATTTTAGCCTTTAAAAGACTATTATAATGCTTCATATATAAAAAATCATTATTCATACATATTTTATGGAGAAATACATGACATTAGGGTGGAAATTTATAAAAGGATGGAATTATACTCGTCAAGAAATTATATTTCCTAATTTGTTTATCCTATAAGGTAATTAATTCCTTAAACCTAGGAAAATGATATTGAAATAAAATATTTCCCTATTACCATCATTTATAGTGGTAACAATGAACTTTTTCACACAACATTATTTTATGGTCTTGTGGTGGGTAAAATTATATTGATCATTAAATTTATTGTAATAAATTATATCTTTTTCTATATATCTTTATTTGGACTATATGATTTTCTTCAATGTCCACATCTTTATTTCCCACTTGTGTTCTCTAATTGGGAACCCTGGTATGTGTTATTCTATATGACCCTCATACTTCATTTTTCACTAATAAAGTGGATTTTTTATTAAAACATTTTAGGATATGGGATTTTGATAATTATATTTTCAAATATCCGAACATTGACTACTAAGATAAAGAAAATATTGTAAGGATGTAATTTATTAAAGAGGGAGGATATAACCCCTCGAAATTTTATAAGAAGATAATTATGTTTGATATCATATTTGACATGAAAATGTATATGATAAAATTAAATTTTTTTGTATAATCATATAAAAATTAACTTAGCGTGAAGGTTTTGGATTTAAATAAAATTTTTATTTTTCACTAAATACTGGAAAATACTGATTTTTTTTTGGAAAATTGAAATTTCTTATCAATAAATTATTTAATTTTAATGTCTCGTTATATTTTTAACATTATTTAAAGTAAAATTTTTATTATTAGGTTATAAATAATATAATAAATTACATTTCAATCATCTTTATATTTTATTTTAGTATAGGTTTATTTTTGGGTTTCAAAATGGGATTTTTCTAAAAGTGTTTTATGTGCATATTGTTTCCCCTTTTTAATTAATTAAAATAATATACAAAGATAAATTTTATAAATGAAATTTATTTATTATATGTCAATAAATATTAATTTTTATTCAAACGAAAATAATTATTTTTCAAATAGTTAATATAAAATGATCTTTTTCTCGAAAAATGAACTTCTGGATACCCATCTTTTTCCACACTTTTGTTGACTTTTTTTAAATTATATTTATATAATTATATAAATTTAAGCTAGTAAAATGGAATAAATATTTATAATAATAATAATTTATATTTTCTAATATGTTCGAATTATTTTTTCACCTTGACTAGTGAACAAAATTAAAAATTAATTACCACGATTGTGGTAAAAATGGATTTACCAGTGGGTAAACTAAACATATATGGATAAAAATGAATTAAACACTTGTCAAAATAGTATTTTATGGAATATTTTAATTTTATAATTCATAATTTATAATATATTGTCATTTTTAATATTTTTTCAACGAAAATAATTTATCATTTTTTATAATTTTGAAATATTGCCTTATTGTATCCATGTGGGTTCCTTTCCCCAATTATAAATGGCCACCCCATGCCCTCTTCACTTCACACATTAAAAACCATTTATATTGGCCAATAAATATCCAAATTCTTTCCAAATTCCCTCCCTATAACCTAGAGACCTTGTTTTAATCATAAATTCATTATAGAAGGGATTTTGGGGCTTCTCTAAGTAGGTTGTGTGAAGAAGAGGTATTGTTCTTAACCGGGTATCTTTATTTTATTTCTTCTACAATATCCTAAAAATCATACTAAATATTTATTATATAATTATGAAATAAAATACCATATACTTATATGTTTTAATTTTAATTTAATAACCAAAATATATCCCCTCTTGCATCAACCGGGATACAAAATCATCATTCATATGTATGAAGTACTATCATATCACGAATCGATGTCATTCAGTTTTCATCATAGCCTCTCAATGATTGTTATAATGACTTATATAAGGTATATATATGATATTTGTAACATATTAATACCTATTTAGTTATTATATAACATTTACCTTATTAAATTATATTTTATTTGTGATATGATAATCTATCTCATTTGTACAGTGCACTACTTCCCCATGAAATGATGTGATTTGTTTTTCAGTAACACTTTTCCTTAAAGGTAATAAAAATAATAATAAGGAATACATGTGGTATATAAGAAATAATTTGTATAAAAATTTCATATTTATTATTCTTAAAAGATAATATATCATTTTATTTATTACACTAAAAAATGATAATGTTGTTTGTGAGTACGTGTGGACTACCGTCTACATGAAGTGATGTGACTCTTTTTTAATCACTAAATTATATATATGATAAAAAAAATTATATTTATAGAAATAATAGTTTATTATTCTATTATTATAATTATGTAAATATAAAATAAAATAAACCATGTATCCATAATCATCATTGAAAAATGGAAATGTTACTCATGCTTACGTAAGACCTACCATCTCCATAATTATAAGGTAGTTCATTTTTCATTACAATATATCATGATTGTTTTGAAAAATATAATTTATATAAAAATAATATAAATATATAATGATTATTATTATTATGTATATGTTGAAACAATGACTGTTTTTACAGTGTTTAACACACCAATGTTGTTTGGAAACAATGAACTAAACATCCTCAAAACACCTAATATGGAATTAACTGAATAAACACATTGATATTTCATTAAAAATGAAATTAAATTAATCATTTAAGTACAAGGTATTAAACCTGAAAAAATTTCTTGATACAATAAAATTGGTGCATGCTTATTATATTGAAGCTAAGCGACATGCATGGAATGTCTGGACTCAAGATAAAGTTTTCTAATCACACTTTTATATCGTTGATACAAATTCCATATTCATCCCTTATTTTTGATGGGTGGTGTATATAATACCCCTGAATATAATTTATATTTATTTTCATGATTTTTGTTTTTATTTAAAAATAAATATGAGGCTCCCTTTTTCAGAATGTTTTGATCTTGATATTACCAAAGTCTTAAGGGACTTCATCTCAACCACCTTTCATTGTGGAATATTTTGATATTGTGCCCCTATATTCTTATATGAGTTGTATATACAAACTCTTTGACATTTACTATCATGAATATATTTATATACATGATATTTAATGTATTATTTGATGTTATTATTTCATGGGTCTTGTTATTAAAGAGTTACCAATGTGGTCAAGCCTTTGTGATACATTTTCTTTTCATTCATGATTGTTTAAAATCATAGATCCTTTAGAGTGTGTCATATGATATTATTTTATTGAAACCAATATATATCTCTTATAGAGTATTTTTTAATTTGGTTAGAAAAATTATTCCCATTTTGTCCCTTATTGATTCAAGAATCATCGAGGAAGTCATTTGTAAGTGATATTGATCTTGTATTTTCTTTTAGATCATATATATTTCTCTTCTATATCTTTGTTTTCTAAAATGTTTTAAAAATATTAATTAAAAATAATATTACCTAATTATATTTTATTTGATCATTTCCCATCTTTTAAAGTGTTTTAAAATAAAATTTCATTACTTTTTCCAAATGGGTCGCTTTTGATGCCATTTTATAAAATGTTTTGAAAACAATATTAATCATTAATATTTACAACATGATTTATTATTAGAAATATCATTTCAATTATATTACTTGAACTTTTCAATATATTTTTACAAGTATTCTTTCACATAAAATTATTTTTTTGTAGTATTTGTGGAATTTTTTGTTTTTGAAGATGATTTTTGAAATGAAGAAGTTATTTTCATTAACAAAATTTAATTATATTCTAATGGTATTTACATAAATTAAATTAATCAATTATTATTGTTACATATTCTCTAAATGGTATATTTTAAAATGAAACTATCCTAATTATTTATATGGATGTATTAATATTATTTTAGATAGATTATTATGAAACCCATTTCTTTTCCATGGGTTAATCATGTTTCAAAGTGATTGTTATAGAACCCATTTATTTTCCATGAGTTAAAAATGATTCAAAAATATTTATATGGAACACATTTCTTGTCCAAGGTTAATAATTTTTTAAAGATACTAATATAGAACCTTTTTCTTTTCCTCGGGTTAATCGTGTGTCAAAAATATCGTTTGGGAACTTTTTTCCTTTACACTTGTTCATCATCTTATAAAAATTATAAATATTGTTTAAATGAGTTTATGATTTAATGTAATATCTAAAATTTATTCATGTTGTGGTTCTTGGATATTATATACTATGGGTTCACCGAGATTTCACTGGGTGAGAATAATATAGCTTATATGATAGGTGTTCTGAAATATAAATGGGTGATCTCGATATAACTTATGTGATGAGTTCACCCTGATAGCATTGGTGATCCCAATATAGATTATAATATGGTTAGGACTAGATATCACTCTAATGTATTGGGTAATTATTATGTTCTCAGGATAATTATACTTTATTATGATCATATGGTTATATTGGAAGATGTTTGAATTGTTTCCCAACATACCAACACATTTTTGTTATGCTTAATATGGGTTATAAATATTTTCTTTGATCAATATTTAAATCACGTAGAATTTGATTATTTATTCTGATGACTCTTTCCTTTTTTAAATACAAATTCCACATATTTATTTTTAATTATGCTAATATTTTTTTATATGTGTTCTCTTACATTCTGATCATTCACTTTGATTATATTATCATTGGTTTATTCTCACCTAAATCTCACTGAAGGAATTCAATTTTGAATGATTATATTTACACATACCGAGAATTTTAGATAACCCTTCTTATGTTTCTTTTTCCCTTGTATATCAGAAATAATGATAAACAAATTATGCCTAGAATGGTTTTATATGGATTATGATAACTATCCAATGTGTAATATGAAACTTAGTTATAGTGGGAGAAGATGTTAATATTTGTGAACTATTTGTTTATGAATACATGATGTTAAGAGTTTTTCCAAATTCTATAAAACTATAAACCTCAAATTTCCTTGTTAATATAATTGATATAATTTTCCCATTTGATAATATAATATTTGGATGGAAAAAATAGGTCTCCTTCATTAGTATCAAAGCCACTTATGTAATGTTTATGATTTCTGCATTAGATCCACGTGTGCAAGTTCAATAATATTAAATTTCACATTTTTAGTATAATACATTATACTTTCAGAATATATTCCTTTATACTTGAACATATAACTTTGGATTATAATGTATGACTTCCATATTTGAGCATAAAATATCTTCATAGGTTATTATGAATTCAATGGATGTATTTAACTCCAACATATTAATTTAAATATACAATGTATGAATTCATCTATCATTTTCCAAAAAATAAAAACATCCAACATTTTTATACTATACATTGTTTTTCATAATTCCTCAATCATGTCGGCAAGAAATTTACTTTATCTCTATAAGGATTATCTCTTACACCAAAGAAACATTCCATGGGAATTTTTGCTATTTTATAGGACTTTCATTGTCAAAGTATATTATTTTAGTTTACCCTCATAATAATTTACGATCCAAGTGTAATTCCTTTCATTAAGTTCATATGTGAAATTTCATTTCAAATAACATCATTTAATTTCTGTAAGACATACTCACTTATCTAAACAAAATATGTAGAAAACTAAAATTATGTATCATACTGATATTATAAAATTATATGAATTTTTAGAGCCTCTAAAAAATATTAATAATTCAATATACTTACCATAAATATAAAAAAATATAAACATTCAAACACAATAATAATCTATTTAGTACAAATTATCATTCTCAATATAGCAATACAAAACGATACCAAACATAATCTGAAAAACTAAAATATTATAAAACTAATACAGAGACTTTAGTCAATGTTAGAAAATCAAAAAAACCATTTCATCCTTCCTCTTAGTTTAATTAAATATAGATAATACTATAATATATCTATCAGATAAATAATTTCACAATTTCAAAGAATGTATCTAGAGAAATAATTAAAAAATAAATAAAATTTGAACTAAAAATCAACTGTATAACAATAAACATAAATAAAATTCATGAAAAATTATATATATAAAATTATAGGTATTTCATTCATTATAGTTGAATAATTTATAGAAAATATTACTATATTTTAAAGAAAATAGGATGTATACGATTTTTAATTATATATACCATTCCATGACCAAGTAATAGAGACATAGTAAAAAATATAAATTAACCACTAAATTCACTATTTCTAGAATATATAATTTGAAGTAATATAAAAAAATAAAGGTGGATAATTAATATTAAATAATAATATATATATATAATTAAATGATAATTTTAGTATTTATCAAAATACAAATTAACTGGAAACGATCCACTCAATAATATAGATTCCCAATCCTCAAAGAATAAACAATAAACATTATGTTTAACCATAAAAGATAAACCAGTCATGAATAGATTACAAAATGTTACACTCTAGTCTCAAAAAAATAAAAATTCATAATAAAATATATCATGATGGTACATCACACCATAGTTGGACCTAGATCAACCACATCCTACTCTATTGCTTGATAAGTGTGAAAAAAATTCCCTAACTCTTTTGAGGTTTCATACTCTCTTCCTATTAAGGTCTTCAACATTACCTTGAGTTCTTAGCTCATCTTTCCCTTGTGCACCACTTTAAGTCATTGATCCCAACACCCTGTTGGATGAACCACCACAATTATTCCATGGTATCCAATTACAATACTTTTTTAATTGGTCTACCTTCTCAGAATTATGATGTGTATAAGGATGTTTCGAACTCAATGTCTTTGGATTACCCCACTTACACACTCTAGAAGTTCTCTAGTGATCATCATTCCAATGAAACCAGATATTAAGCCTCAGATAAATTTCCATACAACTTTTTCTACTTCCTATTATACAAATAAATTAAATCTTAACCCAACCAAAACATGAAAGAAAATAAATTATTATATACATGTCAAGTATATCCACCTCTATCGAATTCAGTGTACTAACCACCTTTAAATTAGAAGGAAGCTTCAAAAGAATAATCTTCAATTGAATTTTGTGTCATAGCCTCATCATAAATTTTCATGACTTTAGCATTTCATTTTCCACAATACCCAACATATACTTCACTAACTCAAAAAACAATGTCTCATATTGCATTGTAAAAAACATTCCATGATGGATGATCAATAACTCTCAATATATGACCTACTTTATTACATTCATGGACTATTTATCATTAAATATTTTTTTAATCCCTCTTATTCAATATCTTTATCCAGACTTTCTACCTTAATAATCCACATATTGAGTGGATCCGTGAACCACTTCATGTTTTGATAATTTCAAAAGTTATTTATTTCATATCGTTTAATGTGAGTATTTTAATTTATAATTATATAGTTATAATTTATCATAGATTTATTAAGTGATATATTTAGGTTTTTATCTTACATATTGATTAAACTTTGATTTTCTATAATTATTATATTTATTTTTTATAAATATACTTCGATTTTATGTTTTTATTATTTATAACATGTTATAAAACTTTTCAGAAGAGTTCCTAGATGAATTTCACATTTTGGACATTTAAATATATTTTTCATGTCTTTTAAATATTCCCAAATAGCTAATTCTCTCATGTATATAATTATCACACATAGAAAAACCACATACTAAAATTTATAAATTTTGATACCCTCTATATTTTGACCATAAGATGGGATACATAACTCTAAATTCAGTGATTCTTATTGATCAAGAAATCTAGGAAAATTATCTACATTTTATTATAATACCTAAAATTATGAATCAAGAGAGAGGATTTCCAAAATTATATTGAAAGTCATTTCATGTCTTCTTTATTAATTTTATAGTTTTTTGGAAATATTTTCTCTATTATATTTTAATGATAAACAAAGGTATAGAGGTATTATTAAGATGAATCTTGATTTTCCAATAATATAACAAAATTTTATTAGTATAATTAAAATTTATAAAAATATAATTCTTTCATTCAGAATAACTTATTTAGGTTTGAAATGTGATAATTCACGTTATTAATTGATTTTAGAATTCTCTTATGTCAATTGAGTTATGTGATAAATTGTTTTAAATGAATTCTGTTATGTGATAAATTCACTTCTGTAAATTTGACTATATGATAAAATAACTAATATAAATTATTCCAAAGGATAAATTCATTTAATAGAATTCAAATACATGAACAATTCAATAACATGAATTCAGTTATGTGGACATTTTTCTTATCTAAATTTGGTTACCTTGAATATTGGATACATGAATAGTTTTTTTAAAATTAAATCGCTTGTATAAATGTTTTTTTGTGGATGTTATTTCTAGGTGATAAAAATCACCTATGTGGTTTTGTGAGATTCTATAAGATTATCTAAATCATGAAATTATAATATACTTTTCATATTATTTTATATTTTTATTTTCTTTAATTTTATTATTAGTATATATACTGATTTATTTATTCTCAAATTTTTCATTAATTAACTATATTCCCTGAGAACATGATTTAAATTTATTTATTATGAATTAAATTTTATTCACATGGGATTAATCGTATATTAATATTCATTATAAAATTTTGGAACTCGAGAAATTAAAATATAAATCATTTGAAATATGAGGATTCAATATCAAATATTATGAGGTAGTGTTCCTAGAATAGTAATGTATATTATTTAATACAATATTAATTATTATAATGAATTCCACTATATAGTTGTATTTTTATAGGGTGTCAAGGGATCACCCTTTGATGATAAGTCAGTTTTTCACTTTGTTTGGTACCTCACAATTTGTTTTAGAGGTTGGATCTTGTACATATATATATTTTTCTTCATTTAATTATTATGTTAATTTTGATAATTTTTTATCCTAGTCCTTAATATCAATAAGGGAATGATATTTTTTATTGGTGGCCAACAAAAGGAATAAAATTTGTCTGAATCAAACATTTCCACCATATTTCAATGGTAGTAAGTATACTCATTATAAGATTAAGATATAATATTATCTAAATAATTTTTATATTTTGTTTTAGTTTATTCGGACCAATTATTATGTTTTAACTAAAAATAATCATGCTTAATAGAAAATATAATGTGTTTATAAATATTATCTCAATTATAAGGTCTTAAATATTATTTATTGTTCCTTTCATAGAAATATTAATGAAAATATTTTTATTTTTATCACTTCTCAAGAAATTTCTAAACATAATATGACAATTCACTTTGAAGAATTAGATTCCTAGAAAATTATTTGCATTAATTATAAAAAGATAGGAAACATGAAAATGGAGTGTCCATATAACAAAATATAAAAACTTCATTTTTTCCAGAATGATTGATCACAAAAAGTAATTCAAAAATTGAATTTTGATTGTTAAAATATTATTGTTTGTTATTTAATGAAGAAAATGACAAATTATTCCTTGTTTTATGATGCTCAAAAATCCAAGAAAGGTCAAACAAATTTTTTTTGACTATATGAAGTTATTCCGAAATCTCATGAAATAAGGACACAATCCAAAAAAACTCATAATGTAGTTTTATTTGTGAAAAAATATATAGTAACATATTCACCTTCACATTCTTTATCTAGGGATCATTGTTTGAATTCTAACAAATATGGAAATTTATGGGTGAACAATATAAATAAAAAACTTATTTTAATTTTGGTTTTCATGGTACTATCAATTATGGAAATGGTGATCCAAGTAATGAATATGTGATGGGAATGTTTGATTCATATAAAGATAAAATAAAAAAATGACTTGTATACATGTTTCAGGAAAATAAAAATATAAAACTATTCATTAGAAGAATAATAACATATCATTTAAAATAAAGAATATTGATCCATATATTTTAAATATCAAGGAGTTAATTGATATGTTAAATGAATTTCATAGAAACATATCTTCTTACACAAATAAAAAGGTTTGTGATGATAAAAAGAATAAACATAGTGTGGTTATTTTGTTCTTATATGTTTGAGAATAATATTGTGAAAAAATATGCAATAATTTTGTTATAAAATTACTACTATTGTGGATCTTATAGTCATTATAATTGTGATTACCCTTTGTTGTTCAATCGATCCTTTGGTAATATAATTAATTTTATGTCTAAATATAATTTCATGTCCAAAAATAAAAAGCCATCTACTACTTGGGTACCTAAATGTATGTATCATATTTCATTTCAATTTAATCCATTTTTTATACTTGCATAATAGGTATTTTCAAATTCATTTCACTATCATTCATGTTATTACAGTTGTATTGTTGTCATGTTTGTATGAGATTTATAATCCTTATTATTTAAATTTTTTCTATTCCTAAATATTATATATCATTTTAGTATTATACCATGTCTATAAACATTTAACTTTTGTTTATGTCAATAAAAGTTAGTGAAATTGTTTTTATATTTCATTATATATAATTTCAATTTTCATGTATATAGTAATTATGTAATTTTAGCAATAAATTCTTGTTCAATAGCAATTTTTTACCTTTTGGTTACTTTCAAAATTCATTGAATATATTAAAACATGTTTCATGGAACCTTTTAATATTAATATATGTTTTTTGAGGATTATTCCCTACTAGAATTAAAATTCTATGTATAATTTTTGATATTGTCATTTTTAATGAAAAGCATAAAAAATATTTATTTTTATTTTTTTGATTTGTTAAAATACACATGAATATGTATTTTTTAAATAATGAGACTAATATTTATGGGGGATAAATAATTATTTATTATTTTAAAATTTATTCCATTCTTATGAAAAATTTAAATGTTTAATTGATAGATTGTAATTAATTTTTTAACTAAAAAACAATGTAGTTTAATTATAAAGTATTTTAAATTTTTGAATCTATTTTCATGTTTCAAATATATAAATTTTTAAATTTTAATTCTAGTTTATCAGGTAAAATGTGAGTACTTGAGAGGTATCTTCACTATTTTATCTAATCTAGAATTTAATTTTAGTGTAAACTAGTTTTTTATTCCTGATAAGGTAGCTTGAATTGAGGTTCATATTTTCTATTTTAAAATCATATTATTTAAATTGATATATTGAATAAATCAAATGAAGTTGATCTAACCTTATTCAAAATCTCATTTTTTTTAAAAAAATTATTCTTGTTTTAAGACTATTACATGAATTTTGGAACTTGATATGTATTTTTGTTTAGTCATTCTAACATCATAAATATGTACTATAGGGAACGACATGATAAAAAAATGGGAATTTTAAGAGATTTATTTAAAATTAAAATTAATTACTCTAAATTAACATGTATAGTTTTCAATTTATAAAAAAAAAGTTTATGAATTTAAGGATTGAGGGTAATGTTTAATATTTAATACATAAATTTAGGGGGAGTGTGAATGTGTTTATATGATCAAATTATTATAATTACCTAAAATATATAGTAATATATAATATATTATTTATCTTGCTTTTTTATTCAGTAGAGACATTCTTATTATTTTAAACTTTCAGATAAATACTCGTTAATATCTATTTACTGTATAACCTTTCTATTTTCATGAAGAGTTATTTTAAGAAGGATTTATTATTAATTTTCAAAAATTGGTTTTCAAATATGTTCACATTAGAAAATGTAATATTATTATAATAAAAACATTTATATTATCCCTTTAGCATATTATTTTTAATTATTTAGATATGAAAAACATTATTACTATTCTTATAATTATATTTATAATGCTTTTATTATGTTAATTTTAATTTAATGATATGAAATAAACATGAGTATTCATATTTTATTATATTATTTCAATAATTTTTAAACATAAAGCGAGTAAAATTGTGAATTAATTTTTTATGCATAATTTATAATAGTTAGTTTCATTCCCATTAACTTCAAATAGATAATTTTTAAAAGCTTGTCTTTTTGAAAATTTCAAAAAAGGGGGAGAATTATTTTACTTATACTTAGTTTTGTAATTATTAAAAAGGGAGGAATGTTTAGTGGAACCATGAACAACTTTATGTTTTTATAATTAGCGGTATTTTCTTATTTTATTACCTTTAATGTAAATCTAAATATTTTGAATCATGAAATTATAATTTCTCATAGAATTATTAATTTCATCTTTATGTTGTCATCTTATATATTTCTTAAGGTCATATTTACTAGGATTCCTATAATTATTTGCTTAAAATATATTTTTATTTCATGTTCTGATTGTTTATATCATGTTCTATAAATTTCACACAGTGTTCCAATACAAAATATGAAATTTTGTACCTTTAAATATATTTTTTACATGTTTTCTACTATTACGATGTAGCCCAACCATGTACCCAATTCTACCACATAGACAATTTTTGAGGTTTGGATACCTTTATTATTTCAAACATAACATAGGATAAAGAACTCAAAATTGTGTTATTCTTATTATTTTAGAAATATAATAATATTATATATATTATTTTTGAAGATATAAAATTGACAATTAATATATATCATTTCCAAAATTATATTATAAGTAACTGCATGTTTTCAGTATGAATTATACAATTTTATAGAACTATTTAAATTTAACATTTTAATGATAACATGCGCTATAAAGTTCTAATTAAGATGATTATTCAAAATTTTTAAATAAAATTATATTTTATAAATATAACCAACTATACTAAAATTCAATTATTTCATTTACAATGTCTTATTTATGTATAAAATTTTGTAATTCACGTTGATTAATGATTTTATAGTTTTCTTATATTAATTCATTTATGCGATAAATTGACTTATGTGAATTTTACAACATGATAAATTATCTTATGTTAATTTGTCTACATGATCAATTCTCTTAGCTAGATTTTTTATATGTGTGTTTTTCTTATCTGAATTTGGCTACGTCGAATATTTGAAATGTGAATAGTTTTTTATATGAAATTAACAATGTAAATTTTGGTAACATAGATATTTTACCTACATGACCAAAATCACATTAATTTTCTTGTGAGACTCTACCATTTATATCTAAAATATTAAATAATACTCTATTTTTTATATTATTTTATACTTCCACTTACCTAATGATTGTTTTGAAAATTTTAAATATTTTATTTGTTCAAAAAAATCATAAATTATATTTAATATATTTGAACATATTTTAAATTATTTTATAGTGAATTAAATGTGATACACATTGAATTAAGAATGTATAGTTATTCAGGTTCTAATTTTAGATCATGATATATTTAAATTCAAAATTGGAATATATATGAGGATTCATTCAACAATATTATTGGGGAGTGTTCCTAGAATATTTTTTTGTTATTATGTAATGCTATTTCAATTTTCATAATTAACTATATTACATAGTTATATTTGTATTATATGTTTTCAGGGAGGATATACATGGTTCTTATTTACCATTAAATAAATATTTACACTAATGATATTATCTTAGAAATATTCATAGATAACACAGAAGTATTTCATTAGTTTCACTTGGGTAACTTTTTATTCCAAAAAAAAGAGAGATACAATGGTCTTAAAATTTTATAGATGTTGGGAATTAAGAAAATAAATAGTTTCGGTTAAAATAACAAGTAAAAAGGGGGATGAAAAATTTAGAGTAATTTCATGAACATTACAAGTGGTATATACTTTAGTGATCAAATATTGATGTCACCTGGTCCACAATAATTTTATCATTTACTTCTAATGATTTCCCACTACCTTGACACACCAAATATGAATTATTCATCTTGTTATCCAGTTTTAATTTTGTCAATTATTTTTTGTGGCTATAATTATAATAGGTTAAACTAACCATTAAAATGTATGATAGTAGGTTGTGACTTACAAAAAAAGTCCTACATTAAGTTATGCCTCTATGTAAGAAAAGGGTATAAATATTCAGGTTTTTTATATGGTTATAATATGGTGGGTTTTATGAGATTTAAGAATCTTTGGGGAGAAAAGATTTTTAATTGGGTTGTGATACTTGGTGTGAAATTTTAATTATAATATTACATAGTTAGTGGGTTCTATATCTTTTGGTTCGTCAAAGGGGTGAAAAGAGTAATATGATCATTTAAATCCAAACCACTATAAAAATCATTGTGTTTATTTTATTTTATATTTCACTACTTTGGATTTGAAACATTTTCATTATTTTTAAATTATTTTAAAACATTAATTCACCCCACCCCGCTCTTAAATTTTTCTCCATCTTAATTTTCGACCAACACTCCCACCACTTCCTAATTATACCCTAAAAAAATTAGGTACTAAAATAAACATTATATGTATTCAAATTGTTTAAAATTAAGATGATAATGTTTGTCTTCTATAATAATTAGTTAGCCTTTTTTAGTCCCACATCTCAACTAATTGAGGAAAGTTTATTTTAAATGATGTTTGTAACCCTATATATATCTATATGAATATTCAGACCAATATCCCTATTTATTTTAAGTATATCATGCACAATCACTCACACCAACTAATCATAAATGGGATAACACTTAGCCTCTCCTTTTCCTTAACCATTCCCTACTAGAACACTACTTGGTGGTATATTTTCTAATACACAAAAGGTTTTGACTCCAAACGACACAATTCTTCAAGCATTCTGCAACAAACAATAAAACATATTCTAAACCAAAACTTGGTGAAATCAACTTGAATTAAAAAAAAATTCTCAAAATAATCATCTTAATGCTTCAATCTATTTTAATAATGTTTTCTATTTCAAAAAAATATTAAAATAAAAACCCACTATATCTTTGGATCTCAATTTTCATTCATGAAACCCTTTCTCTTTCAAAACCATTCCATGTGATAAAACATGGACCTTGTCAACCACTATGCAATATCTCTTTCTAGTAACAACCCAAAGTTTTCTAACATAACACAAATGTAATTTTACATAATAGTCATCAACCTCACTTTTAGGTAAAAATCTCAGTAACAAAGAGTTCATCATAAAATTGATTGAAATATAATTTAATAGGAAAATTTTGAACCGCATCCATCCAATCATAAAAACTTTATAGACCTCCAAAGACATGACTCAAAAACATGGATCAAATATAATTATGTAACAATTTGTCCTAGGATCCTAAATCCCAAACCTAATCCAGGGTACCGCATGGCCTCCTGTAGGTCCCTATTTCATTATAAGTCTCCAACATAAGGTATGGAATATAAAAAAAACATGGAGAATAATTTTAACTAAAATAATAAACCACAAATCAACTATGATTGATGAAATTTAAATTAAATAAATAAATTTAAAATGTTCATTAAAAATGGAATTAATTATTTTACAAACAGTCTAAAATATGAAAACAAATATGAAATAAAATTAAATAACCTAATATAAAATAAAAAATATTGAATCATGAACCACCATATCTTCCACCATAACTCCAATGTGTAACTATATCTAAACATTAATAAAAAAAAAATTATATCCCTTTATCTACATTAGGAACAATTATGAATAAAATTCCTCCAAAGTGAACATATATGGAATGAGTATAAACATGATATAATTTATATGAAACACTAATTCACATCCATATAAAATCAACTCTAAATTAAATGATCATAAATCAAAAAAAATATCTATTATAAAAACCACAACATTTTATTTGTCATTATTTTAAACCAAAACATAATTTTAAAAATAAATCCATATTTTATAAAAATATTTCCATTAAAATAAAAATAATCCATTTCTTGAATAATGTTTTCTTCTATAAATTTCACATCATAGGAAAATATCCATCCCTACCCCAATCCAATAAATCATTCATTTTTTAAAATCAATGAAAGATATGTATTTTTAAAAAACAATGTAAAATTCATATTTCTTTAATTTCATTCAAAGGTATATTTTTTACAATATCTAATAAAGAATTACGAATTTCTATAAGTATATCAAAAAATCATCCTTTTCTAATATAAAATGAAAAATTCCAAAATTCCAAAATTATTCATCAATTCTGAGCAACACCTAACATAAAATCCATGTTTTACACATTCCATCACTACTTACCTTTAAAATAGTATTAATCTCCATTCATATAAAAAACTCACACCATAGTGAGTGTGACCTTTTTCCTCTATTATCCTATCTATTTCTCACCTTAACACTTGCTTCCTAAGAAACCATTACTCATTGATGAAGCATAGAGTTTTAAAAACAATGAATTAATAAATAATTTTTAACACACACAATCAACCACTTTAGAAATTCATAATATCCATGTTCAAATCAATATTTCACAATTAAATCCTTTCAATAAAATTTTTAGAGATCAATTAAATAATAAATTCCACAATTTGGCGTAAATAAACACACTATAAAAAACTATAAGTCCCCAATTTAAAACTCTATTTTAAGTTCAAAAAAATCAAATTTATTTAATTGAAAATTTATATTTTCAATTTCTCTTATATTATCTAAAACAACATTGTATTATAAAAACCCAAAATTCTATCTGAAAACAATTATGTTAAAATCCCTTATTTATAAATTCTTATTTTCACAAAAAAAAAATCAAAATTGTAGTCCTTAATATGTCATGATCAATCAACTAAGTACAAGTAATTAGGTATTTCATAAAATTTATCATATATACATACCTAGACATATTATTTCTAAAATTCCCAAATTTGCAACTTTGTTAATTATACCAACAAAAGGAATCCTTCAATACTTAAACATGATGAAAACCAATAATTAGTTTTAAGCCTAATGAAATTAATAAATTCAATATAAAAAACGATTTATTTAATAAGAATAGAAAACCTAGAGAGGTAGATTCAATAACCAAAATAAATATCAAAGCATACCAATTTATTCTATGCCAAAACAGAAATCCTATCAAGAAACCAATTTTTTAATGTTATATAGGACACAACATCATTCCCAAGATTACTTAAAATTTTCCAATGTCTACCATGAGTATTAATAGGGTAATGAAGATACCAAATGTGTATTAAAAATTAAATTTATGTCAAAAAACAAGATATAAATGGTTATGACACGTGATAAAGTTAATAAAATGTATAACCATGAAGATTTACAATATACTTATCCAATAAATAACAATAAGCTCACTTGGATGGAATAATAATTTGACTAACAATATATTTCTAAAAGTTAATTCTCTAATAAGCCATGGTTAACATGAATGATTAATATAATTTAACACCTAAACATTATTATCTCTCTACCTACCCAAAAATAATATATTTAACAACTAAAAAACCCAAAACCTCAACAAAATGTACCTTCTAAAATATGGATTTACATTGAGATACTTTAACATGTTTATCATTTATTGAAATAAAATATAAATTATAAAATAACCATAAATAGATAAAACATTAGAGTGAAACATATGAAATAATTGAGGAAATAATACCATGATAAATAATTAGCCTCTATTAAAAAAATATAAATCCTATAGGTCAAAAAGTCATATATAAAGGCTGGTTTACCCAATGGGAGGACATATACAGTATATAATTGAACTAAAAATAAAATGAAAATAAGATTTATACACTTATCCGTGGAATCACCTTGAACATATCCTAACATGCTCTTTAAACTCCTCTAACTCACTTACCTGATTTTATGGATCTCTCTATAACTTGTATGCTAACCAGAAGGGCCAAATATTTAACACGTTTCATGCGTAGGGTGTGAGAATATAACATATTGATATTTTTATGAAATATTTTTCTTTAAAGAATTTTACTTCTTAGATAGCTTTTATTACACACAATAGCAAGATTATATAGACTATTTAACATGATTAAAATATTAGGTTTTTTTTATCACATAGTCATGATATTTGAAGGTGTTCACATAAATTACTAAATTATGAAAAATATATATTTTTCTGATTTAAAAAACTAATTTTTTAGTTCTCAAGTTATTATAAATTAAAAAATATCTTGTAAAATGAAGTGATTTTTTTTCTGAAAATATGTTTTATGTGAATAATGATTCATTATATAAATAAATTAAATTAATCACTATTAGTTAATGATTTAAAAGGAATTGTTAAATTATTTTCTTCATAAAATGTTTTAAAGATTCAAAAAAATATTTTTTCTAGCTATATAATAAAAGGAATATTTGTCACATTTTATGCACAAAATTTAAAATTGTTTTCATCAATTTATAATTATTGAATTATATTAAATGAATTATATATTTAGAATAAATATTTTCACATTTTTTGGATATTCCCCTTTTATTTCCGGTTAATATGATATATAATCGTGGTATAATTTATCACCTCGGTAAAAGATAAATTGAGATAATCTAGATTAAATATAAGTGATAAAGCCAAATTTTCAAAAAAAAAGTTTATTATTTGAAATTATATAAACCATTATCACCTTAATATATATATTTATTTGTTTAATGGACACTCGTACATGAAAATTATTTATACATTATTTTAGTAAATTTATGTTACAAAATGTTACTCTCTTAGTCTAAAATATCATTTATGTTTTCACATTGGGTCAAAAATAGTTTCCTTTGAATATTAATAGTGATGTTTGGGATAATAAAATTATATTAATGATGTTAATTGATTTCAAATTATTATATATTATATAGTTATCATAAATTCATATATAATACAAAAATAGTATTTATTCAATTAATGAAAAAAAATTATTTCTAAAATTTATAAAGTGATATGATTTTTTAAATTTATAGTGATCCATGATTATTTTAGGTGAATAAGACGTATTATTATTATTCTAAAATATTATATTCTAATTCCATCTTTTTCATAATGAATTTTATGTCAAATAAAATGAATACTATCAAAATTAACAATAATAATAGTTTATCAAAATAATATTTTACTAAATTATTTTAAAGACATAATAATATTGAAATAATAAAAGTTGGATATGATATAGTAAAACAAATTATAACTATGTCATTTGTGGGAAAAGTTTCACCTTATTAGTAAAACATTCGACCCCATAATATTGAAATTTTTGTTACCATAGTAAATACTAAAATTAGTTAAGTGTTAATAAAAATGATAAGGTTTAAAATAGCCCCAAAACTTTTCTAAATAATATGTTTTGGGTATTTTAACCCTATACTACATTTTCTTTGTATAATATTTATTTCGAGTAATTTGTCTTCATATATAAGATATTATAATATAATATTTTGAGAAATTCTAAAAGTTTCTCCCACTTAAATTATAAAATCTCACCTCATGCCTTACTTATTGACACCACATTGATGCTTCTATATCAACCAAAATATAAAACTTTATCTGATAATATCCCCTAATCCATTATAGGGGTTTTTTCTTCCCAAAATTCAAACATTATTTCCTATTAGAGGAGATCTAAAAGAGTTGTTCCATAGAAGAGGTAATCCCTTTTAATGGTCACTTTCTTTTATACTCATATTTACCTCATATAAATCAATGGTATTTATATTATAATAATAAATTATGTATCCTAAATATTATTCAATATTATTATGATTTTAAAAACACCATTATAAACCCTCTTTCTTATAAAACATGAAATGAAAGTATCACTCATGGGTATATACGGTTTACCATCTCCATGTTGTGATACAGTTCATTTTTCATTGCCATATTTTATTGATAGAAATTATGTTGGGTTTAATGTTTATATATAATATTAATTAAATAATTATAATTATTTATTTATAATATCATATACTTACCATTTAATCCCTATAGAACACAATAATTTCATTCATGTGTACATGTGAACTACCACCTCCACAGAGCGATGTGATTCAATTTTTACTTATATTTTACTTTGATGGTAATTTGGAAGAATATGATCAATATATATGAAATATGTGATATAAAAATAATCCAATAAATAAGAATTAGTATTTAGATTTATTTTTTTCATTCATCAAAAAATGAAAACTGGTTTCATGCGTACATACGGCCTACAATCTCCATGAACGGTGTAATTTATTTTTTCTATTCCTATGTTTTATTGATGAATAGTAAAATTTATTTATATAATAAATATATATGATATTTATATCATGATTAATATTCAAGATATTATGGAACCATGATAAATGTAAAAGTACTTGAACTACTACACTGAAATACCCATGATAAATCCAACAGTTGACACCAAGAAATTATGATTTTTATAAGGAATTATTTATAAAAAAGGTTTATTTAAATGTTATAAAGGGGTAATTTATTATATTATAATAATTAAAATGACTTTCTTATAAAATTATAATAAACTGAAATATATTATATAGGTGATTATAATGATTTTTTTAAGTAAGGATAACTCAAGGAAAAAGGTTTTATATTACAATCTTATTTTTTAATAAGATTTATTATGATTAACTTCTAATGATGAAATCATATGATCATCCTTTAAATATAATAATTAATTTCATTATAATATATTTATATCTTTAAAATAAATTTTTTACTTTCATTTTACTCCCCTTAAGTACTCAGGAGTCCAAAAATATGTTTATAAGGAAAACTAACATCATTTATCTCATCAATCAAAAATATTTTCTCTTCCAAGTCCATGTTTTATAAAAAAATTGAGAAATGGTTTTAATACTACCCTATAATTTTTTTATTGTCATTTTTATAAATTTTTTAATTTTTATGAAATAGTTTAAAATGAAACTTTTTTCTCAATCCAAATGATGTACTTTCTAACTTTTCTAACAAGAATATTGAATGAATTGATTTTTTTAAATTATACAGAATGATTTGTTTTTATTACCATAATGACTAATTTTTTATTTGAAGATTAATTTAAAATTTTACATGTTTCTATTAAAATAAAATTTTTCCATTATAATTGTATAGTTTTCTATTAAATAATTGATTACAAAATGGAATGGGAATTTTTTTCAAGAATATTTTTATGATATTATATTGGTTTATAAAAGAAAAAACACATGATATCACTTATTCTTTACTAAGGATGTTATCTATGTATATCATCCTTATTATTCCACCAGATAGTTTATAAATATAATATCATGTTGTTTATAAAAATCCTTCCTTTACCATGGGTTATTAGATGATGATGTTCTTTATGATTCCCATATATTTTCATGGATTCTAATATGATGAATGTTTTATGATCTAGTGAGAAACATCTGTATGATTTTCATTCTATGATGTTTGAGACCTATCTCTCCCTCTAATTAATTAAAAATGATTAATGTATCATGAGATTAATAGGACTAGAATGGGGACTGAACCAAATTTAGTAAGGTACCTTTTTCATTATGATGGTATTATGAGTTTACCTTTACTACTATGATGGTTTTGGGAGTTAACCCATACCACCATGATAGTCTACAAAAAAATCCTTTACTACTAGGGAAATTATTCTTTTTTTGTTATATTTACGACACAATACCATGTATTGTTTCAATGTTATATCCCCATGGATCATGTTCTTTTATTCCCTTATGATTCATGTATTATGAACTACTACTATTTTTTACATGACATAATATTAAGATCTTTTATATGTAGGGTATATTTTTAAAATGTTAGGATCATATTATTATACACCTATTCTTGTGTTATACTTATATAATCATTGATATCAACAATTTACCCTTCTGGTGCATCTAATATCACCCTTTTCTTTTGTGTCATTTCATTGGGTTATGAAGAACTATATTATGTATGATATGTCTAAGAAGGGTTTTAGTTATGAATAAATAATTGGTAAATGAGGTATATATTTAATGACTAAGTATTTAATATTCCATTATTTCCCATGATGCTAGACATAAACGACTCTGGCATGAATAAGGATGTTATGCAATGAATATTCATCTATTAAAATTTAATCTCTATGTGTGAAAAGTATGGGTTGCCAAAAATGGTATCATATAAAGGTTTTGTTAACCTTCGTAAAAGGGATGTTAATAATTTAGTAATAACCAATGTAATAAGTCTAATTATAGAAACAAATCCTAAAATTTTTGTAATAATAATAAATAGACTAGGTTAAACCTATGGAATTATAGAATAACATGTCATGATGTATTCATCTTTTAAATTATTTTCCATGATTATGTGGCATCTTACCCTAATTATTGCTTCTCACACATGATTTTTGGTTTTAATAAAAGGTCGTAACCTGAATTAATTTTTTTAAGGATGATGTGATAGACAGTGTTATGATTTTTCTCTTTAGAAACTAAATTTAATAGGAGTTGTAATGAAAAATATTATTATTATTTTCACACAACCTCTAAAATATATGAATCATGCTTGTCTTACAAATGAGAAAATGAGGTAAAAACATTATTTTTAGGCCATTCTAAGGAAGTTTTCATAGTCTTTTAGTTGATAAACTAATCCACTAGTCTCTAAGAAATGGATAATCACAGTTAAAAAAACATTTTTCATTATTTAGTGTTCAGAACATTAGAATATTTTCTACTCTCTTTATCATTTGTAAGGATAACAATATCAATGGTAGAATCTATCAATAATATCATATAATAATAAAAAATTGAATCTACGAGTGGGATGAATCTAAAATATTATTATTCAATAATACAATCCTTGTATAATTTGTATGATAGTGGAGAAATAATTACATGAGGTAAAGTATAAGGATTGTGAATTTTTTTGTGCTTATGATAAAAATTTAACAATACATTTTTGGTGTTCTTATAGAATTTTAATCTAGCCAAATTTTATGGTTGATCGATTCTTTAGAGACTTAAAACCATTTCTCGAAAGAGAATTATTCATACAAGGCTGTAGTAGCTATGGAGAAATCATTTGATATGATATATATGCTGAGATATATATCGATGTTACCCATAATTCTCAGGGTTTAGATAATAAAATAAAAATTCAATTTAATGGAAAATATAAAACCAATTTTTAGAGGAAGACGATCCTTCTATATCAGCATTATGTGTGAAAGAAAACATTGGGGAAATTATCATAAGTTAACTGTTAAATGTTTCAAGTGGGTAAAGTAAACCCATTGATCAATAAAATTCCAAAGTAATGGGAAGTATTTACCTATTTATTTTAATATAGAGAAATATACACAAAGTTCGCCACCCACACTCTAGTGTTTTAAATGCAACGAATATAGACATTATGATAACTAGTATCCAAATTTTAAGGTTAATGATGATGATAACTGACATCAACCTATTAATACCTAAGAAAAAAGTTAAATATTATGTGATAACTATTTATGATGAGGAGTATAATAATAATTTGGTGAAAGGTACACTTACCATAAACTCGAGAACTACAAAAAAACAATTTGATTCTAGATATACTCAATAAGTTATATCCAAACACTTTTTTAAGTGGATCCTAATACCACCATAAATATTAGATACTATGTTTTTAGTAAAAACCCACAATGGTATGACGATAGCACCCCAAGTATATAAATCTTCTCCTGTATAAGTTTTGGGGAATTTTTTTTACAAAAAATCATTCTATTATTCTTCTAGTTGTATTTTATTTTATTTTGAAAATGTATTGGATATATTTACATATATCCAATATAGATTTATAAGGATGTAGAGTTATGTTTTATATTTCAAAACAACCTATTATTACCTATCATTGTCTTGACAAAAATGATCGTTGATTGAAATTACATCCATCTTATGTGTCATGATTCCTATTAAAAGGGGGAATTTATCTCATATGGTTAGGTAGAAACTCAGAATCTAATAATAAATATTATGTGGGATTTTATTGAATTCATTTCTTTTGAATTTTTATGTCTTCTTACAAATCATGAAGTTGAGATTTTAATAGAACTCATACCTAGTGTGACGCCTATTTCCAAGTCTCTGTATAGAATATCCCGAATTTACTTGAAAATTTTAATACTTAAACTCAAGTAGAATCTTGGAACGAGATTAATTTCTCCATGTGAGTCACCTTGGGGTGTACCTATTCTATTTATTAATAATAATGATTTTCTAATGTGACTCTACATTGATTATTGAGAAAATGAAAATATCAATATAATGAAAAATTATCATTTATCTCATTTTGATTAATTTTTATCAAATATATGGATATAAATAATTTTCCATGATTTTTATTCATTGGATATCGTTAATTGAGGTTTAAGAAAGAGGATATACCTAATACATCATTTTGTACAAGGTATGTAAACTATAAATTTATGGTGATTCCTTTTGGTCTTAAAAATTCCACTATTATCTTCATGAATTTAATTAACAGCCATTTATAGATTACCTTCATCATCTTGTGGTATTTATCATATGTGATATTATTATTTAGTCAATATATAAGGAATATCATGAAATCATTTGAGATTTCTATTAAAGATCCTGAGGAAGGAGAGTCTCTATGAGAAATTTACCAGGTTAAAGTTTTTTCTTTGAAAAAGTTTTATTATTTGGTAAAATAATCTCAAATAATGGTATATATGTAGACTCATCAATGATATAAGTTATTGAATAGAATCCTAGAACATCTAATTAAACAGAAATCCATTGTTTTCTTGGTTTGGTAAGATATCATAGATGCTTTGGAAATAATTGTTCACAGCTATCGAATCTAGTCACCATGTTAACCTAGAAGGGATCCATGCTCTTTAGGATAGATGAATATGAGGAATGTATTAATGAACAAAAGAGAATGTTGGTTAGTGCACATGTTCATGAAATACACTATAGTATAGAATTGTTTTTAATCTTTAGTGATGCATCAAATATGGGACTAGGATGTTTCCTCATGTAAAACAATATAATTATAGCTTATGTGTCATGAAAATTGAAGGTCCCTTAGAAAAATTACTCAAATCATGATTTGATGTTAACAGTAGTAATTGTTTCATTAAATATATGGAGGCATTATCTCAATGAATATAGTAATGAAAAAGATACTAATAAAAAACATTTTAAATGTATTTAACTCAAAAAGAGCTAAACATGCACTAAAGAATATTGTTATAGCTTATTAAATATTATGAACTCTCAATACATTAACTCCCTGAGAAGGAAAAAAAGATTGAATATGCACTATGTTGAAAGGATTCTACTAACTAATCAATGATGAGGATCATGAATGATATAATATTTCTATATTTTAAAAGGATGGATATGTAATTATTAAAATAGGCGTCCAAATATTGTATTTCTCAAATGAATATTTAACCATATATCTATAAAAATATTTAATAGGTATAGAATAATGATTTATAGCTACAGAATAAGGTGAGAAATGATCATGATTTTAACCTTGATTGTGATGGAATAGTTAGATTCAGGGTCTATGTATGTGTCCCTTAAAACCCATATTTAATGAATGAATTGACGGATAAAGCTCATAAATATTCATTCTATATTCATCCTATAAGTAAGAAGATTTATAATTATTTTGAAGATAATTTATAGTGTGATTGAATGAAAATTAATATTTTATATTATATATCTTGGTTTTTTTTATTTCAGAACATTATGGGTGATATATGAAATTCTAAGGGGATTTTATAACTATGAACCATTCTAGAATAGAAATGGGAAAACATGACCATGGATTTTTTTCATCTGACTCCGCAAATAATCTAAAGGGAATAATGATATATGGGTTTTAGTTAATTGCCTTATGATTTTAGAACTCTTAATATCTATTGGATAATATTTTTCTCTCGATCAACATACTGAGTTATACATTAATAATGTTATAAGATTTCTTGGTATACCAATATAAATTTTATCAAATTGATCTCTGAGGTTTACCATGAATTTTAAAGAATTCTCTAGTTGGATCTAGATATAGATTAATGTTTTAGAACTTATTATCATCCTTATATAAATTTTCAGTTTAAGATGGCCATTAAAACTCTAGAAAATATGTTGAGATATTACTCTATAAATTTCAATGGTTGTTGGGATCAACACCTTCATTTGGTTGTATTTTTTACAATATTAGTTTTCACTCCATCATTCAGATGGATCCTTAGGTATCCCTCTGTAGTAGGAAGAGAATTAGTCCAATATGTGGGAATAAAGGTTGATAAAGAAAGCTGTTAGGACCTAATCCAATTAAAATACTATTAAATAATGTTAGATCCATTCAACAATATATATATATTAGCGTCTGAGAGTTGAAAAAATATACTTAAAATAATTGAAAATATTTAAATTTTGAAGTTTGTGACAAGGTATTCTTATGAATATCACCCTAGAAGTAGTTGATGAGATTTGGAAATAAGTCAATGCTAACACTATGAATACTTTTCCTTTTTAAATTCTTAACTGTATTAGGATTTTAGATTATTTATTAGTGCTTCCATCTAATATATCTTGAGTTCATGAAGTGATACATGTATCTATCCTAATGAATTATGTATATAATCATTCAGATGAATTAAACTCATAGGTCATACCGCTGGAGAAATATCATTCTTATAAATAATAACTAATAGATATTATATATTTTAGAAATAAATTTCTATGAAATTGGACCAATAACCTGGTAAAAGTTTTTTATAGAAACCACCAATTTAAAGAAGCTGTATGGGAACCTAAAGGTGTGATGGGGAAGAATTATCCTTATTTATTTGATTCATAGTTATTTATTTGGGGGAGAAATTAATTTTAAGGGGGTAAAATGTATGACCCAAATATATTTAGGAAATATTTAACCTTACATAATTTAAATTCATTGATAGCTTGTTTTATATGCAGCAATGAGTTTAGACAAGCCATGTAACATTATTAAAATATTATGTTTCTATTATCGCCTAGTTACTGGATTTTTTGGAATGAATAGTGATAAATAAATTTTGAAGATTTTATTTTCATCACATTTATAAAATTATTTCATCAGATATCAAATTAATTATTTTGAAAAAATATTTGGAAATAAAAATGATATTTTTTCTGAAAAAACATATTTTTATGTGTGCAATATATTTTTATATTAATAAATTAAGTTAATAACTATTGTTTAATGATTTAATGAAATTTATATATCAGTTAGTGAATAAAAAATTTCAAACATTAAAAAATATTTTCTCCATCCACAGGGTTTGAATAAATCCAATTTTATGCTTAAAATTTATTTTTTCTAAAAAAAGTGTTTTCACATTTTCTACACTTAATATAAAATTATATTATGAAATTTATAGTAATATAATTAGATTAAATTAAATAAAATATTTATAAATATAAGAATATTTTTTAAAAAACATGCCCCTTTTATTTTTTGGTCAATATGAATAGTAACTGTTGAAAAATTTATCACATCGATAAAGGGTAAATCGATTTAATCTAGAGTAAAAAAAATGGTCAAGTCATAATGTTTCAATCTAATTCTTATTGGATAAAGGTAATTATACCCTTATTATCGTATCCTAAAAAAATTATTTGTTTAATGGAGTCTTTTCCATGAAAATGTTTTATATAATATTTAAATCATAGAATTTTTTAAAATGTCACTCTCTTAGTTTTAAAAATACTTCATGAGTTCATATAGGAACAAAAACTAGTTATGAATAAATATTAACAATTATGTTTTGAATATATCAATTATACTCATTATTTTAACAAATTTATAATTTTTAGGTATTAAATGTTTTCTAAAAATAAATGAACAACGCCCAAAAATTATGTATTCAATTAATTGGAAAATAGAATAAATGATTTTGAAAATATTTAAAGTGATATAATATGAATAAGTTATTATTTTAAATGAATTTTATAGGTTAATATGACTTATTAGTGTTGTTTAAAAATATTATATTCAAATTCAAACTTAAAATTTATGTCTTTTAAGTAAAATTAATTGAATACTGTCAAAATTGATAATAATGATATTTTATTAATATAATATTTTATTAAATTATTTAAAAAATAAAATTATTGAAATAATACAATATGATTATTATATGGTATACTTCTTTCCAATTTATGGACCAAATTTTACCTTATAATTAAAAATTACAAACCTCTAATATTGATAATTTATTAACATAGTTAGAATTAAAATGGGTTTACTAAGTGTTAATAAAAATGGTAAGGTTTAAAAAGATAAAAAAACTAAAAAAACTATTTTTTATAGTATTAAGACACTATAATATCTTATTTTTTTAATCCCTTTATATTTGGATTCATTTTATTTGATAATTATTTTGTTATAATTTAATCGTTTGAGAAATTCCAAAAGTTCCCCTCACCTCAATTATAAAAGTTAACCACCTCTCTCACTTGTGTACATTAATCTGGGCATTATGCCTCAATTAAAAACTTATAATTTATCATACCAACTTCCCTATCCACATTATAATGGTTTTATTGTTTCCAAAATACCAAACCTAGATATATATTTGTAAATATAAATGAGTCATTTCATTGAATAGGTAATCGCCTTAATCGATCACTTTATTTTCTACTCTTCTCTAAAGAATCTTAATATTGTGTAGTTATAATAAAATAATAAATTATGTACCACAAATATTTTGAGATTATATAATGATTATTAAAACATCATTATACACCTTGTTTCCTATCAAACAAAAATTGAAAGTATTGTTCATGTGTATATACGGATTAGTATCCCCTTGTAGCGATATAATTAATTTCTTATCACCATATTTTATATATGTGTATTATGATTGTTTTAATTTTTATATATGATATCTTTGAAATAATTAAATTATTTTAATTATATTATCACATCTATCTACTTACCATCCATTCCTTTGGGAAATGATAATGGTGTTCGTGTGTACGTGTGGACAACCAACTCCAAGAACTGATGTGAATTGTAATTTATTTGTGTTTTATTTATATTTTATTTCGATGGTAACAAGGAAATAATTTATGAATATATATAACATATATTAAATAATAAATATCCTAAAAATAAATTAATATATACCTATTCTTATTTCATCCTTCAAAGATAAAAACAATGTTTATACAAATATGTGGTCTACCATCTCTATGAATGGTGTAATTCATTTTTTATTCATAAATTTTATGGAAGAAAAAATATATATATAATGAATATATGATATTTATATCATGATTAATGTTAATAATATTATTTAACCAACATAAATGTACATGTTTTGGAACTACTGAGTAGAAATACTCATGTTAAATGAAACAGTTAACACCAAAAAATCACGATTTTAATAAGGGGAAAAATGGGGTGGTAGTCAAGTGGTACACCAATTACTACCATTTTGCTACCCATGGAACATGAATAGCCTTGTTTCCAACCAGAATTAGACAATATTCTAATTATTAATAGGTATATTAGAAGCCACATGCTTATCTGGGAATGTTTTGTGCACTCTAGTCTTGGTCGGGGGGGGGGGGGGCGCAAGGAGTTGAGTGTTACCCCTTATAAGTTTTTCCAATAACCATGTACCTAAGTGGAAAAGTCTTCTATATGGAATTGAAATGATGCATTATCAAATCCTGGTCGGGGTAGATTTCTGATTTACTACATCAGTACTATGGAAGTTACTATAGTAAGTACAACAACAGTTATTATAACAGTGGAACTATTCATCCAAATTGGACCAAGAGACCAAACAATTTTTCCATTGATCCACAAGGCCTTTGGGTCACCACATAAATTGATCCTAGGTCCTTAGGTCCACTTAAAACCTCTACCCATAGGATTTCAATCCATAAAGTGTTGAGAATAATTCCAGGTAGACCACACAGGAGTAATCACTATATGAGGATTTAGAACAAATAGCATCCACCAAAGCTAAGCTAACTAGTTTTTAAGAATAAGAGGGTATGAAAGTAACCATCCATACTAGGCTACATACAGATCCTCATGTGTCAACGCTAGTATATCATCCATTTGATTTAGGGATCTTGGAACATTTAATGATTCAGATACTAGGGAGGGGAACTTCAAGTGTAGTAGGGTCTTGGGTATTTGCATCATGTAAGGTGTATTGTGCCTCTGAGAAATTGAGTCTTGTAAGGTTTTCCTATAAAACATGTTAAAAGGGGGATAATCCAAAAATAAATAAATAACAAAGGCATAAAGGTCATTTAGGTCAGGTCATGATGATTTTAATAATTACTTATTGATAAAATGGGGTGCTAAAATGAAATAAAGGGATCATATATGATATTAAATGTATTAAAAATATTCTTTTAAAAATTAATAAAAAAAATTAAATTTATTATATATGAGGTTACAGTGGTTTAAAATAAAGGTACAATTTAGGTACTGGGTTTTTTTATAATCTCAATTTGATTAGGAATGTCTATGATTAAGTTATAACGATTAAATATTATAACCAAACATTAAATGTAATAACTAATCTTCTTCACCATTATTTATTTCTGGATAATAATTATTTTCCTTTCATTTTCCTTACCTTCAGTACTCGTGTTACCAAAAATATTTTCTAAGGAAAAATAACATAATTTATCTCTTCTGTAGAATATATTTTATCAAACTTGTCAATGTTTTCTAAAATTATTTTAAAAATGTTTTTACAATTATACTAGGATTTTTTAATGACTTTTTTACCAATGTTTGAAATTTTACAATATGGTGGGAAAGGACTCAATTTTTCAATTTCTAAATGAGGTACTTTGTAACCTTTCCCACAAAATCATTAAAGGAATGTCTTGTTTCAACATATAAGAAATGAAAGGATTTTCCCTCCATTGTGAAATTTTTTTATTGAATTATTCCCCTATAAGTTTACAATTTTTTAATGAAAATTATTTTTTTTATAATTGCACAATTTTCTTAAAAAATATTTTATTTCAAAATGGAAGGATAATTTTCCTCAACAATTTTTAAATGATATTTAATAGTATTTCAATTCATCAAATAAAAAATCATTGATATCCCATATTATTTAATACGAACATTATCTAATGAAATCATCCTTTTTCTTTCTCATGATGGTTCATGTTTATGAAATCCATTCCTTTTCCAAGGGTTATTCAATGATGAAATGTTTATAAAACCCATACCATTTCATGGGTTTTGATATGATTAATGGTTTATGATCATGTGGCAGATATTTTTATTATTTTCATTATGTGACTTGTGAGACATATATCTCCCTCCAATGCATTGGGGGAATATTGATATCTCATGAGAAATAAATGACAGAAATTGGTAGTGAACCTACTTTGGTAAGGTAATTTTTACACTATGATAGACTTGGGAGTGACCCTTGAGTTTTATGACTATTTATGGAGTGAACCCTTTCCACTATGATAGTCTTAGAAAAAATACACAATCATTAAGGTAATGATTTTTTTATTCTTATGTATATACCATAATTCCATGTCTTTCCGTAAAGTTAGGCTCTCATAGTTCATTTTCCTTGATTACCTTATGATTCATATATCATGAACTACCAAGAATAACTCCATGAATTAATATTATGATCTTTTATATGTAGGGTATGATTTTTAATTTTTAAGATCGTGTTGTTAAACAATTATTCTCATGTTATGCTTATATGATCATTGATATATCTGTTGTTTATACTTACTATGAATATGAGTTAACTGTTTTCTTATATTTCCTTTACATAAGTAATGAATAATAGTATCAAGAATGATATGTCTGAAATGGGTTATAGTTATAATGAAATAAGTGGGAGATGATGTGGAAATTTTATAAATTTTTTTCATGTTTCCAAGTTTCTAAAGATACTAGTCCAAAATGAGAATCGAATCGATTGAAATTTTATGTAATGAATAGTCATCTACTAATATCTAATATCTATATATGATATGTATGGGTCTATATAGTTTGTATTTGGGTAAGGTTTGGTTAAACATTGTAAACTAGTATGGGAAATCTTTATTATAAACCTAAGGGATATGTATAAGTGTAAGATAAAATATTAAAATTTTAGTAATGATCCTGAATGATCTAGGTTAGACTAGAGGTTTCATAGAAGAAGTTTTCACAGTTTAGAACTCCTATAAATGACTTTTGATGATTATGTGTTTTACCACTATGATTACTATTTCTCATTGTATGATTTTTGGTTTTATTCAGTGGTTAGAACCTAAAGGAGTCGTGTAAATTCTAAATGTAATAGAAAATGAAATGAATTTCTTCTTGAGAAACTAAATGTTATGGGAGATGGAAAAAATAAAATTATTTATTATCACACAAAATTCTCAAGATAAAAATCTTTTTTATATTCAAGACAAGCAAATAAGTGAAAAAAAATTATTGATTACTTCATGAGGAAATTTTTATATTTTTTTAGCAGGTCCATTGATCCATTAATTGATGAAAAATGGATCAGTTACATTGAAAATATATTTAACATTCTTAAGGGTTTGGAACATGAGGAAGTTATTTTAGTTTTTTATCTTTTGGATGGTGAGTCATATCTGTGGTGTAATCTTACCAAGAATATTATATAACAGAAATATATTTAATTGATGGAGTATGAGGAGTTTAAAATTTTATTTTAAAAAAAATACTTTCTTAATATTCATCACATGATAATGAATAAATAATTCATTGATTTAAATAAATAATGCTTTATTTAAATATTTCCTTGAATTCACAAGACTTTTAAGGTTCACTAATGGCATTATCATCCATCCTAAAAGAATGGGTCATTGATTCATTGTTGTCTTGAAACCATGTTTTTAAGGGTGTTATCCATAAGGAACTTTAGTACCTTTTACGAAATCATTCAATGTGATATCATTGGAGAGATGGAGATTGGAGTTACCCATCAAGCACATGGTTTTGATAAGAAAAAAAATGAATTTAAATCATATATTAAAAACCATAGAGATAAAAAGATGAGACTTCATTTATGATCAAAGTGTTAAATGAAACATCAGGTAAATTTTCATAAAGGAACTGGTAAATGTTTTCAGTGTTGAAAGGTAGGTCATCAAGAAATCAAATGTTGAAGTTATGGGATGATGTTTTTTAATGATGTGAATAGATATAAATCTTCATATAATTCACCACCCACACTCAAGTGAATTAAATGAAGAAATTTATGATAAAAAGTTGAAAAATATGACGGTTGTCGACAATTATTGACTACAACAACCTCTTATGAAAATATACGAAGTAAAATCTCATTTGATCACTATTTCTGATGAGGGGTATTTTAATGATGTGGTGAAAGGAAAAATTAATATCCACTCTTGAATTTCTAATGTAATATTTCATTCTTTATATACCCATTATTTTATATCTAAATACTTTTATAAGAATATTATAGAACTAAATAAACAATTATATATTGATTTAGAAGTAAAAAACCCATAATGTTACAATTATTGTATCCAATGTCTATGATACTTCACTAATTGATATTTTCGGGATGTGTTTCCCAAAAATATTTTCATTCTTCATATAGATGAATTTGATGTTATTTTGGGAATGGATTGGATTTTATTACATAAATCCCACATCAATCACTAAGTAAGGGAAGTTACATTTGATATTCTAAACCAACCTATGATCACCTATCAGTGTGATGTTATAAATTGTACTTATCATGGAAATTTAATCCATCATATGGGTCATCATTCCTATTAAAAAGGGGTGTTTATTTTATATGGTTAGGTATAAAAAAACATCGATGATATTTATTATGTAAGAGTGTTTTTTGAGGTCATTATTAATTAATTTTTTATTATTCACTGAATTGTGAAGTTTATTTTTTAATAAAACTTATAGTTGGTGATGTACTTATCCGCAATACTCAATATATATTTGGCCCAAATTTTTTTATATAATTGAAAAAGAAAATCCCGAAAATTATTTATAATGTATTAATTGGTCAAAGTGAATCACCTTTAGGTTCACTTATTCTATTTATTAAGAAAGAAATATGGATAAATGAATCTCTGTATTGATTGAAAAGAAATTTACAACTCCCTTTTAATAACATGTATCTTTAACCTTGTATTGATGACTATTTTTATCATCTATGTGGATAACAATAATTATTTCATGATTAAACATTGTTTTTAATATCATAAATAGGGATTCAATAAGTAGTATATACACAAAAAATCATTCTGTACGTTGTATAGACATAATGAATTTATATTAATTCATTTTGGTCGTAATAATTCCATTTTATCTTTAAAGACTTAATGAATATAGTATATCAATATTACCTTGATCATTTTATGGTAGTATTTCTAGATGATATTATTATTTATTTAATGAGAAAATAAAGTCATGAAGATACATTTATAACTAAGAGGAAGACCACAAGGAATGAGAATATTTATGAAAAAATTACTAAGTGTGGATTTGGGCTTCAAAAAGATTCATTATTTGTTCATATATTATCATTTGGGGTATATTAGTAATCCCTTAATTGACCGATGTTATTAAACATTGGCCTGTTGTAACCACTATAACTGAGTCCCACATTTTTCTTAGTTGGGATAGATATTTTCACCTCTTTCTATAAAATTATTCATGGTTACTGAATCCAATAACTATGTTTACATGGAAGGTTTCCAAGTTCATTTAGATTAATTAATGTGAGGAATGTTTTAATAAAATGTAAGGAAGGATAGTCAGCTCATGTAGTGACCTCGACCATAATATCATGGATTTATTGTCTATTTTTTTACATTAGTATATGATTCTAGGAATAACATCCCAAATGACAAAATATTTTTTTAGTATTTCTAAAATAGATTAATAGTTTTTACTATTATTGTAATTAAAGAAATAAAAAATTGTTAATTTCATTTCCCCTATTAGTTTATCCCTTCATATCACTCACAAAACCCTTCCTTATATCCTGGGGAAAATAAAACATCACGAAGGGGTAACCTTAGATTCTCAGTAAGGGTAAGCGTACATCATAAGATATAAATTAATAAAGAAAATCCCCATGTAAAGGTAAACAACTAAAAGATCTCATTTAATCAATAACATGAAAATAATATGAATGTTATAAAATAAGATCAATTAATGTAATAAAAATAAAAACTTGATCTTGAAACCTGATCATGGATACTCTAACTAATGAAATAATAACATGGAATATCAATAATATAATTCATAATAATTTAATAAATAATTATGAACATGTATTACATACCGTTGAGGCATGTTCCAAGACATATAATACCATTGGGGATTGTTCGAAGACATATAATACCACCAAGAATTGTGCCAAGAAATCTATATCAATGGGTAAATCCTTAGTCAAAACACAATATAGTATGTATCATGAGACCTAATGATTAATTGAGGGGATATAGTGGGACTTTCCCAACACATACTCAGTAAACATAATCCCACATATGAAAGAGGTGAAACATAATCGACATAAACATTCATACTGAAATACTATCATTAGAAATTTTATCAACTAAAATAATCAAAAAGAAATATAATCATAAACCATCCCAAGTATTATGAATTTTATCAAATTGTAACATCCACATTAAAACTAGCCATAAACCATCCAAATAATTAATAATAATAATATCAATAAAACATAAGCCTAATGAATCATAAGTAAAATTAAGGTTTGATGTTGTTGATGAATGTAAATACAATAAAAACATCATTAATGAAATTATTGAGGAAAATATCCTTTTCATTTAAAAAATTAAAGTAAAATTAAAAAACCATTTTGAAAAAAATTTAAATAACCTTTAACACTTATAAAGTATTCCTTGAAACATTGATTGGTCTTAATGGGAAGAAATTACATACCTACTGAGTATGTCAAAATAGACATTCCTTTCACATTTTCAGTAAAATACAAATGAGAATTGATATGAAAAAGATATTAATATTATTTTAAAAAAATTAAAAACATAATTGTTAAACATTTCTTTAGTAAATAATTTTCAAAAATGTTAAAAAAAATTTAAAAAAGTTTTTAATGAACATGGGTTTTGACGAATATGAATTTCTGACCAGAGAAATAATGACTGATTTTTAGAAAAATATTTTCCCAATTATTTTAAGTAATTAAGAGAGTTAAAATGATATTATTAATTGAAATTTTTTCATTAATCACTAGTGTAGATTAAAATATAATGATTTTAGGATATAACTTTCAAATAATTCCCCCAAAGGAGACTAATAAACAATCTTGATAATGATTATATTATGAAATAAACCTTTACTACATTTGTATGTTTTTAATAATTTTCCACAATAAATAAATAACATTAAATGAAACGTTAAATACCATGATTATAAATTAATTCACGATATAATATAATAAAATGGAAATGTATACCCCACACAAGAGAAATAAGTGGTGAATATGGCCTATGTCTCACATAAGTAAAACTGAGATGATAAAACATTACCTTGAATCTGAATAAACATGGTTATTATTTATATTCCTTAATAAATTACTTATATATATCACACATGTGGTGTAGTGATGAAAATATAGTCACATATCTTTGTGAAAGTGGAATTCCCCAAATATATGAACAATTTTACACTTTTTCAGTGTAAAAAATAAAATGTTATATTATATTTTTATAATTATAAATAAGTAATTAATATCATAATTATATGATTTATATCATATATATTCATTAACATTTTTATTATTATATTCCATGTAAATGATTGGGGAGAAACTAATCACATTGCTTCGCGACACGATAGTCTTTCATACACACGAGTGACGTTTTCGCATCCCCTATAGAATGGAATGTAAAAAATAATATATATGATAAAATGATTCAAAAGGTGTAATTAAGGTAGAAATATCAAAAATACACTTTATATATATTATAATACCCAACCATGATAGGCGGTAATGGAAAGATGAATTACATCGGTTTACGAGGTGGTAGCTTGTCGTACACACGAATGATGATTGGATAACCCATTTGATTGATGTGGGGGTGGTTCTGTGTCATTAATTTATTATAAAAACATATTTTTATTTTTAATATACTAATAATTTTATATAATCAGGGTTTAATAGTAATATAATTAGGTGGCGCACTAAATAAAATAGAAACACTCATTGATGAATGTTACCTTTTCTGTAAGTATCATCCTTAGGTTTGCACAAAATACATTAAAGAATGGATTTATAACAAAAATATGTATTATAGGATCATATTAGGTAAATTTTAAAGTTATTTGTTAATATATTGGCCTAAAAAAGATATTTAATTTTTGAGTAAGACAAGATAGGGTGGCCTTTTATAAGTGAGGTGAGTGGAACTCTTGTGTTTTTTGAATGAAAAAGGTGTACCCATGTTTTTTATATGACAAAAGAGTAAAAATAGACTATTATAGAGCCTTTGACATTATAGGGTATACATATTTCTAGAAAATATATTTTATATTGGGTTTTAGTTCAATATAACCCTAATTCTTTTAGTTTAACATACTATTGAATCCATTTTTACCTTAACCGTAGTTGGTAATTTATTTTGTTTTAAATACTTATTTGGATAAAAAAATTAAGTAGGGTTAATTAAAAAATATAAATTATTTTGATTACAAATACACAATAAATTTTTACAAATTCCATTAACATAATTTTCAAAATTTAATTTTAAATTATTCCCACAGACAAGATGAGAAAGCGGGTTTTTAAAGAGAAAATGTTCAAAAGTTTAAAAACTTTTTATATAGAAATTAAAAATGAAAATGATTAAAATGATCTAAATTAGACTATTTTGTATAATATTAAACTAATTATAATTTAAAATAAATTCAAAATATAATTTAAAATTTTTAAATAAGATAAATGAAAAAATGGTTTTCAATCAAAATTTTTTATTTTCACTATTTACTAAAAAATAAAACATTTTAGACAAATCCCAAAAATTCACACTAATATAGTTTTGATAATATTATTCAATAAATTAATATAATTTTCTAAAATGAATTTTCTAAAATATATAAAAACTAATTTTAACTTATGTGTGCAAAACATGAATAAACCGTATTTCAGATAATATAGTTTTTAATGAAGCATTTCTTACTATTTTAAATGAATATTAATTTATTTCTAGTAAATAAATAACTATAATTTTCATAATTTATTTAGTATTATTTATACTCTCCATTCCACTAGATATGTGACAACAATCATATTAAATAAAAATATTTTAATGATATTTCATGTTTCATTTAAACAAAATGTTTCATATAATGCAAGTTAAACTAAGTGTTGTGTGTCAAAAATTCAATAAAATATAATATTCATATTTAAAATAATTAGTGTGTAATTGTGCACCTGTTATTACAATAACTATTATTTCAGAAGGGTTTTTAATCTATAGTGATACATCAAATAATGGATTAGTATGTGTCCTCAAGAAGAATGATATGGTAAACTTTTTTAATTTTGCATTAAAGATATGGTGGCATTTTCTCTATGTATAAATGTGTGACCTATATAAAAAACACAAAATTTTATAGTATATTTTCACTCAAAATTATGTGAACAACAACCAAAGAATATGTTTGGAGCTAATTAAATATTTTCACTTCTCAGTACATAACCATTTTGGGAATGCAAACAAGGTGGAAGATGCATTGAGATGAAAAGATCATGCTAAATTATCTATGATGAGGATCGTGAAAGATATTTTATTTATATATTTTAAAAATTATGAATATGGAAATATTAAATGTAGGGGATAAATATTATAATTCTCATATGATCGTTCAACCATATATCTGATGAAATATAAAATAGGAAAAAAAGGAAGATGTAAATATGTAAAATAAGAAGATAAATGTTCCTAAGATCAACCTTTATTGTTATAGAATAATAATATTTAAGAACCATGTATGTGTCCCTTTGGTGCCATATTTTAAGATGGATATTATGGATAATGCTCAGAGTTGTTCATTCCATATTCATTATAGAAGTTATAAGATGTTTAGATATTTCAAATATTATTTCAGGGCATATTAAATATAGAGATAAATTTTAGAGTTTATTTCATAGTTATTGGTATATCGTCACGTTATGTTTGAGAGACATAAGTGTAAGTTCAAATTGCAACCAATACCCATACCGTAATTGTAATGTGTAAACATTGTCATGTATTTTTTTATTGGACACCAAAAAATATCTAAAAGGGGTAATTTTATTTAGGTTATATTTTATCTTCTTAAAAATTAAATACACTTAATGTAAATTAGAGTATATTTATACCTTAACCAACTTACCAATTATAAGTTAAGTGAGTAGTGTGATTTTGTGGTGTACCACTATCAATTGTATCTAATTGAGAAGTCAGGTTTACCATTAATGTTTTGGACAAGTATTCAGTGGTTTATTGATACAAAGTTAATTTTTATAACTTATTATCATCCTCGGATAGATGGTTAGTCTGAGAGAACAATTAAAACCCTATAAGAAATTTTGAGAGATTTATTTGTGTATGTTATTGTTTTTTGGGATAAACTTGTTAATTTTTTTGAACATTCTTAACAATTGTTTCCAATCAATATTTAAGTTGGATCCTTTTAAATCCACCTATGGTAGGGAGTATATAACTCCAAAATTGGGGAATTAATTTTCACAAATAAAGCTATAGGTACCTGATCTAGATAAGGAAATTGATTAAAAGGTTACTGTCATTCAACATTGTATACAGGTAGCATAGAGTTTAAAAAAGGTTTTTTTGATTATCATTAAAATGATATAATATTTGAGGAAGGGGACACGGTATTCCTAGGAATATCTCATAGGAATAGGTTAATGATATTTGGAAAGAAGATAAATTCAATCCCTAGGAATATTGGTTCTTTTTATTGTTATTGATCAATCAGGATGATTGCTTATAGATTATTGTTTCAATCGAATCTCTCTCAAGTTCATGACTTGTTCCATATATCTATCCTGAGTAATTACATAACAAATATTTCTAATTTACTAAACTCATTGTTCATACCTCTGGAGAAATATATTTCTTTTTAAGAACAACCAATACGGATTCTGATTCGTAGTGATAACGATCTATGAAACAAGACCAGTAACATGGTAAACATTTTTTTTAGTGAAACCCCTAATTTAAAGAAGCTATGTGGGAAACTAGGGATGTGATGAGGATGAAGTATTATTATTTTTTATATAAAACTGATTAATTTTGATATATAAGTTCATTTTAATGGTGATATAATATAACACCTTGATATTTTAATGAAATTTTTCTCCTTAAATTATTTTATTTCATCGATAGCTTATGTTACATGCAACAGAAAGTTTAGATGAATCATGTCACATTTTAAAAATATTATTTTACTATTATATCCAAGTCATTGGATTCAATGTATTGAATAATAATAACTAAATTATGAAAAATATGATCTATCCATATTTATAAAATTAATTCATTATTTTTCAAATGACTATAATTAAAATATATATATGAAAATATAAGTGATTTTTTTAAAGTTTTTTTGTGTGATATGTATTTAGGTATTAATAAACATAATCAATCATAATTTTTGAATTATTTTTATGAAATTATTATTTTATTTACTTGATTAAAAGTTTTAAATAACCAAAAAAATATTTTTTTCTCTACATTAGTTTAAAATAAATCGGTTTTACACATAAGAATGTGTTTTTTCTAAAAACCATTTCTATCAAATTTTTCACACACACATTAAACATATTCTATTCCATTTATAATTTTTTAATTAGATGAAATTAATTACATTTTTTAATTATAAATTTAAATTTTTTGAAAATATTCCCCTTTTATCTTTTCGTCAATAGTAATAGTTACTCTAGTAAAATTTATCACCTCATTAAATGGTTATTCATATTAATCAAGATTGAAATTAATTGGTAAGTACAAATGTTTTATCATAATTGTTATTTTATGAAGTTAATTCTAACGTTATCACCTTAGTATTGGAATTTATTATTTTAATAAGAACTTTTCCTTCAAAATGATTTATATATGATTTAAATCAATGAATGTTTGAAAAACATTAATCTCTTAGTTATAAATATACTTTAAGTGTTCACCTAAGAAAAAAAGTTATCAATTAATATTAATATAATTTTTTCATAATTAAACTATATTCATGTTGGTAAATAATTTATAATTTATTTGGAATTTATATTAATTATATAATTACCTTAAATTATTGCTCAACACTAAACCAGTATTTAATCAATTAAAGGAAAAATAAAAAAAATTATTTTGAAAATATTAAAAGAGAAATAATATGTGTAAGTTATATTGTTACATGATTTTTTTAGGTTCATACAACATATTATAATTTTGTTAAAATATTATATTATAATTTAATATTTTTTCTTATATATTTTATGTCAAATTAAATGAATGGTGTCAAAATTGAAAATAATGATATATTATTGAAATAATATTTCCTTAAAATATTTAAAAATAAAAAACATAGAATGAGACAAGGTGGATATTATATGGTATAAATTATCTTTACTCTTCTATTTATGGGTTAATTTTCACCTTAAAAGTAAAAACTACAACCCTTTACTATTGAGAAGTTTTTTACCGTAGTAAAAATTAAAATTTCTTAACTATGGTTTAATCAAAATTATAAGAGCTAAAATGATATCTAATCTTTAATAAATTCAATTTTTTATGTGATTACAACCATATATAACCTTATATTTTAATTCATCTACGTTTTTATGCATTTTTCTTGATAATTAATTAATTATAATTTACCCTTTTGGGAAATTCCAAAAGTGTCTCCGCCATAATTAGAAAAGGAAACATACTCACTTGTTTCATAACACCACATTGGTAATACTAGAAATACAAAAATCTACCAATTTCTATTATAAAATTTACATTTTTTATTTTATTGGTTTTTTTCTTCCCAAAATACAAACCTAGATCACTTTGGATCATATCTAAAGGATTCATTTCAAAGAAGAGGTAATTGCATTAACTGACCACTTTCTTTTTAGTATTGTTTACCCCTATAAATCAATTGTATTTATCATAAAATAATAATTTAATTATCCTAAATATGATGAAATTTCATTATTATTATTATTAAAACATCATTATACACAATATTTTCCTTCAAATGAGAAGTAAAAAATATTGTTTGTGCTTACGTATGGCTTACCTTCTCCACATAATGATAAAATTACTTTTTCATCATTATATTTTATGGATTGGTATTATTATGGGTTTAATATTTATATATTATATTTATGATACAATTATACTTGTATAATTATAATATCAAATCTACAAACTTACCATCCAACAATTTGGAAAATGATAACGTCATTCGTGTGTACGTTTGGAATACCCTATCTATGTAGTGATGGGATTTGTTTTTTATTTATATTTTACTTAGTTGGTAATGAATAATAGCTTGATAAATATATATGATATATATGAAATAATACTTATTCTGTAAATTTGAATTAATATTTTTCATTCATTCATTCCATTCATTGAAAAATGAAAATAGTGTTTATGCATACATACAGCCTATTTTATTGATGAATGGTGTAATTAATTTTTCTATTACTATATTTTATGGGTGAATATAAATATATATGATATTTTTATTTTTATTGACATTATATAGTATAGGTAACCAAGATAAATGTACAAAGACCAAAACTACTAACCATAAATACTCATGATATATGAAACACTAAACACCCCAAATGAAAATTTTAATAAAGAATTATTGATAAAAGGGTTGTTAAAATATTATAAAGGAATAATATATGATATAAAATGTTTTAAAATTGATCTTTTATTCCATTATAATAAATTAAAATTTATTATACATGAGGTTAGATTCCTTTCAAACCATGTTGAACTCATGTTTAAGGTGTGTCATGTTACAATTTCATTATTTATATATATTTTTTAGATTAAGTTATTCATATGAGATATTATGATAAACCATTTAAGATAATAATTTTTTCACTACTGCACTGGTTATTTTTTGAAATTAGTTTTTTCCCTTCTATTTTTCACACATTAAGTACTCAAGATATCAGAAATATTTTTAAAGGAAAACTAAATTTATTTCTCTCTTTGGTCGAAGATCTTATCTATTCCATTCCATGTTTTATAAAAAGGTAAAGAATGTTTTCAATATTATCATTTTATTTTTTAGATTTATTTTCAAAAATATTTTATTTTAAAAAAATGTTTTTAAATGAATGTTTTTATAATTTTCAAAATGATCTATTTTTTACATTTTTTATAAAATTATTTCAGGAAAGTATTTTTTCAACGTATAGAAGATGAATGAATTTTCATACCATAATGACTAATTTTTTCTTTGAATATTCCTTTACATGTTCCCATGGTTCATTTCCAATAAAAAAATCTTTATAATTTTTCAGTTTATTAATATTTCAAAATGAAAATAAAATTTTCTTCAAGAATGCTTTAATCATATTTTAATGGCATTTATATTCATCAAATACAACCACCATTGATATAAATTATGATTTTTTGGATATATGTTCCAAGGATACCATTCTTATTCTTTCTCTAGATGGTTTATTTTTATGATTCCATGATGTTTATGTAACCCATTCCTTTTCCATTGGTTTTTCTATGATGAAATGTAATTGAAATCCATTTCCTTTCATGGGTTATAATATGAAAAATGGTTTATGTTCTTGTGGAATGCATATATATGATTTTAATTATGTGATTGGTGGGACCTATATCTCCCTCCAATTTATTGGGTAAAGATTCATATCTCAGGAGATAAACATCTCTGGAATGGGGAGTGAACCCATTTCAGTAAGAGATATTTCCCACTGTGATTGTTTTTTGATTCAACCCTTAAAACTTTGAAGGTTTGGGGAGTGAATACGTTCATCTTTAATATCCTTATAATAGATACTTTACTATTAAGGAAATTATTTTATATCCTTATGTGTATAGCACAATTCCGGGTCATTTGTTAAAATTATGATCTCATGGATGATGTTATTTCATTTCCTTATGATTCCTGTCTTATAAAATGAAAATATTCATTCCATAACAAAAAATATATTTATTGGATATATAGGGTATGGTTTTAAAACATTAATATCATATGATTATAACCTTATGCTCATGTTATGCTTAAATAATCAATGATATCTCCATTTTTTACCCATACTAAGAGTCTCATCTCACCCATTTCATGTGTTTCCTTTCCCCATGTTATGAATAAATTTATTAAGTATATAATTTCTAAGAAGGGTTCTATATATAGGAATAAATAATTGGGATGTGATGTATATATTTTATGAAAAAGTTTCAAATGTTTCTATGTTTCCAAATATACTAGATCTCAATGATACTAGAATGGATAGAAATATTATGTAATGATTATTAATCTATTAATATGAAATATATATATATATATATGAAATGTATGGGTCTATATATATGGAATAAGATAATGTTTTAGTTAACATTTCTAAACATGGAAGATAAATATTTAGCAAGAACCCTTTAGATATTTCTAACTATATGATAAAATTATAATGTTATTGTAATGATCATAAATTAAAAAGGATAATCCTAAGGTGTTATTGAAGAATGTGTCATGATTTCGACATACTATAAATTATTTTTTTATGATCATGTTGTTACTCACCGTGATTATTATATCTCATAATATGATTTTTGGTTTTAATCAATTAATATAACAAAAACGAATCATGTTAATGTTGACTATTATATAATATCCCATGATTTTCTTCCTGAGTAATTGAATACTATTATATCTAGAATGAAAAATATTTTAATGATTTTCACACAACTTTACCAATTTATGAATCATGCTGATTTTGAAAAAAATAAAAGTAGGGTACAATGTTCTGTTGTTTTCATCATGAAGAAACATCCACCTTCTTTTAGTGGGTCCACTAATTCATTAGTCTCTTAGAAATGGATTAGTTCCATTAATAAGATATTATTTATTCTTTATTTTCAGTACATTATAAATATATTGTGGATACTTATCATTATAAATGTTAAGTGGATCAGTGGTGGAATCTTTTTACGAACTTGATAGAAAAGGAAGAAATTGAATCTATATAGTTGGAATAGTTTTAAAAAAAATATTTTTTAGTAAGTACTATCCTTTTAATCTTCCTATGAAAATATAGAAATAATTCCTTGATTTAATGTAGAATTATTTTCAATCTATTGGTACTTATGAGTAAAATTTGAAGAGAATTGATAGCTCTACTTGTATTTTTATCATCCTTCCTAGAATTAAGGTTTATTGATTATTTTATGGATTAAAACGATGTATAATAAGGGTGTTATCTATATGGGACATTAGTAGCTATAAAGAAAAAACATGATGTGTTATCAAGGTGGAGATGGATATCATAGTTACCCATCATTGAAATTGTTTTGATAAGAAAATAAAAATGTAATTCAATGTAATTTCTAAAAACCATAAAGAGAGGAATATGGGCCTTCCTTTATGCTCAATGTGTGGAAGGATACATGTGGGAAATTATATTAAGGGGACTGGTAAATTTTTCAAATATATAAATCTATTTCATTGGGCAATAAAATATTAATGTTATGAGAAGAAGTTAGTTAATGATGCAAATAGAGAAAAATATCTATAGAATTCACCAACCGCCATCCAATTTATTAAATATAAGAAGTATGGAAATTATGCTAACTGGTTCCCAAATATGAATTTTAATAAAGTTGATCGATTTCAACAACTTCTTAAGCATAGATACAAGGGGAAATCTCATGTGAACACTAATTATAATGTGGGCTACGATAATGAAATATTGCAAGGTACACCTACCATCCACTCTGGAACTCATAATTTCATATTTTATTCTGGATCTACCTAATATTTTATATCCAAAGAAATTTATATGGGTATCATATTATCACCTAAAAAATTATATGTTCAATTGTTAGTAAAAACCCCTAATGGTACGATGATCAAATCCCAATTTTATGATTTCTCTATGGTTTATGTTTATGGGGATGGTTTTCCTATAAAATTCATTATTCCCCAAGTCCAATTTGATGTTATTTTGGGGATAGATTAGATTTCCTTACATAAATATGACATCAATTGTCAAGTAATAGAATTTAAGTTTTATATTACAAACCAACCTATGATCTCCAATTAGTGTGATGACAAAATGAACATTTGAATAAATTTTAATCCATCATATGGGTCATGATTTCTATTTAAAATGGGTGTTTGTCTCATATGGTTAGGGATAAAATCAAAATCAAATACATGCCTATTATGTATGTGTTTATACATGTATTTCTAAAATATTTTTCTTGTCTTCCGTTGAATCATGAAGTTTAGTTTTAAATAGAACTCATACACTATGCTACACATATTTACAAGACTCAATATAGACTGGCCCCAATTTAGTTTCAAATATTATAGAATCCACACAATAAGAATATTGTTAAGGGATTCATTCATCCAAGTTCATCACCTTGGGATGAACCTATTCTATTTGTTAAGAATAAATACAGATCAATGAGACTCTACATTGATTATCAAGAACATAACAAGATAAATATCAAGAATAGGTATCGTGTACCTCATATTGATTACTTGTTTGATGAATTATGTAATGAAAAATTCTTTAAAATTATTTATCTTCATTTTGGATAACATCAATTGGGATCAACAAGTAGGATATACCCAAGACAGCGTTACATATTTTGTTTGGACACAATGAATTTATAGTTATTTCTTTTGGTCTTATTAACTCCCCCAATATATCTATGGATTAATTAATAAAGTCTTTATTGTTTACCTTTAAATGTTTTGGTAGTATTTATCGATGAAATTATTACTTATTAAAAGATTAAGGATGATCAATAAGATCATTTGATAATTGTAAAGAAGACTTTAATAAAGGAGAATATTTATTCAAAATTTACAAATTATGAATTTTATCTTCAAAATGATTCATTATTGGGTTATATAATTCAAGTGATATTATATCACATGACCTTACAAAAAAAGTATTAAACATTTTCCCATACCAACCATAGTTACTAAGACCATTATTTTCTTGGATTTTTATTGTATTATTGATGGTTTTTGGAGAATTTTTCATATCTATCGGATATGCTCAATATGTTAACTTGGAAGGGAGCCAAGATATTTTGTATGGATAAATGTGAGAAATGTTATTCGAATATATAGAGAAGGATATTAAATGCACATGTTTTTATTCTACCATGTATTGGATAAGGGTTTCTAATCTACAGTGATGCATCAAATAAGGGATTGGGATGTGTCCTCATGTAGAAAAATATAGTTATATATTATTCCTTATTATAATGGAATTTCCATGAGAAAAATTAACCAACTGGTTATTTCTATTTACCTATGGTAATTTGTGAATTAATTATATAGATACATTATCTATATGGATAAATGTGTGACATATATAATCATAACAAATGTTTAAAATATCATTCACTCAAAAATTGATAAACATGCACCAAATAATTTGGTTAGATGTGATTAAAGATTAGTACATATCAATAAATTACAACCATATAAAAGTAGAAAAGGTGGAATATGTACTGATTATAATGTATTATTCTACTTTTCTAGGATGAGGATCTTAAATTATCTGATATTTATATATTTTCAAAGGATAGATATGTAAATATTAAAGTCAGTAGAGAAATATTATCACTCTAAAAAGAGCATTTACTATTTATCCATGTAAAGATTAAAGTTCCATATAAGTAAGTTTTAGACATGGTAAAGAATGTGATAAATGTTCATGAGATCATCCTTGACTGTGATTGAAAAATATGAATCAAGAACAATGTATGTATCCCCTCAATGCAGTATTGGAGGAAGGATATAAGGGATAAAGATCATAGTTCAATATTCTTTATTCATCATTAAATAAATATGTTCTATAGAGATTTGAAATATTCTTTATGGTAGGATGGAATGAAAAGAAATATTGTATAGTATTTTTCTCAGTTCATGGAATGTCATCAACTTAAGTCTAACAAAAAAGGTCAAAGGTGATATTATAATTATTTACCAAACCAAAATGGAACTAGGAAAACATCACTATGAATTTAATAATTTGACTCCTCAAAACATCTAAAGGGAATAATATTATTTAAATTATTGTTGATCACCTTATTATTTTATCACACTTAATTTCCTTTATATAATATTTATCTATTGATCAGCTTACTCCATTATACATCAAGTTATAGGAAATATTTCACAGTGCACCACTATCAATTGTATTTGATCATTATCCAAAGTTTACCTTGATGTTCTAGAGAAGTCTTCAGTAGGATATGGATAAAATGTTATGTTTTAGTAATACATATCATAATTATAAATATATTTTGTTTAATAGGATAATTAAAACTCTAGAATATAAGTTGAGATATTTCTGTATGGATTTCAAAGGTGGTTAGGATTAATACATTCATTTTGGGTAATTTTCATACAATAATAGTTTTCACTTCTGATTTTCAGATGGATCCTTATGAATCCATTTATTCTAATAATTATATAACTCTATCATGTTGGAATAAATTTTAAGATAGATAAAAATTGTGACATAATCTAACTAAATAAATTGAAAAAAATATATATCCATTCAAAATTATATACAAGCATCTCAATGTTGAAAAAAAGTATTTGTTTCAGATTCTTTTTTCGGGGTGCGCATGCCCGTCTTGTTTGAGGATGAAAGGCGCAGTTCTATTGCCTTGTATTCCCACTTTCCAAAGGTGGGTGGCAACCATCACTTATTTAGGGATTTATTCTCCTTAATCGAAACGATATAATGGGATGTCGATTCTTTATTCTGTGGATTCCTCCTCGGAGATCGTTACCTAGTATGGGTCTCCCTTATAGACTTAAGACGTTGTTTGTGAAACTCTTACTAGTTCCATTTTGTCATAGACACTATTTAATTATTTTTCTTCTATAGGGACATTCCAAAGGGCCCCATCAGGGAAGAAACCTTCGGTCAGGGGAGTAGTCGCGTTGGGCATCACTGGCATGTTTGGACACTAGAACACTGGCGCTTCTGGGTTCCTTCCCTTTATTATAGGGATTCTATAGGGAACGAAAGCCCAAGGCTTCCCATGTCAAATGTGATAAATTATATTCCATAAGAATGTATCTGAGGTTAACCTTGGCTTCCCATGTTTAACACATGGATTCCTAAGAGTTGAATGTCTAGTGGAGACGAATCAGACTGATCTGAGCACTGACTAGAGTGGATCAAATGAGTGTAACCCCTGGAGCACACACTGATGTAAGTGCGTTGACATGACCTCACTGAGATGTGGTGGCCCGGGTAAGAATCAAGATGGATGATGGGTGGATGAATGAAGTGGAGGGGGAATAAAATAGGACTATTACAAGGGCGACAGTGAAGTTGGGCTTGAGCCTCGAAGAGACTTTCTACGTATCCCTATGGTAGGGAATCAATTTCCAGTAGTTTGGTGAATGTAGTTCATCTTGACAATGGATTAATTCTGGTTTCAGTTCCAACAACTTACCGCTAAATGGGGTGACAATGGCTTACCGCTGGTTATAGTTCCAACGGCTTACCGCTGAAAGGGGTGAAAAAATGTGGAATATAGTTTAACGTCATGCAGGACTGGGGTAGACTGACGTGAAGTGGATGAGACCATTGGTTGTTGGGCTTGAACCTCAGGGAGGATTCCTATATACCCTACCTTGGAATGTATCAATGTCTACGTAGTTCAGATATAGGGTAGGAGTCGATGAACTGACTTGAATTAGGACCTAGGGTCCAGGTGGATGGTGGGCTTGAACGTCATGGATGCTTCCTACGTACCTTGCCATGGAAAATATCAAAGTCTTCATAGTTCATGGGTCTTGTTACACCGATGTGAAGATGGTTGGGACCAATGGTTGTTGGGCTTGAACCTCAGGGAGGCTTCCTACGTACCCTACTTTGGCAAGAATCAAAGTCCACGTAGTTCGAGAATGCGGGGCATTTGGTGTCTATGATCTAAGGCAGAACAAATTGTTGGTGAATCGATGTGGAGGGGTTCTTAATGATCAATGGATAGTGTTCTTGAACCTTTAGGAGGCTTCATGCATACCATGAATTATAAAGGATCAAAGACCTCCTAGTTCATGGTTGGTGGTGGATCTTACACTATAGGATTCCCAAGGTGTTGGTGAATTAACGTGAATGGGATCGGAGCAACCAATGGATGGTGGGATTCAACCTCATAGAGGGTTCCTACGTACCTTGCCTTAGTAAGGAACAAAGACCTTGTAGTTCATGGTTGGGGTGGGGATTGCACTCTAGGATGCCCAAGGTGTTGGTGAAACGATGTGAATGGGGTCGGAGAGACCAATGGATGGTGGGATTGAACATCGTGGAGGCTTCCTACATCCCTTGGCTAAGAAAGGATCAAAGACCTCATAGTTCATGGTTGTGTGTGGGGATTACACTCTAGGCTGCCCAAGGTGGATGTCATGGTTAGTGCTTTCTCTAATCCCACATCAGTCATGCTGGGTGTGAGAAATAAGAGGCACCAGAGACCCAACGATCATGTCATGAAATGTGCATATGCGGGAAGTGGAGTGGGGCTTACACATGATCATAGCCCAAAGAGAATACATGGGCTTATGCATGGTTAGCAGCCCGAAGAGGTTGGGACTTACTCCAGGATGGAGACCCGATGGAGACAAAGCCCCGTGGGAGAGGGGTTTGGCACCAAATAAAGGAGGGGCAGGGATGCTGCCTCCTGCACAAAAAGCTAGGGGCTTACACCAGGTTGGGTTTCCCTTTCCCCTCGGACAAATGCTGCTCCCATAAAGATGATCTCATTCTATGTGAGGAATTATTTCACTCTCGTAGAGGCTAGTGGGCATAGAAAATGTCCGAGATTGGGAACCAAGTCTATGATGCATAGAGAGAGGTCACAGTTTAACGTCATGTGCTAAAAAAGATGGTGCTTGGTATTTTAACGTCATGTAGCTCGGACGAGGGAGGGTTTACTCTGCACCCCTATGAATTACATAACATTTACCCTCTGCACCTTGGTGAAGAGAAGGGGAATGCAATGCCGTGGAGAGGGGGTGTCATTGAGTGAGCCATTGGGGGGTCCATGATAGCATGGCTATGCAAAGAATCCATAGTAGTTAGCGTGCCTATATGAAGAAGAATTAGGCAAAGAAACACAACGGGCAGTATCATGCATGTGATTTTGAAATATCTTCATGAAAACCTGAAGGGCCACATGGTAAAAGGTGTTTTAGTGCAAGATGGGCCATAGGTAGAAGCCTTGTGAAGCTCTGGTGCTCCATGTAGTGTAGGGGCTTCGTGAAGGGTTTTACTTCACGAAGTGAAGTTTCCTATGCTAGTAATAGGGAATAGGTGAATATAAAAGGAGCTTCATGAAGTGGAAAGGCATTCATGGAGCAATTCCTCGTGAAGAAAGCGTGACTTGCAAAGCATAGCATTGGGATGTGATGTGCTTCGCGATGCACAGTGACCCGGCCTTGAAACTTGGGTTACATGTGCATGGGGGGTGCTTCGCGAAGTGGAAAGTCATTTGAGAAGAAATTCCCCACAATGCGGGGTTGCCTCGTGAAGTAGGGAATTGGGAAGCCATGTGATTTGCGATGCACAATGACCCGTCCTTGGCACTTGGGTTACATGCTCATGGGGGGGGGGGGGCTTCATGAAGCGTAAGTGCTCTTCGAAGACCCGAGTCCCCTTGAGGGTCTTCTTACTTCATGAAGACCCATGGGCTTCGTAAAATTCATCCCTATTGAAAGAGGGGCTCAATTAACACCAATGAGGAGGTACTTCGTAGAGTAAAAAGTACCTTGAGGAGCTCATGGTTCACAGATCACAGGTGCTTCTCGATTCGGGAGCTTGGAAGGTGAAAGGTCAGAATGATTGTCCTCCAGGCTCGAGGGAAGCCCAGTATTTATAGGCATGAGGTGCCTCAAATCATCGCTCTCTCGGCGTGAAGTGAGCTTCACAACCAATCGTAGATGTCACCTGTCATCTCAGAGCGTTACAGCCTCCTTGCTTTGTGACGGGTTGTGAACGTCAAAGGGCTTCGTGGAGCGGTCCCGCCTCCTAGCTCCACTAGGGGTCGCAAACATTAGAGCGCTTCACGGAGTGTTCCTGACTCTTTGCTTCACGAGGGGTCGTGAAGACCAGAGTGCTTCATAGAGCGGTCCCACCTCCTTGCTTCATGAGGGGTCGAAAACATCAGAGCACTTCAAAGAGATGTCCCACCTCCTTGCTTCACGAGGGGTCACAAATGTCAGAGCGCTTCGCGGAGTAGTACCGCCTCCTTACTTCGCAAGGGGTCATGAAGGAGCTCTTGTACACAGGTCATAGGGCTTCAAGAGCATCACGATCTATCTTCTCAAGGGAGTCCTTAATTATTTCTGGATATTTGGTTCTCCTCCAATTTTGGCGTCAATAAATACCCCCCTCAGACTGGGAGTCAAGGGGAAAATGGGAATCTAAGTCTGAGGGTCCATCGCCAAAATTACTTGGTTACCTGTGAGGCGGCATCGCAAAGAAGGCTCATGAGGCGGAGTAGCGATGCGCGGGCAGGGCACACCGTGAAGTTCGTCGTGGCTAGACACACCGTGAAGCACCTGGGGTCGTCTCCTATAAATAGAGGGATTAACTTCTCTTTTTTCCTCTTCTCTCCTCTGTGATTTTAACTTTTGGCGCTCTCAATTCATGAAACACCGCGTACTCCATGATTGCCCTCTACCAATCGGGACTTTTCTTAACAACACATAGCGAATCTTCAACATCATGTTACTGTGCTCCATGACTTTCATCTGAGGGTCAGTGAATGAATATGTGATTCTTCTGTCTGGATCGAGCACCGTGAGCGGTCTCCACGAACGATCTCTGTGATCGAGCTTCACGACTGAGCTTTGTGATCCATCCCAAAAATCATATGAATTCTAAGAGAAGAATGGCTCACCAGGAGGTCGTCAGGGGGGTCCTTACAGACGTTTCCTGAAGGGAATATATGGGGAACAAATTGGGTAAGGGGGAGTTGGTACGGAGTCACTCCGACCATGATTCATTGGTACAACTATTGTTAGAAATCCAAAGGGACTACCCATTGTGCAAGAGGCTGCCCTTGTATGGATTTGGACTGAGGGATGACGTCTTCATCCCTAAATCAAGTAGGGACAAGCCGGCCTACTGGTTCACGAGCACATCATACCCGCGCCAGTGGTTCAGGGTGGCCAACATCCATGCTTAGGAGGACTTTACACCCATTACCACTGATTTTTTATACAATCATCTAAACGACATTGACGGGAAATCATTTCTGCCAGATACATCCCCACATCTGTACCATATGATCCTAAAGGCGGCGCCGAAAAACCCAAAGAAAGGATGGTCTGATGAGTGGGTCCTTCACCAAGGTGGAAACTTCACTGACGACTGGCCCTGGGCCAACTGGGTAAGCGCCTCGTGTGAAGATTTCGGGGTCGAGCTGAGTAGAGTAGGCATATATGAGGTGGCTTGGGCCTCCTAATTTCACATCTACCAGCCAAAAAAGCTGATTCTGGTGCTGGTGAGCCGGTGGTCATTGGGGATCAATACCTTCCACCTACATCACAGGGAGGTTAGTATTAGCTTATGGGATGTGCATCAGATCTTGGGGATCCTGATACTGGGAGTAATGTATGAATAATTCCTCCCTGTTATGGGTGCGTGGGAGGATCCAGAGTAGATGCCTCCAATAGCGATGGCACTGATGATACTGTTGTTGGGATAGGACAAGGAAACGGTGAGAGATGTCCACTTCAGATAGTGGTTCAAGAAATTTCTGAAATTCTTTGAAGACATGTAGTTTCTGGTGAGGACTCAGACTTACCCGAAAGGGGATCAATGGGGTAAGGAACACTCATATTGAAGGCTAATGGAGGACAGTCAGTGGAAGACCTGGGGCTTCAGCATCAGCCCCGAACAGCAGCCGATAGTCAGGATTGTGGCATTCATTGCGGTTCTTATCTGTGGCTAGATCTTTCCGGTGAGGGATACAAATATTGCCATGTGACCAAGAACATTCTTCATGTCCTCCATGCTAGCGACTAGAGGGAGGGTGAATCATGGAATTCTGATGCTTTCCATGATGTACAAAATTCTCTGGCACATCAGTGAGGGGATGAAGACACAGAGGATATGTGGGTTGTTCCACCTTCTATACAGGTGGAAATTGGCACACATTACGGGGGTTTATGAATACCCAAACCCTATTTCTCCTCTGGGATCAGACTTTCGCCCATCCATGCTGAACACCACGGGGAGATTTCTGGCCAAGATGACCATACCATTGGTATTAAACCAAGTCTAGAAAGTAGAAGAGTTCATATTCTATCTGTTATCATTGCCAACGAGGGCCTACACGGATGATGGATGAGGAAAATAAGATCACCGGTCTTATCTCTTGGCCTTTCGAGGTGGATTCCCAGTGGTGTGGGTGGACCATGAGACACTCTGTTAGTCGTACACCCTGCACTGATTTTCCCCGAAATTTCGATGCATGTAGCGACTGACCCCCCAGGTTTACCTAGAAGTGCGCCTTGAAGAAAATCCATGTGTGATGAGGATTTTGTGGCTCATGTTCACTTATGAGGATGGAAAGAGGAGGAATGAGCTGCCTCCACCCACTGATACCTTCGGGTTGGTCAAGGAGTATGCCCAAAGAAGGGAGGCAGCCTACCCGAGGGAAATTCTTAGGTATCCAACAGTTCAGGTCAGTGATGGTGAGCCTTTCCAACCTCAGGTTTGGGGCCAGAGGCGGCGAGGGAATCTCGCAATGGTGGGGCTACCATGGCGGCGAGACCCACATCAGTTGATGGTGAGTCAGCGGCGATAGATCGAATGGCAGTAGTGGACCCAGTGGTTCCAGAAGAGCAGAGTCACCCAGAGGGGAGGCCACTGAGTAGGTTCCGCAGGATACCTACCCAAGCTCTGGGGAAGCGGTTGCGCCATATAGATATGGCAGCAAATGTTGTCTTCCCGGAGGCATGGGACATCTAGGAAGTCAATTGGAAATTCCACATTCCTTCTGATATGTGGAAACACATGAACCATCATGGGATGTATTTTCCGGGAATAGTCCCTATCTAGGTTATCTTTGTGGTGTCTCTAGTGGAGGCGGAGAAATACCTAGCAGAGCTGGAGGACTTTGTTCATTCCCGGGGATCCCCTCATCCAATGATAGATCGTGTTATGGTGTTTATGAATCGCATGGTCCCATTGTAGTTTTTGGCCGATGAACTCAGATAGTGATTCCCTCTACCGGAAGAATCGGACGAGTCCTCCTGGCGGTATGAGGCTGGTAGAGGGAGTCTGTTGGAGGAGGTAAAATTCGGTGATCGGGACTCGGACCTCAAAGAATACGTAGATGTCCTCGAGGTAAAACCCCAAACAGCTTCCTCAGGGGATTATCCCAGGGTGTTCTGGACTCCTTACTATCATCTGAACTATACAGGATGAACTCATACAAAGGACCCGTTCCCATCACTCAATGAATGCTGATGCGGGTCCTTCAGAATCTACACCTGTGGTTGCATCAGCTCCCACATCTACTAGGGCCAGGACACCTGAGGTGACCCCTTAGGAGCTTTTAGACTATTCGATAATATATGGGAGCCCCGACTCGGGGTATTGATGACATCACCACAAGAATGAGACCACGAATTCGATCTCTGTAAGTCCCCTCTGCCAATATTATGACTGTCATCCCCTAACCATGTTTATTGACATCCATGTCCTTTTTTGGTGCACACAGTTCTTCAAGTGGCATGGGCTGCCTTGGAGAGGTTGCTCGGGACTTCTGGAGGCATTCTACCTAGGGGAATGTTGGTGATCGTAGAGGAGGAGGCCCAAACATACAATGTAGTGGTGCGCCCGATAACTGGTGGGACTGTCAGTGGGGATGAACCTAAGATCATTGAGTTGAGATCCAATGATGATGATCGATCAGATAGTCCAGGTCCTGCCATGCCCAATCGAATACAAAACATGGATTCTAATGAAGAGTTCCTAGGGGAATCCCCTAAATATGAGCCTACCTACAACACTTACTGGGACGAGACAGCCTCTGATGAATAGGATAGTAGAATATTCCATTTCCTATCATGGAAGCGGATCAAGGGCTTCATTGAGGAAACCCACCAAGAACTATGGATAGATGAGATGGATAGACTTCTCTTGGGACTACACGAACTATGTTCTAGGGGAGTGGTTGCCCAGCATCCTCACATGCTCGTCCGAAATATTATGGAGGAACAGATTCGGGAGTATGATCGTGGCCTCATTGTGGGCTGGCAGCGTAGGAAAGCGGCAAACATCTAGAGGCTCCAGGAGGTTGAAGATGAGGTCCAGCATCTGTAGAGTCGGGCGGATGAGCACTTGACCTCCGTCAACATGAAATCTGAGCTAATATTGTGATTGAAGGCCCAGATGGAAGAGGACAAAGAGGGAATGAAGCGAGCCTCTGAGGAGATGACCGTCATCCAGACCAACATGAAGCAGGCCCAGATTACAGCCAACAAATTGCACCCCATCGATGCCGAGGAGGAGTAGGAGCTTAATAGGCAGCAACAAATCATATATGCCACCATCTAGAAGGTGGCGGAGCCACTATGATATTTTTATGTGGTTAACCTTCCCATGGGGGGAAACGACCCTCAGGTACTATAATGATTACAAACCCTCAAACATAATTTCATTCTTTGATCATTTGATGTCATAGCCTGCATGAGTTCTGTTATCTGTATTGGTTTTACACGCATCTGTTATATTCGCTAAACACCCAGTGATCAATCCCTATGCCCATGCTGGTCGAGCCCAACGTGTGAAACAAAGGTTGTCCCCTATGTCATTTCACCTGAAAAAAAGTGTTGACCATGTTTTGGGAATCCGGGGTTTTAACAACCATCTTGGATTCCCAGGAAGAGAAGGGAGAAACCTGACTGGAGAATGAAGCTCTTAGAACATCCGAATTACCGTTTTCCTAGTGTACTCTTGTGTACTAATGGGGTAATTCTAGGGGCACTCGAATCAATCCGAACAGATGGGAATAGAAGGTGTGAATCACGATACCTAGGATTCTGAACACTGTGGGGGGGGGGGGGGTGGCGTGACAATGAAGGATAAATGGTTTCCACATTTGAAACACAACATCCATATTGTGTTAGCCTATAATGGGGATAGAAAATGATGGCCGACTGCGGACCATGTTCAAAACATAGGGCCTAACTCAAAATGTCATGCATTAGTCTTCCGAAACATTAGACCAAGATAGAAGGCGAGTTGTAGCCCATGCATCCATACTATTAGGGGGATGCACTAGATGTGAAAGAGGATGGGGATATGAATAAAAGGGAATAGAAAACATGGAAAGTTGAGTGATGGGTTGTTTGAATAGAGTCCAACACTCTTTAAATTACTCCACCGTGGTGGAAACGCATTAGGCAGTTACATCGGTTTGAACCGGGGTCAAACATACCTCTGAACAAGACCACTTTGACGAGGATACTGTCACCTACAAACATTATCATGGGGAATCTTGGACTTATTCAAGGAAAATTTGCAGGTTTCGCCAAAAGAACTTGGGATAAGGGGCCAAAAAAGAGGGGCGACCAGATTTCTGATTCTTGGGGTAGGACCCAAACACAAGATTCTTGGACGTTCCAATGTATCCCATAAGGATGGGAATCAAGCCACATGTATTTTTGGGAGATGGCACAATAGGATACCCATGACAAGTATAATATGGTTGTACAGGTCTAGCCCATACACAAAAAGGAGCGTTGTCTGATAGACCTTGTTTGTTCTTTAGGATGAATGTTTTTTGGAAGCGATGGACCTAGGATGGAGGGTTCGGGTATCACTGCAGGAATCAAGCCATATGCTGACGTTGAAAAATCCCATGGTGTATAACTGATACCAAACATGATGTTCCCTTGGGTGCGGACATCACAGTGCATTTCTGTTTTTCATCATGCAGTCAGGATGATATTGTCTCAGTTTAGGGTCATGTTATAGGACCAGCCATGCATTTTAAAGTCGTGAGGCACAGACGTAGTAGAGAAGAGGTTGAAGGGGTAATGTGCATGCTGAAATAATTTATACCAAATGTGAATGAGGACAAGTTCCACACCACACCGTGCATGGTTCCGATAAAGAAACATCAGGTCAAGGGGCCAAAAAGAGGTAAGACGGTAGGAAGTAGAAGAGACTGGCCTCAATTATGTTGGACTCGTAGAGGAGTTTTTCAGGTTTCCCTACGTATCCCAGGGAATGGGAATCAAGTTTTATGTAGTTCTCAAAATGGGAAATATGGAAATATCATAGTTTAAGGTCTTAGAACTTGGACCATGGAAAATCCAAGACTATTCCAAGTAAGTGTGGACCTAAATCTAATCCCTAATCCTACATGAGTCGAACTTAGTGTAGGAAACAAGGGCGGATAAGGTATTTTCAATATGTGAAATACATGCAAAGGGAAAATCGGTGGAGCCCCGAATGATTTCCATATAGCGGCATTTTCCTCTTAACATCCAGATGCGCACTGAGGAATAGTACCAAGAGTCTCGAAGTTCCACTTAGACATGATGAGGTGTAGAAGGATGTGAATCATGTAACCAACATTTTAGGATTAATGGGGTTGGCATGACGATGGAGGATAACTGTTGATAGTGTTTGAAACACATCATCCATATTGCGTTAGCCTAGAATATGAACAACAAATTGGCATCAACCGATAACCAAATTCGCAACGCGGGACATATATCAATTTTTTTCTCATAAACCTTGAGGATGTTGTCTCTTAATGGTAGGAGGGACCTTCGGTCGAGCATCCATGCCATTCGGGGGTCCCCTTGGATGTGATAGGTGATGGAAGCCCTAATAAGGGGGAACACGAAGCTTGAGAAATCAGTGAAAGCATGTCCGAGTAGAGTCCAACATTCTAGTTACAAAACCAGAGTACCCTTGGTCACATTGGTGAATTTCCAAAGAGGACCGAGGGTCTCATATTGAGTACGACTGATTTTAAAAGATGAGGATAGCATAAGGGGATGGAAAACTATTAGGAGGAGGAGGTAAATGGCGTGGATGTCACAAAACCCAATGTGAAGGAGAACATGATCATATACCACACCATATAATCCTCTCTCTGGGGGAATATAGGCCAAGGGGACAAGATTAGAGGGATATTTCTAAGAGATGGGTCTGGACCCGAAGTCTAGACGTTCGGGCAGTCCTACTTATCCCATGAGGATGGGAATCAAGCCACAGGTAGTTATTGAAGGGGGTAATGTGCAGTTTATTGTCATGTAGTAAGGATGCGAATGGGAAAGATACCCCACATATAGGAGGTGTACGTCGTTGTGAGTAACCTGGCGTGAGTGAGGACATAATCCCATACCACATCGTACCATCCTGTAAGAGTTAATACTTGGGTCGGGGGGGGGGGGGCTATATTGGGCACACAAAGCACGGTAGGGCCTGTGCTCATGGTATGGAAGATAAATGATGTGAGGGATGTCACAAGGGGATATGTGTGGCATGAAGAAATAGCCTGATTTGAATGAGTACATAAGTCTACTTCACACCACACAACCCTAAATGAGAACTTCAGTTAGGGGCCAGAAAGGGACAAGGTGCCGAAAAAGGTAAACGGGCCTGAGGCTGGGCATCCTGGCCAATGGTGAACATATGACCTCTTGTGCGATTACTACCTCATCACATCTCCTAAGACCATGTGAGCAGTGCTTGGTGGGCGAAACAAGGAGTCGGGCATAGCTCTCCCTTCCATATAGGGGTCTAATAGCTGGCATCACCTGAAGGGATTTCATCGCTTAGAGATACAACGGGGCATAATGGAACACTGCACTAAATGTTTGGGACACCATGGGGTTGGATATGATGACAAAATATAGATATTGACCATATTCGAAACACAGGGTCCTTGTAGTGACATAGAATGGGAACAAAAATTGAGCATCAATTGCTGACCATATTTGCAACGCAAGACTTGTATCAATTTGTTGCTCAACATCCTCAAGGGTGTTGGCCTGGAGTGGTAGGATATCCCTTCGGCCTAGAATCCCTATCGTTCGGGGGCCCTTCTAGATGGGAGAGATGATGGAGTCCCAATCAAAGGAGTGGGTGAAGCATTGATGTTCCCATCTGTGAAAGAGAAGGACACCTCTGAGTAGTGGGACATATGGCAGGGTCGAGATGAGCTAGACATGGATTGGGGAAAAATCCTGCACCACACCATATGTCTTGACCCAAGGGCAGATTCGGGCATTTGGGCTGGGCCAACAGATGAAATGTCCTAGCATTCCTACGAATCCCATAAGGATGAGAATCAAGTCGTACGTAGTTCTTGATGGCCATGCAGTTTAGCATCGTACTGTGAGGATGTGGGAGGATAGAAGAACAGGGATTGGGAACAAGGTGTGACCGTCGTAATCATGGAATGAGTGGGGCTAAGGAAGCCTACACCATATCATTCAAAGATCCTCTGATAAACTATACTCAGGGGGATAGTGGGATAGAAGAGTTTAGGGATGGGCTCAAGACAAAATGCTTGAGTGGTCCTATGTATCCCATGAATATGGGAATCAAGCCACACGTAGTTATAGGGGTTAAGTTTAACATCTTGCAGGACAACAAATAGTTTATCTTCATGCCGGACGAAGCAGTTTTGGGTCATGAGGGACTATCAGGTAGTCTAGGGTAATGCGGGACCGAATAGTTTAAGGTCATGAAGGACCAATAGGCTTAGGAAAAGTATTTCTTGAGGAACTTGGCATTGGTGGGAGGATTTATACACTCACCATCCATGGTCACCAAGGAGTATGCACCATTGGGGTAAACACTGTGAATTATGTACGGTCCTTCCAATTTGGGCTCCAACTTGGGTGTTTTACTAGTAGGGATCATTGGTTTCCAGAGAGCCAAGACCAATTTTCCTTTAAGGAAAGAGTGGAGGCAATCCTTATTGTTGAATGCTCTGGCTATCTTATTCTAATGCCTTTCCAAAATGTGTAGGGAACAAAGCCTATTCTCGTCAAGTGCTTCTAATTCAGACAGATAAATTTCAGCTACCTTATTTGGTGCCTACTGGTCATAGACCACTGTGCATAATGAAGGTATCTAAATCTCGATGGGCAGGACGACCTCAGCTCCATACACTAGGGAATATGGGATCACCCGTGTAAAATTACGAGTTATTGTACGATAAGCTGAGAGAGCATTGTGGAGCTTGTTTGGCTAACTCTTCTTATTTTGACCAAACATTTTCTAGAGATTATTAGAGAGGGTTTTGTTGAATGCCTCGATCTGTCCATTATCCTGCATTTGGTAGCAGGAGGCATGGTTAGAACGGATGTTGTACTTGGTGTAAAACTTCTTCAACTTAGCTACACGGATATTGGTGTTGTTATTGTTGAGGACGACATGAGGTATTCCAAATTGGTAGATGATATTGGAGCTCACGAAGTTGACGATAGAATGGGACTTGACCTCCTTGAGTGGAACTACTTCTGCCCACATTAAAAATAAATCCATGGAGGTTAGGATGAACCTGCACTGGAGAACTGTCACAGGTGGATATGGTCCCACGACATCGAGTCACCAAACCACAAATGGCCAAGAGTACTTGGTGGAGTGGAGAGGTTCTGGAAGCTGATGCATGAAGATAGCATGAATTTAGCATGTGTGACATCTCTTGGAGAACTCAATGCAATCATGGATCATGGATGGCCAATAGTACCCCAGCCTCTGGATTTGGTGAGATATCTTCGGCACAGTCTGGTGGACGCCATAGGAATCGGCATGAACCGCCTGCATGACCTATTAAATCTCAACTCCTTGGATGCAACAGAGGAGAACACCATCAAACTCGCACTTGTAGAGGATCTACTCAAGACAAGGACAATTGTAGAGGTTAAACTACATTCCACGGTGTCAGATTCACTCGTGCTTGGCCCGATTATCCGAGAGGCAACCATTTTGGAGATACTCAACAAAGGGGGATCTCCTGTTAGGGGTCACTTCAACTACTACATCTGAGGAACCTGGGGGTCATGATGTGGAGGCCCTAGTGATAAGTTGTCTTATCTCCAGGTTGTCATTATCATCTGGGGTGATAGGAGCAATGAATCTTCGATGTTCCACATGTATAATCAGATCATCCTGCTCGGGTTTTGTATGCGATGCAGCCAGGCTGGCCATGGCATTCGCTCGACCATTCTGAGACCAAGGGACATGAATAAATTTTGGTCGAGATGGAAATTGGGCCATTAGCTTGAGAGTGTGCCCCAATAATGGTATAAGATCTAACTTTCTAATTACTTAGTCACTAATTATTTTCTTGATGACTAGTCCAGAATCACCTTTTACAGGCAAATGGGGCACATCGATCTCGAGGGCCAGCTCAAGGCCAGTGATAAGAGCCTGATACTCTGCCTCATTATTCGTGGAGCCTTTTGACTATAGGAATGAGTATGACAGCATGGTTTAAACTGAGGTAATAAAGACAATACTCAAGCCTACCATGTTTATCTTGGGATCATTGATCCTCCTTATGGTGGGGATTCGAGAAGAACCATAAAAGTGAATCTGCTAACATGGGATGGCATGATCTACTGAGAGGATTGCCTCATCAAGAAAATCCAAGCCTAGGGACTGGTCAGCATGAGCCGGATGGGCAGCAAGGTATTTTCCAATGCATTCCCCTTAATATCATTCTAAGGGAAAAACCTGAAATCGAACTGCTAAAGAATCACTTCCCACCATTATAGATGGTCGGTCAACATGGGGCGGTTCAGAATGTACTTTAGTGGGTCAACACAAGACACCAGTTGTACCTCGTGGTGTTTCAAGTAGATTCACAATTTCTGTACTTCGAATACTAGTGAAAGGCAGCTATTCTCGATGGGGGGGGGGGTATCTGGTCTCCATATCGAGGAGCATGTAACTGTGGTAGTGAAGACTATTCTTCGTCCCCTCATTGTTCTTCTTGGTGAGAAGGGCACCAAGAGATCATTCCAGGGCAGTCACATAAAGGACCATTGACTTTCAAGAGATGGGTGGAATCAGGACCAGAGGCTGGGGAAGATGCTACTTGATTTCCTCGAACGCGGTCTGTCACTCTTCATCCCATTCGTATGTAGATCATTTCTTCATGAGCTGAGAAAAGGGATTACACTAGCCAGCCAGATTTTCAATGAATGGATGGATGTTGGCTAAGTGGCCTTGGAAACCATAAAGCTCCCAAATATTTTAATGGGGAGGAATCTAACTGATGGGATTGATCTTCTCTAGGTCGATCTCGATGCCCCGATACCTGAAAACAAATCCAAGGAACATTCCGGAGGTGACCCCAAAGGCACACATCAATGGGTTCATCTTCAAGTGGTGGGAAATAAGGGAGTCAAACACTTTCTCATGGTCTTTGAGATGGTCTGGGTGTTGGTGGGAGTTTACCACCAAGTCGTACACATATCATTCCACCAATGTCCCAAGGATTGGATTGAATATGCGATGCATAGCCCACTGATAGGTGGCACCAGCATTCTTTAAGACAAAGGGATTGACCTGGAAACAAAATGTACCTTATGGTGCCCTGAAAGCTTTGGACTCCTCGTCCTTAGGGTCCATTAAGATCTGGTTCTATCCGGAATAACCTTCCATGAAGGAAAGGGCTTCGAACCCATCCGTAGCATCAACCAAAAATTTTGTCACTAGAAGTCGAAAATCATCCTTCATGCACTGACAGTTGAGATTGCAGAAGTTGATGCATACTATGATCTGTCTGTTCTTCTTTATGAATGGCATAATATTGGCCAGCCATTTAGGGTACTGGACCTCCTTGATGAAGTTGTATCTAATGAGATTGTCAAATTCAGCCTCGACCATGGCACTGTGAGAAGGGTGCATCCTTCTGGGAGGCTGCTTGAACCAACAATGATTTTCTGGAAGACCGAGGTGGTGGACGTCTACCTAAGGATCATTCCCTGGAATCTCATCCTAACTCCAAGTGAATACAACACTATGTTGGTTCAGGAAGTCTATGTACCGCTTCTGATCCTCAAGGGACATGGTGGCACTAATTAATGTAGGTCCAAGGTCTACCTCGTTACTGAGGTTCACCTGTTCCAATTCATCAACCGTGGAGAAGACGCCCTCTTCAAATGCATGAGGAGAATCCTCCAAATACTCTTCTTCACTTGTGGAGAGATCCTCAGTGGGAGTAGCTTCTTCTAGGTCAGCAAATTCTGAAGGGAGGCTGGTACCAACCTGAGCAGCAGTGGTCACTGCATCGGGAGATTCTGGTACTGCTGAAACCATAGCAATGAAAGTTGTCGACCCGATCCTATCTGTTCTTTGGCCCATGGGGCCACGCTTGATGATATCAAAGAAATAGTTGCATGTTGTCTTGAGCAGGTTGATTCCAGCTCTACGAAACAGGAATTTATTATGTAATGTTGTTGCCCTGGGGTGGACATCCCGATATCTTTTGGGGGTAGGAGGCTTCGGGATCACCTGAGCATTATTTTTGTAGGAGTATGAGGTGATTTTCAACCATAGATTTGACTTGGGAATATGATTCTCCCTCTTACTAGAGACACCAAAACATTGCCCCATGTTGGGGGTTGGGGCCTCCACTCGATGGATCGGGAAGACGTAGGTGGCATCCAGACCAACCCATGGGTCAGTTGCAACTGCGACAGGTTCGACCTCATTGGACTGAATCTTCTAATATTTTCTCTTGTAATAGTCGGTATCAATATAGTGGTCTTCAAAAGAGGTGAATGGAGATGAGTCACCTTGGATTATGCCTACTCTATCATTGAGGGAGTACTTGAGGTATTGGTGATACGATGAGGGGACTGCCTCGTGCAGGTGGAGCCATGGTCAACCCATCAATGCATTGTATTTGGTGTTTTGGGAGACAAACATAAACTCAGTGTTGGAAACTAGGCCAATGAAATGGGTATTCAAATAGATCTTACCGACTAGGTTCTGCTCTTTCCTGTCATATCCCAAGATTCTTAAATCGGTGGGATTCAGGTCATCTGCAGATAACCCCAGCTTCCACAATGTCCGCATCGGGATAAGGTAAATCCCAGAGCTTGTGTTAACAAGACAGCGGCGAACCTCCATGCCATTAAATTGAACAGTGATGCAAATTGGGCAGATGTGCCCCTATATGGGAGATCCTTCATCTTCTCCAGAGAATTAAATGATGGCATGACATTCAGCATTCTCAACCACTTCAACATGAATGGATTCTACAGTTGCTACATTTGTCTCAAACTGGAGGGAGCTTCTTAAAGCCTCCTCAAGGTCCACACGAATCTCTGTTGATAGGAAAATGGCCTCAAGGATGGAATGCATCATAGGGATGTTGGCAACGTGCTTGAGAACATCATACTTCTATGCCATGTGTGAACTTCTACTTGTAGGATGCCCCTCTATGACCGAAGGAATGGTGGGGCCTGCCGGCTAGGACGGTGGCTGACTGGTGCTGGGCATATCTTACTCCTCACTAGTCGAAGCCTGCAGAATAGCTATCAAATGAGGGTTGGAAAACTAAGATCGGCATGTGGTAGTGTGAGGCTGGTTTTGGCATGGTCGAGGTGGCTCTTCCATATCCAGTTGCGCAAACGGCGGTGGTGGCGGGCCTTACGATACCAGATGAAGAGGTTGCGCATGTTGAGTTCTACAATGGGCATGTTGTCTGGTCTAAGTGGCATGCACGACCTGGCTGGAGGTGCTAACTGATCTTCCTCGATGACCCATATGGTTCCAGCTCCACCGATGTTGGTGTCAGCTGGGGATGTTGGCGAGGTTTGACTGGAGCTCCCCATCATCGGGAGTCATATAGGGATTTATCTACTCCATGGTACTAACTGATGAATACCCTTGACTATCACTTGTAGAGTCATCCATTACTGGACAGATTCTGGGAGGAATCCCTATCTCTGGAGGCATTAAGTAACTGAGAGTGAAGGATGTTTGTGGAATTGGGAGGGTTCGTTGTTTTCCCTTGAGCCGCTGATGCTTGATCTTCTAGGAAGAGGCTGGTTGAGATGATGATGCTAAAGTAGCGACTACAGCTTCTGAAGGCTCTGGAAAATTCAGGCATGCATTAATGAAACCATGGGCATGAGCAACCATTTTGTGACCCATCCTATCGTCATACTTCTGGTACACACAATTAGAAACCTCCATCCACTCACCCTCATTGTTGCTACTATTGTCTATCCTTACGACGACACATGACACTTATGTTGGGGCCAGTCCTGGCCTGATTATGTTGTTATCGACCTGATCTTGAAGCCAGTCTTTGAACACATACCACTTCATGAGGGTGTACCACAAGATCTAATTATAGGGGAATTAATTGGGGTGATTAGTGAGGTTCACCTCTTCTGGACTTCGGAACTCAGGAAAACTAACAATCCCTTATTCCAAGGCACTTTTAAAATAGTTGGGGACCTGATTCTCTTTGAATGAGTAGGTCCAGTTTCTTCTATCCGAAAAGGGGGCCCTTAGAGATTGGCCCTGACGAGTAGCTGGAGGGGTCTGTCAAGGGTTTGGAGCCTGGTTGTCCCACCTAAGTGGTGCCGGCACATTTTTCGGGGGCACCTACTGATTCTAAGGAAGCTTCTACTGGTCTGGAGGCTTCACCTGTCGTATCATACCTCTGTGATGCTGGGGAAGTTTCTCCGCCGGTAATAATTCTATCTATCTCGGGGCCTCTATTTGGGCCACTATAGTGGGCTCAGCTCTAGAATCCCTCATTGCAGGAATTTAAGGGGGCAACGGGCATGCCTGGTTAGCCTGATGCAGGGATTCATCTAGTAACTGGGCCTTATCGAATATGTATTGAAATCCCATGGGGTAGTTTTGGGTTATTAGAGAGGGAACTAGTTCCCTCTTAACATTTCCTACACACATCGTTAGTAACTTCTCCTGAGTCTGTGGCACGTCAAGGGAATATGTAAGCCGTTTCCACTGGGCAATAAAGTACGTGACATGATCATCAGGCCTTTGTTTTCACTTGAAGAGTTCTTTGATGCACTTTCTATGCGTGGTGGAGCTGAACTGGTAGAGCAATTTCTTGTGAAGGTCCTCCCAGCTGGTTACGGATCCGACAGGAAGCTGGTTATACAAGACGAATGCAAGCTCCTCCAATTGCTGAACAAAACAGCGGTGCTTGGAAACCACCTACAGTGCTAGAGTCCCTAACATGGGCCCACACCTTGAGTTGAAGTGGTCCAGGTGCTGTGGTGGGTCCCCCATATCGTTAAAGGGGGTAAAAGTGGGAAACCTGAAACCTAGAGGTGTCGACATGTCATCCACCCATGCTGAGTATGGTTTGCCATCAGGTGGGATTGCCACCTATCGCGTCTCCAATTCCTCCAGGCAGGAAATTAATGCCGCCACTGGATCATCTGGGTAGGGGTCCCTATCTTGATGGGGATCCCTAACCACTAGTTCATTGGTGGGTTCTTCGACATGGTAAGCGGGCTGAGTGGCTCATGGAGCGGCTAGAGGCATGACCCTCGGAGTGGATGGAGGTGCATGAGATGGTTCCCTTGAATTGTCACACCATTCAGGAGGGTTTAGCAAGACATACCATTCCCTCTTTCCGTAAGTTCCGGCTTCAACCCTGTCTGTGGGGGAAGGACAGTCAGGGTCGCCTGGAGGCAGCTCGCCGGGGGAAGTTATTCATGTCCCTGCTGTACTAGTCTAGGATTGTCGTAGTCTGGTCATCGCTCTATAGCATGTTCATATAGGATTTCATCGACCAAATTCTTAATCTCGTCAATTTTTTGGTACAATGTGGCCTTCTTAGGGTCTTCCTACGTTTTCGGCCCTGAGGCGGATGGGCCGGAGTGATCGGCTTCTTCGACATGTTTTTTACACATACCATCATTCCGGCTGAGTACTAATGTATTGGTGGGCGCAAGGAGACCTAGTAGGTTCCTCTGTAGGTGATTAATCCTCCCTGATGGGTCCAATAGTGATGGAACGCCCTCAGGGGGTAAGTCCCCATCAAGAAGCTCCAACTCATCCTCCTCGTACACTATGTCTTCCACGTTGATAGTGACCCTTCTTGGGGGCATGTCCTTGATATCACCTAGAAAGTGGGGAAGTCGCTGGATAGGACTGAAGAGGAGGTTTTCATACTACCCCCAACCATAGAATTGCATGTGGGGGGATGCATCCTTGATAATTTTTCAGAGTATCATGAAAATCAGAAGGCATTGTTGTTGGAGGGCCTTACAGCGGCCTGGTGGCTTGGGGCATTGGTCCACACAGAGTGCAGCCAGATTGACAAGATATCATTTCTCACCAATGACTTCAAGATTCACTTGGATACTTGGATAAACAATTCGCATATGATGAAGACAAAAGTTCGTCACCCAGAGGGTTTGGCAGAAACATTCAACCTCCTTTGGGGTGAGGGATTTCAGTGCACAAAAATTTGGTGCTGCCACGGGCCAGAACATCTCAAGTAAGTGGTCCAATGCGAGGATGTTCCATAAGATCCTTGGCTCAGATTTAGGCTATGTCCCATGATTGCGCAATTATTCAAATGGGGGTGGCTGAGGGACTGTTAATGGTTCCGAGGTAAAACGATGGGACAGTAGGATGGCCAATGGAGTGTACGGAAAGCGGGCTGACTGCCCGCCGATTCTTGGGTTGTCCTCCGAAGAGTGTAGCGACTTAGTCGCTACGTCACGATAAGACGAGCTGATGGCCGCAGATCCTAGCTTAGAATCTAGGGATACCGGCGATAGGTCACGATGATGCTCGCCCACCATTGGTCCCCAAAATATTGTTCTATAATCTCTTGTCGAGGAAGAGAGCACTTCTGGTGATGATGGTGGTAATTGCACGACTGTGATCTGCGAGGTTGACAGATTTTCATCCTCCTGTATATACCTGTGGTGGGAGGTGGGAATCCTATGGGTCTCACATTTTGGTAGTACTAGGTTGATGCACCTCATTCGTACCCTAGCCCTTCACTCAGCTGAGTGAGAGGAGGGTTCCTGTGCTGAGTCATATTCCGCTTCAGAGTCTGAGAAGTGGAATGTTCTGATCTCTTTCCGAAACTTCCCAGAATTCTTCTTATTATGGGGAAAACCCAACTTCCTTCCCCTAGGTGGATCCTCGGGATAGGGCTGATTTGGGACATAGGGTCATTCAGCAGCACTAGTGCTGAGGCGGAGAGGCTTTCCACCTAAGTAAGATGGGATGTGAGGAGCACCGGGACAAATGAAAAAGGGGACATGGGGAGGACCTTCATGGATTGTGCTAGAGTGGGTAGGACCTCCACTAGAACTGAAATGAGCATGGGGAGGTCCTCCATGCTTGTTTGCCCTGGTGACCTCAGTATGAGGAGAGTCCTTGTATCGGTCTAGCTAAACACGGGTAGGACTTCCGTGTTTGGTGATAGTGAGGCGAGGTTGGCCATCACCCCTTTGGTTGCCGAGGTGAGGAGGACCTTCACCATCTACTAAGAGGACATGGTGGGGATCCCCACATTGAAGAGAGGTCGGATGTGCAATGTCCATACACTGGCGATCGGGGGCATGAGGAATGACTCCATACAAAGTGTAATTGGCAGGGGAGAGACTTCCATACTGGGTGTCACCGCTGCGGGGAAAACCCTCATTTGGATTGATGGTGGCATGTGGGAGACCTCTCTGCCGAGCCTCCAAGTGGGGAAGGCCCCCTCTCTCCATGGTAGTACTACGGGGAGAACCTCCCTATTGGGTGGCATCGATGCGGGTTAGCTCGTCGAGGCAACTGCTTATGCCGGTGACCAAGAGAGTAGACCCAGCCTATTTATGGGATAGTTGGGGGTTCAATCATGGTCGGGCGTATAAGTGCCCCTGGTTAGTGTATGTAGGGAACTGATGATATGCATCAACCGTGGCTCAGGACATAGTAGCCATTGAAATTGACACCCCTTGGTGGGCATCATCCTCAGCTTGCGCCCGACGCTGGTGTTGGGTCGGACGAACCGAGGTCGGTGGTGCAGGTATGTGGCTTACCTTCTCCTCATCCAGCAAGACTGGGCAGTGGTGCTAATGCGGCCGGGTGGGAGACCTCACTGGGAGCCACTGAAATGGGACTCTTACCGGGCTACTTCAGACGTCACCTACCTTATCAGCGTAAGGAAGGGAGTCGTCAAAGAGTTCCGTGGAGAGGCTCCAAAACGGTTATATGTTGGCATGGGGAGTATCGACTCCCTACATGGCCCTCGGTGGTGGCATTAGTGATGAGGCACAGACATCCCTAGATCTAGGCTAGCCATATCCCGAGTCAGGATTATTCCATCCTCCTCGTAATGGCACATGAGGTCGTTGATTACCCATTGTTGGATGAACATGGATAGAGAGATGGGTCATGGGCACCCCATAGTTTTGGGTGTATAGGTCGTCGCAGAAGAGACGGAAATGCGCGGGACTTCCAAGTTGGTACTGCCCCTGCCCCTGCATCGGTATGCAGGCAGTGATCGCTTTACAGGTGCATCAACATGATTCCTGAGAAGCTGGGAGACTAACTCATCAGTGATGAAAGAAAAAGGAATCGACGACTGATGCCCCAGTTCCATTCCGTCATCCATGATCGGTAAAAGGGGTCCACGCTGACAATGTTGCAGAACAGGTTGTCCAAAATTCATCTTCCCCAAAATCTAGTGATTTTCACACCAAGCCTGCTATTTGCCTGGCGAGACCCAGCACCAGATAACTGGATCCGGTGACATTCTAGTTCATAGATGCCTCGAGCACTACTAATCTCTATATTGAGGAGAATATCTTTACGACGGGTTCACCATTTCTCTTTCAGATGCTTTTTTCAGGGCGTGCATGTCTGTCTCGTTTGAGGATGAAAGGTGCAGTTTTGTTACCCTGCATTCCCACTTTCCAAAGGTGGGCGGCATCCGTTTCATATTTAGGGACGTCTACTCCTTCATCGAAATGGGATGATGGGATTTCGGTTCTTCCTTTTGTGGATTCCTCCTTGGAGCTCGTTACCCAGTTTGGGTCTCCCTTATAGACTTAAGATGTTGTTCGTGAAACTCTTTCTAGTGCCATATTTTCATGGACACTTGTTAATTATGCTACTTCTGGTGGGACATTCCAAAGGGTATGTTTTGGGCAGCAACCTTTGGTTAGGGGAGTAGTCACGTTGGGCATCACTAGCGTGTCTAGACACTGTAACACTGATGCATCTGGTTACCTTCCCCTTATTATAGGGATTCTTGAGGGCATAGAAGCCTGGGGAATCCCACGTCGAATGTAGGGTATTATATTCCATAGTCATGTATCTGAGTTTTTCCTCAGCTTCCCATGTTGAACAAAGGGCATTCCGCGAGTTTAAGGTCTAGCAGATATGGATCAGACTGATCAAAACACATACTAGAGTGGATCAGATGATTGTAACCCCTAGAGGACACACTAATGTAGGTTGGTTGACATGACCTCACTGGGATGTGGTGACTTGGGTTAGAATCAATATGGATAATGGGTGGATAAATTAAGTGGAGGGGAATGAAATTGGACCATCTCAAGGGTGAAAGTGAAATTGGGCTCGAGCCTCAAAGAGACTTCCAACATATCCCTGTGGCAGGGAATCAAAGTCTGCGTAGTTTGGTGAACATAGTTTATCCGGACAACGGCTTACCACTCGTTGGAGTTCCACCGGCTTACAACTGAATGGGGTGAAAAAAAAGTGGAATACAGTTTAACATCATGCAGGATGCGGATGGATAGACATGAAGTGGTCGGGACCATTGGTTGTTGGGCTTGAACCTCAGGGAGGCTTCCTACGTACCCTGCCTAGGAAAGGATCAAAGTCTACGTAGTTCGGATATGGGGAAGGAGTCAATGAACCAGCGTGAATAAGAACCTGGGATCCCGGTGGATGATGGGCTTGAACCTCATGGAGGCTTCCTACGTACCTTACCTTGGAAAACATCAAAGTCCTCATAGTTCTTGGGGATTGATACACAGACGTTAATATGGTTGAGACCAATGGTTGTTGGGCTTGAACCTCAGGGAGGCTTCTTATGTACCCTACTTTAGAAAGAATCAAATTCCATGTAGTTCATGAATGGGGGGAATTTGGGTCTTACACATTGAGGTAGCACAAAATGTTGGTGAACCGACATGGAGGGGTCGGAATGACCAATGGATGGTGGGATTGAACCTGGTGGAGGCTTCCTACTTACCTTTCCTTAGCAAGGATCAAAGACCTCGTAGTTCATGGTTGGGGTGGGGCTTACACTCTAGGCTTCCCAAGGTGTTGGTGAACCGACGTGAAGGGGGTCGGTGTGACCAATGGATGGTGGGCTTGATCCTCATGGAGGCTTCCTATGTACCTTGCCTTAGCAAGGATCAAAGACCTCGTAGTTCATGGTTGGGGTGGTGCTTACACTATAGGATGCCCAAGGTGTTGGTGAACCGATGTGAAGGGGATCAGAATGACCAATGGATGGTGGTCTTGAACCTTGTGGAGGCTTCCTATATACCTTTCCTTAGCAAGGATCAATGACCTCTTAGTTCATGGTTGGGGTGGGGCTTACACTCTAGGCTGCCCAAGGTGTGGATGTCATGGTAAGTGTCTGCTCTAAGACCATGTGAGACATGCTCAGTATGAGAAACAAGATTTAGAAGAGACCTGACGATCACGTCGCAAAAGGTGCATGTGTGGGAAGTGGAGGGGGCTTACATTTGATCGTAGACCAAATAGGAAACAATGGGCTTATTCGTGGTTAGCATCCCAAAGAGGTTGGGAGTTACTCCGGGTTGAAGACCCGATGGCAACAAAGCCCAGCAGGAGAGGGGTTTAGAACCTGATAAATGAGGGGTAGGGATGATACCTCCTGCAAGAAAAGATAGGGTCTTACAGCAGGGTGGTTTCCCTTTCCCCGAGGATAGATGTTGCTCCGATAAAGAGGATCACATTCCATGTGATGAATGACTTCACTCCCATAGAGGCCATTGGGCATAGAGAATGTATGAGATGGGGAACCCCGCGTATGATGCATGGGGCAAGGTCACAGTTTAACGTCTTGTGCTGAGGATGATGGTTCTAGGCAGTTTAACATCCTGAAGCTTGGACGAGGGAGAGATCACTCCGCACCCCTGAGACTTACATAACTGGTACCCTCTACCCCTTGGTGAAGAGAAGGTACAACCAATGTCGTGGTGAGGTGGTGTCATGGAGCGAACCATTGGGGGTCTATGTTAGCGTGGATATGCGAATAAGAAATAGCTGTTAGCATTCATATGTGAAGAAGCATGAGGATAAACAATGCAACAGGCAGTGTCATCCAATGGATTTTGAAGTTGTTTCTGGAAAACCTGAAGGGCCACACGGGAAAAGGAGCAGCAGAGTAAGAGGGGCCATAGGTAGAAGCCTTGTGAAGCTCTACTGGTCCATGCAGTGGAGGGGCTTCATGAAGGGTCATTCTTCGCAAAATGAAGTTTCCTAGGCTAGTCATATGGAATAGGTGAATATGGGAGGAGCTTCACGAAGTTGGAAGTCATTCTCAAATCATTACCTCGCGAAGCAAGGGTGCATTGCAAATCATAGCATTGGGAAGTGATTTTCTTCATGATGCACAATTACCTAGCCTTGGCACCTGGGTTACATGTGCATGGGGGGTTCTTCATGAAGTGGAAAGAAATTCACGAAGCAATGCCCCATGAAGCAGGGCTTCCTCATGAAGCAGGGAATTGGGAAGCCATGTGCTTTGCGATGCATAGTGACCCGACCATGGAACTTGGGTTACATACGCATGGGGGGTGCTTCACGAGGTGTAATTTCTCTGCGAACACCCTAGTCCCATTGAGTAACTCCTTCCTTTGTGAAGACTTGTGGGCTTCATGAAAGACATCCCTCTCGGAATATGGGCTCAATTAATCCCAAGGAGGAGGTACTTCATAGAGCAGAAAGTACCTTGAGGGGCTCAGGGATCACAGAGCACAGGTGCTTCGTGATTCGGGAGATAGGAAGGTGAAAGGTCGAAAAGTCCATCCTCTGGACTCGAGGGGATCCCTGTATTTATAGGCATGTGGCGTCACGAAGCAGCGCTTGCTCAACGTGAAGTGATCTTCGCAGAGGATCGAAACGTCACCTGCCATCGCAGAGCATTATGGCCTCCTTGCTTCATGATTGGTCGCAAATGTCCAAGGGCTTCGTGGAGCGGTCCTACCTAGTTACTTCGCGAGGGGTCGCGATCATCAGATATCTTCGCAGAGCAGTCCCATGACCTTTCTTCGTGAGGGGTCACGAATGTCAGAGCTCTTCGTGGAGCGGTCCCACATCCTTGATTCGTGAGGGGTCGCGAACGTCAGAGTGCTTCATGGAGTGGTCCTGCCTCCTTGCTTCACGAGGGGTCGTAAAAGAGCTCTTGTGTGCTGGCCGTAGGCCTCCGGGAGCTTCGTGATCTATCTTCATGAGGGATTCCTTAATGATTTCATGATATTCTATTCACCTCTAATTTTGGCATCAACAACATTGTTGACAATCATTGGAAAGATCAAGAGTTTGATGTTAGTGACAAGGTATTCCTATGAATATCTACCTAGAAGAGGGTAATGAAATTTGAAAATAAATGATTCTTAAGCCCTAAGTATAAAGATACTTTTTAAATTTCTGGTCATATAGTTATGGTAACTTATTGATCGGAACTTCCTTTGTATCTCTCTCAAGATTGTAATGTGTTCTATATATCTCTCGTGAGGAATTTCATACCTAGTCCTTCACATATATTAAACTCATAGTTAATTACACTAGAGAAGTATTATTCATATGAATAAAAAATTGGTATATCTTGTTGATATTATAGATAACATTCTATGAAATAATACCACTCACCTGCTCAAAAGTTTGTGGTAAAACCACCAATTTAATGAAGCTACGTGGGTGCATAAGGATGTGTTGAGGTAGAAGTATACTTATCTCTTTGTATCATAGTGGGGAATTACAAGTTTAAATTCATTTTAAATGAGATAAAATGTAACACCTCAATTATTTATTGAAATATTTCTCATTAAATGATTTTATTTCTTTGATATCTTGTTAACATGAAACATCGAGATTAAACGAACCACCAAAAATTATTAAAATGTTATTTTTCCATTATTTTATTTAAATTTGAATGGTTGGTGTGAATATTAATAACTATATTTTTAAAGTATATGGTATATACATTAATAAAATTAATTATTTAGTTATCATATGATTAAAATTAAAAAATATAAAGTATTTTAAAATAAAAGTTACTTTTTCTAATAAACTATTTTTATGTGTGCAGTGTATTTATATATTGATAAATTAAATTTATAATTATTTTGGAATTATTTTCATTAAATTTATATATTATTTACTTGTTCAAATATTTTCAATGTTAAACAAATATTTTTTTCATAGGATAATAAAAAATCATGTTTTACGCTTAAAATGTGTTATTTCTAAAAAGAGGTTTTTATGGTATTTTGAAAACTGAATATAAAATTATTTTATACCATTTATAATTATTTAATGACATAAAATTAATTATATATTTATAATTAGAAGTTTCATATTTGGAAAATAGGACTCATTAATGTTCTGGTCGATATGAATAGTAACCGTGGTAAAAATTATCACCTCAGTAAAGGGTAAATCGGGTTAATCTAGATTAAAAATAACTGATAAGGCCATAATTTTTTATTATAATTATTATTTGATTAAGGTAATTAAGCAAATATAACCTTAGGATAAAAATTTATTTTTTTAAGGGACTCTTTTCCATTAAAATAATTTATATATTATTTAATCAAAGAAAGATACAAATTGTCATTATCTTACTTTTAAATATCCATTATGTGATCACATAGGGAAAAATAGATATTAATGAATATTAATAGTAATTTTGTGAATAAAGGAATTACTTTCATGATGGTAATTTATTTAATATTTTTATTTGTTATATAATTACCATAAATGCTTACACATCACTAAAATAGAATTTTTTAAATTAATGGAAAAATAAAATAAATTATTTTTAAAGCATTTAAAGTATTATAATTTGAGTATGTTATAGTGTTACACAAATTTTATAGGTGAATTTGAAATATTATTGTTGGGTTAAAATGTTATATTTCAATTCAGTATTTTTTTATGTCTATTTTTGTAATTGAACTAAATGTGTAAAAATTTACAATTATCATATTTTATCAAAATAATATTTAATAAAAATTTATAAGAAACATAAAAATATGAAAAAAAATTAATACAATAAGATTTAAAACATCATAACATGAAAATTTATATGACAACTTTTACTTTATAAGTAAAAATTATAACCCTTTAATATGGAAAAAGGTGTTACCATTATAAAAATTAAAATTGGTTAACAAAGCATTGATCAAAATGATATGGTTTAAAATGATAATAAAAATTTTATATATTCTATTGGTTTATGGGATTAAAACCATATCATGTCTTATCTATAAATACCTATCTATTTTTAGGCATTTTCTTGAGAATTAATTTTGAATAATTTTGTCATTTGAGAAATTCCAAAAGTTTCCCACGCCTCAATTATTAAAGGGAACCTCCTACCACACTTATTTACACCACTTTGAGACTTATATATCTCCCAATGTCTACTATTTTGTTTTCTCAAATCCTTTATAAAAACTCTTGAGATTTTATTATTATTGAAATACCGACCCTAGTTCCCATAAATGCAGATCTAATAGAGTCACTTCAAATAAGTAGTAATCACCTTAACTGATCACTTTATTTTCTACTCTTATTTACCTCCTATAAATCTTTGTTATATATAATAAATTAATAAATTAACATTCATCAATATTATTAAATGTTATTATTATTACATAAACATCATTATAAACACTCTTTACTATCAAATGAGAAGTGAGGGTATCGCTTATGTGTATTTATGGCTTAGTGTCTCCACATAACAATATAATTCATTTTTCAGAACTATATTTTATGGATGTATATTAAGATGGGTTTAATTTTTATATATAATATTTATGAAATAATTGTAATTTTTAAATAATAATATCAAATATACCAATATACCATCAAATCCATTGGGAAATGATAATGTTATTTTTGCGTACTTGTGGACTACCACCTCCACGAAGCAGTGTGATTAATTTTTTATTTATATTTTACATGGATGGTAATTATGAATAATTTGATGAATATATATTATATATATATGATATAATAATTATCCAAAAAAGGTTAATTAATATTTACAATTATTACTTTCAATCTATCAATAAATAAAAACATCGTTTATGCATACATACGACCTATCATCTCCATGAAAGGTTTAATTATTTTTTTCCCTTCCTAAATATTATAGATGAATATAAATATATTTATATAAATAATGTTATAGTATTTATATCATTATTAATATAATTTAGATTTTGGGACCATGAAAATTGTATAGTGAATAGAACTACTGAGCTAAAATACTCATGATAAAAAACAGTTAATACCCAGAAATGATGATTTTAATAAGGAATTATAGGTTAAAGGGTTTGTTAAAATTATATAAATGTATAATATATGATATTATAAGTATGAATATGAATTTAGTATATAATAATAGTAAATTTTAACATATTATAATGCAGTTTAGAGTGATTATTAAGCAAGTCAAACTCAAGTTAAGGGGTTTTATATTACAATCTCATTATTTGTTGGGATTGTTTATGATTAAGTTATGAAGAATAAATATTATGATAAACCTTTCATGATAATCGTAAATTTTCTTATCCTATAGTTATTTATTTAATATACATGTTTTACTTATTTTTTTCTCACCATATGTACTCAAGATACAAAAAATATGTTTTTCACGAAAACTGGATTCATTTCTCTCTTCGATCGAAGATATTTTCTCTTCAATGTCCATGTTTTCTAAAAAAATCCAGAATATTTTTACTATTATATTATGATTTTTATATTCATGTATACACATTTTTTGACTATTTAAAAAATATTTTGAAATTAAATTTTTTTCTTCATCCAAATTAGGTAATTGGTGACTTTTTTAACAAAATTATTGAAGAAATTTCACTTTTTTACCTATATCACATGAAAGGATTTTTCTACCATCATGAATATTTTTTTTCTTTCAATATTAATTTTCAATTTTACATTTTTCTGTTCATATAATGTGTTTTCATATATAATTTCACAATTTGGTTAAAAAATTATTTTCTAAATAGAAATGATATTTTCTTCAAGAATTTCTTAATGATATTTTAATGGTATTCCTATTCCTAAAAAACAACAACACATTATATAACATATGCTTAACAAGGTATATGATCCAAGTATACCAGAATTTTATTTATCTTGATGGTTTATGTTTATAATGGAATGATGTTTATGAATCCCATTCCCATTCCATGGGTTTTTCTTTTATGAAATTTTTATAAAACCCATTTTTTCATGGGTTCTGATATGATGAATGGTTTATAACCTGATAGAACATATATGAATGATTTTAATTACGTGTTTAATGGGACCTATACATCTCTCTAGGTGTTGGGTAAAGATTGATATCTTATAAGATAAATAGGACTAGAATTGGGATTTAGCCAAGTTTAGTAAGTGACGTTTTCTAATATCATAGTCTTGGGAGTGATCCTTGAATTCTATGATAGTTTAAGGTGAGAACCCATTACACTATGATAGTCTAACCAAGTGCTTGGATGTTATGGAAATTATTATTTTTATGTTTGTGTGTATGCAACAATTCTATTTCTTTTGTCAATTTTATTCTCATATGCCTCATGTTTTTTTATTCCCTTATGATTCATGTCTTACAAACTTACATGATTAATGAAATGAATTAATATTATGAACTTTTATATGAAATTTATGGCTTTCAAACTTTGAGATCATATTTATATACCATTTTTCTCATCTTAATCTTTTGTGATCAATGATATCTCTCTTTTTTAATCGTACAAAGAATATATTCTCACCATTTTATTATGTTTACTTTCCATAGTTTATGAAGAAATGTATTAAGTATGATATGTCTAAGAAGCATTGTATCTATGATTAAATAATTAGGATATGATGTTGGTATTTTATTGACAAGTTATTTATTACTCAAATTTTCCAAAGATACTTGACCTAAATGATACTGGAAGATATCAAAAAAATAATGAATATTTATCTATTAAGATGTAATATCTATTTACTAAAAGTATGGGTTGATATATCTTGTGGGTATCCTATGGGTGTGTCTGGTTCTTCCATAATAGAAGGTCTTAGCTACTATAAACCATTTTATACTATGATAGAGTAATCTATAGGTTTTGATACTGGGATGGATCATTACCCAAGTTGTTACACTATATAATAAGATGAATGTATCCTTTATGTCATGATCACTATATTTGAGTTTGAAATACCCTCGGGTCCTCAGTATGGTTGGGGTGTTGATCACAAGGTGCTTAGAGACACTTTGACAGAGACCAAATTATGTATGACTGATCAGGTCCATGGACCTATAGATCCACAGGGGTGACTAATTTATTCTTTGATCAAAAATTTATTTACCTAATAATTTCACATGAAAATATCACTATATTTACTAGATATATAATAGACCACGTTTGTGGTTCCCTAGTGAGTTTTGTAATCACACTCTTCTCGAGCCTCCATGGAACCTATGTACTCAAGCATACTCTCACTTAGTTACAGGTAATGGTTGGGTAGTGGCCCAGTATTGCATGATCAATCTAGAGTATCTTAGATTGGATTTAGAGAAAATGATGAGGTGAGGCTATAGTGTATCAGTAGGGTCTACTATATTTTCATTTTTATCTTTACTTGTTCTTTTATTTATTCTGCATATTTGATCAAATCAATGGGTGGTTATGTTTTTATGAAGGTATGTGTGATTTTTCATTTCAAATTATTATTGTTCAGATGTTTTATTTATCACCATAATTTGATGGTTAAGGTTTTTATATAACACTTTGTTACTTTTTTTATCCACTCTGATATAGGGGTTAAAATCACCCCATGGTAACTCCTTAGACCCCTGGTGCTATTCAGAAGCATCTAGTGCATGGGGAGGAATTCCTAAGGCCACAAAGTACCACTATTCTGGTTATTATTTATAGTAAACATTAGTGGGATGTTACAAAGTGGTTTAAAATGTTTTATTTTATTTTTTATTATATTTTTCATATGGTATAAAAAGTATATATAAATAAGTAATAGATTATGATGGATATCAGTCTAGTTCATCATAAACCCCTTTTGTAGTTGTAAATCTAGGTTACCATGGAAAGGATTAATGTTTTTTGTATACACTATTATCGTTTTATGATTTCCACTCATTTAATTCACAAAGAGTTTTTGAAATTTTTGATTTATTTTGCATCTGTATCTTGACCCATATATTAAAGGTATGTCTTGTGCATCTTTATCGGCCTGTAGGGATTCTCATGATATATAAACCTGATAGTGAAATTCTTATCTCTGATGATTAAGTCCCATATATATAAAGTTTTAAAAATAACATATATTATTTTTCCCCATATAATTTATTGGTGGAATTCAACTGAACAAGACCACCATGTAAATGATTTTCATTTTATGGGGATCTATGTGGATATATGGTGAAATGGCTGATAATAAGGATAATTTTGAACTCTATTGTACATAAAGGTATAACAACCCTTTTAGGTGAATGTGGGAATTATATTATCTTCTGATAAACCCCTTATGGGTGACTACCATATAGGTTAGGTTATTTAAAGTATCAGTAGAAACCTATATAGTTTTTTCCTATATAGATTTGACTAGAACATTATTCAACCAAACTGGATAGTGTTTATATCTTATATTGGGTTCTGTTAGGATGATTCCTTCATATCATTTTTCATTTATATAATAATTTATTCTCAATTGACTAATCTACTAATAAATATTTTCAAAGAGGTTAAGTGCCATAGGATTGGGTGGTGATCTTGGAATCTGATGTTAGATGTATGTAAGAACCAAGATTGTGTGGTTTGGAATGTTATTTTAACAAGAATTGATATTTCACAGTTTTGTTTTATGGTCTAGGTGGGAGGACCTAGTGGCCTTGTGATGTGACACTATGTTTTGGATGTTGGTTCATAGGGGTAACTAATCGTAATCGTGTGAGGGTATATCATTGTGTGTGAGTGACATGAGTAGATGACTTCTATTCATAATCTATGTATGGGAGGTGTTATCAAGGTTATGGTTTTTTCATGGTGATTCCTCAGATTTCTGAGTTTGATCACCTTATGTTTTAGTGATTTCTGTATCAATTCTAATTTTGATGGGTAGGCTAAAATAGGTTCTTGGGCCTATTTTTTATAGATTCATTTTGTTCATGTTGTGGGATAGGGTAAACAATCTTGTTTTGGGATGGTTCCTGATCATGATTTGGTGTGTCATAAAACTTTTTGTATGGTAGTTTCCATGTTTTGAATATGAGCACTATGGTTTCTCCTTCCTTGATGATAATAAGCTATGCATTATAATGGACAATGGTTGGATCATTGCACCAAAGTTGGTGATGTGTGACTCATGGGATCATGAGTTTGATTTCTATATTGAGTGGTACTGGAGTGTACACCATGATGTTTAGATAAAATTGAGGTAGTATGTACTTGTTAAGTAAAGTTACGACTGACATTTCAAAATTGATCATTGATATCAGTGGGCCATGGGCTAGTGGGGTTTAATGAGTTACATATGGACCTATTATCCTAGGAACATAATGAGCATCGATTAGGAGGAAAAATACACGTATAATGTTTTGATTTATAAGTAATTTCATTTGAGTGTCTATGCAAGGGGATTCATATGGTCTGTATTCCACCATAGGTTATTAGTCAATGCAACCCTTGATCAAGATATATTTTAGCAGGCACTGTGGATGACCTTTTTATGAGATAGAAATATGTAGTTCATTCAAATTTCTTATCGGTTCATAGGTATGAATGGTAAGGTCAAAAATAGTCATTATGTTTTATAACTAAAAGAGTGTGGTGGATAGTGATCAATAAATTTATTTAGTGTAGTGATGATAAGGACATGACAATGGCGGGATAATCCAATCATTCATGGTTTTTACAACCCCCATGTGGCTAGGGTCACAGTTTCATCAGATCAGTTGATCATTGGCCCTGATGGAATTAGAAATTTAGTGAGTAAATGGATCCAAATTCATATATATTAGTTATTTAGTTATAATTATGATTTATTTTAATGGAGGGGTTGAGTCTAATCATGGGTGTCGAGCATCTGATAGTTTATAATGGTCAAAATTTACTATATCAAAAATCCATCAAAGCATGGGTGGGAGAGTAATGATGGTTTCTCCTTGTTGGTTATTCAAAATGGGAATTAATAGAGGTTATGGGATGGGATTTAATGACCATTTTTTAAGGATCACCAGGTTCCTTCCATATTTAAGGCGTTATGATCAAGTGCATCGGTAGCATACCATTGCATGAAACCAAGTGTTTTCAATATGAAATAATTTATGGTTTTCTGAATAATGGTTTATTTATACAACTAAATATCGTGTATTAGAATCCATTTTTGGACCATTGTTCAATATGTGGATATGATGTTCTAGGATAGGTTGGGGACGTTGTGAAATTCCAGTGTATTGTGGATTATACTTGGATGGTAGTGACTCGTCAATTTGGTTTATAATCAACAATGAGGTGATTTAATAGTATTGGACCAATTTTTCACTTATTATATGTGTGGGTATTATAAACCATACTATGAGGGTAATTCAGAGGCTAAATTCATGTTTCAATAAGAAATTATGATTGTGGGAGCCGCTACAACTCAGAAATGGATGTTATGAGATGTGATGTATGGTTCAGAGCACCATTGGCTCGATGATATTTCAGATGAAAAAACCAAGGGTGTCTTGGGATAGAAAAGCATGGGTGAGTGATATCTTAGTTTTTTAGTGATGAATTTTAGTGGTGTATGGTGTTTTGGGGGTTTGGGCAATATAGGTTCATGTAGAATTTTGAGTGTGTGTTTAGCATTCAGATAAAGAACATAGACATTTGAATGGAAACACCTAACTAGAGTAGGTTTAGATGTATAATTTAATTACAAAATTGAATTATAGTGGATGTTAAGTGTTATATAAGGGGCTTTATAATACCCATTTTGTATAAAAAAACTAGTTTAATTCATACAAATTTAAAATTTCAATTTAGTGGACTGTCAATTTTAAGAAGCAAGGGTTGTAATAGAATTCTATGAATTTGAAAACCTTAAATTTCTTTTTTTAATTAGGATATGAATATTAATTAGTGTTTCATAGGTCTAGGATAGTGTTTGTGGTTTTATGGGGCTACAACTCCATAAATCTTCTAGATACTAGCTAGCCACTGGTTAATTGGTGGAACGACGGTGGCAGCTACATATTGAAAGTGTCCACTAGCTTGCGGAAGGGGACATTTTGGGAGAAAAATTATGAATTTTTTCATTAGATTTTAGAAGGGGAATCCCCCCACCCACCCTTTTTTATGCATGAACCCCATCCATTCAAGCTTCTTTCTCATTTGGTAGTACTTTTATTTTAGTCATTCTCAATACATATTTGTAGAAATTTATGATCATACTCTACATTTATTTTCCACTATAATTATCCTCTTTATTTAATTTTGTTTTTCACTTGGATAGGTCTCCTGGATATTTCCATTGTATCATAGAGGAATAATTAAGATGTGGTGGGGATTTAATTTTTCCTATATGGAAGTGTATTTTATATGACTTATGCATATCATATCTCATTGATCTAAATGAGGAATGTTTTGCATCCAATTTACAAAAAACCTTAAAATTTAGTAAAATTGATTTTGTAATTAGCATCTCATTTAAAGGAATCTAATCATGTCAATTTTGGGATTCTATTGTAAACCTCTTATATATTGTTTCCAAATATTCAGTTTGATGGTGGTAATAGGTGAGTAATATGACAATTATGATGAATTATTTTATATTATTAAAATTATGGATCATTATAAAATGAGTTAGATGATTAATTAGATTCGGATTGTAATTAATTATTGTCAATTATGATTTGATATAGGATCTCAGGTTGTCAGGATAAGCATATATAAGATTGAGAAATTGTTTTCATGATAGGAACTAAATAAAATGTATTCGGTAAAAGTTTGGAAGTCCTGGTACTTTCCCTATGGCATATTTCTTCTATTATAGTACATGTGGTTGTTTGGTCATACCACTAAGGGTGATTAACAATTTTTTAAGAATTGAAATGTTATATTTAAATTAAATGGTTTAATTTTCATGTTATTTTTAAAATATATACAAGTAATCATAGTATAAGTAATGTTTCTAGGACCACAAGAGACCCTTAATCACTGGCTTTCTTTCCTCAATTATCAATGTCCAAGGTTATGACAATTTCTACAATGCCCTAGGACATTCAGACCCATTGAGGGGTGTTACTTATATGAGCATAACTTAGTGGGACCTAATTTAGGAGACCCCTGAGACTTATTATAAAAGTTGATGTGACATAGAATTGTTTGTATCATGGGTCCTTCATGAAACCAATGATTCTTTAGAGTCTATTTGGATCACTAAATTGAACTCTGAGTGAGTAACCCTAAAACTGGTGATATAACGACCTATGTGGGGACCTTGGGTGGGTATTTGATAAGTTGGGTTTGTGAAACACTAAAGAATGAACCTCAAAATTAGATTGGTTATGAGACATATTCCCTAAACCTTTCTAATTTGGCAAACCCTGTGTGGCTTATGAGGCCATTTTATGTTTATATCCCTATCAAGCATTGATAAATTCTCTGTGATATGGGTTATGACCTTAGTTTTTTTGTTGAGATGGAGGACACAATGTGAGGTTTTACAACATTTTATGACCTAAAGGTCTATAAGTAGTATTTAATATATGTATGATGACCAAGAATACCCTAGTGTGCACCCCTATAATTAACCAAGCCTAATAATGAGTGATGGGTTGTGGATAGTGATAATGGGTTTAGGAATTCATCTGAACCATGTTTATTTTTATATATTATGGAGTACAAAAACACCCTCATGGAATTTTCGATATGTTTATAAAATCTCCTTGGGAATATTTTTATTAGAACCAGAAATTTCCATAGATGGAATGAGCGTGTATTTTTGTTTGTTTTCAATTCAAACTATTTTTTATAATATAATTTGTAAGGAAAGATATATTATGGTATATATGGATTCAGTGTTGAATGTTGCATCATTTCCCAATGTTTACCAAATTTTTGGAGGTCAACATTTAGAGTAAGGAGAAATATTCATGAAAGGTGGTTTTATAGGAATTACACTTCCCAAATATAGTAATGTCATGGATTTTGGGAATATTGTAGTTTCATAAAGTTAGGGAGCTTCGTGATGGATTATGTTGTCATGAAGGATTGTAGATTTATGAATGCATAATGGGATGATTGTAAATATATGCACCTATGGGATGCTTCATGAATGGGTAAAATTTCACATGAGCTTCATGAAGACTAAGAGATTTTGGAAAAGGAATATAGAGGTCAACAAAACGTTCATAGGGATATCAAATTCTATATAAAAAGAAAATTCTAAAAATAGGTGGCCACACACATCATTTTACATAAATAGAATTTTAGAATGGTCCAATCGCTCTTAATTTGAAAAGGATGGGAGCTTCATAAATCGGGAATTCATTGTGAGGTTGAGAATCAATAAGAGGTGAGTAAAGTCTTAATTGATGCAATGATTCTTCAAGAGATAGTGCTTCATGAAATCTATGAGTTTCGTAAAGACATAGTGTTCTAAGAGGGCTGTGAGATTCATAGAGGTTGGTATCTTTGTGAAGGTATGTGGGTTCATGAATTATAGAATTTATTTGAAACATAAATGGGTTTCATGGTAGTTGGGAGCTTATAGAATAGCATTTTTGGACATTTGGTTTCAATGAAAAGTAATTTCAAGTGCATTAACTCGTGAATATAGTGTAAGAATACTCTCATCTTAATCATGGGAATAAATGTAAATTCCCAATCTACTAAGGTGACCTTCAAGCCGTTAAACTGAGGGATACTACACCCAAGGCAGTTGTCAATGGAGATTCTATGGAAGTGTCACTACTGGAAATCTGACCTTTCCCAATGCTTCTATACCAACGGTTCATAAAAACCGTTGGTATAGGTTCCCTTTCCCAACGGTTTGGCCAAACCGTTGGGAAATCCCACTTTGATGCCACCTTTCCCAACGGTTTGGGCAAACCGTTGGGAAAGCCCACATTTTGGGGACCTTTCCCAACGGTTTTGGCCAAACCGTTGGGAAAACCCACATTGTGGGGACCTTTCCCAACGGTTTTGGACAAACCGTTGGGAAAACCCACATTGTGGGGACCTTTCCCAACGGTTTTGGCAAACGGTTGGGAAAGGTATACCCTTTCCCAACGGTTTTGGCCAAACCGTTGGGAAAGGTCCAATTTGTGGACATCTTTCCCAACGGTTTGGCCAAAACCGTTGGGAAAGGGTATACCTTTCCCAACGGTTTGCCAAAACCGTTGGGAAAGGTCACCCATGAATCAACCTTCACCCAGAATCAAATCCAGGCTCAAAATCTATACCAACGGTTGTCAAAACCGTTGGTATAGGTCTATACCAACGGTTTTGACAACCGTTGGTATAGATCCTTTGATTTTTTATCATTTCTTCTTACCCAGAACATTATATAAATCAAAATTTAATATAATTATGAGAATACATATATATATATTTATGTAATTATATACACAAAAGTCATGTTAGGTTAGTGGTTAAGTCGTTCAATAATAAACTAGGGGTGCTGGGATCAAATCCCAGCGAATGTTTTTTTTTTGAAATACATATACCAACGGTTCCACAACCGTTGGTAAAGATTTTCATATTAATTATACCAACGGTTTCCAAAACCGTTGGGATAGGTCTATACCAACGGTTTGGGGAAAACCGTTGGTATAGACCTATCCCAACGGCTTACTTGGCCACGGTTCTCCAAACCGTTGGTATAGGATATACCAACGGTTTGGAGGCATATACCAACAGTTCCAAACCGTTGGTATATGTTAGTTTTCCAGTAGTGTGTTCTTAGGGAGGAAGTGTACTAACCTTACAATTCTTATAAAGGAAGTGTTTTTAGCATAGAGTGTCTATGTATAATTTTCTATTCTCCAAAATAACTAGTTATGTTTAGTGGATTTAGGTACGATCAACACATAGCTGGCATATTCTCCTTGGATGAGCCCTTAGTGGAGATCCAAGTTAAACCATTTTATTGATTCTCTAGATAATAATGTTTCATTAATGTATGATTCCATTAGATATGTTTTATAATGTCATACCATTTTGTTAACAAGATCCATATCATTAAAAGAAAATGTTGACACCCTGATTCACCGTTCCCATATCAGGTTGTTCTATGGTCCTACAAGTTGTATTAGGGCATGCATGTTATTGATATTAAATATTTCCTATATTTTTCATTTATAATTCAGTGAATATTAAGGGATTACCCCTTTTATGGAAGAAACCTATAACTTTGAAGGAATATGTTGGGATCCTATCATAAATTCCTTGGGATGGATGTTCTCTTTTCCACAGCACAAGATATTCATGTCAACGATGCAAAAGTTCTTTTTTAGGATAAAACGGATAAGAAAATGTTTGATGTAGATGTCAATTTACAAAATTACCTTACTACAACTCTATATAATCAAATCTATTTGAAGGTGATGAGTTTCACTTTATCCAAGTCCATGTGGGAAAAACTTGAAAATTTATATGATGGTGAATACAAAGTGACGGAATCCAAAATTCATGTTTTTTCACAATATGTTAGATGATCTGAAAATATATCTAGATCAAAATGCATATTTATTTTTTAACAAAAGTACCGAAGTTTTTGTATTAATTTGGGGAATTATTGAAGAAATTAATGATATTGACATTGTGAACAAAATATTAAGAAGGAGTCCTCATCTATTAATCCAAAAGTATCATCCCTTGAGAAAATGGATCTATTTAATATTTATTATTATGATATTCTAATTTTTCTTATGGAATATGAAATTAAATTCAATCTAAAAGAAACAAAAATTAGATAAATCAAGGGAATGGTATTCAAATCCTGGGAAAATATTAACATTTTCAAAGGTAGAAACTATGGATATGATGTCGATGATGAATTTCATTCTAGTTTATCTAGAAAATTCAAGAGAGGAAACTGGATATTTGAAGTTATTATTATCATTGCTTGATTTTAGTGTGGTAATGTATGGTATATTTCTACTCGATGCCCAAGGAAATTTGATGATGTAGAATATTAAGTATAAATCATATAGAAGCCTCAAAATATGTTCTAAAAAATGGGATACTTCATGCTAGTAAATAAATTATAAAGAGAGATCATCTTCAATAAAGAATAAAAAGATGGTAATATCTTTTTGTAGGATGTAGAAAAATTGATTAAATCTAAACCTAAATCATCCATGATGTCTATAGTTGAAATTTATAACCTTTTAAAGATAAATTTAATAATTTTATTTGTTATTTTAAACTCATGGATTAACTTGAGGGTTATCTTAATGATATTTACATTTAAAGAAAGAAAAATTGAAAAATGAGAGCTATGCGGAAAGAATCATCAGAGTATGTTGATCAGTTTGAAGAAAAAATTGATTGACTGGAAGGAGAGTCAGAATAAAAATTAAAAACACTTGAAATCTTAGAACATTTTTGGAGTTTAAACTTTGTATTAATGAGTAGGAAAAATTCATTAAGGAAAATACATAGAGACTATAGGAAATGTCTCAGATAGTTTATGTACATGTAGAATAAGTAGTTAAACTAAAGAGTAAACTAGAAACTGAATCAAAACCAAGATAATGAAATAATAAATTATAGTTCAGAATATTTTTATATTCAGAGCTATTTGAAATATATAAATATTGTTCCTAAAGAGTAGAGAATTAATTTAATGATAGTAGATCCACATGTATGGGAGAAAGTGGAATTTTCTATGGTGTATAAACTTCAAAGGCAAAATTGGATGAGCCAAAATAAATGGAAGAACTGAGTTGGACATATCACAAAGGTACCTAATATCCAAATAAATGAAGTATCAAACCAAACACAACAGAGATATAAAAAATCATCAAGTATCTAGAGAGTTTCAATGATCAAATACCATTACAATATATTGGGGTGTGTTGAGGAATGGAATTGAGAAGATATTTCCCCTTATTAAGTTATAATTCTAATCCTTTTCATGTTATACCATGTCTTACTATGAATAGGTAAGTATATATCTGGATCGGAAAGTTCCTAGAAGTTAATAAATAATAATGAGACCATATACTTCATCATATAGAAGAAATATTTTATATTGATATTTTTTCACTATTCTAACAAAAACCATAATGTTTTTCATTATCGGTAGAGGAAAGGTGGTAATAATAACTACAAAACACTTAGCTAAGTCATTACCAATGAAAAAGTAATAATTATCCTTGAAGATTGGTATTCTCCTCTAGAATAAGTAAAGGGGTATAATGAACCCATTCATATTGAAATGATATTTGAAAGGCCATCTCTTTCATTCACTCAAGAAGGTATCTCGTGGAAGGAAAGAATAAAATTGAGAAACATAATCTTCAAAAATTTCCCTCAAAGCTATAATGAATAGATGTACTTAGATTCTTGAAAACAGATGCTCATCCCACATAATATTAAATGATTATTTGTTTAAGAATGATTAGAAAATGGTTGATGAAATAGTGATATTTGGAAATTATGATTCATTAAAAATTAAAGGACGTTGAAATATAAAACTAAAAAATGATGAGCTAATAAAAAATGGAATTTCTCTATATAGATAGTTTTCATCACAATTCTCTGAGTGTGAGTCAACATTGTGACTTAAATTGGTTGTGAAATTTAATAAAAAATGTTTCACTATTGAACAAAAGATATGTAATTACCTGATGAATGGAGACATTAATGATGAAAATTTATACCAGGTTGATAGTAAAGAGAAAACATGATATTGATCAATTAAAGAAGAAAAAAATATGTACAACTTTTGGATAGTCATATTAATCAAAAGAGATTGGATTATGTATCAAATTTTGAAATAGAATATGACATTACCAATCTGAATTCTAATAGATAAAATATATGTGATGCATGCATGTGAGGAAATATGTTCAGGACTTCATATCAAGTGAATAACAAAAGGGACTCAAATCTTCTTGATCACATTCCCAAAGATGTATGTGGTATAATGAATGTGTATAGAACAAATAAAGAGTGGTACTTCATTGTTATTATTTATGATTATTGTATAACTGATTTTTTTTTATTTTTATCAAGATGAAATGGAAAGTGATTTATTCCATGAAGATTTATCATCAAATAGGTTAGTATGGAACTGGCCGCACAATCAAGATTCTATAATTTGATAGTAGAGGAGAATACACATCCATTTAATTTGGAAATTACATCAAAAAATTATGTAATCATGAGTTTTATTCATTGAGTACCCCTCTAAAATGGGGTCATTGATCACAAAAAAAATGTGAACAGTATGGATAAAACTATACTGATTGAGAGTTTTGTTTATCATTATTACTAGAAAGAGGATGTTCAAGTAGTGGTGTTCACTCAAACTTTAACCTATATTTTTTTTGGAGAAACCATGACACTATATGAGATATGTTATCGATGGAATCCCTCTCATAATTATTCTTGACTTTTTTTAAGGAAATGTTTCATTTGAAACAAAGAAGACAATCAGGGAAAGTATGTCAATGTAACAGATCAGGGGATATTACATGGATATTCAATGTTGAGTAAAGATGAAAAATGTTACAAAAATAATATTAAAAATATTTTAGAAGTTAATGATGTCAAGATAATTTAGCATAAAACCATAAATACCTTGAGGAGTTCATATTTATATATGATTGAAGATGAAGAATAAATTGAATAGGGGGAAGATTCAAAATCAGAAATAGTGGAAGCCTTGAAAAACATTATGGGCTCACAAAATTATGATTATTAATAAGAATAATCACAATAGAAAAAAATTACTGAATAAACATCATCATAACATCAAAGGATAAATAGAAGAGAATAAATTGATCAATCCTACATCATTGGGGATTTGAATTCCTCTTTACGGACAAGGAGAATAAGGAATAAAAAACATTAGGCATCCCTATCAATTGTGGAACCAAGAACATTGAAAAAATAAGTGAATGATGAATCATTTTTTAAATGAAATTATGGAATAAGTGGATCATATTGATAATAACTAGACATGGGATCTTGTTAATAGAAAAAAAAACACAATATGATTGGAAAAAAGTGTATTTTAAGAAACAAATTTCTTGAGTATGGAAATGTGATAAAAAAAAGGAATGGTTGGTGTTTAATGGATATGAACATATTGAAGATATTTAGGATAGAGAAATGTTTTCTCCACTATCTATACTAGAATCGATCAGTCACTTCATTTCAATTTAAATTCAAATACAGTATTAAGTTTACAAGATGTATTTCAAAACGGAATTCTTAAATGGTGTTCTTGATGAAGAATTCTATATTGAAAACCCAATATTATTTATGATTCGAAATGATGAGATACGATTTTTAATATTAAATAAGGATATATATAGTCTAAATTAGGCACCAAAAGTAGGGTACTATTGACTGCATTCTTATCTAAAAAATATTAAATTTAAAATGTGAGGTATTGAGCATAATCCCTATGTGAATAATTCTCAAAAACATAAATTAATGGTTCTTGTATATGTGGGTGATATTATTTTTCAAATAACAAGGCATAAATATATGGAAGAATTTCTTAATCACATGAAATATGAATTGGAAACGATTATTATTGGTGAACTCACAAGATTTTTGGGGATTTAGGTGGTTCAAAAGATGGAATATACCTTCCTTTATCAAGAAAAATATACAACATACCTACCAAAGAAATTCACCATGAATGACTCCAAACCAATGTCGACTCTAACTATGGTAAGTAAAAACCATTGAAATCATGAGGATGAGAAAGGTATAGATCCCCCCTTTTATAAGAGGATCACCCGAATCTTATTATACTTGACTACAATGTAGCTATATTTCATGTTTGTGACATTCTTTGAATATCTCTTTGAATGTAATCTGAAGGAAGATAATTTTTGAAGTTATTAATAGAATCATGGGGTATATTCAAGGTACTCTCAATTTGTTTTTTTTACTTTCCAATAGGAAGGGAAAATTATTTTTCAGCTTTTAATCTTAATTCGGTTGGATATGTGGTGGATTGAATGTCTACAAGTGGTAGTTTATTCTTCATAGGCAACAAATGTGTGGGTTGGTTGAGAAAGAAATAGGAAATCACTTATCTAAGTATAGCTAATGTAGATTGTATCTCTCTGATGAAGGATTACACTCATCTATTATGGATGAATGAAATACATACTAATATTGTTAATGAGGTGAAACATCCTATGGTAATACACTAAGATAATAAGATCATGATCGATCATGTGAAGAATCTGGTTTAACACTCTCGTACCAAACATATTGAGATCATATGTTACTTCATTAAATAATAAGTCAAACAAGGTGTGATTAAAATAGAGCATGTTGGTAATTATGACTAAGTGGCTGATATTTAGACTAAGACTTGGATGAAATAGGTGTTCATGAAACATCGGTTAAACATCATTGTTCAGATACCTCCCATTGCTTTAGGAGGTTATAGTTAGTCATGTATCCCCATTTGTGTTAACTATTTTAATATTTTTGTGGATGTGATATAGGTATATGGGGAAGATATGTTCCAGGGGTTTATTTTAGAACTAAAATTTCACATACCAATTCATAGGTTTTACTTACAAATGGGATTATAATTAAATTAAACAAACTATAGGTTTGTAGGGTTGGTATGTGTTCAATCAAGGTATGAAATTATCTTATACTACTTGTATTTCCTACATAAAACTCAGAACACATAGACTTAGAGTGAGGGATGAGTTATTTCACATCAATCATATTTTTTTCAAGACTATTTCTTTATTGAATTTATCATTGGATTTCTGAGAAACATAAATGAGGGGTTATTGGAACCCTGGTTTTTCATAGCAAGAAACAGATTCTATTTTGTGTTTTTTTTCCAATAAACACTAGGGTTTATTGTGGAATTTTCATGGAAAGTGATATTATAGTGAATATGGATTTAGTGTTGAATGTTTCATAATTTCTTAGTGTTTTCCAAATCTTTAGAGTTCAAAATAAGTTGGAAGGAGAAAGCTTTGTGAAAGGATTTTTTCCAAGACAACTCTTCCCAAATATGATAAATGCATAGATTTCACAAATATTAGAGTTATGTGAATGTATGGTGGTTCACACTAGTATATGATGTCACTATGGTTTAATGGTCTCTGAATTTTGGATGGGATGATGGTAAATCTATATGGGTGTGAGAATATTCTTGAACAAAGTAAAATTTCCCTAGAGATTTTTAATGATTGGGAACTTTTGGGAAATGAATATAGTGGTTTAGAAAAAGGCCATGGTGAGCTCAAAGTAATTTTGAAAGTAATATTATTTAAATAGGTGATCACATAAATCATTTTCACATGAAAAGAATTTAATAAAAGTCTAAATCACACTAAATTCACAAAGACTGAGAACTTCACAAATTCATAATTCTCTGTAATGTTGAGCATCATGAAAATAATTGTTAAGTATTAACTCCTTCTATGGTTTTTTGGAAAGGGAGTTTCACAAATAATTAGTGTTCTGTTAAGGCTATGAGCTTCGCAAAGGATGGAAGATTTGAAATGTATATAGGTTCATGAATACTATAATTTCTTTGAAACATAAAGGGAGTTTTTTGGAGGATGGGAGCTTCATGATTAGAGGTGTTGAAATTTGGTTTAAGTGAACAGTTCTTTCCAGTTCATTAACTCTGGACTATGGTGCATGAAGATTCTCAAGTTAATTTGGGACAAAAACATAAATTCCCAATCTACTAAGGTTCCCTTCAATTTATTAAATCGAGGTATACATCGCCCTAGGTAGTGAGATATAGGTTTTAAACATAAGTGTTTTAATGGAGGCACTATTCTAAATCAATAATTCTTATAAATGTAGTGATCCTAGAACATGGTGATTTTGTCTGATTTATTGTACTCCTCGATAAATAGTGATTCTTACTGGATTTAGGTATGACCCATACACAAGAAGTGTATACTCCGTGTATTATCCCTTATTGGTAAACCAAGAAAAACTATTGTGTTACTTCTATTAATATTAATTTTTTATACCTGAAAAGTTACATCAAATGGGATTTATAAGTTCCTACCAAATTGGGTACAAGATATATCACATTAAAATAAAATTCGGACACCCTGATTCCCTCCTCCCCTCTCATGTTGTTTTAGGGTAATATAATGTTTACCTTAATGAAATGTAAAACACCCATGTGGGTTGTCATGAAAACTCCCTTAGTGGAGATTGTGATATTATATAAAACTCCCTGGGTAGATAAGTCTGAAATACTAAAGAAAAATACATGTGTAAGGAGGTATATAATATTATTAGTGGGGACACCATGGATTAGAAGTTTCAATCATTGGTTTGAGGTAAAGGAAATCATTCCTACCATGTTGTATCTATTTGAATCTTGTGGGGTATTTGGTAGGAATGGTCGAGCCTTCCAGACTATCTAGGATCATCTCCTAGAATCCATTGTACACTATAAAAAATAACTCCTTGGTTTTGATACAGGGATAGAGAATTTCCTATGTCATTATACAATATAATAGGGTCAATGTATCCCATGGGTTGTGATTACTACATACTGGGGTGAAATATTCACGGGTCCTTAGTATTGTTTTAACCATCATTATGATGTTCTCATAGAAACTCTATAAATAGCCAAAGTATGTATGGTTGATCTGAGTCTCATACATGAGGATCTAATGTCGTGGTTTATCTCTTTCAGTGGTTATTTATTTTCATGATCAGGTCCTATGAAAATATCACTACATTTACAATTTATATGTGGGACCACATTTATTGTGACCTATTGATTTATATACTCATGGCATGCTTAGGACATTATCCCAAATGGGTACCTAAGTATAATCTCACATAGTTCTAGGAATAGATTTGGTTGAATCCCATTATTACTTTATTGCAATGGATTATCTTAGATGACATTAAAATATTAGGATGGGGTGAGGCTTAGGGATTGTATTGGAACCTCCAATATTTTAATTTAACCCCTGAAACATTCCTTTAATTTTTCTATATATGTGATCAGACCAATGGGAAGTTGAGTCTGTATGAGGGTGTATATGCTTCTTCATTTCAAATTGTTATTACTCGATTGTTTTATTTATCTTCATATTATAATGGTTACGGTTTGTGTTTGATAATAGGTTACACTTTTATTATTGTGAACTCTGGTATATATGGAATATTTTCTCTATTGTTTCTCCTTAGAAGCTTAATTCTAGTCAAAACCATGTACTGTAAGGGGAGGAATGCATGAGGTCACATCAGGACACTAGCATGATTTCTATTCATAGTGAACCAGTGTGGTATGTTACAAAAATCACCACTCATGTGTTAAAATATCCAAATTTATAACATTGATCCACTTGATGCAGTAATAAATTAGACTTGTTATATAATTATCACATTAATACCATACCATTGGTAAGTCATCACTAATGAAAAACCTCAATACCACTTGAGTCATCACCCAATTCTAAAAAACCTTTAATAGTGTCTCTTTTCATTCAACCCAATATTTTACTATATATAGAGTCATGAATATAATTAAATTCTAAAGAAAATGTGCATGGGATCAATACTATATCACTATTAGGTTATACCCTTTCCTCATTAATCAAAAAATCCCATTATAAATCACTCAATTTTGTCACTCCTAATTACACCTAATTACAAAACACATAATGCAATCATTTATATATAAGGGTGATAAAATTAGGAACCACCTACCACAGAATATAGTTATACCATTTAACCAAGCTTGCTTTATCCTCAAGAATACCAATCTACTCCCACACCCGAAATTGATTATGATACCTAAACCATATCTCACATCAAGGACCATTATAAATTAATTATAAATAGTAATAAATAATGTACTTTATTAATGCATAATTATAAAATGAGGCATAATTGGGTAAAAATCATTGAGTAAGGTATCCTCACAAAAACATCAAGAAATAGGGTCCAGTCCACTCCAAATTCATCCACGCTATTATAAATAATAAAATGTTTTATTTTCCATAAATAATTGATAGTTAATTTCATCCCCAATAAATTAATAATTTTTTTAATGTAATTCATCATTCATTTTATAAAAAATAAAACAATTATAGATAATTCAAAATAAAAAAAATACAGATATGAAACATGTCGCCACTAAGTGGAGAAGATGTGGAAGATCATCAACATAGAGGATTGCATACACTGATGTCAGAAGTCATCCCATTTTCCATGAGGAGTTGAATCTGGGATATCCTGTTCAGGACAAGGGGAAGTAGAAACCGCCCCATAGTCCGCCAGATCTTGCTAAGTAATGAGAGAGCCATCGATGGCCGCTATCTGAGACATGCCACCATAAGAGGCCGAGGCATGTTGCACCACCCATGGAAGGATCATAGGGGTAGAAATCACAATGCTGGAAGAAATTTCTATTCCCCCACAATGCTGCATACATCAAAAGAACACAAGTCGTCCATGGATGACCTCCGCGCGAAGACGCTCTAGGGCCAGAACAAAAAAAGTAACTCTCCCCATAAAAAATAGCTTATATCCCCATGAGTTCATCATCCCCAAACCCAATATAGATATCTTTTTTAGAATTCCCATCAAATAATTTCAATTATAAAATTCTAAATAAGAATTACGTATCAAATCTTTAATCCATAATATTTTATTTAGAGGAAAATTAGAGGGTATGAAGAGATAAAGATATTTTATTACCTAGAATAACATAAAAAAGTTTTTAATTCAACCTATTATCAAATTTAATGAAATAGGGGACCAAGATGTGGATTCATGGGTCATGGTTCCAAAAACATCACCTCTCTATAGTGTCTATCCTATAAGGAAATAATGGTGATAACCATTAAAATATTATTCTTACTCTATTAAATAAATGCACCAAAACATTGATATGTATTCAGTACACCCTCAGTAGGTGTCTAGTATTATTCAAAAGGATTGATTCCCCTATTTTAACCCTAATAGGTTCCTGATTAATTCCCACTATATACCCAATTTTATATGATATAATGTTAGTTCCCACTACATGGGATAGGGTTCCTATTACAACACCGCTAGGTACCTAATGGTGTATGTTTCCCACGTTAGCAACACCAACTCATCCAATTACATCCTCAAACATAAAAATTTCCTATAAAATACGCAACCATGTTAAAAACACTCAATTATAGGTTTATCTCTTCATAATTCGTTTAGAATTCAGAAAATCAAAACATCCCTCACTCTAGTTCAACTAGAGTCTAGTTTTCCAACGGTAATAATGGCCACAAATGATTTTGGATATTACTATAATAATTTATCTCTTTGGTTAAGAAAAAAAATTAGAACCTCAAAATATAATAGATTAATTTATGATTGTTTCCATTATATATGGATTATGTATGATGAATTTGGAATACACATCCTCGGTAGAGATACATAAAAGACATCGCCTACATAGAAATGGTTTGGTTGTAATGACAACCAATAGTTCATGGGTCATATTCACTCTAATGTTTTAATAGGTAAAGTATACCATGGACATTGATTTTTCTTCCATAAAAATATCATGATTCTTTTCCAAGGGTATTTATTTTGGAACCCTTAATCAATAATATAAAACTCAAAATCTTTGTTTCGATTTTATACATTGATATTATGGCCACTTTAAGATGATTTAATGCATATTTTTATAGTTTTTACCATATATTTAATACCCAAAATCATATCTAGGCCTATAATGTTACAAAAAACTCATTTTGTACCCTAAATGACACCTGACCTAGGTTGTGACATGACCCAAAGGGCATTCCAGATCCCCACAGGCTGGGAACTAGTGCGTGGGCATCGGGGAACTCCATTGGGAATGGTTTAGTGAATGAAAATATTAAACAAAATCAAACAAAATTTACATACAATTTAACTAACTTCCATAATAATTTATACCAAAGGAAAACACTAAATACATGATTTAAACATTTAACTTTTACACTAGGATTAATTAACCAAATATAGGAGGGTGAAAACTAGATGAAGAAGTCCTCTATAAGGAATATGGTCTGAAAAACACCACGACACCCCCATAAAACATTCCATTAGGAATCCAATAGAAAGAGTGATCATCATCACCTCCATAGAGGGTATTACCTTTACCTAAATTAGATAAAATATGATCTACATACACCTAAGGGTGTATATAGTGTGTGATCTTACTTGGCTAGTAGGATACCAAACAAAAGTTCCATGAAATTTCATTAAATGAAAACTTAACATGCTAGTTTGAAAAATAATTAAATTTATCCATTTGAATAGTAAAAAAGGTTATATCATAATTATAAAATTAAACAATTAAATGATAACTAAAAGAAGGAAAAAACATAGTAAAAAACCATGGAAATCCGTACGAACATAGGTCTTTATGCCCCTAGGATCCTCATACCCTGGTGATCAATCAATATAGTTTGTTTACATTCAAGATTATCTAGAGTGATCACATCAGAAGTTCTATTGGTTCACAAAGAATCATCATTCATTTATTTAGTTTCAAAACACAAACCTTTCAGAGAGCTCAGTTCATTACTATAAAACACACCTGAAAACCAATCATTTACAAGGGGAAAATACTCATAAAAATTGAACCCACACCAAAAAAAATTAGGAAATATATGTTTCACCTAAATATATTAAATTTAAAAACATATTTAGATAAAAAATAATTAATGATAAAATAATTAATTAATGGTATGTTATAGAACCAACTATCCTTCATTTGAATCAACACAATCTAGTTAGAAACCACAAGTCGCACCAAGACGAGGCCATAAATAAGAAATATCACAACAAAACAATCAATATTATAACAAAATAAATAATTTTAACCCATTTTAGATGAAAAAATTGTTAGATTATTGATAACTCCAGAAGAAAGATATATGAGAATAAAAATAGGGAATGGAAGAATAGAGGAGGTACTTAACTAAATATTTTTTAAAGATTCCAAGCCAAAACCACTCAAACATTAAAGTAAGAGGGAGTGAGAAGGAGAGGGAGGAATTTATAGGGGTGGGAGGAGACTGAATGGGTGAAATAGTGGGGTTAGATGGTAAAAATTGGGGACGAATAGAATAGGAATTACAAAAAAGAAGTCCAGTAGGTCACACAATCTGGCCACACGATCTTCCAAACCAGGAAGCCACTATTTAGAACCTCTATCCAAGAGGAAACATTGGTTGAACAGTTACCTGGAAGGGTGAAATTCTATGCTCTCTAGATAGTTCTACTATATATTCTCCACAATTATCATAGGAGGGCCTCACATCCATCCACTTAGTCGTATGGCCTGGATAGTGCAACAGCCTTGGACACATGTTTTTCAATAGTCTGTCACATGGTTTCTCTTATCTCGGAGCCAACCATTTTCCTCCTTTCCACACCAATAATTCAACATTTCTTGAAAAAAACATTATTAATATTTGTAATAATCATAATAACAAAAATAAAATAAAAACTACCTTAATAGAAATCCATGGGTGTGACATATAAACATCCACTCAGAAAATTCATCCTACATGGTTATGAAGTTTGATTTTTTAAAAAAATGGCTTCCTAAGGTGTAATATAAATGGTTAAATGATATCTATTATTACAAAATAATTAAACTAAAGGAAGTTATTAATCCATGTTTCCATAGAAATTGAACGATTGCCACCTTAAAATGTATTATAACATTTGAACTATAGTTTTAAATTATTTATTAGTCTAAGGGTAGTAAAAATTGCTAAAATACATCTTTACAATTATATCCCAATGAATTCTCTTACAAAAGATCAATGTGGGAAATTGATTGTGAAATGATATAATAAAAATAAGTGTAACATGAACACTCACCACTTAACTTATATAGATCATAACAAGCTATTCAAGGGAACTTACTCTATTATTTTTATGATGTATGGTGGCTTTTTCAAATAGATAACTAGAACTCAAATATCAGTATTCCTTAGTAATGTCATTTAAATATTAGTGATAAAATATCTTGTGATATTTTCCCACTTCAACATTTTTATTGGAAATTATTACATCATATACTTGGGTAACATATACTCCACTTTAACTTTCTAATACATGAGACACTTTGTAGAGTAGTTAGTAATTTCACACTTCAGATTTTACTACCCATTGTTATTCCAATAATCCTTTAATATTTTGTAACTCTACAGATTTATAGAGAAAGTTGATTTATCATCATCATTTATCATTTCCTTCATAAAATTATGATTTGAATAATCACATAATCCCCTCTTAAATTTAAAGACTATATTTATTATCAATTCCCAACATAGGATACTTATCATTTTTATGGAATTAAATTTTTTCTAAAAATCAATATTATATAGTTAATATATCTTTATTATCACAAATAATTATAGTTGATCATACATATGGGAATGATATGAGATAATTAACTCCTTTAATACTCTCATATAAAATTTTACTAGATCATTGGTCACTGAATCATATTATAACATCTTTGTAAAGAGATTTCCAAATAATTTTTATTTAAGTAATAGGCTATATTTTCTGATTTAAAGGATTCTAATAAATGGTGTTGTCATAATCCTATACATTTAAATCATGTTTTAATTCTTCTATTTGAATAAATATTTATGAATATTATGGTTAATATATATATAATAACTTTATACATTGTGATAATAACCCCATATCTTCAGAGAAAATATTATTTCATCTAATTATAAATCATGATTAGAATAATTCTACACATGTATATTAAAATATATAGATATTTATTCTATAATCTTCTCATTTAACATTAATAAATTACTAACTAATATAATATTATGATTTTAGAATATTTCTTCTCACCACAAATTCTAAATAAACATAAATCCCTTCTAAGAAAAATGGGTTAGTGAGTGATATGATCATAAAAAGTTATTAATAAATTTTAGATAACATTGATCTCAACCAATAAATCTATGAACCATTATAATATTCAAATTATAGGACAAGTATTTTATGACTTTAGTCTCAACTAATATATATTAAATGCCAAATAAATGCCACAAAATATTTTCCTTTTCAAGACAAAATTAATATTTACAAAACCATATAAAAAATTTACTCATCGTTAAGGTTTTTTAAACAATACTAATATGATAATAATACACATCCATTAAACATTAATAAATAATAATTTCATCATTGAAAACCAGTGAAAACAATTCTATGTAATTTTTAAAATGTATATTCATTAAATCCATAAACAAAGAAGGTGTGTTCATTAAACAAAGTGGAATAAAAAAGATCATAGAGACCATAAATTATTATAAATACATTTTCTGGGATATATTCATTTTTACCATAAGTTGATGATATCCATTTCATCATTAAATCATAGAAACTTTTGAAGTGATGTGATCTTGATCAAATTGATCATCAATTCTTATCAAGGGACATTAATTATTAATCAGAAAACCATTGGGTTATCAATAGTAAATACATTATCTCATAAATCTATTATTATTTTTTAAATAAAATATAATATCTAATGTAATATAATATGATGGATAAACCCCTTTTATTGGAGATCATCCATATTTTTCTTTAACTCCTCCAACTTTACTGAGACCGTCATATATGTAGACTTATATTTGGGTAAAAATATTGGATCTAGTTAAATATTATAAACCTCTTCTAGATTTCGAGAAGTTTTAAAAAATTATTCTATGAATACATATATAAATTATGGAACAAGGTGTATATCCTCTATCTTTACTCTTCCATTATCCTTAATTATTTGTGTTAGGAATCCATACCCATCCATTTTTATTAATTATTTTATATCATAAGAAGTTATTAAAACGTGAGATAATTATCCTATTTGAAACTAAATACTAACCTTTATTAGATAAATAAATTAATGGTACTAACATTATCTCAATACATTATATTAGAATAATAAGTCTAGATACATTCCCTCTATGAAATAGTGTCTAATTAAAGTAAGGTAATGGGTACTAGATCCATGGGTAATACCTTCCCATAAAATAGAAAATGAAAATACCTTAATATTTGGGTTGTAATCAATGAAATATTTGATGTTACTATTGATAAGTAAAACTATATCCATTGAGATGATTTATTTTTATAAACTATGAATTTTAATGATGAAAATGAAAAGTTGATCTAGATTAAAATAGTTTACCTGTCATTATTGATTAAATATTAATATAACATGTGAAAAATTCATTGAGATATTCAAACTCCACTATTTTTGTGGCATGTGCATGATCTATATATATGTTCTTCAATGGTTAAGGATGTTTTTCCTTATCAGACATCCCTATCTAAAGGAATTGGTTAGAATAATACCTTAATTCATTACACCTAATGAACTATTCCTTTGGTCTATGATTCTAGAATACTGTCTTTTCTTCTTAATGGATCCAAAACAATTCCACTTAATTTTTATTGATTTATTCCTTATCTATATTTATATGATTTATGATCACTATGTTAACATTTTAAACCCTTTCCATATCATTTTATATAATTACCATAGTTATTCTAGCACATATTTTGAAGTTGATAATCAAAAACGTTTTTATTTTCCATTTTTTATCTAATGGGTATCTATAATTATTATTGCATTTTACCTTTCAATTGTATAATTCTTTAGACTATTGATCATTCAAAAACCCAATTTCAACATTTCCAATAAAATAGATAATTTATTTATATCTCTTTAGGATTTAAAAAATATTTTCAAAGACTTTGAAGTGATGTTTTGTAGAATCTATTAGCATTACATTATTGATCAATGAGAAACTCTGAAGTATAACTTAATAACTGATAAAATATGGATTAGAATTTTGTAATAGATTTTTCATGATCCTAATATAACTAATATAATTTTTTATATGTATTGTTTTTTATATTGTGAGAGAAATATTTCTCAAGGAATAAATTTATTACATCACCATAAAACATGGATCAGATCTCTTCATTATTTTTTATATTATCTATTTTCATCTACCATTGAAAAATTTATCCATAAAGATAAGAAACAAATCATGTATGAACCTCTTTTATTTATATAATTAAACCATAATAAATATCTTATCTATTGATGATATTTACCATTCATCCATAATTGGGTCAATTTCTCACAAAATGATAGAGGATTGTTCACCAAAAATTGCTCAATTTTCAATGTTCCAAATCTCAGTAAATTAGTAACCGTCATCTAGTAATAGTTATTAACCACAAACATAGTAATTTCTTTTAATATAGATGTGTTTTTGTTTCAATAGTAACGACAGTGAAATTATGTTAAACAATGGGATAATCATCATATTGATCAGTGTCACTACATTTTTTGTTCCTATAAATGCATCACCTTCTTCCAAACATCTTATACATTAATCAAAAATTTATTTCAATATGTTAATTTTTCCCAAAAATAATTTAAATATAAAAATAGATGAGTATGATTTTTTAACCCTATATGATTGTGATAGTTTACTAAAACTAAGTGAATTATCTTAGGGTTTCATATCAATTCATTAAAATAAATATGCCCTAATATGATACTAATTATAAAACCTCAAAAACATGCTCTAAGATCTTGAAAAAAAATATTATAACATTCATTATATAATATAATAGTTTGTACATAAAAATTATTTCTATAGTTATTTAATTAATTTTTTAGGAAATTAAGATATAATAAAAACATATATTTCATAAAAAATTATTTATAGCAATCTATAGAAATATAAATAAAATGAAATTTCAAATATAATTTTTAATATTGTTTATTCTATATATATTACATGAAAGTAAATGAAGAGAGGATTATCTGAATATGGATAACAATAAACATGGTTGTGTGCCAAATAACATAAAGGGAATTATAGGTTTTAATAAATATTTGGATTATTTATGGAAAATAATGGCTTCTCAAATGGTATATGGGATGGATTTAGAAATATCACATGGAAAATAAATTAAAGGAATTAGAATAAAAAATTTATCAAGTAATAATATTAAATAAATTGAAATTTAAAATAATTAAATAAATAAAATTATATTAATGAAAAAAAGATATATTAATAATAAACCATCCCTCAATAAAAATTCTTAACATATAAGCAACCCTTGAAACCTAACAAAATTAATATACATAGAAAAATATGGAATATAGTTAATGCCAGATTTATAAATATATAACATGAGAATATATAAAGGCTAAATATTTTTATGGGATGGGAATTTATATTTTTGGTGAATGCAATTTCATAGGAAACGAAATAATTACTTTATTTTCCAAATACATTAAATGTGTCATTACACCCCATTTTGATCTATCACCATTATTAATGTTAAAATATATGTTTTAATCCCAAAATTACTCTAAGAAGACTATTAAAACGAAATATTTTCCATGTTATACATTTTTGATATCATAATTACTATATTCTTTCATATTTCACCATATTTTATCATTTTTTATTTTTTACCAAAAAAATAAAAAATTTAATATCTAATAAATTGTGAGGTTCTAATTTAATATATGTAATCCATATTATCTAAGTTTATTCTATTAATTATATGAAATATAGTATATAAATGATATAATTAATAAAAATTATAATATTAGTGTAAATGTCAATTTATTTTTAGAATAATTTACACATAAATACCTATTTATCTTCTATGTACATAACCACTTATTACATTGTCATAGTACCTGATGGTTTTGTGTATAATGGTGGTAATTTTATGTGATTATTTGACATATATTTATGTTGTAGTTATTTTCACTTGCATAAAATTCTATCATAAATGATTCTTCTCATATCTCAATTGTTGAAGATTAACTTAAGTGGATTCAAGGTAAAACCCTAGTAATGATGCATCATTAAAAAGAATAGATAAGTTAGAATTATATGAGAATGTCCTAATTTTCTGACCCTATTGGGATATTCTCTATATACCAAAATTCGTCTCCTATAGAATTATGTCTTTTCTATGATCACATTATACTTATCTTTTTATCAAATATATTTACCAAAGTGTTTTCCAAAAAAATATAGATAATGTAGTGTGTTCATGGTAAATAAATTAATGAATTAATTTGAAAAATGAAACTAATTGGTTTATAATTTTAGTATCAAATAAAATAATGATGTGTTTAATGAATTAAGTATAAGATAAATGAAGACTTATGTGGAAATAACATCATAATCTGATATAGACTTCATAGACTAAAATTCCATGGAAAACAGTTGAAAATAATAATATTAAACAATTTATTAATGTAATGAATACTTTTTTATATTTGTATCTAATATTTCCCTAGAATTATACCCTTATTCCTATAAAATTATTTCAAGATTTAATAGCATTATAGGGAATATAAAACCCCATATTTCATCAAGATAAACATATCCCTATAATGGAAATATTCCACATGATAATAATTAAACTATATAATCTTAATGTGAACTTAAATGAATTAAATAACAATAATCATGAAGGAGTCCACCATATCTGCAACATATTAATAGAAAATAATTCTAAATAGAAATTGTTATGAAAGAATCCATGCTAGAAACAATAGCTATATTCTTATATTATTAAATTAATTACTCTATATAAAGTCATGGGGATATATCATTTGATGAAATTATTAAATGTAAATCACTTGAGAGAAAAATAAAAGTACATCATAAAGAGTTCATGAATTTTGATACAACCCTTTTCTCATTTTTCTAATCCACTTTTTCAAATAGTAATCCTTTTTATTCATGGATTTATTACCATTCTCATCAATCCCTTTTTCTTTATATTATAGTTTCTTTATAATCATTCAAAGTTGACTAAAGACACAACAATTATATTTAGTTTACTATTTCATCCTATATTCCTTGTGAATAAAGTATTCATATGTATAATAACATTCCATTATCTAGTATTATTATCAAAGAAGTACTCAATTTAAGAACTTAACCTTATATATATATTTTTTATTTAACAATACCTTTAGATAATGTTTTTTAAATATATTAAAATTTGATAGCTATGTGTACATTGTGTTTTTGAAATTTGAACATATGATACTCTTGCCACTTTGGGAAAAAAGAGAATAAATTTACAAGGATATGAAATTTTTTTATAAAATAAGCTTTGTACGTATTTATTATCCTGAAACACATTAAAACATCATGAATATCTATGATATGAACTTTTATTTTAATTTATATATCTATTTTTTATTCAAAATATCTTTCTTTATTAATATAAATTTATTTATAGAGCATCACCATGTTTAGAGGGATATTGTAGAGTTTTCACTCACTATCCTCTAGAGATTGTTTCAAAAAAAATTCATTATTGCCTAAATTTTTTAGATATTTTTAAAACATTTTTCATATATAATTAAAAGGAATATATTAATTACACCATAAATTTCAGTATCAATAAATCATTATCCTCCCATTTCTTGTAATATATTTTACAATTTTCTATTACATCAAACATTACATTTTTCTCTAAATACATTTTAACACTAATTTCTAAATTTAAGAGTGATTTTTTAAAAGTTATTTTAATTATATTTTTAATTTACCCCTTTTAGAGTTTTCTTAATAATGACAATATCATTTCTATTCTATGGATTCATAAATGGAACAACAGCTTTTCTATAAATATGTATGTTTACATGTACCAATAAGTGGTATAATATAATATCTATATTATTTAATCACTAACTAATTTTCAATTCTTGGAATTATATGTAACCCATTAAGGAATTTATAACACTAAAAAGACAAGTGAAATGATCCAATAAGAAATCCTTCAGTTTCTTAAACATTTTTTCATAACCATTTTCAAATGGATTTTATATTTCATTTCTCTATTATTTTTATATAATGGATTTTTATTACTATAAATATATGATGTAATATTTTATTGTATCTAAAATTATGTCCAATTGAATTATAATTTTATGAACATATTATATTCCTTTAAAATAAATAAAATATTTTATTCTTGATGAAATTTCAATATTTTGTTTTAAATGTTTCTATTCATAATATTTTAAAACCCATCATGAGTGTAGATGTGAAAAAATTTATCTCATCACTTTATACTACTCTTGAAATTTAGAAATTTTTTTATAATACCTTTAATAATAAAAAAATGATAATATAACACTTATTATATTCAATTCCCTCTATAGTAGATTGTTAATAATTAATATAATTAAACTCCGTCTGATGAATAATTGTAATACTCAATTATGAAAGATATTTAAGAACACAAGTGTAAATTAAATATTATGTCACAATATAAATAATAAAAGTAAATGTAAAGTGTAACTTTCTACTCATACATTTATCATTACTATATCCTTTTGAAAAAAAAATTGATCAATAAAAGATATTATCTAGGGATCGACTATATATTATCTATAGAATGTTCATTTTTTAGACATTAAAGTGATAAATAATAAGATATTCCTAGATATGATTAATTTTAATATTTTGATTTAGAAAAGGAAATTATTATATCCTCTGAATATATATATATATATATATATATTATAATTTTTTAAATTCTAAATATGAAAGTAAACTTACAGATGAATCTACCAAAGATCCATCCACTAAAGAACATGATGATTGAGGCTCATAAAATATCTCAAAGAATAATAGATACACACAAGAACTAAATTTATACATTAAAAATTTAGAGGAAATGAATCTCAATATTTTTAAAAGAAACAGAATCAATATATAAATAAATAAAGGTATTTTATTATCTAATAAACTGTAAAACATGGTAAAATAATAAATCAAGGATATATATCCCATAAAATACTCCTCTGAAGATAAAATGGAGATAAATAGTATGATGTTGGAAATTGAATATCTAAATAAAACAATAACTATGTTTATATAAGTATGGGAATACTTGGAGAAACTCTTTAATCCATAGAATCCTTTGATATATATTTATATATAAGTAATTAGTTGTTCAAAAAAGTAACAACAAGAAATATTATAGAAATAAGGATAAATTATATTTTCATTCATGAAAGGAAATAATGCTTTGTGGGTATTTTCAAACTTTTAATAATACCCCTCAGATCTAACTGGTGAAGAAAATACAATATATTGGTATTATATTATCCCCCCTCTGTATTGACCCAATGAAACTTAGAATAATTTTAAATAAAATCACTCAATGTAAATTTGTATTTTGAAGGAAATATGTTTTATAATATCTTGACCAAAAAATATCTAGATTACAAAATGCAACCTATCTACCACTTAAAATTCTGATCTACTATACAAATTAAAAATTACCTACAAAGAAAACTAATTAATGAAAATCATCAGATATACATGTCATAAATCAATGAATAGTGATAAATCATTATTCTTATTAAAATATATTTTTATTAATCATATAGATTTGATCAACTCACTAACATCGATCCCCCAGAAATTATGTTTCTTAGGTTTTAATGATAGATTTGTTTTGGATTTCAGAGAATTTCATCTAAACGTTTCTATTAATATTAAATTTTAAATCAATAGAGTTTTAGTTAAAGAGTAAAATTTTATATAGAATTTCATTTCTCAATTCATAAATTCATTAAATTTTAGCTATTGAGCTCCTATTCATAGCCTATAAATAGAATATTCTCTACTTCATTTGAACTCATATCTTGATATCTCCGGATTCTCAATTCACTTAGAATATAAAATTATCTATCTCCCTCTTGAAATAATTTTAAAAATATCCTTTAAAAATATATTAATTCATAAATAGATCTATATATTTTCCAATTTATTACGACTTTTTCATTTCTCCATTAAACAAATTCTATTAAATATCATATGGAATGGGTTAACTCAGAAAAGAAGTTATCATAAGCCTATGATTAATTATTATATTCCTAACCTACTTCTTCAGGCTTTTAAAGGTCCTTAGGGATCTGGATGATAATTATTAGTATGTCAGTGAGTGGAATAAGAGGCATATAAAGGATGATACAATTAGATAAATTATAAGAGAGGAATACCATACATTTCATATTTATTACTTTCATCATATACTATTATGCATACATTAGAATTTATTTATTTTTTCATCCACTTATTTTCCCCTTTAATAGAATATTATATTTAAAAATTCATTATAATATTTTATAATATATTGTAATTATTATATAAAACATCTATGATTGAAAACTAAAAAATTAAAAACCTATAAGAATAAATGGTCATCCCAAAAAAGAATCAAATCATTGACTAAAATTTAAATATTTTTATACATTTTTAAATTTAATATATTTCCAAATAATATTAAAATATTAACCAAAAAAATTCAACATTTATCGATTTTCTTTATCTAAAAAATATACTTTTCCAATATATATATATATATATATATATTAAATTCCATTTCAATATATTCTCAAGTTTCAACACTAGAATGATTATTAATTATTTTTAATTTTAGGATGTTTTAAGTGTATTTTTAGTTCCTTACAGAAACTATTATGAGTATATTTCAATATTTTACATTTTTATAAAAACATATCCTATCATAATTATATTAATTTATATTTTCAGAAAAATATTTCAATATTTTTATTTTTTATATTTTATCTTTATTTAATCTTTAATCTTTTAAAATAATGATCAACGGTTTTCATCCCATTTTTAATGCTTAAATTATTTTAAAAATGGGGGGATTTTAAATCTTGATGTTTTAAAATAAATATATATTTTTTCATATGTATATAAATCCATGTCTCTTTTTCATACTATCAAATATTTTTCCACATAACTTTCTTTTCTCTTTCATAAAGATGGGAAATGAATGTTCTAATATCTATAAATATTAAAGGTGGTATATATATAAGTAAATTACAATACTATATTTATCTCCCATTTTTTATTATCAAAAATGGGGAGAGTCAATTTGAAATAAAATTTCAAATATAATTAGAGGAAATATTTTAAATTATCACTTTTATTTCAAGCAGTACAAAAATTCTCAAAGAAAAAGTCAACAAACCATTTTTGCATTAAGATTTAACATATTGTATCATATGATTACGAAAAAGGGGGATATTTGTTGCCCATCGCATGGATAAAAAATATCATCATATAGAATATAATATCTTATGTATCAAAATACACTTGTAATTTTATATATCATATTATTGGAACCCTTGTAATTAGATTTAGATGACATATTTTGTGTTTTTTTTTTCAATCTGGTTTTGGTGTCATCATAGAGTTTAACGTATCAGGTTGATTATCTATTAAATAAGAAGAAATAATGATTATTTTATGAATTTTGGAGAATATCATTTGTTCTTTTAACCAATTATTTTTTGTATAAAAAATAAATGTGAGGAAGTCAAATCACATTAGTGATAAAGTTTTATGCAATCATGTAAGATCGTATGGATCATGTGATCACATAAGATTAGATGGGTCTTGATATAATGTATTTATAATCATACAATTTTATTCTAATGAATAATATATAGAATGAAATAATTGAATTTATGGATTTTTTTTGTGATCATCTAAACCCATTCTTGGTGGGATTTTTCAAAGGAAGTCTCATACTTCACAATGGTCTAGTGAACATATAATCTCAAAGGGTTCATGTGATGTTTTTATAGAGACTTGTGATTTACGGTTTATTCATGGTTGATTTACACTAATGGAGTCTAGATGACCCATTTATGTCCTATTATTAATGCAATTTAATGAATTTGATGCACATCAGTGTTAAGGTAAGCGGTAAGAATGGCCAACCTTATTTTTTAGAGTGAAGTTAGTAGAAATAATCTATAAATACCATTATTCACATCATTAAATAGATAATCAATATATGAAGCGATTAAATGGAGTTGGTAGTGTTTTAATTTTATTACTTAAATCATTCATGTGATCGTTGTTATGTATAGGAGTTTTGAGGTCTTTGTTACACAGTTGAGAAAAGGTTAATGAGATATATGATCGAAGTCATGCGATAAAGTTTATTCATAGTAAGTCTCATGAAGGAGATCCATACTTGAGTTAATGTATACATGCTATAATTATTAGGGTTGTAGAACATTTGGACTTATGAAGGATATAAATCTCCAGGTCTTGTGATTAGGGTCATGCACTTATGGCTATGCACTCATAGTTATCCATTCAGAGCCATTCTCTGAGGGATATACAATGAATTGTTATTACAAGATAATTTGATAATAATTCTCAAGGATATTTTTCCAAAGAAATGTTAAAATCAAGGATCTTATTATAGAATCATATTGTATATTTAATGACGAAAAATATTCAACATACTTTTAATTAGGGGAATATAATGTTCATGTCATTAAACTATGAGAGACTTCAACCGAAGTAGTGAGCAAGGGGAAGTCAATGGTAGTGAACTAAGATAAGTAATTTTATTTACATAAAAAAACTTTAATGGAAATTATCCTAGTATATAGTGAATATGGAAGTGTATTTTCAATATACTTAAACTATTAATGTTTAGTGGATTCAGGTATGACAGAAAAAATTGTCAGCGTATACTCCAATGACGTAACCAATTACAGTGAACCAAGTAAAATTTATTTTTTTATTATTTAATTTTCTACACTTGTATGATTTTTTTATCATAAATATTATTTATAAATATTAACAAAATCATACCAATATGTGAAAAATATCCTTTAAATCAAAAGAAAAATTTAACAGCCTAATTCACCCCTCTCCACTCAGGATGTCCAAGGGTATAACAGAAACCTACATATTTTTTTAGTTAAATGACAATAACATGATACCTATATAGATTAATAAAAAATGAATTTAGTTTTTAATATACTATAACTGGTAGTTTATTGGTGGGAAATTAATAAAACTGATGACATGTTAAATGTAAAATATAAAAGAAAAATAAAGACTTCTATAGGATTAAAATCAATATCTATACTACAGTTACCATATAGAAAATAAAAAGGCCAAATAAATATAAAATATGGTCTAAAAATGTATTAAAATAATATATATTATTTGATATTTCTATTAGTAATTCTGTTACTATTGTAAATTGAAAACTGTAAGATTATTCTATGACTCTAAAAGATAAAAAAAGTGGAACAACGATCATATTAATCTAGATCAACATCACTTTTAAATGGTTTAAAATAATGTGAATCAAAAAAATATATAAAAATGATAAAATTTATGAAATAGAAATGGTCAGGATAATTTTCATGTATCTAAAATTGTAGAATCAGTATTAGTCATAATAGAATCCATGACAACCATACTAGTCAATTGGGAGATGGATACAAATGATGCCACATTAGCTATAAAAACAATATTCCACAGTGGTTAGATATTTAACTATATATTAAAGATTAATTAAATATAATTTAAATCATCGATTGAAGGTGAATATCTTGAGATAAAAATAGAGAATCATAGAGATCTCTTGAATTTAAACATACTTGTTTATGTATTATTTTAATCATTATTTTTGAATAAAATTCATTTCTAATCTTGTATTTGTTATCTTTCTCTTGAATACATTTTGTCTTATCATCTCCTTCTTTATTCATTTAATAATGATACTTAGAAACCATACAATGTATTCAATTTATATTTTCTGCCTTTTTCACTTGTGAATGAATATATCCAAGTTATAAAGACCAACCTTCTATTCATATTTTAATCAATGAAGTCTGGGGTATAAGGATATGATCCTACACCATTAATTTCATCAATGAATTCATGGGGATAAGAACTTATTAGTTTGTTGAAAATACCAAACTACCTCTACTTGGTGTTTTATAGATTTGGTCATAATATTCTTCTACCTAATGGTTTCAAAGAGAATAAATTTAAGGTGATAGAATCATATTTTATAAAATATATGATATCTTAATTGGTCTCATTATTTATTATTTCTTTTTCATCAGGAATAATATTTTAATTTAATTGTCTATTTTTAGTGGAATATATTTTATTATTATTTAATTCAATATTATTTATAGATAATGACCACGTCCATAAGATTATCTAAATGCATTAACTCTACATCTTCCAATGTTTTTCTCAAATTAATATTCTTCACTGCGTTTTTATATTTCAGATATTAGTCTTAAAAAGATATTTTATAATTAAAAGAAATAGATTCATTAATTCATAAATGTATTCCTAATATAATCCTTTTACTAATGATTACTGATCTTATATTTCACTATGTTTTTATGACTTTTCAATTTTCATTTTTTAAATATTATATTACTTAAATGTAATTTTATTTATTTATTTTTGAATGAATGTTTTATAAGGAATTTTTAGAAGCCTTTAAATTCACCCCCCCCCCAATTGAGGGATTCCTACTAGAGTTAATCTCCTTACCATTATGTGGACCAAAAACACCATGGTTTATCCCTTGTGGAAAAATTAATTTATGTCATAATCCTAAATAAAAATACCAATAATAAATTAATTTACAATGGCCCTATTATTAAAATTCATAGTTCCTAACTATCATAATTCTTATTATTCATATATTAACATATTTTAAATTTATTATCTCAAATAATAATTCTCATTAATAAGTTTTATTCACCACTAATTTCCATTTTGTGGATTATATTATTCTTCATTTATATTATACATATTCGAGTTGTGATATTTATTAGAGAATTGTGGCTATAATAATTTTACATTATACATGCATTGTTCGTTTTTTTAAATTATTACTTATATAATGGATAAAAAATATTTATCAATAATTTTTATTGAATTGTAATGTTGTAATTTAATATTTATTTATTTTTATAAATTATTTAGTATTTCACTATAACTAACCATAAAATAAACAGTATCTCTATTAACATAGAATAATCCTCACATGAAATAGATTATGTTTTACTCATAGGATACAATATCTCTATACATATCCTAGTGATATCCAAAGAACTAAATTTTTTATGATAATAAGGTTATAGATTTAAAATGTTGTTTCAATAATAGTCTCAATCATATTTTATATAATAATATCTAATATTACGATCCATATTATTTCGGTCAATGGGATTGATCAGGCTATTTCATATCAAATCCAATCATATCCTTATTTATCATCATAATATTTCACATATTCTTCAAATTTTTATAAATTTATTAATTAATAATTCATAAAAAATTTAGCCAATTAGTCCATGATTCAATTGATAGATTCTGGTAACTTAGAAAAATACAAGTAAAATGGATAAAAAAATCACAAATTACAAGATCTATCTTGAATAGATATAAATAAAATATAAATAAATGAAGAATATAAAATACATGTGTCACTTTTGTATTGTTGGATAAAAACTCTCTCAACCTAATTATTGATACGGATCACTTAGAAACAACCGAAAATATTTCCTTTATAAGTAATCTATGTGTTTTTAATAATGCATCTCAAAAAAAAGTATTTTCCATAACAGGACATGCAATCATCATGATAGTAAATGAATGGGGGAAACTAAGAGATTTCAGTCCACTAGAACTTCCAGAATTTTATTCTATACCTATTTAAGACTATAGATCTCAAATTTATACATTATATAATTTCATTAAGGAGAATCCAATATGAGTAATCATTTCATAAATATATAGTGATAAATAAATTACATTATAATATCTCATAACATATGTATTTAACTATGGATTTACTAATATTTTAACACTTAAGATATTAATATAATTATTTATAACTATATTTAGACCCATCATCTTAAAAAAAATGTTTTGATTAGTTTGATGTTATACATAAGTGGTCCAAGAGTAGGGAGGACCTCCTCCCACTAAATTTTATTAATGAAAATAAAAGTCACAACATCACAATTGGTTATATCTCATGAGGAAATATCTGATATAATATTCCTTACACTAAACATACCACATTAAGAAATATATGATTGTATTCATATAACATTTAGGTATGACATATTCTCACTTAATTTTTTAATATTGGGAATTTGTATGTCTATACCTAGTTAAGTTAAATGTGATGTGATCAGATATTTGAAGAATGATATATGACCTACTGCTCAATCATATTCAATATTTTATTACCTAATTGATAATGTATAAAATAACCTATATGATATTGAGATGTTTTATGCCTCATGGAATTAATCTATGTCTTTTGGTAAAGTGACTATATGAGTATGAATAGTTTATGATGATATATAAGGAAATAAACACTCTTATGGACATACATGTGTTTAATGAATATCATGACAAATACCTTTGTATCTTCGGTAGTGGTTATGTTTTTACATATGAAAATATTTTATTATGGAAATAAATAATAGATTTATAATACTTTTTAATTTTCTAAATTCCCATAGGGTCACAAATATATGTCAATTTAACAGGGATTTAATTTTAAAATAAAACGTTTATTCAAAACTAATAGTGATTATATATTATTTTTCAAAAAAAATATGTGTTTTATTTTAAATATTTTTTGATGTATTTTAATAAATTTATTGAATAATGTTTAATGTATTGTAAATAATTTATAATGTCTATCTTCCATTAGTTAAAGTGTGACATTGAAAGATATTTTTACAAACTGGTTCTCAAATCATGGGTATTGATACATGTCATATTACTTCTTGCAATATATTAGGGTATGTGTTGAAATATGGGACATCACATCATGTGATATGATATTTTACACTATTTTACCATTACATATTCTTCTTCCACATAAGTTACCACTTTCCAATGAATTTTTTGTTTATGTGTTATAACTAAAAATAACTTGTTTTATTTATCATTTTAAATGTTAAATATATTAATAAATTCATGGATCATTAATATAGTGTATATTTCATAAAAATTATTTTATTATAATTTTTGGAGAAATATTTGGGAATTTTTAGAATTTTGGAGCTGCATTAATTAAATTAATTAGGGATTTAAAAGAGATCTATTATTTCGAACATACTATGTCTTCAATCATGAAACTCTAATGGTTGTAATTTTTTTATATTTTTCATTATCCTTTATTATCAAGGTATTTAAATTTCATGTGTAAGGATAAAACATATATATATAATAATCTATTTTTTTATCTAGTGTATTAATCATGGATATAATAGTCATTTGGTTGCTACATCATGATTTTTATCAAATACCTTAAAAAATGTTAACAAATGTAAATAAATAAAATATTAATTTTTGTTTCATTTCTTTTAAAACAATATTATATAAGATATTAAATTTGAGTTTAATTAATTTCTATACATTTTACTAATTTTAAATCATCAAAAATTTTCAAAAGGGTTCCCAAATCAAATTTAAGAAATTGAAATACCTAAAGTGGACCGTTCTCTAAAAAAATGCAAGAAAATATTTTGGTGAACTATTAAATATAAAAATTTCATTTAACCACCAAAAAAATTAATTTCCATTCAGATTTAACTCATTTAGGAAACATTTCCCTATTTTAAACACATTAAAACCCTTAAGACCCCATTTTTCATATTGGAAGGATATATAGAGAAAGTATAAGGAAAATCAAAACTTGAAAAATGTTTTTTTAATCATATAGAATGTAAAACCTAATTTTTCTAAATGAGTTACTTTTTAATTCATTAAAAAATGTGTGGAAGAAATAAAATTGAGAAAAATGGGAAATATTTAGACAAATAATTCTCATAAGAAACAGAAAAAAATCATCTATTTATCATAATTAAGATCCACTAACATCACTCACACTATATGTAACGTCCCAGTTCCGGAAGCCACCTAGAGGCACCTTGTACCCAGTTGGTCACATGACCTCAAGCGCATTTCCCCTAATGCCAGTGGTTGCCGAAAAGTAGCGAGGGGCTTGGGTGTGATAGTGGGGAAACTATACCCTCATTTGTAGAGTAACACAGCATAAGAGAAACTGATAACAATAGCGAAATAAATAATAATGGCATACACCATTAAACAGCAAAAGACTGAAAGAAATAAGTAGCTAGAGAACATATATAATGATGCTTGATACATAAGTCTAGAAAATCATTGCAAGCCTCAACATGGTCCCATACTCTCAAACTCCCAATGCAATCGAGTACCTGAAGTAGAAGGGAACTTACCCTTATCTATACATGCAAAAATATAATCTATTTGGGCCCAAAAGCAAGACCCAAACTGGGTGTTAGAGTAAATCCTAGTAGGAAACCACCAAGCCTCAAATAGGTCCCATACTCTCTTGCTCCCAATGAAATCAAGTACATGAAGTATAAGGGTGATTTACCTTATCAATACATGCAACAATATAATCTATTTGGGCCCAAAAGCAAGACCCAAACAGTATGTGAGACTAAATCCCAGTAGGCAACCACCAAGATATGTGTTCCTAATAGCCACTGAATATATATAAGGCTGGTAACAAGAAAAAGGAGCAGTAAACAAGGAAGTACTCAACAGTAAACATTCCAATAGTTTTAAAGAATTCAAACACCACATATCTAGTAAGTAGAAAATCACAAACTGGTAACCCTCTGGGATTTTCACATAGCTTAATCTTTTATAGTCCTTCCTAGAAAACACAAGTAACCCTCTGGGATGTACACACAGTCTAACCCCTTTGGTTCAGTTTTAGCACAAACTCTCTGAGGAAGCACTCACTGTCAATTCCCCATATAGTCTCGTATCGACAGCTAAATGGTGATTTGGGGAATCACATACATCTCATTCCCTTTTTGGCCCATGTTGAGGAACTACAGACAGTCTGAGAAAGCACTTACGTCAATTCCCCCTATGGTCTCACATTGTAACAGTAAAAACAGACCCTCTGGAGAAGACCTCATGTCCATTCTCCCTATAGTCTACTACACTAGGTTCTCACAGCCTTGTGTAAGTCAAACGAGCACAAAAATACATGGAAGTCAAAGTAAACCTAAAGAACTACTTGGATACATAGTCTAAAACATAACAGAATGTCAAAATATAATCACTTAATCCTATGGTACTAGGAATGGAAATCAAAGCAATAGCCTAATGGGAAAAGATAGAACAAATTACCATAAATGGTACAAGAATTGGAAACATATCCATAACATGGTAAACAACCATATTCACAACAATTAACCTCTACTCAAACATTATAATCATAGTAGGAATTAACTGGGTCAATACCCTGAACACGCAATACCCCGATCAAGGGTATTGGGAACTTTTTCACATATAAATCAAAGACTATCTAGGGAAAGTCACAAACCACCTACCTTAGTTTTGTAGGATCATTATACATGAAACTAAAGCCGTTAATCTCCATAGAATTCCAAAGGTCTAAAAAAATGTCTAAAACGTTCAACCCATGATATCTCATGAGAGATAATGAATTAGAATAAGGTGTTCCAGAAAGATAGAAAACTCACTAATGGGATTCCAACAAAATCAACAGAATTCTATTTGGAAAACTGATGCTTGATCGGGGACTCAATGAAGATCCATGCAGTACGGATGCTCTCGAATGAACTAGGTCAAGATAATATTTGTTATACTTATCAGACGTGACCCTACTACGTTTATTGAAAAAAAGGTACATTGTGTGTGATTTAGAAGTACATAGCGTGTACTAGCCCTTACCGGCCCCCGTATTAGGTGGTCTCCAGGTCACCACACATGGATCTGTGCTCAGACATTACATGGCTAGTACATGGCTACATGTGGGAAAAGAGTGCACGACATGTATATATAAGTACACAATATGTACTTCAATAATTTCCAGAAAAACCTCTTTTCCTCAAAAACACTAAAAAAAGATAACATACCTGAAAAGAAGATCGGGTTTCTTACAAACTTTCCCCCTTAAATAAATTCATCCTCAAATTTCCCTATCGAGGTAGTGTGGAAGAAGAAGCCTCTAATATCTCTGGTCACTGCGATCGTACATCGGCATCCCTCCCCCAAGTCTCATCATGTACTTGCCTATGCTATCATAGCACTCGTACCAGAGGAATAGACCAGCCACGGAGAACCATTGCACTTCGATCAAAAATCCATATAGGATGCTCCTCGAATGAGGAATCCACCTCTAACTCAACCTCCTTGGGTTGAAAAATAGGATATGGGTCTAAGAAGTAATGTCGAAGCTGAGAAATGTGGAAGATTTCATGCATTTCCCAATAACTATGAGGTATATACAACCAATAGGCTACTATCCCAACTATCTCTAACACATCAAACGGCCCGACGTGCCTTGGTGAAAGCTAACCATACCTCCTAATCCTCTTATTCCCCAACCTCAGTGTGACAGGCAGGAAAACATGTTCCATGACCTTGAACTCTAGAGGTCATCTCTGATGATTAGCATTAGACTTCTGTCAAGACTGTATAGTAGTCATCCTCTTCCGAATCAACTTTATCTTCTCTATGGACTCCAAAAAAATATGAGGTCCCAACATAGCTGTCTCTCCTGCCTCCAGCCAACATAAGGGTGATCAGTAAGGTCTATCGTACAGATCTTCATAAGGTGCCATCTAAATAGTTTCTTGAAAACTATTATTGTAGTAAAACTCCAAAAGAGGTATGTTCTTCTCCCAAGAACATTCAAAATCCAGAAGTCATGCTTGAAGCATATCCTCAAGCACATGAATCGTATGCTCAGACTGGCCATCCGTCTGGGGATGGTAAGTTGTACTAAAAAGTACCTATGTACCCAAATCCATATGTAGCCCTTGCTAGACTTTATAAGTAAAACATGCATCCCTGTCTGAAACAATGGAGTGTGGAACTCCATGTAAATGTACAATCTCTCGGATGTACAGTCTTCCAAGATCATCAACATTGAAGGTCTCCTTGCTCGGCAAGAAGTGAGCAACCATCGTGAGTCTATCAATTACAAACCATAATGCATAATTCCCTTGATGTGACCATGGTAAACCTGTCATGAAATCCATCGCGACATCATTGCACTTCCACTCGGGAATGGTTAACTACTTCAAAATACCTACTGGTTTCTGGTGCTCCACCTTCATCTGCTAGCAAGTGAAACACCTCATGAAAAAACTAGCAACATCTCTCTTTATACCTGGCCACCAATATTGATGATGTATATCACGATACATCATTGTGACACCAGGATAAACTGCCCAAACAAAGGAGTGAAAGTCTTGCATCAGCTCCTCGCGTATGTATACTGACACCCATACGCACCCATGAAAATGCATGATCTCATCCTCACCGATGGTCCAACCAGGAATAGGGTCCTATCCATAAATACTTTCCCAGAAAACTAGGTCTTCAGAATCTCATAGCTTCCTTATTCTCACTCGGTCAATAAGAGTAAAGGTAACAGTTACAGAAGAAAGAAACGCCTACCCCTATCTGTCGTGCACCTCCAAATTCATCTCATAGAATAGATCCATTATCTTCCCCTCACTGTTGGGCTCCTGAACTTCATGTATTTGAGTCCTTTTTTTTCAGTGCATCTGCCACTTCGCACCCTTCTTAGTCAGAACCGTCAGTGGTGCTCCTAAGCGTGAGAAGTCATGTATGAAATGTTTGTAGTATCCATCTAGACCTATAAAACTTCATGCATCAAAGACGTTCCTCAGATTCTCCTAGAAGTCTACCACTCTCACTTTCTCAGGGTCTATTGATATTCTTGTCTCTGAGATAACATGACCCAATAAGTGAATTTAGTACATCCAAAAGTGTTATTTAGAGACCATAGCATATAACTGATTCTCTCTCAAGGTACTCAAAACAATATCAATATGGGTAGCATGGTCGTGTCGAGTGTGAGAGTACACCAAGATATTGTCCACGAAGACCATCACGATGGAATCCGAGTATGAATGGAACACTCGGTTCATCAGTTCAATGAAAACTGTAGGCACGCCCAAGAGACTGAACGGCATAACAACAAAGTCATATAGACCGTACCTACTCCGAAAGGCTATAAGAGGTATATCTGATGGTATAACGCCCAACTGATGGTAACAGGATCAAAATTCCATCTTTGAGAACACTCAGAATCATCGAAGTTGATCAAAGAGATCATCAATCCACAACAAAGGATATCGGTTCTTGACTGTCAACTGGTTCAGCTTCTAATAATCCATGCAAAGCATGAGGGTACTATTTTCCTTCTTCTTAAACAGGACAGGCAAACCCCAAGGAGAAGTACTGTTTCAGATAAACCCATTGTCTGCAACTCCTCCAACTGCTTCTTGATCTTCTATAACTCTGGTGTAGCCATCCTATACGAATGAATAGAAACTGGTGGAACTCATGGAATATGCTTGATAGAAAAGTCTACCTCTTGCTCCAGAGGAAAACTTGAAAAGTCCTCTGGAAAGGCATCCTTGAAACAATCCACCACTAGAGGAAAGTCTATCTGTGAAGTCCCCTAGTCATCTAGATACAGACTAGAAAACTAGGCTGTAACTCCTCCCAATAAATGATGTGCGGGTCCTAATATGCTCTCTTGGACATCTCACTCACCCTTATAAAGAAATGATCTACCCTATGGTGATGTGAAACTCACCCTACAGTGATAATAGTTGACAACATCCTAGAAGGGAACTAACCAATCGATTCTGAGAATGAATTCATAGCCTATCATCTCTATGATATAGATGTTCCAAAAGAAGTTCCACCCAAAAAAAATCAAGAGGAAAATCCATGCACTATCATACACTAGTATTTCTTCTCCCCAACGGTGCACCTAGAATCAAGATATCAACATACGAAAAGATAAAGAGCCCATGTCTCTCCACAATAGGAACAGATATAAAGCTATGGGAAGCCCATGTATAGAAAAGAGATGAAACTAAAAATGAGGAAACTAGGATCTTACCTCGAACTGTAGAGGGTCCGAGATCCTTCTCATGCTGGGTCAACTCCACTAAAAAAATCTGACCTACATCGTGGCCTTATGAACCTACCTGACCACTCTAAGATTATCCTCTCTATTGTTGATAAAAACCTAGTGACTGACCACCAAGACCATGACCTCCACCTAAACTTGAACAGCTGGATGAACTCTAGTTCCCAAACTAATGAGAATCTGGTGGCACAGCTCCAGTATGAGGAGTCATTGGAGAATCCTTGTCACCAGCTACTGGCGAAAATATCTGAAATAAATGCTGATGTTGACTCATCTTGCCGCAAGATCTGCACTCCACTAGGTCTCTCGGGCAATGTGGCCCCGTATGCCCGCTCTCCCTTCACTGGTAGCACACCACCTGGAAACCAGAAGAAGTGTCTTGCCTCCTTGTATTATTGGGCGAAGACCCCATGTGGTGCTTCATTCTCTCAGTAGGAGGGATACTAACTCTGGATGTCAAACCGCCTGAGCTCACAACTCTAGAATCCCTCAAATTTCACTCTATGATCAGAGCCTGGTTGATTATAGATGTGATGGTACTCACCCTGAAGATGTTCACTTGTGATCACATGTCATACCTCAGAAAATCCTCAAACTTCCTTTCTAGGAATAACTCATCACCTCTTGGAATAGGCATGAAAAGTTGAATGTCAGTGAAGCGAGAAGAATAATACATAACGGGAAGAGTACCCTTCTCCAGACTCATGAACTCTCGGTGTTGATCAGCCCTCAAGGTTTCTGGATAGATTTAATCATATAAGGCATGCTGTAACTCACCCCGGGCCATAACCTGCTAGAATCCCGCCTGTGAGATCACATCTCACCATCTCTTGGCAGAGTCTTGAAGCATGTACGTAGTGAGATTAACCCCCTCTCTAGAGGCATCTCCAAATGCTCGAAGATGGAAAGCATGGCTTCTAACCATGACTCTGCAGCCTAAGGTCCTCCTTCCCCGGTAAAGGTGGGAGGATGTTGCTGCTGGAAAACCCATGTCAACTCTTCCATAGAATGGGCAGGATGCACTACTCTATGGAAGGTATTCATGAACCTTATAAAGATCTCTCGAAACTATGCATCCACACCTATTTCTGGAATGACAGCTGGTGCAAAGACTGGAACAACTGGAGGATCTGCGGGTAGTCCCTGATCAGCCATGTTCAGCATCAGATCACTGCCATATAACTAGCAGACAACTGGAGGACATCTCAGTGGCATGACTTGACAAGGTCAAGCGTATACCTTAAATCAAGATTAAAAGGGGTTGAAACTTAGAAGTGTGATAAGGGAACAAAGCATTCATGTTTTTCCAAATCATGGATACACGGCGTGTATAATGACTACACAATGTGTTACCTTAAGCCTTCACATGGGCGTGTACTTTATCCAACCTAGGTCATGTAACACCCCATACACATGGCGTGTTGTCCTAAAACATGGCATGTAATTGAATCCTCTTTACCAGCCCGATTTCTTCTATACAGTTAATCCACACAGTTCTCATAGAATGAGACTACATGGCGTGTTAGTTCTAGACACGGTTTGTACAAGATGATCTTCACCAACTCATGTTGTTAGTCACATGGTCGGTTACACAGCTTACTCTACTCAGCGTGTTTCTTCCAGACACAGTGTGTACTAGAATGTTTTCACAGACCTGTGATTTTTACTACATGGCTGGATACATGGTCTACACTACACAGCGTATTCAAACATGAAACGGCGTGTATAACTAAATATTTCATCCATCTGTGTCGTTAGTCACATGAGTGGACACAAGGTTACAACACAGTGTGCACAAATGGTACAAGATGTGTTCACCCAAAGAGTTATCAACCCCATGTCTCTACCCACACAATCAGTTACATGGTTAGAGACTACATGGCGTTTACATACTGTACATAGCGTGTACTCAATAGAAACAGTTTCTTCCCCAACAGAAGGTCACATGGCATGTATTCATCATTACATACCATGTATTCTGGGTTTTTATGGATAGTATGCCTCAAAAGCTACTTTGGAAGCCCGAAAAACACTGAAACAAACATTAAAGTGCCAAATTCTGATACGTGAGGGCCTATACTCCCTACAAATTAAAGCATGGAATCTTATACATGTCATATACAAGGAAAACGAAGATATGATCCACCAAATTCTGATCCATGAGGGCCCATAACACCTCAAGAACCAAAGTTTGGCATTCATTCAAACAAGACCTTTCAAAAATTATTACCCTATCAAATAGTAGGTATTATTATCAAATAATATATCAAAACAATAAGCATATCTAGTACAACACCTATCACAACAATATGTAATAACTAATTCACCATAAATAGAGTGGCAAGAATGCATGACATGTGATGTCTAACAAGTTCCTATATGATGCATGAGATGGCGTACCCTCATCTCATCAATTTGGAACCAAAATAGAACCTCAATAACATCATCAATAATAGTAAAAAACATGTGAATCACCCAATGGTTAAATCAAATCAACTATAAAATTGAAAAACAAGAATAGAGATTGCAATAAACGAGGTAAATTGGCTTTTTCCTATACACGAGTTAGCTACTTCTGGTCATAGCTTATTACCATGTACTTATTCTATCTTATCCCTGACTATTGGATCCCAATAGTTAGTCCAGAAGAAAATAATCCTTTGATACCACTTTGTAAAGTCTCGGTTCCGGAAGCCACCTAGAGTCACCCCGTACCCAGTTGGCCATACGTCCTAAAGCAAATTTCCCCTAACGCCAGAGTATTTCAACTAGAAGCGAGGGCCTTGGGTGTGATAGTAGAGAAACTATGCCCTCATTGGCAGAGTAACACAGTGGAAAAGAAACTGATAATAATAGAAAAAGAATTAATAATGGAAAACAATAGTAAATAGCGGAAGACTGAATGTAATAAGCAGCAGGAGCACATATATAATGATGCATAATAAATATGTCTAGGGAAGAATCCAAACACATCAAAATGCAGAAATACAGTACTAAACAAAAGTATGAAAGGACATAGAAAACAACTCCTCAGCATCACAAGCCTCAGCTTGGTCCCATTCCCTCCAGCTCCTAATACAGTCAAGTACATGAAGTAGAAGGGTGCTTTCCCTTATCTATACCTGCAACAATATAATCTATTGAAGACCAAAGTCATGACTCATACAGGGTGTGATAATAAATCCCAATAGGTATCCACTAAGATATCTTTAACTAACAGTCACTGAATATATATATGACCGTTAATAATCAAAATAAGCAGTAAACAAGGAAGTTCTCAACATTAAACATTCTAACATTTTTAATGCATTCAAACTCCACATATCAAGTAAGTAGATAATAAAAAAAGGTAACCCTCTGGGATGTTCTCATAGATTAATCCCTTCGAGTCCTACCTAGAAAACACAAGAAACCCTCTAGGAAGTGAAGGACCCCGGGACACCCTGAGAGGGGAGGGGTGAATCAGGGTGACCACTTTTTCTTTTAATTTGTTGGATCTTGTTCCCACGTTGGTAGGAACTTGTTGAACCTGTATGATGATTACGATCAAAAAGTAAACATTCACACGCACAGAGAAGACACAATCGTTTTTACTTGGTTCACCACTAAGGGCTACGTCCAAGGAGCATACGCCGACAGGTTGCCGGTCGTACCTAAATCCACTATACTTCACTAGCTGCGGATACAAAAGTTCGGGTACAGACACCCTGTCCCAGGCTCAGTGCCTTTACAATAGTTCAGGGATAACTCACTACGTCCCTCGGGTCACTCCCGTTGACTCCCCCTGGCTCACTGCCGTTGGTGAAGTCCCACTCAGTTTATAGACGTGTAGGTCTCTTCTTCATTTGCATAAGAGTGCATCCTTTGTTGAATGTAGATGCTCTATTGAAGTCCAATTCTCACCAGAAGAAGAATATCACTTTTCCTCGAATGAACCGAGTAGTTTCTCGGCTTTCGTGCAGCTCCAGCAAGGCAGGCGTGCTTCAACAGTGTCTAGGTCTCCTTTTCAAGCCCGGCGCGCAAGTCTCCCGGCGGCGCGCAAGTCTCCCGGCGGCGCGCAAGTCTCAGGCGCGCAAGACTAAACTGGCGCGCAAGTGTCACTGAAGCACCTGCGCGACACTGCCTTCTTGAACTAAAAACTTGCGCGATCCACTTCCTTTCTCTTCCAAACTGCCTTGGGAGAACAGCCAAACACCGGCGCGCAAACTCTACTTGCGCGACAAAACAACCACCTGCGCGACTCTACCACCTGCGCGACGAGAGCTCGAACAATCTCTCGGCCTTGAACTCCGTTGGAAATGAGGAGGGGTGGTCCAGTATTTATAGGCAAACTGGACCCCCTGCGCGGCGACGCGCAAGTCCCTCGACGGCGCGCAAGTCCTGTCTCCAGATCCTCTGTCGCGCAAGTTACTTGCGCGACCCAACCAACACTTGCGCGACCTTCCTTCCTTAGCCAAATTTTGATGTTCTGATCCTCAAAAACATATGGCGCGCAAGTCTTTCATCCTCCAAGATCTCGGCGCGCAAGTATCTTTGCCAAAAACACTTTACTTTATTTACGGATTTTCAGGCCCAAAAATTTGGCAAACACTGGGAAACAGCGCCACCTTCACTACTGTTTTCTTCCTGAACGGTAGGATCGCTTTGTTGGTTCACACCCTGAACTTCCACTGAGGATTGACAACAAACACAAACCATACACCAAATCATGCTTTGAAGAACCTGGTTCCAACAATCTCCCACTTTGGGTTTGTTGGCAATCAGAATAAATTCAATAGATCTTTAACCATGAGCAAATCCAAAACGCAAGCATCAACTCAGCTAACACTCTAAGTCTACGTGAGCAATGCTCGGTGTAGAAAACAAGAGAGAAAGCTTGAATTGGGTCTTAGTGTGTTGAAATCGTACACAAAATCCTCCATCCCGATGTTATCCTTATTAAACTTCTCATCACAAGCTTACACTTCTCATCACAGAAGAATTTCTTGCCTTGAATTTATTCCTTTCTCCCCCATTGACAATAAAACCAACGACCGAAAAGTTTGTTCAACATTCAGCTCAAGCCATACTCCCCCTGGATAGTATCTCCCCCAAAAACCTGCATCACAGCCATAAATAGATAAAAACAGTTAAAACAAACGGGGAGAGGGGACTTCTGGAGCCTCCTTATGCAGTAGGAGGTGGTCGAACACCGAGGTTCAACCGATGCTTCTCGAACACAGCCGCGGACAATGGCTTGGTTAGGATATCAGCAACTTGCTCATTAGTTCCAACATGATCCATTTTAATCACGCCTTGTTCAACCTTTTCTTTGATAAAATGATACCGTATTTCAATATGTTTTGTACGAGAATGCTGAACCGGATTCTTCGTAAGATCAATTGCACTTTTGTTATCACAATAAATCACCATTGGTTGCTGCACCTTATCACCAATTTCTGTTAGCTGCTGCTTCATCCAAAGAAGTTGAGTGCATGCTTTTGTGGCGGAGATATATTCAGCTTCAGCAGTACTAAGAGAAGTACTTTCTTGCTTCTTGCTTAACCGGCCAACACATTTATGCCCAATATAGAAAGCTCCACCACTAGTGGACTTTCTGTCTACTACATCCCCAGCCCAGTCAGCATCAGAAAACGCTGATAATTCATTGTCCCTGCCTGCAGCAAAAAATAACCCGAAGTTATGTGTGCCTTGAATATACCTCATGATTCTTTTTACTGCTGACATATGTTCCTCCTTTGGATTACTCTGGAAGCGGGCCGCAAGGCATGTTGCAAAGACAATATCTGGCCTTGTCGCTGTCAGATACAGTAGGCTTCCAATGATCCTCCTGTACATGGTGGGATCAACAGAGTTCCCATCCTCATGCTTTCCAAGTTTAGTTCCAACAGGAATCGGAGTTGACATTGGTTTGGAGTCTTGCATATTGAACTTCTTCAGCAACTCTCTTGCATATTTTTCCTGAGAAATGAAAGTGTATTCCTTCTTTTGAATTACTTGCAACCCCAAGAAATATGTGAGCTCCCCAATCATAGACATTTCAAATTCTGATTTCATGTGGTTGGCAAATTCATCCACTGATTTCTGCCTGCTGCCACCAAAAATGATATCATCAACGTAGACAAGAACCATGAACTGATCTTTTGGAGAATTCTTCACAAAGAGATTGTGATCAACTCCTCCTCTTTTGAATTCCAACTTCTTGAGATATGAATCTAGCCGTGAGTACCATGCCCGTGGTGCCTGCTTCAAACCATATAGAGCTTTCTTTAGTTTGCAGACCTTTGTTTCGTCGGTACCCAAGACAAACCCCACCGGTTGTTCAATGTAGACTTCTTCTTCGAGTACACCATTCAAGAATGCTGTCTTAACATCCATTTGATATACTTTATATCCTATTTGGAGTGCCATGGCAAGGAAAAGCCTGATTGATTCCAGTCTAGCAACTGGAGCAAAGGTTTCTTCAACATCAATACCTTCAATCTGGGAGTATCCTTTACATACCAGTCGTGCCTTGTTTCTGATAACACTTCCATGCTCATCAAACTTATTTTTGAAAATCCATTTGGTACCAATCACATTGTGACCTTCAGGTCTCTGGACAAGATCCCATGTCTGATTCTTATCAATCTGATCTAATTCATCATTCATGGCTTTCACCCAAGATTCATCCTTTGCAGCTTCTTCGAATGAGGATGGCTCTACAACTGATAGAAATGCAGATTGCGTGGTATTCCTCATCCTTCTGGTTTGTGTGGGTGCACTCCTATCCCCAATTATGTTGGATGGATCAATCTCAGCTCTTCGATTTCTCCTACGAGGTTCAGTAGTATTCTCTTCAGCCATAGTTTCTTCTTCAGATTCTTCTTCTGAGTCAACATCATTATGTGATTGATGAGTGTTTTGAACAGCTTCCTCTATTTCTGCATTTGTAGTTTCTTCATGTCCACATTCTTCATGACTTTCTATCACATCAGCATATGACGTCCGTGAAGCATTTGTGGTTTTCTCTTCAATTATCTTAACATCATTGCTTTCCACAATCCTTCCCAAATGACTGTTGAAACATTTGTAGGCTTTGCTGTTCATTGAGTAACCGAGGAAGATTCCTTCATCTGCGTTGTCACCATATTTCCCCTGATTTCCTTCTTTGTTCCTGATGAAGCACTTACTTCCAAAAACACGAAAGTATTTTAGAGAAGGCTTCCGTCCATGCCACAATTCATATGGTGTCTTCGTCTCACCCATATAAAGTCCTGTTCGATTCTGAATGTACACTGCAGCTTGAACAGCCTCTTTCCAGTAATGTCGTGGAATACGACTCTCAATCAGCATAGTTCGTGCCATGTTGTTCACCTGTCGATTCCTTCGTTCAACAACTCCATTTTGTTGTGGAGTTCTCACAGCAGCTACCTCATGTTGTATCCCATGCTTCTCCAGATAATTTTCAAATTCAATGGACGTGTATTCTCCTCCATTGTCAGATCGCAACACTTTGATTGTTCGTCCAGTATCATTCTCGGCGATTCGCCGATATGTTTTCATGCAGTCAAGGACCTGTCGTTTCCGGTGAATGACCATCACACATGCCATTCGACTATAATCATCTATGAAAAGGACAAAGTACCTTTCTCCATGAGTTCCGGCAACATTTATTGGACCACAAACATCTGTATGAATCAGATCAAGAAGGTGGGATGCCTTTTTCTTCTTTGGCCGATATGAACTGCAGACCAACTTCCCACGAATACAAGCATCACAGGATTTTTCACGCTCACGCTTCAGGTTGGGAATGTCCATGACAATTCTCAATTTTGATATTTTCTCCATGTCTTGTTGATTGATGTGTCCCAATCTCTGATGCCACAGATTGTTTTCTTCTTCAACAGTCATGTAACATACATTCTCTTCACTATCAACCTGATACAAGTTTCCTTCTGTTCTGCATCCCTTCATGAGAGAATTGCCAGTTTTTCCCTTGATAGTGCAGCCTTTCTGATTAAAAGTAACAACAAGTCCTGAGTCACAGAGTTGACTCACGCTGAGGAGATTATGACGTAGGCCATCTACGTAAAGGACTTCAGTCTTCTTTAGTTCTCCATTAGCTAATTTGGTACTTCCACTCCCTTTGATTTTCAGAGCCCCATCATTACCAAATCTTACTGTACCATCAACATTCTTTATGATATTTGTTAGTAGACCGGCATTACCTGTCATATGAGATGAGCAACCGCTATCTAGAATCCAGGTACTGTTGTTCTTTGTAGCTTTGAGAGCTACCTCTGCAAGGTTTGATTTCTCAATCTTCCTCCTTTCCTTCCATGAGACATTAGATTGAGTATATAGAACTGATGGCCTTTCAACTATCTCTTCCGCAAACCCAGGTTCTTCATAGTCAAAGTCTTCTTTAAGAGGTGAGAACCTGTTTGAAAGAGAAACATCGTCTTGCTGACGAGACTTGACATGTCTGGAACTTCTGTATGAGGTGTCAATGTCCCTTCTCTGCCTGCAATTAATGGCCTTATGACCGAAGTTAGAACAATGAAAACAATATCCATAGAAATTATTTCTTCTATAAGAATTAGGATATGAAATTGTTCTCCTTTGTTGAGCATCTATATCTTCTCCATTCAGATAGCTTCTTGCCTCTTCACAATAGGACATGGTATGGCCCAGATAGCCACAGAACTGACACTTCATGAGAAGAAATGTCTTCTCACTTGAATTTTTCCTTATAGCTTCTTCCTTGGGAGAATAGTAAGACTGTCTGCCATTTTTGAAAGTTTGAGGATAATTTTCAGGTCTCCTTTTAGTTTGGATTGAGGGTTCCTTTTTCAGCACTCTAGGTAACATTTCAACATGTTCAACTTTCATCTTATCTGTCTTTTGGATCTTTGCACTTCCAGCAGTTGATGACTCAGCCTCACAGCCAATTCCACTCTTTCCCATGCAAGCAGGTCTTTGATCACTCAAGACTTTTCCAACCCCATCTGAACCACACTTGGCTCTTGCAAGTAATTCTGCATCTGAGAATCTTCCGAACTGTATTTTCTTCCTCGATTCTTTTGGAACTGATTCTGTCTCCATTTTACTCCTCATAGTAACTACTTCCTCCTCAAGACCCTCAACAGTCTTGGATTTTTCATCCAGTCTGGATGTGAGGTCATTGATGACCTTTGCTTGCTCTTCAATTCTCAGCTTCAGATCAACTGCATCATCATTGCTTTCAATTATTTTAGACTGTACCTTCACAAATTCTTCCAGTCGTTCAATTTCAGCTTCAAGTTGATCAACATATTCAGTTGATTCTTCTACAATTGATTTCCACTTATTGCAGCTCTTACATTTAATCTTAAGCTTACTAACTGCATCCTTAAGTTGCACCTCAGGATCTACACAAGTTCTCAGTTGTTTTTCACCATCAGTATCTTCTGACTTTTCAACAGTGGCCATCATAGAAGCATGGTTCCCAGTTTTGAATTCTGGTTCTTCTTCATCACAGAATTCATTGTCATCTTCTTCCTCTTCACAGACAAAACTCTTTCTTTGCATTTTCTTACCAGATTTGAAGTCTCCCTTTTTGAAGAACCTTCTTTGAGGCTTCTTGAAGTTTTCATCTTCACTGTCATCATCATTGATATTCTTCAAGCACTGAGAGGCAATATGCCCAACTTTTCCACAACGGAAGCATGCGAGAGGTAACTTCCCTTTGAATTTCCCTTTCCCCTTCTGGAACTTCTTTGCAATGAGAGAAAGAATTTCTTTCTCTTCGTCATCATCACCGCTACTATCCTTTGAGATTTTCAATTTATCCATGGCCTTGAATGCCATTTCCTTGCTCACCCGAGTCGTAGCATCTTCTGGTTTGACTCTCATTTCATATGCTACCAAACTGCTCAGTAAGTCATCAAGAGAAAGTTTGGAAAGATCTCTTTCCTCAAGAGCTGACACCTTCGCATTATACAGAGGTGGAAGTCTTCTTAATATTTTCTTTACAATATCAATATCTTTGATTTCTTCGCCTAGACCCCGAATTGCTCCAACCACTTCAGTAATTCGATTGAAGAAAGAGTCTGCATTCTCGTCTGGATGCATCTTCAGATCATCAAACCGATTGTGTAGCACTTGTAGTTTCGCCTCCTTCACTTTGCTATCACCTTCATAAATATTCTCAAGTTTATCCCACATAGATTTTGCTGAGGTGCAATTCATCACCTTCAGGTAAATCTGATCAGAAAGGGCAGCAGTGAGAGCATTCTGTGCTTTGGCATCTGCATCAAGAAGTTTCCTGTCTGTTTCAGTCATAGCCAGACCTGTTGGATCAGTGACATGTATTCCTTGCACAGTAGAAAAAAAGAACTTCCATTCCAAGAGATCTTAGATGAGATCTCATTCTGTTCTTCCAGATCTGGAAATTGCTTCCATCGAAGTGAGGGACTCCCCTGACATTGATCGCGTTTTCCATGACGAAGAAGGTCAGATTCAACGCCCGCAACCTTTACCCTCTGATACCACTTGAAGGACCCCGGGACACCCTGAGAGGGGAGGGGTGAATCAGGGTGACCACTTTTTCTTTTAATTTGTTGGATCTTGTTCCCACGTTGGTAGGAACTTGTTGAACCTGTATGATGATTACGATCAAAAAGGAAACATTCACACGCACATAGAAGACACAATCGTTTTTACTTGGTTCACCACTAAGGGCTACGTCCAAGGAGCATACGCCGACAGGTTGCCGGTCGTACCTAAATCCACTATACTTAACTAGCTGCGGATACAAAAGTTCGGGTACAGACACCCTGTCCCAGGCTCACTGCCTTTACAATAGTTCAGGGATAACTCACTGCGTCCCTCGGGTCACTCCCGTTGACTCCCCCTGGCTCACTGCCGTTGGTGAAGTCCCACTCAGTTTATAGACGTGTAGGTCTCTTCTTCATTTGCATAAGAGTGCATCCTTTGTTGAATGTAGATGCTCTATTGAAGTCTGATTCTCACCAGAAGAAGAATATCACTTTTCCTCGAATGAACCGAGTAGTTTCTCGGCTTTCGTGCAGCTCCAGCAAGGCAGGCGTGCTTCAACAGTGTCTAGGTCTCCTTTTCAAGCCCGGCGCGCAAGTCTCCCGGCGGCGCGCAAGTCTCCCGGCGGCGCGCAAGTCTCAGGCGCGCAAGACTAAACTGGCGCGCAAGTGTCACTGAAGCACCTGCGCGACACTGCCTTCTTGAACTAAAAACTTGCGCGATCCACTTCCTTTCTCTTCCAAACTGCCTTGGGAGAACAGCCAAACACCGGCGCGCAAACTCTACTTGCGCGACAAAACAACCACCTGCGCGACTCTACCACCTGCGCGACGAGAGCTCGAACAATCTCTCGGCCTTGAACTCCGTTGGAAATGAGGAGGGGTGGTCCAGTATTTATAGGCAAACTGGACCCCCTGCGCGGCGACGCGCAAGTCCCTCGACGGCGCGCAAGTCCTGTCTCCAGATCCTCTGTCGCGCAAGTTACTTGCGCGACCCAACCAACACTTGCGCGACCTTCCTTCCTTAGCCAAATTTTGATGTTCTGATCCTCAAAAACATATGGCGCGCAAGTCTTTCATCCTCCAAGATCTCGGCGCGCAAGTATCTTTGCCAAAAACACTTTACTTTATTTACGGATTTTCAGGCCCAAAAATTTGGCAAACACTGGGAAACAGCGCCACCTTCACTACTGTTTTCTTCCTGAACGGTAGGATCGCTTTGTTGGTTCACACCCTGAACTTCCACTGAGGATTGACAACAAACACAAACCATACACCAAATCATGCTTTGAAGAACCTGGTTCCAACAGGAAGTACCCACAGTCTAACCCCTCTGGTTCAGTTTTAGCATAGACTCTCTGAGGAAGCACTCATCGTCAATTCCCCCTATAGTCTTGCATTGGTAACTAAAATTTTCTCTGCGGAAGAAAATACATCTCATTCCCCATTTGGACCGCATCGAGAAACTACATACACCTTGAGGAAGCAGTTGCGTCAATTCCCCCTATGGTCTCCCATCATAACAGTAAAAATAGACCCTCTAGGGAGGACCTCATGTCCATTCTCTCCAGGGTATACTACACCAAGTTCTCACGGCCCTGTGTAAGTTAAACTATAATAGAAATACATGGATTCCAAAGTAAACCTCAAGAACTACTTGGATAAACATTCTACAGCATAATAGCATGCCAGAATACAATCACTTCATCCTATGGTACTAGGCATGGAAAGAAAATAAATAGCCTAATAGTCAAAGTTATACCAAATGGTCATAAACAGTAATAGCATGGGAAAAACATCCATAACATGGTAAACTACTATATTCACAACAATTAACCTCTACTCAAGCATTCTAAGCATATCAGGCATTAACTGGGTCAAAACCCTAAACATGAAATACCCCGATCAAGAGTATTGGGAATTATTGCACATATAACTCAAAGACTACCTATATAAAGGCAAAACCCACCTACCTCGATGTTGTAGGATCGTTATACATGAACCACAAGCCTTTAATTTCCTTAGAATGTCAAAGATATACAGAAACGTGTAAAAATTCAACCCACGATATCTCATGAGAGAGAAGGAATCAAAATAAGGTGTTCAAGAGGAAGGGAAAACTCACCGATGAGATTCCAACGCAATGGATGAAGTTCGACTCGGAGAATGGATGCTAGATCAGGATCTCGGAAATGATCTGTGTCGTATGGATGCTCTCAGAAGAACTGGGTTGAGAATAGATGTTTTATGTCTGTCAGACATGACCCCAATACCTATAATGAGAAAAAAAGTACATGGTGTGTAATTTAGATGTACATTGCATGTACTTTCCCATACCGGCCCCCACATTAGGTGGTCTCTAGGTCACCACACACAGCTATGTGCTCGTCTATTACATGGCCCACAGACAGCTACATGTGGAAAAAGCGTACATGGAATGTACATATATGTACACGGCGTGTACTTTAAAAATTTCCAGAAACTCCTGTTTTCCTAAAAACCCAAAAAAACTTACCTGAAAAAAAGATCCGGGTTCTTAAACTATATCTAGTTTCTAACTAAATCCTCACCATAAATCTCCTTAAAAAGAATATTTGTTCATTTTCCTCTACCCAATCTCATTTCATTGACTAGATCCACTTATTGATCCCTTGGGGATTAAAAACCCCATATAAATTGAATTAACAATGTGGGAGATGAGATTTTTTATCACAATTCATATTGTTCAATATTGTATTTCCAGTCATATTAAGATTAAGAGAAATATAAAAAACATAATTATATCTAACTTTCTTCTATTCTGATAACATTCAAATTTAAATCCTTTATGAAATTTTTCTAGATAAAATTTATTAATTAGTTTCAATTATGATATCTTGTTGAATATGTTTTCAAAAAACTCATAGATCATTTGGAAACTTATTTGAGATCAGATAAAATCAAATAAATGAAGACAAATAAAATTATAAACTTTTTTTTGGTTCTATTAATACCACATCATGGTAAATTTTTAAAAAAACTATAGAATAATATGAAAGCAAATGATTTATTTTTTGGTCATGGTTTCTTACATTAATGGAAGTTTACCATGAAGAGTCCCAAAATTGGTGTGGTATAAGTCCATTATATCATGTTCTATATTGTAAACACACATAATATTTTTGTTCATTTTTATGGAATTCCTATAGAAGGAATAAAAACTCCTCACAAGGTGTTGAGAAAAAAATTATAATTTTTTCTTCTATTATGGGAATAAAATCCCTATACACCTTACTCGGGATAAAAATAGATATGGTGCACACCATGTTTTTGTTGGGTAAAGGATAATTATAGTTCAGATATTATATTTATGTCATAGCACATTCCATTGATTTACTCTAATCAGAAAAAACTAGAAAAATATGTATAGACAAATAGTATCTGGATATAAATCTCAGATCTAGCTATGATCACCTAGACAACATTTTGCTAAAACCCAGTATGTCATAGTGGTGTCCAAACTATAAATATATTTTTTTCCTATCTTAGTAGAAATTATGAAACAATAATATAGTAATCCATACATTTCAAAGAGTATTAAAAGTAATGTTTTGAAAATTGGGAGAGAGATCTCCCTCATCTTGAGGAAAACCCAAGCAACGCTCACAGCAGCGTCGATCCCTCTATTAGAGGTCGGGCACATGCGTCTAATGGTACCCCTTAATTCCTATTTAATTGAGTTTTCAAGGTCCTTAGATCATCTTTTTACCCTAGTTTCACTTCTCCCAGAGGTTCCTACTATATGGATCTCTCCTAAGGCCTCATAATTTCTTAATGGATCTCTAGTGTTCTCATTATCGCCTTCCAAATTCCATGAATTTATTGTGATTCATTTATGTACCCTGGTAGAAATGTTTGGTCCGAACTAGTGACCGGTGGTTACCATTTAATGTTATGTTAATTTTTCTTGGGTTTGTATAGAGTGGTAGTAATGGGGTTCCTCGATCATTTCCATTTTAGTATTCATGTTCATTCTATTCCAGATTTCTCCTAGGACTGATTGTGTGAGTTGTGGAGGTGTGACAATGGCCCATTCCACCTATTTTGGTTGACATTATATTTATATAGCGAGCACGATTTTATCAGTCAACCCTATAGATCTAGCTTCCAAGTATTCTTCTTCCTTTTTAGAAATTCAGTGTCTTTAATGGATTGGGGACCAACTCAAGTGTTTGTTGTGAGATGATAACTTTACTGCTTGTATGTTACATCCCTGGGGTGTGTGATTACGCATTGAAATGGATTTATCAATGGTTTTTTCTCATCGCATCATTATGTTAGTGGGTGGTAAGGATATCTTCTACCAACAGATCATCTATGATGAGGGTTTTTGTTGTTGTTATAATTGATTTTCCCAAGGTAATTGGAAATATCAATGTCATTGGTGTAGAGTTAGTCATCAAATAGGTCCCCCATAGTTTTATATTATAGGATGGAGGTATTCTAATTGATAGATGATGAACCTATTAATCCTCTAACCACTGTTCTAGTGTTGGATTCCTTTTATATCCACACTCCACTAGGAGATACCATTGGCTCCCCAGGTTATGCACTGAACACTATGATTTCTCTACCAAAGGTCTAAATAGATAAAGGAGGTCAGATAGTGCACAAAAACGTTTTCCAAGTTATCCCGCCTTTTCACTATTCTTCTAGGCCTTTTGGGATTGAGTCTACTAGGGATTATATAATGGATTCTAGAGGTTCCTCTAAGAAACAAAATCTTGGTCTTCGCCTCCTTGAGGTGCTTGAATGGAATGTGTTAAGCATGGGGTCATTTGGGTGTTCCCCCACTGGATTTTGTGGTGGAATTTATAGATGTTAAGGATCCATAGATCTATCTAGTGAATAAGGGTAAAAAACATGCGGTTGATGAACATGGTTTCACTCTCTACAAAGGAATGAAAGATAAAATTCATAAGGACAATTCCTCATCATAGATGGTTATCTTGGTTGATCCTTGAGTGGGGAATCTCAATTGTCTGCCACAATGTGGGGATTATAGGGAAGTAATTGACATTAAAGCTTCATCGAAGATGGCCTTAGAAATCTACGGTAAGGGAGATTTGTTATCTCAATTTTACAACCCCTCTATAGTTCTTGGTGTCGAAACTTTCAACACTCCATTAGACCTGGGTGGAAATTATACCTCTCATTAATCATGTTCTTGAAATGAGGTGTAACCTTTAATATGAAACCTTAGCTCGAATATCTCTATTTTTCCTCCCTGATTTCTGAGGGGATGGTCCAGGAATATGGTACAAGTGAACTCAGATAAAATTATTTACAAGAGGAGTCGAACTAGATTATTATTCAAGTGATCGATTTAATGTTTCCTAAGACTAAATCCTAATTTATGACTTCAATGAAAGAGTTTTCACTAATTTCAATGAACTATTTTTTAATTATTTTTTAATAATGAAACATTATCTTGTGAATATTTACTCTCTTTTTTTGTTTTTCCAATGTTTGGGTTCTCAATGAACCCCAAAAAGTGATTTTTTATCTAAATAAAATATTTAATTTTTAGTAAAATAGTATTAGTAGGAGGATTATCTAGATCTTTGGAAAATAATAATGTTACATGCATGATCCTAATAAAGAGGTTCTTAGTGATGATAAAAATACTAATTTGATTTTTTATGATAATATTGATATATTTGGTACATCATTAATATTATTTTACTCCTACCATTATTCTTATTTTTAATAAAATATGAATGTGGACAATAAGATAACAACATTTTGACACCAAGTATTATCTATCGACAAAGAGTATGTGAATATTCTAAAAATCACATATGTGATGTTTTTTCAATATCATTATCCATATCGAATAATTATTTTGATATTTTATTCATCAATCCTATTTTAAACTAACATGATAATTATAATTATATTTGAGAAGGAAAGTCCATTTTTTGGTTAAATGGATTCACCACCCCCTAGTGTGTATACTTATGGATTAATAGGGAATATTATTTAGTATAAAAGAATTGGCTATTTTTAATGATCTATGTTATTTCATTTTATAAAATATTTTTTATTGAATTTCTATAAAAAAATTAGTTTCATCAGTAAAAAGGGTTTTCCCGTGTTTGATAGAATATTATTTTATCTATGTAAAGAGATGATGGTTTGTTATATTTTATCACTTTTCTTGAATGATCTCAAAATTACCAGAAACTGGTTTTCTTATTCATTAAACTGAGAAAACATATAATTTAAAAGGATTTAATGATATTTATGCTAATTTTAGTGTATATAATGTGTTACTCTAATCTCTCTTTGAGAAAAATGTACCTGAGTGATGGGTTTAAAGATACTAAAAAAATTGGGGAAAGATCAATGAAATTGGTGAGTGAAATAACATATTCAATAAGTTGTGATTGAAATGATTTTTTACACAATTTGAGGATATTTGAATGGTTGAAGTTGATTATATGGATGAGTTCTTTATACAGTTAAATAAAAAATTTATCTCGATTCAACCTTATAGAGGTCTTGTTGATGATTCAATGGTGGTAATGAAATTAGTGATTATTCTACCAGAAATATATGTGTGAAATTTTATGACTACAAGGATTAATACATGATTAGTTGTTCCATTGATAAAATCAAAAACTTCTTGATTGAATATAAAATGAATAGGGGTTTCCTTAAAGAATAGGAAGAAAGGAAAAAAAGGATAATTCTTTCAACGACTGAAATGGTTTGAAGATCATTTAATATAAAAGGATTCTTCATGATTAATTTTATACCAAATATTATTCCATCAATTTTAATGAATTAAAATCATTTTATCTCAAAAGAAATAATTTAATATAAATGAAAATAAAATAGAAAACTATTTTCAATTTTTTTTTATTTTATAAAGACTATATAGTTTCATATAGTTTCCCTTAAATTATTAAATATGATGAAGTGTAGTATCAATAAAAAAGATCACAAATGTGAAATAAAGTAATAATAGATTGTAATGGATGAAAATTATCATAAGGTAGGGTAATGTAAAATTATGAAAAGAAAATGAATATTCTCACAAAATATAATGTGGCATCTTTTGATGAAGATAGTGGAAAATGGATGAGGGTAGTAAGAATGAAGGATCTAAATCCTTTATGGATAAAATAAAATTGTTCAATGATCCCTTTAAGGAAGAATATAGAAATAATTATTAGGAAAATAGTGAAGTGGATGCATAAAATTTATTAAGTTGATAATAGAGAACATGGTAGGTTTTAAATAAAATAGTAATCCTAAAAGAGAATAATAAATATAGAATAATGAGAATAATTCAATAAGTAAATCTATTGAGGATTCAAATATTACTGAGATTTCCAGGATGGAAATGATGTTTCCCTGAAAGAAAGTAATACCAATGTAATCCTTTAATAATGATAAAATATTCAATATATAATTATCTTATATTTACATTTTAAAAATGGAAAGATTAAAGTTATTATGTAAAAGAATTGAAGTTGAAAACTCATTAAAATATTCACAATTTCAATTTCAAAATTAACTTTACAAGGTTTTAAAATCATAAAAATAGAAGTGAATGTTATTAATACTACTAATAATCCTATTTATTATACTATGATGCCATAAAAAATATCTTCGATACTCAATAATGAAATTAAAAATGTAGTCGTAGTGATAATATGTACCATCAGGATATTACTTCAATAATTAATGGTAAAACACTCATTGATATTTAAAGTGGTTGTGTAAAAAATCACAAAACAAAAGGCAGTGTGGAAGAGAAATTACAATTAGGATAATCTTAAGGGTAAATAAAAGGTGGAACACTACTATAAAATGGTTTATGGTCCTAGTTAAAACCTTGGTTATATCCCTTAAAATCATAGTTATTTTTAATAGTCAGGGTTAATACTATTTTTTCCCAATTATTATAGAAATAGATGTGCATCACTCTTTTTCTATCACTATACACCTTTCCCACTATAATAGACCTGTAACCATATCTAAGGCTCATGGATGTCAGGATACAACCATGAGTAATGTTGTGGTGATTGGATATGTCCATGATCCTTTCTTAATGTACTAGGTTTAAGTACACAGACCTTATCCATGGCTCTAGACCTACAGTCGCAGGCAAGACCCATGGCACTAAGGTTCCTCCATTTTCAAAAAACTAGAATTCCAATTTATTTGTATGAATATCTATATAACACAATAATTCAGAAAATCAAGACCACTAATATAACTGGATATCAAAAAATAAATAATAAAAAATATTTTAATCATTATAAATAAAAAATAAATTCTATCTTTGAAGTGATGATCGTAATCATTCATAATATGATTATAAACCTCCTTAAAATATGAATCACACTTCCTAACATAAACATATCCCACTAAAACACACAAAAAAAACATCATCTTCACCACTATCTATATAAAATACACTATCATTTTCATTATGATCATTTACACAATTATTTGGACATAAATCCATATCTGGAGCATATAAATCCTTATAAACTCATTATATCATCATCAATCATTTCATCACTCTCAAATGAAAGTGTGTAATAAGAATCATATATAAATTCAATGATTATTTCAATTATCATATTTTATCACTAAGATTGATCTTCCACTCTTTACATTTCTTTTTTGATAGAAAAATATATTTAATCCTTTATAACTATAGAAAAACCAATGGTCGAAGAATCACTATTTGAGGACCAGTATCTAAATTTGAATATCTCATGTCAATTAATTTACCAATAATTGGGGGGTGAATTTTTTGTATATATTTTTATAATATCTTGTTATAAAGTATCCTTATAGAAATTTTAAAGACTTCATCTATTTTTTCTTAATATTTTCATCACCCATATAAAACTTTAATGAAAATAAAATCCAAAAAATAATTTTTACATTTTTTGGCTCAAATAAGGAAGTGAACTTAATTTTTTCTTTTGTTTAGTCAAAATAATATGATTACATCACAATTTAATATGAATTTAATAAAAGTTTTATATAATAACACACACTTTTTATATAGTAATCATCCACTTCCCATTTTGATGGGGAAAGGTATTATCCACATCCTATTTGCTATCTATTAATAGCAAGAATGACATTGTTTATACAGGAACCACCAGTCTCTTAAATAGTTATTCTAATATTATGATTGAATAAGATATTAATTATATTTTAGGATTTATATTTATCCAATATTAAGGTAATATTTTTCGAAATTAGGTTTTTGATTTCCAGAAAAAATAACAACAGAATAACATGCATGTTGAACTTATTTTTTAATCTTTTAGAATAAATAAATTATTCATGATAATATGTACACACACTTTGATCTTCTTCTTACTCAAAAACAATCCACCATATGATAAGTACTAGATTTATTTTGGCTTGACACGGTCGATTAAGAAATTCAAAAACTTGTAAGTATTTTTTTCTCCCTCCAAACTATGATAATTGCATGAAATATCTATCCTAAATTAGGATCTCCAATTAAGGTTGGGTATTACGAAAAGGACCTCCCAATATATCATATTTCCCTCCATATAAATCCCTAGGTGTAGATGGATTCTGCTATAGAACCCCCCCACCCACTGAAGGGGTAGGGATTTTTTCATTCATCTTCTTATGTAGCTTAGTCTCATCCTTTTCTACCATTCCATAACCTGTATTTTTTTACTCCATTCCCAAAAATCACGATTTTTTTAAAAGATCCCAATCACATTGAAGGGTTTCATGAACTGTAGCTTCCAACTTTGGATTTCAAAAAATCTTCGGGACTCCTTGATTTGAACTTAGTGGCTCAGTTCAGCCATTATTGACTTCTGTTTGATGTACTCTATAGGTTCATTTTTCTGTTTTAAGTGTCTTCAAGAATGATTGATAGTTTTCCTATTTAACAAATAATGTATAATGATCTGTTTTTCATTGGTGAAAGAATTGGTTATTGCCTCATCTAGTGCTTGTAAATACATAAATGGATTCTGTTTCTTTCTTTTCCACTAGTCATATGATTTTCACATGAAGCATGACTCTCCTTTACTGGTGTTATGGGTATGTTTCATAGAAATTCCTTTGACCATCCAGAATCCTTCCATTATTTGAATATTTGGGAATCTCTTTTTTCATTTTCTATACTCCAATAGCTAAAAAATCATTATATCATCTTATTTCACCACGTATTTGTCTTGAATTTGATGTGTCCAAGCCACCAGTGTAGTGGGTTTTGTATTATTGTTTGGGAGGAATTATTTTATGAATAAGAAAGTTTTTTTGTGTCTTGTACAGATTTCTATTTATCATGTAAACACATGGTATATCATATTTAATCATGTTGGCACAACTGTAAGGAGGATCCCAACCAATAGTGATTTCATATAGATAATTTCGGTTCACCTATATTTGATCAACTAGGAAACAAGGATCTACCCTCTACTAATATCATCCTAAAAGAGGAAAGACCCTTGAAAACAAACATGAAGTTTTCAGATATCATATAAGGTTTGAGACTTGATATATATGGATCCATTTTGGAAAATAATGTCATTTTTGTACTAGAGGGTATTGAGGAGGAATATATTATCTCATTGATCTCTCATATCAATACACGAAAGCATACATCCTATACAGAGGTAGTTCTAATGGGTGATGGTTCGGTTCAGGTATAGGTGGAAAGAGAATATCATCTATCAGGCTATATTGATCTCATATACTTAGAGCAGTACATGTTGTCTAGGGACAGAGACTAGAAGTAGGTGAAGAATAGTTCAAGCCTTTTATAGACCAACCAAAATATTAACACTTGTAATCATTTTTATGGTTTGGATATGGAAGCTGCAGTTCAGGAGCATCGAGTCTCAATTCAGTTTTGATGGGCATCCAAAGTCCACAACTAGTGGATAGTCATGCTAAAGAGAAACGACATTATGAGGCTGACCTAGGATATGTGATCTATAACTTAGTCTCATTTGATAGTATTGAAGGAATTCATGAAAAATTACTACACATCCCTAAGAGAAAGAGGGAGTAGAAGGAAAACTGGGATTTGGGGAGTTTCATTGTGATTAAGGGGAAGAAATAAAAAGGCTGTAAATATTACTCACACTTATTGAAACTCATGGAGGCTAAGATGGTAATGAATTTAAGGGCTGAAGATAGGGATGATGTTCGCACTTTTTGTGACTCGGCTACTAAAGTTAGGTAAGTATGAATCCAGAAGAAAAATTGTATTGTGGTTGTGGATGACTCTCTCAGTACCCCTAACTTTGATTTGGTGGTTCCCACAAAGGTAGAGCAAGATTACATGAATAATGTAGCATATAAGGAGGAAAAAATATGTTTATAATTGGGGATCTTATCATACACTCTGAGAAAGAAATGGTGGTGGAGAATCTTTTGATTAATGCTTCCCAAGAGGATTCTGACATGATGCATGGAACAATGATTCAATATGCTACAAATAAAGAGAAATGTGGGTGGATCAATAAGTAAGATCCCATCTTGATTTGAGTTTTCAATTAAAGGAAGATAATCATTTAGGATTACCATCAATATTGGGACAAGATAACAGACCATTTTGAAGATCTCAATAAGGGTATCATAGGTACGGAAGCCACTTCTCTCCAATTAAGCTTATATAGGGATAAAAGTTCTGGTAAGCTCAAAATTTCTTTCAATGATTTTGTTCTTTTTTATTATACTTGACTTTGTATTTACATACGAAGGTTTCAAAAAATTTCCATAAAAGTTTTTTATTAATAAAAATTTAATTTTTTGTCAGTCCCTTTAATACATTGATTCATAAAACATTCACATTATCAAATTTTCAATTCTCAATGCACGATATTTCTCCCTTTCTACATTTTATACTTTATATTCCAATAATTATTTGAATTTTTATTCCAAATTTTATTTTGAAATTTTTTCATTGGTTTTATAAAATAAATTATCCCCTCGAGAATATTATAAAATTTTTCACTATAAATAATTTTATTTGGTTGAGATTCTGTGTTACATGCAACACCAAGTTTAAATGAACTACAATATACTATTAAAATATTATTATTTAAAATAATATTTTTCACCTGGATATTTGATTATTGGGTTTGAATTGGACTAAATAAATCATGAAAAATTTATGGTTCTATATGTATAAAATTATTTCATTGGTTATCAATTGATTATATAACAAAATAAAGAATCCTTTGAAATAAAAAGTAGTATTTTTCTAAAAAAAACGTTTTTATGACCATAATATATTTTTATATTATTAAATTAAATTAACCCCAATTGTTGAATAATTTTAATTAAATTTATATATTATTTACTTGATAATATTTTTTAAATAATTAATAAATATTTTTCTACGTATAGGATAATACTAAAACTAGTTTTTGCTCAAAAAAGGTTTTCTAAAAAGAAATGTTTGATGTATTTTGATAAATTACATTAAAATTAATTTCATCAATTTATAGGTATTTAATTAGATATAATTAATTACATATTTAATATTAATAGGTTCAAATTTGGTTACTGTGCCCTTTTTTACCATTGTGAATAGTAACCATTGTAAAATTTATCACCAAGGTGAAGGGTGAATCGGGTTAATCTATATTAGAAATAATTGATAAGACCATAATTATTCATAAAAATTAGTATCATATGAAACTAATTATTCCCTTAAAATATTAGGATAAAAATTCATTTTTCTAATAGAAAATTTTCCATGAAAATGACTTATATATTATTTAACTTAATGAAAGTTACAAAATTCCACTCTCATAATTTTAAAAATTCTTTATGTTCCCACATAGAGAAAAAGTTTATTTATGAATGAATATAAGTTTTTATTATAGTCTTAATATTTCATGATCAGAATTTATATTTAATTTTTTTAATTTTATAATAACCTTAATAGCTTATGAAACACTAATGCAAACTTTCTCCATTTAATAAAAATATATAATAAATGATTTTTATAATATTAAAAGTGATATAATTTGAATAATTTAATATATCCCAAGATTTTTATAGGTTTATATTTCATATTATGTATATTTTAAATCATTATATTCTAATCCCCCCCCTTTTTTTATGTTTTTAAAATTATATTAAATCAATAGTTCCAAAATTGAAAATAATGATATTTATCCAAATAATACTTTCTTAACTTATTTAGAAAACATAAAAATATTCAAATAAGAAAAAAAATTGTTATATGGTCTACAATTTTATAATTTGTTTTGGTCCAACTGTTAACTTATAAAAAAAATTACAATCTTTATTATTAAAAATGTTGTTATAGTAGTTAAAATTAATGTAGGTTAAGTAAGGGTTACTGAAATAGATAATATTTAAAATTACAACCAAAATTGTATAAATTCAATTTTATAATGGTATTAAATCCCTATAATACCATTTATACAAATCCATTTCTGTTTTGATTTATTTTTCTTGATAGTTAATTTACTATAATAAAATATTTTTAGAAATTCTAAAATTTTCCCTCACCGTAATTATAAAAGGTCACCTCCACCCTACTTATTTACACCACATTGAGCCTTATATCTCAAAATAATTTTACCAATATCCCTTATAAACCTCTCTATCCACATTATAGTGTTTCTTTTATACCTAATAGACCTACCCTAGATCGTTTTATTGGATAAAGTAATGATTTGTTCTAAAAAAGTGGTAATCGCCATTGCAGATCACTTTCTTTCCTACTCTACTTTACCTAATATAAATCTATTTTATGTATCATTAAATAATCAATTAATTATACTAAATTTGTTTAAATTTTATTATTATTGTTAAAATACCATTATATAGAAACTTCTCTAATAAATTATAAGTGAGAGTATTTCTCATAAATATGTAAGACTTGTCATCTCCACATAGCAATACTATTCATTTTTCATAACCATATTTTATTAAATGGTATTATGATGGGGTTAATTATTATTTATGATATTATTTAAATAATTATACTTATATAATAACAATATCATACCTAACTTCTTATCATCCAATCCTTGAAGAAATGATAACTGCGCTCGTGCGTACTTATGGACAACCACCTCCACAAAGTGATGGGCTTCTTCATTCATTTATGTTTTACATTTATAATAATTATGATAAATTTTATGAATATATAATATATATATATATATATGATATAATAATTATATTTTTAATTTTAATTAATTTTTAACTTTCTTTCATTTCATCCTTTGAAGAGTGAAAATAATGTTCATGCGTATGTACGGCCTACAGTATCCAGGAATAGTGTAATAAATTTTTCTATCTATAAACATTATTGATGACTATAGATTTGTATATAATAAATATATATGATATTTATATCATTATAAATGTTCTAGTGATTATTAAACTAAGATAATGTACAAGTACCAGAACTACTGAACTGATATACTATTGGAAAGAAAAGTTGTTAACACCTAGAAATAACAAATAGGAATTTATTAAATAAGGAGTTTTTGAAGTGTTATAAATGGATAATTATGAAAAGATAAATATGAAAATGAATCTGGTATATTATTATAATAAATAAAAATTTATTATTAAAGATGTTATAATGCGTTTGAAGCATGGAAAACTTAAGGTAATGGTTTATTTCACAATCTCATCAATATTCAGGACTTTTTTTTCTAACTATCTACTAGGGAATGTTTCCCTTACATATCTAGGTTTTCAAAAAATGTTTTCATTTTTTTTACTATTCCTCTATAATTTTTTAAAGTTATGTTTACTCATGTTTTACTTTATAAAAATTATTTTGAGAGTAATTTTTTTGATTTTAAAAAGAGGTTTCTGTTATATTTTCAACCAAAATATCGAAGGAATGTTTTTTAAATAATATAAAATATATATTTTTTCCATCCATCATGAATATATTTTCATTTTAAGATTCATTTACAGTTTTTCAAGGTTATTTTCAAATAAAAAAATTCCCTTTATAATTTCACACCACTTTAAAAAATAAATAATTTCAAAATGGAAATATTATTTTCCTGAATAATTATTCCATGTGATATTTAAAAATTAATTTACATATATGATGATATTATTTTATGTTACATACAATTTAATGTGGATATGAACCAAGGATACTATCTTTATCCATTCTCTAGATCGTTTATTTTTATGTTGAAAAGATGAAATGTTTATGAAACCCATTTTATTTCCATGGTTTATGGTATGATGAAATGTTTATGAAATACATTTCATTTCCATGGATTATGTTATGATGAAATGTTTATGAATCCCATTTCATTTCAGTATTTCTAATATGATTGATACAATTTGATTTTTCAGAACACATATTTATTATTTTCATTATGTTATGGGTGGGACCTTTATCTTCCTCTAATGCATTATGTAAAGACTGATATCACTTGAGATAAATAGGAAAATAATGGAGAGTGAACCAAGTCAGTAAGGGAATATATACACTATGATAGTCTTGGTAGTAAACCCTAACTTTTTTATGGTTTTTGGAGTGGTATTATTCCACTATGATATCCTTAAAAATGTTCCTTGACTACACAGGAAATTATTTTCTATTATTATGTGCATAAAAAAATTATGTGTCTTATTCCAATGTTATTCTCTCATGGATCATGTTCTTTAATTCCTTTATGATTCATTCCTTACTAATTTTCAATATTTATTCCATGACTCAAAATTATGATTTATGATATATAGGGTATACTTTTCAAATGTTAACTTCATGTTCTCATACCCTTATTCTCATGTTATACTTACTTGATCAATTATCTCCCCCTGGTTTACCCTTTTTGAGCAACTGAGCTAACCATTTTCTTATATTTCCTTTCCCCAATTCATGAAGAAATGTGTAAAGTATGATGTGTATAACATGGGTGACATTTATTAAGAAATAAGTGGGATATTATGTACATATTTTATTAAATGGTTATTCATGATTACATTTTTACAAAGATGCTAGACCAACATTATTCCATCATATATTTAAATCTTATGTAAGGAATATTCAACTATAAATATGTAATATCTATATATAAAAATTTTGTGTCATTTTATTTGGTTTCATAGAAAGGTTTAATTAACTTATGGAAATTAGTATGAGAATCCTTTATTAAATTCTGTAGACATGAGTCTATGTATAGGATAAAATCACAATGTTTTGATAATTATCATAAATTACATAAGTTAAACCTAAGGTTTCATAGAATAAGGATTCATGATTTAGATACCTTATAAATTATTTTTCAAGATTCTTTGGTTTCCCACCATGATATATTTTTTCTAATGCTACGATTTTTTTATTTAGTCAATGGTAAAACCATGAATGAATCATTATATTGATAAATGTATTGTAAAATGAAATTATTCTCTTCCTGAGCAACCAACTGTTATGGGATCTGTAATAAAAAAATTAGTTTCTTTACTCACAAAACTTTCTCAAGCTATGTATAAGGACACATCCTTAAAACATTACTTAATCTTGAATTTTAAACCAGAACAGAAATTATTAAACATTGAGGATATTTTAGGGTTTATAGTTTTAAATAATTATGGTAACATACATACATAACATACCACATTCATACAAAGAGAACACTATTAAAAACAGTTTCCATTTTTTTCAAAATACAAGACATTAAAACATAAAGCATGATTTCTTTGACAACACTATATATCAAACATCATCAATCCCTTATTTATCTTACCCATATTTAAATCGTGTGAAAAATAGTTTTTAAAACATGGGATGAGTATAAAACTCAGTAATGGATATAAATATAGAAAGTGTTAGCAAAGTGATAACATAAAAACCAATAAAACCCATATCATAAAAACTCGAATGCATATTATAATCATGTTTTTGACTTGGTACATATTTAACATATCACACTTACATTCACCCTTATATATTAAATAAAATTTTGGTAAACTTCTATATCTAGAGTACCCAATGCATTAGAGAGCTATAATAGGTCTCACTCGTCATATCTGGAGTTATAATGGGCTCAACCCAACACATCTTGAGCTATAAAGAGGATGAAACCAACATATCTTTATCTATAATGGGATCAAACCAAAATAAATAATGCCCATGTAACATATCATGGTAATAATGTATCTTGAAATTTTGAGAAACTACTCATTCCATACACATGAAGAAAACAATCCTTTTTAAATTTATTAATGGGAGTTTTAAAAGGATTTTAAAAGGAAAGTACTTTAAAATATAATAGGGGTGTGAATTAATTGAATTTAAAGGATATATGTATACACTATGAATACAAAAAATAAAACATAATATTAAACAAAATTCATCACACCAATAATTGTAATACCACATAATTAATAAAGAAGAAGATTAACCCAATGAATGGAAATCTGGTTAAGAATTTCCTTACCTCGAGTTCTTCTTACTTACAATGTGTTTAAACTCCCTATATAATTGTTAAATAGTTTTATTAATATATTAAAGATTCATATCCATCTTTATAATATCTTAAATTATCATTTCATTACATCATGTCACCGTTTATTTGTTATTATTTTCTTCCTTGCATTGTTTTGGGGTGTTTTCTTTACATGTTTTCCATGATTGGTTAATGATGGATATTCTTGTCAATTGGAAGTGTAACTCAAGAATTGGAATGTAAATTTATTTAAATATTTTCAGTACCATAATTTATATGATTTATCATTATTATGTTTTATATGATGATGACTCATAAGTTGAAAAATTAATGATGTTAGTTAAGATCATTTTGGTGGTTCTTTGATAACAACGACCTCATTTTGTCTTATAAATTAAATCGACGAGTACAAAAGAATTACCGAACCATGGATGAGACATAATAAATATATTATAACCTGGTTCAACCATATAAATGTTTTCATGAATATACTATAAATAATTAAGGCAAATTGAAATCACATCGTCCATGATGTCGGTAAATCGACACATCACGGACAATGTTTTTATTCCTTGAATAAGTGGGAGAGGAGAAGAAGAATGATGATAAATTTTCCATGAACATGAGAACATACAGAATATAAATTATTTATAGAGATTTAATTCCTCTTGGGTAATAGGATGTGAGGAAATAATAAGAAAATAAATTTACTCAAAATTAAATAATAATTGAGAAATCCCATACAAAAATTCGGCAACCTAACGACTCTGCAACATGGTTTTAGAAAATATTAAAAAGAGATGGGACAGGGATAACCCATCCAGAAATGAATAATAATACATAATATATCATGAATAAGAAACTAAATAAGAACATGGTATGTACACATGAATGTTATACCACAAAAAAGAGAACTAGAATGGAAAAAGAAAGAAGTCGAGGATTCTCTTACCTTGTAGAGTAACTCACAAAACATGAGGGTTGGGACCTTGGGGGATTAAGGAAACCTTGGAAGGACTACTAGGGAGGTAAGGAGGACAAATATTTTTTGAGGAAGAAATTGGAATGATGTTAATGAAATAATGGGGGGTATTTAGAGAAAAGATGAGGGAATATTTTAATAATTTCCAAGGGACACCTCATAGAGGTATTTGCAAAACCATGGGCTTTCCCATGGTATTTTCCCAAGGTATTATCCACTTGGGACACCTCAAATATTAGTTTACTATTCACAAGTTTACCATATTTATTACATCATTATTACATCATTAATGATTTCATTAAAACACTAAAACTCAAAACTGTATTTTTATTGTTCACCAAAAAATCAACTATTTCATAAAAATCGTAAAAATTTACCCAATCCATTTTTCTAAGTGTAGAAATAAAAAATGAAGTCCATTTGTTGAAAACAATTTTATAAATATCCTTAATTTAATTTTTAAATAAAATCATACTAAATTCGAAAATAAACAATTTTAGAACTATAACTGCTTTTATATCGCAATGAAAAATTTAAAATGATGTTATTATCTTAAAGACTTAAGAAAATAAAATAATAATACAATTTACAATTCATTAGGGTTATATTACTATTCATATGGTTATGTTACTATTCACCAAAAAAAATTGGTTCCATCAGACTCTGAATAACTTATTGAACAAAAGTTTAGATGATTGTTTTGTAAAATTCAAAACATAGAAGCTGTTAAATTTTGTTGAAACAATAGTTATAAATATATACTTAAAACACAATTTCATGCATTTCATTTATTTAAAAAAAACATTTTGCTATTACACTATGATTCACACTAATCTACCAAAAAAGAACAGGACTGAATAATATTGTATTGAGTCCTTTATAAGTAAACGGGAACCTTCTTTTAGTATGTCAGTTGATCTAATATAACTAAGAAGTTGATGGGTACCATTGAAAAGTTATTTTCAATTATTTAAATTTTGGAATAGGAGAAAGTTATTTTTTGGAAATTTATCATTTTAATGACAAGGACGATCAAAGTTGGACTCTTATCAAGAAAATGAGAGAATAAGAAGAAATTAAATCTATGTAGTGGAAAGAATTTAAAAAGATTAGTTTTAAAAAAGTTCACTAATTGTATTCTTCATATGAAAATTGATAAATAATCTAAAGAGTTAAATTATATGGATGTTGAATTTACTGGTACTTTTGAGGAAATGATCCCAAGACTTGTGTGGTATGCATCTTGTAAAATTATAAAACCAAAATTAAATTTTCTTAATTATTTGGTGGATTAAAACAAAGTATTAAAAGTGAATTATCCATAAGGGACTTTCGTAGCTATGAATAAATCATTTGATTTGATATAAAGGTGGAGATAGAGATTGGATTTATCCATTAATATCATTGTTTTGAAAAGAAAATAGAAGTGTAATTCCTATTCAATTCTAAAAACCATAGAAAGAAGAATGTGATCTTTCCTTTTTTTCTCAATGTATGAAGGGAAACCTGGGGGAAAAATCTTAAGGGAATTGGTAAATGTTTCAAGTGTGAAAAGGAAGGTTTTCAGATAATTGATTACCAATGTAATTTGAAGAAACTAACTAATGATGTGAATAGATATAAACCCATATAGAATTCACCAACCACACTCATGTAATTTAAATACAAGGTGTATGGTAATTATAATAACTAGTTCCCCAATCTGAAGGATAATTATGATGAAAAATTTCAATAACCTCTTAATCCTAGAAGAAAAGGGGAATCTCATGCAATAATGATTTCTAATGAGTTTTATGATAATGACAGTAAAAAATTACACTTAAAATACACTATAGAACTGGTAATGTATTGTTATATTATAGATCTACCAACTCTTTCATATGTAATGAATTTTTTGAGGGTATCGCAGTACCGTCTCAAAAATTAGGTGTTGAGTTAGCGGTAAAAACCCTTAATTATAAGATGATTTCATCCCAAGTTTATAATTCTTCTCCAGTTAAAGTTTGTGGGAATATGTTTCCTACAAATATTTTCATTCTTCCTCTATTTGAATTCGATATTATTTTGGAATGTTTTTGCTTTATTTAAATAAATACACCATCAATTTCTGAGGAAGGGAAGTTATATTTGATATTTTGAACCAACCATTGACCACCTATCAGCGTGATGACAAAAATGAACTTCCAATAGAAATTACATCCAAAACATATATCATGATTCTTATTCAAAAGGGGAGTTTATCTCAAATGGTTGGCGGTAAATGACACATAAATGATATAATTGTTGTGTGGGATTTTATTGAAGTATTTTTTAAATAGTTTCATGTTATTTCACCAAATTATGATGTTATGTTTTAAATAGAACACATACCCGGTGCTGCACTAATTTTCAATACTCTGTATAGAAATAGCCTAAATTGAGTTGTAAGAATTAAATAACAAACTCTGGGTGAATTTTGAAAATGTATTCATTTGAATAACTATGCCACCATAGTATGAACATATTCTTTTTGTAAATAAGAATGATGGATTAATACAACTCTTCGTTAATTATTGATAAATTAATAATATCAATATTGAGAATAAGTATCCTCTACCCTATATAGATGAATTGTTTGATAAAATGTGTAAAGAATATTAATTTTTCTAGATGGATATTTATTCTAGATATCAATAATTTAGGGTATATAAGGAACATATACCAAATAAAACACAAGTTGTGGACACAATGAAATTATAGTGATGTCATTTGGTCTTACTAATGCTTAAAATATCTTGATAGATTTAATGAATAGATTCTTTGGAGATTAATTAATTTGTTCAGTTTGTGGTAGTCTCTATAGATGATATTCTTATTTTTTAAAAAGAGTAAGGAATAGCATAAAGATCATTTTATTATTGTTATTAGAACCTTAGGAAGGAGATACTTTATAAAAAAAATTCCAAGTGTTAATTTTGTCTTTGTAGGGATTCTTTTTTGGTTCATATAATCTGTAACACCAAAATATTTTAAAAATAAATTGAAATGCATGAAACTTTGTTTTATGTATATATTTATAACTATCCTTTAAACATAATTTTTTATAATCTATGTTTTGAATTTCAAAAAATGGTCATCTATAATTGTGATCAGTAAGATATTTGGAGTCTAATGGAACCAAATTGATTTTTTGGTGAATAATAACATACCCTTATGAATATTAACATGACCATAATGAATAGTAAATTGAACTTTTATTTTATTTTCTTAAGTCTTAATGATAATATAAACTTGATTAATTTTTCAAGTTATTAAAAAATGAGTTATAAGTTTAAATTTATAATTGGTGATTAAATTGTGATTTTATTTAAAAATTAAATTTATAATATTTAAAAAATATTCAAAAAATGGAGTTATGTTTTTAATTATACACATCTAAAAATGATTATGGTGATTTTTTGAGATTTTTCTGAAATTCATGATTTTTTATGAATTTTAAAACACGATAAATTGTGATAAATGTTAAATACTTGTTTTACTGCATCATAGGTTATTTAAGGCTGATGTAATACCACTTTTTCTAAACTCACATGTAATTTTTACTATTTTTGGTCACATGAATCAAGACTATTCATAGTCTTGAGAGAAAATATTAAAATAATAATTCAAATAATGTAAAATCCCTCTTCTCCTCCACTATAAATACCACACTCATTCCCCACTTCCTCTCACACATCTCAAGCCTTGATCATTGTCTATTGTAACACCCCAAGATTTCATAGTGTGTTATTTCTTCAAAATAATTCAATAACATGTACTACACGCAACTCCGAGTTCAATCGCACCATGAATTACCAAAAGAAAAGCCATTCAAAAGAGGTTATGAATAGTATTTACAAAATTTTAAACTTTATATAATCCTTATAATTTTAGAATCCATATTATGAGAACAAATTCATTTTTAGTATTGTACTTTTATAAACTTTTAATAGTGAACCCTTTTTAAATACAATATTATAAACTTTTTGTCTAAATGGTGACATAAAATATTTAAAATAAAACATCCCAAGCTTTCACGATACGCTTTCCTTTGAATAATACAATAGCGTGTGTTGTACGCAAATTCGAGTTTTAACACACACCACAACCGATCAAACTAGCCGTTATGAACAGTAATACCTACTTTTTGAAATTATATATATTTTATATTTTCAAAATGGACTTTATTTTTGGATTCGGAGTGTCGAATTTACCCTAAGGTGAAATTTTGGTACTTTTTGGATAACTTTCATATTTTGGTGAATAGTGAAAATTACTAAATTTTAATTAAAAACAAATTTTTTAATCAAAATAATTAATAGTGATAAATTATGAATTTGAGTGGTTTTAAAGTATATTTAGAATATATTTTTACCATTTAATACAATTTTGGTCATTGGACATAATTTTACAATTAAACCGGACATAAACAAGTGTCAATCTTTTGATAGTTATTATCTCTTAAAAACACGCTTTTTGTTTTAACAACGGGAATTAATTTTAAATTAATTTCTGCCAATTCTGTGTTTTGAATTTGGAAAAATGGATTCCATATTTGTAATCAGGATGTTCAAATTTTTTAAATAGGTAACATTTATTTTTAGGCATTTTGAATAACTATTGCGGTAAATATTTTATTTACCATGGTTAAGGGTAAATCCGGTAAATAAGGGTTAAAAAATAATATTATAATAATATTAAATTACCCTAAAACGTGTCCTAACCTTATTGGTTGATACAGGTTCGACCATAGGCATCTTTGGGTCGATTTTGGGACCCCATGGAGCCACTTGTATGTGATAGGGACACTTTATTTTAATTAAGTTAAAATGAATACCAAAATGACACAAGCATATATCTTTAAGCAAAACAATTTTTACATAGGGTTATATATGTTGGATTTTTGACTATAAATATTAATTAGAAAGCTAAGAAGATTTCATACATAATTATATTTTATTTATAATTTTTATACATTAAATAAGTTAATTTATTTATGACATAATGATGATGCAGTAATTACCATAATAGTGAAAAATTAAAATAATTGATATTATAAATACACAAATAAATAAAATTTGAGACTTTTTATGAATTAAAATGATTTTATATGTTAATATTACATGTTAGGAAGGATTTAATTAAATGTTTTCGAAGTAATAATTCTGTTATGAGTTTCACAAAAATCAACTATTGAATAGTGTCCAAATTCACCTAAAAGAGTTTTTAAAACAAATATTATATTATTAATTGATATTAAATTCCTAAAAATATAAGGTTCGGCCAAGAGACTTATGTAATGATAGGTGTATCATTAATGGACCACTTGTTGGTTTCTTGGATGTATATGGTATGTTTATTAACCATATAATATAAAAATACAAAGAGACATTGTAAAAGTGAAACTATTTAACTTAGAGTTAATACTTAAAGATAAGGTTAAAATAAGTACCAAAACCTGTCTAAATTCTATTGGTTGAGTTTTTTGCGACCCATACCCATCTTAAAATTTAAATAATCTAATTTGGATCATTTAGAAACCGAATATGATGTTATTATAAATTAATATTTCTAGCTTTTCCAAAGGTTTCCCTCACCCCTCTTATAAAAGGGCACTTCTCCCTCTCATTTATTCATACTTTCAAAGCTTTTTGGTACGGCCAAACTCTGCCCAAATACTCTCCCAACTTCCCTCAATACAACCTAGTGGACTTAGTTTGATCATAAAGCCAACCTAAGGATCCCTATTGATCAAAACAAAAGGAAGAACCCGAAGAAGAGGTAATGATTTCACCACCCTTTTCCAAGTTCCTTTCTTCTTCCACTTCTTCTTTCTTTGTTATTACCATTCTAAAATAATAACACCAGTATCATATATATAATGTGATGTTATTATAAATATGTTACATCCATATTCAGTATTCTATCCACCCTTTGAATAACATGTCACCATACGTGCGTACGTACGGCTTACCGTCTCCACGTCGTGGTGTAATTGTTATTCAATATATTATTATTTGGATGGGTATAATAATGATGTGTAACTCTTGTAAATAATAAATATAACATGTTAATGATTCTGTATATATGATATACCATCCATTTATATATTATTTTAATATCAAAATAATGATATTGTCTCTCGTGCGTACGTACGGACTACCGTCTCCACGAACGCGATGAGATTCCTTCTCCATCGTATCCATTCAAGTATAATTCTCATTTGATGATTAATAATAGTATCTAAGGACTTGATATATTTCTGTATATGATTAATATACAACCTATCCATTACAAACATGTCTTACGTAACAAAACATATAAAATAAAACGAGTAAGTTAACACCCGAAACAATGATAATACTAAGATATTATTAAAAAATCAATGTTAAAAGATCATATATGATGTCATATTAATGTATATGATTCTTGTATAATTTAATAACAATTATTTCACCATTATACAGGAGGTTAACCTACCCCAACCAAGGAAAAGTACAAGGTAAGGGTTTATTTCACAATCTCTTCATTATCAGAGGTTTTTTATACGTAATAATCTACTGGGATCTCTTTATCATCCACATCCAAGTTACTTGAAAGTGTATTTCAAAACATTCTTACTATTTTACAGAATATGGGATAAGGTCATTTATAACCGTGTTTGACTTTTTATAAGATGTTTATAAATGAATCTTTCCGTCATTTTCCAAACAAGGTCCTTTTTAACCTTTTTGACCGAATTAAGGTATGAATGTTTTTTTAACTTATACAGTGGGTGCGGCTATTTACCGCCATTATAAAATCGTCAAAGCATCCCTTACAAGCTTATAAGAATATTTTCAAAGTAAATGTTTTATTTTATAATTATGTGACTTTTAATTGATTTAAAAATGAAAATTTAATGAATTTTTGAAAGGTACTCTTTATCAAGATCATAATTTTAAATGTTTTAAAGATTTATCTTTCTAAATATTTTTAATTAATGTCCATGTTTTCAAAATGATTTTAAGGATTTACTTATATTGACATGAAGGTTTTGAAATTATATTTCTTTTCAAAAGTTTCAAAGTGGTATGGATCACTTTGATTCAAAAATATCTTTTAAATTACTTCCTTTATAAATGTGTGACTTTTCAATGATTTCGAGAAAAGAGATATTTCTCTCAAATAGTTTTGATTTCATCTATGTCAACATCCTTTGATGGATTTTAAGCTAATTTGAAGTTGATTTATTATGATATAAAACTTCTATATTATATTGAAGGTTTTTTGATATGTTTGACTGTGGATGTGCTATTTTTATACCATTCGTGGTTTATGGTGAAAATATTGAAATTTTGTATGCTAGTTTTAATACGAATGTTTATGTTATGTTTAAACATTTTCATATGGGAATGCATTGGACTTAATATGTGACGGGTGGAGCCCGCTATAGCTCCTCGATGCATCGGTAGGTCTCATGAGACAAACTAGTGTCTTGGCACAAGTCCTTGGCAAAATCTTTTTTGTAGTCTTGGCACGAGGCCTTGGCTATGTGGTTATGATAGTCTGGCATTATGCATTCCATCATTATGAAAGTGGTTATTGATATTGCTTGTGATTATTCGATTAGTATAATATCCATGTGAATAAGTAACTGGAATTATTTCATTTTACTTTTTCCATAGAATGTTGAAGTTCAAGTTTAAAAGGCTTTTGTTTTGGTAATACATTGCCTTAAATTTTTATGCTTATTTATGAAAGTTTCCGCTATATTGTTATCCTTACTGGGCATTTGAGCTCACCCCTTTTCTATGTTTTATTTTTCCCAGGATATGAAGAAGTAAATTATGAATGACCTGCAGGGATAGTATGAGAGGATAAGAGTGTGGTCCATGGAGACTATATTGTTGTAGTTTTCATTTTTATGATGTAAAACTTTATGAATATATCTAGTGTTTCCAAGGATACTAAACTAATCGGTCTTTCGAGATTTGATCTTTCTTGTGATCATGCCAATGTTGTGTAATAATGCACCGACTCTGGTTAAATGGGGTCGGGGCGTTACAGTTGGTATCAGAGGAAGTTTAGTACAAACCTTGGAAGCTAGATTTAGATAAACTCTGATTAGAGCACGTAGACCTAAGATGAACTTTGAGGATTAGTATAGAAGAACTTCCTAAAATCTTGGTATTGTAGAGATTTTGTGAGTTTTCCAAGCAATACATCCCTGTCTGGATACGAGCAGGTAGAGGCGGCTCTGGCACAGATGTACCTAGGGGTAAAACCCGAAAACACAGCCTTGAGCTAGACTCGAACGGGAACTGGTGCACGACAACGGGCCTTGGTGCACTCTTGGTTACGACACTGCCAGGGGATATGCTTAGGATAATTCTCATTTTCTTTACAAACCATTATAAAGGGTTTATGGGTATATACTTCCTCAAAGGAGGAATTTTTATTATTATGGATTATATCCATAAACTATTTAATTTATGTTATGTGTTTTACAAGTTTGGGATTAGGTATTGTTATTCATAAACTAATCTAGTGTATGATATTGTTTAGAAAAGGCACCCAGTAGAAGGAATGAGAACTCCAGCAATGCACATGATCCAAAGAGAAGGAAGGATCATATCTTTCATGGTCTTAAGCTAGAATTTATAAGAGAAATATTCTCCCATGTATTATCATCATATGAAGAAATAATATCATGTGTTGATAAGATAGGTAAAGAGTTTACTGAGTCCTATGGCTTTGAAGGGAAGCAAGAGAAGAAAAGGTTGGAAGAGAGAAAGATGGATAAAGGGAAGAGGGAAAAGAAAATTTTTCCCATATGTGATAACCGTGGGAAGAAACACCCTGAAACTTTCCTGAAAGGAATGGGAGTTTGTTATAATTGTGGAGGAAAAGGGCACAAAGTACGTGACTGTAAGGGTAAGAAAATGGTTTAAAATGTACAATGCTTCATTTGCAAGGATTATGGACACTACACGAACCTATGTCCCAGTCATCAGACTATGCCGCAAATGATGCTATTTGATAATAATCAAGTTATGATACTACCACAGATGAAGAGCAATGATTAGAGTTCTTATGTTGATTATGTCATCTGAGTGTTGTATCAACAATGTACTTGTTATAATAATTATGGAGTATATAAGGATTGTATTGCAGTACTATTTCATTAAGGACTTGAGATTGTTTGGAACAAAGAAAAGTGACTCAATAGCAGGTTAAATTTTTGGAAAATATATGGTTGAGAGAAAGATAAACCATAATATGGTTCTGATACTGAGGTAGTGATTTTAGAATAATACATGACTGATTTGGATAAATTATATTGGATATTCTTGACTACCATGAAGCTGATTAATTATTTGTATATTCCATCATTGTTGGGGTTTAAAACATTTTTGGATTGATGAAATATATCCAGCATTCTATATAGAATAAGGGAGCATGAATTTAATCAATAGGGATTATGGTAATTCATGATGTTTCAGTGTTTTAAAAGAATACATGATGAAGGTATTAATATGTTATTACGGGGTAAAAGGATCTACATTATGTTTACCTTCCTAATAAAATGTTGGACTGTGAGTTTGGACAGAAGTATTTTGGATAGTTCTAGTTTGGATTATTCTGTATTTCCATAAAAGGACAACCTGGAGGTCGGGCAGCAACCCGTCGCGACCAGCAAGGCCGCGAGACTTGAACCCGCAACCGAAGGGCGACAAGGGTGTATCACCTATAACTGGCCCACGAGATGTCTTGTATTAAATAATGTAATTTTTTTAAAAAAAGATATGGTAGATGAATTATAAATTCATTTATTTTGGAACCCTATACGAATAGTATAAATAGAATGTTTTTACGTTCTGTTTTCTTTTAGAGTGAAAGATGAGTTTTTGGTAGAAATTTATTAGTGGATAAAACTCTAATTATAAAGTAAGTATACCTCCTTATGATCTTAGCCAATCTCATAAATAAATTCCTCAACATTAAGAAAAGGAACTTAGAACAAAAATGTTGTCCTAGATGGTACCTTAAATCATCACTAATTTATGGCTTTGGGATTGTTGGCCTTTTCATAGCCATGTTCTCTACCACTCTCCATCAGATAATTGATGGTTAGATTTCTCTTCCATATCCATATTTTTCTACATGGAACCCTAGTATGTGTTATTTTCAGTAACCTTCATTTTTCCCCTCTTAATTTTAAATAGAGACCTCATTAATTCATTTTTCGATGTTGGATTTCAACTAAGATATTTTGAAATGTCAAAAATGTGTTATCCAAATACCCTATGTTTTGTTGAACCGATGTTATTTCAAATCATCATAGATTGATGAATTTAAGGACCTCAATTTTATACTTCTTTGTGATTGATGACCTCAATCACTACCTATAAATATTTACGTTTTTCCTCCAATTATATGTCTCTAATTTCCACCAATGTTCTCCTAATCGAGATCATAATTTGGTGGTGACCCTTTCATTCATCTTTTCCTCATATTAAGACTAAATTTTAGTAACCCAATTTCATATGTGGTTTTTCCAACAAATATATTTTCTATTTTCAACCTTTTATTTTCGAAGAACAATTTCAAATTGCGAGGACGCAATTTATTGAAGGAGGGGAGAATGTAACACCCCAAGATTTCATAGTGTGTTATTTCTCCAAAATAATTCAATAAATTGCACTACACGCAACACTGAGTTCAATCGCACCATGACTTACCAAAAAAAATCCATTCAAAAGAGGTTATGAATAGTATTAACTAAATTTTAAACTTTATATAATCCTTATAATTTTAGAATCCATATTATGAGAACAAATTCATTTTCAGTATTGCACTTTTATAAACTTTTAATAGTGAACCCTTTTTAAATAAAATATTTTAAACTTTTTGACAAAATGGGGACATCAAATATTTAAAATAAAACATCCCAAGCTTCAAGCTTCCACGATACGCTTTCCTTTGAATAATATAGTAGCGTGTGTTGTACGCAACTTCGAGTTTTAACACACACCACAACCGATCAAACTAGCTATTATGAATATTAATACCTAAATTTTGAAATTATATATATTTTATATTTCAAAATGGACTTCATTTTTGGATTCGGAGTGTCGAATTTACCCTAAGGTGAAATTTTGGTACTTTTCGGATAACTTTCATATTTTGATGAATAGTGAAAGTTACTAAATTTTAATTAAAAACAACTTTTTTAATCAAAATAATTAATAGTGGTAAATTATGAATTTGAGTGGTTTTAAAGTATATTTAGAATATATTTTTACCATTTAATACAATGTTTGTCATTGGACATAATTTTACAATTAAACCGGACATAAACAAGTGTCAATCTTTTGATAGTTATTATCTCTTAAAAACACGCTTTTCATTTTAACAACGGGAATTAATTTTAAATTAATTTCTGCCACTTATGTGTTTTGAATTTGGAAAAATGGATTCCATATTTGGAATCAGTATTTTTAAATTGTATAAATAGATAACATTTATTTTTAGGCATTTTGAATAATTACTGCGGTAAATATTTTATTTACCATGGTTAAAGATAAATTCGGTAAATAAAGGTTAAACAATAATATTATAATAATACTAAATTATCCTAAAACATGTCCTAACCTTATTGGTTGATACATGTTCGACCATAGGAATCTTTGGGTCGATTTTAGGACCCCATGGAGCCACTTGTAGGTGATAGAGACACTTTATTTTAATTAAGTTAAAATGAATACCAAAATGACACAAGCATATATCTTTTAGAAAAAAAAATTTTACATAGGGTTATGTATGTTGGATTTTCGACTATAAATATTAATTAGAAATATAAGAATATTTAATATATAATTAAATTTTATTTATAATTTTTAGACATTAAATAATTTAATTTATTTATGACACAATGATGATGTAGTAATTACCATAATAGTGAAAAATTAAAATAATTGATATTATAAATACACAAATAAATAGAATTTGAGACTTTTTATGAATTACAATAATTTTATAAGTTATTATGACATTTTAGGAATGATTTAATTAAATATTTTCGAAGTAATCATTCTGTTATGAGTTTCACAAAAATCAACTATTGAATAGTGTCAAAATTGACATAAAAGAGTTTTTAAAATAAATATTATATTATTAATTGATATTAAATTCCTAAAAATCTAAGGTTCGGCCAAGAGACTTATATAATTATAGGTGTATCATTAATGGACCACTTGGGGGTCTCTTTGATGTATATGGTATGTTTATTAACCATATAATATAAAAATACAAAGAGACATTGTAAAAGTGAAACTAATTAACTTAGAGTTAATACTTAAAGATAAGGTTAATATAAGTACCCAAACTAGTCTAAATTCTATTTGTTGAGTGGTTTTCGACTCATCCCCACCTTAAAATTTAAATAATATACTTTGGATCCATTAGAAACCGAATATGAATTTATTATAAATTAATATTTCTAGCTTTTCCAAAGGTGCCCCTCACCCCTCTTATAAAAGGGCACTTCTCCCTCTCATTCATTCACACTTTCAAAGCATTTTGGTTCGGAAAAACTCTGCCCAAATACTCTCCCAACTTCCCTCAATACAACCTAGAGTCCTTAGTTTGATCAGAAAGCCAACCTAATGATCCCCTTTGATCAAATCAAAAGGAAGAACCCGAAAAAGAGGTAATGATTTCACCACCCTTTTCCAAGTTCCTTTCTTCTTCCACTTCTTCTTTCTTTGTTATTACCATTCTAAAATAATTACTCCAGTATCATATATATAATGTGATGTTATTATAAATATGGTACAACCATATTCATTATTCTATCCACCCTTTGAATAACATGTCACCATACGTGCGTACGTATGGCTTACCGTCTCCACGTCATGGTGTAATTGTTATTCAATATATTATTATTTGGATGGGTATAATAATGATGTGTAACTCATGTAAATAATAAATATAACATGTTAATGATTATTTATATATGATATACCATCCATTTATATATTATTTTAATATAAAAAGAATGATATTGTCGCTCGTGCGTACGTACGGACTACCGTCTCCACGAACGCGATGAGATTCATTCTCCATCGTATCCATTCAAGTATAATTCTCATTGGATGATTAATAATAGTATCTAAGAACTTGATATCATTATGTATATGATTAAGATACAACCTCTCCATTACAATCATGGCTTACGTAACAAAACATATAAAATAAAACGAGTAAGTTAAGACCCGAAACAACGATAATACTAAGATATTATTAACAAATTAATGTTAAAAGATCATATATGATATCATATTAATGTATATGATTCTTGTATAATTTAATAACAATTATTTCAGCATTATACAAGAGTTTAACCTACCCCAACCAAGAAAAAGTACAAGGTAAGGGTTTATTTCACAATCTCTTCATTATCAGAGGTTGTTTATACGTAATAATCTACTGGGATCTCTTTATCATCCACATCCAAGTTTCTTGAAAGTGTATTTCAAAACATTCTTAATATTTTACAGAATATGGGATAAGGTCATTTATAACCTTGTTTGACTTTTTATAAGATTTTTATAAAGGAATCTTTCCATCGTTTTCCAAACAAGGTCCTTTTTATACTCTTCGACCGAATTAAGGTAAGAATGTTTTTTTTAACTTATACAGCGGGTGCGGCTATTTATCGCCATTATAAAATCGGCAAAGCTTCCCTTACAAGCCTATAATAATATTTTCAAAGTATATGTTTTATTTAATAATTATGTGACTTTTAAATGATTTCAAAATGAATATTTTTAGAATTTTTGAAAGGTACCCTTAATCAAGATCATAATTTTAAATGTTTTAAAGATTTATCTTTCTAAATATTTTTAATTAATGTCTATGTTTTCAAAATGATTTTAAGGATTTACTTATATGGACATGAAGGTTTTGAAATGATATTTCTTTTCAAAAGTTTCAAAGTGGTATGGGACACTTTGATTCAAAAATCTCTTTTAAATTACTTCCTTTATAAATGTGTGACTTTTCAATGATTTCGAGAAAAGAGATATTTCTCTCAAATAGTTTTGATTTCATCTATGTCAACATCCTTTGATAGATTTTAAGCTTATTTGAAGTTGATTTATTATGATACAAAAATTCTATATTATATTGATGTTTTTGTGATATGTTTGACTGTGGATGTGCTATTTTTATACCATTCATGGTTTATGGTGAAAATATTGAAATTTTGTATGCTATTTTTAATATGAATGTTTATGTTATGTTTAAACATTTTCATATGGGAATGCATTGGACTTAATATGTGACGGGTGGAGCCCGCTATAGCTTATTGATGCATCGGTAGGTCTCATGAGACAAACTAGTGTCTTGGCACAAGGCCTTGGAAAAATCTTATTTGTAGTCTTGGCACGAGGCCTTGGCTATGTGGTTATGATAGTCTGGCATTATGCATTCCATCATTATGAAAGTGGTTATTGATATTTCATGTGATTGTTCGGTTAGTAGAATATCCATGTGAATAAGTAAATGGCATTATTTCATTTTACTTTTCCCATACTATGTTTAAGTTCAAGTTTCAAAGGCTTTTGTTTTGGTTATACATTGCCTTAAATGTTTATGCTTATTTATGAAAGTTTCCGCCATATTGTTATCCTTACTGGGAATTTGAGCTCACCCCTTTTCTTTGTTTTATTTTTCCCAGGATATGAAGAAGTAAATTATGAATGACCTGCAGGGATCATATGAGGGGATAAGAGTGTGGTCCATGGAGACTATATTGTTGTAGTTTTTATTTTTATGATGTAAAACTTTATGAATATATCTAGTGTTTCCAAGTCTACTAAACCAATCGGTCTTTCGAGATTTGATCTTTCTTGTGAGCATGCCAATGTTATGTAATAATGCACCGACTCTGGGTAACTGGGGTCGGGGCGTTACATCTATGTTATACCAAATACCCTCCCCAAGTCTCTTCCCTGCCTCGTAAAGCTGTAGGTATCTCCAAAAGGCCAAAACAAAAGGCTTTAAGGAGGATCTCATGGAGAAGAGATCAAGAGGTTAGAATCCTCTTACTTTTCGTGTTTTTTCTTTCCAGTTCCTTTTTTTCTTATACTCTATTTCCCTCCAATTATCCAAGAGGTGTGAAATATCAATAATATTATATATTCTATATGTTACCATGTTCATTTAAAAGATTCATCTTCGTCCTTCCTCTCCTCTCCAACTTTTTCTAAAAATAAAAACAGCATCCACAATGTGCCGATTTACCAAAATCATGGATGATGTGTTTGAAATATCCATTACATCATTCAAATATGATAATAAAAACCTTATAATGGTTGAAATAGAATTTAATATTTGTGTTTAATCCTATTTTTTGTTCTATAATGAACTTATATTCATGAAATTAAATTATATAATTAAATAAGTTAATGATTATCGAGGAACCACCAAAAAGAATCGAAAGAAACATCATTAATGTTTAATCTAATGATCCATAATCATATATGATAAAAAATTATTTATGGTATCATTATATATTCTTGAAACATATTAATACTATTTCGTTCCACTTCTGGAATATTATTTCCATACGATAAGAAAATCAAATACAAACCGACCGTGGAAATAATGTAAAGAATGAACTTAAAACAATGGAAAGAACAAGATAATAATAATTAAAGGGTGGAATGATGTTATGAAATGATTATATAAGGTTTTATAAACATTAATATTTCACTTTAAGATATTAATAACACTCTTTTAACCAGTAAATAGGAGGTTTAAATGAGTTTGAAGTAAGAAAACCCCGAGGTAAGGGAATTCTTAACCCGATTTCCATTCATTGGGTTAACATTATACTTAATTTTTTATAAGGTATTAAAAATGTTTGTGTGATGAATTTTGTTTATATTATATTTAATTATGTGTATATACAAGTTCGATCAACTCAATTATGTATCAGTTCAATTATATGATATATTTAATGGTATTTTCTTTTAAAAACTACTTAAAATTTTGTTTTAAAAAATTCAAAAGCAATGTTTATATGTAATTTTTCATGTTATATAATTCTATTACGTTCTTGGTATTTTTTCTGATGAATTTTGGGACCTATATCTCCCTAAAATGCAGTGCGTAAGTGTATGTTTCTAGTCGATCGTATGGTTAATCCAAGTGTAACAGTGATGGTTAAAAAAATTGTAATATAGCCGGGAGGGTTACAAATTATAAGGTAAATGAGAGGGATACTAGATTATGTAAGTAATTCCCCAGAATACCTTTTTGGTCTTATTTATATTCATTATATTTTGTGGGAATCTCATGTTTCACAAATTAAGTATATATGGGTGACAATTATTTTATTTTATGAAAATGATTTCATGCCTTTACAAGTATTCATGGACTAATGTTTTCCTTTCTTCGTTTTATATCCCTTACTGAGATTTTTGTGCTAATCCCGTGTTTTTAAATTATTTTTTAAGGTTATATGGTTTTTTAAAACTAATAAGGAACCCATGTAAAATGTTAAAAATATTTTTCAAGGAAATAAAGTTTTATTTGAAATGATTTTTATTTTGGATAAAATGCATATTATTTATGTGAATTGGTAGAAATTGAGGCTTTACCAATATTTTTATTCTAATTCCTTGTTCAAACTATTGGTATACTATTTTGGATCAACCTTTACCAATGGTTCGAACAAAATATTGGTATACTTTTTTTAAAATAAATATTTCTTAACAGTTTGAGTAAACCCTTGGGAATTATCTAATTTTACTAATTTATACTGATAGTTTTTTAAAAATGTTGGTAAAGAAAATATTTCCCAATGGTTTGTTAAAATCATTGGGAACGTTTTCCCCCAAATAAAAATTAGCTACAGCTCCCCCATCTGCATGATTGCAACCCTTATCCAATGCTCTCATGAAGATCTCTCTTTACCCTAGGCTGTGAAACTCCTTCCACTTGAAAGATCCCTCTTCAAACAAGAAATTTTTTATTTCTACTGTTCAAATTGGTATGTGGTAACTTAGTTTTAATGTTTTTCATATATTTTTTCTATTTTGATTTCTCCTAAACCAGAGTTTTGTGTGGTTGGTGGCATGGTATACCGAACACTTTGATTTGTTTTTTGTTTTTGTTTTTGTTCTACACTTCAAGTGTCATGATTATGTGAATCACATTTATTTGAAGTCTTCATAGCTACTCATTCTTTGAATAATTCATGAATCATATGATCTAATGGGTACTGGTAAGATGTGTCCCACTCAAATATGGTAAAAGTTTTGTTTAGTTATATGGTCTTGAGGTGGGTAATGGATATAAGGATGGACCACGTGAAGGGATTGGGGACGGTTGGGGTAGTGGGGTAGGTGGCTTTCCATTTTTTTAGTGGTGTGGTATGGTAGTTTCTACGGACTTTATATTAGTTTAAAATTGGATATGGATTTTGTATTTACAGTTTTTGTTCAAGGAATAATGGGAAGGGTAGTGATATTGAGGATGAATTGGCTATTTTGGGGTGATGGATTGGAATTATGATATTGGTTGGATTGGGTATAGGTAATTTTCAAGGTATTATATGGGTATTGCGTCCCCTAAACCCCACACCCCCACCCCTAACCCCCTGGACACCCCCCCACCTACCCACCCATGTACCCCATGCACACCCACCCACCCACCTTGGACAGCCCCCACCCCCCTGAACCCCCTGGAAACCCCCCCCCCCCCCACCCCCATGACACACCCACCCCCTGGACACCCATAACCCCCCATGGACACCCCCACCCCCTGGACACCCCTCCAGCCCCTAGACAACCCCACCCCTTAACCCCCCCCATTGGATAGCCCCAATGCCCCCGACACCCCCCACCCACCTTCGAAATCCTTCTATGTCCCTAAAAACCCCTCACCCCCATGGACCCCATCCCCCACCCCATATACACCCCCCAGACACCCCACCCCCTGGACAACCCTTCCACCCCTAGACACCCCCACCCCCCTGGACATCCCCACCCCAACCCCCGGGAAACCCCCCACTCCCTCGACACCCCCACCCCTAGATACCATCCACCTTGGGCATCCCACATGACCCCTTGGACAGCCCCCTCAAACACCACCCCACCTCTTGGACACCACCCCACCTCCAAAGATCTTGGCCCAATTTTTAAATTGGAATTAACTATGTAGGTGATTTCCCCTTTCCCCAATGGCATTTCCTAAGTGCCCCATGGATCCTTATAAATTGAATTTGTCATGTTTTGATAACCTGAATGGTTTTTTTTAATGATATGGATAATTCATGATGGTTTTCCAATCTTAATTAATAAAATGGTTTGAAAAAAAATAACCTATGTGGGGCTAGAGGGGGTGGGGGTTATCCATGTGGGGGTTGTCCAGGTGGGGGTGGGTTTTCTAGGGTGGTAGGGGGCTGTTGGTGGGTGGGGTTGTAGGGGTGTGGGGATGTGGGGGAGGTGTGTGTGTGATGTCTAAGGAGGGGGTGGGATGTCCAGGGGTGGGGGTGGGTTTTCCAGGTGGGGGAGGGTGTTTGAACTATCTAGGGAGGGGGTGGGAAATCCAGGTTGGGGTGGGGGCTGTCTAGGTGGGCATGGGGGGCTATCTAGGTGGGGTAAGGGTGGGATGTTCAGGATTGGGTGGGGGATTTCTAGGTGGGGTGGGGGTGGGGTACCCAGGTGGGGTGGGGGGATATCCAGGTAGAGGGGTGGGTGTCCATGGGGGGATTGTGGGGAGGTACATTTTGTCCCATCATAACATGGCTAATATTCTTAAACGACATACATAGGACCATATTTGACACACACTCAAAAAAATTAAACATATAAAATACTATATTTACACCTTGAATCACCACCCGGTATTACCTCTCAGTTATCCTCTCAAGGCATCAATAAGCCACATACCTAGATCAATATTCGGATGTGTGTTTACAATTAGGTGTGTTTTTTTAGAATTCGTGTATGATATTTAGATTTAAAGATAAAATCTGATCCATGTATGATATTTGGAGGGGTTTTAAAATTAGGTGTGTTGTGATTTATATATAAGATATTCATGGTTTACACCAATAGTCTTCTGGGTCATCTATAATAGGCATGAAGTCAGGAAACAATTGGATAGATATTGGATTCTACTACCCTAGTTTGGGGGTAGACTCCCACACCCCCTTGGACATCCCCCCCAGACACCCACTGCCCATAAGGGCAACCCCTCACCCCCTGGACACCCCCCTTGGACACCACCTGGACAGCCCACATGGACACCGCACCCCCCACCCCATGGACACCCCCACCCCATGGACACCCCCACCCCCTGGACACCCCCTCCCCCACCCCCCTGGACACCCCTGACCCCGCTTGATGTCCCCCCACCCCCCAGATATCCCCCCTAGATGGCCCCCTTGGACACCCCCTAGACACCTTGCACCCCCCTGGACACCCCCACCCCCAAGACATCCCCACCCCCACTAGACAGCCCCCAACCCCCTAGCCTTCCACACTAGACACCCCCACCCCCTAGAGGCCCCCTAGATATCCCCCACCCCTCTGGACACCCCCACAACCCCTTCACAGCCCCACCCCCTTGGACACCCCCTAAAACACCCCACCCCCAGTGGTTTGATTTGATGATGGGGTGGGGTAAATTTATTGATTATTTGGATTTTGAGTAATTGATATGACTTTCACTCTTTCTACCAATGAACCATATGTATTGGCATCAATGGTGAAACAAGTTTTTTATGTAAAAGACCATTTTCGGCCTGAATTTTGTTTCATTAATGAAGTAATTCCAAGACATATTTTTGATTATGGGGATGATTTAATTGACACCATACCTACTTCAATTGGAAATGATCCATTTATTACTTTTGATGACTCTAATATCTCAATTTTTAGAGTTCACAGTGAACCTTAGGTTGTGGTGGGAAATATAAAAAATAATTCATCCATGTTATCAATTATTTTGGTTTAGCTGAACTTGGGTTGTCAAGGTTGGTAATATTCAAATTTATTTAATATTGATTACAAATATTTTTAATCTGACCTGACGGTTATGTTAATTTTCAATGTTTATTTGTTGCAATTTTATTATAATTTTATTTTCTAAATTGGAATGGAATGGTATTCAAACCTATAAAACCCACATTTCTAACTTGGTGAACATTTAAATGCTTTATTGACCATGTATAAAATTTGTATAACTCTAAGACCTCCCTTTAACATTTCACCAGATAATGAACATAATGGTCTATTTTCTTTAACTAAACATGTATAGAAACCTACATCATCTACCTGGGAAAATGAAATTAAATATTTCTTTAATTTCGACAAGTTATTTACACCTTATGAATTTGGTAGATATCTTATCCTTGTTCATATTTTAATATCATCATTTCTGACTATCTTAAGGGTTTAATCATTAATAATATATACTTTACTAAATTCTCAAGAGGCATAATTCAGTATGATCTATATCTTGATTATTGAGTGAAATAATTCTATAGAATAAATGTTCCAGGATTTTGATAGACTGATAAAAATTATTAAATAACCATCATTCAAAATTTAAATTTCTTTATTACATCTTGTATGATTTATTGAATTAATTATATATCTATTCAATCTCACCTAAAACAATAGATAGTTAAATTATCTTAGAATAACCCTATTCCCTCTCATTTATATTGTTTTTTGGGTTACAAATTAGTTATCATTTTCTAATTACATCCATATTTGTTTTTAAATACAGGAAATGCATCCAATTGAAGTGAGGCAATAGAAAACGATGATGGAAAACAATAGTCGCATGGCTGAGATGGGTGTTCCACCACTAGTGCCTGTAGGGAAATTTTTATTTCAAATATATATTTAAATAATATATAATGTCATGTGATTAATATTTTTTAAAATATTTTTTTAGGATCCACCTCTTAGGTGAAAATTATTTGATTATAAGCCTAGTAGTGGTCCCATTACTCAGGGTGTTCGTACAAGGGGGTTGGTACGAGAGCTAGGAAATCTGGTCGACGTACCAGATTAAACCCTACCCCTCCCACTAACATACCATCTATCCCATATTCTGATCCTAGTGTGTCTTTAGAGACACATGAGATATTTAGGCCTCCCATGTTTTCATCACCCTTTACATCTGAGTCTCATTTCCCATCTTTACCATATTTTATGATGATTGCCACTCCTCATCCGGCATTTGGACAACCATGTGATCCATTTTATTTTACTTCTAATTACTTCTCTCCGAGATTCTATATCCTATCTTCTTCGACTCCTTCTCTTCCAGAGTATTTCCATATGGAGAATACATTGGGACCCACTCCACCTCCACAGGGGTTCCCTTCAGTTAATGTGATCCAGTGGTGCCCATTGATCATACTTCCAAGAGTATATTTATATAACACTAACAAATTTTTCTATCATTACTTATTTTCATTATACCTTATATTGATAAAATATTTTTTTCCTTTTATAATAGATACATCTACTGATAGGAGGCAGGGTGGCGGGGTACATGCATGCATGGGGTGTGGAACTACTGCACTCAGTTAATGGTGGACTATAATGAAGATAGTCAAATGATTTAAAAAATAGGGCAGCAATTTCGGAGTTTTTTGGCGACGCTTACCAAATACTCTTACATCATTCCTGTTATCCCTCTCTCATGGAGACAGTTTCTAAATGAAGTCAAGGATAATGCTTGGGTAGAGATATGGGTAAAAAATTATTTTGTACTTAATGTAGTATATTATTTTTTATAATTTTATGAATTAATATTTTGGTGTTATCTTCAGTTTAATTTCCATGCTGGTGAGGGTGCATGTCCAGCACATCTAACGGAATTAGGTGAGATTTGGAGAGCCTATAAGAACGATTTTTATATTAGGTGTGTAGAGACCCGAAGCTTGACGTACATGGACATTACATTACTTTTGCGGAATACATGGTACATAACAAAAACACACACACAAGGATCGTAATAGTTTAGTGACTTTGGAAAATCGGAACGTAATCTTCTAATCGTGGTGAAAGATCTTCAATATCTCCCATAAAGATCTTTCCTTTTTTTACCTAAAACCATTCTTTATATCCTGGGGAAAAGAAAACATAAAAGGGTGAGCTCAAATTCTCAACAAGGGAAAATAAAGGACATAAAAATCATATCATATCTTTTTGAAAATTGTAACCTGAAAAAGAGATCATAATATCATAACATGGAACAAATCATAGAAGTGAAAATGAGATCCCCATAATCATAACATGAAACTTGAAACTTTGGGGCATGCACACATAATCATGGAAAATCATTTCTTGTTAGTCATGACTCATTTCCAAGACTATCTTAGTGGACAAAGTCCCTTTCTGAACCGAGTCACCCTCGTTCCAGTCCTGTTTCACTGAACCGGTATAACCTACCGTTCCAGCCCTGTCTATCTCATCAGATATAAAATCTTTACCCAATGCATTGGAGGGAGATATAGGTCCCACCCATCTTATAATGAATCCTTTCTTATGTGTGCCACATAATCATAAATCATACATCATCGCATAACACATGTAACAAAAATGGGATTCTTGAAACATCATGACATCATAAAACAAATCATATAAGGTAAATGACTTCATAAAAATAATTTCCTCAAAACATAATCAAATCAATGTAATAATAGGGATAAAAACAGAACCCTATATTATCTTAGATGGAAAATAATTTTGATAAAACATTTAAACTTCATTCTTGAAGAAAATATCCTTTCTACTTCAAAAACATTTTTCCTTTCATAACATGTCTTACGACTTTAAAATAAAAGAAGTTGATTAAAAATAAACATGAAAACTTGTAAAGGAAGTTTCTTGGAAATAATGTTTTAAAAATCCATTCATTCTGTATAAGTTAAAAAAACATTCTTCGTTCTTTTGTCGGAAAAGTCAAAAAGTACCTTGTACGAAAAACAACAAAAGATCCCTTTCATATCTTATACTAAAAACTCACCGAAGGGTAAAATTGGATTTAAAAAATTGTACGTGGATGGAAATAATTTTACATATTTAGGAAACATGGATGTGGATGATAAAATACTCCCCAGTAAATACCAAAGTATAAGCAATCTCGGATAAAAATGAGATTGTGATATTTCCCTTACCTTAGGTCCGACTTGCTTTGTAAGTGTCCGAACCTCCTGTATAGTGATTTAAATAATGTTATTGACTTATTCCAGAATCATATTCATTTCTATTATATCATATATGGTCCACTTATGACTTTATATTACCCGTTCTTTTGTAAATTCATGTTAAAGTAGCGTTTTGGGTAAAATCGTCTCATTTGTCGTTCGTGTTTTAACTTGTAATTATTCATATGATTGGTTAGATCATAATTACTTAATTCCAGAATATAAAACATGATTTATATATAATATATATTCAGAATATACATATATAATAAATCAGTAAATGGAAAGAAATACACCGTTCATGGAGACGGTAGTCCGTACGTACGCATGAACGTTGTTTTCGTTTCTTTATTGAATTGAATGGAATTAAGTAGATGAAATACATATAAATATAAATAATTCCAGTATCATTATAAGGTCAAATATTTCATTAGTACTTATTATATATAATTTATAATCATTCATGAATGGTTAATCATTGAGAATGAATCTCATCACGTCGTGGAGACAGTAGTCCGTACGTACGCACGAGCGATGATATCGTTCCCCTGGTCGTGGAATTGTGTTGAAGTGTATGTATACTATTTCAGTATCAATATCACTTTATAATAATCATATATAGATACTCATTACACCTTTATACCCATCCAATTAAGGTGGTGGCGGAAAATAGATTACACCACGGCGAGGAGACGGTATTCCGTACGTACGCACGCGCGGTGATTTCCTTTTTTACGTAGGATGGATAGAAGGTTAATTAGAGTTTTTTCATATTTATAATAACATATAAGTATATAATAAATACTGATGTTATTACTTTATCATGAAACAACTAAAGAAGAATAAGTTGAAGAAGAAAAAAATTGAAAAAGATCGGTAATGGATATTACCTCTTTTTGACGCGCCTTTTCTTAGCCTCCACTTAAAGAACTAAGGATGGTCTTTGAAGAAGACCAGGACCTCTAGGATGATACTAGGGAAGTGGAGAAGAGAAAATGTCAGGGGTTGGCCGAGCTTGAGTTCTCAAATTGGTGTGAGGAGGAGGGGGAGGAGGTGCTCTTTTATAAGGGAGGAGAGGGGCACCTTAGGAATATCTCAAAATATTATTTTATATTAAAGTCAAAATCGGTTTATAATGGTTCAAAGGGTCTTATTTCAAAGCTAAAGTGGGTATGGGTCTAAATCCTATCAACCAATAGGATTTAGACAAGTTTAGGTTATTATTGTAACCTTATCAATTAGATTTAACTTTAAGTTAAATAATTTAACGTTTACCGTTTCTTTTTGTTTTCTTACACCATATGGTTAATACACTTACAATAACATGCCAAACGAACCCAAAATTGTTTATTATTAATATATATATCCTTATCTAAGTCATTTGGCCGAACCTTAGATTTTTAGGAATAAAATAACAATTAATAATATAATATTCGATTTAAAAACTATTTTGTGTCAATTTTGACACTATTTGATATATGTTTTTTGTTAAAGTCATAACAGAATTATATGTTCAAAACAAGTTGATTAAATAAACACTAATATATCATAGTAACCTAGAAAATTAGTGTAATTCATAAAAAGTCTTAAATTACATTTATTTTGGTATTTATAATATCAATTATGTCAATATTTCATTAATAAGATAATTACTGCATCATCTTTGTGTCATAAATAAATTAACTTATTTGATGTCTAACAATTCCAAATAAAATACCATTATGTAGGAAATCTTTTTAGCTTTCTAATGAATATTTACAATCGAATGTATCTTATGTATAACCCTATATTAAAAATGTTTTAGTAAATAAACATCGATTTTAACTCTTTTAACTCTTCTTTGAATTAAATAATAATAAATGTCCTAATCTAATCCAAGTGGGCCTAAATGATAAAATTTTACACTTAAGGTTGTTTTTGGTCGAGATACACTTGTCCAATAGGATTAGGACAGGTGTTAGGGTAATATTAATATCATTTTTACCCTTAATTACCCTATTTACTTTTAACCGTGTTAAATAAAAGTAAAAAGTTACTATTCGCCAAAAATTATTTTCATCTCATTGAACCACATTTTACTTACTGACATCAACCGTGTCTCTCAGATTTTTGAAATTCCATTCACCGAAGCGGTAAAATTAAGTTTTATGAAAAATTCAGTTTTTTTAACTACCACTTAGTAGTTTCACTATTCATCAAAAATTGATGTTTTTCAGAACAATGCCAATGTTTCATCCTAAGCTATATTTCATATTCCGAATTCAAAAATGAAGTCTATTTTACCAAATTCATAACATAGAAGTTTCATTAATTAATTTTATAATTAAATCCTGCTGTTAAAACAAATAGCGTGTTTTTAAGAAACAATATCTATCAAAAGATTGACACTTGTTTATGTCTGGTTTAAATGTGAAATTACATCCAATGACCAAAATTGTATTAAATTGTAAAAATATATTCTAAATATTTTTTAAAACCACTCAAATTAATGATTTATCACTATTAATTATTTTGATTAAAAAATTTGTTTTTAATTATAATTTAGTAATTTTCACTATTCATCAGAATATGAAAGTTATCCGAAAAGTACCAAAATTTCACCTTAGGATAAAATCGATACTCAGAATCCAAAAATGAAGTCCATTTTGAGAAATAAAATTTCTAAAATTTAAAAAGTGGTTATTACTATTCATAACAGCTAGTTTTAATAATATTTTAATAGCATATCGTTGTTTCGTGAAACTCAGTATTGCGTACTACACACGCTATCGAGGAAGGTTGTGATTGTGTGTAATGCAAGTCAAGTCAAGGATGCGTGTTGTGCAAGCTCCTTTTGGTGTAGCGTACAACACAAGACATTAATAAAATTAAAAATAATAATTTTCATAAAATCTCGGGCTGTTACATTCTACCCCCCTAAAAATGAATTTCTCCCTCGAAATTCGTCGGGGTTATAAATGGTTTACTGTTCGAAAGTTTCTTTAATAGAAACCCACATTGTAAAAAGGAATATCAAAACCAATATTTAACGGTTACCCAAATAAACTAATCACTGGGTTTCCACATGGGTGAAAATATGGATATGGAAGAGAAATCTAACCATCATGTTCTGATGTAGAGTGGTAGAGAACATGGCTATGGAAAAGCCAGCAATCACAAAGCCATAAATTTGTGACGATCTAAGGTACCATCTGATTCATCAGATATAAGATCACTAGGACAACATTTTTGGTTTTCAATATCGTTTCCCTAAAGTTAAAGAATTTGAATTAGAATAAATACTTACTTTATTTTGGTACAATCTCACTGTTGTTCGTGCCTTGAACAATTTCCACTTCATCACTTAAATAAATGAAGTTGAATTTGTTATTCGTGAAGTGTTAGCAGATCATGTGATAGAATGACGGGTCATTCCATCTGTCTCAAACAAAAGGTTAGAAAAAGTTATTAAATATGCATAAGTCATTCTATAGTGAGATTAATCATATATGGTTCCTAAAATGGACTTATACATCATATATCATACTTCTTAATATAATAAAACTAGTTTCTACTAAACAATGACTTCCAGTAGGCCAGTGGTAGGCGATAAAGGCCAGTCGCACTTTGGTTGTGGGTTCGATTCCCACAGCCTTGTCTGACGCGATGGGCTGTCGCCCGTCCTGCAGGTTGTCCTTTTTCTAAAACTACATTACTATAATATCCCATCAATAATATCGAAAAAAATTTCTATCCTTAAACAATACTAACTTATGTCCAACATAATCCCTTCCAATCTTTAGGCTTATCCATAATACTGCAGTCCATTGTCATAATATAGTGAAAACGATTACCAGAGATTTAATACCATCTTTGATCCCCATATATCATAAGATATGTCTTGTTGGTCACATTCAAAGGCCTTAATTGTGTATTCTCTTGAATACCCATTGAACCTTAGTGAAAACATGAATGCAGTTAAAAGTTAACACTTTCCACATACCAAAATCCTCAAAATTCTATATACGCAAACCATGATATCACTTAGTCCTTATATCAATCATGAGCTCATGAATACTGTTAAACATTTCATTTTCTCGTTTTCCCTTCATTATGCTCATATCATCTTATTTCCAAAAATATCTCAATCACTTTGAATACCACATTAGACCAATACATAAATATTCCAATACTTTATGATACATCATTATTTTGGAATCCCATTACATAAACACATAATCATTCCACCACATCGTTATCATATTCAACATCGCCAATGGTGATCGCATGTGACTTCCCTTTTTTCCTTTGCCTTAAGCGGTTGCTCATGTCGATCATCACTAACCCTTGGATTAGGTCATTTATTAGCATAATGCCCCATTTCCTTGCACTTGAAGCATTTAAGTGTTGGTGGTGCATTCTCTGCAGTGTTTGCTTTATTCACATCATTAGAAAACCTTTTTCCATTACTTCGACACTCAGCTGCTCGATGACCTTCTTTTCCACACTTAAAACATTTTCTAGTCCCTTTAAGACAATCTCCACCATGCTTCTTTCCACACTTTGTGCATAAGGAAACATTCATCTTCTTTTCACCATTATTCTGAGATTTCTCCTTGAACTCTATCTTTCGTTTCTTTTCAAAACCATGAGATGGATATGTAACACCAACTTCCATTTCTACCTTGATAGCACAACGAACAATTTCTTCATAGCAACTGAAGTCTCTTATAGCTAATTCCCTTCGAAGACTTGGTTTTAAGCCACTGAAAAATCGATCAACTTTACTTTCAGGTTGGATTATAATGCCATATGCATACCTTGCAAGTCTTGTAAAATTCGCTTCGTATATACCAACAGATTCATCATCCTTTTGCTTTAGTTCAAGAAACTCCTTCTCCATCTTTGTTCGAAGAATACGAGGGAAGTACTTATTAAAAAATAAGTTCTTGAACGCGTCCCATTCCATGGACTCAATTTCATCTCTTTGCCTCGTATTCTTGATAAGATTCCACCATTGATCAACTTCACCTTCCAAACGATATACTGCTAAGATGACTTTATCATGTTCAGAAAATTGAAGAACTGAAAATATCTTTTCAGTGGTACTGATCCATTGTTCAGCAATAAGTGGATAAGAAGACCCACTGAAAGAAGGTGGGCGTTGCCTCATGAAGGACTCAGAAGAATATTTTTCCCTTCTCTGCTCATTTGGAAGTCCAGAATGATTCATAGCTTGTGTAAGTATAGCAATAATATTTTTCACTCCATCTCCCATAACATTTATTTGTTCAGAAGGAAAATCATTGCATTGTCCATTGCATTGATCAACACGGTTCCTTCGGGTTCCATCCATCGTCTAAAACCCAAAAAGAATAGTGTGAGAGGCAAAAATCATGCTAGGGAAAACAACATAATAAAGGGGGAGTACCTTCAATATCTAACATCTTAGGTTTAATTCTATGATCGTTAGCGTAATTCTAGTACTATAACCTATACGTATACTTAACCTTAGGGACATCCCTAGACATACCTTAGAAATATCTCAAGGGATCTCACTAAATTTCTCACATCCTTGTTTCCAAAGGTTGACTAAACCTTTCCTCTGATACCAACCGTAGAGACCCGAATCATGACGTACATGGACATTACATAACTTTTGCAGAATACTTGGTACATAACAAAAACACACACACAAGGATCGTAATAGTTTAGTGACTTTGGAAACTCGGAACGTAATCTTCTAATCGTGGTGAAAGATCTTCAATATCTCCCATAAAGATCTTCCCTTTTTTTTACCTAAAACCTTTCTTTATATCCTGGGGAAAAGAAAACATAAATGTGTGAGCTCAAATGCTCATCAAGGGAAAATAAAGGAAATTAAAATCATATCATATCTTTTTGAAAATCATAACCCGCAAAAGAGATCATAATATCATAACATGGAACAAATCATAGAAGTGAAAATGAGATCCCCATAAACATAACATGAAACTTGAAACTTTGTGGCATGCACACATAATCATGGAAAATCATTTCTTGTTAGTCATGACTCATTTCCAAGACTATCTTAGTGGACAAAGTCTCTTTCTGAACCGAGTCACCCTCGTTCCAGTCCTGTTTCACTGAACCGGTATAACCTACCATTCGAGCCCTGTCTATCTCATGATATATAAAATCTTTACCCAATGCATTGGAGGGAGATATAGGTCCCACCCATCTTATAATGAATCCTTTCTTATGTGTGCCACATAATCATAAATCATGCATCATCGCATAACACATGTAACAAAAATGGGATTCTTGAAACATCATGACATCATAAAACAAATAATATAAGGTAAATGACTTCATAAAAATAATTTCCTCAAAACATAATCAAATCAATGTAATAATAGGGATAAAAACAGAACCCTATATTATCTTAGATGGAAAATAATTTTGATAAAACATTTGAACTCCATTCTTGAAGAAAATATCCTTTCTACTTCAAAAACATTTTTCCGTTCATAACATGTCATACGACTTTAAAATAAAAGAAGTTGATTAAAAATAAACTTGAAAACTTGTAAAGGAAGTTTCTTGGAAATAATGTTTTAAAAATCCATTCATGCTGTATAAGTTAAAAAAACATTCTTCGTTCTTTTGTCGAAAAAGTCAAAAAGTACCTCGTACGAAAAACGACAAAAGATCCCTTTCATATCTTTTTCTAAAAACTCACCGAAGGGTAAAATTGGATTTAAACAATTGTACGTGGATGGAAATAATATTAAATATTGAGGAGACATGGATTTGGATGATAAAATACTCCCCAGTAAATACCAAAGTATAAGCAATCTCGGATAAAAATGAGATTGTGATATTTCCCTTACCTTAGGTCCGACTTGCTTTGTAAGTGTCCGAACCTCCTGTATAATGATTTAAATAATGTTATTGACTTATTCCAGAATCATATTAATTGTTATTATATCATATATGGTCCACTTATGACTTTATATTACCCGTTCTCTTGTAAATTCATGTTAAAGTAGCGTTTTGGGTAAAATCGTCTCATTTGTCGTTCGTGTTTTAACTTGTAATTATTCATATGATTGGTTAGATCATAATTAAATAATTCCAGAATATAAAACATGATTTATATATAATATATATTCAGAATATACATATATAATAAATCAGTAAATGGAATGAAATACACCGTTCATGGAGACGGTAGTCCGTACGTACGCATGAACGCTGTTTTCGTTTCCTTATTGAATTGAATGGAATTAAGTAGATGACATACATATAAATATAAATAATTCCAGTATCATTATAAGGTCATATATTTAATTAGTACTTATTATATATACTTTATAATCATTCATGAATGGTTAATCATTGAGAATGAATCTCATCACGTCGTGGAGACGGTAGTCCATACGTACGCACGAGCGATGATATCGTTCCCATGGTCGTGGAATTGTGTTGAAGTGTATGTATACTATTTCAGTATCAATATCACTTTATAATAATCATATATAGTTACTCATTACACCTTTATACCCATCCAATTAAGGTGGTCGCGGAAAATAGATTACACCACGGCGTGGAGACGGTATTCTGTACGTACGCACGCGCGGTGATTTCCTTTTTTCCGTAGGATGGATAGAAGGTTAATTAGAGTTGTTTCATATTTATAATAACATATCAGTATATAAGAAATACTGATTTTGTTACTTTATCATGAAACAACTAAAGAAGAAGAAGTTGAAGAAGAAAGAAATTGAAAAAGATCGGTAATGGATATTACCTCTTTTTGACGCGCCTTTTCTTAGCCTCCACTTAAAGAACTAAGTATAGTCTTTGAAGAAGACCAGGACCTCTAGGATGATACTAGGGAAATGGAGAAGAGAAAATTGCAGGGGTTGGCCGAGCTTGAGGGCTCAAATTGGTGTGAGGAGGAGGGGGAGGAGGTGCCCTTTTATAAGGGAGGAGAGGGGCACCTTAGGAATATCTCAAAATATTATTTTATATTAAAGTCAAAATTGGTTTATAATGGTTCCAAAGGGTATTATTTAGAAGCTAAAGTGGGGATGGGTCGAAATCCTATAAACTAATAGGATTTAGACAAGTTTAGGTTATTATTTTAACCTTATCAATTAGATTTAACTTTAAGTTAAATAATTTAACTTTTACCGTGTCTTTTTGTTTTCTTACTCCATATGGTTAATACACTTACTATAACATGCCAAACGAACCCCAAATTGTTTATTATTAATATATATATCCTTATATAAGTCATTTGGCCGAACCTTAGATTTTTAGGAATAAAATAACAATTAATAATATAATATTATATTTAAAAACTATTTTCTGTCAATTTTGACACTATTTGATATATGATTTTTGTGAAAGTCATAACAGAATTATATGTTCGAACCAAGTTGATTAAATCAACACTAATATATCATAGTAACCTCGAAAAGTAGTGGAATTCATAAAAAGTCTTAAATTACATTTATTTTGGTATTTATAATATCAATTATGTCAATATTTAATTAATAAGATAATTACTGCATCATCTTTGTGTCATAAATAAATTAACTTATTTGATGCCTAAAAATTAAAAATAAAATACCATTATGTAGGAAATCTTTTTAGCTTTCTAATTAATATTTACAATCGAATTTATCTTATGTATAACCCTATATTAAAAATGTTTTAGTAAATAAACATTGATTTTAACTCTTTTAACTCTTCTTTGAATTAAATAATAATAAATGTCCTAATCTAATCCAAGTGGGCCTAAATGATAAAATTTTACACTTAAGGTTGTTTTTGATCGAGATACACTTGTCCAATAGGATTAGGACATGTGTTAGGGTAATATTAATATCATTTTTACCCTTAATTACCCTATTTACTTTTAACCATGGTAAATAAAAGTAAAAAGTTACTATTCACCAAAAATTATTTTCATCTCATTGAACCACATTTTACTTACTGACATCAACCGTGTCTCTCAGATTTTTGAAATTCCATTCACAGAAGCGGTAAAATTAAGTTTTATGAAAAATTCAGTTTTTTTAACTACCACTTAGTAGTTTCACTATTCATCAAAAATTGATGTTTTTCAGAATAATGACAAAATTTCATCCTAAGCTATATTTCATATTCCGAATTCAAAAATGAAGTCTATTTTACCAAATTCATAACATAGAAGTTGCATTAATTAATTTTATAATTAAATCCCGCTGTTAAAACAAATAGCGTGTTTTTAAGAAACAATATCTATCAAAAGATTGACACTTGTTTATGTCTGGTTTAAATGTGAAAGTACATCCAATGACCAACATTGTATTAAATTGTAAAAATATATTCTAAATATACTTTAAAACCACTCAAATTAATGATTTATCACTATTAATTATTTCGATTAAAAAAGTTGTTTTTAATTATAATTTAGTAATTTTCACTATTCATCAGAATATGAAAGTTATCCGAAAAGTACCAAAATTTCACCTTAGGCTAAATTCGATACTCCGAATCCAAAAATGAAGTCCATTTTGAGAGCTAAAATTTCTAAAATTTAAAAAGTGGTTATTACTATTCATAACGGCTAGTTTTAATAATATTTTAATAGCATATCGTTGTTTCGTGAAACTCAGTATTGCATACTACACACGCTATCGAGGAAGGTTGCGATTGCGTGTAATGCAAGGCAAGTCAAGGGTGCGTGTTGTGCAAGCTCCTTTTGGTGTAGCGTACAACACAAGAAATTAATAAAATTAAAAAGAATATTTTTCATAAAATCTCGTGCTGTTACAAGGTGGCATGCTAGAGTTGGCACAAGGTTATAGGTGGTCCCAGTCATTGATGATTGTCATATAAAACAATATCAGTAGATAATTACTCATTATACAACTATCCAGTTTAAGTTATTAATCACATTTGAGGTATTTAAATGAAAAAATTCATGTTTTACATCAATACTATCTTTTTTATTATTGAACATTATTAAGGAATCATCTAGAAGAAATAAAACATCCATGATTCTAAAAAATACCTCCACACATTGGGATGTACTATGATGTCAGATCATGATAGGAAGCAGGTATGACAGTTGTTTTTAATTTTTCTTTACGACTTTCACTTTCTATTGTTTCCCCAATATTTTATTCGATTTCTAAAGTCATTATATAATTTTATTTATGAAATTAATTATTGGTAACATATTTGTAATTAATTTTTCTTATATTCAATGTCATTATAGAGGGAAAATTGAATTTTTAAGGATGGGTGCCTCGAGAAAAACTATTTTTCTCGAGTCAAAGGAGAAAGATGGAAGTGTGGTTAATAAACTGACTTAGCAGCAAATTGTAAGTTTTATGTTGTTAATTTAAAATTTTAATATCAATTTTACAACTTAATAATCTATTTGTATTTGTAACATGCTGGTTTAGAGGCCCTTGATGCCTAGAAACCTGACAATTTTGGGCTAAGCAATCACTTACATCAGGAGTTGGGAGATGAGCACTCTGGCAGAGTACCCTCGCGACCTGGTAATAGTATAGTCCTGACGAGTTATTGTCCCTCCTTAGGTACAAGTTGAAGTACCACTGAGTTACATAAGGTTAAGAGACATGTACAAAATTCTGAAAAAATGGCCACAGAGATGGCAAAACAGTCTGTTAGGGAAACACTTCATTTAGGAATCTGAAAGATGTTTTACATCCAACACTTCTACCAAATTCGAGCATAGATTTTGATGAGTATATTTCACCAATGAGTTCTATGTATCTTACACCAGGTGGTAGTTCTAGTGGAAGTCCAGATGATGTGGAGGAGGAGGCCAAGGTAGAGGAGGAGGAGGTTGAGGAGGTGGCTGGGGTAGAGGAGGAGGGCGAGGAGGTGGCCAAGGTGGAGGAGGAGGTCGAGGTGGAGTACAAGGGTGAGGATGAGGGCATTGAGGAGGTTGGGGACAATGGTGGGGACAACGAGGAGTATGGGGTGAGGTTAATGATGATGGTGATGATATTGATTGTGATGAGGGACGGATTGATCCATTACATTTTTGAATGATATTACAGACATTTGATGTTTGATGATTTTTGGATCCTGAATATATGTGTGATTAGGTAGGTAACAATATCTTTATTTCTTTATCTATAAATAATAAAAACTTCACTTAATGGTTTTTTGTGACTAATTCATCCCTCGCCTAGACACCCCCACCCCACTAGACACCCCTCCACCCCTAGACACCCCCACCCCCTGGACACCCAAACCCCCTTCGACACCCCCTGGACACCCCTACCCCATTGGGCACCCCTTCAAACCCCCTAGATATCCCCACTGACACCGCCCTATCCCCTAGACACCCCTCGGACACCCCCACCCCCATGGACACCCCCTGGACACACCCTACCCCCTTGGATAGCCCCACCCCAAACCCCTAGACACCACCACACCCCTGAACACCCCCTAGACACCCCCACCCCATGGACACCCCCTACTCCCTGGACACCACCCCACCCCCTAGACACTCTTACCCCCTAGACAACCCCCCCACCCCCTGGACATCCCCCCCACCCCAACCCCTTGACTCCCCCCACCCACCCCCTAGACACCCCCACCCCCTAGACACCCCAACCCCCTTGGACAAACCCCAACCCTCTGGCTTTCCCCCACTCCTGGATACCACCCACCCCCTGGACACCACCCTACCCCCTGGACACCCTCTACCCCCTGGACACCCCTACCCCCTTGGATAACCCCCCCCCCCCCACCCACCACCACCACATGGACACCCCTACCCCCTGGACACCCACTACTCCCTTGAACACCCCCCCCCCCAAAAACACCCCCACCCCCTAGACACCCCATACCCTATTGGATAGACCCCAACCCCCTGTACAGTCACACACCCCCTTGGAAAACACCCCACCACTTGTACACCCCCCCCCACACACACACTCTCTCTGGACACCCCACCCCACCCCCCTGGACACCCCATTCCCCCTTGGAGAGAACCCCCAACCCCCTAGACAGCCAAGCCCCCTAGACAACACCCCACCTCCATGACACCCCCACCCACTAGACATCCCCTACCCAATTGAGTACCCCCCCCAAACCCCTGGATACCCCCACCCCCTGGACACCACCGCACCCCCACCCCCTCGACACCCCCTACCCCCTTAGAAAGACCCCATGGACACCCCTTCCCCTAGGAACCCCCCCCCCCCAAATGCCCTGGACCCCCCCCCCCCCCAGACACCCCCAGGACAGCCCCCACCCCTGGACAGGACATCCCCCACCCCTGGACACCCCCCTGGACAACCCCTACCCCCTTGGACAGCACCCCTAGCACCCTAGACAGCCCCCACCCCCATGGACACCACCCCACCTCTCGGCCACCCCCACCCCCTGGACACCCCTACCCCTTGGGCAGAACCCAACCCGCTGGACCCCCCCCCCCACCCCCGGACACCCCCAACCCCCAAGACACCCCCTACTCCATTGGAAAACCTCCCATCCCCATAGACACCCCCCCCCCCACACACACACCCAGACACCACCCCACCACATGGACACCCCCCCTGGACACAACCATCCCCATGAACAGCCCATCCCCACCCCCCAGACACCCCCCCCCACACACACACAAACGCCCCCACCCCCTGTACACCCCTACCCCCTTGGACAACACCCCAAACACCTAGACCCCCCCCCCCCACCCCACCCCCTTCACACCCCCTTCCCCATTGGACAGCCCCCCACCCCCCTTGAAACCACCCCACCCCCTGGACACCCCCTCCCCCTAGACACCCCCACCCCCATGGACATTCCTTTCCCTTTTCATTTTCAAAACATAGTCAATAAAATCTATAATAAATTTAATAAATATACATTTTTTAAATAGATGAAACCATCCAGATTACTGAATTCCAAACATGGATGGACAAAAATCATAATTCATGAACATCCCTATCATGTATAGGCTTTTCATTTAAATGGTTGGTTTTATTCAAAAAAACACATATCCCTTAAATGCACTAATTAAAAACTATCATGTTTACAAGTGAATTAATTTTTATTGGTTTTTGAAGATTGGAAGAGAACTGGCATGTTTATAGGTTCTGGAAGTCATGTGTATAGGTTACATAAGTCATGAGGATGATGGGTACTCTACTCGTTGATGGGCAAAGAGGGTACGCTACTGGTCATTAGTTGAAGAGGATGTACCAGTGGTTATTAAACCATTGGTATATATCTATTCCAATGTTTTCGTAAACTAGTGAAATTTATTATTTACTATAGTGTTTATGACAACAGTTATTGAACTTTTGTTATATATATCCCAATGTTTTCCTTGAAACCATTGGAATATATTAATTTCTGGATAGCATATATACCAATGGTTATTGAACTATTGGTATATATATCCCAATGGTTTTATTGAAACCATTCACATATATTAACATCAGATAGTCTATACCAATGGTTCCTGTAGAACTATTGGTATAGGGATATTGAAATGAAAATCATGCCAATGGTTTGTGAAACCACTGGGATACCCTATCATAATGGTTTTAGGGGCTTTCCCAATGGTTTCAAACTATTGGGATAGGTTTAATATTCAGTTTTGGTGGTATCTTCACTATATGAATAAGGAATGTTATGTATGTATTATATCCTAGTTATCTAAAACTATAATCTTAAAAAGATCCTAAATATGAAAGAAAGTGAGTTCTTTACTAAAATTCCAGATTATGTAATGTAATAAGGTCAGGTACTTATATAATCTCATGTGGGGATATATCAATAGACCCATCAAATAAAAATGTTATTGAGCATTATCCCAGAACAACCACTGTGAATTATATCTACATTTTTCTTGGTATGGATAGATATTATCAGTGATTTATGGAGAATGTTTTATGACTATATAATCTAATTACCACGCTAACTCATAAAGGATACATATTCCTTTGTATAGATCTAAATGTGGAATATTGTATGTGGCATAAGTGATGTTTAGTCAGTGCACCTATGTTTTCACAGCCCTGTAGTGGAGAAGGGTTTGAAAATTATAGTGATGTATTAATGAAAGAACTAGGAATCATCCTCATACCGAACAACATAGTTATATATTATACCTCATGAAAAATGATGTTCTATTAGAAAAAATACCCAACTCATGATTTAGATTTAATTACGGTATTCATTTCATTAAAGGTATGGAGGAATTATCTCCCAAGAGAAAGGCGTGACATATATTGATCATAAAATTTTAATGTATATCTTCACCTAGAAATAGATAAATATGTGCTAGATAAGGTGGTTTGAATTGATTAAATTTTATGATTTAATAATACATTACCATCCTAGGAAAGCGAAATAGGTGGAATATGCTTTAATTTGTAAGGATCATGGTAGATTATTTTTGATGAGTACAACAAAATAAACAATATTTATGGGCATGGAAAAGATGGATTTTGTAATATTTATGGAAGGGGATAAATCTTTTTTAGATTAAATGAGTGTTTAGCTATCTATTTATATGAAGATTTAATACTTTTATAAGAAATATTTAGAGATGTAAAATAAGGTAAGAAATTTCCCTATATTCATCCTTGATTGTGATGTAATAAAAACATTCATCAATATTTTATGTGTCCCTTATAAAATATATTTGATGGAACTGATAGATGAAGCTCGCAGCTATTTATTATTTATTCATCCTAGAAGTATGAAGATGTATAGAGATTTGAAAGATTATTTATGGTGGGATGGAATGAAGTGATATATTCAAGAGTGTGTATCTCTATTCATGGAATATAAAAAATTTAAGTATGAGAGCCATAAGTTTAAAGAGATGTTACAAACATTACTCATACAATAATATAAATGGGAAACTATGTCCATGGATTTTTTCATTAGACTCCCAAACATAAATAAATGGAATAATGCTATATGGGTTATATTTTATCATTATAGAAATTCAACAAACTTCATTGTTATCAGTTAATATTTTTTCCATGATCAACTTACAAAGTTATACGTTAATGAAGTGGTAATATTTCACAGTGTACCACTATAAGTTGTATCTTATCGGCATCTGAGGATTAACTCGATGTTTTGGACAAGTCTTTAGTGGTAACTAGGTATAATGTCATTTTGTATAACTTCTTGTCATAATTATATAGATAATTTGTCTAATATGAACATTTAAACTCTATAATACATTTTGAGAGCTTGATCTATTGATTCTAATGGTGGTTAGGATCAACACCTTCATTTAGTGGAATTTTCTTACAACAATAGCTTAAACTCATGATTTCAGATGGATCCTTATGAATCCCATTATGGTAGGAAGTGAAAAAATCTATCATGTTGGAATTATGTTTGGTAAATAAATCTATAGGTAATTGATATTACTGAGGAAATGGTATTTAAGGATAGATCCACTCAACATCACATAAGAGCAACTACGATTCAAAAAAAAGTTATGCTGATAATCATCAGAAAGATCACGAGTTTACAAAAATGGATAGGGTATTCCTATGAATATAACCCAAGAAGAATCTAGTGAAGTTTAGAAATAAGGAAATGTTAATCTATAGTTATATCGTTCCATTCATAAGTATTGATTGTATCAAGATGGTAACTTATGGGTTGTCCCTTCCACTGAATATCTCTTAGGTTTGTGATGTATTCTATGTTTCTCTCCTTAGGAAGTACATTCATGATCAATCACATGTTATAAACATAGAGGTTGTACCACTAGAGAAATATTTTTCTTATTAAGATCAACTGGTAGAGATTCTGGATCGTAGATATAATCTTCTACCAAACCAGTCCACTCACCTTGTCAAAATTTGTATAGAACCCACCAATTTAAGAAAGTTACATAGGAACCAAATGATATGATGAGAGAAATTTATGAACATTTATTTGTATCAGAGTAAACAATTTCATGTGATAAATTCATTTTCATGGGGTTAGAATGTGACACGCAATAATTTTTATAAAATATTCCTCTTTAAACAATTTAATTTATTTTATAAATTGTGTTATACGCGACACCAAGTTTAAACGAATGACAATATACCATTATAATATTATTATTTAAAATGAAAATTATTAGGAAAATATTGGAATGGTATGTAGGAATAGTAATAACTAAACTATGAAAAGATTATTATTCCATATGCACAAAATTAGTTCATTTTTTATCAAATGATTATAAAGTAAAACAAAAAATTATTGTTATGAAAAAGTAATATTTTTATAAAGATAATTTTTACAAATGTAACAAATTTTTATATTAATAAATTAAAAAACACTATTGGGGAATTATTTTAATTAAATTTATATATTATTTACTTGAGAAAATTTTTTAAACAATAAACAAATACCTTTCTATGAAAAAGATTTAAATAAATCTAGTTTTAATATTAATTGTTTTTTCTAAAATAAAACTTTTTTCACATTTTATGCACTTACATATAAAATTAATATTTTTCCATTTATAAGTATTTTATTAGATTAAATTAATTAAAAATTGTAATCTTGAGGTTAAAATTTGGCAACTGTTCCCCTCTTATATTTTGTTAATAAGAATAGTAACCATTGTAAAATTTATCACCATAATAAAGGTAAAATCAGATTAATCAAGATTAAAAATAACTAATAATGCCATAATTATTATTCCATATTTTCATTGGATGAAATAAATTAGACCATTAGAACCTCATTCTCAAAATTGAGTATTTTAATATGAATATTTCCAGGAAAATGACTTATATATTATTTAAATCATAGAAAGTTACAAAATGTCACTCTCTTTATTTTTAATATCTTTTATGTGTCTTCGTGGGAAAAAATTAAGTTATGGATGAATATAAGTTTTTATTCTCAGATTAATAAGATTATCTTCTTGATATAGATTTATTATTAATTTTTATTAATTATATAATGACCATAATTACTTATGAAATTCTAAAGTACTATTTCTCTATTTAATAAAAATATATAATAATGGATTTTAAATATTTCAAAAGTGATGAAATTAGAATGATATAATATATACCAAAAATTTTATAGATCTACATGACATATTAGGGATATTTAAATAATTATATTATAATTCCACTTTTATGTTGATGTGTTTAAATTAAATTTAATGAATAGTGTCCAAATTTGAAATAATGATATTATATCCAAATAATATTTTATTAAATTATTTAGAAAACCTAAAAATATATAAATAAGACAATATGGTTATTATATGGTCAAAAATATTAGAAATTTACCATTTATAGTCCATTTTTCACCTTATGAGTAAAAATTACATCCTATATGATTAAAAATGTTATTATTGTAGTTAAAATTAAAAAAGGTTAACTAAGGGATAATCAAAATGATAAGGTTTAAATTTACACCAATACTTGTCAAAATTATATTTTATTAAGGGATTAAAATCATATCAAACTTTATATTAAAATCCATTGTTATTTGGATATTTTTTCATGATAATGAATTTATTATAATTCAGTCATGAGAAATTCCAAATGTACCCATCACCTCAATTATAAAATGTCACCTTTTCCCTCACTTATCTATAGCCCTTTAAGGATTATAAACAAAATAAAAATAAAACAGTATATCTTATAAAATTACATATTCCCATTATCTAGGTTATTTTATTCCCAAAATACCAACCTTATAGCCCTTTAGAGGATATCTAAAGGAGTTGTTCCAATGAAGAGGTAATCACCCTTACTGATGACTTTCTTTCTACTCTTCGTTACCTCCAATAACGTTATTTTATATATCACAAATAAAAAATATTAGTATCCTAAATTTCATAAAATTATTTTATTATTAAAACCCCATTATAAACCCTATTTCCCATCAAATGATAAGTGAAAATATCACTCTTTCTTACGTACGAATTATCATCTCCATGTAGCAATACAATTCAATTTTCATCACCAACATTTAGGGAGGGATATTAAGATGGATTTAACGTATATAAATTATGTTAATCAAATAATTAAAAAATTTAATAATAATATAGTTTCTACCTTCTTACCATCAAACCCATTGAGAAATTATAACATCGCTCGTGCATACGTGTGGACTACCACCTACATGAAGTGATGTGATCCATTTTCCATTTATATTTTACAAGGATACTAATGATGATGAATTTTATGAATATATATATTTCATATATATAATGTTATATTTATCCAGAAATTGAGAATAAATATTTATAATTTTTATATTTCAACTATTGAGAAATGAATATTGCTTTCATATATACATATAACCTTCCGTCTACAGGAATAGTGTAATTCATATTTATATGGCCAACATTTTTTTATGACAATAAATATGAATATATTTATTATATAATATATTTATATCATGATAAATATTCTTGATATAATGTAACCAATATAAATGTATAAGTACCGTAATTACTAAACTGATATACTCAAGATAAATGAAATAGTTAACACTGAGAAATAACATTTTTAATAAGGAATTATTGACTAAATGGGGTGTTTAAAAGTTATAAAAGGATAATATAGAATATTCTACATATGATAAAGAATATTTTATTGAATTATAATAAATATAAATTTATTATATAGTAATTTAGTGTGATTTTGATTCAATTCAATATTTAGGTAAGGGTTTACTTAAAGATTTCATCAATATTCGGGAATGTTTATGTTTATGTCTGTGCTATGAAATATTTCTACTCCATATCCATGTTTTCCAAAAAATGTACTCAAAAATGGTTTTAACATTATTCTATGATTTCTTAATGTAATTTCTACACATGTTTTAATTTTTAAAAAACATTTTTGAAGGATTATTTTAGTCATTTTTCAAATGATGTACATTGTGTATTTTCTGAAAAACAAAAATATAGAATGATTGTTTTTTTAAATTATATGTAATGAAAGAATTTTTCCACCATCATGAATAAATTTTTATTTGAATCTTTATTTAAAATATTAAATTTTTCTTTCCAAATAAATTTTCTCCCTTTATAATTTCATAACTTTTAAAAGCAATAAATGATTTCAAAATGTAAGGATTATTTTTTTCAAGATATATTCAAACTGATATTTCAAAAAAAATTTCCATTTATGATGACCTTAATTTATCTTACTTATTCTTTACTAGGTATATAATCCAAGGATAATATATTTATTCTTTCTCTAGATGGGTTATGTTTGTGATTAAAAGATAATTTTTTTATAAAACACATTTTTTTCATGGGTTATGTTATAATAAAATGTTTATGAAAGCCATTTATTTTATATGGGTTGTGTTATGATGAAATTTTTTGAAAACCAATTTCTTTTCATGGGTTCTGATATGATGAATGATTTAGGATCTTGTGGAACACATATATGTTATTTTCATTCTATAATGGGCAGGTCATATATCTCCCTCAAATGCATTGGTTTAAAATTGATATCTCATTAGATAAATGATATTATAATGGAATGTGAACCCAATTCAATAAGATACTTTGTCCACTATGATAGTATTGGGAATTAACCTCGAATACTATCATATTTTAGTAAGTGAACCTATTCCACTATAATAACCATATAAATGAGACTTTACTATTAAGTGAATGATATTATATTCTTATATGTATGCCACAACTCCATTATTTATTCCAATGTTATTCCTTCATGGATTATGTTCATTAATTCTTTTATGATTCATGTCTTATGAATTTCCAATATTTATTCCATAACTCAAGATTATGATCTATGCTATTTTGGGTATTGTTTTCAAAAGTTAATTTCATGTCCACGTACACTTATTCTCATGTTATTCATATATAATCATTGATGTATCTATTTTTTACCCTTACTAAGCATATGATCACACCCATTTCATAAGTTTCCTTTCCCAAGGTTATGTAAAATTTTATTAATGAATACCTATCCAATAAGGGTTCTAGTTATGAAAAAAAAGTGAGATATGATGTAGATAATTTATGAACCAGTTATTTATGTTTCCAAGTTTCCAAAGATAATAAACAATGCATTTAAATGTTATGTAATAAATATCCATCTATTATGATGTAATATAAATTTATTAAATGTATGGGTTTCTATAAATACCACTAATTATAGTTAATAGCACCTAAATTTTTCACCATATTGATTAATATAATGAATTTAATATATTACAATTTTTAATTCCATCCAATATCATGTCAGGATCTTCTCATTTATTATTCAATAATTTTTTTCTTAAATCGTGACTTAAAATGAATCCCATGATATTTCAAAGTTTATTCTCTAGAAAATGATCATTATATTTGTTGATAATATTGTGTATTATGATATAGGGCATCATATTCCATGACCTCCAACATAATTACTTCAATAAAATTTTCATATTGATATATAAATGTTTTCTCTTAGGAGTTAATGACTCTTATGATTTTTCATATATCTCCCACGTCGAATAGTTTGGATCCCCAAACATACTTTATTATGAAATTATAATTCTATTTTTATAATTTTAAATGGATCTTATGGAACTCAGATGGCCCATATTTATTTGTAAATAACCATTATCCATAGATTGAATGAATCTTAAAAAACATAATAGACTCTTTAAATTTTGGAAATGACCCTTATACATAGTCATAATGAATCTTATGAATTCCCTATGAACATTAATAAAAGTCTAGATATATCTTAAAAAATATCAAATAACCCTTACAGAAATTAAAATGATCTAAAGTGCTTATGAATTTTATCTTCATTTTCTTTTGTTACTTAAAATGATGTTTCATAAGAGTAAAAACACACCTTTACATGTCTCCAATTAAAATGTTGTTGAATCATACATGTTTCTAGATAAGACATATAAAATAATTCCTTCACTGAATTTTCATCTCTATGAATACCCTTATACATATCTCTAATTTCTTATGAAGTGTTCTTATATTTTCCCAAATGTTGCTATAAATTCAGAAATTATTAAATATATAATTATTTAATACCACCTACAACACTCAGATCACTCAAATATGCTTCTAAAACCTATTCCAACAATTTCATCTTATCTTAGAAATATTATAATCTTATTATAATTCATCCTAGTCAAGGTTAGACACAAATAAAATAATTTGTCAACAATTACAATGGAATATTTAACCTCTCTATTTGGATTTTTTTCAAACTCGAAAACAGACTCAATAAAAAATAAAATCATATCATTTATCAAATATAATAATATAAATACCAAAACACTTGAAAAAATTAGTTTATTGAGATAATTACATCCCTTGGTGATATGTTGTTTTGGTTGAGTGATTTGGATTTACCATTGATGACAAGTAAATTTAACCAAGTTATTCAGATTCTCTCCCACTCAATCAAAATAATCATTATAATTTTTATCCCGATTTAAGAAATAAAGAATCCCTAAATTCACAAAACAATGAGTAAAAAATTGGGTAATTATTTTACCCCACTAATAATAGAATCTAATTCACATTGGGGGTATGTCTAAACTCCCTCAAGTGAGAGTAAAGGGTAAAATATTATATTCAATATAAAACCAATGATTCAATTATAGTAATAAAAATTTCTATAAAATAACAAAAAATTTAATATTTTATAGAACATAAATTCTATTTTTATAAGTTGAATATGAATTTGGAACTTACTTCGTCAAAATTAGCCTATCATGGATTTTTAAAATTTGACCTTAGAAATAATATTTTTGGGATTAATTAAAAATTTATTATTTAATAATTATTTAATATTTTATAATAATTTGTTAATATTGGAATAATTAACCTTGTGTTTAATATGAATTTGATACAAGTAAGGAAAAGGTCATTTCGAGGTAAAAAGGAATATTTTTTAAAAAACCATTGTTTATGGCATATTATTTATCCAATTTAATTACATAAAATAAAATTTAAGGATAAATAATATAAATTAAATATTAAATATATTTATATATATAAATTTTAATCCATATATTGATTATTACTAGTTATATAGTTAATGTAAGATCATATTACACATGAAAAACACATTTCATGACAAAATGTTTTCCAACATGATTTGAGGGTCTTTTTTTAAATTAAATTCTACCAATTTTTTGAATTTTATTTTACTAAATGGATCTAATATTTTTAATAATAATAATTAAATATTATTTAATAAGTCTAACTTAAATTTTTTTCATAATAAAAAGTGAAACAGTAAAAACAAATTACGGTGGTTAAGGTTAAAATGGGTTTACCGAGGGTTAATCATTAAAGATAAGGGTGAAAATGACCCAAAAGCTTAATAAAACACCATTTTTGGTAGTATTATGAACAAAAACATATCCCCCTCTAATATGTTTCATTTTTAATCCATATTCCAATGAAAGTTACATGTCATTATAGAAAAAGTATAAAAAAATACAAATGTGCCACCCACCTCAATTATAAAACAGAACTTCCTCCCCTCACTTATTCACACCACAAAAGAGATACAGATGGAAAAAACCATATATATATATATATCAAAAATATCCTCATACAAATTATATTGTTTTTTTCAAAAATTAAAGCACTAGCATCCTTAAAAAGATATCCAAAGGAGGTTTTCCTAAGTTAATGTAATTCTGTTCACCAAGATATTTCTTCCTTACTACTTTTTTTATCCCCATCACTTATGTATTAATAATTAAAATATAATAACCCAAGTACCTTATATATAATAAGACATTATTATTTTTATTTCATAATATTTATCCATGTCTTTCTCTATTAAATGGGAAGAAAAACCATTGCTTGTGTGTATGGTAGAATACTATCTCACAAAGCAATATAATTGTTTTCCATTGCCGACTCTAATGGATAATCAAAATGGTGGAAAAAATGAATATAAATGATATATAATACATAATATTTATTCATTTAATTTAATATATCATTCACTTATTTACCATTTTACCCATTGATTAAATGATAACATTACTTGTGCGTACATACGGTCTAGAATCTTCGTGAAGTTATACGATTCATTTTCCATGTACAACATTAAAAAATGATTCTAAAATGTATATAATTAATAAATATGGTATTTATAACATTAATAAATTTCTATATGTGATTTAACTATATATTATACTTAAAAAAAATCTTTAATGATGAAATATGCATGAGAAAATAAAGTAGTTAACACCTGAAACTATAATAATAATAAAAGATTGGTAATAGATGGGTGAATAAAATGTTATAAAAAGATTATATATGATATTATAAGTATTGATATATTTATAGTGTAAATTAATAAAAAATTAAAAATAATGATACAAGATTTAAATTCATTTTCAACTAAAGGTAAGTGTAAGGTGAGGTTTTTCATCTCAATTTCCATTCCATTGGGAAATATTTCTTCTTGTTCACCTTTTCACTTTTATGTGGTGTATGAATAGACCCATTGATATATTTAATATTAAAATATTTTTATTCATTATGAATAATTTATCAATTAAATTTTCTTTTTTCAATGGTTTATAATTTAAAAGTTACAAAATTGGTAAGAATTTATTTTTCAATCTCACTTTGTTTTAGGATTGAATAAATTTTAATTGAATAAATATTATCATTTGTCCTTACAAGATCCATAAACTTTCTTATCCCCTAGACATTTAATGAGTTCAAATATTTTATTCTAAATTTTACTCTCTTTATGATAGTAGACAATCAAATAAATTTTTGAAATAAAAACAGATTCTACTTATATTATAATAGGGTATATGTTTCTTTCATGTCAATATTTTTTAAAATCATTCTAAAGAAGTCCATTTTATTACATAATAGTTTCATGATCTTTATATTCTCAATATTTTTTAAATTCCCATACAAGTATAAGTTTTTTATAAAATATTATTTTAATATTTTAATTTTATTTTCATTATTTTTAAAAATGACAAGATTTTATTATAAAATCTATATTTCTGATGAATCTAAGGTCATTACATATATATTAAAAAAATTGTGGTTGTTAACTTTTTCTTGAGACATTCACTTTCCAATGATCAATGGAAATTACATTTTTATTAACTATCCATTTTCTCTGTATCATAGATATGATTATTTCGTAAACTATAATCCATTTTTACATTTAATGTTTGTTGATGAAAATTACTTGATAGACTTAGTATTGTAAATTTGGAATTTTTTATTCAAAAAAGATAATTATTGATAAGAAATATTTTTTATAAATTTAATTAATCATTTAATATATGTTGAATGAGCTTTAAATGTGGTGATGGGTGTGTCACAGTTATAGATATCCCCTCAATACACCAATAGGTCACATGAGACAAATCAGTTGGCCAAATTAAACGGATTTTTGGGGTATAATTACCCATAAATTAAATTTTCTTGGTATAAGGTCTGGACAGTATAGATATCATTATTTTTGAGATCACTACATCTAATATTAATCATTTTCTTCACTGGAAAATTAATTATTATTATCCAATAGATTATTGCACTGATATTTTACATGGATTCATTTTGATCACAATTTATTGATTAAATGGTATGCGTTTTTAATTTTTTTACCATTTCATAATTATTATGCCTTATATAGTTATGATAGATTTTACTATATATAACCCTTACTAAGAATTTGAGTTAAACCCTTTTTCCCGTTCTCCAATATATATAGAATAATTATTTTAATGAGTTCAATTATGTGGATTATTTCCCATTTATAGGTTTTATATTTTATTCCTAATGTAAAACAGGTATCACTTATGTATATAGCTCCCTAAGACTACTAAATTTATTAGAAATTTTTTATTATACCCCTTGTGTATATTTCAAAATAATAAGGTAAACACTAACATTATATTACTAGAGTTGGGGTTTTTGTAAAATGGTATCAGATATGGTTTAGTAGATACATTGGGAACTACATTTTGGAAAACATAGATTAGAGAACATAACCCTACGATTGATTTTGAGGATAAATATAAGTATATAATAACACCCTAAATTTTAGTGTGGTAGATATCATGTATTTTTCTTAATAATAAATCCATGTGTGGATACTATAAGTGGTTGTGGATTTGGTATAGATGCATCTAGATATAATAACCCTGAAAAGAGTTCATTGAGTATATATCAGCCATTATTATATTGAATGAGGAAAGGGCCCTTACTACACACATGGTTTGAAACTATTATGTTACATTCTTAGAATAATTCATATTCTCTTTATAGAACATTATGAAAGATTTGAAGATATTTTCATTATTTCAAGATATTCATAAAGAAACCAAGTTTATGAGTCTAATATTAGCAATGCATAAATTTTCAATTTATGTTATGTTTTACACAAAAAATTGAATTATTATTTCAACTTAATAATTTTACATGCTATATTACATTTCATAGAAATGGTTCCTAGAAGAATTAATTATATCAAGACTCATGGATACTGTATAAATTTCCCTACAAAAAAATCCTATGAAACTTGTGTTAGAAGTGATAAGATCATGCCTATATTAAGTAAATTAAACCATGTGACTAATAACCATGAACATATAAGCATATATGATATTCCATAACATGATACACCTATATTTGATTGTTTAATGTGATATAATCTCCAATAATTTAGTGTAATAACTAATCCAATGGAATATGATCAATTTATTTTGTCCCTTAAAAATATATTTCCAGTATTGGGATGTGATGAAAGGGAAAATAGTATAATTGGAATATATTGTATCAAATGTTATTCTGATAAATGGTGGTTATGGATCAATAATTATTAGGAGGATGATTAGATATAACAAATGGTATTAAGATATTTTAAAGATACATTCTTTAACAAAATATTTAGCTTACGAGAAATAAACTAAAATAAAGTAAAACTTTCTCAGGTTAATGGAAAACAAGAATAATAAAGTGATGTGGTGTGTGAGCCTACCATTATAATAATATCCAGGTATTTTAGATATTAAATATGTAATATTTAATTCAGTATTAACCAATTATTAAAAATTTTTAATCCAAGTATCCTAAGGGGATTAGTTTATAAAACATTTTCATCATATGATGAAATAGTTTTATACACCATAAAAATAGAAAATTAATTTTCTAGATTATTTATATTCAAGGTAAGAAAATAGAATTAGATTTCAACTAAATAACAAGAAAAATAAAATATGTAAAATAAAAAAATGATTTATTTTTCATCATATAAAAATTATGGAAAGAAATATCTTAGAAAATGATTGAAGGGAATGGGAGACTATTACGAGGGTGTCTATAAGGTTCATTTGCCTCATCAAAGTAATGGAAATAAATATAACACAATTATTAAGTGATTAAACTACAAATAAATGTGCAGTATTCAAACTAATATCGTAAGTGTTAAGGTAATCTACCATAAAAGAGAACAAAGGGATATGAAAAAGCTTCTTTGATGTCTAAAGCTAATATTGAAGTTCCTAAAGATGTAGAGGAAGATAAATTAATCATATCATTAAATTTAGATATTTATTTATTTGATTCAAGATCCTTGAACAATTTTATATCTTCCAAGTTTTCAAAGAAAGTTAAATATTTTCCAAGAACCTAAAGAAGTGAAGTATGAGTAAAAAAAATTAGAAATATCAAAATGATAGGGATGTGTTTGGGAGTTCTTATTATAAAAAATCAATGTGGTCTATTTTCTAAATGTGTTATCATACCATTGGTTTAATTTGATATAATTCATGGTGGGGATTAGATTCCAAAATATGGTGAAAAAGGTATTTTAAATAGAGTTATATTATAATTCACGAGTAAGATATGTAATTCCTTATATTTAGAGTGGATATTTTAGCATATTGGCCATATCTAGATCCACCCCCAGTGGAACTATTGAATGCGATTCGTAGAGAATATGAGAAAACACAATCTACATATAGAAAAGGTAATTATTAAATTCTAGATTTACTTACTGTAAATAAATACCTTAATGTAGTTATCAATTAATTACTCATACATCTACTATAGAATAAACTTTAATTTTATATTTATTTAATCCATAAGGAAACACAAATATCAATGACTCACAATTTAATTAACACTGTTGAATTAGTGTATTTAAAGAAAATACTAGAGGATTTGTGTGATAAAGTATTTACATACACTATTTTTTTACCTTGTGATGCCCTTTTTCTTTTCATTAAGAAGAAATATGAATCTTTCAGGTTGTTCGTTATTTATAAGTAAATTTATGCCATTATGATTAAGTACAACTATCCTCTAAATCTCATTAATGACTTATTTGATCAAAATTGTATAGATAAATATTTTTCAAATATTTACCATAATTTTGTGTATTATCAATTTAATGTAAAGAATAAAGGTATTCCAAATAAAACATTTCAAATAAGGTATGGAGATTATGAGTTTACAGTAATTCCATTTTAATTGATAAATTCATCATCTGTCTTTATAGATCTAATGAACATATAATTCAAGTAATATCTTGATATTTTTTTGTATTCATTGATGATAACTGTGTTTATTCTAAAATATATTAGTACCATGAGAATCACATTTGATTAATTCTTGAGACTCTTAGAGGAAAATAGTTATATGGGAAAATTAGCAAGTGTGGATTTTGGATTCAAAGAATTTCTTTTCCTGGAAATAGTATCTCCAAGGATGGAGTCTCAATTGATCATGTTAAGGTATAGGCATTCAAATAATGTCATACACCAATGAAAATAGCTGAGGTACATATTTTAACTGGTTTTGAAGGTTACTATTAGCCATTTGTTCAAAAACAAATCTCGATTAGTTACCATGTTAACCAAGATTTTGTGTAAAATGGATAATTTCATATGGGAAAATGAATGTAATTGATTTTTTGATAAATTAAAGAAGACATTATTCAATGCTTTTATTTTTATTCTACCATGAAGAAATGATGGATTTATGATATATAGTGATCAATATAAGAAGTCACTTGGTTGTGTCCTAATTTAAAATGATAAAGTTATTTCATATGCATACAAGAAGTGAAATACTCATTAATAGAACTATTCAACCCATGATATTGAGTTTGAAGTTGTAATATTCACTTTGATTAAATGGATATATTACCTCCATGTTAAAATATTTGAGATATAAACATTCCAAAAGACCCTAAAAACATATCTTAATAGAAATATCTCAATATGATCCAAATATGATGGCTTGAGATACTCAAGGGTTATTATTTATAAATACACTACCACCCAAGGAAGGTAAATAAGGATGTGAATTCACTAAGAATGAAATATGATATAGTTTTGAAAAAAGATTAATATTTTTAGGGATCCTTTGTTCACCTATCTAGTAAAGATTGATATAGAAATTATTAAGGAATAGGGAAAATCACTCCTTTTTAAATTATAAAAAAAATTCATAATTATTATAGATAATAAGTTCCTAACCACAAGATTATAATTTTCAAAATAAATTTTAATTCATGAATGATTGAAAAATGGCTTACTTCAATGTGAATATGGAATTATAATATTTAGAAAGATACAATGTGTTTCATCTATACCTGATTTGCAAAGGGAATTGTGAGTTTATGTTCATAAATTGAATTTCTCTATACACCCTGGAAGCACTATGATTTATTGGGATTTTAATGAACATTTTTTGTGGAATAATATGAATAGTGAATTTGTCAATTATGCATCAACATTCATAGTTTTTCAATAGGTGAATTCCAAGATACAATATCCTGGAGGATTTATATAACCTCTACATATTCATAAGTGTAAATGGGATAAATTTATTTTGAATTTTTCATAAGACTATAAATTTCTGTATGATAGAATGATACAATATGGGTTATTATTAATCACCTTACAAAATCTACACATTTTCTTACTATAAGAGAATATTTAATTCTTAAGTACCTTTCATCACTGAATATTGATGATTTTATAATACTTTATGGTGAAAATATTTTAATTATATCAAGTCATGATCTTTGATTTACATTGAATTTTTTTTGAAGAGTCTTAAAAAGTATCTTGACATTAATCTTCATTTGACTACGACCTAGAGTCCTCAAACTGATGGAAATTATGAAAGGAAAAATAAAATATTATAATATATTTTGAGATCATTCTCACTTCGTTTTATAGGTATTAGAGATTATAATTTACCTTTGGTACAGTATTCATATAGAAATAATTTCCATTCAAGTGATCAAATGGTGTTGTATAAAGCATTATATGGTAAGATATGTCATACTCCAACTTGTTGGTATGATATTGGAGGAAGAAAACATGCAAGAATATGATTTTTTTATAAGAAAAGGAAAATTTTAAATAATATTCAGACTTATATTAAATCATCTCAAAGTAAAAAAAATATGTATGTTAACAACTAAAAAAATTATTTCTAATTTCAATTGGGAGATCATGTTTTCATGAAAGAGTCTTCATTGAAGCATGTTTTATGTTTTTATAAGAAGAAGAAACTTAGCCTCAGGTACATAATATAATTTTAAATTATAGAAAGAGTTATATCTATGTATTATATTTTGTAAAATACACCATGTTTAACTAAATTATATGATCTGTTCTACATATCATTTTTAAGGAAGTTTATTTTAGACATGATGCATGTGCTCACCTCTAACAAAACAGAATTGGATCCCGATCTACTATACTGTGAAGAGCCAATACATATTCTTGAATATATAGAGTAAGTATTTAGGAATAATAAAACTTGAATAGTAACAGGACATTAGATAAATATTAAAATAGAGTAAGAAATATGGGATCCAAATTATGATATAAATAAGAACCACACTAATATTTTTAGAATTTTGTATCCATAAAAGTTTGGAGAATTAATTTTTTATAGAAGAGAAGAATGTAACAACTGATATTTAATTATTATAAGTAAAAATTCTATAACAAAAATTCACATTTTAATATTTCATGGAACAAAAAAAATTGATTATCTCGAATGAATATAAATTTGTAATGTACTTTTCCAAAATAACCCTAGTATAAAATTTTGAAATTTTCCTTTAGAAATAATATTTCATGAATAATTAGAATGTAGAATTGAACTATTAATAATATTACTAATAATAATATATAATAATATATATAAATAACTTTTATTTAGAGATAATTTTATTTAAATAAAAATATGATAATTTTGTGGTAAAAATGCATATTTTTATAAAACGATTTTTTTCAAAAAATAAATTTTCATAAAATATTTTTTACGGATTAATGACTATCACTTTTAATTAATTAAAATAATATTTAATTTAGAATTATTTAAATTAAATATATAAAATATATTTAACTATATGAATCTAAATCCATATAATTATGATCACTAGTCATATATTTAATTTAAGATCATCTTACGTTTGAAAAATACATTTCTTGATAAACTGTTTTTTGACACATTTTAAAGGATTATTTTTAAATCAAATTTCGTAAATTTTGTAAATTTAAATTGATAAAATGGATTATATATTTATAATAATCATACTTAATATAAGTTATTAATTATAAATTAATTTTTGTTCATAATTAATAGTAACAACAGAAACAATTAATTATTGTGGTTAAGGTTAAAAATTGTTTATCTGGGGTTAATTTATAATGATAATGGTAAATAAGACATAAAATATTTATTAAGTGAAATTGTTGGTTATATAAATACCTTCACCTTATACCATAATAATATGATCCATTTTTTGATCCTTATAACCAAGAAAGTGACTTGACATTGTTGAACAAATTTGATAAATTACAAGTGTGTCGCTCACCTCAATTATAATAGGGTACCTCCTCCCCTCACTACCTCACACCTATAAATTAATATATCTCATCGAAAACATACCAAAATATCTCTCCAAAAATCCTTAGACACATTAAATATCTATTGGATTTCCCAAAAAACCAATAATAAGGTCCTTTAGGATTGATCCAAATGAGGTTTTCCTAAGTGAGGGTAATTATCTTTGTCGAGATCATTCTTTTTAATTATTTTATCACATTAAATTATATCATATTAATTTTAATATAATAAAAACAGTATATAATAAATAAATAGACGTTATTATGTTGACATCATAAAATGTTTTCATCTTCTTCTCCATCAAATAGGAAACAAAACCATCGCACGTGTATATGCTGGACCACCGCCTCGCAAACAGATATAATTTTTTTCCATTTCCGACTCAAATGGATAGTAATAAGGACGAAAATAAAAATTTAAATGATTCTTATGAAATAATATGGATTATTTAAATGTAATATATCATCTACTACTTTACCCTTTCACCTATTAAGGATATGATAGTGTCATTCGTGTGTATGTACGACATACCATCACCACGAGGTAGTGTTATTTATTTTCCATGTTCAAATTTAATGAATGGTTATAAAAATATATCTAATTAATAAATATTTTATTATAAAATTTATATCATTTTTGATACTATGTAAATATATATTATTCTCAATAACCAGAAATTTCAAGAAGAAACTTGCATGAGAAAACAAAGAAGTTAACAATCAAAACAATTGTAATAGTTAAATATTGTTAACAAATGGGTGATACGAAGTTATTAGGGGTTCATATCTGATATTAGAAAATGAATATGGTTACTTTATAAATTAATAACAAGTTTAAACCAATTATAGTAGTTTAAAACAATTTCAAAAATTGGGAAGAATGATGTAAGGGATTTCATATTAGTTTTCAGTCCATTGAGGCATATTTATTATTATGAACCTATTAAAATTGATGAGTTGTATCTACTACACATTTGATATATTTAAAATGAATATATATTTATTTATGATGATTAATATTTAAATTAATTTTCATTATTTCATGGGGTAACAATTTAAAAGCTACCAAATTGTTAAGAATTTATTTTACAATCTCACATTATTTTTAGATTATGTAATTTTTTTTGAAGGGCTCTTATCATTTACCGTTCCAAAAATCCAATAAATTTCTAATCATATAGATATTTTAGAAGTTTTCATATTTTATTACAAATTTGCTACTCTTTTTTACTTTAATCAATAAAATACAATTTTAAAAGAAAAAACAATTGTATTTCTCTTTTAATTGGATATATTTTTCTTCCAAGTCAATATTTTTCAAATTAATTTTGAAAATTAATTTTTATTATTTAAATGGTTTATTATGGAATTTTTAATTTATCCATGAATTTTTAAAAACGTATGAAAGTAATCATTCTAATGTTTTTTGAATGGGATATTTTTTACTTTCATTAAAAAAATGTTAAAATGGATTTTTCTAACGTATACTACTTTATCGATTTTTCCTGCCACCAAAACCATTTTTTAATATTTATATTATTCTAAATGTTTTAAATTTTTTTAAAAATAAATCTCCTTAATAAAAAATTACTTTAATCTTTGAATTCCATTTTCTTTATTTTTGTAAAGGATGTTATTTTTTTACCAAATCTATATTTTTAATGAACAGATTGTAACCTCTTATCTCTTACTAAATTTATTGTATTTAAGCTTCTCTTGAAATTATCAATTTATTATAATAATTTAACATTAAATTTATATTAAATATTCATATTAATTTTATCATAGATATTATTATTTCATAAAACAAATACCATTTTTACATATAGTGCTTTATGATGAAATTTATTTTATTGACTCAGAAAAATATTGATAAATTCATATTTATTAGTCAATAATAATATTTATTGATAAGTCATGTTATTTATAAATTTAATTTATCATTAAATATATAAGGAATTCATTGGACATGTAGTGATAGTTGGTTCCATGTTTTATATATCCCATTAATGAATCGATGGGTCTTGTGGGACAAATAACTTAGCCAAATTAAATCAGTAGTTGTTGTATACCTACCCATAGATTAAACTGTCTTATAATAAGGTATTGATAATAATGATATCATGATGTCTGATATCATAATATCTAATATTAATCTTTTCATTCATTGAAAATTTACTTGTAATTATCTATGGTATTATTTTATTTATTTTATTTTTGGATGCATTATGTTCTAAAGTAATTCATTAAATGGATTATGGGTTTAGTTATTTATCATTATATATTAATTAAAAATTACATAGTCATGATATATTCCACTATATATAACCCTTAATAGTAATTTTAGGTCACCCTTTTTTTCCATTACATAGAATATTATGAATAATTCTTTTAATGATTTCAAGGGTATCACTTTTTTTCCATTACTATATTTTATATTTTAATCTTGATGTAAAATGTGTATCATGTACGTATCTAGCTCTCCGATAATTCTAAAAAAATTCATTCCACATTATACCCCTTATATTTATTCCAATTTAATAAAGTAGACACCAACTATGGGTTACTGGTGTTGGGGTTTTTACAATCAATCTCAAAGTCTCAAAACTATTATTGAGTATTAATTTACTGAATATTTAAATTTATTGATCTAAGTTATGAATAATATATATCCTTATATAGACATTGGAAATATTATGTTCAATTTAATTAAATCCAATATCAATGTTCTTAAACTGAGACTATTGCACTTTATTTTTAGATATATTAATTTCTCTTTGATTGTAACATGAAAATCTAAGTGGTTTATCATTATTCACCCTAAAATATTTACCTTTCCATTTAATTTGAGATAATTTGTGTATATGTAATTGGAGAAGTCTCATATATATCCAATATAGTGCTCAATGTAACTTAGTTATTCCATTTTCTGTGACATCTCACACATCATCCCTCTAAATAAAAAATTCCCCCAAAAATTTATTTTATGATCACTCATATTCCCAATTAGCAACTTTAAATCAAGAAAGATTCTAGTTATAAACTATTTTAGACTTCTGTCTAAATTTTATGGTTTATATTATGTAATTTTTAACTATTTTGGAATCCCTAAAATTAAATTATTTAGGATAACTTTTATACCATTCACATTGGATCACTTCATTAAAAATATAATATATGGTTTTAGAGAGATAATGTAAGTTTACAATCACTACTATAAACGCTTTTTGATTTTCACTCTATCCTTTAGGATAATTTAGAAGATTCAATCCTAATTTTATGGGTGTAAAAACATATTTTGAGTCCTTTAATCCAAACTTATTTAATAATACACATGTATACATTTCTTGTTCAAGAAAAATAAATTCCTTTTTTTATACCACTTGCAATCCCAGAAAGTATCTCAATTATCATAGCTAGGAATATAAAATTCAGTATTAATTTGTCTTAAAAATTCATTTAAAGTGCTCTATGTGTCACATTAAAAAATAATATCATCTACATATACAATTTCAATGAGAGTGCCGACATGCATTTTTTTATGAAGTTTGTTGTCCACTGTCCCTTAGTGAACACCATTTCTTTTAGGTATCCATCTATTTTTTGTACCATGTTCTAAAGGATTATTTTATAATATAGTGACATTTTAATATATTTTACATCTTTTTTCTAACACTTTTTAGAAAAAATAATTTACACTTCTCATGCTATACTTATTTCTCTGGTTGTCTATTCAAGAAGTTAAATTCCACATTCATTAGATATTTTTTGTACTTCCTGTGAGGCAATACTGCTAGGAAAATTAATATATCTTCAAGTATATTTTCTGGAGAAAATATTATTTAAAATAAACTAATTAATCCTATAAATAGAACTTCCAAACAATTATGTTCTTATCTCTTGAAATTTTTCCATTAAATTTATTTTATTACTAAATACACACTTGGTCCCACTCACATTTTTTCCATTTCGGTTTATAGAAAAGATCCCATGGGGAAATATTATCAATAAATCTAGTTAAACATTCTTATAATCAACCTATTATTTATTCTTAATTTCCTTAACCACTCAAATTGGAATAATTAGAGTGGTAACATTTGTTTTGTTGTAATGCCACAATCTTATTCTTTTTTGAATTAGTACATGTTCAATTCCTATTATATTTTTTTATACACATGATTATTTATATGATAATATTTAATTTTTTATTCTTATAAGACTCTTAAAAATCACTAGTTAAATGAAATTCAATATATTCATTGTGTGGTTAATTTTATAATTTTTCTTGCCTGAAATGCTCATAAATATTATACTTCTCATCATTGTAGTTTTTAAAAACTGTTCCATGTGAGACATTAATATTGGTTCGATTTTCAAAAACCATTATAGTGAAACTAACCAAAATATTATGAATCCTCTTATTCCAAAACCTATTTCATTTTATATTGAACAATTACCCCAAAAAGATATCAACATCATCCTCTAATCAAACTTCCCTAGATTTGAGTTTCTAATTTTCACCCAACAATGACTACCAAAGACTTCGAAGTTGTTAATAGTTGGTTTAATTTTTTACCATATCTCTTAAGAAGTCATATTATAATTAGGTATCAGTAAATACATATTCTAAATATGAATATATATTAATATATATTCTCTCCATAAAAAGTTGACCCATTAAACTCAGCGAGCATTGTTCTTCCCATTTCAAAAATACTTCTATTTTTCACTTTCAAAACACCATTTTTGGATTTTAGGATAAATATATTAGTTCTTAATCCCTTTTTTATGAAGGAAATATGAAACATTATTTCTATTAAATTCCCTTACATTATCAATTCTAAACTTTTTCATGTGAACCCCAAATTATCTCTCAACTTCTCTTCTGAAAATCTTAAATATCTCTACTTCTTGTGACATTTTCCTCATAAATATCACTACAGTCATTATTTTAATGTCATAAATGAATATAATGAAGTGTAAGTAACTTCTAGTGGATTTATATATCATTTTTATATAAAAATATAATTTTATTAATTCAAGTGTCCATGTTGATTAAATTTCCCCTCTCTTATGTCTTTATTATATCATCTTCCCTTTTTTTCAATCCATCTAAAAAGTATCAATGTATCTTCTTAATTGAAGTAGATATCTCACACCATTTTATTGTGAAATTTTTATTAAAATTTCTATACAATATGGATAATAATTTAGTGATAGATATTATTTTATTCTTTATCACTAAGGTAGCAGGAATTGCTTGGATCACTAATCAATAATATATTCTCACTTATTCTTTTGCATTTTGAAATTATTCTACCATATTTTATTCTCTTTATGAGACAAGTATTTCTTTTTAATATAAATTAATTTACTTCATAATAGAGTTGAATCACACTCACCAAGATGTCTTCGATCCCATCAAAAATAATACATCTAAATATTTCAACTTTTAAGGTTCAATCTCAACATAACCAAATCCATTAATCTTCCAGAATCCATCATTTCAAAAATTTACAGCACCATCATTATTTTATTTAATTTTATTTTGGATCATGATATGAGTAGAGACCCGGAGCTTGACGTACGTGGATATTACATTACTTTTGAGGAATACTTAATACATAACAGAAACAGACACACAAGGACCGTAATAGTTTAGTGTCATTAGAAACATGGAACGTAATCTTCTAATCGTGGTGAAAGATCTTCAACATCTCCCATAAAGATATTACCCTTTTGTTTTCTTAGCTAAAACCTTTATTTATATCCCGGGGAAAAGAAATAATATAAAGGGTGAGCTCAAATGTTCAGTAATGGTAATCAGGGATAAAATAAAACAAATCATATACATTTGAACTTAAAAACATTAACATAATGTTTAAACATCAAAAGCATTAGAAATTACCTAAAACATGGAAGTACGTAAGGAATAGATCATAAAGAAACATTAAGCATGATAGAATATCATGGGAGTAAAACATGTAATTGTGGCAACCATTTAGCACATTTCATGATTTCCATAGTAGCCAAGGCATTTCTGCCAAGACCATCTTAGTGGACAAAGTCCCTTTCTGAATCGAGTTCACTCCTCGTTTCAGTCCTGTAACACTGAACCGGATTAACTTACCGTTCCAGCCATGTATATCTCATGAGATATAAATATTTACCCAATGCATTGGAGGGAGATATAGGTCCCACCCATCTAATAATGAAATCATTCTTACTTGTGCCACAAAATAAACATAAAAAATTCACCATAACCCAAAGAATAAAATGGGTTTCATAAACATCATCCGATCATCTCATAAACCATATAAAACAAATTGAAATTTCATCATAAGAAAATTGAAACCATGTAAATCATAGAGACAATAAACTTGAAACATACACATATAAAATAATGTCATCTTAGATGGAAAATGGTTTTGATAAAACATTTGAAATGAACTCTTGAGGAAAATATCCTTTATTCTTCAAAATCAATTTCTTTTCACAAAACATCAGGTAATTTTAAAATAAGGAGATTTTGTTAAAAATAGTAATGAAATATTTTGGATTAAGCTTCACGAAAATAAGGCTTTATAAAACCGTAAAAATCTTTTCATGTCGTATAAGTTAAAAAACCATTCTTCTCGTACTTTTTCCAGAAAAGTAAGAAAGTACCTCGTAAAAGAAAGATTCCATACATACCATGTAGTAAAAGTCAAAAATGGGTAAAAAGGAATTTAAACATACATGAAACCATTTTTTGGAAACATGGACATGGATGATAACAATAACCCTAGTAAATACTTACGAACAAACAATCTCGGATAAGAACGAGATTGGAAAAGTTATCCCTTACCTTATCTTTGATATGCTTTGTATGTATCCAAACCTTCTATATTATGATTTAAATAATTTCATTGAATTATTACAGAATCATATTCGTTGTTATGATATCATATATGGTTCACTTATGACTTTATATTACCCTTTCTTTTGTAAATTCCATGTTAAAGAGCGTTTTCGGTAAAATCGTTTCATTTGTCGTCTGTGTTTTGACTTGTAATTATTCATATGATAACATAGATCATGATTACTTAATTCCAGAATATAAAAAATCATTTATATATAATATATATTCAGAATATACATATATATAATAGATCTATAAATGGAAAGAAATACACCGTTCATGGAGACGGTAGGTCGTACGTACGCATGAACGTTGTTTTCGTTTCCTCGTTGAATTGAATGGAATTAATTGGATGACATACATATATATATATACATAAATCCAGTATCATTATTATTTCATATATTTCATGATTACTTATTATATATAATTTATAATCATTCATGAATGGTTAATCATTGATAATGAATCTCATCGCGTCGTGGAGACGGTAGTCCGTACGTACACACGAGCGACGATATCGTTCCCATAATTATTGAATTGAATTGGAGTGGATGATACAGTATATCAGAATAAGTATGATGTTATAATAACTATGTATAGTTATTCTTTACACCATTATACCCATCCAAGTAAGGTGGTGTTGGAAAAACAGATTACACCACGGTGTGGAGACGGTATTCTGTACGTACGCACGTGCGGTGATTTCGTTTTCTGTAGGATGGATAAAAGGTAAAATGGAATTGTTTCATCTTTATAATAACATATCAGTATATTAGTGATACTTATTTTATTACTTTATAATGAAACAACTAAATAAGAAGAAGTTGAAGAAGAAATAAGCTGGAAATAATCGGTAGAAGAGATTGCCTCTTCTTCGATGCACCTCCTTCAAACTTCTTCTTAGGGCACTAGGGTTGGTCTTTTGAGAATACCAGTACCTCTATAAGGTTTCTAGGGAAGTGGGGAAGTTAAATGTGTAGAGTATGTCTGAGGTTGAAGGCTCAAAATGGTGTGAGGAAGAGAGGGAGGAGGTTCCCTTTTATAAGGGAGGAGAGGGGCACCTTTGGAATCCTCAAAAATATTAGTTTAATATAAATTCAAACCCCACATAAAAACCTCAAAAAATGACTCGATTATAATATTAGATGATATAGGGTTGTAATCTCATCAACAAATAAAATTTAGACATGTTTTATTCGCATTTTAAACCTTATAATTTTGATTTATTTTTATTTAATCTATTTAAGTTTATTTGTTGTAATAAAATTATAAATTTTAAATGGTTATAAATAATCACTTATGTGTTGTTAATTTTCCATAATTGGATATTTTATGACATTTTCGACTATATAAATTTCAATTTATAATTTTTAAATTTTTTTGTGATTTTTAAACAATTTAATAATATGTTATTTTTTAAAATAACAATAGTGTTAATTTTGACAGTATTAATTTATTTGAATTTAAATAAAATCTACACAGAGGATATATTAGAAAAAAATATTTACTAGATTCCTAACATGTCAAATTTGTCTAGAAAATTCTTGGAGCACATTACATAGTTCATATAATATTTATTTTAATATTTTTAAAACCATTTATTTTGTATATCTCTTAATAAAATAATTAGTACCACATTTTTATATAATTATTTAATATACTAATTTGTTGCATAAAAATTAAAAATAAAATCCTTTGATAAATATAAATAACAAATATTTTATAATAATAATTTTACTCTAATTTATCATCTTAAAATAACAACATGTAAATTGTTTTCTTTATTAAATTATGAAGGTGACAACTTTGGAATCATTTAAAATAAAATATTATAAGTGTCATAATCACCATAATATGGATCCAAATGGTCAAAAATTAGACTCATGAATTATTAGGGTTTATATATAAACTACTAATAAGTTTTGTGCATATTTTTGGGCCTTTTGATATGTGTTACTATTTCAATAAAAACTATATTATTGATTTTTCAATAAATAAATAATTTCTGCAACATTAATGTATAAGCTAATAAGGTAATTAAATAAATATTAAAAATTACAAATAAATTACCATGATAAAGAAAAATATTTTATTTTTAAAATGAGTATTTATAACAGAATTTATATTTTGTATATACTTATATTAAAAATACTTTAATTATTAAAGTTGAGTGAGACATATTTCACTTTCCTTTAAATAAAATAAACTAAAGGTCTTAATCACCTCCAAGTGGGTTCTAATGGATTCCATTTCGACCCAAATATGAATTAATAAGAAATATAATCATCCAATTGTATTAATACAAGTATTAGGATAATTATATAATATTATATTTACCCTTAATTACCCAATTTACCTTTTACTATGGTAAATAAAATTTACCGTTGTTACTATTCATAAAGCCGAAAAATAAAAAGTAGTAAATTAATATAATTTGGACCCAATTATTCCTAATATGGAATCCATTTTTCCAAATTCAATACATATATGTTGTAGAAATTAAATTAAAATTAATCCCATTGTCAAAAGAAAACGCGTTTTTGTTTAAAACATTGCAAAAGATTGAATTTATTTATCCTACGAATTCAGTGTAAAATCAATGCTAATGACATACATTATATTAAATGGTAAAAATATATTCTATTTATAATTTAAAACCATTAAATATTATAATTTAACCTCATAAGTTATTATGATGAAAAAAGTTGTTTTTAATTAAAATATAGCCTCTTTTTACTATTCATTAAAATATGAAAGTTATCAGAATAAGATGAAAAAATTATCCAAGGTAAAATTTTATATCCTGATTCCAAATAATAATTTTATTTTGTAAAATTGAACTTATAAATATGTCAAAAATAGATTTAAATTGGGTGTTCCATCAAAAGGCGGCAAAACTGCATTTTTTGAAAAATACTTATTTTACCTGAAAAATTTATTTTGTTCTCATACCATGTTCTAGAAATTGTTTAAGATGAATAATAATGTTATAAAATTCGAAAATTATTTAATACTATTCATAATGTCTTGTTCGTGATAATATTATAACCATATATCGTTGTTTAGTGAAACCCGGTATTGCGTACAACACACGCTATCGAGGAAGGTCGCGATTGTGTGTAATGCAAGCCAAATCAAGGTTTCGTGTAGTGCAAGACTCCTTTGTTGTTTCGTATAAAAAAATAAAACCATATTTCTTTTATAAATTGAATATATATATATATATATATACATACACACACACTCAATTTTTCATAGAATAACAACTGTCAAACAAACTTGAAATTGTGTGTAACATGATCCAAGAATAATGTTGCGTATACTGCAAGCTAATATGGTGTTGTGTATAGTGCAAGATTATCTTGGTGTATCGTAAAACAGAAGATATGAATGAAATTAAAAATAATATATCTTATAAAATCTCAGGATATTACAATATGTACATTCATATTTTATGTATATCCACTATCAAGAATCCATATCATTATCCTCTTATTGTCATTGAGATTAACATCATATATTATATTCTTATCTATTTTTATTTTTTCATAGACTTAATAACATTATCATCATTTTGAGATTTACATTGAATAATGGCTAAAAATTCCCCAAAAAAGTGACCTTTTTAGAACACAATCCATAGATATTCACTACAAAATTAAATTGATTTCTTATAGGTAACTAAAATGAATTTTTGTTCACATTTTTCTTAATCTCAAAATTGCTTCTATTATTCAACATAAGTCTCTCCATCAACTACTACCTTTAATGACTCCATAAGAGGGACATATTTTATAAAAACAATTATCCCTAATTATTGTAAAGTAAAAATAGTCTCCCTTAATACCAGTTCTTCCAAGATCTTGTTGGATGTGAATTGGAATTCTGATTTTTTATTTTAGAATATATCCTAAAAATGTTTTCTTTATATTTTGGAAACCTTTCCTTATTATGTTTTCCTCATATCCCTTAAAAGTAGAAGTAACTTTATTATCTATTTTGTTAGCATAAATATCTTCATATTTTCTCTAGGTAGTTGTAATATTATATGAAGAAAATATAATATTTTTGTGTATGACAAGTGTCATTTTTACCTATGTTTGTGTACAATTTTTATTATCACTTTTTTATGACTCTTTTTTTATTTCAATATCCTTATCATAGTCATTTCTCATGTTTTTGGGGATCTTATCATCCTTAATACACTTTAACTCTATCATGTTTAGCTCTTATTCCCTTTCGTCAAATATATTTTAAAACTCCTTTAACATCATGCCTTTATCAGTAACACTTAATTAAGAATCATGATTTCCTAAAAATAACTATTTTCATTGTTATGAAATTTATATTTGTTTTTATTAAAATTCATAACCTATTTCTTGAATTATTTTATTTTATTATTTTGTTATTTTTTCCATAAATAAACATTTTAAGATCATATTTCAACATGTTATTAGTTTATATTTCTTCCCCTTCTCCCTCAATCCTTGATATTTCTTCATGTATTTCAACATAACCGGAAAAAAAATTATAACATAATAACAATTAAAATAACTACATGCACAAAATTTATCATCATATTCCTTTTTTAGCATACCTATCATTTTTCTTATTTCAACTTTTCCCTTATTCTTGATAGACTTATTAGTCACCTTAAAACTTCTTCCTCTTGTTCTTATTCGAATTCATTCCTTTCTTACTCGTCTTTATACTCTATTATATTCTTTCATAGATAATAAAATTCCATTTTTAAAATTTCACCAAACTTAAATAGCTTAAGTGGAAGTTTTCTATTGTACATACCCTTTCCATTTTTAATTTTTCTATAGACAAGGTTTTTATCCTCTTCTATTCTTCATCATTTTCCTCATAATTTACTCATTCACTGGAGAATTAAAATTTTCTTCCTTAGTCTTTAAATTGTTTTTAGATTTGAATACCATTTTATCCTTTTATTTTTATTAAATACTACATTCTTTCTAATATTATATTTTGGTTGATTATTATGACCCACAGCAAGAGAAAAGTCTTTATTTCATCAAGGGATAATATATTTAGGTCAAACATATCAGTAAATTATATCATCAACTTCTTGAATATGGATGAATTTTTTAAAGTATCTCTAAATACCATGATCTGACCGACTATCTGATTAACCTTAGTGAAATAATCATCAATTTTTTTATCATCTAATATTTATATATTATAGAATTTATCTCTCAATATTTTTAGTTTTACTTTATTAATTTTAACATTTTCTTCTTATATACTCTCAATTCTATCACATATTTCCTAGTATCACTTGAGCTCTAATAAATTTTGTGTAAAAGTTTCTTTAAAAGGATGGTTGAATTTTATTTTTATATTTTCTAGGTAATTATAAATTTTTCTTGTCTATAGTTTTATGGTAGAATATGTTCCAAGGGTCATAAACAACATTATCATATAATTACTCACTTCAATACTATGTGAAAGATATAGGGAATCATTTTGTTCATTAAACCATGAAACTTTTTCTATAAATTATTACAAAACCCCTATAGTTAATATAATTCATATTCTATGTATATCACTTTAATTTATGTAGGCACTTATAAGGAACCATGATTTCTCTGACATAACTTGGAAATCCCAAATCAATTGATATACCTATGATAGGCTGGGTGAATCAATAATATGTATTGTTAAAATTTATTATTATAAATTTAAATCTATGAATTTTTAAGTTAATGATAGACTATTATTCAATCACTTCCTCACATGTCTGAAAGTATAATAAAAATGAAAGGAACATGGGAATTTTCTTAAGGTTCAGCACCAATGTAAATCCTACTACTTGTTATTTTTGATTTATTACAGATAAATGGATTATTTAAACATTTAATTTCTAGTGATTAAAAGAGCTATAAAATAACATATAATCTCAAGGTTGTAAACATCCATTTCATCTTATTATTTTGAAGGGTTTCATCCACTTCCTAATCACTATCTCCAAATAACAGGTATGATGTTTTTTATACCAAAAACCTCAATCTCTTAATATGTTATTATAATCATAAGTGAAAAAATTTAAATTAATTTTGGGATTTATCTATATCTATTAATAATATCATATTCTCTAAAATTTGGTTTTTGAATGCTGTAGAAATATCAACATAATAGTATGCACATCGTCCTTCTTTGTCAATATCTCAAAAATATTGAGCTCTGCATGAGAGAACTTATACACACTTCAATATTCTTCCTCCAAAAAATAAATGCACCAAATTCTCAGTAGTAGGATCACTTTCCATGACATAGATGATTATTTAGTTCCAACACCTGTCGATATTCTCTTCTTTATCTTTAATACGTGATTCAGTAATTTTTTACAAAATATTATTTTCAATACTCAATGATCAACAGATCAAACCTTATTTATTTTATACTTTTTTATTCATAAAATTATATCAATTTTATTTTCATAATTGTTTATATAAATTTCTCATTAATTTTTTTGAAATTACTTTAACTCTAGAAAACAAATATGGGATATTTCATGAGCTAAATAGCGATAATGAATTTCAAAATTTTCAATTTAAAATTGCCGCTGAAATAAAAACCTAATCTTATCACTAAAAATTCCATTAAACTTATCATGAATCTTGGTTTAACCAACATACTATGATATTTTTAGACTTTAATTCTAGAAAATAATATTTTAATTTGTTAAGTAAACCATGCATTTTGATATGGGGATGTCATATTATGTGATTCCTAACATCCTTACTTCAATAACTCAATCTTTTTTTATGGTAATGCTTTATTTTAAGAGATGATTATACATAAAAAAATTTGACGGATCTTAGGTGGAATAGTCTATATCTCTTTACTTATTTTATTCTCTACTATAGATTTTGGTTATACAATATTAAATTTCTATTAATAAACTCATATGACCATTACGGTTTTGAAAATGACCCTAAATTTTACACTATATGGAACTAACAAAACTCAAGTGACCCTTATAGACCTTTTTATACAATCTTCATGGATCTTATGAAAAGTATGATTGACTCTTAATAAATATCAACTGAAACTTATAAAACTAGAAAAATAACTATACAGGATCATGGATGTGATTTTTATTTTACCAATTTTTACATCAAATGATATTTCATAAGAGTAAAATTAATCTTATTCACCTCAACATGACTCTTATGAAAATGATAATGACTATTATGTATTTACAGAAGAGACTTATAAAATCATTCATTTTCTAAATGTTTAGATCTTAGGAGAATCTTACTAAAATCTAAAAATTGTTATTAAATGTACATTCCTTTCATAAAAATCAATATAATATCATGGTTTTTGAAATCCATAATTTATAAACATCACATATAACTTTCAAATCACTCACAAATACTTCTCAAAAAAATCAAATAGTTTCATCTTATCTTTGAAACATTATAATCTCCCTTTATTTTTTATTAAACATGGTTGAAAAAATTAGAATCACTATTTAATTTTTTTTTGGGTTTTTTATGATGATACAATAACTCTCAGATGTCGATAGAATACCCTACCCTAATTCTCATCTTCAAACACCTGATAAAAATTATCTTTTGGACAAAAAATATCTGGTTCATTTTCTTACAGTGCTTCAAGAGAATTAATTTCAGAAAAATATTTCAATAATTAAAGTGATAAAATAATATAAAGATTTAAATTTATTGGAAATAAGAAAAATTAAAATATACATATGATTCTTTTTTGGGACTCATTTTTTATTGCACTTTCATCTTTCTTCTTCTTACTTGAACAAAATATGCTAAGGTAAGGAATATAACCATCAACAATCAAGGCCTTTTATGGAAATAAATAAATTAATATGTATCAAATATTTCAGAATGATAAATTAAAATAACGAGGTAACATATCTAAGTTTTACATTTAAGGTCAAAAATTCATGTTATTTAGTGAAGATACTAGATTAGAACAACATATAGAGAAATAACACAAACAATCATATTATAAAAAATAAATTCTAAAAAAATATAGAACTAAAAAAAATAAAAGTATCATTTAATCATAAAACAATTATGAAAATAAAAATTAAACCTATCAAAATTAAATAAATACTTGATGAAGCAATTTTATACATAATTTCTAGTTTATACTAATTAATTTGATGTATATATAGGTGGTGAATTTATTCTTCCATATAAGATTATATACTAAAATAATATATAAAATAATAAAATCGATAATTAAAATGATTACTTTATAACTAAATAATCCAAGTCACTATTGATTTAAGCATGGTTTAAATTTTATAAATTAAATTGTATTTTCAATTATATTTATTTCACTTATTTTTCTAATATATGAAATTTAGGGATAATTAAACAATACCTTTTAAATCCAAATTTTTTTATAGTTGTCCATGTAATAGGAAACTAGTCATTCCAAATTATAAAACAATTAATTTCACATAATTAAAAACAATGAATAAAAATATATCTGTAGTTTATCCACAAAAACTAATGGACACAGTTACTCTTCATAAACAAAACATTTGTTACTTTTTAGGTTTACAAGGCAATATAAGTATTCTTTACTAATAACCAAATAATTTTGATCTATAAACTATAACACAGTTTTATTCTATATCTAACATAATTAATTTTAGATATTAGAATAATTATAAAATCAAACCACATCAGCCTTTTATTGAGTTTTATATACTAACATCAATAACATAAATAGGACATTCCTTGGTACTAAAAAATCCAATTCATTCTTGGAAAAACTATTATTGATAAATATTTTCAAAAAATTATTCATATAAATCAAATTTGAGTAAAATACTGTAAAATAGTTTAAAAATTTCAAGAAATGATTTGAAAATAAATCACTCAAAAAAAAGGGTAACAATGTAACATGGTTTGAAAAATAAGATTTATAAAATCACAAATACAAAATATAAGTAGGTTTTAGAAATTTCAAATAATTTCCCAAACTATTTTCCATTGTATAATTCAATGCATGTAAACAACTTTACACCAAAAATCCATTTCCAAAATATGGGGAAACAACTCACTTCCCATGAAATTTAACCATTCCCACAACCATTTTAATTTTATAACCATATTTATAATAAAAATTAAAATAAAATTCAATAAAAGTTAAATTTTTTTATATTTATAAAACAATACATTTAAAAAACCCCAATTTTCTAAATAAAACGCATTGGTTGAAAAAATAACTATTGGAAATTTTTACTGATTTCATTACCATGGAAACACATCTCAATCAAATAAAATTAATTATTTTTTAAATCTCACTTTATTATATATAACATAAATGTTATGAAATACAAAATTAGTTTTAAATTATCTTTAAAATATCTTCCCAAAGTTCAACAAATTTCACCATCATTAAAATATTAAAGGTTTATTAACTAAAAAAATTATAGAATATTTTAATAAATATACCTAAAAATATGAGATTCAAAAAAATAAATATCCTATAAGAAAAATCCTGAAGAATATATTTTTAAAGTTAAATAACATAAATTTATTTAATAATTATAAAAAATAAAATATTACATTACATTTTCTTACTTAAGATCTAGAAGAAATGTGTTCCTGGTAGTATGAACATATTTCATTCCACTTTTAATTATCTTAATTCATTCATATTTATCCTATAAAAAATAGTAATATAATTGAAATTTATCTATAATATTAATATCATAAGAAATTATCACCTTAAAATCCTTTTTCAAATAAGAAAATGACTAAATTGAAAAATAATTAATACTTGAAAAACTATATTATTCCAATTTTAGTCCATTTTTCTATATTTAGAATGTATATTATCAACAAGAATCGGTATACCATCAATTCCAATTCCAATTTTACTTTTCTGACCAATATACAATTCATACTTGTATGATCACCACATTTCGTTCAACCCATCAACATTATATCCATGAAAATATGTCGATTAGGAAAGTTATATTAAATCTAAATTGGAAAATATATTTCTTAATAAAAAGATAAAAAATAATATTTTTAAAATCTTATTAATATTACATACCAATATCTTAGTCCAGGAATTATTCTTTATTTATTCTCTAAATTAATCCATGATATAGATTGAATAGGAATAATGATGCAATGATTGAGAAGTTTCCCAACAAAAATATTTTATTTTTTCCATTCTTACCAATTATATCCATGTATTCATCATAGTTAACCATAATCTATGTGTTACTATTCCAAACATCTCACGTTTTTATGAGACCTCATTTTTTATTAAGAGATATTCTTTCTCCTGAAAAAAAAACACATTTAGTAAAGAAAAACAATCAATATAATTTTATCAAATATTGATTTCAATACTTTTTAAATGCGTACTATATGTAGAGTGATATGATGTACTTTTAAATTTTTTATCTGAAATTAATGTTGTGGAATTATCATGTATTGTAGGTGGTGAGATATCAATATCCTAAAATTTTTATACAGTTTATAAATAATGTTAAACTGGTGGAGGGATGAAAACTAAATGAAATATTTATATAAAATATGGTGGATATGGATAAGGTGGTGGCATGTGTGGAGGTGAAATTCCTTATACAATAGATGGTATGTATAAATAATGATGGATATGGAGAGTATTACCACCATGTGTGGTCAAAGGTGGAAAGAAATTTGGAAATGTATTGGTCGTCATTGTAAACGAAAAAAAGTTTATGGAATCACTAGTGGATGACATCCCTATGATGGAAGTGGTGTAATAAGAAGGTGAACTATGGATGTTAGAGAACTTCTAAGTATAGAATGGGTTTAATATCTCATCCAATACAATGACGTACCCTTTGGATCCTAATATAAATCATGGTATCTCCTCGATGAAGGGAATTAACATAATATGGATGATGAAATAAATTTTATATTTATAAAATAAATTGAGAAAATTAATTATTTATATACCTCATTATACTCAGACATAGTGACCTATTCATACTAACAGAGGTGATCACTGAATAAGAAATTTTATACTCGCAATAATGATCAATGGAGTCATCCCTAAATATTTGATGCATTTCCAGTTCCTATATATTATTTTACTTATGTCCTTTTTCATACACAGACATAGAGACCTAAATATCTCAATTATTAATTTTTAAATATGTTAAATATTAAATAAATTGATTATCTGAAAAATAAATTTTAAATTACTTTTAATTAATGGATTTATCAACAATAAAATAAAATTTAATATATAGTTAATATTGTGCCAAATAATATCATTGTTTTTTATTTGATTAGTATATATATTTCAATTAAATAATCATCTATGTAATAAACATAACAAAATTATTTAATTACTATGTGTAAATATTTATAATCAAACACATACAATGTGAAAATAATATACATTAAATAATTCAAAAATTGTCAACATTAAATACTCTCATTATTATTTTAGGTTTATAATCTTTTTTTTATATTAAATCATCAATGTAATCATATGAAATTTTTCATTGAAAATGGATGTGTTCATAAAAAACATCACAATCATATATGTATTCATCATAAATATGTATTAAATTGACATCAATAATAATTTAAAATTATTGTTTTAAATGGTCATTTACATAATATACTTTTCAATAATGTGGGTTAGGAATGTGAGGCTCATCAATATGATGTTTATACTTAATATTAATCACTATAAATATACATTAATCTATATTCATTAAGTATTTTTTTCATTGATTCGAACAGCTTTCATTTCATCATTACAACTTTGAAAAATGCATAACAATCAAATATGATTATTATCTCAAAATCCCAAAAATAAGATATATTTTCTAATTGAGGCTCCATGTCAAATAGATTTTCATAATGATCCATTGTTACACTTATCATGACATCATTATATTGTGTAGTCATATTTTCTGTAAATCTAATTTTAATTAATTAAAGTTATTGACAACCATTTATTTACTCTAATTTTCCACATTATTTAGACCAAATGATAACACTATCCAATTGCAATCTCTCCAGGATTGGTGCCACTCAAAGAGAGCTGGACGGGGCCCTGCCCGTAAAGGAAAGATTCTGGGCTATGCGGGCCTGGGGCATCCACATTAAAGAGGGTGATGCTAATACAAGGTATTTACACCTAAAAGCTTCAACCAGATTTCGGAAAAATTCTATCATGTGTTTATCATAACCGGATGGAAAAAAATTTTCTAACACCAGAGGTATTCACGAAGCTTTGATATGCTATTTCTAGAACATTTTCTACGTAGGAACTCCTGTCATGTCTGCTGAAGCGGAAGAATGCATCAGACCAGTGATCACCAATGAGATCAATCGACAGCTTACCAAAGATGTGATGAATGACGAGATACACCTGACTCTGAAACATATCCACCCCACTAAGGCCACGGGACCGGATGGATTCCACACCCTTTTTTTAAAAAATATTGGCACATCATCAGTCCTGACATCTGCAAAATGATTAAAAGTATCTGGGCGGGGAATCAAAGCATTTCCTCCATCAAAAAAACTGTCCTCATCCTCATTCCCAAAATCAAGAAACCTCTGGAGATCCCGGATTTTAGACCCATCATCCTCTGAAATTTCTCTTATAAGATCTTCTCCAAAATCCTTGTCAATTGGTTATGCCCTTGGCTTCTTGATATTATCTCCTAAAACCATAGTGCCTTCGTGGCCAAGAGACTAATTACTGATAATGTAATCATGGCCAATTAAGTGTTCCACTCTATGAAAACTCGCTCCACCGCGAAAAGAGGAACAATGGCCTAAAAACTAGATATCACAAAAGCCTACGATAAAGTGGAATGGCAGTTCCTAAAAGTTGTGCTGCTGAAAATTGGTTTTTGCACTAAATGGAAAGATATGGTCATGTAATGCATCTCGACCGTTTCCTTTAGAATCAAGGTCTATGGGGAGCTTACCAGAGGATTCTGTCCAACCTGAGGCCTATTCTAGGGATATCCACTCTCCCATTTTCTTTTCATCTTGTTGTAAAATGTTTTCTCTAACCTTATTTCTAGGGTTTCTTCCTCTAAATCTATTCATGGGGAAAAGGTCTGTCGTGAAAGCCCACCAGTGTCGCATCTTTTATTCGCTGATGACTGCCTCCTTTTCTATAGAGAAACTTTGAATGAATGTCGGGTGATCAGCTAGGTGATCCACCAATATGAGTGGGTGTCTAGACAGTCTATCAATCACTACAAATCAGAAATCTCTTTCACCGTAGGGGTGCCTCTTTCCAAGAGAAATGAACTTTGTGCAGTAGGAGGCATACACATGTTCGATAAACACCAAAAGTATCTTGGGCTTCCCATGGTGATTCTTTGGTCCAAAAAGAAATATTTGCTTCTCTGGTGGATAGGATTGAGAAAAAAATCAAGGCTGGACTCCAAAAAGTATCTCCAAATATGGAAAAGAAACCCTTATTAATGTTGTCATCTAGTCTATCCCCAACTACTTTATGTCACTGTTTAAGCTCTCGGTGACCATCTTCTATCAGATTCATTCACATACAACCAACTTCTGGTGGGACAAACTGATGGAAGGAATAGACCCCACTAGATGGCCGGGGAGAAACTCTGCAAACCCAAGTCGGAGGGAAGGACGGGATTCCAGAATCTTCTTCTCTTCAATGATGCTCTATTGTCCAAGAAAGGATGGCACCTCATTAATCGCCCATCTTCTCTCTGTGCACGGGTACTCCGAGCTAAATACTTTCCACACATGGATTTCACCTCTTCCTCTCTTGGCCCTCGACCTATCTTCCTCTGGAGAAGAATTTTGGGGGCCCAAAATCTCCTAAAAAGGTTTGGGCTGGAGGATTGGGAATGGATCATCTATCAACATCTGGACCATTCCATGGCTTGTCGATAAGGATAGTATAAGGGAGACATCCCCTACCCAACCAGGTCTTGAAGATGCCACCATCAACTACCTCCTTTCAGACCAAGGCCCGAAGTTGTTTTTGGAAAAGATCCATGGATGGTTTAACGAAAGAGACCAAAGAATTATCCTGAGCATCCCCTGGGTCCCCAATGTAGGCCCCGATCATCTTTTCTGGACCAATGACATTTCAGGAAAATACACTGTGAGATCTAGGTACAGAATGGCTCTTCGCATTCATGCTGTCGACTGGGATGAGGGACCATGGAAATTGCTTTCGAAGCTCAACGTCCCCCAAAAAATACGCCAATTTTGGTGGTAGGTGTACACAGGCACTCTCCCTACCATGAGTCTGCTCATTTACCAACATATGGCCAGGGTTGAGTCTTTCCCTTTCTACCCAAACATTATCGAATCTCCTTTACACGCCATCATTCACTTGCTGGGTACTAAGGAAATTTGGAATTTATGGGGCTCGGTTTCAGATGCTTCTCTAGATATAGCCTCTAACCTCCCCGATCTTCTGATGTGTTTGTGCTCCTCTCTTTCATAGACTACGGTTGGTTCTCTTTGAACCTAGGCCTGGATCATTTGGGTTCGGTGTAACAATTCTGTTATGCACCACGTTCATAAAACTCCCGAATTCTGGATTGAATGGGCCATCTCATGGATTGAGGGATGGAAGGACTACAATGAACACTCTATGCCAGGTGTAACCACCTCATGTCTCCCACATTGGAACCCCCCAACGGAAGGGACTCTTAAGCTTAATATGGATGCATCTCTCCCTAAGGATGGTCTTGTTGTTATCGGTCTCCTAGCCCGAAATCATCTTGGGAAAATCGTTACAGCAAAATATGAATCACATCGCACCTTCTGGGAACCTGCAGTTTTTGAGGCCTCGGCCATCCTTGCCGGTATGATGCTCTCTATGGAATGTTGATGGGTGGATATAATCATTGAGTCTGACTGCCTCCCTATGGTTGATGCTATTAACCACAATGAAGTAGGACTCCAGTCATTTGGCCTCATCATCAGTAGAATTTACTTGCTTCGCCAAGGATTTTCTTGCTGCAACTTCTCCTTTACCAAAAGGAAAGGAAACAATGCGGCTCATCAGCTTGCGGCCTCAGGCCCCTTCGATGACAACCAGCTCTGGCTGGACAATTTCCCTCCATGCCTTTTCTTTTGTTTGGATGCTGATCTTCATCATTGATGTTATCTGTTTTTCTTTTCAAAAAAATGATAACACTATGATCTCTTTAGATCCATCATCCATTGGTAACACCTTATAATTAATTTATATATATAATTTAGTATGTCTCATTTTAATTTAATAATACATGAAATTTCATAGTGTATAATTTATCCTTCATATTAATAAAAAAAATTATATATTCATTTTATAATTTACAAATGTTCTCTACAAATATGAAAATATTAACATTCCATAATCTATGAACAAACATATATAAGAAATTATACTATATAAAATACTTACTTAATGTAATTATCAACCACATAAAATGTTACTAATACCATACGATGATAGATTTCCCACTCTACACTACTCAGAGTACACAAGAAATATGATCCATGTTATGACATGTGGTCCATATATAGTTATGTGATTTTATATGTGAGAGTCTTTGATAGTCGTATAATGGGACCACTTAAATGTTTGGTTTAGGTTGAGGATAATGTTGTGTATAATTCATTTAGAGTGTTCAAATTGATATTTTGGAAATGAATTATGTATAAGGTAATTAAGGTAGGGAATTTATAGATGTTAAAGGAGGAAAATAGAGGTGGGTTAGTGTTAGAGTTGGTGTCTTAAACCAATAGAATTCATACTTTTTATCACCATAATATTAATGAATATATTATCACATGGTGATTGTTATTATATAATACATTGATGTGAAAATTACCTTAGAGTATTAGTAACATTGAAAGGTTATAGATATTCCCTGGTATTATGAGAAACTAAAGGTGTAATGATAATATTCAAAAAAATATTTTATATAGTGCAACACCTAGATTTTTTAGGAATTTTTTTTCCAATAATATATATTTCCAGGATAGTGTGAATTACATGAAATACCAAGTAATGATTTCAAAACAAGAAACACTAGGTTAGCTTCTATAACACTGGACAATGAGTTTTAACATAACCCTGATATATTATTAATATAGTTATTTAAATGCGACCATTATAACCAAGCTATTGAAAATAGTTATATAAATAGTAATAACTACTTTTTAAATATTTATTATAATGGTTTTATATAATTGAAACACATTTATGATAAAATGAAATATTTTTCAGTAAAGTCTTTATATGTTTCAAAAATATTATTTTCTCAAAAAAAAGGTTTTTATGTTCTTATTTGAACAACAATAAAATTAATTTTGGAAACTTTTATAAAATTACTTTTATAAAATAAAATTCATTCTTTAAATCATAATGTTAAAATTATATAAGGTTTCATTTTTCATACTTTTCTAAAGAAGTTTTATTTTTTGATAAATAGTGAAAAATAATGAATTTTAATTAAAAACTACCTTTTCATTTAAATTTTTTATAAATATAGATTATAATTTAAAGAGGTTTTAAGGTAAAAAAATTATATTATTAATACATTAATATAAATTATTTCATTGTAATAAATTTCATAATGAATTTTGATACAAAATCATTTTAAACTTTTTAAGATTTTCTATTTAAAAACCCGCTTTCTCATCACATCTATGAGCATAATTTTAAATTAAAAAATTCTAATTATGTTAATAGAATTTTAAAAAAATTGATTCAATATTTGGAATCATCATAATTTATAAGATATAATAATGAAAAAGTATTTTTTTACCAATATAAATAGTAAAAACAATAAAATATTATTTACCACTATTAGGTTAAAATGGATTTTTCAGGGGTTAAACTAAAAGGATAGATTAAAAAATAACTAAAAACATATAAATATCCCATTTTATGGACATATTTTTACCACATACATTATTATATCAATAATTGTTCTTTTCTGGAGATGTTTTACATGAAACAAATGGGTATGATTCTTTCTTTTCTAAAACATTAAAGTGTACCACTCACCTCACTTATAAAATGTCACCCCTTATCCTATATTCATCACACCTTAAAACCTATTTGGTTAATCACACACATACCGAAATAACTTACCAAATTTCCACGTATCATCCTAGAGTCCTTGTTTTTGACATAAATCCAACCTAGGAAGAATTTTAGTGCAAAATTAAAGAGGATACCCAAAGAAGAGGTAAAATTCATCAGTGAGTGATTTTTTTTTAATTCTTACATAACCTCCTTGAATTATTATTATACAATTATAATATAATTAAATAATTATCTATAATATAATTAAATTTTTTATGATAATTTTATGACCAAAAACCATATCCACTTCCATCAAATGGGTTATGAAGTTATCATTTGTGTGTTTGTCGGACTATCGTATCCTAAATCAATGTCATTCATTTTCCATTTCCACTTATCATGGTTGGGAATCATTATGAAGGTAAATTTTATAAATTATATTTATAATATAATTATACCTTTTTAGTCATTATATCTTATATAAATTTTTAATTTCCATTTTATAAGGGGTATAATAACATTTACCATGTTTATGGAAGACTACCACTGCGTGAATAGATGTTTAAGACCCCATGATTACATGGTATGATTCCATTTGAGTAATAAAATAGATTGTGATGTACGCACCTCGGAGTTGCAGTACATCCCGACCAACCAAACTAGCTGTTTAAAAGGTAGTTAAGAAAAATAATACCCAATTTTTGAAATTTTATAGATTTTTTTCTAAATGGACATTTTTTTGTTTCAAAATAACAAAGTTAGGTTAGGTAGAATTTTTGGTACCTTTCTCAAAACATTCATATTTTTATGAATTGTGAAAAATACTAAATTTTAATTAAAAACAACTTTTTTAATAAAAATAATTCATAGTGTTAAATTATAAATTTGAGTGGATTTAAAGAATCATTATATTATATTTTTATCATTTAACATAATTTAGGTCATTTTATGTAATTTTACATCTAAATTTTATATAAACACATGTCAATTTTTGGAGTGTTTTTACCTCTTAAAAACTCCCTTTCTGGTTTTTCACAACAGGAATTAATTTTAAATTAATTAATGTAACTTTTGTGTTTTGAATTTGTAAAGTTTCATTTAATATTTGGACTCAAAAGATCCAAATTTTTTAAATAGGTGCCTTTTATTTTTTAGACATTATGAATCGTAACATCAGTAATTATTTTATTTACCATGGTTAAAGGGTAAATATGGTAAATAAGTGTAAACAACAATATTATAATAAAAATAAACTACTCAAACACATGTAATGATCTTATTGGATGAGATAGTTCTGACCAGGGGCTTCCTTGGGTCGATTTTGGGACCCTATGGAGATACTTGGATGTGAAAATGACATTTTATAAGAATTAATTTATAAAGTATAGAAAAATATAACATAAATATGTATCTTTCAGTAAAACAATTTTTATATGAGGTTATATAATTTATATCTTCAACTATAAAAATTAATTAGAAAAATAAATATATTTACTATATCATTATATTTTATTAAAAAAATTTATACATAAAATAAATATATTTATTTATGACATAATAATGATGCAGTATTTTCATTAATAATGAAAGAATAAAATAAATGATATTATAAATAATAAAATAAAAATAATTTGAAAATTTGGATGCCATTGATGCATTTTATAGGTGAATATGAAATTTTAGGGTTTAATCAATGTATTTTTTTCGAAGTAATCATGTTTTTATAACTTTTACAAAAACCAAATACTAAATAGTGTCAAAATTGACATAAATGAGTTTCTAAAAAAATACTATTTTATTAAATGATATAATATTCCTCAAAATCTATGATTCTAAAAACGGACATATATAATGTTATATATTTCATTAATTAACCACTTGAGGTTATATTGGAATTTTATAGTAAATATATAAACCATGTAGTATAAAAATAAAAGTAGACGTGGTAAAAGTTACACTATTTAACTAAGAGTTAAATCTAAAAGATAAGGTCACTATGGTGACCTAAACATGTATAAAACCTATTGTTTGAAAGGATTTTGACCCATCACCACCTTATCCTCGAAATAAATCCATTTGGAGATATTAGAAACCGAAAATAAGTTTATAATAAATTAATATTTTAATCTTTTCCAAAAGTGCCCCTCACTACTCTTATAAAAGGGTACTTCCCCTCATCTTAAATTCACTCCACCAAAGCCATTTGGCTCGGCCAAACCCTACCCGAATATCTTCCAAACTATCATAAATTAATCATAGAGGCATTACATTGAATATAAATCTAACCAATGGATCCCTTTTGTTCAAATCAAAAATAAGCACCCGATGGAGAGTTAATTATTTCATCACATCATTCAAAGTTCTTTTCTTCTTCCAATCCATATTTCTTTGTTGTTTCAATACCAAAACAATAACTCAAATATCTTATACATAACTTAATGTTATTATAAATATGATACAACCATATTCATTATTCTATCCATCCTATTAATGATAATGTCACGATACATGTGTACGTACAGCTTACCGTCTCCACGTCGTGGTGTAGTTTTTCTATTCAACAAGTCATCATTTTGATGGGTGTAATAATGATTATAATTGATGTAAATAATAAATATAACATGTTAATTATTACTTTTATAAAATATCCCATCCAAATACCTAATATTTCATCATCAATAGAATGGTATTGTCTCTCATATATACGTACGACTTACCATCTCCATGACGTGATGTGATTCTGTTCCCCATCATAACCATTCAAGAATAATTTTCATTTGAGTATTACAAAATAATTTTTAAGAACTTAATACAATTATGGATATGAATAAAATTCATCATATTCATAACAAACATGACTTATGTAATAAAACATATAAAGGAAATCAAATCAGTTAACACCCGAAACAATGATACTACTGAAATATTATTAACAAAGAAATATTAGAGGATCATATATGATACCATATTTATGTATGTGGTTATTTTATAATTTAATAATAATTATTTAACTATTATATAGGATTTTAATGTACCATAGACTAAGAAAAAGTACAAGGTAATAGTTAATTTTACAATCTATTTATTATACGGGGTAGTTTATACATAAGTATCTACTATAAATTATTTATCATCCACATCTGTGTTTCTTAAAAATGTATTTCAAAACATTTTTACTATTTCCTATAATATGGGTTAAATTAATTTATACCCTTGTTTGACTTTTTATAAAAAAAAATTAAATGAATCTTTCTATCATTTTCTAAACAAGATACTTTATGACCTTTTCAAAAAATTAAGGAAAGAATATGTTTTTAACTTATACAGTTGGTGTGGCTATTTTATACCGTTATAACACCTTAGAAGATTCCATAACAAGATTATCCAAATATTTTCAAAAATAAATTTCTTTTATAATTATGCTACTTTTAAATTATTTCAAGAAGAAATATATATTTCTATCATATATTTTTTGGATGTATTTCATTTATGTCAACATCTACTGTAGGATTTTATGCTTAATTGAAGATGATTTATTATGATAAAATATTCCATATTGTATTGATATTTGTATGATATGTTTGACTGTGGATGTGTTATTTCTATGTCATTCATGGTTTTTGGATAATGTATTATCCTTTTTTGTGTTAGTTTAATACGAATTTTTATGTTATGTTTCACCTATTTCATACGAGGAAACATTAGACATAGTAAGTGATGGGTGGGGCCTGTTATACCTCATCGATGCTTTGGTAGGTCTCATGAGAAAAACTAGTGTCTTGGAAGAAGGCCCTGACAATAATTTATTTGTAGTCTTGGCACGAGGCCTTGACTATGTGGTTATGATGTCCAAAATTATGCATTCCATCATTGTGACATTACGTGTTGATATTAAATGTGATTATTCGACTAGTAGAATATCCATGTGAATAAGGAAATGGCATTATTTATTTTATTTTTTCCTTATCATGCTGATGTTTAAGATTAAAATGCATGTGTTTTAGTCTTATACATTGCCTTAAATATTTATTCATATTTATGATTATTTTCTCTATATAATTATCTTTACTGGGCATCTGGGCTCACCACTTTCATATGTTTTATTTTTCTCAAGATGAGAAGAAGTATATTATGAATGACCTGTAAGGATAGGCTAAGGTATATGATTGTGTTCAAAGGAGACACAGTGTTACTTTTTCATTTCATAATGTATTTTAAAACTTATGTGTATATCTAGAACTTACAAGGATACTAAACTAGTCTGTCTTTTAAGACATGATCTCTTATGATCATGCCAATGTTATGTAATAATTCACTGACTCTGGGTAACTGGGGTTGGGGCGTTATAATTGGAATTAGAGGTTTTTTAGTACAAACCTTTGAAACTAGATTTATAAAAACTATGATTACAGAACATTAACCTAAGATCGACTTTGAGGATTAGTATAGAATAACATCCACAAAATTTGGTAATATATATATTATTTGGGTTTTCTATGTAATACATACATGTCTTGATACTACAAGTGGATGTGGTTCTGGAAGATATGTACCTTGGTCTGAAAACTCTGACAAGGATTTTTGCACATGACCTGGGGTATCTTGGTACACAATAACGAGCCATACTACACACCTGGTTTGACATTTCTGGGGGATATGATTAAGATAATTCACATTTTCATTAAAAACCATTATAAAGGATCTATGAATAAATAAATCCCTAGAGAAAACATTTTTTGATATTATAGATTATATGCATAAACTGTTCAATTTATGTTAAGTATTTTACAAGTTTTCAATTATGCATTGTGATTCATAAACTAATCTAGTGTATGTCTTTGTTTACAATTGGATCCTAGTAAAAGTAATCGAAACCATATCAATGCGCAAAATCTACATTGGGATTTCCCTTCTATTAAAGATAATTATAGTGGAGCTGGTGATGTAATTGGTATTGAACATCTTATAACCATACTAGGAAAACTCACTCAGGTTATGAATAATAACCTTACACATATAGAGAACCCAGATCCACAACTCAAAGGAAAATGTCAAACCTCTTCATCAGGCCGCAATAACTAACATTAAAGGGGAATAAAAATCTATTTGGAGTTGAATAATGGATAAGTTCCATTGAGAAAATATTTCATGCTTTGGGGAGTAGTGAAGAAGAAAAAGTTGTCTTGGCAGTTTATCACCCATCAAGAGATGCATAACATTGGTGGTCATTAATTCAAAACACAATGGAGGATGAATAAGTATAAAATATTTAATTGTGGGAGTTTAAAGAGATTTTCTTAGAAAAATACTTTCCTTATGAACATCGATCTGATATTGAAAGGCAATTTCTGAGTCTGAGGGAACATGAGGATGAGAATGTCGCAAAGTATGAGGAAAACATTACAAGGATAGAAGGGTATGTTGTAGATTATATACCCAACCCAAGAAGTAATATACATCGATTATTTGTTGGGTTAAAAACATTTCCCCGGTGAGCATTAGTCTCACATGCCAGCTCTTCGTATGAAGATATAGTCTCATGTTCTATCAAGATAGAAAAGTAATTCTCTAAGTCTTATTAATTTAAAGTGAATCAAGAGAAGAATAGATCTAATGAACACTCTAGAAAATGTAATAAGGGGAAGAAGGCAAAGGTTGACTTTCCATCCTGTAGTAATTGTCAGAAGAAACATGCTGGTACATGCCAAAAAGGGATCGGAGTTTGTTAAAAGTGTGGGGAAAAAGTCCACCAATCTTGTGATTTCAAGGGGAAGAAATATGTTGTCAATGTTCGATTCTACAATTGTAATGATAAGGGGAATTATTCAAATGAATGTCCTAACTGTCAAGGAAACTTACCTCAGAAAAGGCCATGGGAGGAAGACCAAGCTTATTCGATCACAACTGCTTAGGTTAAAGTTCCTAATGACGTGGTGGCGGGTACTTTAATCATTTCCTCAAAATTATCCAAATCTTTAGTTGATTCTGGATCATTGAATTCTTTCATATCTTCCCAGTTTTCCAAAAAAGTTGATATTTTCAATTTCACTTATTAATGGAGTGCTCAGTTAAAACTCTGAAGGAAAGTATCATTGCAACAAATTTTTTTCAATCATTAACCATTATGGTATATAAATGTGATTTATCTTCTGATCTTATTTTCATACCCATGATTGAATTTTATATAATCTTTGGTATATATTATCTTTCAGACCACGATGCGAAAATTTATTGTAAGAAGAACTAGGTTACAATTTTTATAATGATAACCTTTATCTTTAGAGAAAAAACAATACCATCTGATTCTCATCTAGATCTACCCCTAATAGCTCTACTAAATTAAATTATTGGGGAGGAAGGGAGTGATATAACTATGTGTGGGGAAAGGAATGTTCAAATACAAGATGTACTAATTGTGAGATAATATGTCGATGTGTTTCCGTAGGATTTACCTATACATCCTCCAGAATGAGAAATTGAGTTTTCCATTGACTTAATTCTTAGTATAAGGGCTATATAGAAGACCCCTTATAGAATGAACACTGTGTAATTTTTCGAACTAAAGAAATTACTAGATTAATTGGGTAGTAAAATATTTATTCACCCTACTGTTTCTCTATGGGTATACAGTGTTCTTTTTGTTAATAATAATGATGTATTTATGAGGTTGTGTATTTAATATAGGTAGATCAATGCTATAAAAATAAAGAACAATTATCCCCTACCTCACATTGATTATTTATTCGATCAACTTCATAGAGATAAATATTTTTGTATGAATAAACATTGATCTAGATTTAATCAGTTTTTCATCAAAGAAGATATTCCAAATACAGCATTTTTAACTAGGTATAGGCATTATGAGTTTAAAGTAATTCTTTTTGGACTGACTAATGCACCCTCTATTTTACTAGATCTGATGAATAGATTTTTTAAGGAATATCTTGATGAATTTTTAGTGGTATTTATTGATGATATCATGGCATACTCCAAATTTTATAAAGATCACGAAAATCACATGGGCACTATTATGAAAACGCTTAGAACAAACGAATTGTATGAGAAGCTTAGAAAGTGTGAATTCTGGCTTCAGGAGACTTATTATTTGGCCATTTTATCACTAAGTATAGAATATCTTTTGATCTTCCAAGGATAAAGGAAATCCAAGCATGTCTAGCACTAATAGGTAAAACTTAGGAATGTAGTTTTATTGGTTTATCAGGTTACTATCAGCATTTCGTCTGGAATTTTCCCCTTTTGGATAACCCATTAACCAAGCTCACACATAGATGGGTTAAATTTGTTTTGAAAAAAAGAGTGTGAATAATGTTTTCAATAATGGAATAGAATATTATTCAATGATCAAATCTTCACTCTACCATCGGGGAATGATGGGTTTTTTATTTATAGTGACACATTAAAGAATGGACTTGGTTGTGTACTTACGTAGAATGATAGAGTTATTGCCTATGCATCACGACATCTAAAAAATACTAAAAAAAACTATCATACCCATGATCTTGAGTTAGAATTTGTAATCATTTCTCTCAATATATGAAGAAAATATCTTTATGGTGAAAATTGTGAGATATATAATAATCACTAGAGTTTAATGTATATTTTATCATTGAACGAACTCAACATGAGGCAAAGGAGATGGCTCGAAATACTGAAGGATTATGATTGCACAATTCACTACCACCTAGGGAAGGAAAATAAAGTAGCATATTCTTTGAGAAGAAAGAATAATGGAATTATAAACAAGGGAAGAGTTAAAAGGGATCCTATGTTCATGGATCAAGTAAATATGGATATGGGAATATTCATGGAAGGTGAAACATTGATACTTTTTCAAATGGTTTCCAAACCATCCTTATTAGAAAGGATAAAAAGTTCTCAGACTGATGATGTGGAGTTTCAAAAGATAATTAAAGCTGTGAATTATGGGAGATTGATTGAATTTATATATGATGATGGAGTTTTAAAATTTGGGAGGAGGCTTGGTTTTCCCGGCATACCTGATCTAAAAAGGGAATTGTTGTATGATACTCATAGAACCAATTTCTCTATACACCCTAGTAGGACTAATATGTATAGAGATTTGAAGGAAAATTTTTTGTGGGACACATGAAGAGGGATATTTCTTATTATGTGTTAAGATGTTATGATTTTAAATAGGGGAAGGTTGGAATAAAACATCCTATTGGAGTCATGAAACCTCTTCCAATACCAGAGTGAAAATGGTATGATATTATGTTGGACATTCTCATGTGTCTACTAAAGACCCCTAGAAGGAATGGTGCAATATGGTTCATTATTTTTCATCTTACAAAGTCTAAAAATTTTATTAATATAAGAGAATATTTACCACTTTAAGGTTTAGCTAGACTATATATTAATAAAGTTATAAGACTTCATGGTTTCCCCTAACTGTTATTTCTGATTGTGATCCCCGTTTTACATCAAGATTTTGGAAAATTCTTTATAAATCCCTGGATACTAAACATCTATTGAGCACTGCCTACCACCCTCAAATTGATTAACAATGAGAATAGACTATTAAAACCCTAAAAGACATGTTGAGATCTAGTTCAATTGACTTTCAAGGTTTGTGGGATCATTATTTACCTCTGGTTTAATTTTCCAAAAACAATAGCTTTCATTCAAGTATTCATATGGCACCATATGAAGCGTTATATGGAAAGAGATATCGCACACCAACTTGTTGGGATGATTCTTGTGAAATAAAACTCATAAGCCCAAAACATGTTGAGGAAACAATATAAAATGTGAAGATTATCCAAACCCACATCAAAGTAGATCAATGTTGGAAAAAAGATCTATACCTATAATCAAAGTAAGGAATTGGAATTTTATGTAGGAGATCATGTTTTCATAATGGTATCTCCATGGAAGGGTGTTATACAATTTGGTAAGAAGGGTAAATTATGTCCCAGGTACATCGGACCTTTTAAAATTATAGAACAAATTTGAGTGGTAGAATATTGCTTGGCAATGCCTCCAAGTCTCTCCAAAGTTCATGATGTTTTCCATGTATCCCTATTGAGAAAATACAAGCTTGACCCATTGAATGCACTCACCTATGAAGAAATAGAACTAGAACATTATATGTCTTGTTGTGAAGATCATATCAAAATTCTTGATACCATAGAAAAAGTTTTGAGAAACCGGACGAATCATCTGGTAAAATTTCTTCAGAGAAGCCATAAAATGGAAGAGGCAATGTGGGAACCTGAGAAACTTATGATGAAGAAAAATACAAATCTTTTCATACTGTAATATTTTCATGAAATTTTGGGGATGAAATTATTTGTAGGATGGAAGAATGTAACACCCCAATATTCCACGGTACACTTCCCTTTGAATAATACAATAGCTTGTGTGGTACACAGCTTCGAGTTCTAGCACATCCCGACCAATCAAACTAGCTGTTTAAAATGTAGTTGTGAATAGTAAACCCCACTTTTTTAAACATTCAAAAATTTATTTTTAAAAATAGACTTTTTTTTGTTTTGGAATATCAAAATTATCTTAGGGTGAATTTTTGGTACTTTTCTGATAACTTTAATATTTTGATGAATAGTGAAAAATACTAAATATTAATATAAAAATTTTTTTAAACGAAATAATTTATAGTGTAAAATTATAAATTTGAGTGGTTTTAAAGTATAATTATATTATATTTTTATCATTTAATATAATTTAGGTCATTGGTAGTAATTTCACAGTTAAATTTTATATAAACACATGTCAATCTTTTGATATTTTTTACTTCTTAAAACCCCGCTTTTTGGTTTTGACAACATAAATTAATTTTAAATTAATTTTTGCAACTACTATGTTTTGAATTTGGAAAATTTGATTGCATTTTTGGAATTAAAAGGTTCAAATTTTGTAAATAGGTACATTTTATTTTTTATAAATTATGAATAGTAACTTCAGTAATTATTTTATTTGCTATAGTTAAAGGGTGAAGCTGGTAAATAAGGATAGAAAATAATATTATAATAAAATTAAAATACCCTAACACATGTCCTAATATTATTTTATGAGATATTTACGACCCTCAGCTTCCTTGGGTCAATTTTGGGACCCCATTGAGCCACTTGGATGTGAAAATGACATTTTATAAGAATTAGTTTAATGTATAGAAAAATATAACACAAACATGTATCTTTAACTAAAATAATTTTTATATGAGGTTATATAATTTATCTCTTAGACAATAAATATTCATTAGAAATCAAAAAATATTTCCTACATCCAGATATTTTATTTATAATTTTAGACATAAAATAAATATATTTATTTGTGACATAATAATGATGTAGTATTATCATTATTAATGAAAGAATCAAATAAATGATATTATAAATATTAAAATAAATATAATTTCAATATTTTTGATGTCATAAAAAAATTTTATAGGTTAATATGACATTTTATAGTTGATTTAATGTATTTTTTTTGAAGTAATAAATTTTTTATGACTTTCACAGAAACCAAATACTAAATAGTGTCCAAACTGACATAAATGAGATTTTGAAAAAAAAAATATTTTATTAAATGATATAATATACCTAAAAATATAATATTTGGAAAAAGTACTTATATAATGTAATATATGTCATTAATTAACAACTTTATGTTCTATTGAAATTTTATAGTAACTATAAAAACCATGTAGTATAAAAATACAAGAAGACATGGTAAAAGTTAAATAATTTAACTAAGAGTTAAATCTAAAATATAAGCTAAATATGGTGACCTAAACATTTATAAAACCTGTTGTTTGATAGTATTTCGACCCATACTCTCATTATACTCTAAATAAATCCATTTGGATCTATCAAAAACTGAAAATAATTTTATAATAATTTAATATGTCAAGCTTTTCCAAAGGTGACCTCACCTCTCTTATAAAAGGGTACTTATCATTATCTTAAATTCACACCTCCAAAGAAATTTCGCTCAGCCAAAACATTCCCAAATATCCTCCAAAATACCCTCACCTAATCTAATAGGTTTGATCAGAAATTCAAATTTAGGATCCCTTTTTTTCAAATCAAAAGGAAGCACCTGAAGAAGAGGTAATTATTTCCTCACATCTTTCAAAGTTCTTTTCTTCTTCCAATTTCTATTTCTTTGTTTTTTCCATAAGAAAATAATAACTCTAGTAAATTATAAATAAATTGACATGATTATAAATATGGTACAACCATATTCAATATTCTATCCATCCTATGAATGACAAAGTCACCATACGTGCGTACGTACAGTTTACAGTCCCCACGTCATGGTGTAGTTTGTTATTCAACACTAAATAATGTGAATGGGTATAATAATGAGTATAATTGATGTAAATAATAAATATAACTTGTTAATGATTATAAATATATAATATACCATCCAATTATATATGATTTTATCATTAATAGAATGATATTGTCTCTTGTACGTACATACGGCTTACCGTCCCCATGATGTGATGAGATTTCATTCCCCTTCGTAAACATTCAAGAATAATTTTCATTAAATGATTAAAAATAATGTTTAATAACTTAATATAACTATTCATATGAATAAAATACATCATATCCATAACAAACATGACTTACGTAACAAAACATATAAAGGAAAATGAATCAATTGACACCTAAAATAATGATACTACTGAAATATTATTAACAAAACAATATTAAAGGATCATATATGATATAATATTTATATATTTGGTTATTTTATATTGTAATAACAATTATATATCTATTTTATAGGAGAATAACATACCCTCAACTGAGTAAAACTATAAGGTAAGGCTTAATTTTACAATCTCTTTATTATCCAAGGTTGTTTATACGTAAAAATTTACTGGTACTTCTTTATCATCCACATTCATGTTTTCTAAAAATGTATTTCAAAAAAATTACTATTTCTTAGACTATGGGTTAAAGTTATTTATACCCCTGTTTAAATTTTAATAAAAAAAATTAAAGGAATCTTTCAATCGTTTTCCAAATAATTTACTTTTTGACCCTTTCGAGAAATTAAGGAATCAATGTTTTTTAAATTATATGGCGGGTGTGGTAATTTTCCTCAGTTATAACACCTTTGAAGATTACCTTACAAGATTATATGAATATTTTCAAAATAATTTTTTTTCTTTTATAATTATTAAACTTCTAAATGATTTCAAGAAGAAAAATATATTTCTCTTAAATAGTATTTTGAAATGATTTCATCTATGTCTACATCTATTGTTGGATTTTACTTTTAATTTATGTTTATTTATTTTGATACAATTTTCCATATTTTATTGATAGTTGTATGATATGTGTGACTTTTGATGTTCTATTTTTATTTAATTCATGGTTTATGGTTAAAATATTAACATTTATTATGTTATTTTAATAGGAATATTTATGTTATGTTTTGCCCATTTCATATGAGGAATGCATTGGATGTAGTAAGTGATGGGCAGAGCCCTCTATATCCCTTCAATGCATCAGTAGGTCTTGTGAGAGAAACTAGTGTCTTTTCACAGGGCCTTCACAATATTTTATTTGTATTATTGGCATGATTCTTTGAATATGTGGTTATGATGTTTTGCATTATGCATTCCATCATTATGAGATTAGGTATTGATATTACATGTGATTATTCGACTAACTGAATATCTATGTTAATAATTAAATAAAATTATTTGATTTATCTTTGTCATATTATGCAAAATTTTATTTTTAAAAGTCTTGGGTTTTAGTCTTATACATTGCCTTAAATGTTTATGCTTATTTATTATAGATTTTTCTATATTGTTATCCTTACTGGGCACTTGAGGTCACCCATTTCTTATGTTTTATTTTTCCCAGGATTTGAAGAAGAATATTATGACTGACCTGCAGATATAGACTAAGAGATATGAGTGTGTTCACAGGTGAACTAATATTACTTTTTCATTTCATAATCTAATGTTAAACATATGTATTTATCCAGTACATCCAGGGCTACTAAACTGATTGGTCTTTCAGGACATGATCTATTGTGATCATGACAATGTTATGTAATAATGTACCGACTCTAGGTAACTATGGTCGGGGCGTTACACGATGTGATTCATTTCTCACTAACACTTATAATGGAAGATAATAGGGAGAAATATATATGGTATAAATCACATAATTATGATACTAATGGAATATTTTTCATTCTTAAAATATAATATATAATTTTATTTATTATTTTTTCACTCACTAAATGATGGTTACATCATTCGTGTACATGTGGACTAACACCTTGATGAAGTGATGTGACTCTATCCTTTAATCACCACAAAAAATGGATGATATATATAACTATATATAATGAAATGGTATTTTATTCATGATATTATTATAATTATAAAAATATAAAATATTTTGTTCTTAATTTCCAACATTATTTCTGGAAAATGAAAATTTTACTCATGTGTAATTATGGTCTACCATCTCCATGATCATAACGTACTTTAATTCTCAAAAACATATTTCATGATTAGTCTTAAAAGTATAATTGATGTAAAAATATGATAATTAATTCATGTATATTATAATAGAGATGATAGAACCATTATAAAATTAGTAGAAGAAAAAATAACAAATCAAAACATATAGGAAAAACAAAAAGATTATTACCCAAAACGTGACCTCAACATAGAATTTTAAATAAATGGGAAATTAAAGGACATAATTAAATCATATATGTAGTGATACATATAAGTATTTTTCTTCAATATATGTATAATAAACTTAAATTTACTATATAAGAGGTTCAAAAAGGTCTGAAGTCAATACTTGTGGTAATGGATTTCCAATATCTCTTTTATTTCTCAGAGGTATATAAAAATTCACCACCCCTTTATTTTGTTTGGTGTATATACTACCCATATTAAAAGTTTTTTTATAAATCCAATTATTTTAATATTATTTAATTTTTCATTTTATTTTATTATTTATTGTTGATTATAATTCATAAGATTACTAAGCGGTAAAGGATTTTATCAGAATTTTCCTTCTTTGATACTTATGCCATATTATGAAAATATCTTATTTTATGAGGTGTATATACATCCCATTTGAATTTTCAAAACATGAATTTATTAGTTCTAACGATATTTTAAGTTTCATTTAACTTTATTACTTAATGGGGATTGTAATTCAATTTTACCAATGTGGTAATGATTTTATTTAACAATCTCAAAATTTATCAGGATTATTTATGATTATGTTTCCCATGGAAAAATCATATGATCCATCTCTCAATAAACTCATTAATTTTATTCTATTTTATATATTCATGATATTATCAATTTATAGTACCATATTCAAAACCCTTTGGTACCTAAAATAATTTATAAAATATTTTTAATAAAATCACATATTATTTCTACCTTCATTCGAAAAAATCACTTTCTTCCAAATCCATGTTTTCAAAAAGAATATTAAAAACATGTTAATATTATAATATAATTATTAAAATAAATTTTTACCAATGTTTGACTTGTTAGAAATAAATTAATGGAATCTCCATTTGATTTTCAATAAATAATTCCCATTTTGTATTTTACCAAAAATGTGAAAGGAATATTAGTTTTAAACAAACACAGAATAAACAGTATTTCAAAATATCAAGACCACATAATTATTTCAAGCTTTCCATAAATTCTTTAAAATTTATTTTCAAAAAACACTTTTTTGTTGATATTTGAGAAAATTTTAGTTTTTAATGAAATAATTTCAAACTAAAAAGTATTCTAAAAGTGTTTCATATTATTAAAATCATTTTTCAAAGTAGAAAGGAAATTTCCCTCAAGAAAATTTTTAAATGATTTTTAAATATTTCATTATAATGTTTATGTTTCTCTCAAAGGAATGTATTTTCAAAAAAAATTTGTTTCTAAAAAATTTTCTTTCAATGAAAAGTTGTTTTCCATAAAGAAATTTTCCAAGTGATCTTTCAAAATAATATTCCATATAAGATGACATACTTTGATATAAATTTTTCTTTATTAGGTATATAAACCTAGGATATCATTCTTATGTTATCTCTGAATGGTTTATCATGAAAATATGTTTATGAAACATGTTTCTATGACCATAGGTTATACCGTGATAAAATTATTATGAAACCTTCTTGTTTTCCATAGCATACGCTATGATGAAATGATTAAATGATTATGAAATATGTCTCCTTTTCATATGTTATGATATGATGAGATTTTTATAATACCCATTTTATTTCAAGGATCATGATATGATGAATTTTTATGATTTTTTGGCACACATATGTATGATTTTCATTATGTGATGGGCGGGACCTATATCTCCCTCTTATGCAATAGGTAATAACAAATGATAATGAGCATAGAGGGGACATGGTTAGTTGTCCCAAGCTAAAAAGGAGGTTACATGGGTGGTTATCCCAATCTTGAAAAATGGGGTGCATGGGTGGTTTCTTCAAACCTAAAGGAGGTAAATAGGTGGTTATCCTAAGCCTAACATGTTAAGAATTCCTCGGTGGGTAGCCTTGACATAACAATTTCTACGATTATGTGTATTCGAAAAATCTATTCATTTTTCTAGGGTTATTCTATCAGGGATAATTTTCTTTTATTTACTTATGATTCATGTCTTATGAACTTCCAATATTTATTATTTGGCTCAAAATTATCGTCTATTATATGTAGGGTATGGATTTAAAATATTATTCTCAGGTTCTCATACCCTTATGTTCATTATATGATTAAATAATTCCTTTTTTCACCCTTACTGAGAATCTGAGCTCACCCTTCCTTATATTTCCATTACACAAGTTATGAAGAATTTTTTTAAGTAAGTCATGTCTATGAAGAGTACTTAATAGGAAGATATTTTATGTTATACATTGAATATATTACGCTAAATTAGAATATTGTGTAACTAGTATCAAAAGTCTCTTATCAATTACGATACTTAGTAATGTGTGTAAGACCCTGGCCTTTTACGGATTTGACTTAGGATTAAATTATTGTAATTTTTTTTATTTAAGTGCCTTTAGATTGGATTTTAACTTGGGGTGTTTTTGGTTGGGGATTAAGAAAAAAATTGAAGAAAATGGGGTTGTGAATGGTTGGTGCATGAATAAAGAAAATTGTGTGCCCATCCCAAGAACCCTTATAGCCCAAGACAGTTAGTGTTCACAAGGCCGGTTCATGGTTTGAAATATCGTGTTCCCTAAAAAGTTAAATTGTGCACCCCTAAAAAAGCAGGTGCATGGATGGCACACAGTTAGGGTAAATTTTGTGCCTCTACCCAGGAAATTGTGTGCTTATTTTAAGGTGGCTCCAAAATTATATTTAAAATCCCTCAAAACCTCCAAAACTCACCTATTTCAACCCTCATTTTACCCTAGAAAGATTGTCACATTTTTCAGCTTTCTTGAGGGATTCCAATGTTGGACAACCTTTGATCTTCATGATTTGAACCACAAATCCAAGATCATATCCTCTCTCAGTAAGTGGATCAAATACCTTATTTTCTCATTCATCCTCATATGTTATCTCCTTCTTTTGGTGGATAAAATATTCTTTTTTGTAATATCTAGATAAATATTTGATGCATCTATATATAGTCTGGTGAATCTATACTTAGATCTAATGGATCTTGACTTGTTTAATCTTGTTTTAGGTAAATAGATTTATATCTAATCTACATTATTGTGCTGCTCAATTTTGGGGGTTTTCATTGGGTGATCGTTTATCAATTAATATAGCTAGGTGGTCTAAGATACAAATCTGATATATGTGATTTGTTTTCATACATGAAAGATATAGAATTTCTAGAGATTTTTGACAATTTAAATACGTAATTGAATTCTGTAATGTGGTAAATTAATTAATTAAGATAATGGTGAAATTGTGATATTTCGGGATTGTTGGACAAGATAAATAATTGAAAAATTAATTATGAGATTTTTTTATTTTTTATTTGATAATTAATTATGATAATTAATTATGATGAAATTGAGATGATCATATTGATAAACTAAATTTTGAACAACGAAATTTTATTGTTGAATTAATTATCAACGTTTTGACTGGGAAATTTAGGATAATTAATTATAGAATGAATTATAAAATTATTGAATTGTAATTAGAAAAATTAATTGTTGAATTAATTATTGGATGTTGAAATTGTGAAATGTTTAATAAATTATTGAATTTATTAATAGAAAGTGATTTTGTTAATTACTTATCAAATTAATTAAATAATTTTGATTAATTAATTTATGAATTAATTAATAGAAGTAGTGTGGGATAATTGTGATAAGAGGATTAATGTTTTTTAATCATGGTGGTGAAATGGGGTATTAAACATGAAAATCTAAGCCTGATTAACAATAATATAAATAATGGATGAGATTTGGGCTGTTAGACATAGTGATATACCCCAATAATGCATATTCATAGTTGAGAAATGGGTTGTTATACATGGGGTTCTACACCAATTATAGATATATCTGTATGGTTAACAATTGTTGGTGTTAGACTTGGTGATTTGCACCAAAGATATAAGCTCGTCATTGAGAGTTGGGTTCTAGACAAGATGTTCTATACCCCTGATGTATATGCTTGATAAGAATTAGGGGTTATAGACATGAAGTTCTATTCCCATGATAAATATGTATGATTTATAAATGGGGAACTAAAAAATGTGTTCTATACAACAAACAGTAGTATTAGATTATGGTTCTAAATTGATATAGTAATGAATGTAAAATAAAATGGACAATTAAAGACCATTTTTTGAAATGAATTTAGAGTTGGATAAGAAACATGGTTCAGACCCGGTGTGGACTAATGTAGGTATTAAGGTCTGGGTATCCTAAGGAACCTGATAATATATGTAGTTCAATAAAGATTAATTGATAATGTGATAATTTTTTACTTATGAATTTAAATTATTTCTTTAAACTACTATATACACTTATTATTGACTGGATTGGTTTTGGACATCGTTGGTGTTCGAATACTAAGTTATGCTCACACCTTACTCTGGCTATCTGATTAGTACCAAAATAGATTTCATGGATACAGTATAGTTTAAGGTAAATGTCCTTGTGTTAGATGGTTGAGTCGGGAAGGAGCATGGAAGGGTGAACCGGATGTGGTTTGGGACCCACTAGAGAGTTGTTTGTGTCTTTATTCTGAGTTATATTTTAGACACTTGTCATGTAAATTAGCATGGAATGTTTTATGATTTAGTTAGATATAGTATTTTCTACATTGAATATCATAAGGGATTTGTTTTGTTTATGGTTATATATGTTTTATCAATTATTTCTTTATTTCCTTGTGTATTACTCTGAAAAAAGATATTATAGTCTCCCCATCATTAACATATCAAACCCTCAATAATAGTCTATAGCCTATGGCATATGGGGAGGTGCACCGAAGGTCATGTGATTGACTGGATTGGTAAATCGGGATGTGGCGCCCTATCAGGATGTTACAAAGTGGTACCATAGGAGTTTCTTTTCTTATTCTTTTGTCTTGCTATTTGGGAAAGGTAGATGGGAGACTAGGAATAGCCAGGGATTGGTTATGAGATCTTTCATAGGAGTATCTACCCATGTATGGGGGAGAACCCAAGTGTTGAAGGTGTTATTGTTGTTATTGTTGTTTTCTATAATAGTTGAATGTTATTTCACCTTGGGTGACACACCTATTTTGGGGTGTGATTTTTATTTTTGGGATTTCCTGATATTGAATTCTAACCCTAAATGGCATAAAAATTGAGTCTTCATGTATAATTTTATGCACTTAAGATTATTTTGTGATTATGCATCATTTTAGGAATACACTAGAAAATGTTTTTTAGGTAAGTTGTTTAACTTAAATTATTTTCTTGGATTATGAAATTGAATTGGAAAACGATCCTGAAAAGATTTTGGAATCCATAAAAAATGATACAAAAATGTGAATACATGGTTGTATCAATGAGAAAATAGAACTACAATAATTTATTTATCCTTGTTAACTCATACATAGTTTTAGGATGGTTAAGGGTAGTGAGAGTGCCTCGGTTTTGACGATATGGTGAGATTTGGGGAAAATAATTTGTGTTGCTTATTGTGATTTTCCTCTTATTTAATTGTTATAAAGCTATGTTATGAGACCTAATATGGTTGTTTGGAATTTTAGAGTTATGCCTCCATGATTATGCTTGTTGTGAGGTTGAACAGAAGATATTGATGTGGATGATCCTTTAGTGGAGGAACCTAATGCACCAATAGTGATGAGTGAGGATATATGGGAAATGTTTCAAGAGAAATTCTATGACTTCATAAAATTCATCGAAAGAGACCCAAGATGGGTTGAGTAGAACATGTGTGACCTAACAATGGATTTTTAGTTACATCACCCTCCTAATTTTAAGTGGACCTGAGGGAGCTAAGTTTTGGGTTGAGTCGATTGAGACCATACTTGACCATTTATACACTCCTTTTGATAAGAGGTTCATGTTGGATTCTTATATACTATGAGGATAAGAGAAGCGTTGGTGGAACATTCAGGCGTGAACTGGAAAGATTGAGGCTATGCTATGGAAGGCGTTTTTGGAGAAGTTACAAGACTAATTTTACCTTGAGATGTTGAGATAGGAGAGAGAAGATGAATTCATGAGATTCACTTAGAGAAGCATTTTTGTGATGGACTATGCTATTCGATTCACGAATTTATAATGCATTGTGATAGCATTAGGAGAAGAAGATGCTAATTTAGAAAAATGAATTTAGGATGGAATTAGGTATGAAATTAACTACCATGTGAATATATTCAGGCTGAAAAAGTTTTTAGAAGTTGTGAATTAGGCTCTCATCTCAAAGGGAAACCTTAAAGAGGCTCCCAGTGTTGGACTGATGGTTTCTTGTGGATGATCTATAGGAATATATTCTAAGATAAGGAAGCACCATTCTGAGAAATGTAGCTAGAGAAGTGGAAAGAAAAGTAGACAGTCTGTGCGATCAGTTACTCAAGATCTTACCCAAGTTCTTTTCCACCTGTGTGGTCAGTGGGGAAACTTAATTAAAAATTGTTCTAGACCTTCATTGGAGTTCTGAGAATATGAAAATTTGTGACGTCTATAGAGGTTCTATAGGAACCAAGGTAGATAGTTAGTGATGGTGGAGATAAACAAAACCAATGTGTAGGAAGGGGATCTTTTGCACCATATCAGTCTAGAAACTAGAGTTCTACTCGAAATAGAGATAAAGGTAGTGGACATTTTTATTCTGGTTAAGAGCGCTCATATTAGTATAGTGCTGAAACTCAAGGGAGTCAAATTAAATCACTTGGAAGTGAAAGACAATTGCATGTGGTGCAGCCTACACATGTGGATAGTGAGTCTAGGTCATTGTTGGTGAGAGGTACTATTCTAGTATCTTTATTGTTAGATAGATTTTAATTTTCTATGGGTACTTCTTAGTCATTTATATATGAAAAACTGGTTAATGGTTTGATCCTAGCAGTGGATAGTGTTTGTAGGATAATGAAAGTAGAATCAATGTTGGGAGTATAGTCTAAAGACATCTGTAAGTGCAAAGGATATTCTCTTGATGTCAAAGAGTATCATTTTCTATGGGCTCTATATATCATTAATATGTCAAAATTTGACCTAATTATGGGTATGATCTATCTAGTCGCAAACTAAACCCACATAGATTGTTATGAGAGAAGGTTGACTTTTACATATCTTAAATGTAAATAGTATGTTCACCATGGGGAGTGGAATATCCAAGAAGGTCGATCATGTCTAATTAATCAGCAATTGGGAGATATCACATCCCAGGTTGTTAGTTTATTATTGGATGATGGAGGTGTAAATATTGATTTCTTTCCACTGGTTTTGGAATATTTTCAGGATGTTTTTTCCAAAGACTTCTCAAGGATACCCCCAAAGAAATGTAGATTTCACTATTCATCTCATGTATGGGGATGAACTAGTTTCTATTCCACTATATAGAATGGAACCTATAGAGATTCAAGAGCTCAATAATTAGTAGGAATATATGAAGGATGATTGGTTTATCTGACCAAGTATATCTCGTTAGGGTTCACTTGTTTTGTTTATAAAGAAGGTGGATGGGAGTTTTCTCATGTGTGTCGGTTACTGGATGTTGAACTGAGTGACTATGTAGAATTGATATCCTCTTCCTCATATCTACAATATTTTTTACTAGTTTAGAGGAGCATGCATGTTCTTTAAGATTGACCTGAGGTCAGGGAATCGTCAACTAAGAGTATGGACTTCTGATATATCAATGAATTCTTTCAGAAGTAGGTGTGGACTATATGTTTTCTTCGTAATGTCATTTCGGTTAAAGAAATCACAAGAAGTTTTTATGTCCTTAATGAACTGAATTTTTTTTCCATACCTAGATTAGTTTGTGGTGGTGTTCATGGATGAAAACTTGGTGTACTCTAAGACTCAAGGAAATCATGCCCAGTATATTGAAATCATCCATAGTACACTAAAAGAGAATTTGTTATACACCAAGTAATCTAAATGTAAATCATGGACTGATCTGTAACACCTGTTGGGGAACATCATCTCAGAAGAAGGTGTGTCAGTGGACCTAGAGAATATTTCAGAAGTGGTTTCTTGGATTAATCACAAGAATATGTTTGATATCTAATTCTTTTTGGGATTAGTAGGATATTATTGGAGGTTTGTCTAAGAATTTTCCCATTTGTAATCACCTATTTCAAGATTGAACAAGAAGGGGCTAAGGTTTTAATGGACAGAATATTGTGAGAATTCCTTCTAGGAGTTGAAGAATCATTTTAATTAGGAACCCATCTTGATCCTACCTGATCCAAGTCAAGATAATATAGTGTATTGTACTAATTTGGGGGATGGAATTGTAGTTTTTTTTATGTGAGGAGAACGATTCATAGCATATGGGTCTCGGATGCGAAGTCCACATGAACAGAACAACCCTACGCCCGACCTCAATATAGAGGTAGTGGTTTATGCTCTGAAGTGTTGATGACAATATCTGTTGGGTGAGAATATTAAGATGTTTACTAATCATAATATCTTAAGTTATATCTTCTCACAATTTGATTTGAATCATCTACAGTACATATGTGTTGATTCTATACAGTTTTTTGATTTTGAGATAGAATATATGTCTATGAAAGAAAATAATTTGGTTAGTGCCTAAATAAAAAACATAGACTCAAATGGGTCAGGAGTCTAATTTTGGTAGGTAAATAATGCCTTTACTGACTAAAATGCATGTGTTGGTTTAGGAGATGTCGAAGCAAGTGCAATTGATTTGGAAATGTATGGATATGAATCAGACTATAGAAAATTACTATGATGAAAGAAGGATATAACCCATAGAGTTTACAGAGGTAGATCATGTATTCATGTGGGTTTCATCTTGGTTGGTTCACCCCTAGATATGGAGACAGGGAAATTTGGTGCCCAGGTTTCTCAAACGGTTTGATTTTGTGGAGAGAATTGGGTCGGTGGTGTACCAATTGGCTCTTCCACAGAAATACAGTTCTATAGATGATGTTTTAAATGTATCATAAATACAATAATAGCACACCAATCCATCTCATTTGATGGATGTAGATGAGGTTGACCTTGATATAGATGCATCCTTTGAAGTGCATCTGATACGTTTTTTGGATCGCAATGAGAAAGGGTTTCATAGAAATATAGTGTTGATAGTTGGTGTTTTGTGGAAACATGGGAATGTGTGGGAGGAAACCTGAGAAAGTGTAGTATATATGCCGGCTTAGTGGCCGTATATTTTTGTCTTGAAATTTTAGATATTGTTGGGAGTGCAGCTCAAGGATGGTTTGTTATAAGCTGGGTATATTATATAACCCCAACCATTTCTAGAGTTGACTCGGGCTGGAATTCATCTATATTTTTTGTTTTTATTTATGTACCTTTTAATTGGGTTTTACCTTGCGGTGTGTTTGGGTGAGGATTGAGAAACAAATGGAAACAAAGGGGGATGTGAACAATTGGCGCATAGTTAGAGAAAACTATGGGCCCAGTCCAGGAAACCATGCAGCCCTAGACAGTTAGAGTTCACGTAGATAGTGCACGGTTTGACCAATCATGCAATCTAAAAAGTGAAACCATTCACCCCTAAAACAATTGGTGCATGGTTGGCACCTTGTTAGGGAAAACTATCCACCTCTACCCAAGATACCGGGAATAACTTATAAAGTAGACTAAAAATTAATTTTTAAATCCCTCAAACCATCTAAATTCATGTATTTTAACCCTCATTTAACCCTATAAGGTCTTTCACATTTTTGAATATTTTTGGAGGCATTCCCAGGTCTTCTAACCTCTTTATTTTATAATTCAATACTGAAATCGAAGATCTTCTCCTCTACCCATAGGTGGATCGTATCTTATTGTTTTCCCATTCATCCTCATATATTCTTTCCTTCTTTTTGTGGATGAAATATTCTATTTTTTCTGGATCTAGATCTTGATTTGATGAATTTGGATCTAAAATTTTGGATTTATACTTAGATCTAAGGGATATTTATATTTAAAATATTTTTTATGGTAATAGATCTAGAAACAATCTACATTGTTGTGTTACTCAATTTTGGGGGTTTCCATTGGGAGATCGTTCATCAATGAATCGAGGTAGGTGGTCTAATTTCTAATTCCAATAATCATGATTTGTATTTGTGCATGGAATTTGTATAGTTAGTATATTTTTTTAACAAATGAAATACTTAATTTTATTACTTAATTTGTTTATTTAATTAATTATGATAATAGTGAAACTGTTATATTTCGGGATTTTTGGATAAGATAATTAAATGAAAAATTAATTATGAGATATTGGGATTTGGGATTGTATAATTAATTATGGGAATTAATTAAAATGGGATTTAGATGGTTCAAATGAGGAATTAAATGTGGAATTAATATAATTAATTGGTGAACTAATTATCAACATTTTTATTTGGAAATTTGGAATAATTAATTATTGAATTAATTATAAATTGTTGAATTGTAATTAAGAATAATTAATTGGTGAATTAATTATTGGATGTTGAAATTGTGAAATGGTTAATCAATTTTTGAATTGATTAATTAAAATTTGTTTTCTTAATTAATTGTCGAATTAATTAATTTATTTGGATTAATTTATTTACGAATTATTTATTGGAATTAGTAGTGGCTAATTGTGATAAGTGGATTAATCTTGTATAAACATGGTTGTGAAATAAGGGATTAGACATGAAGATCTAAGACCATTATATAATGATATAAATAATGTTTTAAATTTGGGGTGTTAGACATTGCAATATACACCAATGATGTGTATTCATAGTTGATAATTGGAGTACTAGACATGGAGTTATACACCAATGATAGAACTATCGTAATTGTTAAGAATTGGGGTGTTAGACATGCCAATTTACACCAAATATATATGCACATGATTGAGAATTGGGGGCTAGACATAAAATTCTTTGACGATGATATATATTCATGATGATAACAGGTGGTGCAAGACATGATGTTCCATGACCATGAGAAATATGTGTGATTGAAAAATGGTGTACTAGGCATGGTGTTCTATACCCAAAACATCGGCATTGGATTATTGTTCTATGTAGACATAGTAATGAAAGTAAAATAAAATGGATAATGAAATCCCATTTTCTAAAATGAATTTAGAGTTAGATAAGTAACATGGTTTAGACTTGGTGCAGACTAGAGCAGATATTTAGGTACAGGTGTCCTCGGGAACCTGATAGTCTATGTGGTTTAATAAATATTAAGTGGTAATCTGAAAAAAAATTACTTATACATTGTAACTATTTATTTACACAACTATATACACTTTTTATTGACTAAATTAGTTTTAAACACTATTTATGGTGGCCTACTGAGTTGTCCTCAAACCCTACTCAGGCTACCTGATCGGTACCCGTATAGATTTCATAGATGTAGGATAGGTTAAGGGCAAGGTCCCTGTGTTGGATAGTTGATTCATGAAGTAGCATGGTTGAGGGAAATAGATGTAGTTTAGGATACACTCTAAATTTTTTAGTGTCTTTATGTTGAGTTACATTTCAGAAACATTTCACGTACATTATCATGGAATGTTTTATTTATTTGTTGGATATTGTATTTATTTCATCATATATCATGATAGATTGGTTTTTTATGGATATATATGTTTCCAATATTGTTAATTTATTTCCAATGGTGTATTACTCTGATAAAAGAGGGTATAGTCTCTCTATGATTGACATATCAAACCCTCGCTGCTAGTCAGATGCATCTGGAATACAAGAAGGTGCACCTGAGGTCTTGTGACTGGCTGGTTTGGTGCACTGGTATGTGTCACCTGGGTCAGGATGTTACAATGTTCTTATTTAATGTGTTTAATATTCAACTAAAAATGTGATATCAGTTTATGAGAAGTAAGGGTATCTATTTTTGGTAACATAGGATAGGTTTAGTTATCCTTTATAAATTGGGATGAGAAACCTTTAGTGAGATCCCTACAAATATTTCTAAGGATATGTGTAGGGATGTCTCTAAGGATAAGTCGATGGATGAATCGAAGTACAGGAAAATTTCTCGGAAATTTGGTAAATGATAGTTCAAGTGGTTTCTAAGAAATTACATCCATCTATTTATACAAAAAATATATTTGGATATGGAATATAGTTACCTAGGAATAATAAAAATAATAATTATGAATTTAGTTGGAATCTATAGTCACCTAGTGTATGATAATGGGCCGTGTCTCACACCTAGTTTGAAAATCCCATGGGGTACGTTTTAGTAATTCACATAAATCTTAAGATCTATAAGGAGGATTTAAATAAATAATGACTATGTAGGAAATAGGATAAACATAAGTTGTTAAAGATTAAAATGTCATCATTATTTACACATCTCATAAGTGATTTTTCATTATTTTGGGGTCCCCCACTATGATTACTGTTTCTCGCACTGTGCTTTTGTTTTTATTCAATGGTTGGAACCGAAATGAACCATATTAATGTTTAGTTTGATGGATAATTCAATAGTTTCCTCCTAATTAACAAAATGTTATGGGATATGGAATAACAAATCTTGTTTCTTTTCTTAAAAAATATTTTTAAGAAATGAATCATGATAGACTTAAAAATGAGAAAAGGAAGGAACAAAATTTTGTTCATACCTTGATGAGGAAACGTCCACCTTCTCTTAGTGGGTCTTAGGATCCACTAGTTTCTATGTAATGGATCACCACCACTAAAAAGATATTTTATATCCTCTAGTTTTTAGAGCATGATAAATTTATTTTTTCTATCTACTATTTGGATGGTGAAGAAGATCAATAGTGGAATCTTGTCAAAAAATAAGGAAATAGGATGAAATTGAATTCATGGATTGGTATGAGGTCAATATTATATTTTTTCAATAAGTAATTTCCTCATATTTTTCATATGAATAAGTATAAGTAAATCCATGAGCTAAATCACAAGGATGATAAATCCATTGCAAATTTTTTATGACTTTCGAGGTACGATTCTAGTATTATCATACAACCTGAAATCAAGGTTTATCATTTCTTCAGTGGATTAAAAACTGAAGGTATTTATTCATAAGATAATTTAGTATAAATGAGGATATTGTTAAATGTTATATCAAGGTGAAAATAGTGGTTGGGTTTTGTATCAATATCATGGTTTTTATATGAAGAGAAAAATGGAATTCAACAGAAAAGCTTTGAACCATGGAGAGAAAAAAGTTGATCTATACTTTATGCTAAAATTTTGGGAATAATCATAAAGTAAATTATATAGATGAATACTAAATTTATGGGAATAAGTTAGATAATGATGCACTTAATGAGAAATCATAACAGAATTAACATCTCACATTTTAGTGTTTCAATTGCAAAGGGTTTGGTATTTTATAATAATAGGTGCACAAATCTGAGGGTCAATAATGATGGTCAATTCCAAAAACATCTGAATACAAAGGGAATTTTTAAATCTAATGTAATAATTATGGTGATGTGAATTATGATAATTGGGGCACACTAATCCTCCCCTCCTTTATTGAGAATTTGATGATTGATTATTTATGAATTATCCCTATGAAAAATTTATTGTTTAACATTTAGAGAAATTTCATGTGATTATATCCCTCTAAATGAATTATGGAGAAATGAAATCACATTTGATATTCTATCAGTATAAGGTCGAACTCAATCTTCAATATATATGTTTTGGTATAATATAAGATCTTATTTAATGAATAAAGAGTAGTTATATTTTGAAAGAATTTATGTCTCTAGGTAATATTAAATTAAGTGTTATGGATAACATAATTAGGATTATGAGTTTATGCTTTATCATAATTTCGAATTCATTGACATCGCTTTTTAGGCATTATGTGAGGGGAGTTTATCAATATTAAGGGTATTTTAAGATTCATGTATGGAAATGAAACCCTTTAATTTTTTAACTAGTGAAAAATTTATGTAATGAGGAATTCCTTTAAACTTTGTGGGAATATGGTTAATGGTCTAGTAACCTTTAGGTTTATATTAACTATTATGTTGAGATAATTATGGGTTATAGTGGATCAACTTACAATGTCAGCAGACACCATTTCTATCAAAGAAGATTTCTCTTTGGATCTTTTTTCCAAAATATACATTAAAGAAGTGGTAAGATTGCATGGAGTACAAAATTAAATTGTATTTTATCATAATATATAGTTTACCTCAATATTTTGGTGAATTATTCAGTAGTCTCTGGATAGGGAGTTGAGTTTCATAATTTTGTGTCATCTCTAGATATATGGCCAGTTTGATAGAATAATTCAAACCCTATAGGATATACTCAGATCTTTTGGTATGGATTTAAAAGGAGTTTGAGATAAAAAATTTCCTCAAGTTTAGATTTCATTAATAATATATTTCACTTGAGCATTAAAATGTCTCCTTATGAATCCCTTTTGGGAAATAAGTTTGGAACTCTAATGTAATGAAATAAAGTTTCATAAAGAAAGCTATTGGGACCTCAGAAAGATAATGAGGTGGAAGATAAGTTTAGACTAATTTAGAAACTTTTATGAACTAACCATGGTTATCATAAATGTTATACTAATAATCATCGACATGATTGGGAATTTGATTTTGGTAAGGTCTTTTTACAAATTTCTCCGGAGAAGGAAGAAGGGAAAACTAATCCATATATATATTGATCCCATTAAAATAATGGATCATATTAGGATATAATGTCATCATTTGTTTCTTCTAAAGGACCATTTTTAGGTTTATGATGTGTTCTATGTATCACTCTTGAGGAAGTACATACCGAATCCATTACATGTACTAAACTTAGAGGTCATACCACTAGAGAATGATATCTCTTATGATAAATAATCAGTAGAGATTCTGTATCAAATAGAGAATTTCATATGAAATAAGACCACTCCCATGGTCATTGTTTTATGGTCAAAAACCTATCTTGAGAAATCTACATGGGAACCTAAGGGGGAAATTAGGCATAAGTATCCTCAATTGTTTGTACCAAAGTGATGAATTTTGAGGGATAGATTCATTTTAAGGGGGTAGAATGTAACACCCCATGTTTTTATGAATTATGTTTTCAATTAAATTAAATTAATTTGATATAATAAATTATATAAAACACCAAGTTAAGTTTTCACTACATATAATGATGGGTCATCTTATGTGACACACAACACTGAGCATTTACAAAACCATGATATATTGTTAATATAGTTATTTAAATGAAACTGTTATAACCTATCCATTGAACATATTGATATGAATAGTAATAAATAATTTTTAAATATTTATTATGATTATTTTATATAAAAACATATTGATATAAAGTATATTATTTTTGTTAATGTTTTTAAATGATTCAAAAATACTACTTTATCAAAAAAATGTTTTTATGTGTTTTTGTGAACAATAATAAAATTAAATTTTGAAAATTTTAGGAAATTAAATTTTTAAAATAAAATTCATTTTTAAAATCATAATTTCAGAATATTATTAGATTTTATTTTGGGGATTTTTTTGAAAAGTTTCATTTTTTGATGAGTAGTTTAAAAATACAAAGTTTTAATTGAAAACATTATTTTTATTTAAATTATTTATAAAGTTAAATTATATTTTCAATTTGATTTAAAGTAAAATTTTTTCAATTATACATCAATTAATCCAATTTATTTTATTTAAATAAATTTCATATTATATTATTACATAAAAACATTGAAATCATTTGAACATTTTCCCTTTAAAACCCCACTTTATCATCACTTCTGTGGGATTAATTTTAAAATAAATTTAAAACAAATGGATGGAATTTTTAAAAAATTATGAAATATTTTTAATAAGAATAATTTATATAATCTAAAACGTTCAAATAACTTTTTTTCAAAAATAAATAGTGAAAACAGCAAAAAAATTACCCCTGTTGTGTTAATAATGGAATTAATATGGGGTTAAACTAAACTTATAAGGTAAAAAATGACCCAAAACATGTCCATTACCCATTTTTTTCCTTATTTAGACCCTATAAATTATATAATCTATAATAATCCTTCTTGGGTATTTTTTCATGAAAAAACCATGGTTGTAATTCTTTCTTTTCAAAATATTATAAGTGTGTCACCCACCTCACTTATAAAAGGCCACCCCTTATCCTCCCATCATTACACATTCAAACTATTTTTTTCATCCAATGCCTACCAAAATAACTCAAAATATTACCTTTTATTATTCTTGTAACCTTATGTTGTACAAAAATCAAACATAGAAAGGATTTTTGGGAAAACCTAAGGAGGATACCTAAAGAAGAGGTAACATTCATCAGTGAGAATTTTTGTTTTATTTCATCCTCCACATCATTAAATTCTTATTATAACATGGTGATATAATGAAATAAGTATCTATAATATACTGATATGTTTTTATATTAATTCCATGACCATAAATCATATCCAATTTCTTAAAATGGTTTATGAAATCATCATTTGTTTGTACAGAGGACTACCACATCACGAATCGATGTCGTTCATTTCTCCATTACCACCTCTCATGGTTGGGTATGATAATGGATATAAAGTATAAATATGATATTTATAAAATAATTATAACTATTTATTCATTATATCATATATACCTTTTTTTACTTTCCATTCCATAGTGGATTCGATAACGTTGATCATGTGTACGGAAGACTACCAGCTTGCAAAGCGGTGTGATTCATTTTTCACTAATGCTTTAAATAGAAGATGATATGGATAAATATATGTGATATACATGAAATAGTTATGATTTTAATTACATGTTTAAAATTATTAAAAGATAATATATTGTTTTATATCATACATTTTTACTCACTGAAAAATGATAATGTCACACTTGTATGTGTGGATGACCACCTTCACGAAGGGATTCAACTCTATCCTTTTATCACCAGACTACATGGATTATATGTATAAGTTTATTTAAAAAAATTATGTTATTTATGATAATATTATAATTATATAATGATAAAATATTACTTACCTCATTTATATAACTATCATTGAAAAATTGAAATTTTACTCATACGTACGTACAGCCATATGTCTTCGTGATCGTAATGTAATTCATTTCTCAAAACCACCTTTCATGGTTTTTAGCAAAATTATAATAGATGTATAAATATTATAACTAATAAATTATAATTATTATTGATATTATGGAATGATGATTAATGTAATAGTACTGAAAATAATAAATTAAAACATATAAGAAAAACGAAGCGGTTATTGCCTAAAACGTGACTTCAACATGGAAATGTTAATAAAAGGGTAATAAAAAGACATAATTAAATCTTATATATTTTGTTATATATATAATTATTCTCTATTAATATTTGTATAATGAAATTATATTTATTATTTAGGATGTTCGAACAATAATGAAGGTAGTTAAGACTTACGATAAGGGGTTTCAAGTCTCTCTTTTATTTTTGGGAGACATATGAAAATTCAAAACTTATTTATATTTTTTGGTGTATATACTTAACCTATTAAATTTTAAATCTTGAATCCTATTATTTTCATGATATTTAATATTTCATTTTATATTATGATTTATTTTGGATTTCTACTCAAAATTTTACTATACAGTAATGAATTTGACTCAATTTTCCTTCTTTGAGATTTATGTCATGTTATGAACCTATATTATGTTATCAGGTGTATATATATCCCATTTGATAAGAGAAATACTGAATTTATTTGTTATCATGATATTTTATGTATTATTTGATGTTATTATTTCATTGTGCTTATAATTCATGTTACCAAAAGTGGAATGATTTTATGTTGCAATCTCATTGTTTCTTGGGAATGTTTATTATTAAGTTTCTGATAACAAAAATATTTTCATACATCTCTCTAGAAACTCATAAATTTTTTCATCCTTTTTCCATTCCTAATATTTTAAAGAGGTATTATATTTTTCCCTCTTTGGTTATTAAAATAATTTAGAAAATGTTTTTAAGAAAATACGGCATTACTTCTCTCTTCAATTGAAAAACTACTTTCTTCTAAAACCATGTTTTAAAAAAAATAGTTTTATAGAAATGTTAAATATTACTATATTATAATTAGAATACATTTTTACCCATGTTTAACTTTTATTTTTTTTAATGGTATCTTATTTTTGTTTACAAAAACAATCCATGTTTTGATTTTACTAAAAAATTTAAAGGAATATTTTTTTAAACATGTATGGAATCAATAATATATTCCATTATCATGACCTCTCAATGATTTAAAAATTATCCTAAAATTTTTAAATGTTATTTCAAAATAAAATATTTTACTTAATATTTGAAAAAAATTCTATTTTTAATAAATGATTTAAGTATGACAATTATTTAGAAAGTGTTTATGTTGTAAAAATAATTTTTCAAATAGGAATTAATATTTTCCTCAAGAATGGATTTAAATAAATTTTAAAGATTAATTTATAAATTTTCAATTTGATTTTCCAATAATGGGAATTACCAAAATGTTTAATATTTTAAAATTTTATTTCCAGATAAATGTTTTTTTCTTCAAATAAATGTTCGCAATGATATTTCCAAATAATTTTCCATCTATGATGACATACTTTGATGTAACTTATTATTTAATTGGGATATAAACCAATGATACCAATCTTATTCTTTCTCTGAATGGTTTATTATGAATACTTTTTTATCAAACCCATTTCTCTTCCACGAGTTATACCTTAATAAAATTATTTTGAAACCTACTTATTTTTTCATTTGTTAAACTATAATGAAATGGTGAAATGATTATGAAACATATATCTTTTTCAGAGGTTATGATTTGATGCAATTTTTTTGAATACCATTATATATCATGGGATATGATATGATGAATGTTTTATTATTTTTTTGAACACGTATATAAATTATTTTCATTATAATAAGGGTGGAGACTATATATACCTCCAATAAATTGAGAAATGATAATTGTTCTTTGATCTCAGAGGGTACATAGGTAGTTAGCCCAGCCCTAAAAAGGAGGGTATACAGGTGGTTTTCCCAAGCCTAAAAAATAGGGTACATGGGTAGTTATCCTAATCCCAAAGTAGGAACACGGGTGGTTAGCACAAACTTAACATGTCATGAAGGTCTTGGTGGGTATTCTTCACATAATATTTTCTATGATTATGTTTATGCCAAAAATCTATGTCTTACGACAATTTTAGGCTATCCAGGATCATTTTATTTGATTTAATTAGGATTCATATCTTATGTACTTCCAATATTTATTTTATGACTCGATATTGTGATCTTTTCTATATAGGGTATGGATTTCAAATGTTATTATCATGTTAACATACCTATATGTTAATTATATGCCTATGTATTTACCTTTTTTATCCTTACTCAGCACATGAGATCACCCTTTCTTATGTTTCATTTCCCTGGGTTATGAATAAAGGTTTTATGTATGGAATATCTATGAAGTGAATTTAATGGGAAGTTATTTATGAGTGATATTGAATATCTTTCAATAATTAAGAATATTTTGTTCCATGTTTCCCAAGCCACAAAACTATTAAAATCCTCAAGAATCTATTTTTATAATGTAATTAATTTTAATCTAAAAAGATGTAATATCCATGTATGAGAATCATGGGTCACTATATATGGTCTAGATATCAACTATTTGATGGGTAATAGTTGATATTTGACTATCAGGTGTATGAGGATCACAATACATTAATACATCTTCTCATGAAGTTCACAATTGGTAATCTTCAATAAGAGAGGTTATTAGGATATACCCTTTAATAATTATTCCACATATTATATGTGTCATAAGAGATTTTAAGCTATGGAAAAGGGTATTGTCCCATATAATTGACATTACTATTTATGTATATCATGAATCTCATACTTTTTTGAATGGATAAAAACCTAAAGACAAATTCTCATTGTGTGGTATCATATGTTGGGTGTGCCATAAGTGATATGAAATTTATTGAATAATTCAAGAAAGTATTTTTCCTTTATGATTTAATGGAAGAATATATCCCTATCCCCTTGACCAAAATAGAAATTTATGATTAAATCCATGTCCATGGTAGTTCATCGATAAGTTATTTTTAGAACATCAAAGAAAGATTAACCAAGTGTATAAGGTGATGATACATGTATGCATCCTTTTTTTATGAGATATTAAAATAAATAGATTATATTACACTTTATCATTCATAGGAAATTTGTTTTAATTATGACATTAAATTATTTTTCTATGGGTTCCTTGACATATTATTTGACAATGATATTGGACTTTAGATAAGTTCACTTAATGCCACTGAGAAACTGTGTTGAAGGATCACATACAAAGTGTATCCAAAATCTCATTAAATTATTTTGAATTAAAATAATAATAATTAACATTATCCTAATATTATGTAATAATGATTATTCAAGTATCATCGATCACATAGCTCCAATCACCATATATTTTATTTTAGAATATGTGAGTTAAATTAATCTATTTCTTATTATTCACAATATAATAAATAAATACATATTTATTCACCAAAAAATTTAATTTAGTAATATAAAAATATTTATTTAGTTATTATAATATTAAAAAAATTATTTATTCTCAAGTTTAGTGAATATAAAATTTATCTATTTATTAAAATGATATTATTTTCTTGAATAATTTTTTTATTATTCAAGGTTTGATAAATACTAAGGAGGATCAAAAAAATTGGTTAATGGATTTATGTAAATGTTATACTTTACGTAATATCATTTAAATAAAAATTTATTTATTTATTTAGAAAATGATATTAAGATATGTATACTTCAAGTGATATAATAATATTATTATTATTATTATTAAACATGGGGAATAACTTAGAGAGAATATTCGATAAAGAGACATGGAATGATTATAAAATAATTAACCTTAAGTATATTTTCTATATTATATAATTTTTAGATAATTATAGTTATTACTCACAATAGTGAGGCTATATAATTTTCTCAATGCCTATAAAGAATATTAACCTCCCTACTTATAAAGAAAAAGATAGAACAACAGATTCCTCTCATTATGATCAATGGAGAACAATGAAAATCACTAGTATCCTCTTCACTAAAACCCAAAACACGAAGAGTGTTTTCAAATGATTCATGGAGCACCTATGGATAGAAATAATGAAATAATTTCTTTCACCCTTCATCTCAATGATGACATGGAAAGATAGACAATGAAATTTACTAAATAAGACTTATCAGGTTTAAGGAAATTATCATTTTAAATTAATTTTAAATTAAATTTGAAAGAACCTTCTTATAAGAACCATGATTTCATTTTTCATTTTATTTAGATTTTATATATTTAAACTAATGAAACCCCATTGTTGGGAACTAACCACAACTTCTATTATTACCTGGTACCTTTAAGTTGTATCAGAAGAGTTACGTTTCAATTTATAATTGTTTATCATTATTTTGACCAATTTTTATGTTTTTTGTTAATTTTAATTTATATTTTTTAATTATTTAATTCAAAAGCTTATATAACACATTCATTTGAATTTATTTGACCATGAAAGGGCTATGATAAAAGTAATAAAACTTTAATATCCCATCTGAATCTTCCAATGTTATTGGTTTAATGAGACAGATACATGGTGTGTAATTATAAATTACACATCATGTAAGCTTGGTCAGCCGTACAATGTGTGGGTCAGATCAATCGAGTGATGCCATGTGGATCAATATGTGGTGTCATTATATGTCCTTTTATTAACCAACACCATGGTACCTGGCATGACAGGGAGTACATGGAATTTATTTGGAATACATGTCATCTATCCCCACATAGTTATTGTCATTCCCCATCCAAGTTACTATGAATAGTAACTAGATCAAGTATCCACATGGCCTCAAGTGTGCATCCACATAGTCAAGAGGCTGCTAAATAGTTGCAAGATCTTAGGGTGTAATCGTGTAAGGACTATGTCATACTATCAAAGTAAGAAGAAAACTATAAATAACTAAACAATATACATCATAAATAAACTGAAAATAGAATAAGATAAATATAAATAGGAGATATTAGTGGAATTAATTAAGGTCCTAACTATTCATGATATGAATACACTAACCACCCACTGGTCCAGTTACATATTCATACTGGATTTAAATAATGTAAAATCACTAGCTCCATGACATATCAAGCAATACTATGTCCCAATATCTATATAAAAATATAAGTCATTTTTCTCTACCAATCATGATCTATAGAACAACCTATGCCTAATACTAGTTTAATTTATTCTTGAGTATCCTAGTTAAATATTCGTATGAGTAGGGTTTGAGTAAAATATCATTAAATCACCACCAAATTGGTCTCATACATATCCTATAAAAGTATTTTATGTATATGTAAATTGCTTAGATAAATAAAAATAATAAATATATCTATTAGAAATAATTTTAAAAACTAATTTCATACCTAGGTCCTCATGGATAACCTAGTCTGACCATGCCTACATTAACAAATACCAGAATATCACTGAGCAATCTACATCACCAAATAAGGATATAAGTCCTAGACTTGGGATCACCCATACTCTCCTCCACTAAATATAAGATATAATTTTAGGTAATAGATGTAAATTCTATAAATATTACATTGAGTTGGGTCCTAGGCATCCTAGGAATACCACTCAATCCATTAGTAATCAGTGAAACTATGGCATCTCAGTGTTCCTTATTCTAGTATAATTTTTGAATCCTAGGTTTTAGTCAGTAGGTAATCATGACATTGGAACTTTGAATTAATTCCTAATGGGATATATATTAATAATTATAAAAAAGGAATATACTCTTTATTTGGGAAGGTAACATAGATTCCATTAATCATTAGCTCAGTAGCCAATTCCCAAACAAATCTGGGCAATGAAATTATGGTGTATCCATTGATTCCTTGGTAGTATCCTAGGAATCAATTGAGGAAATCATTATCAACCTTGTGTATGTCTCAAACATTCAATGATAAAGGGAAATGTATACCCCTGTAAATCTATGGAATCATCTAGAACCTAGTGGGATAGGCATACATGGTGACATTCTAACTAAGAGGGGTTTATGAGATGTACCTGATACCCTCCTATGTTTTCTTGGTGAAGAGAGTAATCCTAAATCTGTTATTAATTCAATAAATAATAGCATTGAATATTTTATCCTGATATCCTTGAGAATCCAATGATTTATTAGTGTTAATAACTTTTACATCAAGCATTAAATAATGATGAATGACAATATCTGATAATCAATATCTGGATCCTAATATATCGGTCATCTAAATTGGTAATTAAGTTATTCCATACATCAAATAATATAAGGAATAATATACAAATTTTTCTAACAATATATATCTTATTAATTAGCCACATTGAGGATTTAGGCAGAACCGACATCCCTTGTAATGGAAAGTTAGATTCGAGTTCTAGGTGACTATATAACCTAGCCATGAATGAAGATGAGGGAATCACATCCGTCAATCATTCTGAGTTCATTTATAATTATCTAGGTTCTGTGAATTACAATTTATCTAAAATATAATTTATTATTTAACTTGAATTCGGAGGGATGGACAAACTTCTAAATAGATATTATTATGTATATGGACTTAGTGGTCATTTTAGTTAATTAATATTTAGGGGAATACCATTCGACATCATTACCCATTCCTAATGTTCCCTTACCAGAGTCTAAACATGATTGGAGAGCTTTACTCAGGGTCCACTCTATGTCCCGGTTCAAGGTCGAAGCCCATATCAAAGATAAATAATTCCACTAAGACATACCCTCTAACAAACTATAACCCTTATGTCCATAATTATATTACAAGATTATTTTTCAAGTCATAAATATCACCAAAGTATGTCATACTACTTCAAAAGAACAAACTTTTTAAGGATGGTCCTGAAGACCCAAGGTTCTAGGTTAAGTAGGTAACCCTCACCAATTCCTAATTTAGGGTTCCCCAATTAGGGCCAATTCAATCTTGGAAAATGTTCTATAGTAAGATCATGAACTATAGAGACTAATTAATCGAGAAGGTTCCCATGTGACCAAACTGACCCATCTCTGTTTCTCTATATACATGTTAAGTAATCTGATTTATTTAAACATCTTGATTTAATTATCTAGTAAGTCAAGTTAATTTGATTATAAATCAAATTTAAGTATGGGTCTCACACCATCAGTGGGAGGACCCCTTCACATCACACAACACATACACATGATAATTTACATATGGAGAAAGTATGATAGACCACCTCCCTTTAAGGATATTTCCACTTTTATCATCCAAGGTCTGACAAGAGATGTCAATTCCCTTATAAGCTCTTATATGATACATAGGGCCCTAAATTAAAAATAAAATTTGAAAAATTATTAATTATAGACACATTATAATTAATTTTTTAATTTCAAAATGATATGAATAATTAAACAATTTTATTCAAATAAAAAAATCCCAAATTCTCATAAGTCAACTTTTTCATGAAAAAACCATAACCAACAACCCATAAAAAACCTATGGCATATCCAAGACCTCGAATTGAGATAAATCCCTAACTCACAGCATCAATTAAATTTTCAAAAAATATTTCATTTAAGCCTGAAATATTATAAAATCATCATCAATTCATTCCTCAAGGAAACGTTGTGTGATAATGGGAATACAACTTCTCTGAAAACTCTCTTTCTATACAAAGTTGAATCCCCAACATCAGTGTCTGCTTACACCATGCTCTAGTGGAATCTGAATCAAAATCCTTAACTGGGTAAATTGAAATTATAATAGGAGTGATGATAAGAATTATGTATTTTATAGGATTTTAAGGCATACAAAAAATCACTGAATAATGACCTCAAAACATCCCCTCATCAAGGGAGGATAGGAACTAAGGAGATAGAGGTGGGATGGACGAGAACATGGAGGAGAAGAGGATAAAAGGATGAACTCCCACTTAAAATGTTTTGGGTAATATAATTTTTACTCTTTTAATGATCCACTGGATTTGGTCACATGATTTTCTAAACCATGCAACAACTGTGTGGTTGGAATAGCCTCAACACCAACCATCTCACATGGTTTTCTTGCATAGTTTTCCAAACCATGTAGTATCTTTAAAAACTATAAAAAACCCTCATGGTTTCCCCTACAAGGTATAATTATTTTAAATTAAATGTTAATTAACCATATAAGCTAATCATGCTCTTTTAAAAATGAACTAAAAGAACATTGGGCATTCTAGTTTCACACGGTTTCCCCTAGGCTGTGAAACTAAACTGTGCTCCCTGTCCAGAATTCTCCAAAACATTTGGACGTAACCTGAATCCCTAGATGCTCATTCTAAAACTCGAAGCACCACCCAAGACTCATTCCATGTCTAAAAAATCACATTGAGGCATTCCAACTCTTGAGATTCAATTCGAGTCTCTGATTATAATTTTACCCATCTCGTAATTGAAAATTAAAATTACTTCAAAAATTTCCATCTCGTATAGACATAGTACTCCAAAATATCCCCACCATAGAAATTATCTTCCCATAAAGTCATCTATGGACATAAAACTTAACATTAAAACTTCCCTTAATCATGAAATCTTTCCCAAATAGTTGGGATCCACCTTTGAATGCACAATACACCTCCCAAGCACCACTTTTAACCTCAGTGTATTAATCAAAAAAAGACAAGATGAAACTCACATCCACCTCAAAAACACTAAGATGGTGTATACCCTAACTCTTATATCTAGATACATGACCACATCACCATCTCATTCATCACTCGGCATATGGAACTACCTACCATAGGTTCTCTATTCCAACATCATATTTCAAGCGATGGTGCCCCCACAATTATAATTTCCAACTAAAACACACTGATAAGATATTAATGATTCATCAGGTTTTGTTCTAAACTTACCACATATGATAGCATGTGAATATGTTTCTCCACATCCCTGATTCTAATAATAAATGTTCAAATCCCAATCAAATAATCTTATCCTGGTCATACAAGATTTTCCTTGAAAATACTTGGCCAACCCTTTAATTGCACCTATTTCATCCCAATGGCATACCCAATGTTGTTCCTCACTAATAGAATACAATAACAAGTGAGTACAAAATCTAACCCACCACTAGACAACTTTTCTTGAAAAAAACCATCTTCAGGAACCGACATGTCACCCAAATCCAATCATAGTTCATTTATCCCAAAAGTAATCTCGAGATCATTTTGATACATTGTCGTCAAAACTTGTACCTGAATTTTGGTGACATTATCTTCCAAAACCATAATCTATCCATTTTCATTTCCATTTCATAGAATAATTACTAACACACTTATGATGTAATACATCAGGATCATCACAATCCATCTTAGGCCCAATTCCCATGCTTGAACACCAATTGATACCATACCCAAACATGTATAATTAATTCACTAAGGAATCAATATATAACTAGTTATATTTACCCACTATCATCAAAATGCACAAAATGACTACCCAACAACTGGTCCGACTCCCCATAAATCTTTTAATGTGAGAATCACACATTCCTGATAGAAATTCAACTCCCCAACTTAGGAGAATCCTTATTTTCACACCCCTAAAATATTATTTTTATTAACACATATAACACTCTATCTATCATTGGATATAACAACTTGGGTGTCCAAACCTACTCATTCCTAAGAACCAACATATACATCACTTATCATTTTTTCGAAACCCATGGAAGGATCTACTATTAAATGTGTGTTTCTTATTATGAGCCACACTCATCTCAATTGTGTAAAAACTTTTCTTAAACCAACCCCTAACACCATGTCTCTTGATAATAAAATTCTAGTTCCAAACATGGGTTAACCATTCGACATGCCTAATTATTTCATGAAATAGCCCCCAACACAAGTGGAATTCCTTTTTTCACTTGAATATTTAGGTCACCACTCCCACAATCATTTAAATAATTACCATTAATCCTTATCCCACTTTTGGTTATCACTGATTTCCACTCCCAACTCAAAATTCTATGAGTCTCATTACACCAAGTCCAAAATTATTGTGTTATTTGGTATTTCAGTATTGACATGGTAGGAGATCCTATGGATCTCCTCTTCAAAAATGACCACCTCACCTATGTTATGATTAAACAAATGAGCTCCTAACTCATAGTGTCATTCTAGAACCATTTATGATTATCCTATATCTTAAGTGTGTCAACCTCATCGATGCATCTTTCCACCACCCAGCATTTCTCCATTCTTGAGCATCCACTTGCATGCCAACTAAACTGCTAACAACACACCCTTTGGTCAACGTGGCTATGAATCCAAGAAGTCCAACATGTCTAATCTAGTCTTGAAAACCAATCATCCTAAGTGATCCCTCATAAACAAAATGCTTCATCTTACCTATTCCACATACATAATAACACCTCATCTAAACCATTCTCATTAGAATCATACAACCACTCCCACTACCACTAAATCCACACCAAAACATGGGCCAACCCCACTCACAAGTTTCCCTTAATCAATCAAAATGATAACTCACTAGGGTTTGAGTCAAACTAAGGTCCTCTAAGACTCTCACCATCCCCTTATAGATATGTTTCATGTCATGTTTACAAGTTCTAATCACATATCCCATGGGCCTCTCACAAATAGGTCATATCCTAATTTAATTATAACGACCGGGAAACGTCCTCATTCCCACTTTGACTATTTTACAGTATCTGACATGCCTAACCACCCATGATAAATGAGTTAATTTTTAAGGTAGTTAAAGATAATATTGAACAATGATGGTCAAATCATACTTAAATTAGTTCAATTATATGGGTTTTTAATTCCAAGTCAAAAAGGAAAAACCCCTATAAGTTGTAGTTGGAATCTCATTTAAGTGAACCCCATTACCACTATATTTATCTATAGAAGGTTTTTAATTCCTTAATAAATTATGGCATCACCTACCAAGCATCATCCCACTAGGAACTAATCCCCTTTGAGAACCCTCATATAGGGCCTCTCTCAAGAGGGTCATGATGCCTACATAGAAAATATATTTAGCTTACCCCCACCAACTAACTATATATGATAATACCCCCCATGGTTGTAGCATTCCAAAAAGTGTTTGGGTACCTATAAATAATGTGTTGGATGATCTGGATAGATAATAATAAGTAAAGTTCATCCAAGAAAAGTATCATAGCAATCTTGATGGAAAAAATATCATGTAGGTCATTGCGAATTTTTAGATAACCCAACCGAAAAAAATACACCCAAAAAGTGTTTAATAGAAAGAAATTATCTATCCATATCAAGATACAGTTGTCAACATATAGGTATTCATTGGAAATTACAACATACTAGGTTCAAGACAAGTTAACAGAGTACCTGCATAGTTCTATTAATAATCTCTCTCTAAAGAATCACATGCCCCAAGTAACCCACCAGAGTTACAAACAAGGCACTAAGTGCCTATTCTGAACTAATAACAGTCGTTGTAGCTCTTGTGTCGAAGGTATTGTATTAGCATCACCATATCCAAGCAACTTTAAGTCACAGTCCACATGGCCAATTATAAAGGAATGTAAACAAGGTGATCCAACTAGGGGTGGCCATGGGTTGGGTTGGGTTTAGTCAGGGGTGTTCTGGACCCGACCTAAGAAATATTCATCGGTTTGGGGTGGGTGCCACCATTCTTCTATAACTAAACAACTCATGGTCGGTCTAGTTGGTTCGGATTGGGTCATTTAGTATGGGTAAAAAAATAAAGTAATTAATATAAAATCTATAAACAATTGACTAAATTAAATCTGAAATAATAACTAAAAAAAATATTGGTTTATAAATATAATATAAATATTATGTAATTGTAATGTAAATATAATGTTGTATAACATTATACAATATAAATATAATGTTATATAACATAAACATAATGTTATTTTTATGTTATATTTCTATAAATAACATATTAAAAAATTTAAATATAAAATTTTATAATATGAATATAAGGTTATATAAAGATATATAATGTTATAAGATGTAAATATAAAGTTATAAATTATAAATATAACATAAATGTAACATAAATATGAAATAATTATAAAATAAATATAATTTTATATTCATGTTATATTTGTGTTATATAACTTCACAATTTATTGTTAATTATTATCACTTGTTGGTAGTTAATATTTAAAATTTTATATAAATTTTTATTAATTAATTTCGATTATTATAAATTATTACTAATTTATTATCAATTATAATTAATTTTTAATTTATTATTTATCTATAAATATTAATTTTTTTGTTATTATTTATTATATATACAAATGGTTGGGTTGGTTGTGCTGGTTGGTCCAGGTTGGGTCATAATTTTTTCAACCAATGACTCGACCCAACCTAATACCGAATCAACCCAAACTATCCTAACCCAACCATATCTCGTGTGTAACCAGACACAACCTAACCCAACCATGTTTTTTCAAGTTGGTTTGATTGGTTTGGGATGGGTTTGGAAACCCTTGGGTCCAACTAAATAGGTTTTCTCCAAGATCCTATTTGTTGAAGCATTATGTAGGTTGTTGTTGAAACTTTAAATAGATATCAAGGTCATCATTAGTCTAAATCACACTATCATGATTATAACATGTGGATCCTACATTCCTGATATAATGCATGAGACGCCTATTTCCATTGCAATCCAAGATTCAAAATTAAATAAATGGCCACTTTCCAATAGTCCTACAACCACATATCCAACATGAATCAAAGAATCTAAAATACATTTGGGCCGCTGAAGGAAAAAAATTATCCCAAATAGTAACTTCACAAACTAGGAACATTAATCCCAAATCCCTGGTAACTTGGACTTCGTACCCAAATAAGTGTTTTCATCACACTAGTCAAATATCAATCACATACACCTATATATTCTCAATACTCATGTATACTATGTCCCAAATAATAAGATAATAGGAAAGTAACTACTATGAGTCCACTTCATCATGCCTCACCTAGGTTACTAAGAAAAGTAACTGGATCAATTATCCATATTCCCCCAAGTTCACCTACCCATACATAAGGGGATTAAAACTAGCAGTGAGGGACTAGGGTGTAATTGTGGGGAAAATATTACCAATTATCAAAGTACAAAAACCAGTAGAAAATCGCTAAAAAACATACATCACAAATTAAAAGAAAAAAGAATCACAAAAATATAAACAAGTAATATGAATTGAATGCAATAAGGGTTCAAAATCCATGTCATGCATACACTAGCCTCCCACTGGTTTGGTTACATATATAGACTAGAAAAAAGTAAAGTAAAATCAGTTACTCTATGACTTACTGAGTCGTACCACATCCTATATTTGGTGTACACATTTGAGACATCTTGTTCTATCAGTCCCAAGGCTCATCCAAACTTGTGCCTACAACTAGGTGAATGTCTTCTTGGGGTACCCAAGTGTAATGTCGACTCAATAAGGGTGAGAGTACAAAGCTTAATAGGGAACCACCAACTCAATCTTGTACATATAGAGTAAAAGTGGAGTATGTATATCTTAAATACTCAACTAATATTAATAACAATAACTTTTTTATACTATAAAAAGTTAAATAACTAATTTTATACCAAGGGATTGATGGATACCCTAGTTTTACCATACCTACTTTGACTGCCATCGAAATATCTATGAACAAGGTACTTCACCAAATGTGGGTACAAGTCCAAGCCGTGGGATCACCCATACTCACCTTTACTAAATATATGGTAGATTTTTAGGTATCTTCCAGAAATTTTGAAAATAAGGCATTGAGTTGTATCCATTGAATCATATCCATGACAGTTAAGTTATGAGTAATAGGTGGAGCCCATATGACATATCAACATTACCTATTCTATTCCATTGTCGGATTACAAGTTCCTAACCCATATTGAATCAAGACATTTGAAACCATAATGAATTCATAATTGGGTGATCCTTGAGAAATATAAAAAGTAATACACTCCCTATCTGAGATGGTTACAAGACATCCATGATTCATTTCCCAATATCTTATTCTATGATGGGTTTGGTCGATAAAATCATGTTGTGTTCACTTGGTCTTAGGGATAATCCAAGGTATCAAAAAATGTGACCATCATCATCCAGCAAGAATTCTCAAACATCTTGGGATCAGGGGAAATGCAGCCACCCAGAAACCTCTAAATCATCTGGATCCTAGCAGGATAGGAATATTATGTCATACGCTAAATAATAGGGGTTTATAAGATGGGCTTGAAAACATCCTCTATTTTTCCAGCACATGGAGGAATCTAAGATATGGTAGGAATTTCAAAAAAATAGTATCTAATATTAGATCTTGAGATTACTAGACATCCAATTTTTTACAAGCATTGATCACTTTTTCCAAAAACATTAAATTATGGTAAAATACAATATCTGATAATCAGGGTATGTATCCTATTCTATAAAAAATAGGACATAATAAGTACATTATGTCATATATAAAATTACACAAGGAATAATATACATATAATTATAACCATATACATCATATTTATTAGTACGTTCATGATTCAGATGGAACTATCATCCCTTGTAATTGAAATTTAGGGTCGAGTCATAGGTGGACCTGATAACTAACCATAAAATTAGCTAAGTGTGGTATCACCCTTACCCACTACCAGTTTATTTATAATTATCTTGTTTTATTAAATTACAATTTAACTAGTATATAAATCAATATCTAACTTGAAGATAGAGGTTTGGATGAATGTCCAAATCCATATTATTATATTGTTGGCCTTATTAGCCACTCTAGTTAATTATACATCAGGGGGATACACTTGGTCTTCATTGTATATTCCCAACATTCCATTAATAGGATCAAAACGTGATCAGGGATCCTGACTTGAGGTCCCATATAAGTCTAAACTCAATGCCCATGTTTAAGTGGAAGAGTTCCCATAAGAAATACCCTATAAAACACCATGACCTTTAAGGCCTTAATGAAATTTAGCAGTTGTTCTTCAGGTCATGAAGACCCCAAAGGAAAATTATAATAGTTCAAAATTACCACCTTCTTAAGGATGGTCCTGATGTCACAATGTTTAGTAGGTTTCCCTCACCCTTTCACTATTTTGGGATCCCCATCATGGTCTATTTAAATCTAGTTAAATTCTCTATAGAAATATCACAGCCTAATGTGGCTATGTAATTGAGTCAATTCGAAAGGGACCAGAGTGGCCTTTGGAACTTTCTGTATATACAAGTTTAAGAACTTGATTTATTTAAACATATCAATTTAGTTATCAATAAAATCTAATTAATTTAATTATGAAAGACATTTTATTAGGTCCCATAGATTTAATAGAGTGGTATAAGCACATCACACAACACATATGCACAAAAATTTACTTAAATATAATGAACAAAACACTATATTACATTAATAATCCTTCCAGTTTTATCATCCAATGGTCAGCATCAGCTACCGAGGTTTTTCCAAGATCGTCCAAGACATATGAGTCCATTTTGCAAAAACAAACTACAAAAATTAATTAATTATAATCAAATTTTAATGAATTAATTAATATCAAAAAATTTAATAAAATAAATATTTCATTCAAATAGGCATAAATCCTAAATTCACACTAGTCAACTTCATCACACTAAAACCATGACCATACACCCATTAAAAACTATGGAATTCCTATGACCATGAACAGGGAAAAATACCTAACTCATAAAATTGGAAAATAGTTTCATTTAAGCCTAATATCTTATAAAAATACCAAAAGCATACCTCAATAAAACATCAATTGAAAATGCATGTACAGTATCTCAATATTCCATATTCTAGGGAAACATGGAATCCCCAAAATCATTTTTAAATTCTACCATGCTCTGGAGGAATGATAATAAAAATCCATAACTGAGGAAATAGAAATTAGAATAGGAGCAATCATAAGAAAAACAATGTTTAATGAAGTTGAGTACATACCACAAATCACTGAATAATAACCTCAAAACACCCCCTAATCAAGGTAAGAGGGACCTAGGGAGAGGGTGGTGGTTTGGCCAAGCAGATAGCGGCTAAAATGAGAAAAGGGGGTATAACGACCCATACATTACATACATTGTTAGTACTTCAAAATTCAAGTACACTTATTAAAACATATAACAAAACCATGAAAGGACTTTATAGGTATAGTGTCTTTAGAAACTGGGAAACATAAACAACGGGTTCATAAAGCGTCTACATTGTCTCCCATTTATGTCATCATATCTATAGTCCCTTCTGGAATATCTTACTTAATAACCTTCTTCCTGACCTGGGGAAAGAAAACATACAATAGGATGAGCTCAAATCACATCATATTCATAAGAACATAACATTTTGGAAATCTTACCCTGCAAAAGAGATCATAATTTCATAACATGGGATAAATCATGGTAGTGAAATGTAATCACAATAATCATAAAGTAAAACATGAAGCTTTTTTTCATACACACATAATCATAGAGAATCATTTCTTATTAGTCAAGACTCATTTCCAAGACTATCTTAGTGGACAAAGTCCATTTCTGAACCCAGTTCACTCCTCGTTTCAGTCATGTTTCACTGAACCGGTTTAACCTGTCGTTCCATCCATGTCTATCTAATTAGATATAAAATCTTTACCCAATGCATTGGATGGAGATATAGGTCCCACCCATCTCATAATGATACCATTCTTATGTGTGCCACAAAATCATAAATCATACATCATTGCATAACCCATGTAATAAAAATGGGATTCTTAAACATCGTGACATCATAAAACAATTCATATAAGACAAAGTAATTCATAAAAATAATTCCATCACAACGTAATCAAATAAATGTAATAATAGGGATAGAAACAGAACCCTATATTATCTTAGATGGAAATAAAATTTGATAAAACACTTGAAATCCATTCTTGTAGAAAATATCCTTTCTACTTCAAAAACATTTTTCCTTTCTTAACATGTCATATAATTTTAAACTAAAATAAGTTGATTAAAAATAAACAAGAAAACATGTAAAGGAATCTTTTTGGAAATATTGTTTTAAAAATCTATTCATGCCGTATAAGTTTAAAAAACATTCTTCTCATACTTTTGTCAGAAAAGTCAAAAAGTACCTCATACGAAAAACGACAAAAGATTCCTTTCATATCTTTTACTAAAAACTAAACAAAGGGTAAAATTGGTTTTAAAAAATTTTATGTTGATGGAAATAATATTACACCTTGAGGAAACATGTATGTGGATGACAAAATACACCCCAGTAAATTCCAAAGTATAAACAATCTCGGATAAAAATGAGATTGTGATATTTCCCTTACCTTAGGTCTGATTTGCTTCGTAAATGTCCGAACATCCTGTATAATGATTTAAATAATTTCATTGACTTATTCCAGAATCATACTCATTGTTAAGATATCATACATGGTCATATTTTTAGCTTATTATTAGTAATATTTCATTGCTACTTGTTATTCGGGTGTTTATTACTTTTTGTTCTTATGCATGTTTTGTCGAATAAATTCTTATTATTCATTTTAGGTTATAGATACATCATTTCCAGAATGGTATTACTGTAATATATATCATATTTATTCACTCAATTCACTTATGTAATCATTATTTAATGAAAATCATGTAGAACGAGTCGCATCACATCGTGGAGACGGTATTCCGTACGTATGCACGAGCGATGATATCGTTCCCATGATCGTGGAATTATATTGGAGTGTATGTATACTATTTCAGAATCAATATCAATTTAAAATAATCATATATATTAATTCTTTACAACATTATACCCATCCAAGTAAGGTGGTGGTGGAAAATAGATTACACCACGGCGTGGAGATGGTATTCCGTACGTACGCACGCGCGGTGATTTCGTTTTCCGTAGGATGGATAGATGGTGAAATAGGGTTGTTTCATACGTATAATAACATATCAGTATATTATTAATACTGATGTTATTAATTCATAATGAAACAACTAAAGAAGAAGAAGTGGAAAAATAAATAAAGTTGAAAGAATTGGTAACGGACATTACCTCTTCTTTGAAGCGCCTCTTTGAGACCTCCTTTTAGGGCACTAAAATTGATCATTGAAGAATACCAGGACCTCTAGGATATTTCTAGGGAAGTGTAGAGGAGAAATTGGCAGGGGTTGGCCGAGATTGAAGGCTCAAAGTGGTGTGAGGAAGAGAGGGAGGAGGTTCCCTTTTATAAGGGAGGAGAGGGGAACCTTTTGAAAGACTAAAAATATTATTTTATTATAAAGCCATATTCGGTTTTAAATAGCTCCAAATTTATTTATTTCGAAGATAAGGTGGGGATGGGTCGAAATCCTCTCATCCAATATAATTTGGACAAGTTTAATATACTATTTTAACCTTATCATTTATATTTAACTTTAAGTTAGATAATTTTAGTTTTACCGTGTCTTTTTGTGTTCTTACACTATAAGGTTAATAAACTTACTATAACAAGTCAAACGAACCCCAAGTTGTTTATTATTAATATATATGACCTTATCTAAGTCATTTGTCTGAACCATAGATTTTTAGGAATAAAATAACAATTCATAATATAATATTTGTTTTAAATACTATTTTATGTCAATTTTGACACCATTTAGTAATTTATTTTTGTAAAAATTATAACAGAATTATTAGTTCGAAAAAAGTTAATTAAATTAATAATAACATGTCATATTAACCTAGAAACTTATTTTGATTCATAAAAAGTCTCAAATTACATTTATTTGGGTATTTATAACATCAATTATGTCAATATTTCATTAATAAGATAATTACTGCATCATCTTTGTGTCATAAATAAATTAAATTATTTAATGTCTAAAAATTACAAATAAAATACCATTATGTAGAAAATAGTGTTTTCTTTCTAATGAATATTTATAGAAGAATTTATCTTATGTATAACCCTATATTAAAAATTATTTACTTATTAAACTTTGATTTTTACTATTTTAACCCTTCTTTAAATAAATTTATAATAAATGTCCTAATCTAATCCAAGTGGGCCTAAATGGTCATATATTATTTCTAAGGTTGTTTTTGGTCGAATTAAACTTATCCAATATAATTAGGACATGTGTTAGGATAATAATAATATCATTTTTACCCTTAATTACCCTATTTAATTTTATCTATGATAAATAAAAGTAAAAAAGTTACTATTCACCAAAAATTATTTTCATCTCATTGAACCACATTTTACATACTGACATCAACTGTGTGTCTTGGATTTTTGAAATTCCACTCACAGAAGCGGTAAAATTAAGTTTTATGTAAATTTTCAAATTCTCCTAGGAGGTGGGTAAAAGACGGTGAAAAGTTCAATAAAATTTTTATATATCTAAAATTATTATAAAAATACTCCAATTAATTGCATTGAACTTATATAGGTATTATGTATCAATTTTGACATAAAATAAACTTAAATAAAATAAATAATTATTTAAATAAAAAGTTGGTTTTTAAATAGTAACCGAGTGTTTTCACTATTCATCAAAAATTGATAGTTTCCAGAAAAATACCAAAATTTCTCCCTAGGCTAATTTCGATATTCTGAATCCAAAAATGAAGTCCATTTTGAAAAATTAAATTTACAAAATTTCAAAAAGTGGTTATTACAATTCATAACGGCTAGTTTTAATAATATTTTAATAGCATATCGTTGTTTAGTGAAACTCGGTATTGCGTACGACGCAAGCTATCGAGGAAGGTCGTGATTACGTGTAAAGCAAGCCAAGCGAGTGTTGTGTGTAGTGAAAGATTCCTTTGATGATTTATATAAAATAAAAACAAAATATTTCTTATAAAAGTCTCGGATGTCACATTCTACCCCCCTTAAAATGAATTTCTCCCTCGAAATTCATCACTTATAACAAACAAATGAGGATACCTCTCCCTCATCATTTCCTAAAGCTCCCGTGTAGCTTCTTCTAATTGGTGGTTCCTCCATAAAACTTTCACCAAGCAATTTTTCTTGTTCCGTAGGACTTTTTCACTACGATCTAGAATCTCTATCAGTTGTTCTTCATAAGAAAGATCTCGTTCCAGCGGTACAGCTTATGAGCTGAGTACATGTGAAGGATCAGGTATGTACTTTCTCAAGAGAGATACATGGAACACATCGTGAACTTGATAGAGATTCGGTGGAAGCGCCAATCGGTAAGCTACCTTCCCAACAAGATCCAGTATTTCAAAAGGACCGATATACCTAGGGCCCAGCTTTCCCTTCTTTTCAAATCTCATTACTCTTTTCCAAGCAGATATTCGTAAGAACACTTTATCACCCACTTCAAACTCTAAGCCTTTTCTTCAGTTATCGGCATAACTTATTTTTCAACTCTGAGCTACTCTTATGTGTTGTTGAATAGATCAGACCTTTTCTGCCATCTCATCAACAAGATCTGGTCCAAATAGCTTTCTTTCCCCAACTTCATCCCTGCAAGTTGGAGTCCTGCATTTCTTTCTATAGATAGCTTCATAAAGATCCATCTGAATACTGCGGTGAAAGCTATTATTATAAGGAAATTCCACCAAAGGTAGGTGTTGATCCCAACCACCTTTAAAATCCATAGAGAAAGCTCTCAACATATCTTCTAGAGTTTGAATTGTCCTCTCAGACTGACCGTCTGTCTGAGGATGATAAGCAATGCTGAAACTAAAATCTGTATCGAGAGTATGCTAAAGACTTTGCCAGAACGTTGAGGTAAACATCAGATCTCGGTCAGATATAATAGAAAGTGATACTCCATGAAATCTTACCACTTCCTTTACATATATCCTAGCAAGCTGATCTAGAGAAAAATCCTCTCTAATAGCAATGAAGTGTGTAGACTTTGTAAGACGATCAATTATGACCCAGATAGCATTATTGCCTTTGGATGTTTTAGGAAGTCTTGTGCCAAAGTCCATAGTGATGTTTTCCCATTTCCATTCAAATATGGGTAATGGTTGTAACATCCCCTTAGACTTATGTCTCTCAGCTTTAACTTCCTGAAAAACCATGCATCGAGAGACATATTCAGCAACATCTCTTTTCATGCCATCCCACCAGAAGTACTCTTTCAGGTCCCTATACATCTTCGTGCTTCCAGGATTGATAGAGAATGATGAACTATGAGACTCATCCAGCATCTCCTTCTTTAATTCGGTGATGGGAGGAACACAAACCCGATTCCTGAACATTATTATCCCATCACAATCAAGGTTGAATTCGGGAACATTTCTCACCTTCTTTTGTAACTCTACATCTTCTTTTTGTGCCTCTTTAATCTTAACATGTATATATGGTTGAGCATTCATTTGAGAAAGATACGATTTTTTCCCTTTCATTATAATTGCAAGATCCATCCTTTGTAAATCCATAAATATTGGATCTTTTGTGATCCTCATCATGGATAAACTGGCATGGTCTTGTCGACTTAATGCATCTGCCACCTTGTTTTCTTTCCCAGGGTGGTAATGAATTGAGCAGTCGTAATCCTTAATCAGCTCCAACCATCTTCTTTGGCACATATTCATATCCTTTTATGTGAGAATATACTTTAAACTTTTATGATCAGTATAAATGTCACACCTTTCTCCATAAAGATAATGCCTCCAAATATTTAATGCAAAGATTACCGCATCTAAATCCAAATCATGAGTTGGGTAATTTTTCTCATGGATTTTCAACTGTCGTGAGGCATAAGCTATCACCATATCATTTTGCATAATAACACATCCCAATCCCTTCTTGGATGCATCCCTGTAGATCACAAACCTTTCTCCACTACAAGGTAGTGTGAGCACAGGTGTACTGGATATCCTTCTTTTCAACTCCTTGAAATTATCTTCACATTCCTCCATCCAAACAAACTTAACTCCTTTCCGAGTCAACCTGGTGAGTGGATTAGATAATCGTGAAAAATCTTTCACAAAATGTCGATAATATCCATCCAAACCAAGAAAACTTCGGATCTCAGTTACTGTTGTTGGTCTCGACCATCTTTCGATAACCTCTGTTTTTTCTGGATCCCCAGATATCCCCTATTTTGAGATTATGTGACCCAAAAATGAAACTTTTTGAAGCCAAAATTCACACTTGGTAAATTTGGCATAAAGATTCTCTTTTCTCAGGGTCTTCAATATAATTCTCAAGTGATATTCATGTTCTTCCTTGCTCTTTGAATATACAAGAATATCGTCTGTAAAGAGTACCACAAACTGATCAAGATAGTCTCTAAAGACTCTATTCATCAGATCCATGAAGATAGCAGGGGCATTAGTAAGACCAAATGGCATCACTATAAATTCATAGTGTCCATACCTTGTACGAAAAGTCGTCATTGGTATATCCTCCCTTTTGACCATTAATTGATGATACCCTAAACAAATATCAATCTTAGAAAAGTATTGAGCTCTGCGTAGTTGGTCAAATAAGTCCTCAATGTGCGGGAGAGGATATTTGTTCTTGATAGTGATCTTGTTATGTTCTCGATAATCAATGCAGAGTCTCATTGATCCATCTTTCTTCATAACAAAGAGAATAGGTTCTCCCCAAGGTGACGCACTAGGGCATATGAACCCCTTATCAAGATTCACTTGGAGTTGCTTCTTCAATTCCTGCAACTCAATTGGGGCCATTCTGTAGGTTGTCTTTGAAATAGTTAAATCACCCGGTACGAGTTCTATTGAAAACTTAACTTCACGATTTAGTGGAAGACCTGGAAATTCCTCCGGAAATACATCATCAAACTCCCATACAATGGGAATTTTCTTAATCATCAGTTTCTCACCAACCATTTGAGATAAATAACCTTCATTTAGTGGAATAAAGACCCATAAGATGGAAGAAATTTCCACTGGAAGGTTATGTTCATCCTTGCATCGATAGATGATGAAAGATTGATCTGGAATATGATATGTGACTTCCCTTATTTGGAAATTTATTTGGGCTCCATATAGAGAGAGCCAATCCATTCCAAGAATCACATCAAATTCCACTATAGGGGGGATCACAAGATTTGCAGGAAGCACTTTCCCACAAACTTCAATCGGAGAAGAATTATAAACTTTTGATGCGACTGTTGTTCCATTAGGGGTTGTCACAACTAACTCAAAATATAATTGTTGAGGTAATATGGTGATACCCTTAGAAAATTCTTCAGAAATAAAGGAATGGGTGGATCCGGAATCAAATAAAACATTTGATACTTTACAGTGGATGGTAAGTGTATCTTTCACCACTCCGTTATCGTACTCCACATCACTGATAGAAATTGCATGTGACTTTCCTTTTTCTTTATCCTTAAGAGTTTGTTGACATCGATCATCATCAACAAACCTTGGATTAGGGCATTTATTGGCATAATTCCCCATTTCCTTGCACTTGTAACATTGAAGTGTAGGAGGTTCCCTCTGTGTAGCCTTTTCATTGTTCACATCACTAGACATCTTCTTCCCATCATTGCGGCATTCAAATTCCAGATTACCTTCCTTTCCATATTTGAAACATTTACTTGTCTCTTTAAGACAACTCCCTCCATATTTTTTTCCACACTTTGAGCATAAGGGAAAACTCATCTTCTTTTCAGTGTGCTCTTTAGATTTTCCTTTAAATTCTATTTTCCTCTTCTTATCAAACCAATATGACTGATGGGTTACTCCAATCTCCATCTCAACTTTGAGAGCATATCAGAAAATTTCCACGTAGATATTGAAGTCCCTTATGGATAACACCATTCGAAGACTTGGTTTTAATCCACTAAAGAATCGATCGATCTTACTCTCAGGTTGGATAATAATACCAGAAGCGTACCTTGCAAGTACTGTAAAATTTTCTTCATAGGTACCGACAGATTCATCATCCTTTTTCTTTAGTTCGAGAAACTCCTTCTCCATCTTTGTTCGGAGAATACGAGGGAAGTACTTGTTGAAAAATAAGTTCTTGAACTCATCCTATTCCATGGACTCAATTTCATCTCTTGGCCTCGTATTCTTGATAAGATTCCACCATTGATTAGCATCACCTTCCAAACGATAAACTTCTAAGATGACTTTATCATGTTCAGATCATTGAAGAACTGAAAATATCTTTTCAGTAGTACAGATCCATTGTTCAGCAACTAATGGATCAGTAGACCCGCTGAATGAAGGTGGGCGTTGTCTCATGAAAAATTCAACAGAATCTTGCTCCTTCCTTTGCTCGTTTGGAAGTCCTGCATGATTCATATCTTGAGAAAGTTTTGTGAGCATGGCTACAATATTTTTCATTCCAGCTCCCATAACATTTGGTTACTCTTGGGGACAATCATTGCATTGCCCGTCGCATTCTGTATTAACACGGTTACTTCGGGTTCCAGCCATTGACTAAAACCAAGAAGAATAGTGTGAGCAACACTAATTATAATATGAAAACCACATAATCAAGAATAAAATTTCACACTTAAGGTCATATACTAGGTTATTCATGGCCATTTCTAAAACACTAATATTGTGTTCTATGCTTAGACTTATCCTTAGGATTCTTACTAAGGCTTTCACATCCTAGTTTCCAATGGTTGACTATACCTTTCCTCTAATACCAACTATAACGACCCATACTTTACATACATTTTTAGTACTTGAAAATTGAAGTACACTTATTACAACATATAACAAAAGCATGAAAGGACCGTATAGGTATAGTGTCTTTAGAAACTAAGAAACATAAACAACTGGTTCATAAAGAATCTACATTGTCTCTCATTTATACCATCATATCTATAGTCCCTTTTGGCATATCTTACTTAATAACCTTCTTCCTGACCTGGGGAGAGAAAACATACAAAAGAGTGAGCTCAAATGCTCAGTAAGGGTAAATAAAAGAAATATAAATCACATCATATTCATAAGAACATAATATTTTGGAAATCTTACCCTGCAAAAGGGATCATAATTTCATAACATGGGATAAATCATGGTAGTGAAATTTAATCACAACAATCATAACATAAAACATGAATCTTTGTTTCATACACACATAATCATATAGAATCATTTTTTATTAGTCAAGACTCGTTTCCAAGACTATCTTAGTGGACAAAGTCCATTTCTGAACTGAGTTCACTCCTCGTTTCAGTCCTGTTTCACTGAACCGGTTTTACCTGCCATTCCAGCCATGTCTATCTCATGAGATATAAAATCTTTACCCAATTCCTTGGAGGGAGATATAGGTCCCACCCATCTCATAATGATACCATTCTTATGTGTTCCACAAAATCATAAATCATACATCATTGCATAACCCATGTAATAAAAATGGGATTCTTAAACTTCATGACATCATAAAACAATTCATATAAGATAAAAGAATTCATAAAAATAATTCCATCACAACATAATCAAATCAATGTAATAATAGGGATAGAAACATAACCCTATATTATCTTAGATGGAAATTAAATTTGATAAAACACTTGAACTCCATTCTTGAGGAAAATATCCTTTCTACTTCAAAAACATTTTTCTTTTCTTAATATGTCATTAAATTTTAAACTAAAAGAAGTTGATTAAAAATAAACATGAAAAATTGTAAAGGATGCTTCTTGTAAATAATGTTTTAAAAATCCATTCATGCCGTATAAGTTTAAAAAAAACATTCTTCTCGTACTTTTTTCAGAAAAGTCAAAAAGTACCTCGTACAAAAAACGACAAAAGATTCCTTTCATATATTTTACTAAAAACTCACCGAAGGGTAAAATTGGATTTAAAAAATTTTAGGTGGATGGAAATAATATTACATATTGAGGAAACATGGATGTGGATGATAAAATACACCCTAGTAAATTCCAAAGTATAAATAATCTCGGATAAAAATGAGATTGTGATATTTCCCTTACCTTAGGTCTAATTTGCTTCGTAAGTGTCTGAAAATCCAGTATAATGATTTAAATATTGTAATTTAATTATTCCAGAATCATACCCATTGTTACGATATCATACATGGTCATATTCTTACCTTTTTATTAGTAATATTTCATTGCTACTTGTTATTCAGGTGTTTATTACTTTTTGTTCTTATGCGTGTTTTGTCGAATAAATTCTTATTCTTCTTTTTAGGTTATAGATAACTCATTTACAGAATGGTATTAGTGTAATATATATCATATTTAATAACACAATTCATTTATGTAATCATTATGCAATGACAATCATGTGTAACGAGTTGCATCACATCGTGGAGACGGTATTCCGTACGTACGCACGAGCGATGATATCGTTTCCATGATCATGGAATTGTATTGGAGTGTATGTATACTATTTCAGAATCGATATCACTTTATAATAATCATATATATTCATTCTTTACACCATTATACCCATCCAAGTAAGGTGGTGTTGGAAAATAGATTACACCACGGCGTGGAGACGGTATTCCGTACGTACGCACGCGCGGTGATTTCGTTTTCCGTAGGATGGATAGATGGTGAAATAGGGTTGTTTCATACTTATAATAACATATCGGTATATGAGTGATACTTATGTTATTAATTCATAATGAAACAACTAAAGAAGAATAAGTGGAAGAAGAAATAAAGTTGAAAGAATCAGTAACAGACATTACCTCTTCTTTGAAGCGCCTCTTTGAGCCCTCCTTTTAGGGCACTAAAATTGGTCTTTGAAGAATACCAGGACCTCTAGGATGTTTCTAGGGAAGTGTAGAGGAGAAATTGGCAGGGTTTGGCCGAGCCTGAAGGCTCAAAGTGGTGTGAGGAAGAGAGGGAGGAGGTGCCCTTTTATAACGGAGGAGAGGGGCGCCTTTGAAAAAACTAAAAATATTATTTTATTATAAAGCCATATTCAGTTTTAAATAGAGCCAAATTGATTTATTTAGAATATAATGTGGGGCTGGGTCTCAATCCTCTCATAAAATAGAATTTTTACAAGTTTAGTTTACTATTTTAACCTTATCATTTATATTTAACTTTAAGTTAGATAATTTTACTTTTACCGTGTCTTTTTGTGTTCTTACACTATAAGGTTAATAAACTTACTATAACATGAAAAACGAGCCCCAAGTTGTTTATTATTAATATATATAACCTTATCTAAGTTATTTGGTCGAACCTTATATTTTTAGGAATAAAATAACAATTAATAATATAATATTTGTTTTAAAAACCATTTTATGTCAATTTTGACACTATTTAGTAATTGATTTTTGTAAAAATCATAAAAGAATTATTAGTTCGAAAAAAGTTTATTACATCAATACCAACATGTCATATTAACCTTGAAAATTAGTGGAAACAATAAAAATTCTCAAATTACATTTATTTGGGTATTTATAACATCAATTATGTCAATATTTTATTAATAAGATAATTACTGCATCATCTTTGTGTCATACATAAATTAAATTATTTAATGTATAAAAATTAAAAATAAAATACCATTATGTAGAAAATAGTTTTATCTTTCTAATGAATATTTATAGTATAATTTATCATATGTATTACCCTATATTAAAAATTATTTACTTATTAAACTTTGATTTTAACTATTTTAACCCTTCTTTAAATAAATTAATTATAAATGTATAAATCTAATCCAAGTGGGTCTAAATGGTCATATTTTATTCCTAAGGTTGTTTTTGGTGAAATTACACTTATCCAATAGAATTAGGACCTGTGTTAGGGTAATAATAATATCATTTTTACCCTTAATTACCCTATTTGCTTTTAACCGTGGTAAATAAAAGTATAAAGTTACTATTCACCAAAAAATATTTTCATCTCATTGAACCAAATTTTACTTACTGACATCAACCGTGTCTCTCGGATTTTTTAAATTCCACTCACAGAAGCGGTAAAATTAAGTTTTATGTAAATTTTCAAATTCTCCTAGGAGGTGGGTAAAAGACGGTGAAAAGTTCAATAAAATTTTTATATATCTAAAATTATTATAAAATTACTCCAATGAATTACCTTGAACTTATATAGGTATTATGTATCAATTTTGACCGAAAATAAATTTAAATAAAATAAATAATTATTTAAATAAAAAGTCAGTTTTTAAATAGTAACCCAGTGTTTTCACTATTCATCAAAAATTGAAAGTTTCCAGAAAAATACCAAAATTTCACCCTAGACTAATTTCGATATTCCGAATCCAAAAATGAAGTCCATTTTGAAAAATAAAATTTACAATATTTCAAAAAGTGGTTATTACTATTCATAACGGCTAGTTTTAATAATATTTTAATAGCATATCGTTGTTTAATGAAACTCGGTATTGCGTACGACGCAAGCTATCGAGGAAGGTCACGATTTCGTGTAAAGAAAGCCAAGCTAGTGTTGTGTGTAGTGAAATATTCTTTTTATGATTTATATAAAATAAAAACAAAATATTTCTTATAAAAGTCTCGAGTGTTACAGGGGGGATTCCATTAAAATCTAGGGGGAGGATGTAGTAATTTCTCTACTTTAATGATTCTTATTGTTTGGCCACACTATTTTCAAAACCATGCACTAACCATGAAGTTGGCACTATGTCAACTCCCACAACCTCACAAGGTTTGGCAACATGGTCTTTAAAACCATGTTCCAACCTTGTAGTGGATTTATAACCTCTAAAGTATTTGCATAGTTTCCTCTGTAATATCACATGGATTGACTATACTTATGTTCCAACCATGTGCATTAACCATGATCATTAAAATATGAACTCAGAATTTTACTAAGCATTTAGGTCTCATATGGTTTCCCCTAGACTTTTCACCTAAGTCGTTCTCCCTGGCTGGAATTCCCGAAAAACTATGAACATCAATTGAATCCACCAAGGCTCCCTCAAACGCCCAAGTCACCTCCCAAGCGTCATTTTATATCTAAAAACAACACTTTTAGGTCTCCCAACTATCAAAATTATGTTTTGAATCTCTGAAAAAAATTGACCATTTAATTAGTTGAAAATTCAACTTCCATCCAAAATTTATAACATGTATGACCTAAGATCTTTAGTTATGACCCATGTAATTCTTGTACTTTTGTGTGGTCAAATATATATTTTCAGTTCACTTCATGTATTGATAATAATCTTAGTGACATGGACATATGTGAATTACAAAGTGTGTAGTTGGATGTAGACATTCTGTATCAGTTAAAACACCATGTGAGATACTAACTGACACATTAGGAATATTGATTGGGTGATAAGTATCAGATTACAATGCATGTAGCTAGTCGTATATATCATGAAACACATAACAACTCCTATACGGTGCATGCTAAGATAGGCATGTCATGTGATTCAATACATGGATAATTAAATTAAAACCTATGTACATGTCATGTAGATTATGTAAATCTATACTGATTACGCATTGAAAATTTTTTCCATGTTTTGTGGTTAAAAATTATTAATAAGTATCATTATTATAATTATATAACTAGAAATCATGTAGGTTCATCATACACAAAATTTACTCTACTAACATTTCCATTAGTACACCTCATGTCTAACTATAGATATTTTGTGGTGATACATGACATGTAGACTATGAAGATTGACCCATTGAACAACATGATATGTATATCATGACATGTCATGTGGAATTAATTCCATGTAAGCACACAATTCAAAACATGTATTGTACATAGAAAAACTCCCATGATGTATCAATGGATTGAACAAACCAAGTAATAATTAAACACCAAAAATGGATTTAATTGTATGTCTATAGGTACACATTGTTTTTCATCATGAATACACACTATGTTAGTATTAAATTATAGTAATGGGTTTAAAATTCCTAGTATATCACACATCATGTTACACCATTGTTACATTTTATGTAGTTAATAAATTTTAATTTTAAAAACTAAATTTATTTAAATTATTTAAAATCATATAGGATGTTTATCACAATGAATGTTGACCATATTATTAAGATAAAGAATTAATCAATTAATAATTAGATTAATTTATTTATATTTTTTAATTTATATTAATAAGAATGAATTATAATGAATCTTAGTAGGTATAAATTTGTATTCATTTCATATTTTAATTCAACATGAGCTTGACTAAACTATTGATATGTTGGGAATATTTAATTTAATTATTTATTACACAGTTTTTTATGACAAATCTATTCTTAAATTAAATATGATAATATATGTATAATACCTTCCCCCATTATTATGTATGACTATGTGTATTCAAAGTTTATTTTATGTAACCCCAAACCCCTAGTACCCCTCACATATGAGTAAGAATTTGTAAAGTATGGACAGTTCAAAGAGAGGATACTGATGAGGACCTAAGATGAAATGAAACCAACCAATGAGATATATATTTTAATTATAGAATGATGAAACTAGAGACAGTCATCAACTCAATGAGTTATTCTCCCAAGAGTCATTGTTGGATTATCTTATCTTGATAAACCAACCAATCGATATATGCACATGATAATATAACATTTTTATTTTATTTTTGAAGTGCATGGTTATTTATTTATTTATGATATTCATTATATATTTGGATGATTAAACATGTATAAATTAAATTAATTAATAATAAGGATAATATAAAATAAAATAAAATTAGTATGAATAAATTATTTTATCATTCATGGTTAATTAATTATATAAATTGAATATAATTTTAATAATCATGTGATGATTAAAAGAAAAAATATTTACACATAAGGTAAAAAAATCCCTTAAATAAAATACTATGTCAGAAACTATCTTTTTTATTCTAAGTAAATATGGAACTATAGTAAAAGTGATAGTCCAGCCATAGTCAAGGACACTTTTCAATTATCAGGAAGTCGTAACAAAGATAATAGGTTGAATTATCCAAATTGGTACTAAGGGTGATGATCATAGTCTATTTAATAATATTTGGAGACAATATTTCTATAAATAAGCACTTAGGATTTTTGGAATTGGGAGTTCACCCATTAGATCAGGGAGTAGCGAATTAATCTACTTGGTAAGAAAAACCTACCAAAATACCATTATGTAATTTTCATTTCCATTGTTTAAGTTATGAGAAGCGAGATATGGAACCTTCAACTAAAATATCCAAGTGATAGTATATTATAATTCTTTTAGTTAGGGTTGATGGTATTTGATAAAATAGTGGGATCCAAATAAAATTTATTTTATTATGTCATAACAAGTAATCATAAAAAATTACTAAATTATACTTTTACTTATTATAGAAAATGGAATTCAAAATGATGGAAACTTTTTTGATCATTACTAGACAAATAAAATTCCCTCGCCAGTATAAATTTATAAGAGTGGTAAAGTATCTTGTATGTTTCCCTACTATGAAAAAATTTTATTATGTACTAAAATCCCCTATTAATTATCATCCACCTCAGTGAGATAGATAAGGTTAAAAGGAATCCTATAAGAGATACATGGAAGATTCTTCATATGTATTTTTCATTATCTTATCAGTTATGACCGAAGACATTAAGAGGAAATATAGAGACATAGGCTTATACACTATTAAAACTCATCTCCTAGAACATGAAATAGAGAAAGAGAGGATAATGATAAAAAATATTTTCATTTCACTGAACAAGTAAAAATTTGAATATAGGAGACTTAATAGTGATCTTTTATTCAATACATTTAAATATATCAATTAGTTGGTGAAGTTGGGATTCTAAATGGATAAAAATTATCCAATAATCCTATATTATCTTCATTTCTACTAGTATTCCTTATATTCTATAAGAATTATAAAATTAATAGAATAGAGAAGAAACTCATCAATCTATTAACTATGATTATACTAAAAGATAGGTAATGGTGCGGATGTGGTTTCTCCCCCCTTATACTAAGAATATCCAAGGTTCAAATAATGCCATCACTAAAATTTGTTAAATAAAAATTAAACTGACAATTCAAGCATTACAAGGGGACATAAAAAGTTAAGAGTAGGTTACTCCCCACATATTTGAATCAACCATGGGTACATAGTACTGAGGAACTCTAGATTACCACATAGTGATCATTACCACTATATCTCTCTTAGATAATGTGTCTTCCACCAGGTTTGCTTCCCTGTATACATGAGAAACAATATGGTAGAGATGATTGAACTCTTTGAAGTAGTTGATCCAATGAGGAAAGACTGTCCAAAGTATATTTCAGGTTCTTTATTTAGGAGCAATAACAACAAGTTATAAACTTAACTCAATCCATATAGAACTCTATTTCTAGTGGACATCATGCTCGATAAGGAAGATCATGGCCCATTGATCAGCTTCAAAATCAATTCCAGATCCAATAAAATAGTAAAAACATCTTTTAGAATTACCCAAAGTGTGTGAGAAATACACCTCCACAGCATGAGGGTACTTGCATACCATAGTCCACACCATTAAAATTCATCTTCATCCATGAAGAGATCAGAAAAATCCAATGAATATATTTCATCATCAAAGACTTCCTGAGATTTCCTAAAACACAAATAGTTATAATAATATTAATATTAATGATGTAGTTGTTCATTTTACCTACTTAGACCATTATAGATGCTTGCACATCTCAATAAATGGCCACGATACCCATTTCGATAGAGGTGGATATTCTATCAAAAATATCTTCATTTCTTACTATCAAAATAGATGAATAACTGGAGGAAGAATATTTAAGGAAAAGGTTCTGAATCTAGTCATTATTCTCTGTTTTACAGATGTGAAGAATGAGTTCATTGATCTGGTTGCATGTACATATGTCAGTGTAGAATAGGATGTTCATATATCTCAACAATTCTTATGGAAATTCCTATTCTATGAAGAGATGTTGGGTAGAATACTCAACCATTATACATAAGTAATGTGAAGAATAAATCTTCTAGCGAGCCCTCTTTAATTGATCATGAGTGGGAAATATATTTTTCAATATCTCCAACAAAATAATTAATTTTTATGGTTTTATGAAAGGTACCTTGAAGTTCAACAGTCATGATTGTTGTGGATTGGATCCATCACATTCTATTAGGTAGTATTCTTTGACATTAAAGTGGTCATTTATGTTGGGCCCCAAATCAGTGTATCAGCATCCATAAAGGTGTAGGTATGAATCTCCATAATAGTTTGAGTTAGAACCATATCTAAAAGACTGTTGTTGGAACAAAATTAAACAATGGTCATTTAATCTATGTTTGGGGGGCTACCAATTTGTTAAGGGATATGTTCATCCATGGAGTACTCTACTATTTGAGGTCAGATTGTGAGATCACCAACCATATTGAGTTCTATATAATATCACTGAAGGAGTTCTTTATATATGACCTCATGAATGATGAAAGATAACATTGATACCCATTCATAAAATTAATTATGAACCTATTTGTTAAAAAAGAAATTGAAGGGTCATTAGAGTTCAATAGAGCTCATGAAAATTTCTTAATAAGGTCATCATTTAAAATTATGAGATCCTTGATTCTAATTACCCCCCCCCCCCCATTTCAATTAGTTTGATACAGCTTTTCCAAGTGATAGTTATGAGCATCCATTCATTCTCTGACCCTATCCAGATGAAATTCCCTATTATTAAAATAAGGTCACTGATTAGGCTTATTGTCCATCTATAGAGATAAAATGAGTACACACATTTAGAGGTGATGAAAGAGTTTACTGAGCACACTCTTTTAGCTTGTGAAATAGCCTTACCCTTTCATCTAGCTTTTGGATTGATAATTCCATAGAATATTACCCCAAGATAGTTTCTTTTCACCTTTCCCCAGAATATTGGGAGACCAAGATAGTTTAAAGGTAGAGATCCTATCTTCACTCCAATAGTTATAGAAATTCTATTTATATTCCCAATCAATATTTCATTACCAAATACAATGAATCCTTTGTTCCAACTGATGTCTTTTCCAACCACTTCAACATAGTTTTCAAATAAGACCTTGATATAATGTATAGTTTTCATTGAGGATTGTTCAAAAATAAGTATTTCATCTGCAAACAGGAGAAGTGATTCAGTGATGTTGCCTTTACCCAATTTAATTTTCTTATAAAAGACAATATGAGCATGTTTATTATTGAACCTGCTCTTATATTCTTCATAAATGGAAAATAGAAGACCTGAGAGCAGGCCTACTTGTCTGAAACCCAAAGTACATTGTAAGAAGCCTCTAGGGGATTCATTAATAAGAATGGACAACCTTTAGAATATGAAGATGGTGCTTATTAATTTGATGAATGAATCTAAGAACCCATATCTTTTGAGAACAGAAAAGAGAAAGCTCCATTTTAGTGTTTCAGAGGCCTTGGAGAAGTCAATTTTGAGAGCAAAGTACCCATGATTTGTTTTCCTTTATATGAGATTCACACTTTCCAATACATTAAATAATAATATTTAAACGTTCCTACCTAGAACAAACCCAAAATGGTTTGGGGTGATATGCTATTTAATTAGTCCACAAATCCTGATCATGATAATATTTCAAATGACATTAGGAATGGTGTTCCCAAGGGAAATTGGACATAAATCTCATATATCAATAGCATTCTCCTTATTTGTTTTCAAGGAAATTAAATTGAAATTTATACCATAAGTTATAGAATCATATTTGAAGAATTATCTAATTTCATTGGTCATTTCATCATATAGAATATCATAGTAAAATGAGTAATGTTTGTTGGTGAAACCATTCAGGCCCAATCCACGGTCCATTTTGACAAATAATAGGGATTCCTTGAATTCCTCTTTATATGGGGCCTTGATAAGGGAATTTTTTTGAGAATCCTGAATGCAAGGAGTGATGTTTTTAATTATATTATAAGTGATGTCCACTCAATAATAAGAATACATCTCATTCAATTAATTCACTAAAATAATAGAGATTCCACTCTCAAAAGTGTGTAAAAAATCCATAAATTTTTATGAAATTAATCCCTTAATTGACCCTATTTTCCTTGTATAAACTATAGAAAATTTTTGAGTTACTATCACCTCTTTTAATACTCTTATAATTCATCTGATTCCAGTCCAAACTTTCCTTCACATTTTTAGCTTATCTATCCTATAAGGAGCGTGTATTTCATCCTATGAAGGATTCTTTTGGTACTAATACCTAATCTACCAGTTTTCAAGATGTTCTTCATCTGCTTTAATGTAAAGGTCTATCATGGGAAAGAATTTCTTTCTGCATTCTCTCAGAACAATTTTTAAAAGTTCAAGTTGTCTAGTAAATGTTCGAAGTGGGGATCCAGTGGTTTATATTTTCCATGTTTCTTAGATAGTCTCCATGTTACCAGGAATAACAAGTCATCCATTATTAAATCTAAATTGAAGGGGGTGACCTTGTAATTTTTGTTGAAATAGCCACAATTATATGATTTTAATCTAAGTGATTTTTAGGGATGGTGTAGCTTGAGACCCTTGTAGAATCAGTTCTATAATCCATTTGAATAAAGAATATATCCAAATTTCATTCCATCCTTACATTCAAGGTGTACCCTCTCTAGGTGTAATCAACTCTATTTATTTGTACTTCATCAAGACTACAATGATTAATGTAGGAATAGAACTCCACAGTTTCTTTATATTTAAATTCAACCCAATCTTCTCATCAGGCATCAAAATTTTATTAAAGTCTCATATAACCATCCATTTATGAATAATCATTCCATAGACTACCTCAATCTCTCTCTATAGACCACTTCTTCTTAGTTTGATGTGGAGGCATACACAAAGGAGATAGAGAGGTCATAGCCCTGATAGTTGAGAGAAACTGTGATACTTTGTGTATTCCTACAGAATTCTAGGATATAGATACTATCATTATTGGGGACCCAATGATGGTCCATATTTATATCATGTAGGTTTTTTGGAGACAAATCTATACCCATGTTATCCCCATTTGAAATCTTTCCATTTCATAAAGAGAATCATTGGATCCTCAAGTCCAATAATCAAAGGATTATAGGCCATGGTGTAGTGTCTAAGAGATTAGACCATTGGGAAGTTTCCTATCCCTTGATAGTTCCAGTGTAAGAGACTCATTGGATAATATATTTTCTCTTTGTGAGGGGCCCCTCTTGCTTTGACACGTTCCCATATACACTTTTCATCATGCCTTTTCCCTTTTTCTTGTTTCCTTACGTGGTTTTGTTTCATCTTGTTTTCCAGCCTTCTCATTTTCATTATTATCAATCTAATCAATAGCGTGTTCATCCTTATTCAATTTGTTTGGAAAGATTCCAATATGATCAGATGGAAGTTCCTCAGCATCATCATCCCAGAACCTACCACCTAGGGGTGAACTTGTTGTTGGATTGCATGTGTACAAGGGTATTATCATAAGGATTTTTCCATCAGGAATTCGTGGAGGAGGGTGTTGAGCCCTCTGGAAGATTACTGAATTCATTCCTATGATTGTTATTTTAATAATGACAAATCTCTATTATTTAATCCAGTTGGATTTCTCATAAACATAATCACAATCTATTAGTGAATATGCTATCATGTTTTTATATATGTTTTTATTGATTTACAAGTATTTTGGAAGTCTTCTGGATCAAACAGACAATGGTTGCACCGATCCAATATCAAGACAACGGTCTCACCGATCCAAAATCAAGACAACGGTCGCACCGATCCAATATCAAGACAACGGTCGCACCGATCCAATATCAAGTCAACGGACTCACCGATACCGATCAATATGACTCACCTATGCTGATCAAAATGAGTCACCGATCAATATGACTCACTGATGCTGATAAATCTGAGTCACTGATCAATATGACTCACCGATGCTGATCAAAATGAGTCACTGATCAATATGACTCACCGATGCTGATCAATCTGAGTCACCGATCAATATGACTCACCGATGCTGATCAAAATGAATCACTGATCAATATGACTCACCGATGCTGATCAAAATGAGTCACTGATCAATATGACTCACCGATGCTGATCAAAATGAGTCACCGATCAATATGACTCACTGATGCTAATCGAATGATACACCGATGCAAATGAGTCACGGATCAAATAACACATTGATCCTAATCATATGAGTCGCCGGTCAGGACACACCGATGTCTATCCACCGATGCTGATGACCTACCGATCACTTGAACTCATCGATAGTCGTAAACAACTGTTTGAATTTATTTATCTTTATATTTATTTAATCTAACCAATGGTCATATCAGGTATATTTTAATGCTCTGTCAATTAATTAATAAAGGTTGTCGGATGTCAGGAAACCGTACCTCGTACCTGCGGAAAGGAAACCTTTTCTGTCTTCCGAAGCACATGACATAAATACAAGAAGATTTTGCTGCTAGAAATATAGAAGAAAACAGAAGAAGAAGAAAGCAGAGAACACACGAGATATACAAGAAGAAAGAGGAGGAATAACCAAGAAGAATAGAAGATACATATCAAGAGATTACGCAAAACCTCATACACAATCAAGCCTACTCAAGAAGAGTTCTGTGCATACAAAAGAACATTGAAGAACTTCATCTACTCCATCTCACTGCCTATGAACCTGAAGCATACGACACTCTGCTTCTCAAACAAAAACGAGAAGAGGACTCAGAATTACTTCTGATCAAATCCAAAAAGAGTCCAGAGCTATACTGAAATCACCAGAGCCATTTCTAAACTCTACTTCTCCTCTCTATGATTCATTTTTTTTACATTTTGAGCAGTGTGTGTTATCTGCTGTATTAAACACACACACTAACTTTTGTACTCTAACTGGAGGATCTGTAAATCCTCAGCAAACCGTTTTTATACATCATTTCCCACTGTGGATAGTGGTAGAGGTCGTGTGTGACCTGGACATCTTGTTGTTGTTGTTTTATTTCCCATGAATAACAGTGGTAGAGGTCTTGGACATGGACAGTTGTAAACTGTTGAACCCCGATCCAGGGTGTGGATCATCCTTATATAAACTTTTGAGAGGACTAAGTCTCGGGTTGAGACTGAACCTCTTGGTTAACTCCTCTGAGTTTTTAGTTAAAGTTTATATCCATACTATATATATTTATTTCATATTCCGCTGCTATTACTTTGAAATATACATTATTTTTCAAAGCTACTTTGATAGTTAAACTTGCAAGTGTTTATATTTATTATAAACCAGTAAGTTAGATTCAAAAGTTAATTTAATCGTAAGATTAAGTTAACTGAGAACTAATCAATCTTTGAGAAACTAATTGAACCTTTATAATCTGTATAAATTCACTACAGTTTAATTTGTTTTTGAAATTGGGGGATTTTAATAGAAATTGTTTTTAACAGAAATTTTAATTGGATCTCAATTCACCCCCCCTCTTGGGTATCCACTCTGACCAACATTTGGTATCAAAGGTTAGAAAATATTTTCTAAAGTACTCTGATTTTCAACTGTGATTTTAGTTGTATTTTAAAGTTCTTAAAATTTCTGTTATTTCTAAATTTTTATCTCTTTAAAATTCTTTTTGTGATATCATGGATAATAGACTTGAGGGTGCTGCTACTAACCAGCCACCTTTTTTCAATGGAAACAACTATTCTCAGTGGAAACTCAAAATGAAAATTCTTCTTGAAAGCATAGGTTTTGATATTTGGACTGCTATTGAATCTGAATATAAAATTCCCATTACTGCTAGATCTACTTGGGATGAACCTACAAAGACTGCTGACAATAATAATTGTAAAGCTATGAATGCCCTGTACTGTGCTCTAGGAGATGAAGAATTTAATAGAATTTCTGCTTGTAAAACTACATATGAAATTTGGGATACCTTAGCTGTTTCTCATGAAGGAAAAACAAATGTTAAGGAGATGAGATTGAATACCTATACTATTAAGTATGATAATTTTAAAATGAAGCCTGATGAACCCATTTCTGATATGTATCTCAGGTTCAATAAAATTGTCAACACAATGACCTCTCTAGGAAAGGATGTTCCAGCAAAGGAACAAATCATGAGAATTTTGAGATGTCTACCTGAAAGATGGAGAGGAACCTCTGTCTCCATTAAAGAATCGTGTGACATTGGAGAACTTCCAGTAAAAGAACTAATTGGCAAACTGATGATGTATGAAGAGGAACTCAAGGTGAATAAACAAGAAGACGATGAACCTAGAAGAAAGTCGGTTGCCTTCAAAACTACAAACTCAAAGAACAAGTATAAGGAAACACTTCAAGCTATAAACGAATGATCAAGCTGTGAAGACAGTGAGAGTGACTCTAACAGTGATGCTGAGATGGCTCACATTGCCAGAAGATTTAAAAAGTTTTATAGGAAGAAGAAGTTTTTCAGAAAGTCAAACTACAAAGGTAAGTTTGGTAACAAGGGACATTGGAAAAAGGACTAGAAGAAATATGATAAATCAGATGAAGTTGTCTGTTATGAGTGTAAAAGGAAATGACACATAAAAGCTGACTGTCCAAAGCTGAAATATAGGAAGAAGTATGAATACATGGAAAATAAGTTTAAAAAGGCCATGAAGGCTACTTGGAGTGCTTCTAAGGACAGTTCTAGTGAATCTGAAGTTTCTGAAACAGAACATAGAAATAAAGCAAACATGTGTTTTATGACAAACACTTCTGAGGTAACTTCAGAAACTCCTGTTTCTAATTCATATTATTCTGGAGATGATTCTGAATGTGATAACATGTCTAAATCTGAATTGTTTGAATATTGTGATATGTTAGAAGAGACATGCAATGAACTTAATGATAAATAAAAATCATTAAAGAAACAGCATGCTCTCACCACTACAGTTAAAACTGAACTCACTATTGAAAAAGAGAAAAATGCTCAACTGTTAAAGGAGAACACTGAATTGAAATTATCCAATGAGAAACTTAGAAAGGATTTAGATAAATTTACCAATGGTAAGGAAACTCTAACTCAAATGCTAGGAAAACAAGTTGCACCAAAATACACTACTGGAATAGGTTACAAACCTGGACAGAGACAGTTGACCAAGAATAGATTTATTCCTAAATCTGAAAAGAATGTAACTAGCTCTGGAACTTCATACGCCTCAACCAGTTATATTCATAAATATGGATCTAATAAGGTTTATCTTTCAATGTATGGTGATTCTACAAATTATATAAGACCCATTAGACAAATATGGGTACCTAAAGTATTATTGGCTAACCTGTCTGGACCCAAGAAAATCTGGGTACCAAAATCATTTCCTGTTTAAATCTGTTTTATAGGAAACCTGCTTAAATAGCTCCTGTAGAAAGACCTAGTACTTGGACATTGGATGTTCAAGACATATGTTAGGAGACTTTTCATGCTTTAAAAGCTTAGTCAGATTTGATGGAGGTTTTGTTACCTTTGGTGACAATTCTAAAGAGAAAATCATCGGTTTAGGCCAGATTGGTAACACTAACTCAGTATTGATTTCTAAAGTTTTATTTGTTGAAGGCCTTAAACACAATTTATTAAGTATCTCTCAGTTATGTGATGATGGTTTTTATGTTAAATTTTAACATGATTCTTGCAATGTTTTTAATTCTAAAAATGCTTTAGTGTTTTCTGCTTTAAGAAATGAAAACGTTTATACTGTCGACTTAAATTCCATAGCTAAAAAACAGTACTTATTTAAATATTTTTCAAAAAGAGTCTTGGCTTTGACACAGAAGATTAGGACATTGCAATGTGCATTCACTTAGAAAACTTTCTAGGAAGAACTTAGTAAGAGACCTACCCAAACTTGAATTTCCAGCAGACAAAATTTGTAATCCCTGTCAAAAGGGAAAGCAACACAAAGTTTCTTTCAAATCAAAGAAATAAGTGTCAACTTCTCAACCTCTTGAGTTGGTTCACATGGATTTATTTGGACCTTCTAGAGTTTCTAGTTTAAATGGGAAGCACTATGTCTATGTTCTTGTAGATGACTTTTCTAGATTTACTTGGGTATATTTTCTAGCTCACAAAAGTGAAGCTTGTTCTTACTTTGTTAAATATTCCAAGTCTGTAGAGAACCTTAGTGGACTTAAGATTAAGACCCTGAGAAGTGATCATGGCCGTGAGTTTGAAAATCATGAGTTTGAATCTTACTGCTCACACAGTGGCTATAGTCACAATTTCTCTACCCCTAGGACACCTCAATAGAATGGTGTAGTAGAAAGAAGGAATAGAACCCTGCGAGAAATTGCTATGACTATGCTCAATGAGTATGACCTACCTATTTATTTTTGGGCTGAAGCTTTCAATACCACTTTCTATGTTATTAATAGAGTCTTGATTAGACCTGTTCTTAAGAGGACACCTTATGAGTTATGGAACCATAGGAAACCTAAAGTTAACTACTTCAAAGTTTTTGGTTGCAAAGTCTTTATTCTTAATACTAAAGATAATCTTAACAAGTTTTCATCCAAGAATGATGAAGGAATTTTCCTAGGTTACTCTACTTCTAGTAAACCCTATAGAGTTTTCAATAAAAGAACCAAATGTGTGGAAGAATCTGTTCATATCAAATTTGATGAAACTGGTCCACATGAACCTAAGACCTCTCTTGAAAATCTTGAAGATGATCTCTCTGGTTTGAAGCTTAATGATAAAAACAGTGGACCTGAAGTTAAAATATCCAGCTCTGGAAATTCTCTAGACCCTGCTTCTGTTGAACCTCAACCTGTAGATGAACCTGAAATCTCGAGTCCTACCATTTCTAGATCAACTAGGATTCTGAGGAATCATCCCTTAGATGTTGTTGTAGGAGATCTTGATAGAGGGACACAGACTAGAGCTTCTCCTAGAAATCAGGTTGAACATCAAGCCTTCTTATCACAGCTAGAACCTACGAACATCAATGATGCCATCAATGATGAATTTTGGGTAATAGCTATTCAAGAAGAACTAAATCAATTTGAAAGAAATAAAGTCTGGAAATTAGTAGAAAGACCTAAGGACACTATAATCATCGGCACAAAATGGGTGTTTAGAAAAAAAGTAGATGAATCTGGAAACATCATTAGAAACAAAGCTAGGCTAGTTGCACAAGGTTACAATCAAGAAGAAGGAATTGACTATGAGGAAACCTTTGCACCTGTAGCCAGATTAGAGGCAATTAGGATCTTACTTGCTTGTGCATCACATCTGAATTTCAAGTTATATCAAATGGATGTGAAAAGTGCTTTTTTAAATGGTTTTATTGTTGAAGATGTTTTTGTAGAACAACCACCTAGTTTCACAAATCCTCATTTTCAAAATCATATTTTTAAACTTTCTAAAGCCTTCTATGGTTTAAACCAAGATCCAAGAGCTTGGTATGAAAAACATTCAACCTTTCTTATTTCAAAAGGATTTACAAAAGGAATAGCTGATCCCACTCTATTTATAAAAAGGTTTTCAAAAGATGTTTTAATAGTACAAATCTATGTTGATGATATTATTTTTGGATCTTCTAAAAATTCTTTATGTACTAATTTTTCAAAGGTTATGCAAAATGAATTTGAAATGAGATTAATGGGAGAGATTAAGTACTTTCTTGGATTTCAAATCTTTCAAACTAAAGATGGCATTATTCTAAATCAAAGTAAATATACTAAGGATTTCTTAAAACGTTTTGGTTTGGATAGTATTAAGGAAAGTGATATACCCATGAGTACTACCTGCAAATTGGATGTTGATGCAACTGGGAAACCAGTTGATCAAACCAATTACAGAGGTATGATTGGGAGCTTACTTTATCTTACTGCTAGTCGACCAGATATCATGTTTAGTGTGTGTATGTGTGCTAGATTTCAAGCTAATCCTAAAGAGTCACACTTACTGGCTGTTAAAAGGATTTTTAAATATCTTAAGTATACTATAAATTTAGGTTTGTTTTATCCAAAAGGACAATATTTTGACCTAACTAGTTATTCAGATGCTGACTTTGCTGGATGCAAGTTAGATAGGAAAAGCACATCTGGAACATGTCACTTACTTGGAAAATCACTAGTATCATGGTGTAGTAAGAAACAGAACTCAGTTGCATTATCTACTGCTGAAGCAGAATACATCGCGGCTGGTAGTTGCTGTGCACAGATTTTGTGGATGAAACACACTTTATTGGACTACGGATTTTATTTTAAACATGTTTCAATTAACTGTGACAATACTAGTTCAATCAACATATCTAAGAACCCTATGTCTCACTCTAGGACTAAGCACATTGATGTCAGACATCATTTTCTAAGAGATCATTATCAGAAAGGTGATATCTCTCTAAAATTTATTAACTATGAACATCAATTAGCTGATATCTTTACAAAGCCTTTATGCTCTGAAAGAATGAAGTTTATTAAACAAGAGTTGTGTATGATCGATCTGTGAAACCGATCTGTGAAACCGATCTGTGAAACCGATCTGTGAAACCGATCTATGAAACCGGTCTGTGAAACCGGTCTGTGAAACCGGTCTGTGAAACCGATCTGTGAAACCGATCCGTGAAACCGATCTGTGAAACCGATCTGTGAAACCGATCTCTGAAACCGATCTCTGAAACCGATCTGTGAAACTGATCTGTGAAACTGATCTGTGAAACCGATCTGTGAAACTGATCTGTGAAACCGATCTGTGAAACTCATCTGTGAAACTGATCTGTGAAACTGATCTGTGAAACTGATCTGTGAAACTGATCTGTGAAACTGATCTGTGAAACTGATCTGTGAAATTGATCTGTGAAACCAATCTGTGAAACCGATCTGTGAAACCGATCTATGAAACTGATCTGTCACATCGGTCTGTCAAACCGATTCTCTGTATTACTTTTTATTATGTCGTAATTAATTAATTAATTTCTTTTATCCTTTTTATGGGAACCCTAAATGATAAAATAAATGATACGCGGCTATTTATCTTCCCTAAACCTTTGACCTTTCATTTCCCACCGAACCCTTCAACTTCTCTTCTCCTCTACCTCGAACCTTCGAACTCCTGCTTTCCCCAAAAATCTTCGAATGGCTAAGCAAAAGAGACCGAGCAATTGATCAGACAGTCCTGTACCTCCAAAGCGTGCTCGAGGCGAGTCGAGTAGTACCACTCAACGATCAATAAATCCAAACCGGGAAACTCAGATTGTTGTTGTAGAAAGAGAAGTCAGTTTCGCCTGGATTTTATCAAGTAAGTCACTGTTGCTGCAAGTTCTTGAATCGCAAGGATGGACAGACTGGTTTTCAGACAACTCACGAGTAGACTACCTGAAGCTGGTACATGAGTTTTATATGAATCAGAAAATCACTCTAGATGGTGTGGAGGCTGCACGGATGTCGTCTGAAGTAAAAGGAAAGAAAATATCCTTTTCATCTAAACAGTGGGAAGAATGCTTAAATGTACCCCATGAGGGTCGGTATGAGGATTATGCTGGGAATATTCCTCCAATCACTGATTACTTCTCTTATGAATTAGCTCTAGATCTTCTGACTGGAAACAAAGAGTCGAGGAGAATCACATCCTCAAAGTTGGATAGTGAATGCAGACTTCTTTTCAAGTTTATTCAGCACCAAATTTGCCCTAGGAGAGGAGATTTTGCTACTGTAAAGTACCAAGATGTTTTCCTGTTTTTTCTTCTGAAAACCCATGAGAAGATCAATTTGTGTAGATATGTGATGGTGCACATAGCTGGAATGGTAAAACCGTCCAAGAAAGCCACTGCCTTATTTTACTCCAAGATGATCTCTACCATTCTCAAGAATCTAGAATGTGTTGATGAAGATGATGAAGTAGCTGAAACAGATCATCCTTTCTGTCTCAACAAAGAGATATGCAAGAGGATGAAAATCAATTGGAATCCATGGAAGAAGTGTTGGGTTGCTGATGAAGACAAGTTGTATGAAGCCTACAATCCCACAGATCATGGAAAGAGGCTTAAGGGTTTGAGAGACCCTGGTTTGAAAGCAAATGAGGAACCAGTTTATTCTGATGATGAGGAAGAGGATGAAAGAAATGAAGCTACCGAAGGTCAAAGAATGGATGAAGATGAGACAGAAGATGGAAGTGTGGCGCCTCCTAATGATAGGAGTGATCCTGATACAGTGAGTCCAAATAAAAGAATAGATTTTGGACCTGCTAGTTCACCTTTGGCCTTACCTGAATCTGAACCAACTCTTGGTGATGAAGAAGATACTGACACTGATGTTTCTACTAGTGAAGACTCTGAGAAGACTAATAATGAGCAAGGTGGTGATGGTGATGGTGATGATGATGATGATGATGATGATGATGGTGATGGTGATGATGATGGTGTTAACCGACCTGTAGATGGTCTGGATGAACCTTCAATAGAACCACAACAAAGTGTTGGTGATGGTGATGATGGTGTTAACCGACCTGTAGATGGTCTTGTTGTACCTCCAACGGAAACACATCAAACAGTACCAGGAACAGATGCCACTGGCAAGAAAGAATCATCAGAAATCAGTGGAACATCAAGTTATGAGAAACCGAAATATACCTTGTGTACTGCTGTTTGGGATGACTATCCTGGTTTTTCTGTTTTGGGCTTAGACTACTCTGAATAAGAAGAGGAAATGTCAGAATCTACTACAGTTATGAAGAAGAGCCTCCCAAGTGAAGCAAGATCTGCTCCTGTTGTTGATTCTACAGATGTTCATCTGCCTGGTTCTGCAATCTCTCAAGATGATTTTGATAAGTTTAAGACTGAATTGTTGGCTGCTGTGAGAGATACAGTTAGAGAAGAAATTTCAAATGCCCTTACTCGAGTGTCTCTGCAAGTTTCTGAAGCATCGTTGGAAGCTTTCTCAAAAAGAGTATCGAATGCTGTGAAGCCAGACCTGGCCAATACTGGTGAGCTTATTGGCAGGCACATAGCCTCTATGAACCAGACTATGAAGGATCTCTACACTGGCTTAGTATCTTTATCAAGAAAATTTAGATCAACCATCTCTGGTATAATGGAAGTGTTGAGGAATTTAATTGCACATCTCAACAAGTCTGATTTGAGAAGATTGAAATCTGAGATAACTCATATAGTTAGAAAAGCCAGTACTGCCAAAGTAACCAAAATCACTACCTATGAGCTAGAGGCTCTAAGGGAGGTTGTACATGATGAGTTAGCAGCTGTTAGACAAGTTCTTGATCTGTATTCTTTAAAGAAAATGAAGGAGCACTGTGATCACAGTCATGAAATGGCAACCGTATATTCAGCAGATGCCAAACAAGCTCTTAAAGGGATCAAGGAAAAGGTTGATCATTACTTTTCAAAGATTTATACAAAGCATGAGATGGCTGCAAATTTCAAGGTGTTGGAAGAGAATCTAAAACTACCTCCAGTCACTCAAGCTTTCAAGGCTCAAGTTCGTCAGTTGAAAGACTTTACTCCTACTTTGGCATAGTTCGTGGAGAACAAAGCTATGCAGTATGGTGCAGAAGTTATTCAGAATTTCATAAATATTTTGAAGCCTTATCTGAATGCCCAAGACACTACCATTGTGCTTCCTACTGCTGACCCTCTCCCTGCCTCTGAGGTAGCTCCAAATCAGCTCTCTGTTGCTCAGGCACTCTCTCATCTATGGCCAGTTCCTCTGACATCTTCTCAACCAGCTACTGCTGATACTCAACAACAAACCTCCATAGCACCTTCTCTTACACCTGCCAGAGTTGTCCTACCACCTCTTCAGATTCGCCCAGTACAGCCTGCCTCCAAGTCTTCCAACTTACCCTCTATTGATCCCAAAGACAAAGGAAAAGCCCCTTTGTATCCCCAGAAATAGTTGTGTATTGTTTTTGATCGGGTGAACTATGTGTTGGTTATAATCTTCTGTACTTTATAAAATATTTTTTTTCTCTCTCTCTATTCTCTATGCTGCCTTCTTTTTTACTCTCTTATTTGTATGTTTTCCCTCCTTTTTGATTATCACAAAGGGGGATAAGGATGTATATATATGGGGGATAAGGATGTATACATATGGGGGAGATCAATCTCTATGGGGGAGATCAATATCTAAGGGGGAGTTTAATATCTATGAGGGAGATTTATTTTCAGGGGGAGATTTATATCTCATTATGTTTTTATTATTGATTTTTTTTAAAGGATTTGTGATTATCAAAAAGGGGGAGATTGTTGAGAACTCTGGAAGATTGCTGAATTCATTCCTATGATTGTTGTTTTAATAATCACAAATCTCTATTATTTAATCCGGTTGGATTTCTCATAAACTTAATCACAATCTATTAGTGAATCTGCTATCATGTTTTTATCTATGTTTTTATTGAATTACAAGTATTTTGGAAGTCTTCTAGATCAAACAGACAACGGTCGCACCGATCTAATATCAAGACAATGGTCACACCGATCCAATATCAAGACAACGGTCGCACCGATCCAATATCAAGACAACGATTGCACCGATCCAATATCAAGACAACAGACTCACCGATACTGATCAATATGACTCACCGATGCTGATAAAAATGAGTCACCGATCAATATGACTCACCGATGCTGATCAATCTGAGTCACCGATCAATATGACTCAACGATGCTGATCAAAATGAGTCACCGATCAATATGACTCACTGATGCTGATCAATCTGAGTCACCAATCAATATGACTCACCGATGCTGATCAAAATGAGTCACTGATCAATATGACTCACTGATGCTGATCAAAATGAGTCACTGATCAATATGACTCACCGATGCTGATCAAAATGAGTCACCGATCAATATGACTCACCGATGCTGATCGAATGATACACCAATGCAAATGAGTCACCGATCAAATAACACACTGATGCTAATCATCTGAGTCAACGGTCAGGACACACCGATGTCTAGCCACCGATGCTGATGACCTACCGATCACTTGAACTCATCGATAGTCATAAACAACTGTTTGAATTTCTTTATCTTTATCTTTATTTAATCTAACCAACGGTCATATCAGGTATATTTTAATGCTCTGTCAATTAATTAATAAAGGTTGTCGGATGTCAGGAAACCGTAACTCGTACCTGCGGAAAGGAAACCTTTTTTGTCTTCCGAAGCACGTGACATAAATACAAGAAGATTTTGATGATGGAAATATAGAAGCAAACAGAAGAAGAAGAAGAAAGCAGAGAACACAGAAGATATATAAGAAGAGAGAGGAGGAAGAACCAAGAAGAATAGAAGATACATATCAAGAGATTACGCAGAACCTCATACACAATCAAGCCTACTCAAGAAGAGTTCTGTGCATACAAAAGAACATTGAAGAACTTCATCTACTCCATCTCACTGCCTATGAACCTGAAGCATATGACACTCTTCTTCTCAAACAAAAATGAGAAGAGGACTCAGAATTACTTCTGATCAAATCCAAAAAGAGTCCAGAGATACACTGAAATCACCAGAGCCATTTCTAAACTCTACTTCTCTGCTCTATGATTCATTTATTCTACATTTTGAGCAGTGTGTGTTATCTGCTGTATTAAACACACACACTGACTCCTGTACTCTAACTGGAGGATCTGTAAATCCTCAACAAACCTTTTTTATACCTCATTTCCCACTGTGGATAGTGGTAGAGGTTGTGTGTGACCTGGACAGCTTGTTGCTGTTGTTTTGTTTCCCATGAATAACAGTGGTAGAGGTCTTGGACCTAGACAGTTGTAAACTGTTGAACCCCGATCCAGGGTGTGGATCATCCTTATATAAAATTTTGAGAGGACTAAGTCTCGGCTTGAGACTGAACATCTTGGTTAACTCCTCTGAGTTTTTAGTTCAAGTTTATATCCATACTATATATATTTATTTCATATTCCGCTGCTATTACTTTGAAATATACATTATTTTTCAAAGCTACTTTGATAGTTAAACTTGCAAGTGTTTATATTTATTGTAAACCAGTAAGTTAGTTTCAAAAGTTAATTTAATCATAAGATTAAGTTAACTGAGAACTAATCATCTTTTGAGAAACTAATTGAACGTTTGTAATCTGTATAAATTCACTACAGTTTAATTTGTTTTTGAAATTAGGGAATTTTAATAGAAATTGTTTTTAACATAAATTTTAATTGGATCTCAATTCACCCCCCTCTTGAGTATCCACTCTGACCAACAGAGGGTATGTGTGATAAATCCTCTTCCATATCATTTTCATTAATAGGATATATAGACTTACCTTGAAAAATGGTGTTATGATAAGTAGCTGGAGGCAGAATTAGTATGTCATTTGGGTTTTTTCCATCAGAATTCATTGTCACATCCTTCCCATGTTAATCTTGAGACACTGCCTCCATCAGTGTTGGGATATGCACCATAAGTGGATCCTGAGTGTGATTTCTACATAGGGACGTGGTCAGTGATTCCCCTATGGGAGAACTTTAGTATTTATCACTATTTCACTAGAATTTTCAGACAGGTAGTCTATTTCTTCGTGCCTCACTAAGTTTTCAATGTTAAATTCCATAAATAAATCCCCATCATGGGTGCCTTGACTTAGGATAATTTTAGTAGATTTTTTAATTTATGTTATACCAATAAGAGAAAAAACATCATTTTATAACACGAAAATTTGACTCTCCTGATTAGTTTGTGCGTGTTCGGGATTTTTTATTTGTGTAGTCGCAGCCATGTTTGTCTTCTATTTTTTGGAGGTTCTAGGTTTTTTGGGGCTGATCAGATCATATAGTAGGAATTTATCTTTTCCTTATCACTTACTAAATTGGAATCATCATTCCCGTTCAATTTACATAAATTTCATTCCCTGTCCCTATTGCATTCAATAATCATGTTGCTATAGAATTTGTATCCTATATAGAATTTCAGCTTTCTTTCATACTAAATATCCAGTCACATATTGTCATCTATTGTTGTTATAACTATATATTTCACTAAATTACTTAACATGTCAACTTCCACTACTATTATGTCATGTTGTCTGAATCTTGGTTTACCTATTTATTTCTCCATTCAAATGGGGTTTCTTACAGGTGAGGTAATGTTCCATAGAATGAGTGGCTACCAGTAAAACTAGTTCAACATGCATATATGAATCCATATTGGTGTGTGTATGTCTCAAATGTTGGTAATATAAAACTCCATATCCAATACATTAATTCTTTGGAAACCAAGTTTCAGAGATATTGAACCCAAACTCCAATCCCTTCATTTGTGATCATCCGAGGGGAAGACCATGTGATATTATCCACACCGCATCATTTTCATCTTCCATTCATTAAATCCTCATACCTCTGGGATCCTTTAGGTGTGATCATGGAACTTCCAACCATTTCCACTTTAATATTCTGAACATGAGAGATGATAGAGTATTTTTATAAACTCATGAATTCTTTGACCATGACTTGATTAGCTGAAACTTGATAAATTATTCCCATATTGATCACTCTTCCAGGAGGAGGTGTGTCAAAATCCAAGAAAGAGTGACTAGAGGAAGCCTTTATGACTTTGGAAAAATTCTTCTTCAGGCCAGGAAGTTCAGAATGTGCATGTTCCACCACATTTTCCTTTCTAGACACAAGATAGAAGATAAACTTGTGCCCTATATGATCATCATGTGACCTTTCTAGGATCAATTTATATTAAATTGAGATCAGATTCATCTTTTCATAATATTCAGAAGATCCAAAGCTAGGGTTTTCCCCCTTTTCCCCTTGTCCCACCATCTCTCACCCCTTAGAGTGAATGAAGTGAAATACATGGTTGAAAATCCTATGATGATTTTAATATCAATAAATAATTTTCAAAATCTATCAAATAAATAGTAGATTTATAGGTATATGAAAGAATTGGATATTATCTAATTCACATATGAAAAAAAAAGTCACTATAAGAGAATTGTAACAAATTTTAGAAGAAACAAGTAGAATATTCTAATTCAGGTATATATATCATTGCAAGTAATATTTTTTATTATCATCTTGGGTATTGTATAAAATATTTAATTGACATATTTTTATTAAAATAAAAGAACCAAATAAGTTCTAAAATATTATAAGAAATAAAATGAACTTTCTAAGTAGATAAAGGAGGGTGATTCCAAATTTAGATACGAGAATGTAACAACTTCACATTTCCAAGTGGATTTATTCTTGTAAAAATATTTTTTTGTAAAGAGAGTTACTAATATATTAAGATTAGTGCCAAATTATAAACACAATGAGACGTTTTTTCTTTTTTTAAATGAATTTAGTTGTGGTATATCATACTTAATAAATTTTTAAACATTTCTTGAATCATATATATCTAATGCTTTAAATTAATGGTAAATATAAAATATAAGACACAACTAATAACTAGTTAGGGAAATATAATTATAATTCAAGTAGAATTAATGAAATTTTCAAGGATAAAACCATATGGGAGTTTATACACTTCAGAACTTTTAATCATAGGTATTTTGACATAACAATTATGTTTTTTGAAAAAAAAAAGAATTAGAGATTAAATTTAATAAATCCAAAATACTTCTAGAATTAGTTTAGAAAGATACATGTGAACTATTATATGTATAATATTGACTTAATTTCATATAATTAATAGCATTACTTTAATATATTCTAGGAATATAATTTGGATTAATGGATATACTTGGTAAAAGATATAAGATCTTCTAAGTGTGATTGATTGAAAATTTATTCACCAAGAATTCATGAAACATTTAAAAGTAGAGTGGAGATAAATTTAAACTCAAATTACCTTATACATATTATACTAGTTATAGTAGTAAAATTAGGACTGATGATATGTCTTAGGGGTATTGAATGTTTTCCATAATCTTTTGAAGACATGTTTTATAAATATCAGTGTTAATACTTAACCATAAGACAACTATATTGACTATTGAATATCATAAAAGTGATAATGTAAAGTAAAAAAATTATTTCATAGATTCATGTGTTTGATAAGAACCTTTTTTGGAAGTTAATTTTATCGAAAAACTTACATCAAAAAAAAACTATGTACATCTTATTGAATTATCTTAAAATCTATTGTGGATACAACTATCCCTATGATGGAAAGGGTTGTGTAAACCAGTTGTATTTATTTCTATAAGAGGAAAACACTTTTTTATATGGTGGTATAAAGATATAATTCAATTAATTCAAGTCTAAAGATTCACAAGAGTTGGAATAGGAACAATAAACTATATAAGATTTTGTGGGAGGATTTCTTCCAACGACACACACTATGTAGGAAAGTCAAAACCAAAGAGGTTTTTTTATACTCACCGAATTAGGTGATATCTTATTCAATGAGAACAATAAATATGGTAAGCAATAATTATATTTAAATTAGGTGATATTGTAATGTTTAGAAAAATCATAAACATATTCCTTCTACCAAAATTAATTTCTTTATTTTCTTGGCTTTTCTATTTGACATAAAATCAATCTTAAGTATTTATCATGAAACTATAAAACGGATGGAAAATCAGGTAATTGTGAGGTCTAATTGGTTAATGTAGATTTCAAGATGTGGTAAGGCATATGATATAATGAAACTTTTTCCCACCAGTTATTATACTAAAATCCATTAGAATTATACTTTTCAAAGAAACCTTCTATGATCATGATATTTAGAAATTGGATGTCAAAACCATCTTCATTAATTTATAACCTAAGAAATATTTCTATATGATGCACCCATAAGGTTTTATAACACTAAATATTCCACTAAGTAATTCATGTTACAAATGTTTATCTATAGGTTGTAGCAAGAATCACAATCATGGAATATTTATTTTTAGAAGAACATAAGAGAATTTGATTTTATTGTGAATAAAATTGTACCTTGTGTCTATAATATGTTAATTGGAGAACCAATGATCTCCAAGTCAAATATTTTCATAAAATAGGGAAAATATATTTTTTAATGAAAATGAAGTATGTGTTGGAGACCCAACTCACACTTCTCAAGAATTTATTAAAACATGATTGGTTATAATGTAAACACAAGGAGAAATGAACATTCACCCATATAAGATTAAATGAAAATGAAAAAATTAAGATGAAATAAAATTCAAATAATAGCTTTGTAGTAGACAAGTCACCTCACTGAAACTATTCATTTTCCAGCAACAACATATGGAAAATAGATGTTTAATATTACAATTATTTAAGACTACAATAAAATAATTTCTCTCTAAGATTGACTTAAAGTATAAACCCAACTTCTAGGGAACACGATTTAATTAGATAGATCTATGGAATTTATAAGATAAATTTATATTATATAAATTTATTGAGAATTAAAAAATAGATTATGGAATAATTAAAGAGTTATTTATTTCTTATTTCTCTTGGTGTAAAATATCTCCAAGATAATGTGTTAAAACATGAGGGTAGATTATTATAATAAATAAAAAATTTATATGCTTAAGTGTTTAAATATATCATATATTCCAAGATACATTCTAAGATTTTTATATTTCTTATGTGTAAAGAATAGTGGGAAAATATCAGACAAAACCTAGAGAACTGCATATGGTGGCAGTAAAAATATTTGACAATTACTTGAGAAAGTATAGTGGATGAGTTTCTGGAACTTAGAGAAGTGGGATTACTCGTTTTTAATTTGATAAAAAAGTAGTATTATTAAAATAAATTTTATCTATAATCACATATAGGATAAAAATATGCTAGGGAAGCTTATTATAGCTTGGGATATCCATATCTATTAGTAAAAAGTATGTTGTGGCTTCTTATATAGCTCAAGAATTAGTTAAAATAAGGATTTATTTCATTTCATGGAATTGAATCAAGAAATCACAATATATTCATAACATAAATTATGATAATATTTTCATATATAAAAAATCTAGGAATTCATTTTAAAGGTAGAGGAAAAATGGTTAATACAAATTTTAGTAGTTATAGACATATATCAGTAGAATAATCTTTATTATATGAGATCTAATAAGTTATTAGTTTGTTAGTAGATCTAGTATAATTGAGTGTCTATTGGAGTTGTTAACCTAGAATTAACTAAAATTGTACTTTTTATTGTCAAGATATTAATGAATATCTTATTACCTGATGATTTTTATTCTATATAACATTAATGTGATAATTTATTTATAGTGTGTGTTTCCTCAAAAGGCTATAGAATTTCCCTATAATAATGATAACCTAAAGGTGCTATGATAATGATTTTGAACAAATATAATATCTCCTAGATAATATTTTTCTAATATGACTCATATAATGTTAAATATCAAATATTGGAGGCTCATAATACATTGAGACTTCTTCTCTTGAAATTCACCCATGGTAATATTCATGAAAGGAGGTTCTGAGGAAATAACCACAAATAGGAATTCTGCATGTTATATGTGTCATTATATATTTCTATTTGCGGAAATATATATTTTTTCTTATACATGATATTATTATTAATGTATATCAGAAATCACATACTTTGAGGTATGGATGAAAATCATGATGGCATATGCTCGTGGTGTTGTAGAATATACTAGGTGCATTATAAGTGATATGAAATTAATTGAATAAATCATAAAATTATTTATTCTATTCAATTTAATGTAGGAATATTTCATTGTTACTTTTATTCAAATTAAACTATATGATTAAATCCAATGCCATGGTAGTTTATATATGAGTTTAATTTGAGTAGTAAAAGAAATTTAAATCAAGCATATATGGTGATAACACAAGTGTACATCCTTCTTGATGAGATACCAAGAAAAAAATTATTATATTATATGTAAAAAGTTTTTAAGAATTTTCTTGTTATTATAACACTATGTTATTTCTCTATATGCTCTTTGATGTTTAATTCAACACTAATCTTGTACTTTAGGTAAGTTATCCGAATTCCATTGAGAAAGAAGCATAAAGGATCAAATTTTAAGGGTATTCAGAATCTCATTAAATTCTATTAAATTTAAATAATATGAAAAAATATTACGCTTTGACTGTGGAATAATTATTATTGAAATATCATCAATTGCATAAATTCAATCAACGGATATCCGATTTTAGAGTATGTGAGTTTAATATTAAATATTTTTAATTATTTTCAAGGTAATTTTTATTTATTTATCTATTCACTTGTTTAGTGACTAGATAAATACATAAATATTTACTTATTTACATGAATATTAGAAATAAATTTTTAATTTCAAGTTGCATGTATATAATATTTATTTATTGATTAAAAAAATAATATTAATTTGAATAAATATTGTATTATTTATAGTTTGATAAATAACTAGGATTGACAGGCTGAGTTAAAGGCCTGATAGAAATGATATTCCTTATATAATATTATTTAAATGAATAAGGATTAAAATATTTAAAAAATAATATTTAAATATGTGCATCATAAGTGATATGGTACTATTAATATTTTTAAATAATTATCCATGGTTATATATTATAATTAATATGATTTTTATAGAATTAGAGATGTTTTTTCCAAAGGTGAGACTCTATAATTCTCTAAATCCCAAGATAGAAAAATCTCTTACCTATCTCTCAAACAAAAAGGTAATACAAGATAATCTTGTCGTTATGATCAATGGTGAACAATGTAAGGAATTAAGTTCCTTATTTATAATATTTGAAATACAAATATCACTATTCAAATATTCATGGAGCATGTGTGAATATGACTAAATGAATCATCATTTTGATTCCCCTCCATATCTATGAGAATACAAGAGTGGCATTGAAATTGATCAAAGAATAATTATTCTATTTTAGGTAATTATTATTTTAAATTAATTATAAATTAAATGTGAAAGATCTTATCTAAAATATTTTAGTGTTTATATTAGCATGTTCTATGAGTAGTATCCTTTGAAACCAATGGAAAAATATTATGGGAAACTGGCCCATTTCTTCCATTGTTCCCTAAGATCTTTAGTTAGTGGTATGGGAACCACCAAAACTCTCGTGGGAGTCTGTCAAGATTTCGTGGGAAAACCAATGACTGTGTAACCTCTGGTGTAACACACTAGCTAAAATAACTCACCAATGTACCAACCAGAGATGGTATGTACTCTCCAGTGTGCCTCTTCATGTACCAAAGGCTGCTAAATAACAATGAGGCACTAAATCATAGATTAAGGTGACTAATACATTGATATCATAACAATCAATAAAAAGTATAAAACTAAATATCATGCATAGTATATAATCATGTTATTCATAATCAACAACACCTAAATTATACAACATATATATATATATCTATAATTCAAGAAACCCAACTTATTTCCCACTGGAATGATAACATCTATAAAATAAATAAAATAAAGAAAATACACCAGAGGCTCTACTAGAATTTCTAATCTTTTCCATAATCCAATATCCAAACCCCATCAAGCTATTCTATCCTAATCCATTATATAACCTATGCTCAACTTAAAACCTAGCATAAGGTTTCTGTGTGCACTATAGTTCCCAAGAAGGGTGTAGGAAATACATCTTATTAGAATCCCACTAAGTTACCCTAATATATTCCATCATATAAATGTGTATTCTCAAATAAATTAAATAGAAAAAGATAAAAAAAAAATAAGAATACATTTTATGTTATCATGTTCTAACCAAGACACCATGATACTAAACTGTACATGCTTTAACCTATGCTGGAGAATAGTCACTTGATTCCATAGATCCAAACCCATACTCAAAGACTAATTTTAAGTTGAAATATCATTCCTCTACCCATACCCAAATATTTTGGGTAGGGTATCTTATCAAGTTTAAACCACTCCCCTCTCTCTCAAATTGGGTTCTCATACTGAATCTTTATTGCATAATACCAAATCTAGATCTCTACCCTCTTCATGGGGTATGGATTCAAAAAATAACCTAACTAATACTGCATCACTCAAGGTTGGGTACTTTTAGTGCTTTATTACTTAAGGAAATTTTATACATATAGTCTGATGTGAAATCTCATTAATTTATCAGCTTTAAATCATGGGCAGGTCATGTACAAAATCACATCCTAGAACATACCTTTACACCTAAAGAGGTCCTTTAAATTTATTTTAACTCATGGTGAGGCCTTTATAAAACATCTCACTCATATTGATGTCATACATTGAGTCCTCATATCACATTAGCCACCAAATTACATCTCATGCACTACTTTCTCACTTAAGGTTGGTTCTTGCGAGCACCTTCCCACTCAATGTGAGGCCATACCTCGAGATATCATACCAAATCACACATCACAACCTGACTACTACCATCTCACTCAAGGTAGGGTCCTTCACCACCTCATCACTCAAGTTGATTTAATACAACCAGTCTCAACATCCATCATACAAACTACTATCATACAGATGCAACAACTAATATGTCATCATAGACTATCCCACAATCTGTCCAAACCATCACTAGGGTGCTTGTCATTGGGACCTATCCACACAACTCAAAGCATGTACCATCATTTTTCTATTCATAAAGGATACTCTACTAAATAATATCTCAATTACACAAGACTAGTCTGTTGGAATTCTCAACATATTCATCTCACCCATAAGGGGATATATTGGGTTTCTGAACCCCAATGTAGTCTCTTATAACGACATGAAATTCTAGGCCTTGTAAAAATGATGTTATATTAGATAACTTATGTTACATGATAAACCCTGTGTAAAAAATCACAAAAAATTATTAAATAATTATCAATATTTCTATAATAAATACTAATATGCTAAATCATTGAAATTTTTTACCATTGTAACATTAATATTTAAGATGATTTAATATTTAAAAAGTGTTATTTTCAATAAAAATCAATTCAATTATATTAAGAAACTTATATTAAAATATAAATTTAAAATTTCTAGAATTTAAATTTGATAAAATAAAATTAATTTCTTAATTTTTCAAATAAAAAAATTTTGAGTATGCATTTTTGACTCTTTTCTAAAAAGGTTAACTTTTAGTCAAAAAATAATGTTTTTGTGAAAATTATATTTCTTATAATTTTATCAATATGTAAACATATACTAGAATACTAAATAAAACTTAAAATAATAAAAAAAATATTTAAGTTATAACATTATGCAGTTTAAAATATTCTTTTAATTTATAAATCTAATCCCTAACATTTTTGGAAATAACTTAAAATGTTACATTAATAATGACTGGTTTCAGTCTTTTATTCTAATTTAATGTTCCGATGGTGAAAATAAGTTTTGTATTTCTTTGAAAGAAACATATTTTATTTATTTTCAAAATAAACAATTTAATTCTATATAAATCATTATCTATGATAATATTACATCATACATAAATTTATAAACATAAAAACATTATTTTTCAAAAAAAACAATTTTTAGGCTTTATGTAAGTTATTATTAAAATTAAAATTTCAAACCATTAAATTTTTATTTTTTAAAAGGGTTAAGAAAAATTAATTTATTAGGATAAAATTAGGTAAAATTTAAAATATTAATTTTTCCATTAATATTGATTACGACGGTAAAAATAAATTACCAAGGTAAAAGTAACTTAGGGTGAAAGAGAAAACTTTAAAAGATAACGCCTAAAAACAATATAGGTTGTATCAAAAATTAGTGGATGGGGATAATATAGATCTAAAAATACACCCCCTCTGCTTTTATCCATTTTTTATAAACTTTAATTTCATTAACATCATCTAATTATTGAAAGTATAATGGTTTCCCCTAAAACTACCCTTTCCCTCACTTATAAAAGGGTAATAGATACACCAATAAAAGAATCACAAAACCATAAAATTTATTATTGAACCTATTATAATTACTCCAAATAGAAAAATATCCTATTTTTAAAAGCTTCTAATTATCATTAGTTATCATAAGGCCTTTATTACCAAGGAGAATCCTTAATAAAATTTAAGTCTCTGATGTGAGTGTTACCAAATATTTAGCTTTTCTTATAAATTATATTCAATAAAATTCATTCTAGACATACTAATATAATAATATTAGTATCATTTATATAATTTAATTTCATTATATTATGGTTATTATAATTACTTATTCATTTATCCCATCCATTACGAAAAATGACATTGTCGTTTGTTGGTATATGTGGATCGCCACCTCCACAAGCTAGAAAATTCATTTCTTTCATAACCATCCAAAATATATGGTTACTAAAATGGATTTATTTTGGATATATTATTTTCATGACATTATTAATGTTCTGTTATTTCAAATTATATTACTTATTAATGACATGAACAATAAATTTTGATCGTTAAGTCAACTGTTTAAAACAAGCATCCTAAGATGAAAATCATCAATTAAAACTTTGTAAAATTTCAATATATATTACATATTATTATAATTAATTTGTAATTTTTATATATCATACAAAGAAAAACTAAATTGTATCATTATAATACAGAAGTAATTATATTTCAACTAAATTGCGTCGTAATCATCAATAATTATTGTATGTTCATGTTTGGGTCAGTTTGACCACCTACTTGAACAATTATATGAAATTATATGATAGAATATTATAAAAACATAATTACTAGTATAAAATGATTTATATATGTAAATAATTACTTTTCTTCCTGATATGTTACACCAATGTTTACCTCATTAATTAAGAAAACACCTATCATAGGTTAAAAATCACCAAACAATGTTTATTGTAGATTTCAACTTTTAGGATAAAGATCAAAGTACTCATAAAAATAAAATTTGAAACATAAGAAATAATTATAATAAATAAATTATATAAAATTTTATGAAATTTTAGTGATGAAATTTGGAATACAAATGAATGTTGATGTGGGTTCTACAAAACTAGTACAAACGGTCAAACCTATAAACGCATAATATCAAACAATAAGAAAAACTAACAAATATAAATATAGGAAATTATTATAAATGAAAATTAAAAAACTATTTACATGTGAATATATTTAAGAAATATTATATTAAAATAGTTTTGTTTTTTATAGAAGGTTAGAGCGCATTCATGTAAGCGGGAATAAAGGTAAGGGTTTCTTCTCAAATTACTCTCTTTAAGAAATGTTATTGTATTTTACACATAATTTCATTTATGTGTTGTATATACTTAATATCTGAGATATTATGTAAAAAATACCTTTTATTCCTTTCAAATAAATTCATATTTAAATGTCTCAATTTTGATAGGTTTTTATTTAAATTCTCCTCAAGTTGTATGAGGTTTTCTTGACATGAATATTTTTCTCGAGTCTTAATCACTCCACTTCAATTTTTATCATTTCAAATTGAATTATTCTAACATATGATGACGTTATATTATATTTAAAATTTCTATTCTACGAATATCATGTTTCACACCAAATTATTCTTCCTTAATTGATCTATTTTTTTGTCAAAATGGAAAAATTTTAAGATAAATACTCATTTATGTTAATGGATTTTCTCTTCCATGTCCGTGTTTTTACTTCATGACAATGTTGTCATTTACCTAGAAAAAATAAAAGAATTTAAACTCCTGTTATAATTATATTATCTTTCGTTTATATTTAATTAAATTTTTCATTATCCTTTTAACTATGTGGGTTTTTATATGGTTATTTCTAAATTTTACAAAGGTTTTTCAATCATTTGAAAATCAATAGTTTTATCTTCTACTCCACATTTCATTTTGATAAAATATATATATATATATATTAAAGGATCAATTATTGATTATTATTTTTAAAAGTAATAATTTTCCATGAGTTTTTATTTCACCTTTTTGAAACATTTATTTCATTTTCATGGTTCTTTAATTGAAAATTATTTTTAAAAGTAAAAGTTTCTAATGTATTTTAACTTCTCTTTTTTGAAAAATTCATATATTTTTTAAGGATCCAATATTAGAAGTTCCGTCTTAAAAATTAATTTTTTTTAAAAAGAATTAATTCACCATTTAAAACAATATCTTCTCAATGTGGTCGTAACATCATCTTTTACGTCAATGATAAAACTATTTTTTAAAAACTATTATAATTTCACCATTATTTTTATCTTTATCTCCAAAGGAGTTAATTATGTGGAAATTGTTTTTGATGATTCAAATTCTAAATATACATATGAAATAATCTATTAGGTTCATTTAATTCTTATTATCTACTATATACTTGCTTGAGGTCAATTTTTATGATACCATCTTGAAGTATTGTGATAGCCATTTTTCTTTCAATGGGTTCTTTATCATATAAAGAATGAAACCCAATTCTTCCTCATGTGTTTTTATAATATGTTGAATTATTGATTTGTTATGGAATACATAAATATAAATTATTGTGGTTGGGGTTATATATCACCCTCTAATCCACTAGGTAAGATTTTATGCCTCATTTGGTTTTTTTAAAGGTGAGGCAAAGCCTCTTTATTAAGTATAAAATTAAAACAGTGTAGAAATAGTGGAATGAGGTCAGATAAGACAATCTCTCCTCATTTGGTAACGATTTTGAGTGTGAATTCAATTAATATTAGAATCCTTCACAATATTGAGCTTCAACATGATGTGGATTAGATATATTTGTTTTTGAATGTGCTTGCATGTATTTTTCTTTTGATTGATTAAAAATCCTCTTATTTTTTCTTAATATTATTGTATGTTTAAATGTTTAATTTTGTTCAACTATATGTTTTAATATTCTTATATTTCATACATATTTTAATTGAATATTGTTCAAAGTATGCTTAGTATTACTCATATGATAATATTTATTTACATAAAAGTTCTTTATATTTCATATTTTTATTTTTCATAACATGTTTTACAAGTTATATTTTGATTTTATTGGATAAAAGCTTCATTTATTACAATTAAATATATTTTATATATGTTTTATAATGTTTCCCTATAGTAAAAGTATTGTACACTACATAACCAAATGGCTATACACATAGCCAATTTATGATTCATGTAGATGATTCTGAAATCCACTAAGCCGATATCCTAAATCAATTTTCATATATATTTGGATAATATCATGATCTAAATAACTCTAAATAGAATGACTATTTATTTATGTAAATTTAATAATATTTCCTACATTTAATTTGAATACATTAACTTATAAATCGATATATTTCATGTCATAAATTGGGTCTTAAATCCCAGTTTTTTTTATATCTGTAGTTTTCCTGAACTGTTGTTTTATAGTTTAATGATATAACTTGAGTTATATATATATATGATTAAGGTGATTATAAATTATTTGTAAATATAATTCAATTTTCTAAATATAATTCAAATTGATCCAAAAATAATTCTATATTTATCAAGGTAATTTTTAACTCTTCATTTTGGAAAGGAATTTTGTTTTTAGTTTTCTATAATTCTCATACATAGTGGAATTGCCTACACAAGAAATTTGAATATGTGAGAAAAACCTATATATAAGGATTTAACTTTTTTGAATCACTTTTGTCAATTAAAATATCTAAAAAACACTTGCATGATCAGTTCCATTATGTTTCTAATTCCCCTACGTAGAGAAAAAACACCTATGTGAATAACTCATACATGATTTTTTCTACACAATTTATTGAACATCCTGTAGAATTTTATGCTCTATTTTATGTTTTATTTAATAATACAATTCTTAGAATTTTTTTCATGATTAAATTATTCTAATATATTTATAACTTCTTATTAATTTTAAAATACCCTTGAAAAAATAATTTAATCATTTGAAACTTTTTTTCTCATGAAGATCAATGGTTTCTTTATTTTCACACAAGAAACATACAGAATGAAACATGAATTTTTATTTTGTTATTTTAAGTTATTTCATCAACTTTATTGTTTATATATTAATATTATTTTATATTAGTCCTACTAAAAAATATCATAAATGTGGTTTTTTTATGTTTTGATATTCTCCGCATGTTTACTACTTTTTTTAAACAAAACATTTTTGAATTTAACATCTCAAAGTCAAACTTTTTATTTTCATTGGATGATTTACTAAACCATTATTATGGAAACCATTTCAATTATATTTTGAATTATTTCAAAATTGTTTGAAACAGAATTTTTTGTTTAAAATTTATATCATGTGTTCATTCAATATTATGTAATTATAAAATCATTTTTTTCTCTCTCTTTAATATACCTATTTTATTATTTTTATTATTTTGAATTATTATAATAGTTTCTTATAGTATTTAGTATATATAAATTTTTATTTAAATGACTCAAGTATGCTAGGAATAAATAAAAATGGCTTATAATATTATGACATGTGGAGTTTATGTGACATAAGGAGATCAAAAGTGTTCATACTCTCTAAGCCTTGAAGTGATATTATACATTGTCTTTACCACTATTGGAAGATCTATCAAGTTTTGAACAAAAACATATTCTACTTCCACTACATTGATGAGATGATTTATCTAATAAACCATTCAAGAACCAGTACCTATATATTATTCATATTCTATCTATTTTATCAAGTTTTATATAGTTTTTAACACTTTTACCCATATCTCACATTATTACACTTTCTCTTTATGATTTTATATAGAAAATAACATCATATCATTGGGTTTTGACTCCTGGATTCTAAATTAAATACTATTAGGGTTTTGAATCCTGATATCTAAAGTTAAGGTTTTAATTCACTTGTTCCCCACATACAAAAGTCAGGTGTCTAGTCACTCTTCCACTAGAGAAATATGGTTCTAATTGGTTTATGATTACCCTTTAAATATAAAGTAGTTAAGAACATATATATCACTGACTAGAGAGGTATAAGACTAGACTGAGCCCACTTTGGACTAAACTTGTATAGAAATCCTTATTTTTATTCTTTTAGTTCCACTACTAACTCTTATAATTAACTTTTATAATAAACTTTGATAATTAATCCGTTCATATAAATTTATAATTTGGTCTATTCACCCCCCCCCCCCTCTAGATCATATTTCATCATTATTTATGACCTAATAATTTGAATCAAGGGTTAACCTTATTAAGGATTTTTTATCTTAGTTATGTTTTTCCCATTATCAAACAATTGATATCATATGTTGTACCTTTTTGAATTATTCAATTATTATATATAGTAAATTTATATTTTTATTATGCTAACTAATTCATATACCTCATGGTCTAAGTAGAATATCTTTAAGATGGAATGAGTGAACGAAAATGATTCTTGAATTCCTTAGAAGCCGCTATACTTTGATGGAAGTCATTATGGATACTGGAGATCCCGAATGGAAGAATACATCCAACAATTAATCATAGAACACAAGTTAATCATGAAAAAATCATAGATAATAAAATAAGTTAACCCATATATACTAATAAAAAATGATTCTAATATTTAAGTGTTAAATTATAAAGATATTAATATTTTATATGGTTCTATTAACATAAGTGTTTTAAGCCATGTGTCTTCTTGTAAGAAATTTCATGATATTTTGAAGATTCTAAAGGATACTCACCTCAGCTCATAAAAATTGATACAAACCAATCTTGGAATTCTTTGATCTTACTACCAAGACTTCAAAATGCGTGAATATGAAATAGTAATAAAATGTTTGCCCAAATCAAAAGAATTAGGAATTGGATAAATTCCCTTCTAAAAAATTTGGAGAACTCAGTAATTTTTGAAAGATTTCTAACAGTTCTACCAAATATGTGGCATGAAAATAAGGTTGTGATAAATGAAATTAATAGTTCCAAAGATTACACATTGTATAAACTCATCAGATCACTTATTCAACATTAATATGATTTAAAAAATATTTTATAAGAAGAGACTATAAAGAGTAAAAGTATTTCTTTCAAATATCATATAAATGTTAATTCTAACTCTTATGAATTTAAATTATAGGAAATTGAAAAATAAAATATTTATAATATTAACAAAGGTATTTATAATTTTATTAATAGAAAAAAATCAAAAGGGTACTAAGTAGAGATCAAAGTAATTACTAAAAGGAAAATAATGGTAACACAAATGTACTAGATGTAAAATGTCCTGAATGTAAAAATATGGAAATATCAAACTCCACTATCCAAATTTGAATCAAGAATGGAGAGATAAAAAATACAATAAATAATTTAAATGTTCTCATCATGGAGGATGGAGTTTCATCGAAGAATCTAATTCAAGTGATAAAAATGGAAGTGAAGAATAATCAGACAACATTATCCTAATGAAAATAAATACAAATGAGGTTTGTAATAATTCTAATTCTAGTTACTACTATGATAGTGATGGTTATGGTTTTCATGATTTATATGTTGAAAATAAAAATTTGAAAAAAAAATTAAAGTTACTGAATAGTATAAATAATTAAAATAAGAAAATAAAAAATATTATCAAAGAAAGTAAGAAACTTAGTAAGGAAAATTATTCTATCAAATATGAAATAATAAATGTGGTATAATAATCTAAAAGTAAGATTTTTGATGATTTTGAGTCTGTTAAAAAAAATCATAATCTTAGAAAAGAAGTTATAAGTTTAAAAGACATGTTGTCAAGTTTTTTTTCAAAGAAAGGAAAATAATGAAAGATGGTATCTTTAATGAAACTAAATAAATAAAAACTTATTTTGGTTACAATCCACATATTTCTAAATTATACCATACCACTTGTTCTAAAAGTTCTGCTGGAAACATTTCTTATGTTTCATGTTTCAATTTTTTTTTTAAGGAAATTATGCTAATGAATTAACCTATTAAATATCCTAGATCTCTTGGTTTTTCCAAGAATAATATATCAATTCATTTATCTACTAGATTACTTTATAATAAATTTTTTAACTCTATTTTTGTAGCCATGAATTTTATTGCTATCCCAGTTGGACCCAAAATAGCATGTGTACCAAAAATGTCAACTTATTGATTTTTGTAAGAAAAAATACTTGGGTTTCTCAAGAACGATGTCTGATATGAGGAAAAAAGTTGTTCCCAACACATGATAGATGACCTATAAAATATTCTTTCATATACCAAATGTGATGGAAGCTCTTTCAATTTCGGAGATAAATCTAAATGAAAGGTTAAGGGATATTGTGAAGTATGTATTTCTAGTATTTTTTTAATTTCTAATTTTTTATACATTGAAGTTTAGAAACATAACATAATTATTTTTTCATAATTAGGTGATGATGGTATGTATATTAAATTTGAATATTATAAATTTTTAGTTTTTTAAAATTAAAATTCTTTATTTTATGCTAATATAAAAGATAATATTAATTATATTAATTTCTATGATTCATATAATCCAAATGTTAAGTGTCTTAATGATATAGAAATAAATTATATACTCTAGAAAAAAAGACTTAGACGTGCTCATTTTAGAATGATACGAAAATTATCTAAGCATAGGTATGGTCTAAATTTAACCAATTTAGAAGTAATTAAAGACTGTTTTTGTTATTTTTTCTTAATAGGTAAGAATCATAAGGATTATTTCTACTCAATAAATTATGGTTCTACTTATAGAACTCCATAATGATTACATTTGGATTTATTGGGCCTAATAAAAAATCCTAGTTTATGTGTAAGGAAATATTTTTTTATAGTTTTTTTTATTTCATTAGATTTGCATGGGTTAATTTAGTGTCTCATAAGCATGAAACATTATTTGGATTTATTGATTTTTGTAATCAAGTTCAAAATATTAATGGTTGTTTAATTTTTTCTATTATAAATGATAATGAAAGAAAATTATTTAATTTTAATTTTGAAAACATTTGTGAATAAAATGGTTATTATCATAATTTTTATACTTCTATATAAACATAAAAAATATGTTTTTTAGAAAAAAAATACAACCATTTAAGATATTTCTCAAACCATGCTTCATGAGTATAATTTAAAAATATATTTTTTTTGTCGAATCTGTTAATACTAAATTATTGGTTTTTAATAGAGTTTATATTAGACCTTTTTTAATAAGAATGCTTAGGAATTTTTAATGTTTTAAAACCAAAGGATAGTTATTTTAAATTTTTTGGATATTAATTTTTCATCGTAAATAAAAAATATAATTTAGAAAAGTTTTATGCTAAATTTATTGGAGGTATACATATTGGTTATTCTTCAAATAAAAAATCTTATAAATATTATAATAGGTATACTATGATAGTTGAAACTTTTGTACATATAAATTTTAATTAATCTTGTGACGTTCAAAAATCTATTTTGGATAATATTGAAGATGATTTATGAGATTTAAAATTTTTCAAAGAAAGCCCTGTTGATAATGTAACTTTTGAGAGGGAGAAAAATGATTATCAATCTGATCCTAAATCATAGATGATTCATAAAGATCAAACCATTGACAATGTGATTGATAATTTTGGTTTTGGTATGAAAACCAGAAGATCTATATTAATTTTTTTTGATAACTTTTATTTTGTTTCTAATCATGCTCCCAATAATTTTCTTTATACTTTAAATGATCCAAATTGGATTATTTTTATATAATATGAGCTTAATAAATTTTATATAAATAATTTTTGGTATTTATTTTGAATTGTATGGGTATAATTAGGTAATCAGAACAAAATGGATCTTTATAAACATGTTGGATGCATCAGAATATATTGTTAATAGTAAATCTAGACTTGTTTCTCAAGGATACTCTTAAGAAGAAGGTATAGACTTTGAAGATTAATTTTTACATGCTTCTAAATAAGATGATATTATAATCTTATTATCTTTTTCTTGTATTAAAGGTTTTAAATTATATCAAATGGATGTAAAAAGTTCTTTCTTAAATGGTTTTATAACTTAAAAAGTTTATGTTAATCAACCCCTGGTTTTGAAAATAAAAAATTTACTTACTATGTTTTTAAATTATCTAATGCTTCGTATCATCTAAAACAAGAACTGTGTTCATGTTATGAATGGTTTTTTTAGTTTCTATTAAATAATATTTTTAATAAAGGTAATATTGACACTCTTCTTTCTATTAAAATAATTTCTACTAAAATTTTAATTATGAAAATTTATATTGAAGATATATTTTTTGGATCTTATATTGAAATTATTTGTAATGATTTTTCTACTTCAATGTCATATGAGTTTGACATTAGTTTAATGGGATAATTAAATTTATTTCTTGGACTTATAATCTCTCAAATGAAAGATGGAATTTTTTTTAATCAATATAAAAAATTTAAAGGGTTAGCGAAAATGTATAGCCTTGATTCTTATAAATCTATGAAAACTCATATGAGTACTTGTTCTAAATTAGATGACAATTCAACAAGACAATCTATTAATATTAATGTTTATAGAATCCGGATAGGAAGATTTATTTTTTAAAATAAATCTAGTCTTGATATCATGTTTAGTGTTTTCTTTTGTTCAATATTTCAAGCTAACCCTAAAGAGAGTAATTTTAAAGTTGTGAAAATAATAATTAGATATGTTAAAAAAATTATTAATTCTGTTTTGTTTTATTCTAATTATAATTTTTTTGATTTAATATTATATTCTGGTTAATATTTTTTACCATGTAAAATTGAAAAAACAAATCCCCTCAAGCATGTATAAGTTTCTTGGAAAAACATTAATTAATTGGTCTTCAAATAAGAAATTTTTTGTTGCTTTATAAAATGTAAAAGTTGAGTATATTTATGTTACTAGTTATAGTGATCAAAGTTTATGTATTAAGAAAATCTTATGTGATTTTGGTATTTATCTTTATTAATTTCTTATTTATTGTGATAATACATATACAATGTCAATTTCTAGAAATCCTTGACATCATTCAGGAACTAAGCTTATGGATATTAGATTTCATTTTATTATAGACCATTTAGATAAGGGGGATATTGTTTTAGATATTATCCCATTAAAGTATAAACTTGATGATATCTTCACTAATCCTTTAGAATTTTATCAATTTGAAAAACACAAATTTAGCTTGGAATTTTGGAATCTTAATAGGTTTTATGTCTTCGTAGATTTAATGGGAGTTTAGTATGATTATATTCTAAACTTTTTGTATTTATTTTTATTCTATAAAATCAAGAATCTATTTCTCAGATTATATATTATTTATGTACATATGTTTTTATTATATTACCATATTAAAACCTGTCATACATCATTTATGTTGTTAAATTACTATTTGAACATTCAATTTTCATAAATTCTTATTCTATAAAATATTTTTTTTTATAAAATGGTTTTTTTAATATTCTCATAGAATTTAATTCTAAGTTTAAAAGTGGATGAATTGTAATATAACTTTACTACATGTATTGAAATTTTATTTCTTTTGGTTTACTTACAAAAATTCTGATAATTATTTTGGTTATTGATGTTAGATTTTTTAATCAAGAAAAAGGGGTATATGTTTTGTTTCTAGGCGTACACATATTTTTTTAGAATTTTTTACAAATCCTATCGTGTTTTCTTAATATTATCATAAGATTAAATGTTTAATTGTGTTAACTTTCATGTTTAAATCTTATTTATTTCTTATATTTTTTATATTATTCTTAATCTTTATCATATCATAATATTTTTTACATAAAAGTTCTTTAGATTTTATGTTTTTATTTTTCAATACATGTTCCATGAGTTTGTTTTTATTTTATAAGATAAAAACATTATTTTGGTCCTTTAAATATCTTTTATATATTTTTAAATTTTTCCCTAAAAAATTATTATACAATACCTAGCCAAATGGATATTTATAGATCTAATTTAAGATTTACAGAGTTGATTCTGAAATCCACATAATTGATTTCTAGAATCAAGTTCCACCTGTATTTTGACCATATCATTATATAAATAACTAAAAATTGAGTGATTACATATTTGAGAATCTAAGAAGATTTAATACATTTAGTTAGAAAACATTAATTTCTGAATCAATATATTTTATTTCTTTGATTAGTTCTCAAGTCATTTAATATTTTCAGTTTAATTTCTATATTTTTTCATAACTATTTTCTAATGTTATATATATCTTATTATGGTGATTCTTAATTATGTAGAAATATAATGAAATTTTATATATATAACTCAAAAACATCTAAATATAATTATTCATTTATCAAGGTTCTTTTTAAATATTAAATTTTAAAAGGAAATCTATTTTTAGTTTTCTCTAAATCCCTTACGTGATGGAATTTCCTATGTGAGAAAATAGGATACATGATAAAATCACATACATGAGGAATTTTCATGCATGGATCAATTACATTGATTCACCTAACTTAAAATTCTTACATGATCAATTCCTTTGTGTGGATAATTTTCTTATGTAGAGAAAAATACTTACATAAAAAACTCATATGTGATTTTTTTCCTATGTAACTTATTGAACATCCTACATAATTTTATGCTATGTTTTATGTTTAATTTCATATTACAATTCACTAAATTCTTATTTATTATGGATAAGTTTTTATGATGGATTGATAATTTTATATTAATTATAAAGATACCATGTGAATTGTTTTTATTTATTTTAATCTAATTTTTATGATGATCAAAGGCTATTTTATTTTTATGCATGAAACTTACATCATAAAACTCAATAAAAAAATTAAGTATTTTTCATAAATTTTATTATTTTTAAATTAATATTAGTTTATATTAATCTCAATTAAACTTTTTTGAATATCTCTAATGTGTTGTTATTATGTTTCATTATTCCCTGCATTTTTACTGCTTGTTATAAACAGAATGTTTTTGAATTTCATATTTAAAATTCAAACTTGTTATTTTCATGGGATCTTTTATTGACCCATTATTATGGAAACCATTTTAATTATTTTATAGATGATATCTAAATGTTTTGAATTATTCTTAACTGTTTTAAATTTTTTTCATGAGTTTATTGAATATTAGATAATGATAATAACTTTTTTTCTCTCTATCTGATAATCCAAATTTATAGTTTTTATTATTTTAAATTGTTAAAAAAATTCTCTAGTGTGTATTCCATATATATTTGTATTTAGAGAACTCAAGGATACCCAAAAAATACATAGACATATAAAATTATGATATGATGAGTGCATATGACATAAAGAGATAAAAAGTGCTCATACTCTGTGAATATTTATGTGATCGTGTACTCTATTTTTACAACTATTGGATGATATCTCAATGGATGAACAAAAATTTCATCTAATTATACTACCTTTAAGTGATGATTAAGCTAATCAAACACTTAGGAACTAGTACATGTGGTCTATTCTTCTTCTATCCATTTCATTAAGTTTAATAGATTTGATAACACTCCTTCCCATATCTCATGTGATTTCATGTTATCTTTATTATTTTACTTACAAAAGTATTTTCTATATTTGAGTTGTGACTCATGGATTTCAAATTAATGAACATTAAGGTTTTAAACCCCAATATATAAATTAATGTTTATAATTATGATTTTAATCCCCATAAAGACGTCAGATTTCTGGTTTTTCTTCCACTAGAAAAATCACTGTAATGAAATTATGATACCCCTTCAAAAACTAGGTAGTTCAAAAAATATATCTTGTCGATTATAGATATATAAGACTAGTATATATCCACTTTGGACTAAACCAATATAAAAATCATTAAGTGTATTCTTTTATTTTTTTATGCTAACTAACTATTATAATTAACTCTACTGATCAAATTAATAATTAATCTATTCATTTAAAATTTTAATTTGGTATATTCACTGCCCTCTCATATACCTTCCATCATCATTATTTTTTACCAAAAAATTGGTGTAATAAGATAACCTTATTTAGGATAGTTTACTTAAATTTTTCCTTTTCTCGATACAAAAAAATTGGTATCGAAGGATGTTCCTTTTGAAATTATCCAATTCTTATATAGAGTTTGTTTTTATTTTATTATGTTAAACAATTCCTATACCTCATAGATTAATGGAATGATCTTTATTATAGAAGGAGTGAATGTAAATGATTACGGTATTCCTTAGAATCCCCCCCCCCCTGATATTGATGACAATGGTTATTTTTATTAGATATCCTAAATGGAAGGATACCCCAAACAATAAATCATAGAACACTAGTCGATCATGGAAAAATTATACGCACTACTAAAGGATAACCTTGATACACTAAATATAAATGACACAACTAGATATGTGTTAAATTACAATTACATTAATATTTTATATTTTTCTATTAAAAAAATATTTTAGTCATGCCTCTACTTGTAAGAAAATGACATGATAGTTAGAAGATTCTATAAGTTACTCTCCTGGGGTCATAAAAATTGTTATGAACCAATCTTGGAATGATTTGAGATAAGTACCAAGAATTAAATATTGATGAAGAAAAAACAATAAATAAAATGTTCCACTGATTTTAAAGTATTTTAAATGAAATGATTTTCATTAGAAAAAAATTGGAGGACCCCATAATTGTTAAAAGAGTTTTGAGATCTCTACTAAAGAAGTGCACCAAAAAAAGGTTGTGATCAATGAAATTACTAATTTTAAGGGATACAAATTGGATGATCCCATGAAATCAATTATTCAATAATAACTTGAGTTAATGAATATTTTGGAATATTAGAATACAATTAATAAAGGTATTTCTTTCAAATATAATATAAATTTTAATTCTAACACTTCTGGATTTGAGGTGTAGGAAAGTGAGAAATGATATATTTACAATATAATAAAAGGTATTTATAATTTTATAAAGGAAAAAATCAAAAAGAAACCAAGTAGATATCAAAATAATGATTTAAAGGAAAATAACAGGAACACATATGGATAAAATATGTCTTGTGAATATAGAAATAAGGTACAAATCAAAATCGACTATTGTAATATCTAGGATTTTTTTTTGTATTGATTATTAGATATTATATGGATTATTTTCAAGACAAGATTCCATGGTTGTATGCAATTCTAAGGCCCAGTGTCCTTGTAACAAATGTTTGAAAAATAATAAAATATTAACAGCACACGTGCAGTTTTCTTAAAGAATATGGAATAACTGCTAAACAAGTGCCCAGATTTGAAATATGAGGGCACCATTGAATTCAAAATAGAATATTTCCCTTAGGTGCATCCTAGAATTGGTCAGCATGGGTCATTTGTAAAAAATATGTTGCAGGCATAAAACAAATAAAATAATTTATTTATTTTTTTGACATAGTGACGTAGTAAATTGTTTCCTTAAATGTATCATTATTTCAGAATTTTAGGGTTATACACATAACCCTAAAACTTGTAGAGGATAGTGGATGGATAAAGATCACTTAAAATCCTTTCAGACAAAAGATTACCAATCAAGGATTGACTATCGACACACGTTGATTTTGAAGGATCCAGGAAAAAAATGAAACGCAGCATCATTATTCATCATTGATCGATCCAAATCATGGTAGGGTGTTTGTTTCAATTTTTTAACTCATCGTTCTTAATTTTTGCAATGATATCAAATCAATCAAAAAATAGATTAGTTTTTTGGATCAATCACCTTGCGAGATGGGTTTATTAGGAGATGATTTGGGAGAATATAATTCAATATATTAATTTTTTATATTATGCAACGAATCTAGAATGACATGAATATGGATCGAGGTTCATTCCTCTCATTTTTTTGTGATTTTATCCTCTAATTAATCATTCATCGTGGGCCTTCATCGTTTGGACCACAACTCTGCTTTTCTAGATCAATCAATAATTGTACACCTTTTTATTTGTGAAACAATCTGATTTCGTAGATCTGGGATCAGCATAGCACGTTAGAGGTGCGATGATGGATATAGTGAAAATAGGATGATAGATTATTCTTGATTTCTCATTCTTTTCCATTATTTAGTGGGAAATGAAGAACAATGGTTTGATCTGATTTCCAAGAAAATCTAGATATGGAATACATTTTTCATCTACAGAGAGACATAGATGACCTTGGATCATCAATTTTGTATCAAATTGACCATAAAATCGAAGGTGGATCACCTGCTGAGGCATGTAGAGTGGATTCAATGATTCTGGAAAATGTCATAGAACACGGCATGTAATCCAGGATTACATGGTGTGTGGGCCCCTTGGATATGATTTTAATTTTGGGTCAAAGTTAAATATCACATAGAATGTGACTCTCCCCATTTGACTCAGCATGTACTCTAGAGAGTACACAGACATGGGTAAAAATACACTACCAAATGGAATTCCATGTGCTTAAGATACAAACATGGCTTGGAATACATGGACCGGTACACGAACATGGCAAGGATACATGGGTAGGGAACTGTGTGTCTCTAAATTCAGTGTCTTAATCCTACATGTTGTGTATATTGAGACTACATGTCATGTGAGTATTTCCACATTGGAAAGACTTTGGATAGTAGAACTGTCATGTACCCCCTAGGACATGTCGTGTACTCCCATAAAGAGTTCTTGAGGCTCTTCATTTTCCTAGATTGGACATGTATATGTTGAGTATGTTCCCTTGGTTCTTTTCCTTGGGGATACAGTTCATAATTACATCCACATTACTGGATTGAAATTCCCTCGACATGTGGAGTCTCAGATAGATTTTCGATGTCCCTCCACGATATTGGAGTGAAATCCTCTATCATCCCAAATAAAGTTTTTGGAATCAGTGTCACCTTCTTAAGTATAACGTTCACCCTATATCTAGTGGGAAACATCAGTAGGGTTTATGGAATCATTATCGTATGATCCGCTATATAGAGGGTTGATCCATATTGGGTTTATGGGTGTCCCCGAGTGGTTTTGAGTGTGACCCCCTCTCTATGTATCATCATCTTCTCAGACTAGTAAGTTATATTTGGGTGGGTCTTAAATGTGATATACCTCTTTGTCAAGTGTCTCTAATGATAACATATCATGTGGAGTGAGTTCTCCTAGAATTAGGGTTGTTTAGATAAAAAACATATGGCTATAAGTTGGTTATAACCACCTGATGGCATGGTGTCTCTCCTAAGTATATATAGGTTTTCATACTACTTGTATCATTGATACATTTTTACCTCTTTTGTTGAGCAATATATATTTGATGCTTTGTGTTTACTGTTTTGGGGATTCTTATTGAGTATTATTATACTCACCCATGCACGGGATTTGCCTAAATGTGTCATGTCTTGTGCAGATGGTGGATCTTTTGACTGTGTCCTAGCAGGATATGGAGTGGGTGGATAATAGATGGAGCTGGGAAAATTGAGGTGTTTATCTGGAGTGTACCTTTGACTTAGTCCTCTCCATTTGAGCAGGTTAGAATCATTATAGTTTCAATTTGACTTGTGTACAACCTCTCTTTGTGGTGGGATTGTATTTAGACCTATTTACTTTTCCTTTACTTCTTTTTTTACTCTATTGTGGAATCTTAGTGGTATGAATTTATTATTTTAGTTGTTTACATTTCATCATTATGTGTCTTGTAGATTTTTTCATGTGTCAGATACTTTAGTCTAATACCTCCCATTTGTGGGAAATTCCTACTTGGTGCTAGTCACCAACCCCAATCCTATCGGAGGTAGGCTTGGGGTATTCATAGTAATTACCCCTCGAGGAAGGCTTGTGATAGAGTAGTATTATAGTATTCAGTTATAATTTAGGACAAGGAGTTTCTGATTTTGGTTTGGGGAAATATTTTTAAGTGTTTCGAGTTTGTCTTTCTATCAAAGGACTCTAGTATTGGTGTAGAGTCCAACATATCCATACACGAGGACTCTGATCCCCTTATTTTTGACTCGGTACATGAGAACACTAGTTTTAGGGGAAACAATAGTTCATGCATCATATAGGAATGGTTGGGTCTTCCATGTCCTTCTTGAGACATCTCCTCAGATATATCTATTGACTGTGGTACACCCAATGTTTTCAGGATACCTCCATGTAAATATATAGCTAGGATTTTACTGTGTGATCACGAGGAATATCTTTCTAATGATGAGGCATCAGTACATGGGGCTTGTTCTAAAGATTGCACCTCTATATTGTTTACCATCTATACCACTACAAGTCGAGCAGCAGTATTCCAGCACTACCAATTTAGGATGCGCGTAGGCTTAGTGTGTTGCATAAGTTTCAAAGGTAGTGACCTTCTAGGTTTTGTGGTGATCTAGACCCCTATATGGCTGAGGATTATCTAGAGTCATCCACCCATGTTTTATGTCTTGTGAGGATTCATGCCGATCATATGGAATGGCTTTCCACGAGTCTTCTTCAAGGATTTTTGGGGTGATGGTGGATCTTGGTGACTCAGTCATACGACAGAACATCTCTTTCTTAAACAACCTTCGAGCTTCTCTTCGTAGAGGAGTTATATTCAGACACGTTGTGATCGGTATGCATACAGATGGTCCTATATCTACAGTTGGGAAGTATGAATACGGTATAGTATTTAGCGAGGCTTAATAATCTCTCATGTTACTCTTTGGATATGGTACATGACCTATTATATATGGCTCTAAACTTCAAGTAGGGATTTCACCAAGACAATAGAGTGTCAGTGGTATCCCTTAGCATTTCTACTTATGATAGAGTACTTGAGTTAGCCCTGTTAGTGGAAATTTTTCTAGTAAAGCAGACACTAATTTTGGGAGCTAGAAATGGGCACCTGGTAGATACAACACCAGCAGTATGTATATGATAGAAGTCATTGGGATCCAAGTATGTCAAAACATTTAGTAAGAGATTCTAAGACTTAGGTATAGCAGTGTAGGGATCCCAGGGTAGCTCAAATCATCCATGGTACTGGTGGTGTTTCTCTTACGAATTTTGGGGACATATGGTATAAGATTGCACGACCCGTCATACTGGTGATTGAGAGACGGTCGAAAAACTTTCTAGACATGGATAAAGATATGATCTAGGTTCTTTGTAGGGAGAAATACATGGAAGAGGGGAAGGTATAGAAGAAGGATGTGGTCGTAGGATTGACCCATAACCACCACCACCCCTAGGTAGTCCATGTCATGCTTAGGCAGCTTGTGGGAATGGAAGAGGCTAGATTTAGGATATACAGTCCTATGACCATGAGACTCCAAAGATGAAATGTGGTATGGTCTATTTCTTTTGTACTTTACCTACTCTGTTTATAGACACATGTTCTAGTCATTCTTTTCTTTCCCTAAATATTGTTTGAGGCTTGGATATTCTGATTGAATCGTTGACTCTACCGTTATGCTCGGAGACTCTTATGTGAGGAGATTTGATGGTCAGACACTGGTGCTGATAGTGTGACCTGACTCTCGGTGGTGAGAGTTTTTGTTGGAATCTCTTGGTAGAAGTGTCTAGGCCCTACGACGTCATTCTTGGTATGGAATGGATATTCACAATTCATGGTTAGATTGGATATTTTTGGAAAAGTATTTGGTGTGTCTGCAGTGATGGAACCAATTTTTCGTTTTTTAGTGAAAAGGAAATCGAAGCATCATAGGATAGACTCGCGCAAAGGAGGGTGCAACCGATTACTCATAAATTGGCTATCCTGGCCTTCAGTAAAGTGGATGATATGATTCTAAAGTTTCTTGTTGTGGTGGAGGAGTACGATTATGACTTTCTTGAAGATGTTCTAGGTTTACCTCCCTACAGGGAGATAGACGTTTGCATTGATCTACACCCCAGTATGGAACCAATATCTACACATGCATATCGGATGACTCCTATAGAGATTCATGAGTTTATGGTATAGTTGGAGGACTTCCATAGGATGGGCTTCGTAAGACCCATTGTTCCACCCTAGAAATCCCTAGTTTTTTTACCAAGAAGGAATACAAGAGAATGAGGTTATGTTTGGATTATCAATGATTAAACAAATTGACCATTAATAACAAGTGTCCACTATTTAGGATTTATGACCTCTTTATCAGTTGAGAGGGGAACAATGGTTCTCAAATATTGACCTCAGATCAGGCTATCACCAGATACGAGTACGGGATGATGATATATAGAAGAGGGCCTTTAGATGTCATTATGGTAACTATGAGTACTTAATGATGTCATTTGGCATGGATAATTACCTATAAGTGTACATGGGACTCATGAACATGATATTTCAACCTTACATAGACCAGTTTATGGTAGTCTTCATTAATGACATCCTAGTGTATTCAATATCTAAGGAGGAGCGTGTGAGACAATTAAAGATAGTCATGGACACACTACGGTGGAACCAACATTAAAGGAAGCTCTCAAAGTTCCATTTTTGGATTCGAAAGGTCCATTTTCTAGGACACGTCATCTCAGAGGAAGATGTTGGAGTGGATTCGATGAAGGATGAGGCAGTACTTTTTTGGGATCCACTCTAGAGTGTTATATAGGTGCGGAGTTTCCTTGGATTGGAAGTTCTCTATATTAGGTTTTTACCTGAATTCTCCAAAGTGGCATTACCCTTGAAATATTTGACTCGAAATGGGAATCCATTTCTGTGGATGGAAATGTTTTATTAGTGCTTTCAGGAGCTTTGGAAAAGGGTGAAGAGTGCTTCCACCTTGAGGTTACTATGGGAAGTTAATGTGTACGTGGTATTCAATGATGCATCAGGAACTAGGATTGGTTGTGTCTAGATGTAGAGGTAAGTGGTAAATGGCTGTGGTTCATTCCAGTTGAAGCCACATGATTAAAATTTTGTGACCCATGATCTTGAGATAGCAATGGTAGTCTTTCCATTGAAGATATGGTCACACTACTTGATGGTTGAGTGATTTGTCATCTACTTTGACCACAAGAGTCTCAATTATATATTCTCTCATTAGGATCGAAACTTTTGATATATACGATGGAAAAACTTCCCTCCATGACTATGACTTTGAGATTTTATATACTCTTGGGAAGTGGAATTTGGTAGAAAATTCTCTTAGCAGTAGATCTAGTTTTCAATTTCTAAATGAGGATTTGGTGAAATGGTCCTCATTTCATCAATTGTTTATATATGTAGAGAGTGCATCTTTACTCTAATTTATTGTTTTCACCCTTCCACTCTTACAACAAGTTAGGGAGGCATATCTTGGTGATACCAATTTTGAGACCTTACATACTCAGATGTCCATAGTAATTACTTCTAATGGATATTCAAAATGTGGGATGCATGTCATTTTTTTTAGAGGATGCACAATGGTACCAGTGATGTTGTGGGAGGAATTATTACGGAGTTTTATACATCCCATTTGGAGGTACATCTAGGTAAGGAGAATATTTACCAGGACCTCCTATGTCACCTTTGATAGTCGTGGATGAAAAAGGGATTTGTAGAGTTTGTTTCTCAATTCCTTAATTTTCAGTAAGTAAAGGATGAGAACCAAGTTCTAATGGGTTTAACTCAACCCATTGAGGTTTCATAATGGAAGTGAGATGGGATATCTATGTTCTTTGTGATATTCTTACCACCTATAACCAAGGGACACAATGTCATCTGGGTGATCATTTAATGACTCACCAGGTTATCCTTCTTCCTAGCTATCTAAGAGAATATTTTAGTAGAGAGATTGGGACATTTCTAAATTTAGGATATAGTTCGAATACATGGAGTTCAATAGATGATTAATTCTGATAATGATGCTCGCTTAACATTCCATTTGTGGAATGAATTACATGAGGTTTTTGGGACCCAATTATGCTGGAGCGCAGTTTTTCACCCAAAAACAAACGGAAGGATAGAGAAGACCGTTCAGGTTCTCTAGGAAATGTTGTGGTCTTGAATTCTAGAAATTTTCCATAGTTGGGAGGATCACCTACCACTATTGAGGTTTTCATATATCAATAGATATAATTCTACCATTGGTATGGAATAATTTGTGGTGTTGTATGGGTGACCCTACAGGTCACCACGTTTCCAGACTGACCTAGGAGAGTCAGCACTCATGGGATTGAAGTTGGTGTGAGCTACTACAGAGAAGGTGAATATCATCAATGAGTATATGAAGACTGCCTATATTTATCAGAAGTCTTATAATGATAGACGATAGAGACCTTTGGAGTATCAGGAAGGAGACCATGTGTTCCTTAATATTTTAACTCGACATGGATTATGGATATTCACCTGGGAAGAAATATATCTTTGAGGTCTATCTAAACCTTCCAAATAAAATGTAGGGTTGGAGAGGTGGCGTACCACTTGGATCCACCACCGCATTTAGATCGGGTACACAATTTATTTGAAATTTTTTAGCTGAGGAGGTATTTGCATGACCCATCTTACATCATCTATGGGGGAGAGTTGGAACTATTCATCCATCTGGGCCTTTGGGCCACCGGTTTGGTCCTCGGGTCCTACAAGGCTTTTGGGACACCCAAGGCCTTCGGTCCAGTTGATTCTCAAGGCCTTTGGGCAACCTTATGGCCCTAGGGCCACCCCAAGGCCTTCGGGCCACATGAATATAGGCCCCATACACACTACAAAAAAGGAGCAGCCCCAGAAGAGGATTCAGATTAGGTGCACTCACGAGAGTAGAGCCAAATGGATTGTCAGAATGAGAGGGTATGGCTATGCCATCGGTACCAGCCCATGCTTGCATGGGAAGACTAGCCAGGCGGTCATGCAAAGGTGGAGAGCTACTATCAGGATGCAGATGCTAGGGAGGGGCAGTTCATTGTAGATATTCTGGTTGAATTACCTAACACCTTCAGGTTATGTAATCTGCTAATCTTACGGGCCATGTAATCTCTGAGCCTACGGGCCTTTTAAGGGTTCCCCCTCATCCCTTGAAAGGGGTTTATCAAAAATCTATAAAAATAAAGGCCTTCAGGACATTCAAAAAGTAGATATTGAGGATCTGTTAAAGATGATCCTTCATGGGTGATCAATTCCTTTAGTGTGTTCCTGGTGGTAGTACTGAAATCTCCAGGAGAGCACCTAAGAGTGGAAGGGTCATATTCATTTTTAGTATCCCCATCTGTTTGAGTATCCATTATTTTGGATTTTCGGGAATTTAAATCCCCAAGGTGTGGAGAATGTAACATCTCGTATTTTTTCATGTATTATTTTTCAATATTATATAGACTATTTTTTAGACCACACACTAAAAATATGTGCGATTCCAAGGCTCGATGAGACCAGGAAAAATGTTTGAAAATATTAAATTATTAATAGCATGAGCATTATTTTCCTAAAAAAGTGTAATATCTCTTAAATAGGTTCCACATTAGATATATGAGGTCGCAATTGAATTTATAATAGTTTATTTAACATACTTGTGACCAAGAATTGGTTGGTGTGGGTCATTTGTGAAAAAGATGTTGATGGCATAAAAAGAATAAAATAATTTAATTTTTTTATTGACGCGGCGACACAGTGACTTGTTTCTTTAAATGTATCCTTGTTTCAAAATTATATTTTTATCTACATAACTCTAGAACTTATAGATTATTATAGAGAGATAGAGAGAGATTTGGGAATCCTTTTCGAAGAATGATGATGGATCAAGTATTGAGGATCGATGTAGATCGATTTTGAAGGATCTCACCAATGAATGAAACACAACTTTATTCTTCATCAATGGTCGATCCAAATCAAGGTAGGGTGTGTGTTTAAACATTTTAACTCCCCGTTATTAATTTCTGTGATTATATCAAATTAATCACTAAACAGATTGGTTTGTCGATCGATCACCTTATAGGATGGGTTTATTACGGGGTGATTTGCAAGAATCTAATTGAATACCATCATTGTTTATCTTATGAAATGAATTGATATCTACAGGAACATAGATCTATGTTCATTCCCCTCTTTTTTTTCTTTTCTCCCCTGATTCATCGTTAATCAAAGGCATTCTTTATTTGTTCTGCAAGTCAACTTTTCCCGATCAATCGATCATCGCACACCAGTTTCTTGGTACAAAAATTTGATATCGTAGATTTGGGATTGGAATGGTATGATAGAGGTGTGATGATGGAGATAAATTGAATTTAATGAAATATTATTCTTGATTTCTCATTCTGCAGTGTTCTTTGGTGTGAAATGAAGAACAACAGTTTGATCCAATTTCCGAGAAGATCTAGAGAAAGAATGTGTTGTTCGACGAAGGTGAGGCATGGACAGCCTTGGATATTCTATTTATTGAGGAATATACTACCAGATTAAATGTGGAGCACTATATGAAGCATGTAGAGTGGATTCTAGGATTCTGGAAAATCATGTAGAACACAGTGTGAAATTAGGGATTACACAGCATGTGGGCCCCCTGGCTACGATGGTAGGGTTTGGCAGAGTTAATGATCACATGGCTTGTAACCCAATCCACATGGTGTGTGACCCCTGTTACATGGAATGTGACCCTCCCTAGTTGACTTGGTGTGTACTCCATAGAGTACATGGACATGGTTAATAGTACAAAACTAGAAGTCAAATCATATACTTAAGATAGTGAAACAACTTGGCATACATGAACCAGTACATGGGAATGGCTTTGATACATGGACATGGATAGAAAACACGAGTAGGGAACCATTTGTCTCTACATTCTGTGTACTAATCCTATTCACCATGTATATGAAGAGTACATTCCATGTGAAGATTTCAAAATGGACAATACTTATGATTGAAAAACATGTCGTGTACTCCCTGGGACACGCCATATACTCCCATAAAGATTGCTTAAGGCTCTTTATTTTCCTAGTTTGGACCAGTAAAGTATGATTTTGTTCCCTTGGTCCTTTTACTTGAGGGTATATAATAGAATTATATCCACATAAATGGATTGTAATAACCTCTAGAGGTCGAGTCTCAGATAGTATTTTGGTTTCCCTTCACAAGACTGGAGTGTGGTCCTATATCATCACTAGTAGCATTTGTGGGATCATTTTGACCTCCCTCAGTAGAACATCAATCCTATGTTTAGCAGGCAGCATCAGTAGGGTTTGTGGGATTGTTAGAATATGATCCCCTACATAGTAGGGTGATCAAGATTGGGTTCGTGGTATCCCCTAGAGATTCTGGTAATGACCTCCTCTCTTTGTATCATAGTCTTCTCACACTAGTATGTTATCTGTGGGCAGGGCCCAAATGAGTTATACCTCTTCGTCGAGTGTCTACGATGATAACATGGCTCGTGGAGTGAGTTCTCCAATAATAAGAATTTCATGGAGAAAAATCTTATGGAAAGTAGTTGGTTATGACCTCCTAATGTCCCGGTGTCTCTTCTAAGTATATCTAGTTTTTTGTATAACTTGTATCTATGATACATTGTTATATATTGTATGGATTTGACTATATTTGGTGCATTGTGTTTAGTGTTTTTGGGGTGTCCTACTAAGTATTATTATACTCACCATTGGACAGGTTTTTATCGCATGTGTTGTGTCTTGTGTAGATGGTGGACCTTTTGACAGTATCCTAGGAGGACTCAGAGTGGGTGGAGCATATCTAGAGTAGGTCGGATTGTGCTTTTTATCGAGAGCATACATGTTACTTAGTCCTCACTGTTGGGGTAGGTTGGACTCTTTACAAATTCATTTGGACTTTTATATAGACTCTCTTCATGGTGGGCTTATATTTGGCTATGTTTACTTTTCCTTTACTTCATGTAGTACTCTATTGTCAGATCTTAGTGTTATGCATGCATTATTTTTATTATTTACATTTTATCATTGTGTGGATTAAATATGTGTGTGTACCAGGTAATTTAGGCTAATGCCTCCCATTTGTGTGAAATTACAACTCAGTACAAGTCACTAACCCCTGGACTATCAGAGGTGGTCTGGGGGTAGTCACGGAACGAACACCTCTTGGAAGGTTCATGATAGCTATCCAAAATTGAATCAATAAGGGAAAGATAAAAAATACAAGAAGTAATTGAAACATGCATATCATTCTGGATGGGTATCCAGTGAAGAATATGATTCAAGTAATGAATCTGAAAGCATAAAATAATAAACCAACCTATTTTGATGATAATAATTAAAAATGTGGTCATAAATTATTTTCTTTCTAGAAACTACTATGATAGTTATGGTTATAGTTTTTATGAGTTAAATGATGAAAATTAAATACTAAAAAAATAAAACATGTTTTAAAAGTTATTGAATTTAATAAATAATTAAAAGAAGAAACTAAAATGTTTTCTAAAATAAATTAAGACACTCTCTAAGGATAGTGGTTCTCTCAAAGAATAAATAATAAATTATACATCATGTTCTAAAGGTAATATTTATGATGATTTTGAGCCTATTCAAAAAATTGATAATATTACAAATGAAGATGTATGCTTGAAAGATATGTTATAAAATTGTGTTCATGGAAAGTAAAAGAGTATAAAATGATAGTGTCTTTTTTTAATCTAAATAAAGATAAAACTAGTTTTGGTAGTAATCCAAAGATTCATAAATTAAACAAGAATATTTAATTAAATGTTTTTATGGAAAAGTTTCTTCTGTTGCATGCTTTGAATGTTGTATGCATGGAAATTATGATAATGAATTATCTCTTAGATATCCTTAATCTCTTGGTTTTACCAAGACTAATATTTCAAATAATTTATCTTCAAAATTACCTTAGAATAATATTTTTAAATCTATATGTGTACCTAATAATTTTATTTCTAACCCAATTGGACCCTAAATAGCATGTGTACTAAAAATGTCACGTAATTTATTTTTATAGGAGAAATACCATGGTGTCTCAAGAAAAACACCTGGTACCTGGAAAGTGGTTGTTCTTGGCATATGACTAGTGACCTATCAAATGTTCATAAATATACTAGTTATGATGGAGTCTCATTCACTTTTGGGGATAACTCTAAAGGTAAGGTTAAGTGATTTGGGGAAGTAGGTATTTCTAATGTTTTTTAAATTTCTGAATTTTTATTTTTTTAAGTATTGAAACATAACTTAATTATTATTTCTTAATTATTTTATAATATCTTTTATGTTAAATTTAAAGATAATAAATATTTATTTTTTAAAAATGAAATGGTTTCTTTAATGCTAATAGAAAATATAATGTTTATTCCATTAATTTATCTTATTTATTTAATCAAAATGTTATGTGTCTTAATGCTATAGAAATAAAGGATGTTATCTAGAATAGAAGTCTTGTACAAGCAAACTTTTTAATCATGCACAAATTATCTAAGCATGGACATGTTCTAGATTTACCCATGTTAAAAGTAAGTAAATATTTTTTTCAATTCATGCTTAAAAGGAAATAAGTAAAAGGAATATTTGAAATCTTTCGATCATTTTTATAATTATAAACCTCTTGATTTATTATATCTTGACTTATTTTATCAAATGGAAACTTTTAGTTTAAGTGGAAGGAAATATGTTTTGTTATTGTTTAGGATTTCATTATATTTACATGGTTTTATTTCATGCCTAATATGAGTTAAATCTTATCCAGATTTAATTCTTTTGTAATATAGTTAAAAATAAGAAAGGCTTTTAACTATTTTTATTAAAAGATGTAATGGAGTAGAATTATTTAATTTTTATTTTTATTTTTTTGAATAAAATGGTTATGGACATTTTTTTTCTTCTTCAATAATAGCACAAAAAAATAGTGTCGTAGAATGAAAAAATATAACTATTTAAGAGATGGTTCAAATCATTCTTAATGAATATAATTGACCCAAATATTTTTAGGCTGAATCATTTAATACTTATTGTTATGTTTTGAATAGAGTCTATATTATACATTTCTTTGAATAAAACCCTTTATGAATTGTATAATGACAGAAAACCAAAGGTTTGTTATTTTAAAGTTTTTGGAAATAAAGTATTTATCAAAAATATGAATGAAAATTTAGATAAGTTTGATGATAAAAGCATTGAGGGAATATTACTTAGTTATTATTATAATATTAAATATTTTAGAGTTTATAATAATAATACCATGAGTGTTGAAGAATATGTACATATAATATTTGACAAATCTTGTGATATTTGAAAACAACTATTTCAAAATATTGTAGATGATTTCTTGGATTTCAATTATGATGTAGAAAAACATCTAGATAATTTATATAATGAGGGGGTTGAAAGGATTCTCAATATAATCCAAGATCGTGGAGGATTAATAAAGACCATTCCATCGAAAATGTTATTGGTAATATTGGTTCTAGTATAAAACCCAAAATATTTACATTAAGTTTCTTTTTTGAATCTGCTTTTGTTTCTAAAAAAAATCCTATTAATTTTTTTGATGGTTTAAATAATCTAAATAGGATTATTTATATATATAATTATATTAATAAATTTCTTAGAAATAATTTTTGGTCTTTTGTTTAATTTTATAAGGATAATTAGGAAATCAAAACTAAAGGGATCTTTAGAAACATGATGGTTTAATCAAGACATATTATCAAAAATAAATTCGAACTTATTACTCATGGATACTCTCAAGAGAAAGGTATAGAATTTGAATATTCATTTTAACCTATTTCCATGTTAGATACTGTTAAAATCTTATTATTATTTTCCTGTTTTCATGTTTTTAAATTATATAAAAGGGATGAAAAACTTTCTTTCTTAAACAGTTTTATAACTGAATAAGTTTATGTTAATCAACCCACTGGTTTTGAAAATGAAAAATTTCCAAATCATGTTTTTAGATTATATAAATATTTGAATGGTCTCAAAGGTATACCTGGTTCTTGGTATGAAAGGATTTCCTTGATTATATTAAATAACAGTTTCAAGAAAATTATTTTTGATCCTACACATTTAATTAATATAATTTATAATGATTTTTTAATTTTGACAATTTATGTAGATGATGTAGTGTTTTATTCATCTAGTTAAATTGTTTGTAATGATTTTTATATGTTTATGACTTTTGATTTTGATAAGAGTTTAGTGGGAGAATTAAATTTCTTTCTGGGATATCAAATTTGTCAAAGTAAAGATTGAATTTTTCTTAATAATTTTTTAAGTATGATAAAGAGTTGGTCAAAAGGTTTATTCTTGATTCTTATAAATCTATGAAAACTCATATGAGTTCTAGTTCTAAATTATATGTTGAGGAATAGGTAGAATATGTTGATATTAAATATTATAGAGATATGAGTGGTAGCTTGATTTATTTAATTATATATTCACCTGATATCTTGTTTAGTGTTTGATTATGTACTATATTTCAAGATGATCCTAAAGAGATTCATTTTAAATTTGTGAAAGGAATAATTGGATATTTTAAATGAACTATAAATTCTGGTTTATTTTATTATATGTATTATTATTTTTATTTAATATCTTATTCGGATTCTGATTTTGGAGGTAATAAAGTTAATAGAAGAAATCATATCATGTATGTTCTATTTTCTTATAAAAAGTTTAATTACTTAATCTTATAATAAGTAATTATCTTTTTCTCTATCTAATGTAGAAGATGAATATATTTAGGCTTCTAGTTGTGGTACTCAAAGTTTATTAATTAATAATAATTTATGTAATTTTGGTTTTTATCTTGATAAATTACTTAAGTAATGTGATAATATATCTAAAATATATATTTAAATAAATTATTTATATAATTATAAAACTATGAAAGTTGATTTTAGATCTAATTATTAGTGATCATTTGAATAAGGGAGATATTATTTTAGAGGTTATCCCTACTAAAAACAAACTTTTAGGTATCTTCACTAAGAATTTAGACTTTTTTCAGTTTGAAAAACATAAATTTGAGCTTTTAATGTTGGAATATTAATAGTTTTTATGTATGTATACATATAGGGGGATTTTTAGTATGATTATATATTAAAATTTTCATATTTATTTGTATTTGATAAAATCCAGAATCTGCATTTCAGATTTCTTTTTATTAATTTCTATACATATTTTTTCACTATATTTATGTGTCAAAACTTCTTATATATACTATATGATCTAAACATTCTTTTTAAATGTTCTGTTTTCATAAAATATTATTTTGTAAAAGATTTCTTTTCTTCTCGAATAGTTTTTTTAAAATTATTCTTTCTGAATTTAATTATATGTTTTAAAAGTGGATGACATTATCATGGAACCTTTCTACATGTTTTAAAATATTATTATTTTTTGTTTATTTATAAAATAGTTGAACTTATAAAGGTTATTATGTTTAGTTTTTTAATTAAAAATGGGGGAGATTGTGTGTGCATGTGCTTCCATCTATTTTTTATTGATTATAACTCCTCTCACATTTTCTTAATATTATCATAATTTCAAATGTTTAATTGTGTTCAAGTAAATGTTTTAATATTATTTTATTTCTTATATCTTTTAATTGTATATTTTTAAATTATATATGATCTCAACCACATCACAGTAATTATTTATTTAATAGTTCTTTAGATTTATTTTTTTGATTTGTCATAACATTTTCTACACTTTTTATTTTGAGTTCCCAGAAAAAAAATCATTTAGGACCTATAAATATATTTTATATAGGTTTTATAATGTTTTCCTATAGTAAAATTGTTGTACACCACATATAAAAATGGTTATTAATGTACCAAATTCTGAAATTCACATAGACAATTTCCAAAATCAAGTTCGCTCTGTATTTCAACTATATCTTGAGTTGAAGAACACCAAAAATGGGTGATTATTTTTTTATTGCAAATATCAAATGATTTCCTATATATCATTAGAATACATAAAATTATTAATATATATATTTCATGTCATAAATTTGGTCTTAATTATCAAAATAAATTCTATCTGATTTCTGTATTTTTTCAAAATAATTTTTCTTGTATTTTTTATGATAAATTGAGTTATATATATCTGATTAAAGTTATTATTAATTATTTATAAACTAATCCAAGTTTAGAAATATAATTAAAAATTAACCAAAGCTAATTATACCTTTTTCAAGGTCCTTTTTAGATCTAAAAGTTTAAAAGGTAATATGTCTTAGTTTTCTGTAATTCCCTTATATAGTGGAATTGGCTACGTGAGAATTTAGGATATGTGAAAAAAAAACATACGTGATGAATTCACTTACATGAATCACTTATTTAAATTATACTACATAAAAACCCCTTAAATGATCAATTCTCTAATCTAGATAATTCACCTGGGTAGATAAAAAACCTATGAGAAAACTCATACCTGATTTTTTCCTACAAGGCTTATTAAACATCCTATAGAATTTTATGATACGATTTATGTTTTATTTCCTATTCCAATGAAATTAATATTTTTTTATTATGTTTAAATTATTCTAATGGATTCATAAAAACATATTAATTATATATAACTCATGTTAATGCTTTTTTATTTTCAAGCATGAAACTTACAGCTTGAAAAGTGAAAATTAATTTTTTTTATTTTAAGTTATTTTCATAAATTTCATAATTTATAAATTAATATTATTTTATATTAATCTCATTAAAAAATTAATATATTTAATTTTTGGTTATTATGTTTTGATATTCTCTGCATGTTTACTACTTATTTTAAATGGAACGTTTTTGAATTTCCTATTTCAAATTCATACTTGTTATTATCATGTGCTCTTTTATTAGGCCACAATTATGGAATCATTTAAATTATTTTCTTGGTTATTTCAAAATGGTTTTAATTATACAATATTCTTTTAAATTTTAGTCGTGATTTTAGTGACTATTATGAAATGATAATATCTTTTTCTCTCTCAATCTAATAATCCAATTTTATCATTATTATTTTGAATTATTATAATAATTCTCTTGAGTGTGTAGTACATATTTATTTTTATTTAAAGTAATCCAGTATTCCAAGAAAAAATATATAGGCATTTACAATTATGATAAGATGATTTCACATGACATAAAGAGATAAAAAGTGTCTTTAGTCTATAAACCTCCAAGTGATTATGTACTCTATTTTTACTATTTCTAGATTATATCTCAAGGTATAAAAAAAAATATTTAAATTATACTTCCTTGAATAGGTGATCAAGTTGGTAAAACACTCAATAATGAGTACCAGTGTTTTATTCTTCTTCTGTCTATTTCATTTTGTTTTCTTGAGTCTATAACACTTCTTCCCGGTTCTCAAATTCGTTCACTTTATCTATATGATTTTATATACAACATCATTTTTTATCTTCGGTTCTTGAAACCGGGATTATAAATTTAATATTTCTTATATTATGACTCATGGTATATAAATTTTTTATTGTAATTGGGTTGTGACTCCCCATATAAAAGTCAGTTTTTTTGGTAATTCTTCCATAAAAAAATAATTTCATAATCAAGTAATGATTACCATTTTAAAATAAAGTAGTTCACAATGTGTCTCTCACTTAGAAGAGAGGTATAAGACTTTACTAGGTCCACTTTATACTAAAACAATATAAAAAACCTTATGTTCATTATTTTGATTTCACGGCTAACGAACACTTATAATTAACTTTGTTAATAAATATTGATAATTAATCTGTTCATTTGAAATTTAAATATGGTCTATTCACCCCCACACCTACCTCTAGACCTTATGTGATCATGCTTTCTTACGTATAAATGTTCACAAGATTGAGTGTGAACTTGACATGAATTTTCCGCATTCACAAGATTTTATATAAACATGATGTAGATTATCTAAATTCACAAGAATTAATATGAACATAATATTGATTAGCTACATTCAAAATATTGATTTTTAACACAGTGAGGATTAGCTATGTTCACAACATTGAGTACAAACATGACATAGATTAGTTACATTCACAATAATGGGCATGTACTCAATGTGGTTAGCTATGTTCACAATATTATAAATAAATATTCTTATGTCTACGCCATTATTCTATGTTATATGTTTTGGTTATTATCCATAACACATGTTTATTATATCATGTTTTCATACTCTTATTTCATGGAATATATTGTTATTTTGATTTTACATACCCTAAAATCATAACTTATATATAACTCTTATTGTCCCATGTTTCTTTTAATAAGATATTTCTCCCATGATCGAGTTTTCTCTCATTTTAATGATCTATGCATTAATGAAATGTCGATAATTTTTCTTATGCTGAGTTTTTAAGCTCATGACATTCTTATATTTACCTTCATCATGCTATAAATATAATTAAAACTTATAAGAAATAAAGAAGGGGTTCTATAAGACCTTTACTGCAGAGAAATTTCCACAAGTTTTGTAAAATAAGTTGTTGAGGTAACTAATTTTAAAAGACACTAATCCAAAATTTTCTCTAAGATATGTGATATTGTTGTGATATGTAATGTTTAAAATATATAATTGATGTAAAATAAAGATATGATTATCTAGGGTCACTTATTTTGGTATTAAATTAAGGTTTATTGATTTTGTAGGATTATTCTAGTTTTGGGGGAATATGTTAAGAGAACATTAGTGAAAACCTTAGGGATAAGTCTATATATATTATAACATCCTGATGTTTTGTTAAATTAGATATTATATGATTATACTAGAAATTGTATCCCTATATGGATACTATAATTTGAATAAAACTACATCACAGTTTCACATTGGGTAATCAATCTAAAAATGGATTGTTGAGCATTAACTCAATCATCACATTGATGCATGATGATTCAGCCTAAGACTACACACCTAGATAGGTACTCCTTATGGATATTATTTGGTTGACTATATAATCTCTATTAACTGTTATTAAGTATTTACATCCTAGTTACTTTCAGGGATAAAGTTCATAGTTAAAAGATAAACCAACTTAAAGTAACCTCGACTAACCCTAGAATGATATATGTTGTTCTAAGAGTGATATAGTTTGAACTAAAATAACCTTAGGCTATCAAGGATGATAAAAATCATTATCCTATAATATAAAGGAAACAAGGGAAAGTCTACATTTCTCCTAATACTGAATATAGGTCAATAAATATAAGGTTTAGTGTTACACTCACTCTCCTCTCTAGAATTTTTTATATCAAATTGGAATCTAGTTCTAGCCACCCTAGTAGGCCTAGGATGTTTTCAGTGAGAATAAAATCAACACCCCAAATAATTGATATTATCTTCTACTATTATTTTATCCTAATTTTATATTGGTGGAATATGATTAATTATTTTCTTATTATCCATCCTTTTGATGAATTCAATGTGATTTTGGAGACGTATTTTCCATCACCACATGAAATACATAATAATAAAAAATATATGGAAATGTCAATTCTTATTTAAAACCAACCCATGATCATCTACCAATTAATGGATGACTATGAGATCTCTTAATAAACTAATTCCATTATGGGTGTTATGATACCTAATAATGAGTGGTGTTGAGATCAAATGGCTATAGAAAATCTCAATATTAAGAAAGAGCTATTCTAAGGGAAAATATTATATTTCCAATGTTTTTTTATAGAAGTATATAAATTATATCATTATTTGAGTCTATATCTTAGATATAGTCATTTGGTTTCATTAGTAACTAATAATTAAAATGGTATGGATGCAATTTATTTAAGGGTGGGAGAATTTAAGGACCCAAAACTCAAGACTTTATAAAATTAATTTTGTGTTTGAAAACTTCTGTTATATGTTACACTGAATGTAAATGAACCAAAACTTATTAGAAAAAAATTATTAAAAATTCTATAATAAACACTAAGATTCTAAATAATCAAAATTTATTACCTTTGGATGACAAATAAATAAATGAGTTAATATTGAAAAGTGTATTTTCAATAAAATTAGTTTTCATTACATTATGTACTTTATTTTAAAAGATAAATTTATTAGTTTTAAAATATAAAATTGATAAAATAATATTAATTTTTAAATTACACCCATTAAAAAAATTATTATTAATTTTTGAGTTTTTTATGGAATGGTTGATTTTTTATTGAAAAATAAGGTTTTTTTTAATTACAATTTTTTTGATTTTATCATTATATAGGAATATCCTAGAAAATTAAAAAAAACATTATAAATAATAAAATATTTATTTCAGGGAAACAATTATTTATTTTAAAGTATTATTTTAACTTATAAATATAATTTTAAATATTTTTACAACTAAATTAAATTGTTACTTTAATAAAAACTATTTTCGACCATTTTTATAATTAACTATTTTGAATGGTAAATTTAGTTTTCGATTGATTTTATATCCACTTACCTTTTATTTGTTTTATAATAAACAATTTTATTTCATAAAAATTAATATATATACATATATGATAATATTACCTAGAACATAGATTATTAAACTTAGAAACACATTTTTTGTAAAAATACATTTGTTTATCCATTTACCTTTAAATAGTAACATTTCATTATTGAAAATATAATTGTAACTCCCATAACTACACTTCACTTCACTTATAGAAAAGTAAAACTTCCAATGCTTAAAGACTCAACTATACATCAAATTTATTCATAAAAATATAAAACATTTACTCCTCCTAGAACCCTACCCCACTTTCAAAATTTTATAAGTTGCATTAGTTAGTGTAAGGCCTTTATTTACAAGGAGAATTCTAAGGTTCAAGTCCCTAATTTGAGTATTATCAACTACTTAGATTTTCTTCTTAACTGTATTCATTAAAATGTATTCATTTCACACTAATATAATGATATTAGAATCATTTTTATATTTTAATATTATTATATTATGGGTGCCATAATTATCTATTCATCTATCCTATCCATTAAGAAAACCGAAAACGTTTTCTGTGCATATATGTAGACTACCGTCTCCACAAGCAACAAAATTAAAATTTTCATCAACACCCATCATTGATGGTTACTATAATGGATTTAATTATGATATTTGATTTTTATGATATTAATAAAGTTCTTTTATTATAAATTATATAAACTACTAGTGATATGATCAATAAACGTTTATCATTAATTCAGTTATTTAAAAAATCATTCTAAAAGAAAAACCTTTAATTAAAATTATGTAATATTTTCATGTCCATTACTTATAATTATGGTTCATTAATAATTATGGTATATTAAAACATAAAAACTATAACTATTTCATTATTCTACTAATTTAATTATTCTTAAACTAAATCACCTCATGATCATCAATAATCAAGGTTTGTTCATGTTTGCGTCAGTTTGACCAACTACTTGAAAAATCAAATGAAATTTTATCATGGATGATAATGAAAACTTAATTATTGGTATGATATTATATAAATATTTAAATAATTAATTTTTTTACTTTCTAAAATATATGTCAACATTTAACTCATTAATTAAGAAAATACCCTTCATGGGTTATAAATCACTAAAAAATGTTTAATGTTAATTTCATCTTTTAGGAAAAAGAGTAAAGTAATCAAAAAAAGTAAATCTTAAAATTCATAACTCATTATAATTCAAACATTATAATTAATTTAATGAAATTTTAATGAGAAATATTTTTAAAATAATTATTCTGACACCACTCCAACAAAACTGGTACAAACGATCAAAACTATTAACACCTAATGTGGGAAAATAAGAAAAAAACTAACTAATACACATATATGTAATGATTATAAATTAAAATTATAAAACAATTATGTATTAAAATGGACTTAAAATATTATGTTATTATGTATCTTTTTTATATCATTTTTGAGTGTATTCGGCTAAGCAGAAATAAAGGAACGGTTTTCATCCCAAAATTCCTTTCTCTAAGACATGTTTTTCTACTATAAACGAAATTTCATTTATGTGGTGTTTATTCTGACTATTTGAAATATTATATATTGAAATAACTTTTATCCATGGTACTTCAAGTTTAATTTTAATCCCTATCATATGATAGGTTTTTTATTTAAATTCTCTCCAAGTTGTAATGGATTTTCTTGACTCAAATATTTTTCTTACGTCATAATCACCCCACATTTATTTTGATCATTAAATATTGAATAATTAAATACTATGATAATATTATGTTGTATTTTAACATTATCTTATAATTAAATCATGTTTAACACCAAATTATTCTTCCTTGATGAAATTATTTATATATGAAAATTAAATGATTCTAAGAGTAAAACTAATTTATTTTAATAGATTTGTTCTTCTATATCCTTGATTTTACTTCACATAAATGTTCTCATTTCCATAGAGGGGACTCAAATTTTATTTTTATAAAATTATAATTATATTACCTTTTATTCATTTTAAAATAAAGGTTTTTTAATCCTTATAATGATATGGGTTTCCAACATGGTCATTTCAAAATGTTCAAAATGTTTTTTCATTCTTTAAAAATCAATGTTTTTATATATTCCACTCCTCATTTTTTTATAACCATTTTGTCTATTAAAACAAATATTATTTAAGATTATTTTTAAAATTAAAAAAACTATTCTATTTTAACTTCACCTTTTTGAAACCTTTTTATCATATTCAGGAATCAATTATTTAATATTATTTTTACAAATAAAACTTTTCAATGCATTTTCACTTAAATGTTTTGAAACATTTATGTATATTTCAAGCCTACAATAATAAATTTCCATTATTAAAAATTAAATGTTTTTCAAATGTTTTCACTTCACCTATTAAAAAAAATTAAAGTATTTATAACTTCCCCTTTGACACCAAATATAAAATTATTTCATAAAAAAAAACTATGATTTCACCACTATTTTCCTCATTATTTCTAAAGGATTTCATTATTTGGAAATTATTTTTAATGATTCGCCTTCTAAATGTTCTTATTAAATAATCCATAACATTTTTTTTAATTTTAGGTATCAACCTTTTACATGATTATAGTAAATTTTAGTGATACCATCTTTAAGTTTTGTGAAAACCATTTTTCTTTCTATGTGATCTTTATAATGAGATGAATGAAGCCCATTTTCTTTCACAAAATTTTCAAGATATATTTAATTAATTGTTTCTAATATAAAAATATGTTTGGATGATGATGGTTGTGGTCCAGTATCACCATCTAGTAAATATTTCAAGGTTTTATACCTCATGAGTTAAATATGTTGAGCATGAAAATTATATGGATTAGTTACATTCATAAGATTAAAAATGAACTTGATGTATACTAGATATATTCACAAGACTGAGTGTGATCACAATTCATATTATCTAAATTGAAACTATTGAGTTTGAGAATGATTTAGATTAACAATTATCATAATATTGAGTGTTAACATGATTCAAATTAGTTATATTCATAATATTGAGCATGATCACAATGTGGATTAGCTACCTTCATAAGAAAGAGCATGAACATGATACCAATTATAAAGATTCACAAGTAAGTGTGAAAATAATGTACATTATCTACACTCACAATATTGATCATGAAGAAATTTCATATTAGCTAAGTTCACAATAATGAGTGTGAACTCAATTTGGTTGGATATGTTTGGAAAATTATGAATACTTATTATTATGCCAATTCCATAATTCTATTTTACATTTTCTTATTATACTTCATGGAATATGTTTATTAAATCATGTTTGTACACTCTTTTTCCATGTTATATATTTTTCTCCAAGTTTACATACTATTCCAATATAACTTATGGAAATTTTTTACCATCCTATGTTCTTTCTAATAAGATATTTCTCTGATTTCCAGGTTTTCTCTCATGCTTATGATTTAACCCTTGATATCATGTTGATAATTATTACCTTACTCAATGTTTGAGCTCAAACCTTTCTTATATTTCCCTTCCCATGGTTATTAAGATAATTAAAACTTATGTAAAGTCTAGAAGTGGGTCTATATGAGTTTAATTATGGAAAAAAATTTAAAAGTGTTGAAAAATAAGGTTCCTATATAATTGGTCCTCAAAGTCACTAAATCTAAAGTTTCTATAAGATATGTGAGATCATTATGAGATGTAATGTTTAAGTTATATAAATTATATAATATATAGATATGTTTAGATTGGGTCTCTACAGTTTGTGGAAAATAATGTTTTGGTTATTTTTGAGTATTAGTGTAGTTATTTTGGGGAATATGATAAGAGAACTTTAGAGAACACCCTATGGATAATTATAAGGGTATGTATATTTGTAGGATAATATCATTTAGTTTTGTTAAAGTAAGTAATATGTGACTCTATCGGAAATTACATACCTAGTTTGATACTATAAAGTGAATGTGGTTGTGTCACACATTCACCTAAGGGTAGTCATATTGAATAGGGTTGGTTTAGTGTTAACTCGGTCATCACTGTGGTGCAAGATGAGTGGGCCTAAGACAGCACAACAGAATAGACACTCCCATAATATATTCTTTGTTTGATCATATAATAGCTATGAACCACTATGAATGATTTATTTCTTAGTTACTTTGAGAGATTAGGTTGAGAGATAAAATTTAACCCAATTTAGAGTAACCTAGGTTGACCATAAACTGATATATGTTAATCTAGGAGTGACATAGTTTGAACTAAAATAGTTATAGTAAAAGAAGGATAATAAAAATAAATATCATATAGTATAAAGAAAATGAGGGAAATCATATACTACTTCTACTATGAAAAATAGGTCATGAAATAGAAGGGTAAAACTTGCATTCACCATCAACTCTATATTTGTGGATATCTAATTATAATCTAATTTTATCCACCCCAGTAAACCTAATATGTTTTATAAGAGTATAAAATAAATATTCTAAGGATTTTATATTATCTTCTGGTATTACTTTATTGAAATTTAAGTTTTAGGGAATATGCTTTACGAATGTATTTTTATCCCTCTAAACAAATTCAATATTATTTGGGAAATGTATTGGCCTTCACCAACAAGAATCCACAGTAATCAAAAAAAATAAAAAAATATTATTTAGTATTTCAAAAACAATAATGACCATATATTAGTATAATGATGACTATGATATATTTTTGTTAAAATACTTCTATTATAGTATTTATGATATCTAATCATGAGTGATGTTTAGCTTAAATGGACAGAGAAAAACTCAATATTTCAATTGACCCATTCTAATGGAAAATGATATATTTATTATGTTTTTTAACAAAACTCTAAATAATATATCATTATTCAAGTATATCTCTTAGATACACTATTTTAACTTCCATAATAAGTGATAAATAAAATTACAAGGTTGAAATTTATTTAAGGGGGAATGTAATGACATGAAATTCTAGACCTTATAAAACTCATCAAATGTTCGAGAACATGTATCACACATTACAAACAATGTACACAAACCACTGCATAGTATAATAAATTTATTAATAAATGTATAATAAAAAATTATATGGAAAATCATTATAATCTATAACCTTTGAAAGATAACTAATTAATATGAGTTGATAATTAAAAAGGGTCCTTTTCAATAAAAGTCATTTTCTTTATATTATTTATTTTAATTTAAAAATAAATTTACATATTTTAGAATTTCAATTATATAAAATAAAATTAATTTTTTACTTCCTCAATTCAAAATTTTCTTACAATTTTTTTTTGAAATTTTTCTAAAAATGATGAATTTTAGACAAAAAATGAGGTTTTGTGAAAATTATAATATTTATGACTATATCACTATGTAAGTGTATCATATATGATTAAAAAACCTTTTAAATAATAAAATATTTATTTAAGGTATAAAATTATTCATATTAAAATATTATTTTAACTTATAAATCCTATGTATAACATTTTTAAAAATAAATTTAGATGTTACTTAAACCAAAAAAAGTTTAGTCTTTTCTTCTAATTAAGTGATAGGGTAGTGAAATTCGGGTTTTTATTTATTTGGAAGACACCTTAAATTTATTATTTTATAAAAAACTATTTTATGTCATAATAATCATAATATATGATAATAATATCTTATATATAAATTTTTAACCTTAAAAACACACTTTTTCTACAAAAAAATGTTTTTACACGTTATGAGCATTCATTTCAAAATTAACATTTCAAAAAAAATATAATAATAGTTTAAATTTTTAAAAGATAAGGATAAAATTATCTAAAATTTAAAATATTAACTTTTACTGTTCATATTTATTACTAAGGGTAAAAATTAATTACCAAGGTAAAAGTAAATTATAGTAAAAGGTAAAAAATCCTTAAAAGAAAAAGTTTTAAAAAGATCTATGTTATCTCTAAAATTAGTGGATGGGGAGAATATATAATCAAACAAACTTTACATCTAAATTTCTTTATTTTTGATCGATCTATAATTTTAATATTTCATTATTTAAAAAAATAGTTACCCCCAAAACTATCATTCCCTTCACTTATAAAAGTATAACACTTTCACCACTTCAAGAATCGCCAATAATTTAAATTTATTCATCAAAAACTTCCAAATAAATCCTAATATAACCTTTTCCAATGTTAAAAATATTCATTTCATTATTATTAAGCATAAGTCCCATATTTCCAAGTATAATTCCAAAGAAAATTCATTTCCCCAACATGTGTATTGTCAATTACTTAGTTTTTGTTACGAATTATAATCATTAAAATTTATTCAATACACACTAATATTATGATATTAGTATCATTTATATACTATAATTTTATTATATTATGGGTATTATAATTATTTATTCACTTATACCATCCATTAGTAAAAATGACATCTTTATTTGGACCTCATGAATCTTCAAGATGAGCCCGTAAGGGGCCTCTCAGGGCTAGGGTTCCACTCACCATCGCCTTCCTCTCCCCAATTGCAGATATGCCTTTGATTATCCATCTTCTCGATGCACTCGTGGTTCTTGGGACCTTCTAGTGGCGGTGGCTTTCCATTTCTGGAGAATATCCTTGCTGCGACGCAAGGTCCCTATCCATTTCTCCGGCTAAGGCTTCCCATAGCACCGCAATTTTGGTCTAGGGTAGTTTCTGATGCTACAGTCTGGGGGTTGTCATTGCGATTCGTGTCCTCTATGGGTGTGATGGGTAGATCTGGCCCCGGGTGCGGTTTTGAAGGCGGCGACAAGATTTGTGGAATGGGCTTGTAGAGGGGTCCCCTACCAGAGAGATCTAGTCTATTTTGTGTTTTTTCTCTTTTTTCTGTGTTTTTTTCTATGTTTTGTATTGCAATAGTTTTTGTGGCACATGGTGTAGACTCGTCTTCGATTCCGGCGACCGGTGATGCATTCTTATTGAACGAAACCTTGGTTTTGGGTGATGTGTGGTGTTTTGTGATTTCTTCACGGTGGCAGATCAATATTTCACAGACTTTTTGTGGCAGTTTTGCAGCATGTTGAATGAATTTGTGATTGTGGTATGGTTTTTTGTTTGTTTTTTTTTTGTGAATTTGTGGAATGGTGAATGGTTGTCTAGTTTATGGTCGGCGATGGTTGGTGTTCCCGACAATAACATGACAACAGCGGTGGTGAATGTCGATGATGAGATCAAGAGGTGGAAGGGATTGGGAACTGGTGATGTAAATGGTGTTAGGTCTAATATTTTTTAGGTTCTCACTAATCTAAAAAGTGACTTATTTAAAAATAAAAAAAATAAGTTTTAGTCATTCGAGCATACGTGCGGACTACCACCTACATAACAAATGAAATTCATTTTTTCATCACCACCCATAATTGATGGATAATATAATAGATTTAATGATAATATATGATTCTTATTATATCATTAATGTTATTGTATAAAAACATATAGAATCTATTAATGATATAATCAAAAAAATTGTTTATCATTGATTAAATCTTTTAAAACAAGCATGCTAAGGGGAAATATTTAATTTAACATATGTAATGTTTACATAGCCATTACTTATTATTATAATTACCTTATAACAATGATATATAACACTAAAAGACACTAAACTATATCATTATTCTACTATTTAATTGATATTTCAACTAAATCAACTCATAATCATTAATAATCATTGTATGTTCATGTTTGGGTCAGTTTGACCACCTACTTGAACAATGATATGAAATTATTGCATGGATGATTTTAAAAACATAATAAATAGTATAATATGATATAAATATATAAATAGTTACATTATTTTGGTTTTTGAAAATATACATCAATATTTAACTCATTAATTATAATAACACCCTCTATAGGTTAAAATTCACTAAATATTTTCTTGGTTGATTTCATCTTTTGGTATTAATATTGATGTACTCATTAAAAGAAATGTGAAACTTAATAACTAATTATAATTCATCCATTATAGTAACTTTAATGATCTTTGAATGATTAAATTTAGAAGAATAACAAATATCAACACTACTCTTATGAAACTAGTACGATTAGTTAACACTATAAACACCCAATGTGGGAATATAAGAAAAAAGAAACCAATATGAATATATGTAATGATTATAATTGAAAATTATTAATATTTTTATATATGAATATGGTTATATAATTTTATATTAAGATAATTATTTTTTTATATAAGGATATAGTAAATTGGATTAAGTGTGAATATATTTAAGGGTTTTCATCTCAAATTCCTCTCTTTGAGGCATTTTATGGTATTATGAACCTAATTTAATTTATGTGTTGTATATACTACCTATTTGTTCTATTATATCATTAAATACATTTTTTATATGGTAATTTAAGTGTAATTTAAATATATCTTTTTTATAGGTTTTTATTTAAATTCTCCTTGAGTTGTTAGGGTTTCTCTTACCTTAAAAATTTTTCTTGCATCATCATCACTTCACTTAGATTTTGATATTTCAAGATTGAATTATTATACCCAAGGATGATTTTATATTTTATTTACATAATATATTTTGGGTAAATCATTTTTATCACCATAGATTTCTTCCTTGATCAATCTATTGTTTTATGAAAATGAAATAATATTAAGAGTAATTCACATTTCTTTTTAAGGGATTTTCTATTCCATATCCTTGATTATACTTCCCATAAATGTTATCCTTTACATAGTGGAAAAGAAATTGTGTTCTTCACCAATGATATTTATATTCCCTTTTATTCATTTTAAAACAAAGTTCTTTTTATCATTTTAATGATTTGGGTTTTCAAAAAGGCCACAACAAAATGTTTGAAAAAAATTCATATCATTTCTAAATCGAAGGTTTTATATTACACACAACATTTCATTTTGATAAAATTTATGTCTACTCAAGTCAATATTATTAAAGATTATTTCTAAAATTAAAATTTTTCAAAATTTTATCACTACACCCTTTTTAAACCTTTGTGTCATTTTCCAGGATCCATTATTGAATATTCATTTTTAATGTAAAATATTTCAATGTTTTTTCACTTCTCCATTCTAGAACATTTATGTATTTATTAAGGATTAACTACTAGATGTTACTTCTAAAAAAGTAAAAAAAAAATCATTTCACCTTTAAAATGTATAAATTTTCAAAGTGATGGGGACTTATTATTTTATTCCAAAGATAAAAGTGTTTTTTAAAAATTGTTTTAGGATTTCACCCCCATTTTCATCATTATATCTAAAGGATTTTTTTTATTTGAAAATTTTTTTTATGACTCACCGTCTATATGTTCTTTTGAAATAATTTGGTGATGCGATTTAATTTTTTGGATCAACCATTTACATGTATGTTGTCAATTTTAGTTATAAAAACTTTGTAATATCTCGGGTTTTAATAAATGAATCATTTATTTTGTTATTTTCATTAGTATCTTGATTTAAGAATTAATTTAATATTAGTTTTAATAAAAATATAAAACAAATATAATATTTAATTAGATGATTTTATTTAATCAAAATAAAATTTTGATATAAAATAATGTTATAATATATTCTAACTCGATAGTAATGATAAAAGTAAAAAAATCATAATAATTTAACATTATGGAAATTAATTAAACTCTTTTAAAATTTATTTTTTACTATAAAAAAATTAAATTTTATTTTATTTTATTTATTTAAACACTTTTTAATAAGTAATTTTAGAAAATAATTTTTAACAAAATCTATATTATTTTGTAACAAAAATTTTATAATTTTGAAATTATGATAATTTTAAATTTAACATTTAAAAAAATATTAACTATGAAGTTATAAATTATGAATATACTTAAAATTTTAATTATATTTGTATTAAGTAGATAATTTTAAAGCAAAATGTAATGTATAAAAATAAAATATTAAAAAAATTATAATAATAATTAAGGGTATCATATATTATTATTTAAAATAAAAATTATTTTTGTTATAAAATATTTGAAATAAATAAAATTTCAAAATTAATGGTTATGAATATTAAAGTTAATATATTTTATATGTTAATTTATAAATATTGTAATAATTGTAATTATGAAAATATTACTATAATTAATATTTTTTAAAATCGGAATTATGAATAATAAAAGAAATATATTAATATCATTAAATTAAAGAAAAATAAAATAAGAGAATCCTTTTGGGATTAGGTGAACCAAATGTAAAATCTGTGAGAGGGTATATTGCATGAGGAAGTGAGGATTTTGGGAGGTCGAATGTAGTTGAAGGTCACAAACACTCGAATACTCAAAAGGATCAATTTCAAAATGGATTCTATTTGTAGGGTATCCAATGTTAGTGAGTATCAAATGCTATATTTGAATATAAAAGAGATATTCAAGAAGGGGTGAGTTTTCAAGCATAGGATCAAGTGTAATATGGATTTAACTAATAAGGAGGCTCTCGTATGTAGATAAAGTGAAGTTGAGTGTGAGTTCATCTTCCTCCAATAATTTAGTTTGTATAAAATCAGAGGTATATATTAGGTGTTTTAATCTTATTCAAATCATTTTTCTTAGATCATTTTCCATCGTAACAGTGATATATTGTCATTTTCTTAATTTTTATTCTCTGATCAAATTCAACCATAATGTTTATCATTATTTTCTATGGGTATCTAAATATTTTTTTTATCTTATCACAGTGTCCATATTCAGTTATGGTGTTAAATCGAAATCATTTTTCTCAATAATTTTGGTTGGCCTTATCTCATTTCAACGAAACTTCCCGAATAAGATCGATCCAACCATGTTGTGTAAATATATATATATATATATAATCGAATGTATCAATCACTTTTAAATCAAATATTACATATAGTTCGTTGTAGATCCTTTAATTGTCTCTTTATCTTTGCATATTTCAGTTGCAATGATAAATATATTATTATATATATTACCTATATGTAATAGCTTTATCAATAATCCTTAAACCGATACCATATATTTTAAGGAATCAATATCACTCTCGATTCATACCTCATCACTAAAAATTAGAATCATTCAAACTTAACATTTAGTGTGATACACTTATCCTATGAAATAGGTAGTGAGAAAAATAGAAGAGAGGGATAATAAGAGAGAGTTTGAAGAGTATACCAAGAAAAATAAAACTATTTGCCTTCAATGATTCCCAAAAACAATGTAATTGAATTCACTATTTTATTAATATTATATATTCATAATTCTAGTAATAATTGTTTTTTAATATCTCCAATTTACTGATTAGAAGAATTTGATTTTTTGAGAGGGTGTTATATATATTTGTCTAAAATTATGCATTAAGAAAACCCTAAGTAATTTAGTTAAATTTATAGAAAATTATTTTATGATTTTTTCAAATTTTAACTCAAAATATATATTTTTATCTATGATGTAAAATAATAACAAAATTTTGATTTTTTATTATTTAAATTTAATTTTAAATGGTATTTTATTTTACAAAAATATCTATCTTAATATTTATCATGAAAAAAGTTATAATTTTATATGAAAATTATATTTTTATCACTGAATATCATTCATATAGATATGTTCATATTTTATGAATTTTCTTGACACTTCATGTACTTTTAAATAAGAATTTGTTTTAATTTTTAAAGCAGTCATGTTCATGTATTTTAATTTTAATTATTTCTTCTAGAAAGGAGGATTTCTCCTAACTATTTTAAGTTTTAGAAAATAGATCTTTTTTCAAGATGAGAAGTTATAAAAATATTTTTTTATGAAAAGAATTTATGTAATATTTTTGAAATGTTTTCAATGGGATATTAATGAGAATGATAGATATTCAAAAAAATGTTTTATTAAAAATTCTAAACATGGTTTTGAATGAGATGATGAGGAATGAATAATGAACTCATTACCTCAATGAGGTGTTGTCCTACAATTGATATAATTAGTGGCCTCATGGTTTTCTTAATATTTTCCATGTATCATTTTAATCCATAAAAGAATTATTATTTTCTAATTATTTCTTATGGAGAAATATAACTATTTTTCAAAAAGGTATTTTTGAAAATGATAATAATTTTTAAAGGGTTTTGACATTTATTTTTTAATAAAAACCCTAGCTATTATTTTGTAATATTATATATCGTATAATATTTTTGTATTCGTTAAAAAACGTTTTAAAATGCATTTCAACGTATTTTTCTCTAGTTTTAAAAAACCCCTTATTGGAAACTTTTATGCTCATATAATGTTTCAAAATATTTTTCACATGAATTTTAGAATTTATATAGTGGATAGATATGTTTTTGGAGTTAGTTCATGTGAATTTAATTGGTTATTTTATACTATTGTCGTAAACTACAATTTTATATAAGTAATTTTTCCAAATTATCCTAAACCTAGACAAGAAAAGATCCTTGTTTTTATAATTTACTTTAAATTTATCAGTTATCTTTTATAAAAGAAATACACAACATGTTTTTAGCACTGAATCTGGAAAATCATATTTGAGTCATCATAGTGCTATCAGAGTAATGGTCTGGACAAATTTGGAGATTAGGCATTTTCCTTTGAGGAAACAATTAAGGGATAAAATATTATTTTGAATATAAAGGTAAATAAATACCATTAAGAATTTATAATTTCAGCTCTTCTATATTTTCAAAAACTATCAATATAGAAATTTTTTATTTTATTATGTATGATGAATGAATTGTGATGGCACATTTCATTTAAGGGGGGAGAATGTAACATCCCATGTTTTAATTAAAGAATTATTTCTTATATTATTGTCATTAGTATCTTGAATTAATCATTAATATAATATTAGTTATAATAATATAGAAAAATTGAATAGAATATTTTATACGATGATTTTATTTTATCAAAATAAATATTTGATATAAATTTATGTTATAGTATATATTAATTCAATTGTAATGAGAAAACAAAAAAAATATTTTTCATAATAATTTAACACTAATGAAATTAATTAAACTCTTTTTATATTTAATTATAATTTTAAATACATAAATTATATTTTATTATTTTTATAAACAAATGTTGACAAGTAATTTTAGAAAATAATTTTTTACAAAATTTATATTATTTTGTAACTAAAAGTTTACAATTATGAAATTATGATTATGTGAAATATCGCATTTAAGAAAAATGTTAACTATGAAGTTATAAATTATGAATATACTTTTATTTTTAAGGATATGTGTATTAATTAGCTACTTTGAAAGTATAAGGTAATGTATAAAAATAAATACTAAAAATTATAATAATAAATAAGGTTAGAACATATTATTATTTAAAATAAAAATTATTATTGTAATAAATTTTTTAAAATAAATTGAATTTGATTATTCATGGTTATGAATAATAATGTTAATATATTTTATATATGAATTTATAAATATATTAATAAATTAAGTTACGAAAATATGAGTAGTATTAATATTTATTTAAATATTAATTATGAATAATAAAAGAAAAATATAAATATCATTAAATAAAAATGATCACATAAAAAATCTAGGGGAGATTGGGTGAACCAAATGACAAATCTTAGTGAGTGTTTCTTTCGGGAAGAACTAAGGGTTTCAGGAGGTCGAACATAGTTGAAGGTCTTGAGTGCTCGAACACCCTTGAGGATCAGTTTTGGAAGGGTGTCATTTCATAGGGTTTTTGAATGCCGATGAGCATCGAACAACAGCGATCATCAAATTCTAAATATGAATACAAAAGAGAGATTTAATCGAGGTTGAGGGATTGAGCTCAAGATCAGATGTTATAGGGATTTCGATCATTAAGAGGGTTTCATAAGTGGATAGATGGAATTCGATTGTGATTTCATCTTTCTCTTATAATTTATTTTGTAGAAAAATAGAGGTATGTATTAGGTGTTGAAATATTCTTGAAATCCTATTTCTTGGATCATTTTCCACCATAATAGTGATATTTTTTCATTTTCTTCATTTTTCTTCTTTGATCGAACTTTTCATCCTTGTTTACCATCATTTTTTAGGTGTATATGAATATATTTTACCATTATCCTATCATAGTGGTCATATTCAATGAAGGTATTAAATAAAAAAAATTCATTAAATTTAGTTGGCATTATCTCATTTCAATAAATCTTGCTAAAAATTTTCAATCCACCTGTGTTATATATATATAAATATATATGATCAAACACATCAATAACATTTAAATCTAAGATTACCTACTATTCGATATAGATCCTTCGTTTTTCATTTTCTCTTTGGATATTTGAGTTTGAGTGATGAATATAATATATATATATATATATATATATATATCATCTCTATATTAGCTTTTAAAACAAGCCTTAAACCGAGACCACATATATTAATAAATCAATATCACTCTCGATTCTTCCCCCATCTCTATAAATAAGAATCATATCCCAAATTCCATTCAGTTTGATGCACTTATCCTTTGCAAGATGTAGTGAGACAAATAGAATTGAGGGATAATATTAGAGAGTTTGAAGAGTATTCCAAGAAAATTAAAAAAAGTTGCCAACAAAAATTCTAAAAATTAATGTAAGGGAAACCAATTTTTTTAATGTTATAAATTTTAAATTCTAGTAATAATTTTGTATTTTTATTTTCAAAACCTATAATTTATATATTTGATGAATTTTATTCTTGTGAGAGTGTTGTATAATATTTTTCTATAATTAATATTTTAGAAACCCCTCAGTAAGGGATTTAATTTTATAGAAGATTATTCTATGATATTTTCAAATTTTATCTTAAGGATATTTATTTTGATCTACTATGTTAAACAGTAAACAACAATTCTGTGTTACTATTTAAAATTAATTTTAAAGGGTGTTTTATTTTATTAAAATCTCAATGTGAGCATTTATAATTAAAAAATTATCATTTTACGTGAAAATGATCTTGTTTATCAATGAATTTTATTCAAATGGATATGGTCATATTATATGAATTTTCATGAGACTTTATGCAATTTTATATAATAATTTGCTTTAATTTTCAAATCAATCATGTTTATGTCATTTAATTTTAGGCATTTCTTCTAGAATGGTTTATTTCTCCTAACTCGCTTTAGTATTAAGAAAATTCTTCTTTTTTCAAGATCAGTAGTTATAAGATTATTTTCTTGTATAAAAATTATTTATTTAATATTTTCAAATGTTTTTAATGAGTTATGAATGAGAAATATAGTTCTTATAAATAAAATTTATTAAAAATTATGCACTTGGTATCAAATGAGATGATGGGGATGTGGAGTGAACCCATAACCTCAACGGGGTGTTATCTTATAAGTGATACTACAAGTGGACTCATGGTTTTATTAATATTTTGTAAGTATCATTTTAATCCATAAAACAATTACTATTTTCAATTTTTTTTAAATGAGAAATCCAACAATTTTTTAAAAGGGTATTTTATAAATGAATAGTATTTTGAAAATTATTTTTTTATAAAAATCCAAGCTACAATTTTGGAATTTTATAGATAATATCAAATATTTTTTATTTGATATAAAATGTTTTCAAAGTTATTTCAATGTATTTTATACTTGTTTTAAAAAACCCCTTAATAGGTAATTTTATTTCCAACCCATGTTTTAAAATCATTTTCACATGAATTTTAGAAGTTATAAGGTGGATGGATACATTTAAGGAGTCACCACATGTGATGTTAATTAGTTATTTCATATTATTTTTGTAAAATATGATTTTATGTAAGGTATTTTTTCTAATTATCTAGAACCTATACTAGATAATAACCTTGGTTTCACAATTTAATTTGAATTTTTCAATTATCTTTTATAAAAAAAATACAACATGTTTTTAGCAATGAATCTGGAAGTTCGGGTTCAAGGTGTCTCAGTCCTGAAGTGTTTTCAAACCCGTTTGTCATTACATGGGATCGTTATGATGTGATGAGTGAAAACCATATTATTTCCAATGGTATTTCCTAAAATGTTGAATGATTGATGTATTTTAGAAAAAATATATATGTATAATGATGGATGGGGTTCTGTATCACCCTCCAATGCATTTGATACATTTTTATACCTCTTAAAGTAAAGATATTGAGAATCAAAATGATACAGATTAACTAAGTTCATATAACAAACTAGGATTTTCATACATTGATATTATATCTTCTTAGATGAATATTCAATTATTTTAACAAAAACATGCCTAATGACTATAATAGTTTTGTGAATTTGGAGAGTAGGTACACAATATTCTAATTAGTTGAAAAGTATTTAAAATCTCCCATAATGATGTTATCACATATTACTCCACTTAGAACCACCCTAATTAAATCTTTATTTATGACCTAGATAAGGAAATATAAGAAAGGGTCAGATCAGATGATCAGTAAGGGTAAACCTAAGAGATATCAAGATATGATCATTTGAAATCCTATGATAATAAAATGGGTATGTGATCATGAAAATAACATATAAAATTCATACCAAACCTATCATAGATCATAAACATTATTTATGGAATAAAATTTTATCATTTCTAAAATCATGGCCTATATGGATGATAAATCATCATAAATCAATCTTGAGCCATAAGTTCATGTCATAAAAGTGTGGAACCATTATAAATATTGAAAACCATTTCATGAATCAAGATTAACTACCAAGATCATCATAATTATGGATTAGGACTTATCACCTATTTTCAATTCTGGATTATCACACACATATTTCTCATAGTGGATTAGGATACACCTATTTCTTATAGTGGATCTAGACACACATATTTCCCATAGTGGATCAATATCATTGAATTTTTTTAAGTGTTATCTCATGATATATAACTCTTTACCCAATTTATTAGATTGAGATATAGGTACCACTTTTTACATAATGAAAAACACACATATGTTTGCCACAAGATCATAAAACATTCATCATATTATAATCCATGAAATAAAATGGGTTTCATAAACATTACATCATATCATAACTTGAAGAGAAGAGACGGAATTCATAATTATTTTGTCACTTCATCATTACATGAATCATGGAAAAATAAAAGAGTTTCATAAGAAACTTATCCTGGTATAAATCATGGAAGAAAATGGGTTTCATAAACAACATGTCATCATAAACATAAACCATTCAGAGAAAATAATTACAATGTTATCCTTGGTCTATATCCCTAGAAAATCATAAGTTACATCAATGGATCCCATCATATATGGATAATGATTTTGAAATATAAATCACTTGAAAATTTTATCAAGAAAGATAAATTTTCTTTAAAAATCTGTTTTTAAAACTAAAACTTTGTAATATATTTTTGAAATCATTTTTATTTAAAAAACCTTGAAATCTAATAATGTAATATTTAAAAATCATTTGAAAAATTTCATGAGGAAAATATCCTTTACAATTTGAAAAAAAATTAAAACATAAAACATTTTGGAAATAATTTTATCTGAAAATAAACATAAAAACTTATAAAATAAGATTTAAACAAAATAATGGTCATGATGATAGGAAGTTTCACCACTTCCTTACACCTTAAAACAAATATTCCATTCACATTTTTGATAAAATCCCAATAGGCATTGTATGGAAATGTAACGTCCCACCCCAAGTGCCTTTAAAATGGTCCCTAAGATGGTGGGCCACAAAACCACATGTGCATCTCCCCAAACACCAAAGGCTACAAACTAGTAGCAACGACCTTTGGTATGTTCGTGAGGAGACTATTCCCACATAGGAAAAGGTAATGCAAAGTGGAAGATAATATTCAAACATGTAGAGGAATAAATATATAAAAATAAACAGATAGTAATATAAGTAAAAAATGATCCAATAAATAAATAAACTATGGAAAATGAATAAACATAACAATACAAAGATGATGTCAATGTATTATTCTAAATATAAATAGTAAAAGTGTAAGGATATGAGGTACAAGCATAGACTGAATTCTGAAAAAAACTACCAAAATACTAAAAACTATCTCATTGCATCTCGAGCATAGGATCAGTCCTCTGCCCCTAAACTTCATCCCAAGTAGCAAATCAATCAAGCATCGGTAGTTGAACACTTCCCTATATTCATACCTATAGACATAAAGTCTTCTCTGTTACCAAACGGCGCCCGACAAGGGTGTGAGATATACTATTAATAGGTTGTAAATCATGGTGTCTATACTATTCCATTTTGTGATGTAAACAAATAAAAGTGTGCCATATATAATAAATTGACGAATTTAAATAATTGAAAAAGACTGTAACTTGTTCCAGGTTCCTAAGCAGACACATATTCCCTACCACTTACTTCGACCTATGCTGGGATCTTGAAAGAGTACCTGGTAGAATAGAAATATATTTATATAAAGTTATAAGTAACATAAAAAATGAAAAAAGTAATAACGACAGTAATGTGCTTTGGATTGGGGTCTAATCCATGTGTTAAACTAGGTGCACTAAAGTAACAAGAGATGTATCACAAATCATGATGAAAAACTCTATGCATTTTAAATAAAACATCTCAAGAATTAATATTAAAACTAAAAAAATAAGAGGTAAATTCTTAGCCCATCCCTGAGGTTATCTTTAGATAATCTAATAAATTAAATCCCATCCATGAGATTATCCAAGGAAATCCTCATAGGAGTCCAAGAATCACTCGTGGAATGGTAATTATGAGTTTGTCCCAGGTATTGCGCGTAAGGGATCGAGTTTTAACTAAGGCTGGGCATAGAAAATTTTCCAATAGATCTGTCCTCAGATTCCCCTTAAGGATTCATTATCACCCAATAATATATAAAAATCTTGGGGAGATACCTTGCTTAGATAACCTAAAACATCGCTTTCTCAGTGCATAGTATGGAAACCCATTGAGTACGGAGAGTCCAACTATGGGTGATTAATACAAAACCTATGTTCTCTCCTATCCTGGTATATTTAAATTAGAAAGGAAAGAATATATATATATATATAATAGATCAAGAATTTATGATTTTTTCTCTTTAATTAACCAATTTAATTTCAGGTTTACTATTCATTTCATCTAACCTTCACTGCTAATAATAATAGAAAAATATTAAAAAAGTAACACTTAATTAGTGTAAGAATGGGCACTATATTTATTAATTAGAGATACACAGAAAGACTAATAACAAAATTTATTTAGGTATAAAAATGAAAGGAAAACCAAACACATGTTTTAAGTTTTATCCTAAATAGTTTAATCAATTTAGAATCTCAAACCAAGTTACCGCCCACGTGCACATAATGAAAAACTAATGGTTCAAGGACAAAGGAAAATAGGAAAACTATTTTGGAACACCCAATGGGGTATCCAACGGAATTTAAACAACATATTAAGGGGTTATCCTTAAACAAGAGTCTCAAGGATCAAGTAGAAATAATTTAATAAAATTAAACATGTTATTTATGCTTCTTAGGTAGGCACTGACAAGTGGCATAATGGTGCGATTTAAATAAAGAGATGAAACGATGGGAAAGATCAATGGAACAATACCTCATAGTCATACCATATCTCAAATTCTGCAGAAACCTTTTATTTGACCCAAAATTGAAGAATTCAAAGCATTTAGGAGAAACCCCAAATTTGGGGAAAACCCTTCTGCCGCAGATTGTGCAATGGAGTGTGGATGAAACTCAAAGATTCTTTATGAGGATGATTATAATAACCTAGATCTTCTCTCCACTTCTGACATCATTGTAAATAGAGAAGAATCATAGGTACAAAGGTCTTTTGAAGGAGGAGGAGGGGGTGGCGCACCACCTGGGCAAGGGGTTGTTATGCACAAGAGAGGGAGGAGAGGAGAGGAGAAAGGAAAAAAAAGGAAAGAAATAAGGGAAGGAGAAAAAAATAAAAAATAAAAAGGAAATATAAAATAAAATAAAATAAAAGGTAAAGGAAAATAAATAATAATAATACTGTGATAAACCCATTTTTAATTAATTTTATTCTTCTCATGTCTACTTTTTGTTTAATTATTTATTTTCATTCCTTTTTCATCTATTTTGATTTCTTTAATTTTTATTTTATTTATTTTAATCCTTTTTAATTATTTTTAGCCACAAATATTGTGCTAGGGATCAATGTATTATTTTACATAAACCTTGTGCAACTATTTAAAAATTTAATTGTTGCGTGGGACCTGTAACAAGCCTTGCGGGAACGCGCCCTGGGTCTCTTTAAGGAATTGTACTCAAAATTAAATGGTTTTTACCTTTGTTAAGGATGATATTTTACAAAATCTCCTCTTTAAAACAAGTATTCCCCTTTTTTTCCTTCCAATGGTAGTGGAACATCATCTAAGAAAAGTTTTGGCCACTAAACATGCACACCAATCTCCTGGTCCCAGGTCTTGCCTTGAACGTATCTTTGTTTCCATAACACCTAGACCATAAGAACCAGCCAACCTTATAGATCATTTATTATATTGTCGATAATACAAATCAGATTCACCTAGAAGGATGCATCAACCTAAAGCTCAATGTTTTCAGGGTCAATTAAATTAGACGGTTCTGAATGATATTTTCAAAATTGAGATACATCGAAGACATCGTGCATGGAATTGAATCTATGATGTAATAACAACTAATATTCTACCAAACCTACTATCTCCACTATCTCAAAAATCCCAACATATTGCAGTGATAACTTCCCCAATCTCCCGATTCATCTATGACCCAACCTTGTAGAAACACGTAGAACGGCCTGATGACCCTCCTCGAACTTTAGTGGCCTACGACAAAGATCAGTATAAGACTTATATCTAGACTGATCTATATCTATACACTTATGAACTGAATAGAATAACTCAGAATTCTCCTAAACAAAATGAGGACCTGAAAGAGATACCTTGCCTACTTCGAGCCAGCATAGAGATGAACGTCATGGTCAACCATATAGGGCCCCATAGGGAGCCATTTAAATTGTTTCCTAAAATCTATTATTATATGTAAACTCAATGAGAGGAATTGTTTCTCCAAATAGACACCAAAATCAAGGGTACAGTCCCGCAACATGTCCTCTAACACCTGAATGGGTCCACTCGGACTTCCCATCAGTCTGGGGGTGATATGAAGTACTCAAAATCACTTTTTAACCCAGTTCCTTTTGAAACCCTTTCTAGAATTACAATGTGAAATAGGCATCTTGGTTTGATATGATAGAATGGGTCATTCCATGAAGTCTAACAATCTATTGAATAAGTAGCCTTCCTAAATCATAGATAGATAAGGTATAAAAGATAGGTAGGAAGTAAGTGGATTTGTTTAGCCTGTTTATGATCACCCATATTGCATCGCTATCTCAAGGATATCTTGGCAAGACTATAACAAAATCTACGGTGACATCATACCATTTCCCCTAAAGAATAGATAGAGGTGGTAGGAGTATAGTAGGTCACTAGTGCTTTGCCTTCACCTATTGAAAGGTTGAGCACCAAGAAATGAAACATGTTATTTGATTCTTCATACCTGGACACTAGTACTGATGATGCATATCTCGGTACATCTTGGTAAGTCTAGGATAAACTGCCTACACTGAGGAATAATATTCTCTCATCATCTCTTCTCGAATATCAAAAGGTACCCATACATAGCCACGGTAGAACAGAGTTTCAATGCCATTAATAACCCAACCAGGAGGTGGGTTCTCTCCTGTGATGCTCTTCCTCCAAATTATTTCCTCTGCATTAGATAACTATTACATTAAGACTCACTACAAAAGAGAGGATGTCACTGAAAGATCATCTATAACTAGTTTTTCATGTTGTTCCTAAACCTCCAAATGTATCTCAGAGAAAAAATTCATCATCTTCCACTCACTACTAGCTACCCGGATGGTTTGTGTCTGTTTCTTGAAGCTCAAAGCTCCATCCATAGCATTACCCTTTCTAGGGGCATAAGAAATATCAAAGTCCAATGATTATAGGTATTTGACCCACCTACACTACCTCAAATTTAATTTCTACTATTCAGATATATATTTCAATATTTAATGATATCTATAAATGACAAACCTTTATCCCAACAAGTAGTGTCTCCAACAGCGCAGGGTACGAACCACATCTACTAATTTGATATCATGTGTAGGATAGTTCTACTTGTGAGGCCTTAGCTGGTGGGATCTATAAGCCATGAATCGATCACCTTGAATCATAATTGCACCCAATATAATTCTTAAATGATCACTGGAAATAGTGTAACTTCTTCCTGAATCAGGAAAAATCAAGATCGGAGCTGTCTTGAGTCTTCTCTTTATCTTTTGAAAATATTTTTCACAAGATTAAAACCATCTGAACTTCACTTCCTTCTTATTTAAGGTCATAAGGGGTGCTACTAGACAAGATAAGTCCAGGATGAAACATCTATAATAGCCAACAAGACCCTAAGAAGCTACGTATGTCAAACACATTCTTGGGATGGCCCCAAGAAAATATTACGCTCACTTTTTTTGGATCAATTGATATGTATTCCTCAAATATGATGTGACTCAAGAAGTGAACCTTATTGATCAAAAAGTGGAACTTACTGATCATTATTTATAGATGGTGCTATATTAGTGTACTCATCACAATCTCAAGATGGTTTTCATGGTTGTGTCTAGAGTGTGAATAAACCAAGATGTTTTCAAAAAATGCTACCGTAAAATAATCAAGGTATGGGTGGAAAACAAAAATCATCAGATCCATGAAACTTGTCGGTGCATCGGTGAGACCGAATGACATAACCAAATACTCATACAAGTCGTACCTACTAAATAATGATGTACATGGTATGTTAGATAGTCTCACAAAGACCTGGTGATATCCCGAACTCATGTAAGTCTTAGAGAAAAAAAATTCTCCTTAGATCTGGTCTAATATTTCATCTATATAAGGCATCATATATCGATTCTTCACTGTAAGCTGGTTGATTCTATGGTAGTCCACACACAATATGAGGGTACCATCCGCCTTCTTAGCGAAAAGGACTAGTGAACCCATGGTGATGTTGTATGTCTAATAAAACCCTTAACCTCAAGGTCTTAAAGATACTTCTTGAGTTTTTGGAGCTCTTTAGGTGACATTATATAAGGAGTAATGAAAAATTGTGACACACCTAGCCCTAGATTGATAGTGAACTCAACTTCTCTAACAAGAGGTAATCTAGATAAATCATTGGAAAAGACATCCAAGAATAAATCCACAAAATGAGTAACTCCATTAAATGCAGTACCTGATCACTCATAAAGATACTTTCTAGTTGAACTGTCTTGCTGCCCAACCCAGAACACTTGGGTCCAGCTTTATCTTCCTGGATATCCCATTCTCCCTTATATATAAAAGTTCTTCCCTTAGGTGTTGTGAAGGAAACTCGATGGAGATAGAAATCCACTTGGGCATGATAAAGAATGATCCAGTCCATACTAATAATGACATCAAGTCAGTCATCTAGAGGATGAATAAATTACAGATGAAATGGTACCCGCCTATCTCAAGGGTCACTCCTAGCGCTGGTGTATTCACTCGTTTCTAATACCCAATTAAGTTTCAAGAGATATAACACCACAAAAGTATTTGATAGAAAGAACCAAACACTCAAAAGATTCATCATATATGAAATAGTGTGAATCATAAGTATCGAAAAGGGAAAAACTAAAGTAGATGCAACAAAGATAAAACCTATAACCATAGCAGGCCCTAGGATTTTCTCCCTTTTCACTAGATGCACTACATACATATTCCATGAACCACAGCCCTAACATTCCACCTGACTAGTTTGAATAGGTCAAATCTATTGACGATGGTGTTATATAACTTGACTTCCATGTCCACGGCCTCCACTACCTCGTCCTAATTGCTCAGTGGAAAACAAACTCTTATTTTAAAATGGATCCATGGATCCCATACCTGATGGAGGCATTAGAACTGATCATCTTCCACTATATCCTGAAGGGGAATAATGGAATAAACACTAAATGTGACCCATCTTTCCACAATCTCATCACTCCATTAGGTTCCTCATGCATTGGGGAATCTTATGGTTTATCCTTCCCCACTGATGACATATGATAGCAACATCATTATATGTAATTTGTCTAGAATATTCCCCACATTCACCCTTGAAACGGTACTTCCTATAGCCTGAAGAACTATTACCCTACCTCGGAACTGAACTGTCCAAGATTAGGATCAAATTCCTTAAAATTTCATTTCATAATTAAGTCCTAATTCATGATCTCTGTAATGGTCATAAAATGAAATACATTCACCTATGAGCGTACAAAATATGAAATTCCATACACAAATATCCTCACAGTAGTATGTGTGTCACCAGTCATAGATGTATCAATATGCTGGAGCTCAGTGAAATGAGTAGAATACTATAAAACTATCATAGATCCCATATGAAGATGTTGGAACTCCCTAGTAGGATCTTCTCTCAAAGTCTGTGGGAAGAAGTGATCATATAAATTATTCTGGAAGTCTACCCAAATTATATCTTTGGGTTTTTCTTATTGAGAAATGAAATCCCACCAACTCTTGGAGGAGTCATAAAGCATAAATACAACATGTTTAATCCTTTGATCTAGAAGCATCTCAATATGGTCAAAGATGGATTTCATAGATTCTATCCATGACTCGATATCATTGGGTCCACCATCCCCTGAGAAAGAGGGAGGATTTTTCTTCAGAAAACTTCTTGTAAACTCTTACATTTTCAGGGTAGAACTGTAGCACGCTGAACTGACTGCATGAACCTGAGCAGACTATCCCTAAATTAAGTGTCTATACCTAGTGGAATATTAGCAGGAGGTTCCACAGGAGGCACTACAGGAGGAACTCTAGGTGGTTCTATAGAAATCACTACAGGTGGTTCCAAACCCACCAACTCTGGAATGTGCTCATCACTACTCTCCTAGCATACAACATGACAACTCCATGGTAGCATTGCTGTACAATTTCCAAACACACACATTAGACAATATACTATAGGAGAAGAGGTAAATAAGTAACCTAGTAGTAAAAAAGGTCAATTTAAAGGCCTCCTAGGTAAATTCAAGTCAAATTATAGAAATTCCCCTTAAGGTGGACATTTAATCTTGACAGATGGTACACTTTATATTTATAAAAAACAATTATATCATGATATTATAACAAAACACAGAAGCACTCATGTGAAAATAGGCAGATTCATCCTGAAAGTATATATGGAATGGTAATATACTTGTCATTTAAATTCCTATGGTGCCTAATATGATGCATGTTAATTCAATAACTTTATTTCCTTGGGCTAAAATAATCATAATTTATCATCTCAATAATACCAATACCAGTAATAGCATAAAACAAGTGTTTCACCCAACAATGATATCATATTAACAATAAATGGTATAATTAATAACTGAGATACAAACATAGGAAATTTATCTTTCCCTTATACGTGGGTTGGCTATGTCCAAGCACAGGTTAAGTTCTAAATCCATCTCTCCTAGTATCTTTTCTAACCCAAATAGTAAGACAAAAGAAAAAATCACATCTTATACCACATTTATTGTGACATCTACACACCAAATGAAAAGGATCATGAATCACCCCTTTATAGGGTTGTGTGGATACCTTTCCAATCATGAGGCCTTTTCCTGGGGGATTCCTGATGGACAGATCCCAGTGAAAGAAAAACCAAGTGGGCTAGGCCCAAAGCGGACAATATCATGATCGTGGACTAGACTGGGCCCTCACAAATGGTATTAGAGCTGATGTCAATTTAATGTACTAGTAAGGATGATGGGACCTTCTAGTGGGTGGATTATAGAAATCCCACATCGAAGGAGGAGGATCATGAATCACCCATTTATAAAGTGGTGTGGATACCTCTCCCACCATGAGGTATTTTCTTGGGGGATTCTTCAGGTTCATATCCTAGGGAAATAAAAACCATATGGGTTAGGCCTAATGTGTATAATATCAAGATCATGGGCTAGGATGGTCCATCACAAGAAAACAACTAGAAGATTCGTATTAAAACATTTTTTAAAAAATTCAAACATAGGAAAAATTTCTTTAATAACCCATTTGAAAAACGATACTGATATTTTTTAAAACATTTTTAGAAAACATGGTTTTGTAATAAAATGGATTTCCAACCAAAGAGTGAGAAAATCATACTATAAATATCATGAATAGATATATGATAACAAAATTCATTATTTTCATGATATATTGATCATAATATTTTATCATTGTAAACGTAATCATAAACAATCCTGAAAAATGATGAGATTGTAACATAAAATCTTTACCACATAAGAAACATTTAAATGTACACACCATGAAGGATAAACATTAAATTAAACATTAAATATAATAAATATAAATAAACTCATGATATTACATGACAAAGTGGTTGTATATACACGTCTTAAAGTAATATACGTTCAAAACATAACATATATCTCAAATAAAGAAAATTGAGAACAAAATCCCTTACTGATTTGTTACATTTTGAGCTGTAAGCCCCATGAAAGATATATCCCCAAATGGATATATAAAACCTAATGTTTTTCAGTATAATAATCAAAATATACATTCATGGTCAGTATATACACCATATAAATGAAATATGTGGTGAATATGGCATGTGTCTCACTGAAGTAGAAAGGTTAGATGGAAATCTCATACCGCTTTAGTAATATTTTGAATTGTAAGTACAGATGAAGAAATAAATAAAATTCAACTTTTAATATTATTAAAATAATTATATTAATGATATAGCATGTAAATGTTAAATACACCACATAAAATAAAGGAGTGTTGAATTTTTATATGTCACCCAGAAATAAAATAGAGACAAGAAATCTCTTACTATAAGTATCTACTTCCTTCATACACATTTGATCCTCCTGTATAATAAATATATGTTTATTATAAATAAATTAAGGAAATATGAATATATATATATATATATATATTATCATATACTATTTACTTATGACGTTTTATTACCTGTTTATTAAAAATTCCATGTTAAAGATATATTTTGGTCAATAACTTCTTTGTTTTTCACATATGTTTTGTTTGGTTATTTTGGTCCTATTAATTTGATCATGGTTCCATCATATACATAATTTTAATAATGAAATAAATATCATATATATTCATTATATATGAATTTATAGTAATCTATAAAATGATAGAGATATAAAATGAAATATATCATTTCTGGAGACGATAAGTCGTACGTATGCATGAACGTTGTTTCTATTTTCTTTAAGTATTGATAAAAATAAAGGTAAATGATTTTTTATAATTATAGAAAAATATTTATGTAAAATATATCACAAATTTTCATTCAAATCATCTTTATTACCTTCTATTTAAAATTTGAATAAATCACATCACTTCGTGAGTTGGTAGTATGTTGTATAGGTGACCAACGTTAAATTATTCTCATAAAATAGAAAGAATGAATGTTTCTATGATATAATAAATAAATAATAATAATAATATCAAAAATATAATAAATAAATAATAAATGAATCATATTTCCAACTGTGATAGGTGGTAATTGAAAAATGAATGACGTTGGTTTGCAAGGAAGTAGTTCCCCGAACACACAAATGATGATTTCGTTACCCATTTAATGGAAGTGAAGATGGTTTTAAGTCATGGTATTAACATAAAAACAAATAATTATATGAAATATACTTATATTTTTATACCATCATGGTATAATAATAACTGAAGGAGGTGTAGGAAGAAATTAAATAAAAATCCTTGTTGGTGAACGTTGCCTCTTATTCGGGTATCCTCCTTAGGTTTTCAACAAAAATTTTATTAGGTTGTCTCTTTAAAAAAATAATTATTATAGAATTATAATTGGTAATTTGGGAAGTAATTTGGGTCAGTATTGGTAGAAAAAATGGTATTTTGGTGTGAAGAGGATAGTATAAGGGGCGACCTTCTATAATTGAGATGAGGGGCACACTTGTAATTGTTTGAAAAGAAAACTATGTGCCCACATTTTTATCATTCCAAAAGGCCTCATAATAGAGTATTCTAAAAAATTAAATGGATAATTTTGAAATATTTAATGTGTGTTAGAATTTTTTTTTCCATTTTAGAACCTTATATTTTTTGTTTAACCCTCCAATAAATCTATTTTTACCTTAACCGCGGGAAATAATTTTTAGTGTTTTTACTATATATTTTGATAAAAAATTAATTTTACATTATTTGATAATATAAATTATTATTATTAAAAATATTGAATCCATTTTTCCAAAGTAAACTAATATAAGTTGAAAATTATAATTTAATATTAATCCCGCGAACGCGACAAATAAAGTGTGTTTTAAAAAAGAAAATGTTCAAAATTTTGCAAAGATTATATATCAAAATTCAATATGGAATTGATTAAAATGAAAAACATTGTATTAAAGGATGTATATTTGAACTAATTTTACTTTAAAACCAATTTAAAATATAATTTAACTTTATAAACAAATTAAATGGGAAGGTGATTTTCAATTAAAATTCTATATTTTTCACTATTCTTCAAAAATGAAACCTTTCATAAAAGTCTAAATAATTCACCCTAAGTTAATTTTAAAATGATAATTTTAAAAATTAAGTTTATTTCTTAAAATTTATTTTCTAAAAGTGTTAAATTTTAATTTTATTATTGTTCACAAAAAAATATTATTTTTTGATAAAATAGTATTTTTGAAACATATAAAGGCTTTATTGAAAAATTAAGTACTTTTTTATCAATACATTTTTTTATATAAAGCAATTATACATAATATTTAAAATTTATTTATTCCTATTTATTCCCCTAAATTAGAATCTAGGTAATAATGGCCTTTTTAAAATAATAATATTAATTACTTTCAACAGATCATTAAAACTTAGTGTTTCGTGTAACGCAATATATAGTTGTTATTGCATATAACAAAAGATAAACCCAGTGTTTCATGTAATATAATTCAAACTTGGTTTTTAATGAAATTAAATATAAAATCAATATTTTTTGGAAATGAAAAATATATAAAATATTAAATTTATTTGAAAAAAACACAAAATCTCATGGTGCTACATTCTATCCCCCTTAAAAATAATTTTTTCCCTTGAAATTCATCACTTCGGTGCCAACAGCTGAGGATAATTATAACTCATTACATCCTTAGTATTCCATGTAACTTACTCAATATATTTTTTTCTCTACAAAATATTGACTAGGTGTGTGTTCTTGTTTCTTATAAATTTCTCTATTCCATCCAGAATCCCTAACAATTGTTCTTAATAAGAAATAGCATTCTCTAGTGGTACGACCTCTAAGTTCAGTACATGTGATGGATTTGGTATGTAATTCCTCAAGAGTGATACATATAACACATCATAATACTGAGAGATATTTTGTGGAGGTTCCAAATGATATGCTACTGTCTTGATAATATCAAGTATTTAAAAGGGATCGATATACCTAGGGCATAGTTTTTCCCTTCTTTATTTCATAGAGAAAATCATAGAAATGATCTCTCATTAACGTCAAATTATATATCATTTCATATATCATCATCATAAAATTTATATCAATTTTTTATCATTAAATGTTTTTGAATTGTTTTAACCTTATCTACCATCCCATCATCTTTCTCAAGTCCCAATATATTTCTTTCGACAACTTTATTATAGTACATTGGAGTTCTAAACTTATTTCTATATAGGGTTTCATATGGAGCGATATCAATTATCAATTGAATTTTATTATTTCAATTAATCTCTTCTTTAGGATTTGTTTTGATCCAAAACACCTTTGAAATTCATTGAACAAGATCTTATCCTATTTTCTAGAGTTTGAATTATTCTCATAGTGCTGAAACTCAAATCTAAATCAAGATATTTTTGAATACTTCACTAAAACATTGAGGTAAAATTCATATCTTGGTCATATGAATTTTAATTTGATACTCCATGAAAACTTACCTCTTTATTAATTTATATTATTGAAATAGGATATAGAGAGAAATATTATCTAATAGAAAAAAAGTGTGTTGGCTTCATAAAGTGATTAAATTAAAAAAAAAATATGATAAGCCCTAATTTTTACTAGTACCATTAATCATATCTCCACAAATTTTAATGGAATTCCTCCTTAAATAACGTTGACAGTAAAACATATACAAAACCAATGGGTTTTATTTCTATAATTTTCATTTAAAAAATCATTAATATTGAAAAAATATTATATCATAAAAAATCAAAAGGGGTTTCAATGAATTATAATCAACCTTAAATTTATAAAACCATGATGGTATCCATAACTCTTAATTTAATCTTATATAGAGATATATACACTTCCAAAAGTTAATTCACCCTTTATTCCTTATATAGGCCATTATCTTATACAAAAACATTTCAATTGGAATCTTGGGTTCAACCTTGTATTGATATAATATCATAAGTGATTTATTTATTCTAGAATTCATTTAGAGGTAGGTAATCACATGAAATTTAACTAAAGGATGTACAATAAGGCTTTCATAGGGATCATTCATAAAAAATATAACATGAAATTACCAATAGAGGATAGTATAAGTGTGACCTAATTATCATGATTAACTTCATCCATTTTGATTGAATAAGCTTTCACTTTGTATTTTGTATTTATAGGTTGTAATGTAATATCTCCACTTGGGCCCATAGATCGGTTCATTGATTCTCATAATACCCAAAATCCTTGTACTTGAAAAACTAGAGTGTGGTTGGTTCATTAGTTCGTGTCTTATTCTTTTATATTTCATTAACTTTCCTATTAATTGAATTTCACCATTCATGATTTTTTTTACCTACCTTTCCACATTTAAATCACCTCCCAATTCCATTCATGCAATTCCCTTAATTCTTCTTCCCACATTTCTGGCATACAAATGGATAAAATTTCTATCAATCATTTGATTTTTCCTACGAATCAATCTTAATTTTATTTTAAAAACCATAGTAATGGTGGGAATATCCAATTTCTATTTCTACCTTTAGTTCACATTGAATAACATCTTCATAGCTACTAAAGTATCTTAAAACAAATGCCTTCTGAAGAATTTGCTTTAGGCTACCAAAGAATCAATCAAATATTCATTCTGGGATGATGATTAAACTAGAAGTGTACATTAAAAGTCTTATAAAATTATTTTCATAAGTATCAATATATAAATCATCCTTTTGCTAAATTTAAAGGAATTCCTTATAAGTATTTGTTCGTGGAATATGAGTAAAGTGATTTGTAACACCTAAGACTTTTATAAGAAATATTTTGTTTTTATTTTATATAAATCATCAAATGGATCTTTCACTAAACACAACACTAGATTGGATTTCTTTACACGCAATCGCGACCTTCCTTGATAGCTTGCGTCGTACGGAGTACCGAGTTTCACTAAACCACGATATGCTATTAAAATATTATTAAAAATAGCCATTATGAACAGTAATAACCACTTTTTGAAATTTTGTAAATTTTATTTTTCAAAATGGACTTCATTTTTGGATTCGGAATATCGAAATTATCCTAGGGTGAAATTTTGGTATTTTTCTGGAAACTTTCAATTTTTGATGAATAGTGAAGACACTCTGTTACTATTTAAAAACCAAATTTTTATTTAAATAATTATTTATTTTATTTAAATTTATTTTAGGTCAAAATTGATACATAATACCTATATAAGTTCAATGTAATTCATTGGAAAAATTTTATAATAATTTTAGATATATAAAAATTTTATTGAACTTTTCACCGTTTTTTACCCACCTCCTAGGAGAATTTGCAAATTTACATAAAACATATTTTTACCGCTTCTGTCAGTGGAATTTCAAAAATCCGAGACACACAGTTGATGTTAGTAAGTAAAATATGGTTCAATGAGATGAAAATAATTTTTGGTGAATAGTAACTTTTTACTTTTATTTACCACGGTTAAAAGCAAATAGGGTAATTAAGTGTAAAAATGATATTATTATTACCCTAAAAGATGTCCTAATTCTATTTTACAAGTGTAATTCGACCAAAAACATCCTTAGTAATAATATATGACCATTTAGGCCCACTTGGATTAGATTAGGACATTTATTATTAATTTATTTAAAGAAGGGTTAAAATAGTTAAAATCAAAGTTTAATGAGTAAATAATTTTTAATATAGGGTTATACATAAGATAAATTCGACTATAAATATTCATTATAAAGATAAAATTATTTCCTACATAATGGTATTTTATTTGTAATTTTTATACATTAAATAATTTAATTTATTTATGACACAACGATGATGCAGTAATTATCTTATTAATTAAATATTGACATAATTGATACCCAAATAGATGTAATTTGAGACTTTTTATGAATTACAATAATTTTTTAGGTTAATATGACATGTTAGTATTTATTTAATTAACTGTTTATGAACTAATCATTCTGTTATGATTTTTACAAAAATCAATTACTAAATAGTGTCAAAATTGACATAAAATAATTTTTAAAACAAATATTATATTATTAATTATTATTTTATTCCTAAAAATATAAGATTAGGCCGAATGACTTATATAAGGTTATATATATTAATGATAAACAACTTGGGGTTCGTTTGGCTTGTTATAGTATGTTTATTAACCTTATAGTGTAAGAACACAAAAAGACATGGTAAAAGTAAAATTATCTAACTTAAAGTTAAATCTAAATGATAAGGTTAAAATAGTAAAATAAACTTTTCCAAATTCTATTGGATGAGAGTATTTCGACCCATACCCACCTTAGATTCGAAATAAATCAATTTGGAGCAATTTAAAACAGAATATGGCTTTATAATAAAATAATATTTTTAGTTTTTCCAAAGGTGTCCCTCTCCTCCTTTATAAAAGGGCACCTCCTCCCTCTCTTCCTCACACCACTTTGAGCCTTCAAGATCGGCCAACCCCTGATAATTTATCCTCTCCACTTCCCTAGAAACATCCTATAGGTCCTGGTCTTCTTCAAAGACCAATTTTAGTGCCCGAAAAGGTGGTCTCAAAGAGGCGCTTCAAAGTAGAGGTAATGTCCGTTACCGATTCATTCAACTTTATTTCTTCTTCCACTTATTCTTCTTTAGTTGTTTAATTATTAATTAATAAAATAAGTATCACTTATATACAGATATGTTATTATAATTATGAAACAACCCTATTTTACCATCTATCCATCCTATGGAAAACAAAATCATCGCGCGTGCGTACGTACGGAATACCGTCTCCACGCCGTGGTGTAATCTATTTTCCACCACCACCTTACTTGGATGGGTATAATGGTGTAAAGAATGAATATATATGATTATTTTAAAGTGATATTGATTCTGAAATAGTATACATACACTCCAATACAATTCCACGATCATGGGAACGATATCATCGCTCGTGCATACAAACGGAATACCGTCTCCACGATGTGATGTGACTCGTTCTACATGATTTTCATTGAATAGGGATTTCATAAATGAATTGAGTGAATAAATATGATATATATTACACTAATACCATTCTGTAAATGAGGTATCTAAAACCTAAAAAGAAGAATAATAATTTATTCGACAAAACACACATAAGAACAAAAAGTAATAAACACCCCAATAACAAGTAGCAATGAAATATTACTAACAATAAGCTAATAATATGACCATATATGATATAGTAACAATGAGTATGATTCTTTAATAAGTCAATGACATTATTTAAATCATTATACAGGAGGTTCGGACACTTACGAAGCAAATCAGACCTAAGGTAAGGGAAATATCACAATCTCATTTTTATCCAAGATTGTTTACACTTTGGAATTTACTGGGGTGTATTTTATCATCCACATCCATGTTTCGTCAATATTTAATATTATTTACATCCACATACAATTTTTTAAATCCAATTTTACCCTTCGGTGAGTTTTTAGTAAAAGATATGAAATGATTCTTTTGTCGTTTTTCGTACGAGGTACTTTTTGACTTGTCTGACAAAAGTACGAGAAGAATGTTTTTTTTAAACTTATACGGCATGAATGAATTTTTAAAAAATTGTTTCTAAGAAGCTTCCTTTACAATTTTTCATGTTTATTTTTAATCAAATTCTTTTAGTTTAAAATTTTATGACATGTTAAGAAAGGAAAAATGTTTTTGAAGTAGAAAGGATATTTTCCTCTAGAATGAAGTTCAAGTGTTTTATCAAAATTATTTTCCATATAAGATAATATAGGGTTATGTTTATATCCCTATTATTACATTTATTTGATTATGTTGTGATGGAATTATTTTTATGAATTCCTTTATCTTATATGAATTGTTTTATGATGTCACGATGTTTAAGAATCCCATTTTTATTACATGGGTTATGCAATGATGTATGATTTATGATATTGTGGCACACATAAGAATGGTATCATTATGAGATGGGTGGGACCTATATCTCCCTCCAATGCATTGGGTAAAGATTTTATATCTCATGAGATAGACATGGCTGGAACGGCAGGTTAAACCGGTTCAGTGAAACAGGACTGAAACGAGGAGTGAACTCGGTTCAGAAATGGAATTTGTCCACTAAGATAGTCTTGGAAATGAGTCTTGAATAATAAGAAATTATTCTCTATGATTATGTGTGTATTCCACAAAGCTTCATGTTTTATGTTATGATTATTGTGATTACATTTCACTGCCATTATTTATCGCATGTTATGAAATTATGATCTCTTTTGTAGGGTAAGATATACAAAATGTTATGTTCTTATGAATATGATGTGATTGATATTTCTTTTGTTTAACCTTAATAATAATTTGAGCTCACCCTTTTGTATGTTTTCTTTTCCCAGGTCAGGAAGAAGGTTATTAAGTAAGATATGCTAAAAGGGACTATAGATATGATTAAATAAATGGGAGACAGTGTAGACGCTTTATGAACCAGTTGTTTATGTTTCCCAGTTTCTAAAGACACTATACCTATACGGTCCTTTCATGGTTTTTTTATATGTTGTAATAAGGGTACTTCAATTTTGAAGTACTAACAATGTATTTAAAGTATGGGTCATTATAGTTGTTATCAGAGGAAATGTATAGTCAACCTTTGGAAACTAGGATGTGAAAGCCTTAGTAAGAATCCTAAGGATAAGTCTAATAATAGAACACAATCTTAGTGTTTTAGAAATGTCCATTAATAACCTAGGATAAGACCTTAAGTGTGAAATTTTATTCTTGATTATGTGGTTTTCCTATTATAATTAGTGTTGCTCACACTATTCTTCTTGGTTATAGTCAATGGCTGGAACTCGAAGGAACCGTGTTAAAGCGTAATGCGACAGGCAATGCAATGATTGTCCCCCTGAGCAACCAAATGTTATGGGAGATGGAATGAAAAATCTTGTATCCATGCTCACACAACTTTCTCAAGATATGAATCATGCAAGACTTCCAAACGAGCAAAGGAAGGAGCAACATTCTGTTGAATCCTTCATGAGACAACGTCCACCTTCATTCAGCGGATCTACTGATCCATTACTTCCTGAAAAATGGATCAGTACTACTGAAAAGATATTTTTAGTTCTTCAATGTTCTGAACATGATAAATTCATCTTAGTAGTGTATCGTTTGGAAGGTGATGCTGATCAATGGTGGAATCTTATCAAGAATACGAGGCCAAGAGATAAAATTGAGTCCAAGGAATGGGATGAGTTCAAGAACTTATTTTTCAATAAGTAATTCCCTCGTATTCTCTGAACAAAGATGGAGAAGGAGTTTATTGAACTAAAGAAAAAGGATGATGAATCTGTTGGTACCTATGAAGAAAATTTTACCAGACTTTCAAGGTACGCTTCTGGTATTATTATCCAACCTGAGAGTAAGATCGATTGATTATTTAGTGGCTTAAAACCAAGTCTTCGAAGGGCATTAGCCATAAGGGACTTCAATAGCTATGAGTAAATCGATCGATGTTCTCTCAAAGTTGATATGGAGATTGGAGTAACCCATCAGTCATATGGGTTTGATAAGAAGATGAAAGTAGAATTCAAAGGAAAATATAAAGAGCACACTAAAAAGAAGATGAGTTTTCCCTTATGCTCAAAGTGTTAAAAGAAACATGGAGGTAGTTGTCTTAAAGGGAAAAGTAAATGTTTCAAATGTGGAAAGGAAGGTCATCGGGCATTTGAATGCCGCAATGATGGGAAGAAGATGTCTAGTGATGCGAACAATGAAAAGGCTACACAGAGTGCACCTCCTACACTTCAATGTTACAATTGCAAGGAAATGGGGCATTATGACAATCAATGCCCTAATCCAAGGGTTGTTGATGATGATCAACTTCAACAAACTCTTAAGGCTAAAGACAAAGGAAAGTCACATGAAATTTCTATCAGCGATGTGGAGTACGATAACTAAGTGGTGAAAGGTACACTTACCATCCACTCTAAAGTAGCAAATGTTTTATTTGATTCTGGATCCACACACTCTTTTATTTCTGAAGAATTTTCTAAGGGTATCACCGTATTACCTCAACAATTATATGTTGATTTAGCTGTGACAACCCCTAATGGCACAACAGTCGCATCAAAAGTTTATAAGTCTTCTCCGATTAAAGTTTGTGGGAAAGTGCTTCCTGAAAATCTTTTGATCCTCCCTATAGTGGAATTTTATGTGATTCTTGGCATGGATTGGCTTTCTCTATATGGAGCTCATATCAATTTCCAAAGAAGGGAAGTCACATTTCATATTCCATATCAATCTTTGATCGTCTATCGATGCATGTATGAACATAACCTTCCAGTGGAAATTTCTTCCATCTTATGGGTCTTGATTCCACTAAATGAAGGTTATTTATCTCAAATGGTTGATGAGAAACTCACGATTAATAATATGCCCATTGTACGGGATTTTGATTATGTATTTCTGGAGGAATTGCCGGATCTTCCACCAAATCGTGAAGTTGAGTTTTTAGTAGAACTCATACCGGGTGCTTTACCAATTTCAAAGACACCTTATAGAATGGCCCCAATTGAGTTGCAGGAATTGAAGAAGCAACTCCAAGAAAATCTAGATAAGGGGTTCATATTCCCTAGTGCGTCACCTTGGGGAGCACCTGTTCTGTTTGTTAATAAGAAAGATGGATCAATGAGACTATGCATTGATTATCGAGAACTTAACAATATCAATATCAAGAACAAATATCCTCTCCCGCACATTGATGACTTATTTGACCAACTACGTGGAGCTCAATACTTTTCCAAGATTGATCTTCGTTCAGGGTATGATCAATTAAGGGTCAAAAGGGATGATATACCAAAGACGGTTTTCTGTACAAGGTATGAACACTATGAATTTATAGTGATTCCATTTGGTCTTACTAATGCCCCTGCTATCATCATGGATCTGATGAATAGAGTCTTTGGAGACTATCTTGATCAGTTTTTGGTAGTCTTTAGAGATGATATTTTTGTATATTCAAAGAGAAAGAAAGAACATGAAGATCACTTGAGAATTATATTGAATACTCTGAGAAAGGAGAAGCTTTATGACAAATTTACCAAGTGTGAATTTTGTCTTCAAAATGTTTCATTTTTGGGTTACATAATCTCAAAAGAGGGGATATCTGTGGATCCAGCAAAAACAGAGGTTATCGAAAGATGGTCGAGACCAACAACAGTAACTGAGATCCGAAGTTTTCTTGGTTTGGCTGGATATTAATGACGTTTTGTGAAAGATTTTTCATGATTATCTAATTCACTCACCAGGTTGACTCAGAAAGGAGTTAAGTTTGTTTGGATGGAGGAATGTGAAGAGAATTTCAAGGAGTTGAAAAGAAGGTTATCCAGTGCACCTGTGCTCACACTGCCTTGTAGTAGAGAAAGGTTTGTGATCTACAGTGATGCATAAAAGAAGGGATTGGGGTGTGTTCTTATGAAAAATGATATGGTGATAGCTTATACCTCACGACAGTTGAAAATCCATGAGAAAAATTACCCAACTCATGATTTGGAGTTAGCTGCGGTAATCTTTGCATTAAAGATTTGTAGGCATTATCTTTATAGAGAAAGGTGTGACATTTATACTGATCATAAAATTTTAAAGTATATTTTCACACAAAAGGATCTGAATATGTTCCCAAGAAGATGGTTGGAGGTGATTAAGGATTATGACTGCTCAATTCATTACCACCCTGGGAAAGCAAACAAGGTGGAAGATGCATTATGTCGACAAGACCATGCTAGTTTATCCATTATGAGGATCAAAAAAGATCCAATATTTATGGATTTACAAAGGATGGATCTTGGAATTATAATGAAAGTGGAAAATTGTATCTTTCTCAAATGAATGTTTAACCATCTATATATGTTAAGATTAAAGAGGCACAGAAAGAAGATGTAGAGTTACAAAAGAAGGTGAGAAATGTTCCTGAATTTAACCTTGATTGTGATGGGATAATAAAGTTCTAGAATTGGGTTTGTGTTCCTCCCATCCCTGAATTAAAGAAGGAGCTGCTGGATGAGGCTCATATTTCTTCATTCTCTATTCATCTTGGAATCATGAAGATGTATAGGGACCTGAAAGAGTACTTCTGGTGGGATGGAATGAAAAGAGATGTTTCTGAATATGTCTCTCGATGCTTGGTTTTTCAGCAAGTTAAAGCTGATAGACAGAAGTCTAATGGGATGTTACAACCATTACCCATACCCGAATGGAAATGGGAAAACATAATTATGGACATTGTCACAGGACTTCCTAAAACATCCAAAGACAATAATGCTATCTGGATCATAGTTGATCGTCTTACAAAGTCTGCACACTTCATTACTATTAGAGAGGATTTCTCTCCGGATCAGCTTGCCAGGATATATGTAAAGGAAGTGGTAAGATTGCATGGAGTACCACTTTCTATTATATCTGGTCGGGATCTGAGGTTTACCTCAAAGTTCTGGTGAAGTCTTCATCATACTCTCGATACAGAGTTGAGTTTCAGCACTTCTTATCATCCTTAGATAGATGGTCAATCTGAGAGGACAATTCAAACTCTAGAAGATATGTTGAGTGCTTGCTCTAGAGATTTCAAAGGTGGTTGGGATCAACACCTAACTTTGGTGGAATTTTATTATAATAATAGCTTTCACTCCAGTATTCAGATGTCTCCTTATGAAGCTCTCTATAGAAAGAAATGCAGGACTCCAACTTGCTGGGATGAAGTTGGGGAAAGAAAGCTATTAAGACCTGATCTTGTTGATGAGATGGAAGAAAAGGTCTGATCTATTCAACAACACATAAGAGCAGCTCAGAGTTGACAAAAAAGTTATGCCGACAACCTAAGAAAATACTTAGAGTTTGAAGTGGGTGATATAGTGTTCTTACGAATATCTCCTTGGAAGAGAGTAATGAGATTTGGAAAGAAGGGAAAGTTGAGCCCTAGGTATATCGGTCCTTTCGAAATACTGGATCGTATTGGGAAGGTAGCTTACCGATTGGAACTTCCACTGAATCTCTCTCAAGTTCACGATGTGTTCCATGTATCTCTCCTGAGAAAGTACATACCTGATCCGTCACATGTACTCAGCTCCGAAGTTGTACCGCTGGAACAAGATCTTTCTTATGAAGAACAGCCGATAGAGATTCTCGATCGTAGTAAAAAATTCCTATGGAACAAGACCACTATCTTGGTGAAGGTTTTATGGGGGAACCACCAATTAGAAGAAGCTACATGGGAGCTTGAGGATATGATGAGGGAGAGGTATCCTCATCTGTTTGTTACAAGTGACGAATTTTGAGGGCGAAATTCATTTTAAGGGGGGTAGAATGTAACACCTGAGACTTTTATAAGAAATATTTTGTTTTTATTTTATATAAATCATCAAAGGAATCTTTCACTACACACAACACTATCTTGTCTTTCTTTACACGCAATCATGACCTTCCTTGATAGCTTGCGTCGTACGCAATACCAAGTTTCACTAAACAACGATATGCTATTAAAATATTTTTAAAACTAGCCGTTATGAATAGTAATAACCACTTTTTGAAATTTTGTAAATTTTATTTTTCAAAATGGACTTCATTTTTGGATTCGGAATATCGAAATTAGCCTAGGGTGAAATTTTGGTATTTTTCTGGAAACTTTCAATTTTTGATGAATAGTGAAAATGCTGGGTTACTATTTAAAAACCAAATTTTTATTTAAATAATTATTTATTTTATTTAAATTTATTTTAGGTCAAAATTGATACATAATACCTATATAATTTCAATGTAATTTATTGGTGTAATTTTATAATAATTTTAGATATATAAAAATTTTATTAAACTTTTCACCGTCTTTTACCCACCTCCTAGGAGAATTTTCAAATTTACATAAAACATAATTTTACCACTTCTGTGAGTGGAATTTTAAAAATCTGAGAGACACGGTTGATGTCAGTAAGTAAAATGTGGTTCAATGAGATGAAAATAATTTTTGGTGAATAGTAACTTTTTACTTTTATTTACCACGGTTAAAAGCAAATAGGGTAATTAAGGGTAAAAATGATATTATTATTACCCTAACACATGTCTTAATTCTATTGGATAAGTGTAATTCGACAAAAAACAACCTTAGTAATAAAATACGACCATTTAGGCCCACATGGATTAGATTAGGACATTTATTATTAATTTATTTAAAGAAGGTTTAAAATACTTAAAATCAAAGTCTAATAAGTAATTATTTTTAATATAGAGTTATACATAAGATAAATTCGACTATAAATATTAATTAGAAAGGTAAAAAGATTTCCTACATAATGGTATTTTATTTGTAATTTTTAGACATTAAATAATTTAATTTATTTATGACACAAAGATGATGCAGTAATTATCTTATTAATGAAATATTGACATAATTGATGTTATAAATACCAAATTAAATGTAATTTGAGACTTTTTATGAATTACAATAATTTTATAGGTTAATATGACATGTTATTATTGATTCAATTAACTTTTTTTTAACTAATCATTCTGTTATGATTTTTACAAAAATCAATTACTAAATAGTGTCAAAATTGACATAAAATAGTTTTTAAAACAAATATTATATTATTAATTGTTATTTTATTCATAAAAATATATGGTTCGGCAAAATGACTTACATAAGGTTATATATATTAATAATAAACAACTTGGGGTTCTTTTGGCTTGTTATAGTAAGTCTATTAACCTTATAGTGTAAGAACACAAAAAGACACGGTAAAAGTAAAACTATCTAACATAAAGTTAAATCTAAATGATAAGGTTAAAATAGTAAACTAAACTTGTCCAAATTCTATTTGATGAGAGGATTTCTACCCATAGCCACCTTATCTTAGAAATAAATCAATTTTGAGCTATTTAAAACCGAATATGGCTTTATATTAAAATAATATTTTTAGTTTTTTCAAAGGTGCCCCTCTCCTCCCATATAAAAGGGCACCTCCTCCCTCTCTTCCTCACACCACTTTGAGCCTTCAAGCTCGGAAAACCCCTACAAATTTCTCCTCTCCACTTCCCTAGAAACATCCTAGAGGTCCTGGTATTCTTCAAAGACCAATTTTAGTGCCCTAAAAGGAGGTCTCAAAGAGGAGCTTTAAAGAAGAGGTAATGTCCGTTACCGATTCTTTCAACTTTATTTCTTCTTCCACTTCTTCTTATTTAGTTGTTTCATTATCAATTAATAACATAAGTATCAATCACATACAGATATGTTATTATAAGTATGAAATGACCCTATTTCACCATCTATCCATCCTACGGAAAATGAAATCACCGTGCGTGCGTATGTACGGAATACCGTCTTCACGTCGTGGTGTAATCTATTTTCCACCACCACATTATTGGGATGGGTATAATGGTCTAAATAATGAATATACATTATTATTGTAAATTTATATTGATTATGAAATAGTATACATACACTCCAATACAATTCCATGATCATGGGAACGATATCATCGCTCGTGCGTACGTACGGAATACCGTCTCCACGATGTGATACGACTCGTTCTACATGATTTTCTTTGCATAATGATTACATAAATGAATTGAGTGAATAAATATGATATATATTACACTAATACCATTATGTAAATGAGGTATCTATAACCTAAAAATAAGAATAATAATTTATTCGACAAAACACACATAAGAACAAAAATTAATAAACACCCGAATAACAAGTAGCAATGAAATATTACTAATAATAAGCTAATAATATGACCATATATGATATCTTAACAATGAGTATGATTTTGTAATAAGTCAATGAAATTATTTAAATCATTATACAGGATTTTCGGACAATTACGAAGCAAATCGGACCTAAGGTAAGGGAAATATCACAATCTCATTTTTATCCGAGATTGTTTATACTTTGGAAATTACTAGGGTGTATTTTATCATCCACATCCATGTTTCCTCAATAATTAATATTATTTCCATCCACCTACAATTGTTTAAATCCAATTTTACCCTTTTTTGAGTTTTTAGTAAAAGATATGAAAGGAATCTTTTTTCTTTTTTCGTACGAGGTACTTTTTGACTTTTTTGAAAAAGTACGAGAAGAATGTTTTTTTAACTTATACGGCATGAATGGATTTTTAAAATATTATTTCCATGAATCTTCCTTTACAAGTTTTCATGTTTATTTTTAATCAACTTATTTATGTTTAAAATTGTATGACATGTTAAGAAAGGAAAAATGTTTTTGAAGTAGAAAGGATATTTTCCTTAATAATGGAGTTCAAGTGTTTTATCAAAATTATTTTCCGTCTAAGATAATATAGGGTTCTGTTTCTATCGCTATTATTACACTGATTTGATTATGTTATGATGGAATTATTTTTATGAATTCCTTTATCTTATATGAATTGTTTTATGATGTCACGATGTTTAAGAATCCCATTTTTATTACATGGGTTATGCAATGATGTATGATTTATGATTTTGTGGCACACATAAGAATGGTGTCATTTTGAGATGGGTGGGACCTATATCTCCCTCCAATTCATTGGGTAAAGATTTTATATCTCATGAGATAGACATGGATGGAACGGCAGGTTAAACCGGTTCAGTGAAACAAGACTGAAACGAGGAGTGAACTCGGTTCAGAAATGGACTTTGTCCACTAATATAGTCTTGGAAATTAGTCTTGACTAATAAGAAATGATTCTCTATTGTTATGTTTGTATAACACAAAGCTTAATGTTTTAAGTTATGATTATTTTGATTACATTTCACTACCTTGATTTATCCCATGTTATGAAATTATGATCTCTTTTGCAGGGTAAGATTTCCAAAATGTTATGTTCTTATGAATATGATGTGATTGATATTTATTTTTTTTCCCTTAATGAGCATTAGAGCTCACCCTTTTGTATGTTTTCTTTTCCCAGTTTAGGAAGAATATTATTAAGTAATATGTGCCAAAAGGGACTATAGATATGATGAAATAAATGTGCGATAGTGTAGACGCTTTATGAACCAGTTGTTTATGTTTCCCAGTTTCTAAAGACACTATACCTATATGGTCCTTTCATGGTTTTTTTATATGTTGTAATAAGTGTACTTCAATTTTGAAGTACTAACAATGTATGTAAAGTATGGTTTGTTATACGATTACTAAGAAATATTCAATTAAACTATTCCCATTATATTGATTCAATTTATTCTTATTCCCTCATGTTTCTAATAAGACCCAATCATTAATCTACTTCACCTTCCAAATGATAAAAAACTGAAATGAATTTTTAAGGCTCCATACATTGAATAATAGAAAATATCTTTCACTGGTATTGATCCATTTCTCAGCTATTATTGGATCACTAGAACTACTAAAATAAGGTGGATGTTACCTCATGAATGTAACACCCTAGGTAAATGAAGAATACGACATATTTCTTATTTATTAATCTTTGTGAATTAAATATTAATTTTAATTTAAAAGGGTTTCTATGTTCGATAGCGTACCCGATACGCAACACCGGGTTTCTTTGGAATCTTACGTTGCACACTAATAATATAATATTATTATTTTAAATTGTAGTTAACTCCTAGCCGTTGTATTGGAGAGAATGAATGAAAATAACTACAATATGATTATACATTATTGTTAAATTTATTTTCATTTATCCAATAAAAATTTAGAGGCTTAAAATATGAATGAATCTAATTTTAAGCATAATTTACATTAAAAGGCTGATTTACCGCCTTTTAATGAAGAACCTTCATTAAATATATTTTTGGTCACTTTAATACATTATAATTGACCAAATATATTCTATCTTTAGAATGGGGACATCAAATTTTACTTTGGGTAATTTTTTTGGTATTTTTCTGATAAAGTTCATTTTTTTAATGAATAGTGAACAATACTGTATTTTAATTCAAAATTGTCATTTAATCTAATTTAGTTATATGGTTAGATTATCTTTTTAGTTGGTTTTAAAGTGAAATTGAAATATATTTTTACCATTTAATCTAATATTGATCATTGGAATTAATTTCACTTTGAAATTGGACATAAACAAGTATCAATCTTTTGATAGTTATTGTTTCTTAAAAACACGCTATTTGTTTTATCAACGGGAATTAATTTTTAAATTAATTAATGCCACTTATATGTTTTGAATTTGGAAAAATTGACATTAATTTTGAATTTAGAATATAAAATAATGCTTAGGCTGAAATTTTGGAATTTTTCTAAAAAACTTCAATTTTTGATGAATAGTGACACCACTTAGTGGTAGTTAAAAAACTGACTTTTTCATTTAAATGAAATTTTACCACTTCTGTGAGTTGAATTTCAAAAATCCGACATACATGGTTTTTATCATAATGTAAAATGTGGTTCATTAAGATGAAAATAATTTTTGGTGAATAGTAACTTTGGACTTTTATTTACCGCGGTTAAAGGTAAATAGGGTAATTCAAGGTTAAAAGAATATTATAATAATTCCAAATTACCTTAACACTTGTCCTAACCTTATTGGTTGAGTAGTGTCCAACCATGGGAATCCTTGGGTCGATTTGGGGACCCCATGGAGCCACTTATGAAAGATAATAACACTTTGGATTAATTAATTTAATGTAAAGGCAAAATTGACAATAACAAAAATCTTTTAGTAAATTAATATTTATATGGTGTTATATAAGTCCTATTTTAGACTATAAATATTCATTGGAAATTTAAAAATATTTCCTACATGATAGTATTTTTTTTATAATTTTTAGACATCAAATAAATTAAATTATTTATGACACAATAATGATGCAGTATTTACCTCATTAATAAATGATTTAAATAAATAAGATTATAATGATTAAAATAATATCCAAAACATGTCCAATTCTTATTGGATGATTTTATTTCGACCATGACTCATCTTATACTTGACTATAATGATTTTTGGACCATTATAAACTGAATATCATTATATTATAAAATAATACTTCCACACGTTCCTAAAGAGCTCATCCTCTCCCTTATAAAAGCAGGTCACTTCTAACCAATTAATCACACTTTTCAAGTCATTTGGCTCATCCAAACTCTATACAATTAAGCTCCCAAAATCCCTCTAATCCCCCTATAAGCCTTAATATAGGCAGAAGGCACTTCAAGAAGTCTTTTTGGTTCAAACCAACGGAAGTTACCCAAATTAAAGGTAACGGTTTCTCTTAAAATATTTCTTTTATTTTACTTATCCAACCCCTAAACTCTTTTTTATTCCATTATTTTGTAAAAAAACAGTATCCTAAATATACTAGGATTTTTTTATGAGAGTTATTCGAACTACACTTACCCACACCTCCATCTAATGGATGAAGAACATAATGTCTCTCTGGATGGAAAACTAAGGCCTCACGAAACGATGATTGTTCAATTACATCTTACCGCCTCTCATGGTGGCCATTATGATGGAAATGTATTTATATATGATATATATTATTTTTATGATTTATTTATGCTTCTGTACTTCCTATTTATAGCACTCCTTTATGATTTCCATAGTGGGTAAATACGATAATCTCATTTGAGGAAGTGCGGACTACCGCCCCCTCAAAGTGATTTGATTCGTTAATGCCTTATGTGGGATGTATAAAGGATGGAGTTAATGATATTATATATGATATTATACTAGAATTATAATATAACTACGTATCATTATGTTTTATTTCCATTAAAATAAGAAATAGAAATGAAAGTAGCATTCATGCGTACGTATAGCTTACCGTCTCCATGAACGGTGCATTTCATTTCTTACCTCTAAATGTTATGTACTATTATAAAAACATGTATATACTAGATATATATGATATATATGATATCCAAATCATGAATATCATTCTGGATATAATTAAACTTTGACCACATGGACAACTTGTAAATATAAGGTGTTCATTTTTACTCAAGTACCAAATATCGACAAAATGAACGTTATTAACTTAAATGATTGCATAATGTTTATAACATGGTAATAAGTGATATAAAAGGAATAATAAACTTGAAAAAGGTTCTTAATAAAGTAGAAATTAACTTTAGTTTATTATTCATGAGATTAAAGAATGATTGGGTCAAATCAGACGCGAGGTAAGGGACTTCGTCTCAATCTCCTTTCATTGAGGCATTTTTTTGTTTTATACACAACTTTATATTATACGGTGTATAAACCCCATTGAATTTTTATTTTATTCAAATGGAAACTTCTTATATGAATATTTTTACAAAACGAAAAAAAGGAATGTTTTTTAACGTATGCGGTGATAAGGAACTCTCCGCCGCCGCGAGTATTATTTGATCATTGGCTTCCTTAACAAGCCGGGATGCTTCTTTAAAAGGAAAAATAAATACCATATACTCTTTTTATGTATTTTGGTATTGAAAATGATTTTGACAATGTATTTATTATTTCACTATCTTGAAATGATATTTTATTATTTTAATTTGGAGATTTTATCTTTCCTTTATGCTTATGTTATGTGTTATGATCATGTTATGGTTTTTGGGCATTATTTACGTATACGGGTGGTTCCGTGATAAATCTAGGGAAGGTGAGCCCGAGATAGCTCTCCAATGCATTGGGTAACGTGACGGAGGTAAACATGAATGATTCTCCTAAGAGATTTAAGGAATATACTGTGATGGGTATTCCAAAGTAACTCCCTATGTAGCTGTGATAGCTATAATGTAAGTATGATATGGATGCCACAAGTTGCCTTTATGATTTATGATTTCTATGTCTCTTTCATAAATATTATTATTTCCTGAGATAAGTAAAAGAGTTCATGTTTTGTATGTATTTATGAAAAAATGTTTTCATTCTTTGTTTTATAACCCTTACTGAGCTTTTTATGCTCATCCCGATTTTTGAAATGTTTTCACAGGTCATAAAGATGAATAAGGTCAAGGATGGGATCCAGAAAAAGTCATGTTGTCTAAAACATGGAACTAGACATGACTCTTTCTTTTTCAAGATTTTTTATTTTATGAAAAAAAAATGGGAACTATGTAGATATTTCTACCTTGTAATCTTTTGAGATGTAATAGTTATGTCCTAATTCTCTAAAACTCTAAACATGAAAATATCCTCAATGTGAATTATTCATTTAATTCAATATTATGTAATGTTTAACGTCAGGTCCTTATAGTTGGTATCAGAGGTAGGTTTAGATAACTTTAGGTGTTAGGGAGTTGTTAAATAAATGTCCATAATGTAATTTATGTTAATATTGAAATCATATAGCATTTATAGATTACCATGTTGCTTCACCTAAGATATTTCTTTGTTTAGAATGGTTTTCTACAGAGGAAACAGGGCAGTTATGTTTGGACGACATCAGGAGGAAGACAACCCTCCAAATCAGCAACCTGAGATGGTCGGAATCGAAACTGAATAGTCTGTTGCAGCGATGGCACAGTTGACTGAGGCTATAAATGGTGGTGGTATCCATGTACGAGATCAGCCAGATCAACCACAGAGGAACATGTTAGTAGTGAAGCATTTCATGAGGCAACATCTCCCATCATTCAGAGGATCATCTGACTCTATGGTAGCTGAAGGATGGATTAAAGTATTGGAAAAGATTTTTGATGTCATAGGTTGTTTAGAACATCAAATGGTTAGTCTTTCTGTTTACCATTTTGAAGGTGAAGCTGATCAGTGGTGGTCGATGGTGAAAAATATCAGGGTTAGTGAGGATATTGATGCTCTAGATTGTGATGAATTCAAAAGTATGTTTCTTGAGAAATATTTTCCTAAGGTGGTTTGTCTTAGGATGGAAAAACAATTCCTAGAATTGAGGTAGGAGGATGACTCAGCGGCTGCTTATGAAGAAAAATTCACTCGACTGGCAAGGTATGCTCCAAATTTCATATGAGATCTTGATAGTAAAATCAACCGTTTTTACTCAGGATTAAAGTCAAAGTATCAAAGGGATTTAGCTTCTCGTGAGTTCAAAAGTTATAAAAAAACTTGTTTGTTCTGCGGAGAAGGTTGAAATGGAGTTTGCCGATGATCAGTTATTCTTTGACAAACAACCTAATAAGTGGAGGAGGTGGCAGGCAAAAGGGAAGAACTTTTCAATAAAGTCTGATGGTAAGAAACTTAAGTTTATAGTTTGTGAAAATTGTGGTAAAAAGCATGCTGGGGAATGTCTTTTGAATTCTGTTAAGTGCTGCTGATGTGGTAAAATGGGACATAAGGCTCGTAATTGCACTGAAAAAGATCAGGGTAATGGTAAGACAAAATCTAATTTAAAGTCAGTAAAATGTTTTAAGTGAAATGAAATGGGTAATTATGAAAATGAGTGTCCAACAAAGAACTCAACCGAAGGAAAGCAGTCATACTATAAGAAAAAAGGGATAGTGAAATCCTTTGCAACTACTTCAGTAGATGTTGGGCCATCAAATGAAGTTGTATCAGGTACATTGTTTGTTTGTTCGGATTATTCCAATGTGTTGTTTGATTTGGGGTCTACACACTCTTTCATTTATGAGAAGTTTTCTAATAATTTGGGAATTCCAACTCAAGATATGAATACAGAACTTACGGTAAAAACACCTGGAGGAAATGTTGAGACAAAAATAAAACATAATAACATTCATGTCATTGTGTGTAGAAATAATCTACCTTCAAACCTTATTGTTTTGCCTCTAGTAGAGTTTGTTGTTATTTTGGGCATAGATTGGCTTTCTATGTATCATGCTAAGATTGATTACAGAGCTAAAGAGGTTTCTTTTCAGAATTATTTTCAGTTTGTATACAAAAATGAACCCTTTCTATTGATAACAAATCAGAAAGCTGGGAAACTAGTAAAAGATAGAAATGAATGTTACCTTGCACATATTGTTGAAAACAAAGAAATTGTTCAGATTAATGATGTGCCAGTGGTAAATGAGTACCTAGATGTTTTTCCTGATGATTTTTCTGGTATTATACCTGATCAGGAAGTTGAATTTACTATTGACTTAGTTCCTGATGCTAAGCCAATTTCAAAAACCCCTTATCGAATGGATCAAATTGAACTTTTAGAGTTAAAGAACCAATTGAAGTAGTTATTAGATAAAGGTTTCATTCAACCTAGCACGTCACCATGGGGTGCTCCTGTCTTTTTTGTTAAAAAGAAATATGGTTCAATGAGACTTTTCATTGATTATAGAGCATTGGATAACATCACTCTTAAGAATAAGTATCCTTTTACTAATATCGATGATTTATTTGATCAGCTCCAGGGAGCTCAATATTTTTCGAAGATTGACTTGAGGTCGGGGTACCATCAGTTGAAAGTAAAGGAAGCTGACATTCCAAAGACCATGTTTTGTACTGGATATGGCCATTATGAATTTTTAGTTATGCATTTTTGGTTAACCGATACACCTGCTATATTCATGGATCTTATGAATCAAATTTTCCGTGAGTTATTGGATAAGTTTGTGGTTGTGTTCATTGATGATATTTTGGTTTATTCCAAAAGTAAAGATGAGCATAAAATTTATTTAACGGTTTTCCTGCAAACATTAAAAGAAAAGAAACTATTTGGGAAACTCAGCAAGTGTGAATTTTGGTTATAACAAATTTCTTTCCTTGGTCACATTGTTTCAAAAAATGGCATAACTGTTGATCATGCTAAAATGAAAGTTGTTGAAGAATGTCCAATACCCACAAATATAACTGATATTCGTATTTTTCTTGGTTTGGATGGTTATTACCAGGGGTTTGTTGAACATTTTTCATGGTTACCTAGTCCAATGACTATGTTAACACGAAAAGTTGTTAAGTTCATCTGGACAAAAGAATGTGATGATTGTTTTCTGGAATTGAAAAGAAGATTGGTGAATGCTCCAGTTTTGGCACTGCCTTCCAGAAATGGTGATTTTGTTATATACAGTGATGATTCGTTGAAAGGACTGGGTTTTTTCCTGATGAACAATGATCAGGTAATTGCTTATGCTTCACATCAGTTGAAACCACATGAGTTAAATTACCCTACACATGATTTGGAATTAGCTGCTATTGTTTTTGCTTTAAAAATTTGGAGGCATCATTTGTATGGAGTGAAGTGTGAAATATATATTGATCACAAAAGTTTGAATTATATGTTCACTCAAAAATAATTGAACATGAGATTGAGGAGATGGTTGGAATTAATCAAGTATTATGATTTCACGATCCTTTATCATCCGGGGAAATAAAATAAAGTGGCTGATGCTTTGAGTCGAAAAAGTAATTCTTCATTAACCATGTTATGTTTATAATGAGATCCTTCGGTTTTTTATTTGACAAAATTTGGCATAGAAGTTGTTGTTGCAGGAAATTCTTCTATTTTGTTCCAGGTTTCAGTGAAATCATCTCTATTAGACAGAATTAACCAAGCACAGAAAGAAGACAGTGAGTTGCAGAAAAAGGTAGAGTTGGTTCAGAAGGGTATGTTTCCTGATTTTAACATTGATAATTATTGTGTTTTGAGATTTGGAAAGAGATGGTGTGTGCCTTGAGATTCACAGTTGAAGAATGAGTTGTTATGTGATGCTCATAGTTCTCCGTTTTCAATTCATCATGGAAGTACTAAGATGTACAGAGTTCTTCGTAAGTATTACTGGTGGGATGGAATGAAAAGAGATATTACTGATTTTACTATGAATTTTTTGACTTGTCAGCAGGTTAAAGTAGAGCGACAGTTACCAAAAGGAATGATTCAGCCTTTACCGGTGCCAGAGTGGAAATGGGAAAATATATCCATGGAATTTTTTGTGGGATTACCAAATATATCTCGAGGTAATAATTCAGTCTGGGTTATAGTTGACCAATTAACTAAATCTACTCATTTCCTTCCTATTAGAGATACTTTGTCTCTAGATCAACTTGCTCTGTTGTATGTAAAAGAGATTGTCAAGTTGCAAGGAGTTCCCATCTCTATTGTATCTGATCGTGATCCCAAGTTCACTTCTAACTTTTGGAAAGGCCTCCAGAAGTCATTGGGTACTGAATTAAATTTTAGTACAAGTTTTCATCCTCAATCAGATGGGCAGTCAGAACGAACAATTCAGACCTTAGAAAATATGCTACGTGCTTGCTCGATGGATTATCAGGGAATTTGGGACCAACACCTTTCTTTGGTTTAATTTTCTTATAATAATAGTTTTCATTCTAGTATACAGATGGATCCATTTGAGGAAATATATTGAACCATTATCGAACTCCAGCATTCTGGGATGAAGTAGGTGAAAGGAAGCTGATGGGACCAGAATTGGTAGAAGAGATGGTAGAGAAAGTTCAGATGATTCAGAAGCACAGGAGAACAGCTCAGAGCAGACAGAAAATTTAAGCAGATAATTGGAGAAAGGATCTTTCCTTTGAGGTAGGTGATCATGTCTTTCTCAAAGTTTCTCCATGGAAAAGTGTGGTGTGTTTTGGTAAGAAGGGAAAGTTGAGTTCGAGGTTCATTGGACCTTATGAAATTCTGTAAAAAGTTGGATCAGTTGCATACAGAGTGGCTTTACCCCCAAGTTTATCCAAGGTACACAATTTTTTTCATGTTTCGATGTTGAGAAAGTATATGCCAGATCCATATCATGTTTTGAGCCCAGAGGTAGCTCAGTAGGAAGGGAATCTCTCTTATGAAGAACAACCAGTCCAGATTCTTGACCGTAGAGAGAAAGTTTTGCGGAATAAGGTAATTCACCAGGTAATGGTTTTGTGTAAAAACCATATGGTTGAATAGGCAACGTGGGAATCTGAAAATGCTTTGAGGGATAAATTCTCCCACTTATTTTGATAAGTGAATAAAAATTGTGAGGACAAAATTCCCAAAAGGGGGAAGGATGTAACACGTCAGGTAAATGAAGAATAAGACATATTTCATATTTATTAATATTTGTGAATTAAATATTAATTTTACTTTAAAAGGGTTTCTATGTTCGATTGCATACCCGATACGCAACAACGGGTTTCTTTGGAATCTTACGTTGCACACTAATAATATAATATTATTAATTTAAATTGTAGTTAACTCCTAGCTATTGTATTGGCTAGAATGAATGAAACTAACTAAAATATGATTATACATGATTCTTAAATGTATTTACATTTATCCAATAAAAAGTTAGAGGCTTAAAATATGAATGAATCTAATTTTAAGCATAATTTACATTAAAAGGTCGATTTACCGCCTTTTATGGGGAACCCTATTTAAATATAGTTTTGGTCAAATTAATATATTCTAATTGACCAAATATAATCCTTCTTTATAATGGGGACATCAAATTTTACTTTGGGTAATTTTTTTGGTATTTTTCTGATAAAGATCATTTTTTAATGAATAGTGAAAAATATTGTATTTTAATTCAAAAGTGCCTTTTAATATAATTTAGTTATATGGGTAGATTATCTTTTTAGTTGGTTTTAAAGTGAAATTGAAATATATTTTTACCATTTAATCCAATGTTGGTTATTGAAATTAATTTCACTTTAAAATTGGATATAAACAAGTATCAATCTTTTGATAGTTATTGTTTCTTAAAAACACGCTATTTGTTTTAATAACGGGAATTAATTTTTAAATTAATTAATTCCACTTATATTTTTTGAATTTGGAAAAATGGACATCAATTTTTAATTTGGAATATCAAATAATTCTTAGGCTGAATTTTTGGTATTTTTTGGAAAAACTTCAATTTTTAGGAATAGCGACACCACTTAGTGGTAGTTAAAAAACTGGCTTTTTCATTTAAATGAAATTTTATCACTTCTGCAAATTTAATTTCAAAATTCCGACATACATGGTTGTTATCATAAAGTAAAATGTGGTTCTTTAAGATGAAAATAATTTTTGTGAATAGTAACTTTTGACTTTTATTTACCGCAGTTAAAGGTAAATTGGGTAATTCAAGTTTAAAAAAATATTATAATAATTCAAAATTACCTTAACACTTGTCCTAACCTTATTGGTTGAGTAGTGGCCAACCATGGGAATCCTTGGGTCGATTTTGGGACCCCATGGATCCACTTATGAAAGATAATGACACTTTGGATTAATTAATTTAATGTAAAGGAAAAATTGACAATAACAGAAATATTTTAGTAAATTAATTTTTATATGGTGTTATATAAGTCCTATTTTAGACTATAAATATTCATTGGAAATTTAAAAATATTTCCTACATGATATTATTTTTTTATAATTTTTAAACATCGAATAAATTAAATTATTTATGACATAATAGTGATGTAGTATTTACCTCATTAATAAATTATTTAAATGAATAAGATTATAATGATTAAAATATTATCCAAAACATGTCTGATTCTGATTGGATGATTTTATTTCGACCATGACTCATATTATATTTTCCTATAATTATTTTCGGACAATTTTAAACTGAGTATCATTATATTATAAAATAATACTTTCACACTTTCCAAAAGAGCCCCTCCTCTTCCTATAAAAGGAGGCCACTTCTAACCAATTCCTCACACTTTTCAATCCATTTGGCTCATCCAACCTCTATAAAATTAAGATCCAAAAATTCCTCTCATCCCCCTAGAAGCCTTACTTTATACAGAAGTCACTTCAAGAAGTCCTTCTGGTTCAAACCAAAGGAAGTTACCCAAACTAAAGGTAACAGTTTCTCTTAAATTGTTTTCTTTTATTTTACTTCTCCAAACCCTAAACACTTTTTTATTCCTTTCTTTTGTAACAACACCAGTATACTCAATATACTAGTATATTTTTATGAGAATTATTCTAACTAAACTTACACACACCTCCATCTAACGGATTAAGAACATAATGTTTCTGTGGATGGAAAACTAAGGCCTCACGAAACGATGATTGTTCAATTACATCTTACCACCTCTCATGGTGGCCATTATGATGGAACTGTATTTATATATGATATATATTATGTTTATGATTTCCTTATGCTCTTGTACTTCCAATTTATAGCACGCCTTTATGGTTTCCATAGTGGGTAAATTCGATAATCTCATTTGAGTAAGTGCGGACTACCGCCCCCTCAAAGTGATTTGATTCGTTAATGCCTTATGTGTGATGTATAAAGGATGGATTTAATGATATTATATATGATATTATAATGGAATTATAATATAACTATGTATCATTATGTTTTATTTCCATTAAAATAATAAATAGAAATGGAAGTGGTGTTCATACGTACGTACGGCTTACCGTCTCCAGAAACGGTGCATTTCATTTCTTACCTCTAAATGTTATGTACTATTATAAAAACATGTATATACTAGATATATATGATATATATGACATCCAAATAATTAATATCATTCTAGATATAATTAACCTTTGACCACATGGACAACTTGTAAATATAAGGTGTTCATTTTTACTCAAGTACCAAATATTGAAAAAATGAACGTTATTAACTTAAATGATTGCATAATGCTTATAACATGGTAATAAGTGATATAAAATTAATAATAAACTTGAAAAAGGTTCTTAAGAAAGTAGAAATTAACTTTATTTTATTATTCAGGAGATTAAAGAATGATTGAGTCAAGTCAGATACGAGGTAAGGGACTTCGTCTCGATCTCCTTTCATTGAGGCATTTTTTAGTTTTATACACGACTTTATTTTATACAATGTATAAACCCCATTGACTTTTCATTTTATTAAAAGGTAATCTTCTTATACGAATCATTTTACAAAATGACAAAAAGGAATGTTTTTCTTTAACGTAAGCGGTGACAACGACCTTTCCGCCGTCGTGAGTATTATTTGATCTTTGGGTTCCTTAACAAGCAGGGATGTTTTTTTAAAAGGAAAAATAAATACCATATACTCTTTTTATGTATTTTGGTATTGAGAATGATTTTGAAAATGGATTTATTATTTCACTATCTTGAAATGATATTTTATTATTGCAATGTGGAAATGTTATCTTTCCTTTATGCTTATGTTATGTCTTATGATCGTGTTGTGGTTCTTGGGAATTATTTATGTATATGGGTGGTTCTGTGATAAACCTAGGGCGGGTGAGCCCGAGATAGCTCTCCAATGCATTGGGTAATGTGACGGAGGTAAACATGAATGTTTCTCCTAAGTGATTTCGGGAATATACTGTGATGGGTATTCCAAAGTAAATCTCTATGTAGTTGTGATAGCTACAATGTAAGTATGATATGGATGCCATAATTTTCCTTTATGATTTATGATTTCTATGTGTCTTTCATAAATCTTATGATTTCATGAAGTAAGTAAAAGAGTTCATGTTTCGTAGATATTTATGAACAAATGTTTTCATTATTTGTTTTATAACCCTTACTGGGCTTTTTATGCTCATCCCAAGTCTGGAAATGTTTTCACAGGACATAAAGATGAATAAGGTCAAAGATGGGATCAAGGAAAATTAATTCTATCTAAAACATGGAACTAGACATGACTCTTTCTTTTTCAAGAGATTTTATTTTATGAATAAAAAAAATTGGGAACTGTGTAGATATGTCTACCTTGTAATCTTTTGAGATGTAATATTTATATCCTAATTCTATAAATCTCTAAACCTGAAAAGATACTCAATGTGAATTATTCATTTAATTCAATATTATGTAATGTTTATGGTCGGGTCCTTATAATGAATATCTCAAGATAACTTTGTTTACTCCTTTTCTCATTTGGATGTTTAACAAGATTCATATATTTAGAAAGATTTTTGTTTATATCAACATGTTTTTTCATTATATATACCATAACATTTGGTTTATAATGTGGAAAATAATTACATTATCCATTGCATTCCACATTAACACTGTTACTTAGAGTTCCATAAATTAACTAAAATTAGAAATTACAGTTTAAAAAAACTAATCAAAGTGAAAATTTTCATAATCATAGAATATCACTTATAGTATGTCTACAAAATTACAACATATTTTCAATCTATAACACTATAGGTTTATCCTATGTTATTCATAGTCACCATCTATTTAAATCCTTCATGATGGTTTGTAAACAGTTTATGAATTTTGAATGTATATCCTCTAGGAGTGTTAAACAAGGTGTGTAGTAAGGCCCATTATCATACACCAAGAGATGATTGATTACATATCAAAGTAATCTTTTTGGAGTTATTACCCCTAGTAACCTCTATTCTGGATCCATGTCCACTTGTATTATCCAAAAAGGGGTGTAATTGATTAGAAAACACTCACTCAATCCTTTACCAAAATTCCAGTACATTTTATTATACTCTAGCTCATCCTTAGATGTATCCATATAAATATCCCTAGACATATCCTTATATATATCCATAGGAATTTCCCTAAATATTTCTCATACTATTTTACAAAGTGTAACTAAACCTTTCCTCTGATACCCACTATAGTGAAACATATTTTTCATAAATAGATATTATATATTTTTACATTAATATTCTTTACATTACATGAACACATTCCTAGGGACAGTAATAGTATAGGGTATTTGGAAAATAGCTACAAAATCTTTTAATTTGGTGAAATATCATAATCATAAACCAAAAATATTTTCTTATATAGTCATACTCTTTAATATAACCTACCTAAACCTTTCTTCATAACCTGGGGAAGGAAACATAATAAAGAGTGAGCTAAGATATTTAGTAATGGAAAAAAATGATATATCATTCAATTATTATATGGAATAATAATATAATTATAAGGGTATATTCTCATGAGTATAACTTATGATGTTCATACCAACCTATCATAGATCATAAACATGATTCATAGTATAAAACTTTATCATTTATAACCACATGGCCCATAAGGGTGACATATCATCATAAATGAATCATGAACCATAATCTAGTTTCATTAAAGTGTTTCACTATCATGAATATAGAAAACCATTTCATACGTCATAGTTAACTATCAATACCATAAACAAAGTAGATTATGACTTATCACCTATTTCCAATTGTGGATCAAGACACACCTGTTTACCATAGTCGATCAGGATACACTTTTTTCCCTTAGTGGATCAGGACACACCTATTTTTCATAGTGTATCAAGCCCATCAACTTATTTCTTATTTTCATCTCATGAGATATAAATATTTACTCAATAAATTGGAGGGAGATTAAGGTCCCACCCATCATCTAATGAAAATCATACATATGTAATCTAAAATATCATAATACATTCATCATATCATAAACCATGAAATTAAGTGGTAATAATAAACATTTCATTATATCATAAGTTTTTTAAAAGATACAAACTTCATAATCATTTAATAATTTCATAATTGCATGACTTGTAGATAAAGAAGTGGGTTTCATAATAATTTTATCATGGTATAGCCCGTGTAAGAGAAATGGGTTTCGTAAAAATATTCCCTTCATAAAAATAAACCATTTAGTTAAATAAGAGAAATGGTATCCTTGGTACATATCATCAGCAAATCATAAGTTACATCAATGGTCGTAATCCTATATGGGGAATGATTTTGAAAGATAAATCACTTGGAACATTTATTGTGGAAGATAAATTTTTTATGAAAATAAATTTTTAAAACTAAAAATTCATAAAATGTTTTAGATATCCTTTTCTTTGAAAATAAACTTGAAAACTTATAATCGAATATTTAAAAATAATCTAAAAAATTCCTTGTAGAAAATATCCTTTCTTTTTTAAAACACTTTTTCAAACCTAAAAATTTTTAAAATACTTTTATATGAAAATAACCTTTTAAACTTATAAGGTAATATTCATAGAAAATAATGTTCATGGTGATGATAAGTTTTGTTCTAGCCATACATGTCAAAGAAATATTATTTTAATGTTTTTTGGTAAAATTAAAATGGGAATTGTTTAGAAAATGACATGAAGATTAATTTTTTAATCAAAAATAGGTAAAATATTAGTTAATAAATCATTTGAAAATGTTAAAACATTCTTGAAAACATTTTTATATAATATGTTCTTGGAAGAAAATGGATTTCTGACTAAAAAGGGAAATAAAGTTATATTTTCATAAAAATATTTGAAAAATATTTTATGTACCAGATATTGGTAAAATTGAACTATTAATATCATGAATAAATATAGTATAATAAAATTCATGAGTTTATTAAGAGATATATCATAAGTTTTTATCCTCATAAACATAATAAAAAACAATCTTGATAACGATGAGATTGTAATATAAACTTTTTACCACCTTAGAAACTTTGAAATGTTAGCACCATGAAGGAAAATAATTAAAGAAAACATAAAATATCATGAAGATAAATAATTTAATGATATTATGTTTCATATGATATATATATATATACCTCATAATGGAAGATAGGTTCATTACATAACATATGTCTCAAAGAAGACAAATTGAGACAAAAAAACCCTTACCGATTTGTTAACTTTTGAACTATAAACCCCATGAAAGATACATATAAAAATGGATATGTAAAACAAAATAGTTTTAAAAATAATAATGATAATATAATTTAATTATAATTATATACAGAACATAAAATAAATAGGTGGAGAATATGGCATATGTCTCATGGATGTAAAAACTGAGATGGAAATCCCTTACAGCTTTAGTAATATTTTGAATCGTAAACCCCAATAAATAATAAACTAAAATTAAACATAAAATATAATTAAAATAATTATATTAATAATATAACATGTCAATATATAATCATAGACACCACTCAAAGTAAATGCGTGGTGAATTTTCATTTGTCTCCCAAAAATAAAAGAGCGGTTATAAATCTCTTACATTAAGTCTAGACATCCTTCATACACATTGAAACCTTCTATATAATAAATATAAGTTTATTATACATATATTAAATAACCATAAATATATATACCATACCTTATATTATTTACTTAGGACCTTTAATTACCTGTTTATTAACAATTACATGTTAAAGTCATGTTTCGGGCAATAATTGCTTTATTTTTCATGTATATTTTAATTGGTTATTTTTAGTCCTGTTGATTTTATAAAGGTTACATAATATAAATAATTTTAATCATGATATAAATATCATATATATTAAGTATATATGTATTTATTTTTATCTATAAAATATACATTAACCCCCAGTAAACCCATTTTTACCTTAACTATGGTAAATAATTGTTAATTCTTTTACAATAAATTTTGGTAAAAGTTAAGTTGGGATTATTTGATAATATAAATTATTATGATTCAAAATATGGAATCCATTTTTCTAAATTCCACTCACATAAGTGGAAAAATTAAATTAAAAATTAATCCCTCAAACGTGATGAGAGGGCGGGTTTTAAAGAGAAAATGTTCAAAAGTTTAAAAAGTTTGTATATCGAAATCCTATATGATATTTATTATAATAACCTAAATTAGATGCGTTGATTTATAATTAAACTAATTTTATTTTATAACCAAATTAAAATATTATTTAATTTTATAAATAAATTAATTGAAAGGGTAGTTTTAAATTTAAATTCATTATTTTTCACAATTCATCAAAAATGAAAATTTTCAAAAAAAAGTCTCAAAATTAAACCTAAGATAATTTTTATTTTATATAATTAATTTTCTATGAGTTTTAAAAATTAATTTTATTATTTTTTACAAAAATAAATAAATAGAATATTTTTAAAAAAAATAGTATTTTGCAAACATATAATGACTTTATTGAAAAATTAAGTACATTTATATAATAAGTTTTCTTTATATAAAACCATTATTAATAATATTTTTTAAAAATAAAATTCATTCCTCAAATTTAATGTCTAATTAATAATATATATTTTTGAATAATATTATTAATTATTTTTCATGGTTCATTAAAACATGGTGTTGTGTGTAACGCAAGATAAACATAGTGTTCTTTGTATTGCATAATATACTTAGTGTTATGTATAAAATAATAAAAACTCAATGTTTCATGTAAATCAAGATAAACTAGATATTTTTTTATGAAAAATATTGAAATATTTAAATTTATCTAAAAAAAATATTTCATAAAATCATAGGGTGTTACAGTTCATAAGATTAAGCGTGAACATGATATATATTAACTATGTTCATAAGATTCAATATAAACATAGTGTGGATTATATAAATTCAAAATATTGAGTGTGATCATGATTAATATTAGATATATTAACAAAAATGAGTGTGAACATAAAGCAGATTAGCTACATTCATAAGATTGAGCGTGAACACAATGCATATTAGCTACATTCAAAATATTGAGCATGAACACATTATGGATTAACTACATTCCCAATAATTATAATGAAATCAATGTATCTATTTATGTTTACAATGTTATGAATGACTATTATTATGCCTTTTCTATAATTCTAAGTTATATAATTTGTTTATTCTCCATGGAACATTTTTATTATATCAGGATTTCTCACTCTTTTTCTATGGTATATTTTGTTCTTTTGAGATTACATACCCATAAATCATAACTTATAGAAAACTCTTATTGTCCCATATTATTTTTAATAATACATTTATCTATTTTTTAGGTTTATCTTATCCTTATTATCTAAACCTTAATGATATGTTGATAAGTTTTCCCTTTCTGAGCATTTGAGCTTATCCATTTCTTGTGTTTGCCTTCCCCATGTTATGACGATAATTATAACATATAATTAGTATATAATTGGTTCTAAAAGAGTTATATTATGGATAAATGTTTATAAGTTTTGTAAAATGTTTTTGTCCATGTAATTGGTCCTCAAATACACTAAACCAAAAGGTTCTCTTATCAATGTGATATATAATGTTCAAATTATAGAAATGATATAAAATAAATATTATGCTCAGATTGGGAAACTACATATATACTTATGACAATACAATAATTTTACACATATTATTATATAATTCTTAAAGATAAATATCCAATAATTACAGCATAGTGATCATAAATGCCTACTATCTTTGGAAGACAAGGTTTATAATACATATAAGGAAACTAAAACATGGAATCCTTATTTCATTATTTTTTTGATATCCTAAATCCATTAAATATAATAAAACTTCATCAAATAAAATAGAGAATACATGAAATAAATGGTTGATCTAAAAATCTCAATAAGGTAATAAACATTCTAAGGAAGCATAACATTTGAATCAAAGGTATAACATGATATCATAAAATAGAATGTATTTGAGTAGTCAAGTGGAAGAATAACATAAATATTATGGTATCATAAGATCATGGAAGCATAGTAAAGTGTAAATTACATAAAAAATTACATAAACATAATTCAAGGGTATTATTCAAGTCGATATCACATAGTTGAGAGAGTCCCATTATAGATTAGTGTCACTCACAAATCCCATATAGGACGTCTCATGATACTAAAACATTTCTCAATTAATTGGAGTGATATAAAATTCCATTACCACTCAAAAAATTAATTCATGTATATTCATATGTGTTCCAAAAAAATACATCAATAATAATTCATAAACATAATAATTTTCCAAGGAAATAAATGGGTTGCATAGTCTTTTCTGATAATATAATAAAATAGATTCCTTAAATAAGGCATTCAAGAAATGGTCAAAAGGCATGTATTACCCTCATAAAAGTAAGAGTTAATAATTTAGGTATACATATGAGAGACACATATACATAATTTATAATATTTTCATAACTTTAAAGAATAGAAATTGAGTTAGAGTGAGAATGTCCATGACCCAAAGAAAAGGGTGGGTTGGAAAGATCCCTTACCATGATCTCAATTCAACCCGTTCATTTTGGATCAGTGAATTATAAAATTAATTTAGTTATTTAATTTATTAAAAACTTTTTTATTTTTATTATTCCTTTTATTTTATTTTTTACCATGTCACATTCAATTACTTAACCAATTAATTTCACCCCAGATGATTTGACAATAAACAGCTCATATATCCAAAATCACTTGGGTGTGTTGACTAAGTTCAAGGTGAGTATTAATTAGTCATATTCATAATGGTAATAATGAAATAATTATCAATTTTATACATAAATTATTATTTTAATACAAACCATGAAATATGGTTGTGAAAATTAACTATGTTACAATCATAGAGATGGTAGGTTGTACATACGCAAGAGTAATATTTTTCATTTTCCGATGATCATTATAGAAAGAAGTTAAGTGTTATTTTAATTTTTTAGGATGTTCATTATATCAAAAATATCATATTAGTTCTTTAAATACCCTTACGCATACCATCTATATGGTGTTTTGATAAAAACGAATTACATCACTTCACAAGGTGGTAGTCCACCGTACACACGAATGATGTTATCATTTATTCAATGGATTATAAGATAAGAAATTATATTGTATTTTTATTTTAAATAATGAATAATATGTTATCAGTGTAATATATAAACATAAAATAAATCTTCATTTTCCTTTCATGCAAATCATAAGTGAAAAATGAATCACATCGCTTCGTGAAGTGGTGGTCTGTCGTACACACGAGCGGCATTATTATATTATAAATGGAATGGAAAGTAAGAATTTATATTTGATATTATAATTTAAAAATTATAATTATATCATAAATATCATATATAAAAATTATATACATCATTATATCTTGTCATGAGAAGCGGTGATGGAAAACAAATTATGTATATTCATGAGGCGGTACTCAATCGTACACATGATCAGCGGTTTAATTTCCCATTTGAGGGAGGAGGAGATGGTTTCAGGTAATAAAAATAATTTAAAAAAATATCAGTATATGTAAGATACTATGGTTATTATATCATCATTTTTTAATAAGATCTTAAGGATTTTGAGGAAGAAATAAAATAAAACGCTATGTTAAGGATGTTACATCTTCTTTAGAAAACTACTTTTGTTTTGAACCAAAACTCATCCTAGGTTAGATTTATGACAAAAACAAGACTTTTAGGATGATATGAGGAAATTATTAAATATCGTTTTTCAATTATATTTTGAACAAATGGGTTTTTAAAGTGTGGAAATGATATGAGATGGGGTGGCCTTTTATAAGTGGGGGAGAGAATACACATGGAATTTTCAAAAATAAATAACATCACCCATGTTTTTTCATGAATAGAGGGTCCAAAATGGAACATAGTTTGACATTATAAGATATAAGGTCTAAAAATGACCATAAAATGGAAATTTGACAAGTTTTGGGTAATGTTTAACACTTTTATTTTTAGTTTAACCCCCAATAAACCCATTTTTACCTTATCTATGATAAATAGTTTTATTTTTTTCACAATTAATTATGATAAATAATTAATTTAACCATATTAAAAAATATAAATTATGATGATTAAAAATATGGACTCAATTTCTTCAAATTCAACCCACATTAGATTTAGAATTTATTTTAAAATTAAACCCATAGACATGTCAAAAAAATATTTTTCTAAAAGAAAAGCTTTCAAAAGTTGACAAAGTTTTAATATGAAAATTTTAATATAAAATTGATTAAAATAAAATAATTTTGAATAATTAATATCAATTGAACTAATTTACTTTTAAAACCACATTAAATGAAAATATTTCTTGTAAATTCCTTAAATGAGAGTTCATTTTTTAATAAAAATCGTTATTTTTCATTATTCATTAAAAAATGAAACTTCTGAGAAAAATAAAAAAAATCACCCTAAGATAATTTTTATATTCTAATTTCACAAATGAATTTCATTTTTTAAAGTAAATTTTCTAAAATTATTAAAAATTAATTTTATACTATGTGATCAAAGAGTAACTAAACCGCCTTTTAGAAAATTATTATTTTTCAGAAATCATTTATTTCTCTTCTAAATGGATATTATTTTATTTTTAATCGGTATATAACAATTGAATTTATTTTATACATGTGTAAAAAATATAATTTTTCATAATTTATTTATTCTTATTCATACATTTCAACTTAACTACTAGTTTATAATGGTCATGTTTAAAAAATAAATCGTGTTTCGTTTAAACCTGATGTTGCGTGCATCACAAGATATGGAAGAGATTTAATTTATTAATATATATATATATTGTAAATTCATAGAGTGTTAAATTATTCCATTCTTAAATAAATTCACCCTGAAAATAACATATTTCATACTAAGGTGAAAACAGGTGAGGTATATCTACTTTATCACCTCTTCCAGTTCCAAAGTTGTTTCCCCAAACTTGTGGTTTTCCTATATCACTTTTACCAGGTGAGTTGTCTTGTTTCATAGAAATTAATCTCTATAATCACATATTTTCACTGGATAGTCCTCATATGAAATTTTGTTCTCTAATTGTACAACCTTTGAATTTATTACGAGCAAGTGGTCTATTATATACTTCCTCGAGAGGGATGCATGGAACTCATAAGAAACGTGAGATAGGTTAAGTGGGAGTGATATTCTATAGGCCACTACTCTTATGTAGTCAAGGATTTCAAAGAGGCCTATGTATCTATGAATAAGGTTTCCTTTATTCCCAAACCACAAGAATTTCTTCCATGGTGAAATATAGAGGAAAGGCGTATCTCCAACCTCAAACTCGAGGTCTCATCGATGGTTATCAGCATAGATTTTTTGTTGGACATTTATAGATTTCAAGTAATGATAAATGTTTTGGGCCTTCACTATAATATCTCGGGAAAGATCAGGTATCATCATCATCTTCTCTTCAACTTCATCTTGGTATGTTAAAGTCTAACACCACTTCCCATATATATCTTTATAGGGTTCCATTTGAATGGTAGAATAGAAATTGTTGTTATATGATAACTATACTAGGGGAGAGTGATGATACCAACATCCTTGGAAATATATTGAACAATACCTCATTATATCCACTAGATCTTGGATGATTCCCTTAGACTAACCATCAGTTTGAGGGTGATAAGTAGTACTAAAACTGATTTCTATATCCAATACTGGATGAAAGATTATCCAGAACTGTGTGGTAAACCTTTTATATCTATCCAATAAAATAGGGAATGTAAATCCATGAAATATTACCACATGTCTTATATATATATCAGTTATTTGGAAATGGGAGAAATATTCCTTGATAGTAATGAAATGTGCTGACTTTTTAATGCGATCGACCACCACCCAAATGTAGTTATTTATTTTTGGTGTCCTGGGGAGTCCTACAAAAGAATCTATGGTTATTTTTTCCCATTTCTATAAAATCATGGGAAACATTTTAATCAAATATTTGGAATTATTTCATTAATTATTTGCTTTTTGGAATACGAAGCATCAAGACAAAAATTCCAAAATCAAACTCTTCATATTATCTCACCATAAGTTTTTATTCCGATATTTATACATTTGTGTGCTTCCTATATGTACTGAGAAGGATAAGTTAAGAGTATTATCCAGAAGCTCCCAATTTTTCTCATGTTTTTATGGGACACTTATACAAGTTCCAAACATTATAACCCCATTTTCAGAAAAGTTAAATTCCAGAATATTCATTACCTTTTTTTGTAGCTCCTCTTTATCTTTCTGGGCCTCTTTGATCCTCTCATGAATGGATAGTTGAGAAATTATTTTAGTAAGGTGGGATGAAGATCCTTTTAATATTACCATATTCATGCTTTTCAAATGTAATATTGGATCCTTCTAAATTCTCATCATTCATAAAATCATTATATCCTCTCTACATAGAGAATCTTCTACTTTGTTTTCTTTCCTAGGATGGTAATGGATTTACCAGTCATAGTTATTGATCATCTATAACCATATCCACTTAAACATGTTAATATCCTTAGATTTGAATATATATTTGAGTCACTTGTGATTCGTATATATTTCATCCCTTTCCCTATAGAGATAATGTCGCCATTTCTTTAATGTAAAATCACTACAGCCTACTCTAGAACATGTGTTGGATAGTTCTTCTTGTTTACTTTCAACTTCCTTGAGAATTAGGCTATCACTTTATAATTTTTCATTATTACACATCTCAAAACCTTATTTAAATAATTATTGTTTACCAAGAAAAAATTTCCCACTTGAGGGAAACATAAGTACCGATGCAGTGATAAGCCTTTTTTCTACTCCTTAAATCTCTCTTCACATTTACCAGTCCACAAAAAAAATAATCCATTCTATTTTAAATTTTTTAGTGGGTTTGAAAATCATGAAACATTTTCACTAATAATCATTAATTATAAGGTAGTCTAAGGAAACTATGGATCTATATTACAAATTCTGGTCTAAACCATTCCTTGATTACCTTTACCTTAAAAGGTTCGATAGATATCCATTTTTTGGTGATAATATACCACAATAATGATACTTCCTTCATCCAAAACTCACATATATTGTACTTTTAATAAATATAATCATTTATAAATGCCTTTATCATAGTATTAAAATACGCCTCATGCTCCTCCTTACACTTTAAGTATATCATAATATCTTCTATAAATACAACCAAAAAATTTTCAAGGTAATCCCTACAGAATCTATTCATTAAGTCTATCAATATTGTTTTTACATTAATTATTATGAATGGAATAACTATGAACTCATATTGTTCATACCTTGTTTGAAAGGTAGTTTTGGGAATATCTTCCTTCTTCACCCTTAATTAGAGATATCCTAACTGAAGGACCACCTTAGAGAAATATCGATCCACACATATTTGATAAAAAAAGTTGTCCATCTGTGGTAGGAGATACTAGTTCTTCATCATGACTTTTTAGAGATCGTGATAATTAGTATAGAGTCACAATAACTCATCATTATTCTTAATAAGGAGTATTGGTGCACCCCGTGGTGAAGCACTTGGGCATATAAAACCTTTATCTAGATTCTCATATAGTTGTTTCTTCAGCTCATCAAGTTCAAAAATAGCCATTCTATATGGAGTCTCATATATTATAAAATATACAAGTATAAGATTTATTGAAAATTAAACCTCTCAACTAGGAGGAAGATCAAGAAACTCTCCATAAAATACATCAGTATAATCTCTCACAATGGGAATGTCTTTAAGAATGATCCCTTCCTTAGTCTCAATCATTTGAGTAAGATATTTCTACTCGTAAGGTAAAAATATTCTTTCTTCGGATGATGATGCCAAAGGATATTCTTTCTCCTCTTTGAACCTATATAGAATCGGAGGGTGATTGATGATTTGGAGGTTTATTTTCCTTCCCTTTAAATTCTATGTTGTCTCTATATAATGAAATAAAATCCATATCTATAATTACATAAAATTCTACTCAAGGAAGTATCATAAGGTTTTCTTGGAATTTCATCCTGGAAATATAGATGAGGGGTGATTTATATACTTAGGATGAAACAATTAACCTATTTAACATCTACATTGATAACAAAACTTTCATGTATTTATGTTATTCTTAAATAATTCTATTAAACTTGTGATATATGAAATAATTCATAGAAATATACTCAAAAATTATGTTATTTATTCTTGAATAAATAACTAGCATACATGTCCCTACTTCATTATTTATATCCACCTCTATAGATATGATGGTTAATCGTTCCCTTTCTCTCTAGGCCTTATAGGTTGTTTTCATTGGTTATCATTAACAACCTATGTATTAGGGCATTGATATAGATAGTTTCCTTATTCCTTGTAGTTGTAACATGGAAAATAATCTAAGGGTTGGTTGGAGCATTCCTTTCTTCCATCACATCAGTGGGTTCTCCCATCAATAATCATTAGCTGGGTTCCCTTCATTTCTGTACCTAAAGAACATCCAAGTCCCCTTAATAGAATTTATTGGATTATTCTTCCCAGACTTTCACCAAGTGTGATGTTGGTTTTATTTACACTATTATAACTCTCTATCATACCACCAGATCTAAACAGAATTTTCCACTTCTTACACCTATGAGATCCTTTAGATTCATTGATCTCCATCTTTATTTTTAGGGAAAATCATAAAATTTTCTCATAGCAATCAAATTCTAGAATTTCTGATGTTTTTCATAGAATTAGGGTTATCCCACCAAATAAGTGTTCGGCTTTACTCTTAGGGAATATTAAAAAGTCATAGGCATGTCAAGAAAGTCTTGTGAAACTTGCTTCATACACATCAATGGATTATTCATCCATTTTCTTGAGGATAATGAAATCCATCTCCATTCTAATTTATAGAGTGGGAGGAAAATATTTGTTGAAAACATGTTTTGGAATTCCTTCCACTCTATCTCTTTGATATCTTCCTCAGGATTTATATTTTTAATCAATTTCCACCATTCACTATTGAAAATATCACCTATACTGATAGTTTCAAACCATTGGTATAGGTTATCCCAATAGTTCTAGGAACCGTTTTTATGATGGGAATCACATTTTCCCTATACCAAAGGTTTTATAGAAACTGTTGTCATAGGGTTGTCTCAAGGTACTCTATTCCAACAGTTTCAATGAAATCTTTGGGATATATGTAATCCAATGTTTAAAAATTCATTAGGATATAGGATGTCTCAAGTTACTCTATTACAACAGTGGGAAGGAAACCATTAGGATATATGTATACTAACAGTTTAAAAATTATTGGAATATAGGTTTTCATAAGTTTTTATTCCAACAGTTTCAATGATACCATTGGGATATATGTATAAAAATAATTCCAAAACTGTTGTATACATATTGTCCGGCATATTGTATACCAACAGCTTTGTAAATTGTTGGTATATACTCTTATCCCCAGAAAACATAGTTCTGTCATGCACCTATTTTAATCTAACAAAGCACCTATAAACATCAAATATTTGAATCTAAGTTCCTATCAAAATTATTCAACTATGGGAATAATACTTTTCTATACAACCCACTACAGAATACCATCATCATTCCACCTATGATTTTTCACATGATTTCTTATCACAAATATCCAACATTGACATCCTAATTCCCACTCAAAGCAATATGGAAATTAAGTGGTGTAGTTTCATGGATCATGAAACCCTCATATGGAAACACAATCTACTTGGGAACTTCAATTATAATGAGTCTTATAAAATGGAATGTGGTGGTTCCACCTAACCACCATGATGGCTAATGAAATTAAAATCCTACATTATTCATCCTTCCAAAATTCTCTTGTTATAGAGAATATAAAAACATCAACTTCCCACTATGGATCAAATCCAATGATCGAAATACTAACTTTTTTTCCCAACACTATCTGTCTTAGAGAAGAGGACATAAATCATCCATTTGTGGCATGTGGATTTTCACATGATTTATGGGAATAAACATGATCATTGTTTCCCTAATAATTGACATAATTATGCAGTGTAATGAGATAGTAAATAAAATATGCAATTCTAATTTCAGTGAATAAATACAGAATCAATTATATGCAGTAGTTTGTTCCATTTTTTCAACTATGTGGAATGATCGAAATATGAAACTCTTTGATGAAAAGAACCATTCTCTACACATGGGAATGATCAAACTGAATAAGGATTTCTATGAGGAATTTATGGTACAAACAAGAGGTATGAGAAACACTATGCATGACCTAAAAATTCTCGGACTATTGGGTGTAACTACTCAACCATGGAAGCCTAAAATGATCAATTTCACTCACTATATCCCTCCAATAATCCAATGTATTAAGGTAAATGTCAATGGGGTGGCATCTGGTATGCATGGGCCCTTATGTTGTTGAGGTGTCTTCTGCACACACCATGGATTTTTTCAAAAGGTTTTTCTATAATTACACTGGAATTGGGGTATCATATGAAGCTGAATAATGGGATATGGTTTATTCAACTAGATACACTATCCAATATAATTATAATTCATTTTGTCTTGAATATCACTCTGATTTCATATTGGAATTGGATTCAATTGTTTGAAAACCACATTTATCATGAAATTTAAGTGATAAAATATGTGTTTTATAGACATGATGTTCTTTTTTAAATTAGCATAGGTCACTGAAAAACCTTTCATGTTTTATTCCAAATAGATGATCATTTATCTTCAATGCTTGTTGATTCTTCCTTTAAACCAAATGAGACCAACAACTCATGTGTTAGGGTTAAGTCTTTATATTCACTTGAAAAGAAAAAAAATCTTCTCTAGATGGTAATTCTAAGACGAGAATTATTTCTTCAATGTACTCCTTTAGAAAAAAAACATAATAATGGTAAGATTTTATCTTTAAAGGCTACCTGGATTTATTCATGAGAAATTTGTTCCCATGTTTACCCCTTCTTCTTACCTTTTTTCCCTTTTTGAAGCAAATATATCAATATAGCCTAGGTCTATCCTTCCCATCTTCTTTATTGAACAAATATATGTTGCAATGTTGTGTAGGTATCTCCCCTTATCATAACGGCCTCATGAAATATATATGTCTGTGTGTGTGTGTTGGCCCATTTTCATGCACAACTATGAATGGTGTGGATCGAACCATTCTTATATGATATTCTCTTTCTTCTCCAAGTTTCCACAAAAAGAACATGTTTTTGAATTCAAATAAATATACTAAATAAGTCTCTAGGATATTTGGTCACATTCACTGTAGTTTCCATAAACTTCTTCATGATTTGAATCATCATCCACTAAAAACTATTAACTACAATAAAACCATCATCCACCTAAATTGTGGTAAATTTTTAATTTTCAAGTACTGGAGGGGTTATTTTTTCAATAGTTGTTTGGGTTATTTTTATGAGTGTTGGAACCAATAAAAAAGGAATTTTGTACATCACAATGGGGCTCGAGATGTAGCTAAGGAGCTCATGGGAGCATCAAGGAGGGGTGGAGGTGGCTATTGAAAAACTACAACAGACCACTGGATAACTTGTGGTCTTTTGAGGGGAAAATTTACAACATTTTACCTTTGGGTTTTTGAAGTGGTAGGTCCCCTTTTCCTCATCAATTTTTAAAAACTATGGGATACATCCCTCCCTCCCCCTCCTTTATGACCACTTGATCTAGGGGTGGTTTTTGACTTTCCTTTAAAATTTTGAGGTTAGTTCTTCCCTCTGATATCCTTTTTCAATATAATGACCAAACTTGTGTCATCATTATTATCACTTATATGTATTTTGGACATTCTATTAATATCTATAAATTGAGTTTGAATTATATATTATTATGGAACTATTTTAATAACCATACCCACTAGAACATAGTAATCAGACCTCTCACTCTCTCACTCACTAGTGCACTGATTTGAATAATGGTTCTGGCCCCCACATAGTTTTATTCCTTTGATTAATATATCTTTTTACCATTTTTTCCACCCTAATCAGTGTTCCTGATGGTATTTAACCTTTTTAAGGGTCCTTAAAATATTTTTCTTACCGATTTTTAGTTACCTGATTCATCATCCCTCCCAATATTTCAATTTCTTATATGTATTCCACCCATCAGTTTTTCAATTATATGCATTAAAATTATCACATATGGTCTTTAGAATATCTCCTGATCTGTGATTATCCCTATCAATGGTTTGGGTAAGTCTTACAATCCCAACCCTTCCTTTTATAAATGCTTCCATCCATAGGGTGATTGGAAACGTGATTGATCATTATCTGGTTTTAGACCATAGAACACAATATTTCTTTCATCATATCCCCATGTTTATTTTCATGGAAGTTGAAATATTAAAACCCCCATTGAATTATACCTCATTTGAAATTTAAGTAAAGTAAATGTATAAAAAAATAGGTTCACTTTTAGTCTTCATAATACTTTTTCCAACTCTGCAGGTGATAAGGACATTTGGCTAAAATGTGCCACTGAAACTGGAATTTTCTTCCATCTATAATCAAGGAGGAAAAATGAAATGATCTTATATTATACTAGATTTAGGTCTCTAACTAGAATCTGGAATAATCTAGTATATCCTATTCTGGGATTTATTTAATCAAGATCGATTTTTTGTCCAAAATCTCAACCCATAATGTTTCATCTCATATTTTTTAAAGATTGAATATCATAGAGATGGTGTGTCAGCCAACGTGGAATCACTTATTCCCCTCTATCCCATTGACAAAGAAACTATGTAAATACTTTAAGAGGAGTTTAATTATAATGTATTTGTGATACATATGTCTCTAAAAGTTTATAAGCATGATGTCCAAGATGCTAAGGATACTAAATAGAAGTCAAAGAAGGTGTGTATTCATATAAATATTTTTTTATGTAGTTGAAATCATCAAAAATGGGTAATAATGAAATAAATGAATCGTAGAACATAATTCATAGGAAGAGGAATTCATGAAAATGTTAGTTGCTCATAGGTCTTATCCGAAGGACCAGAAGGTCCTACTAAGGAAACTCCTACTGAGAAAACTAAAAGTACTTATGTTTGTTCCCTAGTTTCCTCTGATTCTAAGGTGGATAGGTCATATGTTTAATATATCCATCCAGGTAAAAACATTTGAATAAAAAGAGATAAAATTAATGATCTATATAATAAATTATCCATTTTCTCTTAAAGAGTACTTGAAGAGGTTATGAAATATATTTATGAGTGGTCCCTAGAAGATAAGGGAATGATTAAATAGATGTGGGTCCTTAGTGGATACCAACACTTAAGCCATTGGAATATTAAATATTCACATAGTGAGTTTTATTGAATAAAATTTAAGATGTGAAAATTTTTTATGAAATTTTTTAGGATATAGTTTGGAGTTAGGAACATTTTTCTATTTTTTAGGATAGATATAATCAATTTTATTATGGATGTATGGCATATAAATTAAAATAAAGAACTATGAATAGATTGTTGGGGTAAAAAGTATTCTTGAGAAACGTTATAGTTGATGCCTCCTAACTTGGAGTATATAGCATATGTATCATTGGATACAAAATATGATAACATGAATTAACTAGATTTTTTTCATGAATCTGTGATCCTAGGATTTTGTATTTTGTTTGATTTATTATATAGTATGTGTGAACTGAACTAATGGAGGCGTAGAATTGTGAAGATGTTCACAATCCCTCCCCAGATATTTCATGTTTCCTAGGCCTTCCCATGGTTCATAGATAGTAAATGAAATAGTTAGAATATAATATAGGAATGACTAGGATGGATTAAGGTTTATGGGTTGCACCCATGGGATGAAACAAGTTCCTGGGAATCAAGGAATCACCACTTGGGAACAATTTCTCCCATAAGAAATAAATTAAAATAGTAGTGAAAAATAAATAAAATTTTATCATGACCCATCTGTACATATGAATTCCACACTGAAGGAAAATAAAATAAATATAAGCAAAAAAATATAAAGGTAGATAAAATGGAATGCACTAATTAATCCCTCCACTACCCTAATCTACATCACCTGAAAAGAAAACCACATAGCCACCTCCATTTCCCTTCTGGAACCCTTCACAAAATATAACTACCCTTTATCCATAGAAAGTAGTAAAAATCCTAAGTGGACGATTCAATAAAGAAAATAAGATAAAAAATAAACTACAACATACCTTGTCTCCAGTGACTATACATGTCACTACCCAACATATAAGAACCCCAATGCCCCATGGGTCAGATCATGTTTCTATAAGAAATAGGGAAACAAATCCATGTTTTAAGATGATACTATCAAATAGTATATTCCTATTAATTAATAATTTATCTTCCTATTAATTTTATATAATAAGTTTGGATTCATTTTTATCTTAGTTTGGTTTTTTTATAAAAGTTAGGTGGGTACATTTTCATTAGATTCAGTTTTTTGGGTTTTTGTTTATATTATCTTGGAAAATTTCATTAATTTGGGTTCTAATAAATTCAGTTTGATTACATTTGGTTCATTTTAGTATAGTTTATTTTAGTTTATTTCATGTCGGTTTTATTCATATAGGCTTGAATTCATTATATTTGGTCCATTTTGATTCATAAATTCTAATATTAGATTAGTTCATGTTAGATAATTTTGAGTAGTCTAAATTAGTTTCATTCAATTATTTTCTATTTGAATTCTATTTTATTTATTTTGATCATTCTAGATCTATTTTGCTTGATTGGATTTACATTTATACAAATAAGGTTTTGTTAGTTTTTGAATGTTTTTTAAAATGTTTCATTATATATTTAATTTGGTTTCCTATGGTTCATTTTTGTTTGTTATGGTTGATGCAATCCTAATTGAGGTAGGTCAAGAGAGTTCTGACTAGATTATACTAATTATTTATGATTCACTTTGGTACAACATGATATTATTTATTTTTTATTTTCTTAGTTTTAATTTCTTTGTTGAGTATAAGCTAATTTAATTCATTGTAGATTCCTTTAATTATATTTGATTTTACACTTTATAGGTTAATAAAATTAAGATTATTTTGGTTTTCCCTACTTATATTATGTCCTATTTCATTTAATTCAGTTTGTATAAGTTCATGTTGGCTTCATTTAATTTGGTTTGTTTTTATTTTAATCGGGTTAGGTTGATTCGATTTGATACAATGTGGTAAACTCTTCATTTTATATCAAAAAAATTATTCTAATAAATCTATATCATTATTTAGTACAAAAACATGGTGTGAAATACAAGAAATCAATGATTCTTTAAATTTAAAGGCCAATTAATAAGGGAACCTACCTCAAACTAAAGATGCTCTACTTATGAAGACAGCCACTCATATCTTTCATTTACCACTTGCACGCATATGCACTTTCAAATATATATATAAGGACACCTAGCCCGTTTGTACATATTTTCATGGAAAAATATATTCAAGAATATCCTTATATATATGTTTATACATGAAAATACCTCTTTACTTTATACATATATGAGTTTTTCATATATATACATAAGCACACATATCCCTAATATATATATTCATACCACCATGAGTGAATACATATATGTGGGGGAACTTATATATGTATATGCCTACCTATGCATACATGTGCAGGTCGCCTTTAAAAATGGAAACCCAAAATCACCATAGTGAGGTTCAAAATACTCTAGAAAGACACAGAAAACAAAAAACCCTAAAACCCCTAAATTAAAAAAAATGAATTTAAATGGAAAAAAACATACCGGATACCCATAGATAATTTTTAGTTTTCCCAAAAAAATTGATTCTCGGATAGGGCCACAAATTTTGATAGAAATTTGTGAGTCTGTATAAAAATAGAGAGGAATGAAGTTTCTTTAAAATCAATAGACAATCCAAAAAATCCAACATTAATTAGTGGAAAAGGTTGTCAATTCCCCTCCTTGACCAAGCCTCTAATAGACCTTGGGTTAACAACTAGCATTAAGACCATAAATCACATAATAATAGGAAATTTACCATATGTAATACCTCACATTCATAAATCACTACTATAAATCAAAAATGAATTCTAATAAATGAATAAATAAAAATGATAATAAAAACATGTGATAAATGTATTTATATCAAAATATATTAATAATTTATAGTGAAAAGAATGATGATCCCCTTGTATATTCATAATAAAAAAACCTAAGGGGTAAGGGGAAAATAGAATTCCCACAGAACTCTAGTAAAAATCTAAATTATGGTTTGATCATGGAAATACTAGAGATACCTCTTAAATATTTGTTACTTTCACTATAACAAATTATTTTGATGGGTTAAAGAATATAAATATAGGTCAAACAAGTGTGTATATAGGGGTGATGATTTTTAATCAGGTCTCATCCCAAATATAACATCAAAAAAATAATATGAATAAAATAAACAAATTGTGGAAATAATACATTAAAACAACCAAATAAAAAAAACATCCCAATCCCAAAGGTAAGGTCCAAACCAAGAGCTACTAATATTTCACAATAAGAAATTTATTAGTAAATGTATGGAATAAATCAATACATACAGTAAATATATTAATATATATACTATAATATTCACATAAATTTTGATTCCAAGACATTAATATCAAATAAAATTAAGATATTTTTCGACCCTTAATTCATACCATTGGAAATATCTAACATAGGCCAATCCCACCATCTAGGCGCACATATCCTAAGGAGATCACTTTCTACCACTAATATTTGGAACTATTAATTGGAAGGATATGGATAAATAATTTATTGTGAAATATACAATCAAAAACAAAATCCAAATATCTTGTCACTTATATACTAAGGTTTAACCTCCAACCTCCACTACCCATTCCTAGTAGAGAGAGGATAATGATAATTAGGGTAATATTCCTAGAAAATATCTAATTAAGTGCTCTATTTTACCTGACCATGATCATAGGTGGTTTATACACATAATCAAACCTCAAATACATTATTAGAATCATCATTTTATTATGTTAAATCATCCAAACCTATAATTATCTCAATAAACTATATCATGAGGTGAAACCTTTTCATCCCCAAACTATGTCTCAAGAGAAATTATTGGAAGGATTGATGATTCTACATTTAAAATGAAAACTATGTCAATAATCATTATAATAACCATATTATAATATATTTGTGAGTATGTCTAATGATATAATCCAATGTTACTCTGAGAAAAAGTTTAGCTTAATCCTTGACCCATCATTAAGAGAAGTTAAAAAAATATATGCCATGTTAGTAGAAATATCTAAAGATATACCCATACATAATTAATTCCAATGTGTATCATTAGATATATATATATATATACAAGTAAATGACATTAGTCTTCCAATATTCAGGAATTTCGTTATAAAAATTTTATAAAGTAATTTCATATGAAATTTTCTATCTACACTGACATATTTTGAGTCTTATTTATATTATGAATCAAAATAATAAGGAGAAATAAAAAAAACTAGTTGAATAACTCATCATAACATTGGACACAAATTGTATCTAAATGGATATATTTTTATCCTTATCTATAATAAATTTAAAATATTAATATACATCTAAAGAATAAGTTTAATGACCCATAAAATCATTGGTCTCCACTAGAATATCAATAGAGTACCAAAACATTAAACATAGAACTATAACACACTTATTTTAATACATCACCATTGTTTTAAATTATATTTAATGAATTATTTATTTCAAACAACAATTACTAAGAGTATCATCAAATCATAAGGTGTGGAGCCACAAACTAATCAATCAAGATTCAATTTATGGAATCTCATACTTGTATTATCCCTATGAGGAAACCAAAGAAATTTACAAAACATGTGAGAGAACAATATTTTAAAGATGAAAAATTTATTAATGAATATCTAAAAATAATCTAAGATAATTATAAAATTCCACTGATATCTTCTACTAATTCACTTCAGGGGCCTCAAGAATAAAAAAATAAAAGGAAAAAATAAAAATCTTTTTGTATCAATATTTTCTATTGCCTTTATAACACTATAGGATAGTTGATAATATAATAATAATCCTATTAAATCCACTTAATCTTTTGTGTGAGGTTGATTTAAATTCAATATCCTTTAATTAAACACCTAAAACCTCTATTTTATACACTATAGTCTATTAAAACCCAAATAAAATCAATCAATCACCTAAGCATAATTATATTTGTCCTGGGAAAGATTTTATAAAAAAATATCACCCAAATTAAAAGGAAATCACACAAAATTTCAAAGATTTCATGTATAATATATTAAAAGATATTCCCTATTGGAACCAAGATCAAACAAAAAAGAGATTACCTTTGAGAATTAATAAGTAGGACAGAAGCCGAAGCGGAATGGGAGAATTGGAAGTAAGAAAACATTGAGGTAGGGTTTTGGCTTTGAGTGGGATGAGATTGATGGATAATAGAGAAATCGAGGGAGAATAGGGTTTCTGGGGAATATGAGAGGGTTCACAATAGGGATGAGCGCAATAGATAATCTGAGGAGAAGGTTTTCAGGGGAGGTGAGGGTTTTTGGGGGAGAGTAGAGTTTGAGGGGGAGGGGAGAGTAGTGGATTCTAGGGATCAGTATGGGAGGAGGGGAGTGGAAATTGGTGATGATAAGAGAGAGTGATTTGGGATTGGAGGAGGAGAGCGCAATTGGGATAGGATTGGCAGCAAGGGGGACTCGGTATGGGAGTGGTGATGAGGAGTGGAGGGAGTGGTACTGTCGAAATTGGAGAAAGGGAGAGCAAGGGGGTTGAGATGGTAGAATGGGAGCACAATAGGGAGAGGGTGTTTTAGTGGATTTAGGGAGGTTTATCCCAGCTATTATAGAAAACAATTAGGATAGAGGCATTGGGATAACCCCTATTTTTAGTAGTGATTGACTAGATTCTCCCTTCATATTATAAATAGCCAGTGAAAACTTCTATTACTTAAATAATTGAAGGATATAGAATATATTTTCAATGGATATGATCCATTTTTCCATACATAAAGGATCATATGATCCATTGACTATTGGGTGCCTTTATCACATAACGGTCACAATTTCAACTTTCTCTTTCTTAGGGGGATTTGGGTGTTCCTCATGATTCAAGATTCAGTTAAAAACTTGAGTTTTATATGAAATTTTTTCTATGAAATTTTTTACTTCTTATTTCATCAGGTTGGTCATCTCAATTGGTCATTCATCACATTTCCCCTCATAATGGTTGTTGACTTGGTTTCTCCGATTTCTATCCATTTGGCTAAAATAAAAGGAGAATTAAGGATGATTATTATTAAATTATTAAACACATATATGGGAAGCAATGAACAATAAATGGAAAAATAATAAATGAATTATATTACTTATCTTATGAATTTATAGGTTTCAACCTATATTATCCATTTTATATTTCCTAATATAAAATTTTATGGGAATTTTTTCCCCTCATAATAGTTCTTAAATATTTTTTGAATTTCAAAAACATATCCCTAGGGAGTGTCAAACTAGGTGCGTAGTAAGGCTTATTGTCAGGTACTAGGTAATATCCAAGTCAATCCCAACACAAAATTTTTATAGTTATTACTCCTAGGTACATATATTCCATATCTATGTCCAGTTGTATTATTCAAATATGTATGTAATTTCTTGAAAACCACTCTCTCTATACTTCACCTGAATTCTAGGATATTTTTCCATACTTAGGATTATCCTTAATCTTATCCTTGTACTTATCCCTAGCGTTTCATTAATGTTTTTTTATCCTAGTTTTTCAAGGTTAACTAAATATTTCCTCTGATACTAACTATAGAGACCCAAGCCTTTTAAAAATATTACTATATGATATATAAATATAAATATCCAGTAATTACAACGCGAGGATCATAAATTCCTAGTGTCATTAGAATACTAGGATCATAATACAGAGAAGGAAACCATAACATTTCATCCTCATTTTATATGTAATTTTGAGTTCTTAAATCCATTTGATATCTTGAAACTGCATGGGATAACCTAAGGAATACATAATAGAAAGGGGAGATCTAAAAATCCTAGTAAGGGAATAAACGTGATAAGGAAGTGTAACATGTGATTCAAAGGTATAATATGATATCATAAAAAGAGAAGGTACATGAGTAATAATGTGGAATAATGGCATAAAGTTTATGGTATCATAAGATCATAAAAACATGAGAAAGTGGAAATGTCATAAAACATGACATAAACATTAGTCAAGCCTAACTAGAAAAATAGCTCACATGGTGGATAGATTCCCATAATGGATTTCACCCACTAATCCAATACATGATGTCTCATGAAACTAAAACATTACCCAGTGAATTGGAGGAATATATAATTATAGTACCACCCATCACATTCATTTTATATAAATACATGTGTGTTACACATAAAAATGGTAATCATAATTTATAAACATGATAATTACTCAAGGAAAGAAATGGGGTGCATAATCTTATCTCATAACATAATCAAAGAGATTAATTAATAAAGGAATTTGATAAATGGTAATAAGGCATGTATTACCCCATAAAATAAAGGTATAATAATATAGGTATACATGCAAGATAAAAATATGTAGGATTTATAATCATTCTATAACTATAAAGAGATATAAATTAGTTTGGGAGAGAATGGTCTTGACCCAAATAAAAGGGTGGGTTAGAAAAATCCATTACCTTGATCCCAATTATTCACATTCATAATTTATATCCAAGAATAAAAAACATAAGTTAATTATTTACCTTATTAAGAACCTTTTTTAAGATTATTATTTATTTTATTTTATTTTTTACCATGACACATTCAATTACTTTAACAAATTTCACATCGGATGCTTTAATGATAAACGGCTCATATGTCCAAACTCACTTTGGTAAGTTGACAAAGGTCAAGGTTATTATTAATTAATCATATCTAGAATGGTAATCATGAAATAAATATTTTGTTTACATAAATTATAATTTTAAACCCAACTATTAAATATGGTTAGGAAAAATGTAACTATGTTACAGTCATGGAGACAGTGGGTCATATGTACGCATTACTAACATTTTCATTTTTTGACCATCATGATGGAAAGGAGGTAAGTGTAATTTTATATATCCAAGATTATAATTATATAATTAATATAATATTATTTCTTTAAATACACTTACACATTCCATCCATGTGATGCAGTAATAAAAATTAATCACATCACTTCGTGAGGGGGTGGTCTTCCACACACAAGAATGAGATTATCATTTATTCAATGGATGATAAGGTAAGAAATTATATGATATTTTTATTTTAAATAATGATTAATATTTCATTAATATAATATATACATATATATAAACATAAAATTAATCCTTATTTACCTTCCATGTAAATCATATGTGAAAATTGAATCACATCACTTCGTGAGGCGGTAGTTCGTCGTACACACGAGCGACGTTATCGTATTCTCTACGGAATGGAAAGTAAGATGGTATATATGATTTTATAATTATATAAGTATAATTAAATTATTAATATTATATATAAACATTAGATACTTCATTAAATATATCTTTGATAAGTGGTGATGAAAAATGAATTACCTCAGTTCGCAAGGTAGTGGTATGCCATACACACAATCAACCGTTTTGTTTCCCATTTGAGGGAGGATAAAATGGTTTTAGGTGATTAAATTAATATAAAAACATATTATTATATGGAATAAATTTATATTACAATATAATCATGGCTTAATAATATTTTAATGATGTGTTGGAAGAAATAAAATAAAATGCTCGGTTAAAGACGTTGCCTCTTCTTCAGACAACATCTATTGGTTTGTTCCAAAATCCTTATTAGGATACATTTATAATAAAAAAAGTACTTAAAGATGAATAGATGCAATTATGGAATTTATTTAGGTATTTATTTTAAGAAAAAATTTGTTTTCTATATGTGTAAAGGTGATGAGATAGGGTGGCCTTCTTTAAGTGGGGGAGACGACACACTCAAAATTTTTGAAAATAATGAATTCCACTAATGTTTTCTTCATGAAAAAAAGTTAAAAATGGATCATTATTTAAACTTATAAGATAAAATTTAGATAGACTACCAAAAAAATTAATTATAAAAGTTTTTTGGCCTTTTTAACTCTTATAGTTTTAGTTTAACCCCCCCTGGTAAACCAACTTTTACTTTAACGGTGGTAAATAATTTCTAATATTTTCACTACTCATTGTGGTAAAAAAATATGTTTACCATATTAGAAAATATAAATAATTATTATTCAAAATATTTAACAAATTTTTATAAATTCAACTCACCAAAGTGGTAAATTTTATTTAAAATGAAACTCGCGGACATGCTGAAAAAACATTTTTCCAAAATAAAAACTTTCAAAAGTTAAAGTATTTATATAAATATTCAATATTAAATAGATCCAAATGAAATAATTTGGATTAATTAATATATAATTGAAATAATATCTCTTTTAACCCTATATAATAATAAAATAGATCTTTTAAATTCTTTAAAATAAAAATAAATTTTTAATAAAAATCAATATTTTCCATTATTCATCGAAAAATGAAACTTTTTAGAAAAATACAAAAAAATCACTCTAAGATAATTTATATATGGTGATTTAAAAATTGAATTTATTTTTATAAAATATATTTTCTAAAATTATTAAAAATTATTTTTAAATTATGTGTTCAAAGGGTGACTAAACCACCTTTTAGAAAAATACTATTTTTTAGAAAACGTTTCTTTTTATTTCAAATTGTTATTATTTTATTTCTAATAAATATTTAAGAATTGAATATATTTTATACATTTTTAAAACATATAATTTTTCATAATTTAGTTATTCATATTCATTCTCTATAACTTAATAACTATGCTATAATTTCCATGTTTAAAAAGATTATCATGTTTCATTTAAACTGATTATTGCGAATATCAAAAGTTATCGAAAAAATTGAAATTATTTAAAAAGAGCATATATCAATAAGTATCAGGTTGTTACACTAATAATCGGTTCAAACTTACACTTATCGTCAAACAATGACTTAATAGCCTAAAGGCCCTTCCTAACCCCACCCTTTGGAGGCTTCTTACATATTCTTCTAACTCCTACATCACAACCAGGTCCCGCTAACCATTGACAATCCTAAGATAAATCACAATAGGACCCATGGAAAGCATATTACATGTTTTCAATAAAACTAACTCAACCAATTATTTAGTTTCAGGTCACATATCCCCTTATAGATCTATTAAGCCTATAATTAAGAGAAATCCCTCCATGTCACACTATATAAAACCCTGAAGAACTCATCTCTCTCATAACACTTGATATGTTTCCAACCCAATTTCAAAAGGTTATTCCCAATCATGAGTTAGATGTAATATTTTCACACCCATTATATATAGTAATAATCATATCATTCCTAGTATAATATCCCAATAAGGTCCTACCTAATCTATATGCACCTTATCTCAAACCAAAAGACCTAACTAGTGCCTCTCATAACCCAAAAAATATCTTATCCCTCTTTTTAGCATTATTTATAGGTGATACCTAAATACTTTAAGTTTAATAGATCCCTCACTATACCACTGTTAGGTTTAATTCTACCCTCATTCTTTATATAGGTTACCCTCAATCACTATCTCTTTTACCCAAACACATATATCTCATACAGAAATCCACAATCATGCATCGACAAGAATATAGTTTTTGTATTATAGGGACTACCTACATCAAAAATGGATTTACCATAATTTTAAATATTCATAAAATCTTTTAAAATATCATACCAATACCCATGATTTTATTAAATATAAAAAATAAAATATGATTAATTATAAAAATTGTAAAAAAAATTATTTAATTAAACCGAGTGAGGATTAATGACCTAAATATAATAGGTAAATATCATAGAATATGTACCACAAGGAAAACTATGTGTTCATACTTATGGGATACCCTTTATCCAAGATGATAAAATTACCCATCATCTCAACTCAATTCCACCATGACCTAGATGAATTTATAACGAAACCCTTGCCTAAAGGTAGTAAAATTAGTAGCTAAAAAGGGGAAGAAGAATGGATGGAAGCAGTGGAAATAACATACCTTAAATCACTATAAAAAATTCCCAAGAATAACCTTTTATAAATTGGGGGTTTATATATGAAGGATAGGGTGAGGTTCTAACTAAAATAGATCTCTGTGTATGGTCTCTTGACCTAAAATAAAGGAGGGCTTCCAAGAAATTATGGTTCTTCCCCGCATTTTTAAGAACCAGATAAAGGACCTATAATAGTGTTTTATACACAACTCTATTATTATTTTTTTCATTAGAATCCTAATTATTGAATTCTAATATCACTCAATAATTCATGGTTAAATGATTTTAGGTAAACCATTTTTCTTACAATGCACACAAAGTGTATGTGTTTGTTTTTAGTCAATAAAAACCTGATTTCCAAAAGTAGGTGGCCACTGGTAATTTTATAATGATTCTTAAAGTGTCACATTGTTCTATAGTATGAGATTCTAGGCTCATTATTCCATTTAGGTTGAAATATTTCTTACTTTAAATCTCTCTTATAGATTTAATATATGTTCATGAATCTTTCTCAAATCCCAGTGTGGGGTTGGTTACCACCATATTAATGATCTTGATGGAAACCATGTGTAGATGTGAATATATGTATATATTATAAGTTCTACATATATTTTACCATGTTTATCTATATATGTATATATCATATTTTCTTCCTCTTTAATATATTACTTAGTGATGCTATGATTTAAATACACATAGTTGGTCACTTTGAAGTTTATCGTTGTCTAGATTGGTAGTAGATATTTTCAAGTTGGGATAAATCCTATGAGAAGGGATTCCTATATATCTCTATGAATTGAATCATAACCCACGTAGTTTAATTCCACATAATAATACATTTCATTCCTTTAAATTTCATGTGAAAAGGATCATTATGGTACCTTTTCAGGTCATGTAGCCATGATTAATGGGATGTTAGGATTAAATCTCCAATAGACATCCTATGTATCCTGATTTTTAGGAATAGAATCCCACATAGTATTGATTTTACTTTTTAAGACGATGTTTCAAGACCATACCATGCATTTTTTTGGCATGTTATAAGGGTGACTATGTTGTGAAAGGAAAAATAACAATGGATCGAGTGGGGAATAAATTTTAGAGGTCCATAACTATCCAATAAATAGTTAATATGGACCTTAAAAGACTGTTTAATGTCGAATATAGTCTTTTGATAAGGATTTTGGGCTTACACATAGGTGGCCCTTGGAATATATATTGGTGATTATACCTAATTAGAGGCCTATAAGAATCTTCTTTATATAGAATATAGACCTTTAAAGAAGGTCTTACAGGGGATATGGCCTCATGAAAATGAGTTTTGTATTATGTATGGGTGGACCATGGAAGATAGTTTTGGGATTACACCTAATATGAGACCCATAGGCATCATCTTAATAGGTAATATGTCCTTTTGAAGAAGGTTTCATGAGGGATATTCCCTCATGAGAATGATTTGGGTATTATATATGGGAGTTATAAATCCATCCTCTTTGTGGAAAATATATCAATTTGAAGAAATTTTCATAGGGTATATGGCCTCACATAAATGTTTTTGGGATTACACATGGAAAAAACATGGAATATAGGTTATGGAATACACCTAATAGCAGACCCATAGGAATATAATTTGTAGGTAATATTTCCCTTAAATAATTATGGGTGATATGAAATTATGAGAATAAGTTGATTCTTACACATGAGCATAACTTTAAAGATAGTTTGGGGATTGTACCAAATAGGATACCCATAATTATATTATTTATTGGGAATATATCCCTTTGAAGAAGGTTTCATGGGGGATATAGTCTCATGAGAATGAGTTGGGACTTGTGCATGAGTTTACCTTGTAAGATAGGCAGTATATTACTCTAAATAGGATGACCATATATGAATCCATTTCTGACCAATTGATGGTTGGATAGGGAAGGATTACTGGACTCATGGGAGATATTTCCCCATGATGAGGGGTTGGGGACTATACACATATTGTTGAACATGTGCCTTGGAACAAAAGGAAAGGATTTCACCCAAGGTTTACTCTCTATCAATCTCATATAGTAGACTTAGAGGCCCATTGGGAACCCAGGTAGATCATATATTAAATATAGGGTATCTATGTTGGGTATCCTATTCTATGACAGGTCTCACTCATATACTCTCATGAATTACCCTTATCTTCAAGAGGATACATGGTCGTAAACCCCCAGAGGGCCACATCAGTTAAGGAAGACAAGTGGGAGACTCATTTTACCAAGAGAATACATGATTGATGTGGTTCAAGCTGATGTGAATGTCATGATCATATATATTAGGAGGTCATAAAGTTGGCCTAGATGAGTACCACCCAATAGTGAATTAACCTAGGATAATGAGTGGTTTTAAGGTCTTTTAGGGAATCTTATTATCATATTTCATAAACCTAATTGAAAGAGATTCACACAAGGATTAAATATTTTTTTTATATAATTCAATGGAAGATAGTTCTCTAATAGGGATTCATATTTGAATTAGATCCCTAATTTTAGATTATTGAAAAGTGATCACCCCTTATAGAGGGTAGGGTGAAGTGGTCTCCCTAGTAAGTAAAGGGAGAAGTGGTTGCCCGAGTAGAGAATTATAGTGGAATTTTTCCTTAGTGTAAAGGTGGGGAAAATATAGTTCCCTAGTTATTTGGTGTGTTTAAGTGTTTTTTAAGTGAAACTATAGGGTGAAGTGTCATCTTAGTAGAAAGGTAATGTGAATATAGAACCCTATTTGTAAGGTAGGGTAAATTATCCCTCATGTGGAAAGCTAAGTAGTATTGAAACCCAAGGGAAATTATAGGGTGAAGTGTAACCATAGTTGAAATATAGGTAAAATTATATCCCAAGTGGATAACTAAGGTGAAGTTTTTACCTAGTGGAAGGATACAGTGAAGTTTCCACTTATAGGGAACTAGAGCGAAGTTTCACCCTAGGGAGATACTGGAAAAATGTGTCACCCTAGTGTTGTGATCCTAGGGTGATTTGGGGACATAGTCTGTTGGTGTCTCTCACCTAGGTGGTTTCCTTTACCATATTTTAGATGACTATAGGAGAATTTTTATTCTCTAAAGGTTTTGGTATGTCAAACATTCAGGTAACTCAATTATCATCATTTATTGATTATTTACCTTGTAACATCTTGACCTTAGATCCACAAAACAGTGCCTTGAGACAGTTAGACACATGACCTCAAGTACACATCCTCATATAACAAAGACTTCCGACTAGAAACAAGGTCCTAGGGTGTGTCCTTGTGGAGACTATGACCTCATCAGTCAGAGTGTAGCGTAGTGGTAAATAATAAATTGAAAATAGTGGAAGCATTAATAAACAAGAATCAGTGGGATAATAAATCATCTAAATGAATAAATATGTGGAAAATAAATCATAAATAGATAAAAAATGATTATGTTAATTTCATGTAGCTATATAAAAATTATTTAAATAGGATTTAGTGGAGACAGACATATACCATGTGAAAAAAAAATACAAAAATACCAAAAACAACATCTTCTATCATCACGAGCATAGGCGCGTTCCTCTGCTGCCATACTCTATCTGAGTACTGAAAATAAAGCATCAAAAAATTGATGATTACCTTTATCTACACCTATAATCATTTAGTCTTCTAGGGTACCAAAGGAAACCAGATATGGGGGTGAGATATACTTAGTAGGCCACCACAAATAGTTTTTATAAATAACTAGTCTATGCATATAAAATGAGAAGTGTTGAGGTAAAAAATATATTTAAGGTAATAAATAAATAAATACATTCATTTAGGTTACTCATGGGACACTCAGCCAACACTGCCACATTATTCCTAAGATGGATACATCAAAAAGAAAGGAAACATAAGAAAATATAATATGGGTGTATCAAAGATCTCTAGAATACATGCATGGAAGAATAACTGAGCTTGTTAACAATGAAATTATCAATTATAGACCAAGCCCATGAATGTTATTTGTCTTGGAAGATGTGTCCTTTTATTAATACATTATAATTTTTGGAATTCTATATAAGGCCTATCTATAATTTAATAAAGTGGAATCTTGGGCCCATCCAAGTTGAATCATATAAAGTAACCTGATTATCACACCCAGAGCACTACAAATACCCAAAACCATAATATTTTTTTCCAAGTCAATCCATAAAGGCATCCCAAGTATTAATCTAATCTAGGTGTAATGTATGACCCTATGTTCCCATCCTAGGTATCTCACATATGGGACAAAGTATCACCCATGGATGGTGTAACCATATCTCCCACCATGCATGTCCAAGGTATCTACCCTAAGAAAGTGTTATCGCTCATAGGTAAGCAAGAAATCTTCCAGATAAACCTATTTAAGGAAATCTATAAAAAAAGATCCAAGTATCGCTCCTGAAATAAAGATAATCATTCCTATTTCAATTTGTGAGGCATAATGAGCCCGTCCAAGGAACCCTTAAGTTGGGACACTTGTATTGCTCTCGAATTAAGTGAAGGTAAGGTTATGGTTAGAAATAAATCATACCATACCCGCAAATAATTTCTAACAAGTTTCCCAATTCATTTTATTCAAAAAATTCAAAATATGGAATAAAGAATTAGGTCTTAAATACAGGGCCTTTCATTTCAATTAGGAACTTCTCATTACATTTCATTTATTAAAAGGTAATTTATACACCCAATTTAAAAATAAACAACCCATTTCCAAATAATGGGGATCTTAATCCATTAAATAGGGGCACACCCAAATTGGTGTCTAAGGTCAAGGTGAACATACAATGGTGTTGATTTATGGGTAGCTAGGGTATCGTTACACTTAAAAATATTTGATTTAATTATTTAAATAATAATATGTTTACATTGAGAAGTATGGCATGTGTAACAAGGACACATGATATAATACCACTTTACTTTGAGGGAAAATAACTAGAACTCTTACCTTAATCCTATAGCACTCACCACATATAGTATCATCCATTAAATCAATCTAGAACAAGAGAAATCATAAAAATATATGGAATTCTTAAAAATATGGCATATGAGACCACACAAAAATAACATATAAGATAAGAAGATAAATAATCAATGTAATGAAGAAGAAAAAGAGCATACCATTTTGGATCCAATGTACCTGATGGTGGAGAAAATGAAGCTAAGATGGAGGGGATCCAGTGGAACCTAGGTGAGGTGTGGAGGTGTTCTCTCATGTGCCTCCTTATGGAGAATTAGGAGTGTGCTCTTTCAAAAATGATCCACTACTACCTTTTTAAATCAAATCCAACATATTTACACAGTGTGTAAATTTTACACCCCATGTAAAGCTTGGGTTTCTCCCTACTGTGGAAAACCTAATTCATTATGAGAAAGGGGCCTGGAAAACTAATTATATGTCATGTAGCTTATATATTCTATGTATTATAAATGCTCACCATGTATTTAGCCTGAGTCCAAGCTCTATCCCACCTACAACCTTTCTTTCTAAAATTAAATTTAACGGCATTATGGTACGATTACCTAATCCTAATTAAAAAGAGAAACTTAAAAACATTTGACCAAATTTAAAATAATATATACCTTATAGAAATATTAAAGATGATATAACCTCCCCTATTTGGAGTAAATTTCCCTTGGTTTTACCTTATGAGGGTGGTAAGGAATCATCTAAGAAAAGTTTTGGCCATTGAGCATATACATCGACCTTTCTCTCCCAGGTCTCATCTTATACACAATTTTGCTACTATAGCACTCAGACCAGAGGAACTAACCTTCCTCATAGAACCTTCATGATCTGATCAATGATACATATCAGATTATCCTTAAAAGAAACATCTACTTCCATTGTAATATTCTCTAGATCAACTGAATAAGACAGGTCGGAATGATATGGTGGAACTATTTTACATGGAAGATTTTATTCATGGCATGGTACCTCTGAGGTAATTACAAACTATAGGTTACTAGCCCGAATCTATTCATGATCTCAAAAGGCCTAAAATAAATAAGTGGTAGCTTTACCTGTCATCGAACATGTCTATTACCCAATCTAGGTGATACTCACAAAAAGGCCTAATGTCCCACCTCTAACTTTAGAGATCATCGTTAATGATCGGTATAAGACTTATGCTTGGACTCAGTTGTACACAAACACTTATAAATTAGTTTTACTTGATCTAAGGTCACTTGAAAAAGATGAGGACTTAGTAGTGATGCCTTACCTGCCTCTAACTAGCATATGGTTGAATAGAACAGCCTACCATAAAGGGCTTCATAGGCAGTCGTCTGAATCACTGCCTGAAATATTTTATTATAGGAAAACTCAATAATTGAAAAGTGTTTCTCCCAAGAACCACTACTAAAAATACGGCTTTTATTAGCGCTAAAAATTTCCTTTATCAGCGATAGAAAAATCACTGATAAAGCAGGCGAAGATAAAGGGGTGGTCCCCTTTATCAGCGCTCCAAAAATCGCTGATAAAGACCCCTTTTATCAGCGCTAAAAAAAAGCACTGATAAAAGGGTCCTCTATCAGCGCTTTTTTTAGAACTGATAAAAGACCCCTATATCAGTGCTTCCATTATCTGCGCTTTCGTTTTAGCGCTGATAAAGGACCCCTTTTATCAGCGTTGTTTTAAAAGCGCTGATAAAAGGTAAAAAAATTTAAAAAAAATTTAAAAAATTTAAAAAAATTTAAAAAAATTTAAAAAATACTGCCAATCGGGGGGGGCTTTTATAGCGCTTGAGACCTCCCCCCCCCCCCCCCCTTTTACAGCGCTTTTCTGCCCCTGTACAGCGCCCCGCGCACCCCCTTCATCCTTTAACAGTGCTTGCTCCCATATTCCCCCATGCGCGCGCGCCTCTGCCTCCACCAGGATTTGAACTCGAGACCTCCCCCCTGCGCCCCTAAGACTTTACTACTACTCTAATTTGATTTGTCTTCCAATTCATTATATCTCTATATATATATATTTATATATTTAGTTATATTTATTCGTATAGTAATATATATTTATATTAATATATATATATAGTTATATTTTAATATATATATATATATATAGTTATAGTCATATTAATATATATATATATATAGTTATATTAATATATATATATATAGTTATATTAACATATATATAGTTATGTTAACATATATATATTTATATTAATATATATAGTTATATAGTTATATTAATATATATATATATATAGTTATATTAATATATATATATAGGGATATTAATATATATATTTATAGTGATATTAATATATATATTTATAGTGATATTAATATATATATTTATATTAATACAAATATATATATATGTAGTTATATTAATATATATATAGTTATTAGATTAATATATATATAGTTAGATTAATATATATATATATAGTTAGATTAATATATAGGTATATAAATATTCATATATTTGTATTTTAAATAAAATGGATGTTATTTATTATTTAGATAAAGCTAATATATTTTATAGGTAAATATATTTTATTATTTATATTTATAATTAAATTTTAAGGTGTGAATATATAAAAAATATGTACATATAGTTATATATTTGATTATAAATAGCGGTGAATTATAAAAAACGATGAAATTCCAATGACATAATATCAATATGAATGTAATACCTTGGAATAAATTCAGTCCCCACCAAAAAAAATTCAATAATACCCCTTTAAACGAGGCTGAAAATCCACAAAATGTTAAAAAATCGGGGTACCCCGACTAAAAACACAGTTTTGGAGGCCTTCTGGGCCTCTTTTGGCCTCTAAAAACCCCTGACCAAGGTCTCCCTAAGAAATAATTATGCAGATCTCATCGCAGGCTTTGATTTGATATGTGGTAGAGTTCAAACAGACACTCGGATCAAAAGTTATGGTCGTTTGAAGTTTGAGTTGCGTTTTCAACGTATTTTGGATCTTTTTTTAATTTTTGTAATTTTTTAGTCTTCAAATTGTTATTAAATGAATATTAATCCATAATAATTCGAAAATTATTAATTAAAAATATTTATTTTAATTTTTTAAGAATCCATTTTCACTAAATATCTTATATATTAAGTATATTAAGTGTAAATGTACATTTATACTTATCTAAAATATATTTAAAAATTATATATTATATTTATATCAATATAACTATATTTATATATTAATATATTAATATATTTTTTAAAAAAAAAATTTGAAGTCGACCCTTTATCAGCACTACTAAAAAAGCGCTGATAAAGGGGGGGAGCTGTGAAAAACTGTTTTTGTGGTAGTGAACCACCAAAATAAAGGATATATTCTCAAAGAATATCCTATAACACCCATATCATCTACTCGGACTTCTCGTCAGTCTAAGGGTGATTTATTGTACTCAAGAGCACCTATAAACCCAGTGCATTCTGCAACCCCATCGAGAAACACAATGTAAACTGGGTGTATCTATCTAATATGATAGAAATGGGAACACTATGAAGGAATAAAATCTCCCAAATATAAACCCTTATGTTTTCATCAATTGATAAGGTCTCTCAGATAGGTAAGAAGTGTGAAACCTTGGTTAACCTGTCGATGATTCCACACACTATATCACTTCCTTGAGGGGATCTCTACAAACCCATCAAAAAATATATAGTGACATTGTTCCATTCCCACTTAAAATGGATATAGGATGAAGTTCCAAAGGATCAAATAACAACTAATAGAGGGGTTGAATCAGTCATTCACTTTTTTAAGTTTCAATTCTTTTCAAAACATAACCCCTGCAAATAGTTAATATTTATATCCTTATCAACTTTTAGTATATACTCATTCATGTAATATTAAAAAAGCATGTAAATCACACAAGATTTACAAGGTTCAACCTCAGTGTGAGAACCAATATCCCTTCCATAGCCACTCTTATGGGTCTATGGAAAGCCACTATTAAGAAGAAGTGAATACAACTTATGCCAACTCCAATTAGACACCTTCTATCTCCCGATAGGAATGATTATATATAATTCTCTCAATTTACAATGTTGATTATAAAACAATTGAGCCAAAAAAATGAATAAAGACTTTGTTGAATCTACTCCCCAATTTCTTAGTTCGAATCCTCAGTATGATTTTGTTGAATACTATTTTTTTCAATAAAATGATGATGGATCCTAGATATGATTCTCTGAATAAAATAATTCGGGATCATGGATACAATTATATTAATACAATAAAACTGGATCCTAGAAATGATTCTCTGAATAAAATAACATTAGATCCTGGATACGATTCTCTGAATATGATAATGATGGATCCTCGATATGATTCTCTGAATACAATAATGCTGATTCTTGGATACGATTCTCTAAATACAGCAATGTTGGATCATATTTTCTCAAAATAGTTAACTCACTATCAACTTTTAAAACTAAAACTCTGATAGAATTCTCAATAAAATCATATTCACTCATATACAAACTTTCACTTAGAATTCTCTAGTGATCTACCTTTTATGCATGTATGAAATTTGTGAATGGCTGAATCATCTGAGGAAATATTTTAGGCGACTCATAAAGCAATAGCGAGAAACTTGGAAACTTTCTCTACTTCCTCAAATCTCAAAATATCTGAAAATATCTCACATTTAAAACTTCAACTTTGACTTATTCAAACATCCTTATATTTCTCAGAGATTTATGCAAAATTTAAATTCATATTTGAAAACAATAATTCATCATACCTTTATCAACACATTATGATTTTTTTCTTCTCAACTTCATTGTGGTATTTTTCTTTCTTAGATTATTACAATATTTTCCTTTATTATATAATTATGATCTTTTTCTTTCTTAGATTTTACTTTCTCAGCCCATTATGATCATTTCCTTTCTCATCTTTTTCTATCCCATCCCATTATAATCTTTTCCTTTCTCAGATTTTTATTTCTTACACCATTAAAATCTTTTCCTTTCTTAGTTTTTTCTTTCTCATCCCATTATGATCTTTTTTTTCTTATCCTAGTATGATATTTTTCTTTCTCAACTCGGAAACATATTTTTCTTTCTTAGCTTTTATTTCGGAACTAAATTATGATGAAATACCTATTTCAATAAAATTCCCATTATGATGGAATTATTCACTCTATATATTTGAATTACTTCAAACCTCTCCTCCATTTCTTCAAAAGATTTTATCAAGAAAGTCTTCATGATTTGTGAGAGCTTATTGATCAGGAAATCATTTTCTGATTTAGTTTTAGAAAGTATAAAAAATTTCAAACTCATAACTTCACATCCTTCTTTAAAAACTCTTCAAAAATGAAATGACTTATTCCCTCAGCATTTTGGATCTGATTATCTCATAATGCTAGTACAAAGTTTTTCAGAATTCTGGAACCAATTTTCTTAGAATAAATTGAGTACAATGCAGACGGATCCAATTCCTGGAAAACAAAATATTCTAATACAAAACGTTTAGTTTTCTACAAATACAAAAAAAAATTTAAAATAATTAATCAAGAATATACTTCAATATCTACCTTTGGATTTGTTGAAAACCCTCATTAACAACTTTTCCAACTCTCATAATTTCTTCACAACTCAAGTTTTTTTATTTTTCTCAAAATATTTCCTTCCTCAAAATAGATTTTCTGTACACCACATTACTGGATAAAGTAATTTTTCTTAAGTAATTATATATCTCAATGTCAAGAAAATGTTTTCTCTCTGTAAAGATAAACTCTCCTTCGTTATCTTTTCAAGCTTTATTTTTCTCTCCCCCATTCTTTCTTTTCTCACTTTCTTTTTCACTCACTTTTATTTTTCTATCACCCATCATAAGATAACCACAGCCTCAAATTCATAAAATAAAGATAGGAAAATACCTCTTACAAATTAAAAAGTTGTTACTTTCTCACCCCCATTATTAACATAATTCAAATCGTCGTGGGGGTACTTCTTTATGAGGTTTAGGAAGGCATGGGAGGTGGCTGAAGATGAAGTTGTAGCCTTAATACAGCAAATATTTCATTTGGAATTGCTTTTGTAAATATATCTTCATTTTTATACTTTATTGAAATGTATTCCAGCAAAACATCTCTAGTAGCAACTTTCTCTTTTATAAAGTGAAACTTTAGGTCAATGTTTTTTTATCTTTAATGTTGGATAGGATTACAAGAAAGTTCAATTACACTATGATTATCACAAAGTATCTTCAATGGTTTAGAAACTTTTACATTCATATATTCCATCTAAAATTTCATCCACAATACTTAAGTAAAATATTGATCAAATGAAACATATTCGTATTTATTTCTGAATAAATTTACTCAAAATAGTTTCTTATTATGCCAACTTGTGCAAAATTCACCTAAAAATGATCCTTCTGAGGTTTATTATCTATCATTACAATCCTCATCCCAATTAGCATCCGTATAACTATGAAACTTTATCTCACTGTTTCTTTTGTATAAAACCCCATGTAAAGTTATTCCTTTTACATATCTTCGAATCCTCTTTTCTTCCAACATATGTGATTATTTTGGATTACTTTGATACTTGACACCTGAACTCATAGAATAAAAAATATTAGGCCTTGAGGATGTAAGGTAATAAATACTTCCTATCAACTTATGAAACTATTTCTAATTCACACTTTTTTCGAATTCATTTTACTAAAAATTGTGCTCATTGAAATATGATTAGAGTCTTCTTTGTATTCTGACATCCCAAACCTCATTAAAAATTCATTGGCATAGCTTTCTTGATACAAAAAATGTAATTTTATTTTTTTTAACTTGTAATCTAAGGAAGAAAGTTAATTATCTCAACATAGAAATTTAAAAATTCATCTTCATTTCCTCAGAAAATGTTTTAAAAACATCATCTCTATCCCCAAAAAAATCATATCATACACATAAACAATTAAAATTAGAGCTCTAGGGTCAACATATTTCACATATAAGTTGCTATCAATTTTTTCTTTATAAAATTTAACATTCTCAAGAAAAATTCATGTTTTGAATACCAAGAATGTGTAGCTTGTTTCATCCCATAAAAAGCTTTCTTCAATTTAGAAACTTTGTTTTCATTATCATTAAGTAGATACCCACAATGTTGTTCAATATAAACTTCTTCCTCAATATCAACATTTAAGAAAGATGAATTTACATCCATCTGATAAACATTGTAATTATCATGAGAATCCACTTTAAGAAACGTTCAAATAGTTTCTATCCTTGCAACGGGGGAAAAGGTTTCATCAAAACTCACACTCTCTACCTATGCATATCCTTTACAAAAAAGTCTTTCTTTTTTCATGAAACTTATCCATGCTCATTCAATTTGTTTATATAAACCCACTTTTTACGATAAAATTTTTATTTTCTAGACTTGGAACAAGTTCTCATGTTTCAATTTTCTCAATATGATCCATCTATTAATTCATAACATCCACACATTATTTATGTTGAATAGACTCTAAAAATGATTATGGTTCAACTTTTGAGATAAGTGAAGTTTTATTTTATAATCTTAGCTTGCTAATGGTCTAAACCAGATCCTTCTAATTCCTAAAAATGTTTTCAAACTCAACATGTTTTTATAAGGTAGTAAATCTCAAAGTTTATTTCCTAGCTTAAATCTCCTCATCACGCGATTCTTCTGAGTCTTGATAAGGATGTTTTGAATTACTTTCACCATTTTTATAATTCTCTAGTTTATCCTCCTCAGTATTCTCAATAACTTTTTTATGGAACTTTTATTTTCAATTACCTTTACATCATATGATCCCACCAATATTTTTAAACGTTTGTTCCATCATTTGTAGCTTCTTACATTTTGTGACTAACCCATAAAAATTCCTTCCACAATTTTCTCATCAAACGTTCCCAAATTTAGATTTTTTATTTTTGAGAAAACAAGGAATTCCAAAAACATTGAATTGTTTCAATGATGGTTTTTTGTTATGACACATTTCATAAGGATTCATGTTAGTTTTTGGTCTCAAAAAGAATCTATTTTGAACATGTACCACAGTACTAATAGATTCTCTCCAGTAAAATTTTGAAAGTTTTTATTCATATAACATACTTATTAATATTTCTACCAAGCTTCTATTATTTATTTTTACAACTCCATTTTTTTATAGAGTATAAAGAGAAATATACTGATGTTTGATACCATGCTTTCTTAGATAAGTTTAAAAAGTATTTCTTCAGAGTTTGGTACCATTATCTATTCTGAAATTCTTTATGGAAACCCCCATTTCTTTATCAACATCCTTTTTGAATAATTTGAACATTTCAATGGCCTCTGACTTGTGCTGCATAAACATGATGTTTTTCATCCGAGTGAAATCATCAATAAAAGTGATGAAGTATAAATTTCATTTTTTATTAATGTATCATAGACTCACTTAAATTGGAATGAATGATCTCAGGTGTTCTAGTATATTGAATCTCAATTTGCTTATAACTTTTTTTAGTCATCTTTCCTTTCTAACAAGTAATGAAAACACCTTCATCTATTCTTTTCAATTCTAGAAAATTATAAAAAGCATCAACTTCAGACATTTTATTCATTTTTTTCTACCCAACGTGTCCAAGTATTCAATTTCCCAATTTGGTTTTATCTTTATCACTCAAGTAACATTAGTTATTGAATTCTCCTAATTGAAAGAGATTCCCACTGGTTATTTCTCCTTTTGTAATGATTTTTCCATCATTCACACTTTTTATGATACAAAAATAATTTCTAAAAACAACTTATTTTTTATAATCACAAATTTGACTTATACTAAGTAAGTAATATTTTATCCCATCAATAAGTAAAACATCATTTGCTTTCAACTTTTGTACTTCAATCTTAGTTGTTCTGATTCCTCTAATTTTTAAGGAACCATAATTCCCAAAGGTAAATAATCCCCCATCATCATTTTAAATGTGTTTCAAAAAATTTATATCACCTATCATATATAAATATAACACACTATAAAATATCCATGGTTTTTTCCTTTTACTTATTTTCAAAGTTGTTTCAACAACAAAATCCTTTTCCTCAATTTTCTTCTTTTCATCTTTCACTTATTTCTTATCATAAGAAACTTATTCTGGAAGGAGTTTCATACATATTTTATCATGATGACTATATTTATAACATCTTCCATAAACTTTTTCCATCCATTTAAATTTATTTCTTATTAGAAAGTTTCTAACATCTTGAGAAATCACTTTTTCAACTTTTTGTAGGTTAGGAATGTTTTTCATTCTACCTTAACTATTTCTTCCGCTTTTCTCAAGCCTTCTTCATTGTAAGGATAATTTGTGACAAAAATTATAATACATGTTCCTATAGATTCCACAAAACCAGTAATAACCACCAAATATTAATTTTCTATTGAAATAAGATCTTTCTCTATTAAAACATTGTTGAGGTTGGTAACTTATTTTAGCTTTAACATACTGAAGATGTGTACCATCCTTTATTTTGAGTGGGTTTTATACTTTTTTTTATTTGATAGGTTTATCACATCCTTTATCCACCCAATATTTCCTAATAATTTTTTCCAAACCTGAAATGTTAAAATAATTAGATGAAACATTGTTTTTAGTAAGAGAATATTTCACCTTATTCTCGTATTGAGCCTCTATAGTAACTTTAGAAGTCTCAAATTTTAATTCAGAATCATTGTTGAAGTTTTAATTAATCTTCCTCAAGGTTCTTTTGGACTGAAGAAGTTTGGATTGAAACGTGTTAACTTTTTTATTACATAGTTTCCTACTATTTACTAAGATCTTCAATCATCTTTCCTTGTTTATCAATTCTAAGTTTGTAACTTACAATCTCATCGATGTATTCTTCCTCCTAATTGATAACATCTTTTAATCCATCAACAAATTCTTGAAAATATTTATTCAAAACTCTAATTTCTTTCCTGAGAGATTTTTTCTCAAGACATGCAACAAGTTCATTTCTGAGATGATACTCTCTATAATGTTTTTCACCACCTTCTTAACTCTTTAAGGAATCTTTTGTTTTATCAACCTTTTAAATGAATGTTCTAAATTGTTATAACCTTTTATCTTTTGAAGAATTTTTTTCAATTGAGTTTGATTAAACTTTTTTACTCAATAGACTTCTTCTTTTTACATTAAACTTCTTATTATATATGTTGTAATACTTTTCTTCTTTATCATTTTTGTTCCACTTCTTCCATCGAGGTTTTCCATTAGAATCATCTCAATATTCTCCAATATTATTCTTAGGGAAATTCATATCAAAGTGTATGATTACACTAAACTGAAAACATTTGAGTGGGATATTTCTCCCATAAAATCCTCTTCCTCTTCGATATTTATTTAATATAAGAGGTGTTATTTTTTTCTTTCAACTCATCATCTTCCTTGTCATCAGATTCACAAGGATCGGCATTATTAACATCTTAGATTTTAATATTTCTCATGCCTTTAAAAGCCATTTCATCTTTCATCTTCTTTTTAAACACTGAATATTTCCTTATTTCATAAGTAATAAAAAAAATATGCAATTAATCAAGAGATAAATCATCATTATCTTATAAAGAAGAAATTTTAGAATTAGACATGTCCAGAAATATTCTCATAAGTTTTTTCCCAATTGTAGAGTCTTCCAGGACATCTCTAAATCCTTTGATGTTGCAAAAAAATTATTTAATATGGTGAAGTATTCATCAATTTTTTCTTCATCCCTCGATTTTATATATTCATACTTACTATGCCACATTTATATCTTTGCTTATTTGACTTTAGTAATCCTTTCAAAAACACTTTCCATCTTGTCCCACATACTTTCTGAAGTTTCTATACCCATCACCTTATGAGAAAAATTCTCTGATAAAGACATAAGGATTTAATTTCTATCCTTTCGGTAAAGTTATATAATTCTCTTATTCGTAAATTTTATAGGATATCTTTTTGAATAGGTAGAAAACTAATAGTAGCAGCATAAACAACTTCCAGGATAAGAGATAGGAGATAAGGAATCATCATATTTTCCATCCATAATATTTTTTCCATCAAATAGGAGAATGAATCTACTATTGATAGAATTGATATTATCCATGATAATGATTCATCAAGGGAACCATCTCTCTAATACCAATTGAAGTTACAAAGGATTGAATAAAAACTAAGAAGGGGGTTGAATTAGTTGTTCACTTTTATAAGTTTCATTTCTTTTCAAAACCTAACCCCTATAACTAGTTAAGATTTATATCCTTATTAACTTATAGTAAATAATCATGCATGAAATTGAATGAAATCAAGTAAATCACACAATATTTGCAAGGTTAAACCTTAGTGTGATAACCTACATCATTTCCATAGCAACTCTCATGGGTCTATGGAAATCCACTACTAAGAATAAGTGAATAGAACTTGTTCCAACTCTCATTAGATGCCTTCTATCTCCTTATAAGAATGATTATTCTGACTCTCATTATTTTACAGTGTTTTCTTATAAAATAATTGATCCAAACAAAATAATAAAGACTTTTTTGAATCTTCTCAACAATTTCTCAACCCGAATCCTCAGTCTTATTTGGTTGGATCAAAAAAAATTGAATACAATGATGTTGGATCCTAGATAAAATTCAATGAATATGATAATTTTGGATCCTATAAATGATTCTATAAATATGATAAAGTTGTATTATGGATACAATTATATGAATATGATAATTCTAGATCATGGACATGATTCTATGAATACGATAATATTAGATCCTTCATACGATTTTTTGAATACAATAATATTGGATCTTGGATACGATTTTCTGAATACAGTAATACTGATCCAATTTTCTCAAAACAGTAAACTCACTCTCAATATACAAAAATCAAACTTTGATTGCATTCTAAATACAAATATTCTTCACTCATATGGGAACTTTCACTTTGAGTTCTCCAGAACTCCACCTTTTGTGTGTGTGTGAAATTTGTAAATAGACGAATGATCTGAGGAAGTATTTATAGGTGACTCTAAAATCAAATGTAAGAAACTTGGAAACTTTCCCCAGTTACTCAAATATCAAAATATCTGAAAATATCTAGCATTTAAAACATCAAATTTGACTTCTTCAAAACACCTTATATTTCTCCAAGATTTATGCAAAATTAAAATTCATGTATGACCACTTCAATTCAGTATACCTTTCTCAACTCATTATGATCTGTGTCTTTCTCAGATTCACTAAAATCTTTTTATTTCTCAGCTCATTGCAATCTTTTCCTTTCTTAGCTCATTACAATCCTTTCCTTTCTTAGCTTTTAATTTCTCATCCCATTATGATCTTTTCCTTTCTCAAATTTTTCTTTCTCAACCCATTACAATCTTGTCCTTTCTCAGATTTTTATTTCTTAACCCATTACGATCTTTTCCTTTCTCATATTTTTCTTTCTCATCCCATTACGATCTTTTTCTTTCTCAACTGAACATAATCTTTTTCTTTATCAACTCAGAAACATAGTTTTCTTTCTTATATTTTAATTCTTAGATTCATTATAATGAAATACTAATTATGATAAAATTCCCATTATGATGTAACTCTTCACTCTATATATTTTAATTCCTTAAAACCTATCCTCTATTTCTTCAAAAGATTTTATCATGAAAGTCTTCATGATTTGTGAGGATTTTTTCATCAATAAAGAATCATCTAATTTAGTTTTAGAATGTATTCAAAATTTATAACTGCTGACTTCACATTATTCTTTAAAAACTCTTCAACAATAAAATGACTTCTTCCCTTATCATTTTGGATCCAATTATTTCATAATGCAAGTGCCAATTTTTATAGAATTCTGGATCTGATTTTATCATAATGAACTGAATACAATACATATCGATCCAATTCCTAGAAAATAAATTATTATAATAAAAAAAGATCAGTTGTCACCAACTACAAAAACATTATTAAAATAATTCATCACAAAGTTACTTCAGAGGCTGTTGAATCCCAGGAGGTTTCTAGTGCTTAGCCTTCACATGCTGACAAGTGGAGCACTGAGTGATAAAACCTATGATCTTCCACTTCATACCCAGCCACTAATACTGAGGAAATATCTCTCAATACATCTTAGTCTTCCCAGAGTGAATAACCTAAACAAACGTGTGGTATTACCATATCATCTCTTATAGTATGTGCGAAGCAACCCAGATATATTCATGGAAGTAAAAAATATTATCCTCATCGATAACCCAACCATGAGGTGGGTCCTTACCTAATACACTATCACTTAGGAATAATCCTTCTATATCTGAAATCTATATATTCTTTACCTATTCCATAAGGAATGATGTCACTTATAAATCTTCTAAAACAAGATACCCATGATATTCCTGAACCTCCTGGTGCATCCCATAAAACAGAGTCATCAACTGCCACTCACTACTAGTCTCCTGGATGGCCCGTGTCTCATTATTCTAGCTCAGTGTTTCTGCTACTTCATTCCACATCTCAGGTATATAAGCAAGCTCAAATTCAAATTATTGTAGGTATTCTACCCACCTACACTTCTTGAGATTCAAATCTCATTGTGTATAAATATATTTGAGATTTTTTTATTTGTATAAACAAAAAATCTCTCTCCCAATATGTAGTACCTAAAAAAGAATAAAGCACAAACCACTAATGTTAGATCTAGGTTGTTTTTAGGGTAATTCCACTCATGAGGTATCATATAGTGGGACACGTACACTATAACTCAATCTCTATACATCAGAATTTCTTCATGCCCAATTTCTGAAGCATCATGGAAAATATTATAGCTTCTACCTAACACTTTTATGATTAGGATCGGTGATAAAGTCATTCTCCCTTCCATATCTTGAAGCATTTTCACCCAGGTTTCATACCATAATAACTTCACTCCCTTTTTAGTCAATCCAATAATAGGTACTACTATGAATGAGAATTTCTAAATGAATTTTTTGTAATAACTATATAGCCCTAAGAAACTACATATGTCAAATACATTCTTAGGCTACTCGAAGGAAGCGATGGTGTTCACCCTCTCTAGGTCAGTATATACTCTTTCCTTTGAGATGATATGACTTAAGAAGTGGACCTTATTGATCCAAAAGTAGAATTTCGGGGTCATAGTATACAGTTAATTCTCTCTTAGTGTATTCAACGCGATCTTAAGATATTTTACATGGTGGTTTTGAGTATGATAATACACTATAATTTAATCCAAAAATACTACCATAAATGAATCCAGATATAGGTGAAAAACCCAATTCATCATATCCATGAAAACATATACATGTTTTTCATAGAAACATAATAACCAATCACTCATACAAGGCATGTCTACTCTGTAACATTGTGAGCATTTTTTATGATGGTCTCACATGAACCTGATGGTATCTTAACCTCAATTCAATCTTAGAGAAAACTATTGCTACATAGATCTAGTTGAATAGTTTTTCTATCTGAGTAAAAGGATACCAATTCTTAACCATCAACTGATTCAATTTCTGGTAATACACACATAAATGAAGGGTTCCATTTTCCTTCATGGTGAAAAGGATTAGTGCACCACATAGATAAGTAATGGGTTACATAAACCCATTTGCATACATGTCCTCTAGGTGCCTCTTGAGCTCCTAAAACCTAGTAGTAGCCATCCTTTAAGGAGGAATGGGTACCAATGCAGCTCCAGGTACTATATTGATTGAAAAATCTTCTTCTCTATTAGGAGGTGGTCCTAAAAATTCATCCAGGAAAATGTACCTAAAATGATCTTTAACTATAGAGAAATATACCTAATTTATTCCCTAATCATACAGATATAATCTAAAAATATGGGATGTTATCCCACCAATCCCATGATGCTCAGGTCCATCTCAATTTTCCTAGAAATCTCATTCACCCTTGTGAATAAAAACTTTTCCCTCTACTGATGTGAAAATCACCCTATGGTGATAGTAGTCAAAGAAATCATGATAGGGAACCAATCAGTACATCCCAAGAATGTTATAAAACCCTATCATATTGAGGAAAATAGTCCATGTATGAAGTGACACCCACCTATGTCAAGGGGTAACTCCCTTCACTAGTGTACACTCTCTAATCTAATCCCTAGTGGATTATCAAGTTTCATCACTCCATAAGAAAACTGAGCATCGATCCCAAGTATCTCTACAACATGAATAGATATAAAGGAATGAGAAGTTTCTATATCAGAAAGATAAAATAATAATGTTGAGGATACCATAATAGTACCTCTCATTATAGATAGTCTGGAACTCTTCTCCTCAGGTATCGATTGCACTGCATAAATCTAGAAAAATCTACGACCCTATGAAACAACCCGACTACCCTAAGTAGACCCACTCTACTATCACCAGAAAAATGGTGTCCAACTACCCTAGACATGACTAAAGAATTTTCTTGATCATTCACCTACACTCCAACTCCCTACCTAACGACAAACTGATAACCCCACTCCTGAGTGTGGAGTCAATGCAAACACACCCTCATTGTATGATGAAGAAAAGGACTTGAAAAACTAATGTAAATGTCCTATCTTATAGAAATCTCAGCACTCAACTAGGTTTTATCACTTTGGATCCTATTATGTCCCTACCTCCCTTAATAATGACAAAAATCACAACTATGAGTAGTTATTCTCAGGATGGTATTCCCCCCATGAGCACCCTCAAAATGATGTTTCCTACCACTAGATGAATTGTCTCCCTATCTCAATGTTGCACTACCCTGGATTATATTTCCAGATTCCCTTAGGTTCTTCCCATTGATAAGGTCTTATTTCACTATATTTAAAATTATTTTCATCTAGAAAACATTTACCTATGATTAAATGGAATAAGTAATACCATCCTCAAAATCATCTCACAGTCATCAAAACATCACCGCTCAATATTGGCGCAAAACACTGAAGCTCTATAAAATGAGATGAATGCTTCATCACTAACATAGAACCCTGTTAAAGGTGAATAAACTCTATGGTATGGTCCACTCACAATTTCTTCAAAAAGAATTATTCAAAGAAGGATGTCTATAAGTCCACCTAGATCATAGCCCGATAACAGTCATCCTGAGAGATGACAACCCAGAAACGTTTGGTGGAATCAAGGAGCGTATAAGTGTAAATATCCACCCTCCTCTATAGATTCATATATATATATATATATATGATTTAATATTGATAACATGTCTTCTAGACAAGACTCATCAACCTGAGGACATACATCCCTCGAGAAGGTGGGAGGAGGGTGCTACTATAATTCCTGCAACAATTCTATGATATTTGGGGTAGGTCATGGACTTCCCTATATAGACTGCATAAAGCATAAAAATCTATCTCTAAAATAATCATTGGTTCCTAGTATAATATTAACAAGAGGTTACACTAGTTGAACTATAGAAGGTAATATTGGTGGCTCAGGACCCACAACCTATGGAGTACAGTCATCTCCACCCTCCTAATGCAGGACTAGAGGATGTCATGGTAGAATAGATATACCATTTTCCAATACTATCCTCAAACAATATTTAATGACAAGTAAGATCAATGATAATCACATATTATAGGTACACATCCTTGCTATAATGAGACACACGTCAGTGTCTGCTCAAAAATCCATCTCTGGGTAATGATAAAGGTCATAAAATATCATAAGATACACTGCCTACTTTCTAGTACTAAGGTTGGTCTAGGTTCAAGGTCTCATTTCACGCAATAGTGGTTCTGCTATATGGTGATTAAATTGAAATTATAGAGGAAAACACCCTTTACTTTGAAATTGCCCACCCCGCTGATCAATAATCATTTAATTCAAAAGTTTTAATTTAGTATGTTTATTCTCAGTTATATGCATTTAGATATCATAGTCTATTTAGATGTGTCATTATTCTGAATTTATAAAGGCACGTACTATTTTTAAATTGAAATTGGTATTTCATGTAACTATGACCTAACATTTTTTTCTAGTATCAGGATATAACTAGTCATGTAGAATGATTTGATTTAATGAACTACCATTCCCAATTTATCAAACTATATGCCTTATAAATTGTAGTTGGCATTCATGTAATCAAATCATCTAATGTTTCAGTCCATATAACCAATGGTTCATGGCTCAAATATGGACTTAAATTAATAAAAGTAAGTTATTCCTATAAGAATCATTAAAAAATTCTATATATAATAATAATTACACTAACTATATGTAGTAGTAAATTCACGTAGGGATATAAATATAGCATGGAATAATGTATGAAATGTGAATCCTTAAGTGCCTAATATGATGCATGAGATGATACACCCTTGAATCATCATGAAAAGAAAATAGGAAATCCATAATAATAATATCAACAGTAATAACATCACAAAACATGTGTATTACCCAATAGTGAAATCAGCATAATGGTAATAGGCACAAACCAAAATGGAAATAACTCATCCTAGTTAATTTGGGTATCTCTTGTACAAGGGTTAGCTACTCAGAGTCATAGGATCATTAACAAACTCTAATACATTCGGTCTCTAGTCCAATACCCAAATAGTAATACAAAAAGAAAATGAAGTCTCTCTTACCAATTTGTAATGTCTTGACCCGGGATCTAGTGAACGGTTCCCCGAGATAGTTGGACACATGTCCTCAAGCACACCTCCCCATATTCCTGGGGATATCGACTAGTGGAGATGGCTTAGGGTGTCTCCATGGGTATACTATTCCATCATGAGTTATAGTGCATAATAGAAGTAAATAATAAATAGGAAATAGTGGAAGTAGTAATAAACAAGCAGCAATGGGATAATAAATCATCAAAATAAATAAATAAGGGGATTATGAATCACAAATAGATAAAAAATGATGATGATCATGTAATGTATCTATTAAAAATGAGGTATATAGGACATAGGGGAAACAAGAATATACCCCATGCTAAATAAAAATACAAAATGAACAAAAAATTCCTCTAATATCATCATGATAATAGGCCCGGTCCTCTACTCCCATACTCAAGCCTAGTACTGAAAATCAAGCATTCGAACCTTGATGCTTCCATTTATCTATGCCTACAATAATGAAGTCTTCTCGAGTACCAAATGTGATCTGAGTATGGTGTGAGATATAATTAATACTCTTCCATAAATGGTGTCTAAAATAATCCAATCTATGCATATAAAATGATTATTTTACATGTACACAATAAATTCAAAGAGATAAATAAATATATACATCAGTCTAGGTTCTTCATAGGACATCTGACTAACACTACCTTCTTCGGCCTAAGTTGTATATGTTTGAAAGTAATTCAACCTGTGTCGATGTAATTTGGGTATATCAAAGATCAATAGCATATGTGCATGGAAAAATAATTTATCATGTCAACAAGTCAAGTATCAAGTATGGACCAAGCCCAAGCATGTTATTTGTATTGGAGGATGTGTCCATTTATTTAATAGATTGGTATCTATGGAATTCCATATAAGGAATCTCTATAATTTAATAAATAAGCATCTTGGTCCCATATAAGTAGAATCATATAAAGGAAACCAAGTATCACACCAAGAGCACTATAAATACCCAACACTGTAAGAGTCCATCCAATTCAATCTATAGAGTCATCCCAAGTATCACTCTTGGTGTGGTGTAAAGCATGACCCTTTGAGCTTGTACTAGGTATCTCACAAAGGGGACCAAGTATCGCCCATGGATGGTGTAAGCATGTTACCCACCAAACCCATCCAAGGTATCTCTATTTGGAAACTGGTATCAGTTAGGGGTAAGTAAGAAATATTCTTGGTGATCCTATCCAAGGAAATCTATAAAAAGGATTCCTGTATTGCTCCTGATGTAAAGGTAATCATTCCCATTTCTAATTGTGAAGCTTGATGATCATGTCCATAGTGTCCTTAAGTTGGTACTCTTTTATCGCTCTCATCTTAAGTGAAGGGGAGATTATGGTTAGAATTAACTCATACCATACCCCCAATCCATTTCTAATAAGTTTTACAATTCATTTAATTCAAGCAATTCAAACTATGGAATAAATCATAGGGTCTAACACACATGGAATTACATTTCACTTAGAAACTTCTCATTACATTTCATTTATTACAAGGTAATCCATACACCCAATTTAAAAATAAACAACCCATTTCCAAAGCATGAGTCTCATAAGCCTCTAAATAGGGGCACACCAAAAGGGGTTGCTCATGTTAAGTTGAATGTCCTAGGAAATTTATTCATGGGTAGAAAGGGTCATATTACACTTAATAATAAAATTTAATATCAGTATTTAAATTATTAAGATGTGATGTTGAGAAGTCCAACAAGTGGTACAATGTCAGATGATATAATACCAATAGACTTTCAGGAAAAGGAACTAGACCACCTACCTTAATTTTGTATCACTTTCCACATCCATTATCAGTCCTTAAATTGATCTAGAATGGGAGAAATTTTAATAATGGATAGAATCCCTGAAAATAGCGCATAGGAGATCGCGCCAAAAATAGTGTCGAAGATAAGAATATAAATAATGAAAGGAAGGAGGAGGAATGAGGATGTTACTATTTCATATTCAACACACCCCATATAAATTAAAATATATCTCAGGCATAGGAGATCTAGTAAAACCTAGGTGATTCATGGATGGGTTCTCTCATTATGATCCTACAGGATAAAGAGGAAGTTTTTCTATCAAAAAATTTTCCCTGTCCCATTTTTTTAAAAAAAATGATCCACCATATTTACATGGTGTGAAAATTTTAAATGTTGTGTAAACCTAGGGTTTCTTCCTCCTAGATAAAACCTAATTTATAACATACAATGGGTCTACAAAACCCATTACACATCATGTATCTAATTCACACAATGTATTTTAAATACATGTTGTGTATTTTCCCTACATCTAGCCCCCATCCCACCTACAAACTTTTCTTCTAAAAGGATACAGACTGTTCTAATGGAACGTTTATGTGGTCTTAATCCAAAAGAGGAACTTAACAAGGTTTTACCACATTTAAAATAATCCATTCCTTATAGAAAAATATAGGACATTTTACCTTGTTTTTTAATTAATAACCCACTTGAAGGGAGAAAAGAAGACCTGGGATTGGGGAGCATTGAGTGTCTATACATCTTCACCAGATGTGTCTAAAATTCTAGCTATGGTGGATTTTTATAGAACATGGATGGGTTGGGAGTATGCCTCATGAAAGTTATTTAATCATGTGACATGGGAACACTGGTATGATTCACAAAAGTCAGTACGGTGTGTGAACAAGATGCATATGGTGTGAGAATGGGATGGGAAAAGGCTATCAGGGAGAAATGAACTAGGTAATATAAATTTTGTGCACAGACCTAGGTGCATTCATGATCTTAAAAAAACATCATTATAAAATTCTAACTTCAAACATTCATAAATTTTGACCTAGGTGTTCATTTTAGATCCATGAGTAATTAAATCAGAGAATGTGAAATGAGATACACCCCTTATTATTAGGTTTCCCCATAGATAGGGTTTTCTAAGGCCAAAAAAGTTCCAAGAAGACCTGAAAATTGGATTTTATCATTTCGACACCCATCCATAAAAAGTAATAATTTCTTAATAAAGAGATAAATTGATCTATATAGAAACAAGAGAAGAAGAAAGAGAGCCAAAAGATCAGAGACGTCTAAAGTAGTGGAGCCAAAGAGAATTGTCTTGGACCAAATCAACACATTCAGGGGATAGGGAACCAAGACTATAAAAATTCATATAGGGAGATCACTAATTTCTCTTCAATGAAAGACCATCTTCCACCTTATTACCTTTCTTCCAAGTGTGGTACAAACTTGAACATCCAATATGACTCTTTCATCTTCAAATGGGATAATTAATAGACTATGGAGTAGTAATATTTCTTTAGATTGACTTTAGAATAAAATAGGAGTATTTTTTACCCTTATAAAGAGTGATATTACTAGAAATATAAACCTCCATGCCAATAAGTGGCGAATTCACCTCTACATGAAGTGTGTCTCCAGTTTTATAAAATCTACTGAAAACAATGATCATTGATCCCCTATAGTCACAAACCAAACCACCCCCTCACATGTTTTCAAGATGGTAGGAACCATAAATATTGAGATTAAAAGAACAAGTAGGAGAATTACAGTGAACCCATCAACCATTGAAAAGGGAACACTGAACAGAAGAGGAAATCCTACTTTTGGACATGATATTTATCATAGAAGGGGATGACTCTAAGTATTTTAGGAGGGATCCCAGGTCCCCCAAAAGGCATCTATCTTGGATCTATGTAGCTATATAGGATCTAGTAATACCTTACATACAACATTTGTTCATGGAGTTATAAATATTCTAGCAACCTAAAGACAACAACATCAATCTCTCTTTCCTCTCCTTCTCATTACCCCCCACTCCATGAAACCAGTTGTGAAGAAAATAAAAAACATTAGGAGCCATCCTTTTATGTAAAATAATCCAGTAAAAATAAATCCACATAGATTTATCCCAATCCCCAATGAAAAAAAGTTCTCAATCATTTCTACTTTGGGATTTTGGTAACAAAGACACTTTGAATGGTGGTGGACTCTGTTCCGTCTGATTACATCATCAGTCAAAACAAACTGACTTAAAATATGCAACAAAAGGAAGTTTAAATTGATCATTATATCATTTCATCATAAGATATCCTCCCATTAATTGTGTCTGGGAATAGTAAGGAATTTTTATATATCTTCTCTAAGAAGGAACCTGATGAATACCTAGTGAAGATAAGCCTATCAGGATCCAATGACAGTTGAATGATATTAAAGAAATCATGTTGTTTTTGGTCGAGGATGGAATAGATGAACTCTAAATAAATACTTTATTGAAATAAGGAAATGTTGGGGATAAGACATATCAGGTAACCAAGTTGAGTACCCACCTAGTTATCATTTTAGAAACTAATACTCGCATTTCCAATTATCCATCATGACAGACACTAGATCTTAGTTATGTGTCTCTTTAGTAACTTCCATTGACTGGAGACCTTCCCATTTAGTTCTCTCAATTTTTTCATATATTTCCCTATGATAAATTTCCCTCAAATGGAATCCCCTTCAAGGACATCCCAAGATAATTGGATATCCTCACCCCTAAGTTACCATATTGAGAATTTTTTTGAGAAATCAATATCCCTCAATGTGTGAGTAATTTGGTATCACATAGAGATCTCACTGGTGTCATATTCATTCACAGGGAAACTTTACTTTTATTTCCAAAATGATGATTGTATCATGGCCTCTAAGGAAAAGTGTATAGAACATAGTTTCCCATGATAACAAACAACATGGCTCATGGGGGGTCATGGAATGATGAGCTATATCTAATACTATTATGGCATGGTCCCTCTAGTCATGGTGTGACACACCTCCACCAAGAAGAACGATCTTCTCATGGCCTAATCCCTCATGACGTCACCCTTATGGTTATGGTGTGGAAAAACTATATTGGGTAGAACTAAAATTAAATTTCATCATCCTTCATGGAATGGCCTACTCCTTTCAAACAATTATATTTCTCCTTGTACATCCTTCATGGAATGGACCTCCACCTCATGGTATAACACATCTCACTGATACCCCCATCATGGCATGACCTTAAGGGTCATGGTGTGTCCATATTATCTCATAGAATTTAAAAAAATAAATACATAAGTATTTACTATTATTTATGTTCATAGAATTATTAATTTAATGATGTTATGGAATAAACATGTAAGATTCATTCCTTTGATAAAAACCAATACATAATTTTCATCATGGGGTGAATCTTTTGGTCATGACCTGACCCATGTACTTAAGGATTTTTCCTTTGTGAAAAAACCCCACAAAAAAATCCACCACAACATAGAAACCACTAGTCATGGTGTGTCTAGAAACCTCTATATTGTGGTGCCTACCCTGACCATGATGTGATCCTTGATTATCCCTTTATCATAGTGTAACCCTCCTCCATCCTGATGTGACAAGCTATTTGTAGAAAAAAAAATCAACAATGGTTACCCCAACCCAACTCCATGACCAAAAATTCAAATTCCCTCAGAATTAAATTTCTCATAAATACATGATTTAATATATACTCCATGTTATAATGCTTCTCATCATTGAGAATACATAGTGGTATTCAATTGTCATTGCCAACCCACCACTATCATTTATTCACAAATAAATTTTTCCATTCTATCATTGATGTAATTCCCTGACCCCAAAAGCTCAAAGATAGTGAATTACATAGTATATTGGCATGATTAAAAGGAATGAAATATCAAAGGAATGATCAGTTTAGTAGTCTTGACGAAACTTGATACATACATGCAACTTATATTACATTGGTAAAGGTAACAAAATACAATACATAACAAAAACTAATAAACTACATCCATGAGAAATCAATAAATGGCCTCCTATTCATAACCTGTTTAAGGTAAACAAAAGAAATGGGTGAGATCAAATGGTTATTAAAGGTTAAAAAGAGTGGAAGCATGAATCAACAATAATTTAATCAAAATCAAATTGGTATAGTCAATATGGCATGGTGAATAAATGAAAAACATAAGCCATTAATAAACTGAGAATGAAACTGAAGCCATAGATTTGGTCATAGAGAAAACCTCATGGATAGTAATAACTGAAAATTAATAAATTGAATTCTTATTAATTTGATGTAATGTATTTGGAACATGACACAACTATACCATCTAAACATTTTAATTTTGTCGGTAGATACCCATCTAAATCTATTTTGGAAACAAACTCGAAGGTTTTGTCGCCAACTGATTTTTCTCATGAGACATGTCGATGCATCGAGGGGTATAGTAGTCCCACCCTATCACTATAAGTCCAAATCATTATTTATACATAGATTTAATACAAGTAAAATATTCCTTCTCAATATCCATATAGAGTAGAGGATATGGATTCATCAATGTTACCATAGTTAAAACAACATTCCAAATATACACCATTTGTAAAAGGGTATACGACTTAATAAAATAATCATATCCATGAAAACAGAATATGGATATATAATATATTTAAAATTAAAAATTAAAAATTATCTCAAAGTGGAACTAGGAACACCACATAAGAATTATTAGGTGCACAATACAAAGTAAATCACAATGAAATGGAAACTGAAACAAAGTCCCTTACAACATTGTAATAAATCGAGTTAATAATCATCAAGTGGATCACTAAATAAGATGAATATAAAGATAATCACGATATTATATATCAAATGGTAGTAAACATAAAGTTAATACAATAAATAAGTGGCTAATAATGGAAATCTCATGGAAATAAAACTGAGATGAAAACCCCTTACCTTATGCCTGAATGTGTTCTTAGATTGATCTAAATGACCGGGATAATCAAATTTTTCTTCATTAATTAATAATTACAGAACCTCATATACATGTAATTTATTTATTATAACCTTATTATGTTAATTCATGGCCTTTTTATGGGTTTTATAGGTTTAATTTTATTATTTTGGAAGTATTTGCTTCCTTGGTTTTCATGATCGGTTTACTTGTATTCATGAATGGGAGTTCATTTGAAATGTGGTAAAAAAAATATAATTGTTAATATATATTATTAGTGAAATTAATGAGATATAAATTATCTTGTAATTATTTTTGGTTATACACCATGAGGATGACTCATTAGTTAAAATTTAATGATAAATTATTGGATTAACTTGGCAGTTCTGTGCATAATGAACTTGTTTTGTATTATTATTTCATATTATGAGTGTCTAAGGATTACAGAACATTTCATAAGATAAAATAAATATATTGTGATCTGGTTCAAACATTAAAAATGTTTCATTACCATTATTTAAGATAGTAATAGAAATTGAAAACCCATTTTCCTTGATTGTGATAAATTAACACATCTCATATGGTATTTTCATTTTTTGTATAAGAGGAGGGGGGAAGAGAGATGATGATGAAATATTCCATTAGAATACTAAAATTGTAGTTCATGTAAGGTACAGTAATTTTTATAGAATTTTTATGAGGTTACATGAGAAGAGATAAAAAAAATAATGGAACTTATAAAAGAAGTTGAATGAAAAAGGAAGAGAGGTTCACCTCTTGAGTACTCCTCCTTCAGAATCTCCTTAAGGCCCTTGTTTTTTGGCCTTTTCATGAGACGAGTAGGTATTGGATGTTTGGGGTATCTTGGTAAGTGTATTAGGTAGAAATTAGGTAAGGATAAAATCTTGAGTGGTGTGGGGGAAATATGGGTGAGGGGTGGTTTATATAGTGGAGGGTAGGAGGGTTTTCTTAATATTTTAATCATCAGTTTATTATTTTACCCAAAGACAAGAAATAGTGATGATTTAATGAAAACAAATAGTAATAATTGCATGTGAGTTCGAACAAAATGTGATTACCTCAGAAAGACATCATCTATGACTCAATAAATCATGTATTTAGCATTTATCATAATTTATCTTATTCTACTATTCACCAAACAATTCAAGTATTTCAGAAAAATATCAAAAATTCACCCTAACCATTTTTTGATGTTTAGAATCCAAAAATGAACTCCATTTTTTAAAAATAATTATCTAAATATGATAAATTTAATATTTAATTAAAAATAATCATTTAATCAAAAAATACCAACCCTTAAAATATTTATCTTCATTTTTAAGGTGCCTAAATTTTATTTACACTTTCATGGGTATGGTTACCATTCATAAGATTCATATTAATATTCATAAGGGTAAGTTACTATTCATAAGGGTAGGTTACTATTCATCTAAAATTAATTTGATTCTATTAGACTCTAAATATCACCCTAATCGCAACTGTGTATGTCTATTTTTTGAAATTCAAAACACAAAAGTGGAAACTTTAAGTTCAATGTTTATGTTATGAATACCTCCTAAATAACCAAGTGTTGTTTCAAAGAGACTCAGTGATTTATGTAATATAGTCTATCTAATGAATTGAAAGTATTTAAGAGAAACATACCATAAAATGTTTGGGGTGTTATATTTTTTCCACATTCAGAAATTTCATCCTTAAAAATTTTCATGTATAAATACCATTAAAAAGATGTGGGTGGATCTTCTTCATAACATCCTTAGGTTACCACGTTGCTTAATCAATTTTATGGTTTCTCCGAAGAACATTTACTAGAAAACTTGTCTGATTTCTCAATACCTACTCCCATGTGTCAAGAATCTTGATATACTCTTTACAATATGAAAAATCTGGTTCCATATCAATTACCTCATAGGTGAGTACAAGTAACGGGTCTAGCATGTATTTCTTTAACAGTAACATGTGGTACACATTATGAACATTGGAGAGACTTGGTTGCATTGATAAATAGTACATTATACCTTCAATTATTTCTATAATTTCGAATGGTACGATGTACCTGGGGCTCGGTTTCTCTTTATTACTGAACCTTAAGACACCCTTCCACAAAGATACTATTAGAAATACATGGTCTTCTACTTGAAATTATAAATAATTTCTTTGGTTGTCATCATAACTCTTTTGCCTACTCTGATCTGCTTTAATATGGGCCTAAATTTTATATACCTTTATAGTTTCCTCTTCGATAAGTTTTGAGCCTATAGGTTTTCTCTCGTCAACTTCATCCCAAAAAAGTTGGAGTTCAACACCTCTTACCATATAATGCTTCATATGGTGCCATTTGAATGCTAGAATTGAAACTATTATTGTAGGAAAATTCCACCAAAGGCATGTATTGCTCCCACATACTATGAAAGGTGAGAGAGTATAATTTGAACATGTCTTACAATTTTTGAATAGTCCTTTCATACTGTCCTTTTGTTTGGGGGTGATAAGCAGTACTCATATGAAGCTCAGTATCCAAAGCCTTCTAGATACTTTTCCGGAATTTTGATGTAAATCGAGGATCACAATCAGAAAAAATTGATATATTTTCACCATTAAGTCTTACAACATCATTAATATAAAGTCTTTACAGGTCCTTAAGTGGTAAATCCTCTATTCTAGAAAGAAAATGTGCTGATTTTTTGAGACGATCAATAATTACCTATATTACATCATTCCTTATAGGTATCCTTGGTAGTCTTTTGATAAAATCCTATTTCCACATATGAATAGGTAGAGATTTCAGTACCCCTCTAGGATGTTGTCTCTTGGACTTCACTTGTTGACAAACTAGACACCTTAACACATAGTCAGAAATTTCATGCTTCATGTTATCCCACCAAAAATGTCCCTTTATATCTATATACATCTTAGTGCTACTAGGATATAAAGATAAATTTGATCTATGAGCATCATCTAAAAGTTACCTTTTTATCTTAGGTACTGATAGAATGCATAACCTTCTTCCAAATTTTAGAACTCCATCCTCATACCCGAAGTTTGCCAATCTTCCATCCTTAATAGCTTTATTCTTTTATATATTCTCATAATTAGATTGAGAGCTTTTTATCTTCTCTAGTAAATATGTTTTATAAATCATTTGAAAAATGAAAGATGGTTCCCCTTCCTTAATAATTCCCATATCTATTTTTATCAGATCCATAAATATAAGATCTCTCTCAATCCTTATTTGGTTCAAAAGTCCATAATATTTCCAAAATAATGCATCTTCCACCTTATTTTCCTTTCTTGGGTGGTAGTGTATTGAAAAATAATGATCTTTGAGTAACTCAAGACATCTCATTTTCCTCATGTTGAGTTATTTCTATGTAAAAATGTATTTTAAACTCTTTCGATTTGTATATATCCCACATCTTTCACCATATAGATAATATCTCCATATTTTTAATGCAAAGATTGCAGCTGATAACTCAAGATCATGAGTTGGATAATTTTTCTCATGAGTCTTCAATTGTCTTGATGTATAAGAAAAAAATTTATCATTTTTCATAAGTATGTAAATCATTCCATTCTTTGATGCATCATTGTGTATCAAAAATCTATCATTTCAAGATGGAAGAGTCAAAATTGGATCATTAACAGATATTATTTTAAATTCTTCAAATCATTTTGTACATTCTTTCATCCATACAAACTTAACCCCTTTATGTGTGATCTTGGTTAGCGGGTTATCCAGTCGAGTGAAATTATGAATGAAACACCACTAGTAAGATGTTAATCCATTGAAACTACATAACAAGGTTATGTTTATTAGCATGGGGAATTCTTGGATTGCCTTTGTATTCGTAGGATCAACTAATATTCCATCCATAGAGACAATATTTCCAAGAAAATAAATTGATTGAATCCAAAATTTACACTTTCTAAATATCCCATATAATTCATTTATTCTAAGATTTTTCAGAATAATCTGCAAGTTATTCTCATGGTCTTCATATCTTTTAATGTATACTAGGATATCATTAATAAATACCACAACAAAGTCATCAAGATATTCCTTGAATTATTTATTCATTAGATCCATGAAAATAGAGGGTGAATTAGTCAGTCCAAAAGGAATTAATGTAAAATCATAATGCCCATACCTAATTTGAAATGTTTTCTTTGGAATATCTTCCTTCCTCACACACAGCTGATGATATCCAGATCAAAGTTAAATCTTAGAAAAATATTGGGCTCCATGAATTTGATCAAATAAATCATCAATTCATGGTAGAGGATACTTGTTCTTTATTGAAATATCATGTATTTCCCTATAATCAATGCATATCCTCATGGATCCATCTTTCTTCTTGATAAAGAGAACAGGGGCTCCCCATAGAGAAACATGAGGTCGAATAAGTCCTTTGTCACTCAATTCCTCGAGTTGTTTCTTAAGATCCACTAATTCCACAGTGGCCATTCTATAGGGAGTCTTTGATATAGGTCTTGTACCATGAATTAAATTAATAGAGAACTCAACTTCCCACTCTAGAGGATTTCCAGGTAAATCATTTGTAAATACATCAATGTATTCTTGCACAATAGGTACATCTTCAATTTGAAGATTTATTTCCTCACCCATAGATATTGTTTTCTCTTCCTCTCCAAGAATTTCATTTAGTAGAGCTATTGGGGGTGGATTTATATAATAATCAAATGGAGAGATTTCTACTCAAAAGATATGGGATTCTCCACCATTCTCAAAAAATATAACTTCATTCTTCTTGTAATAGATCTTCGCATCATAATTTGATAGCCAATTCATACTGAGAATTATATCAAATTCAATCACTGGTATGATGAAAAAGTTAGAAACTAAACCATGTTTATGTGTCATGAGGGGGATTAATCATCACATATTTGTTGCAATTATACATACCCTAGGAGTTTTTACTGACAAATACTTTATCAAATCAAATTGGGAATGTATAATTTTCTTCATAAATTGGGAAAATATAAATGAATGTGACGATCCTGAATCAAATAAATAATTGGATAAGTTTGAGGAAAAAATTAAAGTACCTGCCACCACATCATTAGGAACTTCAACCTCCACAGTTTTAATCTCATAAGATTTCATTTTCTCTCTTGTTCTTTTTTAAGGAAATATTCTTTGGAACTTAGGACACTCATTTGTATAGTGTCCCATATCTCTACAATTTTTACATTGAACATTATTTACTTGTTTCTTCTCCTTTAATTTATTATATCGATGACCCATTTATCTACACATATAGAAAACTCCCATCCCTTTCAATCATTTCCTGTGATTATTCTTTTCATAGTTCTCACATAATGGGAATCCCTTAATTCCCTTATTCTTCTTTATTGCTTCACCTATTCCACGGTTATCAGAGTACTGATTCTTATCATGGTTTCCCTTGAACAAATTTTATATAAAAAATTTCATCTCTATTTTGATGAAACATAATACAATTTCATTGTATGATGAAAATGTTTGAGAAGCTAGTTCCTTTAAAAGACTTGGATTAAGACCTTAAAATAAATGATCAACCATGTTTTATAAATCACATACGTAATCTATAGTATACCTAGATAATTTTGTGAAGGTAGCCTCATACTCTGCAACACTCTCTTCTTCCCTTTGCTTTAGGCCATGGAATTTCATCTTCATTTCAGTTCATTGATCATGAGGGAAATATTTATCGAAGAATATTTCTTTAAAGGTTATCCATTACATATCTTATATTTCTTCTTCTTCCATTGTATTCTAGATCAAGGGCCACCATTAATCTGTGTCACCCTTGAGGAAATATACTGTTAGTACTTCCTTTTCATTTTCATTGCATATTAATACCATAAATATCTTTTCAAAGGGCTTGATACACTACTCATCTTCCACCAGATTAGTAGTCCCACTAAAATATGGGGGCTTCTGCCACATGAAATGATCCAATATAGGTTTATCATGGTTATTCGACACAGCCTAAGTAAGTTGTCCCAATATGGTCATGATCTGATTCTCTCAAACACCGACTGTGTTGACTTGATCAGTGGATAAATCCCTACATTGTCCATGGGTATTGATTCCACTTCTTCCATTATGTGTCATCACTAAATAATGTTATACACTAAATTAGGTCATAGTTCATAATTTCTGACTAGCAAACACTTACCATAATCTGAAAATTTATGCACAACTAATCTCATAATTGTAAACATTGTTTCTATTTACTTATAAATCTTTTATAATGGTTTGTACAGAAAATGTTAATTATCCTAAGTATATCCCCTGAGAGTGTCAAAAAAGATGCACAGTGAGGATTTTTTTCATGTATCGGGATACCCCATGTCAAGCCCAAAACTCCTTGTCGAAGTTGTTACTCCTAGGTACATATGTGTCAGAACCACACCCACTTATAGTATCTAGATAGGGATGTACTTTCTAGGAATACCCACATAATCTCTACTTTACCAAAATTCAATAATATTCTTTGATTATTATCCTAAACGTATAACATAGTGTTATGTCCTCTAAACTATGTTTCCTAAATCTAGTTTCCAAGGTTGCTACTAAACTTCCTCTAATACCAACTGTAATGCCCCGACCCCAAAAGCTCAGAGCCGATGCATTTCTTAGTACATTGGCATGATTACAAGGAATGAAATCCTAAATGAACAAACATTTTAGTTGTCTTAAGGAAATTATATACATACATGAAACTCATATTACATTAGTAAAGGTAAAAGAATACAATACATAATAAAAACTAACTAATTGCATCCACAAGAACTCAATAAATGGTCTCCTATTCATAACCTATTGAAGGTAAACAGATGAAAGGGGTGAGCTCAAATTCTCAGTAAGGGTTACAAATAGTGAATCATGAATCAAAAATAATTTAATCATAATCAAATAGTAATAGTAAATATGGCATGGTGAATAAATGAAAAACATACTCCATTAATAAACTGGGAATGAAACTACATCCATAGATTTTTTTAATAGTGAAAACCTCATGGATAGCAATAACTGAAAATGAATAAAGAGAATTATTATTAATTATACTCCATGTATCTGGAACATGATACCACTATATCATCAAAACGGTTTAAGTTTGTGGGTAGATACCCGTCTGAATCTGTTTTGGAAACATACTTGAAGGTTTTTCCGCTAACAGATTTCTCTCATGAGACTTGTTGATGCATCGAGGGGCAATAGAATTCTTCTACTGACACTAAAAGTCTAAATAATTCTTTATATATAGTTTTAATACAAGTAAAATATGCATTATCAATATCTTTATAGAGTATAGGATATAGATTCATCAATTTTACCATAGTCAAAACAACATTCCAAATATACACCATATTTAAAAGGGTATATGGATTAAGGAAATAATAATATTCATAAAACTATAATATGTATATATAAAATATTTACAATTCAAAATTAAAATTTATCTCAAAGGTTCAGTAGGTACACCACATAAGAATGATTAGGTGAACAATACCAAGTAAATCACAATGAAACGGAAACTAAAAAAAGTCCCCTACAACATTGTAATCGATCGAGTAAATAATCATCAATTGAATCACTAAATATCATGAATATAAATATAATAATGATATTATATATCAAATAGAATCAAAAATACACCACATACAAGAAATAAGTGTCAAACAATGGAAATCTCATGGAAATAAAAGTGAGATGAAAAACCCCTTACCTTATGCCTGAATGAGTTCTTAGATAGATCTTAATGACCTGAATAATAAAATTTATATTCATTAATTAATAATTCTAGAACATTATATACATGTAATTTATATATTATAACATTAATAAGTTCATTCATGTCATTTTTATGTGTTTAAGAGGTTCAATTTTATTGTTTTGGAAGCATTTTTTTATTTGGTTTTCATGATCGGTTTACTTGTATTCATGAATGGATGTTCGTTTGAAATGTGTTTAATCATACAGAATTGTTAGTATATATTATTATTAAAATTAAGGAGATATAAATTATCTTATAATTATTTTTGGTTATACACCATGAGGATGACTCATTAGTTAAAAGTTAATGATAAATGCCTGGATTAACTTGGCGGTTTTGTGCATAATGAACTTGTTTTGAATTATTATTTTATATTATGAGTGTTTAAGGATTATAGAATATTGAATAAGATAAAATAAATTTTTTATGATCTGGTTTCACCATTAAAAAGGTTTCATGACTAGTCTTGAAGATGGTAATATAAATTGAAAAGCCAACATCCTTGATTGTGATAAATTAACACATCTCGAATGATATTTTCATTTTTTAGTATAAGATGAGGGGGGAAAGAGAGATCATGATGAAATATTCCATTAGAATAATAAAATTACAGTTCATGTAAGTTAATTAAATTTTCATATCATTTGGATGAGGGGAGGTGAGTATATAGAAACAAAAGAATGGAACTTGTAAAATAAGTTGAAAGAAAAGGGAAGGGAGGTTCACCTCTTGAATACTCCTCCTCGAGAATCTCTTTAAGGCCTTTATGTTTGTCCTTTGGTGTGACCTGTAGGTCTTGGACATGGGGGGGGTTAGAAATTTTATTTGGTAGAACTTATCTAAGTCTCAAATCTTTAGTGGGGAGGGAGGAAGAGGGGGTGAGGGGTGCTTTATATAATGTAGGGGAGGAGGGTTTTCTTAATATTTTAATCAGTAGTTTATTATTTTACCCTAAGATAAGCAATAGGGATGATTTCATGACAAAAAAATAGTAATAAGTGCATGTGAGTTTGAACAAAATTTTCTTACCTCAGAAGCACATCATCCATGACTCAATAAATCATGTATTTAGCATTTATCATAATTTATCATATTTTACTATTCACCAAAAATTCAAGTATTTCAGAAAAATACCAAAAAATCACCCTAACCATTATTCAATGTGTAGAATATAAAAATGAACTCCATATTTAAAACATGATTTTCTCTACATGATAAATTTAATATTTAATTAAAATTATCATTTAATCAAAAAATACCAACACTTAAAATATTCTTCTTCATTTTTAAGGTGACTAAATTTTTTTAACACTTTCATGGGTATGGTTACCATTCATAAGAGTAATATTACTATTAATAAGGGTAAGTTACTATTAATAAGAGTAAGTTACTATTTATAAGGGTAGGTTACTATTCACCAAAAATTAAGTTGATTCTATCATACTCCAAATATCACCCTGATCGCAACCGTGTAAGTCTTTTTTTCAAAATTGAAAACAGAGAATTGGAAAATTTAAGTTTAATGACTAGATTATGACTAACTTATAAATAACCAAGTGTTTTTTCAAAGAGACATGGTGCTTTATGCAATATAGTCTATCTAATGAACAGAAAGTATTTAAAAGAAACATACCATAAAATGTTTGGGGTGTTATAATTGAACACTAAGAACACTATCAATATGAACTCTAAACACTTGGATCCCTATGAATGTTAAGCTATGCTACCCACTCATTATATTGAGTTATCATTATTAGTTCATAATTATTTAAAAATTTCTTCACTATCTTTTGTTTTTCTATTTTTATCAATGATTATTTATCAATTTGATTTAATAAAGATGTTTTTAAATGTGTAAAAATGTTTAAGAATATACATGTTATATCACAACTATATTGAGACACTATTTATGGTTCCCTACTAAGTATTTTAATATCACACCCAATATGGACACTTTGATGGACATAATCCTATATTACACTTCTTTTTAGGTACATATTGGTAATAGTAGCTATTGGATCACCTTAGTGGATTTTTCATGTTTTTATGGAAGTGGGATCAATTCCCACTCTTGATTTATAGCTACTGGAGGTGTTTTGAGGTCATGTTTGGGTAATATCCTATCTCCATTTTGGTTATGCTTTTCTAATGCCACTTTTGGATTATTAAATTATTATAGATTGGCTTATTTTTGATTTTTTCCATGTGATTTAGTTTTTTTTTACATCCATATAGAGAGTTATGAATTAATTTCATTTGGATTTATTCTATTGTTTCATGTTTGGATTTGTGTTATGTTTTTAGAATGTCTAGCACATGGAAAAGAAATGTTTATTTTATAATAGATATCAGTTATGAATTATTTCAATATAAAAATAGGTAAATCATTCCCCAAACATATATTAAGACTCATGGGACTATTCACCAGCCTCTAGGGATCAAATAACACTCCTAGGTTTATAGAGAATGAAATATGGGTTTTATATGGGTATATGGGTTATAGAAATTACAATCTAGATATCCCTCTTATTTGGGGAAGTTATAGAAATGTATACTTGGTGGGATCATTACAGTAATATTTAGATCTCATTGGATGATTAAATATAATAGAGACACTACCCAAATACATTAAATATAAATCCACACATTTTGGTCACAAATAAATGTTCATAATATATCCTTAAATATGATTTATATTCCTTATCTAGGATTTCCTCATACACATCATTCCTTCAGTTTTATACATCTAGTGACATAAAATGAGGCCAAAAAATAGACAATTTATGGGAATATGAATAGTAAGATTTAATATATATGTGAAAATAAATGGAGGGAAATAATTTTCAGATTCATAAAGATTGATTGGTTCATATTTCTTCAATTTATTAATGACACTCCTCTTTCTTTTAGAATAAGGATCTCAATAAAATTTACATAACCAAATCAAGGTGACCCTCCCATTATTTGTAATTAAATTTCAAATGGAAATGGGAATCAAGTTATATAACAAGACGTGGTAGTAATAGGTTATCAAATGTTTTAGTTTTACATCACAAGTATGCAGTCATTTTGAAATGTTTCTTGAATAACCATAGAAAACCATTATACTTTACAATATGTGAATGAAAAAAAAGTCATTAAAAATAAGTATAAGGAACTTTCCACTCATTATACCAAATTAACTCAGGATGAAGTATTCATTTTATGCCCTAATATATTAAATAAATATGTGAATTAAAATAATTTTATGTTTTTACCATTATATTTGAAATTGTTTCATGTAAAATTTCACAAATATTTTTCTCAATATGAACTATATCCAAGAAGTGACCCAAAAAAATTGATTTCTAATATTTAAAATCAAGGAATATACTTTTCTAAATACTATTTATTTTATAAATTGAAAGGATGATCCTTCTCTTTTTGGAATATAACTGACCCTTCCCAAGAAAAAAATTCAATCCAAAAAGTTCTTTAAGTGTAACACCCCAAGCTTCCATGGTACGTTTCTCTTTGAATAATACAATAGCTTGCGTTGTACGCAACTTCGAGTTTTAGCAAACCACGACCAATCAAACTAGCCTTTTAAAAAGTAGTTATGAATAATAATACCCACTTTTTGAAATTTTATATATTTTATTTTTCAAAATCGACTTCATTTTTGGATTTGGAATATCAAAATTATCTAAGGGTGAATTTTTGGTATTTTTCTGAAAACATTCAATTATTGATGAACAGTGAAAAACACTACGTTATTGTTTAAAACTGAATTTTTATTGAAATAATTAATATTTTTATTTACATTTATTTTAAATTAAAAATAGATACATAATACCTATATTAGTCCAATATAATTAATTAGAGTTATTTTATAATAAGATTAGATATATAAAATTTTATTGAACTATTTAATGTCTTTTACCAACCTTCTAGGAACATTTGCAAATTTTCGTAAAACATCATTTTACTGCTTCTGTGAATTAAATTTCAAAAATCAGAGAGACACAGTTGACATTAGTAAGTAAAATTTGGTTCAATAGGATGAAAATATTTTTCTGGTGAATAGTAACTTTTGAATTATATTTACCATGGTTAAAAGTAAATATGGTAATTAAAGGTAAAAATGATATTATAATTACCCTCACACATGGACTAATTTTATTGGATAAGTTTATTTCGAACAAATAAAACCTTAGGACAAAAATATGATCCTTTTTTATCCACTTGGATTAGATTAGGACATTTATTATATTTTATTTAAAAAAGAGTTAAAAGTGTTAAATTCTAATTTTAATAACTAAACTGTTTTTAATATAGGGTTATACATAAGATAAATTCGACTATAAATTTTCATTATAAATATAAAAATATTTCCTATATCATGTTATTTTATTTATAATTTTTTGACATTAAATAATTAAATTTATTTATGACACAATGGTTATATAGAAATTTCCTTATTAATGAAAGACTAAAATAATTGATGTTGTAAATATAAAAATAAATATAAATTTTGAATTTTGATGCATTACACGAATTTTATAGGATAATATGACATGTTAGGGTTGATTAAATGAATTTATTTCTTAGTAATCATGTTGTTATGACTTCCACAAAAACCAAATACTAAGTAGTGTCAAAATTAACATAAATGAGTTTTTTAAAACCAATACTATTTTATTAAATTATATAATAGTCCTAAATATATAAGGTTCGTACAAAAAACATATATAATGATATATAAGAAATTAATGAACCATTTTAGGTTCTCTTGTAATTTTATATTAAGTTTATTAACCATGTATTACAATAATACAAGAAGACATGGTAAAAGTTAAAATATTTAACTAAGAGTAAAATCTAAAAGATAAGGTTAATACGTTGACCTAAACTTGTCTAAAACCTATTGGTTGAGAGGATTTATACCCATGACCACCTTATCATAGAAATAAATCCATTTCGATCTATTAGAAACTGAAAATGATTTTATAATAAATTAATATTTCAAGATTTTCCTAAAGTGCCCCTCACCTCTCTTATAAAAGGGTACTTCCTCTTATCTTAACTTCACACATCCAAATCCATTTGGATCGGCCAAACCATGAAAAAATATCCTCTAAACAACCCTAAATTCAACTTAGAGGCATTAATTTGATCATAAATCCAACATAAGGAGGCCTTTTGTTCAAATCAAAAGGAAACACCCGAAGAAGAGGTAATAATTTATCACCACTTTCAAAGTTATTTTCTTCTTCCACTTACTCTTTATTTGTTGTTTCCATACTAAAATAATAACTACAGAACCTTATACATACTGATATGTTATTATAAATATAGTATAACCATATTCATTATTTTATCCATCCTATGAATGACAAAGTCACCATACGTGTGTACGTATGGTTTACCATCTCCATGTCGTTGTGTAGTTTGTTATACAACACTTCATTATTTGTATGGGTATAATAATTAGTATCATTGATGTAAATAATAAAAATAAAATTTTAATTATTCTATATATATAATATACCATCCAATTATATACGGTTTCACCATCAATATAATGATATTGTCGCTTGTGTGTACGTACTGCTTACCGTCTCCATGACGCAATGAGATTTCATTCCCCATCGTAACAATTAAAGAATAATTTCCATTTGATGATTAAAAATAATTTTTATTAACTTAATATCATTCTACATATGAATAAAATACATCCTATCCATAACAAACCTGACGTACATAACAAAACATATAAAGGAAAATGAATCAGTTAACACCCAAAACAATGATACTACTGAAATATTATTAACAAAGAAATAATATAGGATTATATATGATATCATATTTATGTATGTTGTTCTTGTATAATTTAGTTACAATGATTTAACCATTATAAAGGAGTTTAATTTACCCTATTCTAGATTAAATTACAAGGTAAGGGTTAATTTTACAATCTCTTTTATCCGAGGTTGTTTATACGTAAGTATCTACTAGGATTTATTCCTTATCATCCACATCTATGTTTCTTAAAATTTTATTTCAAAACATTTTTACTATATCCTAGAATATAGGTTAAAGTCATTTATACCCTTTTGAATTTTATAAAATGGTTTGAAAGGAATCTTTTCATTGTTTTCCAAACAAGGTATTTTATGACCTTTTTGACAAATTAAGGAAAGAATGTTTTTTAACTTATACAGTGAGTACGATCATTTTACGTCATTATAACACCTTCAAAGATTCCCTTACAAGATGACAAGAATATTTTCAAAATAAATGTTTTATTTAATTTAAATTATTTCAAAGTAGAAAAATATATTTCACTCAAACAGTTTTTGGATTGATTTCATCTAGGTCAACATCCTTTGTTCCATTTTAAACTTGTTTGAAGTTGATTTATTATGATACAATATTCCATACTGTATTGAAGGTTTTGTGATATTTTTAACTATGGATGTTCTATTTTTATACCATTCATGGTTCATGGTTAAATTATTAACATTTTATATTGTAGTTTTACTATAAATTTTTTACGTTATGTTTCAACCTTTTCATATGAGGAATTAATTGGAAGTAGTAGGTGATGGGTGGGGCCCGCTATATCCCCTCGATGCATCGGTAGGTCCCATGAGACAAAAAAGTGTCTTATCACAAGGCCTTGAAAACATTATTATTTTTATTCTTTATACAATTCCTTGACTATGTGGTTATGATGTCCAGCATTATGTATTCTATTATTATGAAATTAGCTATTGATATTACATGTGATTATTCGACTAGTAGAATATCCATGTGAATAAGTAAATGGAATTATTTGATTTATCTTATTCATATTATGATGATGTTTATGTTTAAAAAACATGTGTTTTATTCTTATACATTACCTTAAATTTTTATGTTTCCTATCATAGTCTCCGCTGTATTATTATCCTTACTGAGCATTGAGCTCAGTCCTTTCTTATGTTTTATTTTTTCCAGGATGTGAATAAGTATATTATGATTGACCTGAAGGATATGATATGGAATATGAGTGTGTTTTAAGGAGAGACAATTTTGTTCTTTTGATTTTATAATGTAATGTAAAACTTATGTATGTATATAATACTTCCAAGACTAATAAACTGATCGGTCCATTGGGACTTGATTCCTTGTTATCATTACAATGTTATATAATAATGCACCGACTCTAAGTAACTATGGTAGGGGAATTAAATTAAGGATATCATCCCTAAAAATTAATTGGGGATATTATTATTTATTTATAACCTTATCAAATTGTATATGAGATCAGTAGAAATCATCGATGTCATAGAAATCTAAAAAAACACTAACAATTTAATCTCATAGAACCTGAATTTCTCAAAATAATGGGGCTAGATAATTTTTTCTTTATACTTAGACCATAAATCACTCTATAGGTAGGTAAATCATTTATCATCTCTAAAAGTTCCATAAAAATTTTAAAATACTGCTTTCTAATTACTCATTGATAGTACATAGCTCCTTAAACTCATTTATTAATGGTTTCGAAGTATATGTAAATATAATTTCAATGATCGATGGGTCTAGATATCAATATAATCATTAGAGTGGATGGATTAATTATACACATCCATGAAATAATGTTATAAATGTGAATGAAAATAATTCACATATTTTGTGGAGTATAAATCTAGAAAAACTAGCTGAATCTATCACATGATAATCCAAATCTAACATTTCATGGGTTAGATATAAAATATGCATGTTTCTTATCAAACCTTTTCCTTAAAAATAAATCTTCAGAATGAACTATTCCATTTTTTTTTCTTTCATATTCATTGCATATCATATCTATTTCCATTTATTTTGACATAAATTCTTTTGAAGTCTCAAAATTAAAGGAAAGTGACGCATCATTTTTGTACTACATGGGATTGGGTTCCATATTTATTATCCTTCCATCTTGATGTAACTCACTATTTTCCCTCATTAAACACTTTATTTTATTTACAAAACATAAAATTATCTTTATATAATTCATGGATATTAGAATAGTAAAATCTAAGTTTATCAATCACATTTTCTGTTATATAATCATTTTCCAGAATACTTGTATAATCAAATAATAAGCCCTTAAAAAGGGAAACTATATAATCAATAAATTTATTACTAAGTTCATACATGTATTTTATGTGATATAATCACATTAAAAACTCATGAATTATCATTTTACTATATTCTTGGTATACTTTTGTACTTGTATCTTCTATCTTATGTATAACTCAATCGGCTTCATCAATCTAATAAATAGAAGAAAACACTATGCTTTTATTAATTACCTCTTAAATTGGTCAAAATAAATTTTCAACTTTTTTAAAAAATAGAAACCAATAATAAATCAAATTCTACATACTAATCATTTTAGTTGACTTAAAACATTCTCTACTTAAACATTTTCTCCATTGTGATACCATACATAAAAGTTTGTTTGGAAAAAAAATTATTGATATCGTAACTATCTTCTTCATGAGTAAAAAAATTATTCCAACGTATTTGTAATAATATAATCGAATTAGTCCCCCATATGAACCATTATTGACAGAAAAATCCAAAAAGTATATAACCCATTCTCAAACTCATCTATAATTTGATCAACATTGTACATTTATACATTTTAATATAAAAACAAAATTTTTATTTATATGACTCAGGAAAATATCAAAAAAATTATATAATTTGAAAACATAATTACACATTGATAATTATTTTATGTATACATTAATTTTTCAAAAAAAAATCAATGGTATATGGAAAATACATGACTAATAAATATAAATGGAAATTTTTTGTTTTTTATCTATAAAATAATATATATTAATTAATATTAATATGTTTTCAAAAAATAAAAAATAATCAATAAATAATTTGAAAAAAATAAAATTCCATTTCACATATTCATTGAAAATTAACCACAAAAATTGGTACACAAGTAAGTTTTTGATGTATATGAACATTGTATTACATGATTTTCCAATTTGAGAGTTTTTAGACAATTTTGTTATTCTCTTTTCATATCCCACCAATTATTTATTTTTATATCTAAAAATACATTATATATTTAATTAATAGTATACTTTAACATTTGATATGAAAATTAATTTTTTATTTTTAATAAAAATATATTAAAAATTTAAGGAAGTTTACATTTTAATTATGTTAATATTTTGTTAACAAATTTATAATAATCAACGTAAATAAATCTTGGTAAATTTATAAATTTATTTATATTTTTTTAGTTCGTGATAAAAAAATTAATTTAAAAATAAATATAACTCTATAGGTTATGAATTATTTGATTTAGTGAATAAGTTATATCATAAATGTTGGGAGTTATTCTATAAATTATAAAATATTCTCAAGGAATATTTATTGTAATCTCATGCAATCCATGTTTTATCAATGAAACATAGTTGAGTTATTAAATTTTATAATTATGTTTAATCTCATGTTGAAGAAAAATTTGGTGCCTACATCATATAATGGGATTATAATTGAATTTACATATTGTAAATCAAAATAAACATATTATCTATTTTAATAAAATATATTAAGAACTTAACTCACATAAGTATAATTTTAAATGATTCTTTTTCATGGGGATTGATTTCAAGATTAATATGTTCCCACTCAAGGAAACTCTATTCAATGGACATGATTTTATCTTATTGACTAAAATTATTAATAAAAAATCTTTATATTGTAGAAAAAGATTTTTTCACATGATTGTTGACATATTTTCTATCTTTTTTATTAATGAGTTAATTTCAAGATATTGTTGAGAATAATATATGTTTCTTAAAGCTATAAGTTTTAACATAAAATTTTTAAAGAGACATATTATATTAAAAAAATTATATAAATAATAGTGATTGATGCGTAAAAACAATTTTAGGTTACCGGACTTACCCTAAAATCATAGATTATTAAATGAGGTATGAAAAATGATGGTCCATAGTTCAAACACTTATCTAAAAAAACCTAGGGTTAATGTGAGGTAGTGAAAATTTATATAGGGTTTATCAAATCAATGTTTGAAAACTTTTGGACAATACAAGGAAACTCTATAGGATGAGATAAATCTTGGTAAAAGGGAGATATTAGGACTTAATCCAAATGTGGGAGGGGTCTCCCTGAACAAAATTGGGAATACTTATTTCTACAAGCCATTAAAAACATATAAATAAGGTCATATAAGAATTTTAATATTTTATCACGGTTATATATTATCACCAAATAGATTTATGGCTATAAGCCTCAATGCATGTGGCTATTAGAGGGTATACTTCCATAGTCCGCTATAGCCTATGGTTATATGTTGTCAATGGATGGACCTATAGAAATAATAATAGGGGTATGTGGATATAGGTATCCACAAAAAATATCAATATCTATATAAATTTTAGCACATTGCTATAGGGTGAATTTATAGGAGTGAAAGAAGATATTCCTAAGCATGAGAAAGTTGAATAAAAGTAGTGAGTGTAAAATATAGATAAAAATTAATGAGAATATTTTTTGGAAGAATACATCCAACTAACGAGATTTATGTTTTAAGGAAAAAAATTGATTTTATAGAGTGTATATATGCAATGAATATGTGTTTTGGTATATTATGGAACTCCCTGAATCAAAAAAGGCCATGATTCAAAGAGCATACAAGTTGATGTTCTAAGAAATTAACTAAAAAAATCCAAAATAGAAAGTAAAATTGAGAATATCTTTTGTTTTTAATGAATAAAATTATAGGATGTGTGATCAATCTTAACACAACTATGATTCTACCTACATATATGTAGAAACTAGATAAATCCAAATCTATCATGAAGTGTAGTAATTGAGGAAAATAATTAGTAGTTTAGGTGGATAACAAATTAGTGTAAGGTTGAATAAATTGGATATCAGATAGTGAATACTCACCACATATGAAGAAAATGAATATATCTTAAATTATGTTCAAGGCTGTAAATGACTGATTATTTAATTTGACAGGAGTTGGAAACACTAGAAATTGTTAAGAATAAGTTGGAAACCCCAGTGGGAATGGGGTAATTTTTAAAAATAATGGATGTTTAATTAGAATAATGGAGTATAGAACAATCATAAAATAGGGAAGTGAAAAAGAAAAAAATTATTTAAAATTTTCAATTATCAAAATTCATAATGCTTGAGTATGAATAAAGAGAATGAGATTTGGCATAGAATTCTTGGACATTCAGGTAAAAACATATATAAACTTATAAAATATGAAGTTTTTATAATTTTAGTGGAGAATATTCATGAGTTAAGAAACACATGTCATGTGTTCCATAAAGTATTTTTCATGTCACATAGTTACTTCTTGATTAAATAAAACCATGTGAGTATACAATGTATATTGGTTTAGCTTGGGGATTTAGTGCATAGTTTGTACAATATTATAGAAAAACCATGAAAAACTACCATTAAAGTTTAAGATAGATATACATGGTTTGAAAAAATGTATAACCAACCCATGTGGGGTATGCTTCAAGATAGTGTAAGCTTCATGATTGTCACACAATTTGGAAAACTATGAGAAAAATGTACAACTATAGCATTTAATTAAAAATGTTATGTTACCCTTTTCCCTTCTCAATATTTAACCCTCACTCCAACCACTCTTCCCCTCTCACATTAATAGGATTAGGGAGGTTTCTTTTTAATTCTTCTTCTCAGTTTCCCCTCTAAATGGGGTTGTTTGATGGAAATTTCATGGGGATTCAAGGTGACTTCTCTCCTCTCTCTCCTGTAATCCTAGTTTATCACTTTTTTTATTATTTTCAAATGATCTATATTAGGGTTTCATTTATGATTTCAATGAATCATGGTGGAATCATCCTATTATGATGGGGATTTTTCTTCATGTGTCTAGAGGAAGTCATGTGATTATGAACTCACATTGTTTCTCATTATGTCAATGAACATAAGTCACAGAATGAATTAATTTGGGGTTTTTAATTAAATTTAATGAAATTTACCATTTAATTGGGCGTATAAATTGTGGATTTTATGTAGATCAAGTCTGGGTGTGTGTTGCAATTGGACCACACCCTGTTTCTTGAAGTTTTTGTTAGATAATATTACTCTATGATATTTTAGGAATTTATGTGTATTTTAATTAAATTGAATAATTTTTTATAATTTTTTATAATAAATTGAATTGATTTTTTTTTCTAGAGTTACGAACTTGGGAGGTGATGTGACACTTCCAAAAACTTCTCCCCAAGATTTGTTTTAAAATAAATGGCTTTGGATGAGGTAGGTGGTCCCTAAACATACCCCTATAGTATATAAATATTTATATGTGGCATGTGATATGTGATATGAGATCCCACTACTGATGGTTAGTCAAACTTAAATATAAAATGAATTATTTTTAATATTTCAGCTAATGAATAAAGTTTCAAGGACCATGATAAACCCTTAAACACGGTCTTGATGCCTGGTCCATCAATAGAAAAGGGCTTGAATATAAATGCAATGATGAAGTTAATATTTTTATACATTTTATTTTTTGAATTAGATGTTTTAAATTCCCTTAATTTATCATTTTAAGTGTTATTTTCATATTTTTATTTTTTAGGAATAATTTGGGATTTATTTTGAAAATATATTAATTTTTTATTCTTATTTGGTTTGTAATTTTCATTATAAATGTTTCTAAAGTGATAAAAATTTAAAAATTAATTTTTTATATTATTTATTTCTTGATGGGATATATTTCATCAAAATAGACCAGGAAATTAACAAAACAATATAAGGCTCAAATGAATATTATAAGTGGGCCTAGAAAATAATCTATTCTTTTAATTAAATTTGATGATGAGCCAATATTTCACAAAGTACTAGTCTAAAAGAGATGAAATTTTAGATAAGTATAGAGAAACATCCAAATATTATTTTATTATAATTATTTATACTTTGTATTTATCATTTTTCAAGGCCATAATGCATGGGAAACTCAAGGATTATATTTTGAATATTATTTCCATCTAGAAATGTTTTCTATAGTAATTCATCTAAAACATTGGAAAACATAGACAATGAAGCTAAAACTTTGTGGACAAACTAGTAAAACATATAAAAATGATTTTATATAAGATAACTTACTAAGATTTTTCCATATAATAGACCAAAATCCTTCCAACTATTATAGGATATAATTTGTAGGAAACCATCTACCACTTTTGCCGATAATTATTTATCCCTGATCATTTAAAAATATTTTTCCACTTCTTTAGATAAGTATGTTTTTCTTTTTATGTTGTAGTATTATAAAATATTAATATATATTATCTTCTTTAATCTCTTTCTTCTGTATTCTATTTTGTGTTTCCCCCACCATGGTTCTCTCATCTCCATGGTTGTGTAAAAATAACCTTTATTATTATTAGAGGGGGAAGCGGTGTTGTTTTGAGTGTTATGTGATTCAATGTATTCCTATTATTTCATTATAATATTTTAGTGGTAGTTAAAATGATTATGGTGTGTGGTATCCATTATTTAATTGTTACCATGTTCTTCCTCTTGTTTTTATTTTATACCCTCCTTCATTAATTCAATATTATTTTTGGTGGAGTAATATTGAGGTGTTGATGTGTGGAGAATATTTATCCTATACATAGTTTGAGTGATATTTTCCTCTATAAAAATGTCTAAGTATAATAAAATCACATTTCAAATAAGTGGTTATTTAGTGATCATTATTTATATAAACATTATAGAGGATAATGATAATTTTATTAAAAAATAATGATTATATCACCAAAAACTCCTGAAAACAACATTCTTATTACAAATAACTTCTTTAATTAGTGTTTCTTCTATGTCATTTAACTATATTTTTATATTTATATTTTTATATTTCATAAACCACCACTATTTTAGAGTTATTTTTTCTTTATTATTATATTATTAATGATAAATAGTAACAATAGAAATTTTTTGGAGTGTAAGTGGCCTCCTTATGAGATTAACCCTAGGGTGTTAATTGTATATAATTCTTAGAGAAAATAATAAATTATTGACAGGGATTTGTTAAAAATACTTCAATAAATTTGGAATCATTTTCAAGAATGCACCGAGACTTGCACATATTTTTTTTAAAGACACAAAAAACAATTGATATTTTAAAAAACTAAAAAATATAAGTTTATTTTATAGCTTTATTTTATTAGATATGGGAAGGATTTTACTATTGATTTTTATTTGGTATATTAACTAACTAATATATGAGTTTTCTAGGGAATAATCATTAAGTAATCAAGTTCAATGGAATTTTTGATTTCTTGAAGAAGTTATTATACAAATGGAACCATTGTACATTAATGTCAATGAAGTCATAGATCTATAGATGGAACAACAAAAAAATAAATTTGAAGAATAATTAAAGCTTGTTCCACATATATTTCTAGTTGAATTACATGAGGTGGTAAAAAAGGATTCTTGGAAGATTCACTACCCTCTCCAACAATTGACTTCTCGGTGTCTATGCTTAAGGGGAAAGTGATAGAATCTAAAATTTATAAAGTAATCAAATTTTATAAGTATTCTTTTTATTCAAAATTATTGATTCTAAATTGAAAACAAAACTCCCTTATACTAAAATTTTAGATTATGCAATAATAGTGATAGACCTAGAAAGTTATACTGAAAATAAATAATCCACCATTAAATAGAAAATGGTTCTTCAATTCAAATAGGTGTGGGATAAACAAGAAAAGATCAAGGAGGCCCTAGTAGTGAGACTTTATCCTCTGTATCTACTTGAAAATATCATTGAGGATGACACCAAAATAGTAAATTGAGTTCCCCATTACCTTCTCTTTCCTACCTATTCACACTTTTACTTCTCTATTTATTCTTTCTTGGGTTTTATATTTTCTTCTTTTCATTGTGGGTTTCCAATCTCAGTATCCACATATAGATATCATGAGAAATTACATGTGATGGTTCATGAAATGAAAACCCAATCTGCCTTTAGGTTTAGGATAAAGAGATGAAAATCCAAGACTTGGGATAGTCAAATCCTAGCACCCAATTTGGGGTTACAAACTAAGATTCATCCCCTTCTATTATTTTTTCCTTTCTCTTTAATTTCATTTTCCTTTAAAAAAGTTCTTATGTTTAGATTTTTGTTTTCTTTACTAATAGTTTTAAAATTTTAAAATCTAAGATCTTAACTCTTGGATGCTAATAATCTAAATAAACTAGGTTGTATTTATATTTATCTTTTTATTTTCTTCGCTTCTATTTTTAATATTTAAAGTAAAATGAAGTGTAGTTAAATTTACGTGTGGGGGTGTAAACCTACTTAGGATTTTTTTTCTTCTTTTATTTTTTTCATATTTTTAGGAACTTTGAGATTTAATGAATATTCTTTATCATATTTCATTCTTGAATTTATTTTAGGATAATTTTCTTGATTTTTTTAAAAATAGATTTTTATATAATTGTTGATGTGAGAAAGTTTTCCTAGAATTTTATTTCTACAAATTTTTATGAGGATAACAAATTTTCGAAATCCATGCCCATAAAAAAATAACTCATATTATTCTCTCTATCTTGTGAGGTATTTTGAACCACTTTTGAAAAATCTTCCTAATACCCACACATTCTTGAGAGACACGTGGATTTTTTGTGTAAACCATAATTATTGATTTTTCTTTCTTTAAATGATTTTTAGTTTATAAAAAATGATATGATTTATAATTTTATTTGGATAACCATATTTTTTACTTGAAACCTACCTTTAAATATACCCCTTTATAGCCTTTAAAGTCTATAAATTTCCTTATAGGTTTAATCTACATTACCAGATAATTTCCCCTTACCAACATTCACTCTTAATTTTTTTGCATATATCTTTCAAGTTTGACTGTGGAGGAAGAAAATTTCAAGTGTGTTCTTTAGGATGTATCTAATTTGTTATTGTGTGAGGAATGTGTCGATGTTTTGGCCTTTTTATAATGGTCAAGATTCAATTTCATTCATTATGATTCACTTATACCATCCTTTTCTCCATAAAAAGTAAAAAATTAATCAAAAAATGAAAAATAAATGGAGATAATATTGATTAATTCATTTTTCTTACTTTTATGACTCATTCCCCTCTCAAAAATAAAGGGAATGAATTTTAATTATTTTATTTTATTTTATTTTCATCTCATCCTCCATAAAAAAGAATAAAAAATAGGATAAAATCATTCATTGTATTCATTATTTGACTCATGGACTATGTCACAAAAAGAGTATGTGGTGTATATCTTATGAGGGTAGTTGAGTAATGATATTATTGTGAACTTGAATATTCATGAATTATAATTAAGATTTCAACCTCTACTTTTCATCTTTAATTTTTAAATTATTTTTACCCAACAACATATATCCATCAAATCTCCATTAAAAATTCCTCATGATTTGAAAAATATTTATGTATTGTAGTGTAGAGGGATAAAAAATTTCACTAGCCAGTGGTGATACATGGATTTTCCCAGTTTGAGCATAACTCTATATTTAATTTCTCTTGATTGATGAGTGACTTGATTTTTCTTTTGAGGTGTTTTTTGATTGAAATGTGGATAGATTTTTGAGGTTGAACAAATTTAAATGTGGGATTAAAAACATAAAGGGAATTTTTTCATATATGAGACATGGTGGCATTATTATTTAGAAAAAAATCATTAATATTTTATCACTTTTAATTTTTGTGTGGATTTTGATTTGAATATTTAATAATTTAGAGGTGTGCAATGGTTGAGTGTGTTGGATTCATGAAACACATATGTTATACATTTTATTTTATAATATAAGGCTTTAAATCCTTCAAATTTATCATTTTAAGGGTAATTGTTATATTTTTAGGGTTTATGAATAATTTGAGATTTATTGTGAAAAAATATTAATTTTTTAATTTTAATTAGTTTGGTATTTCAACCATATAATTTTATAAAGTAATAAAAATTTAAAAATTCATTTTTTGAGTATTAAATTCCTTATGAGTTACATTTATTTCAACTTTACTAAGATTTTTTCAAACATATAATCCCCAAATAAATCTTGAAATTTGGGCCTTAAAATATGTGTATAGTTTTGTTGTAATTTGAGGATGATCCCATATCTCGTAGAGTAATTGTATAAATGAGATTACATTTTAGTGTAATATATATAAGAGTCCAAGGAATATTTTATTTTACTAAATATTGTTGATATTAATCATTTTTCAAGGCCATTAATATATGTAAAACTGGAGGATTTGAATTTTCAAAGTCTTCTAGAATAGAAATGTTTTCTCCAATAATTCAAACGTATCTTTGTGAAGACATTTCCAATGAAGCTGAAATTGTGTGGGATAATTTGTAAGAAATATAATAAAAATTTCATAGAATACCACTTTCCTAGATTCATACATTTAATGGTAAAAACACTCAATACCTTTCAAAGGTCATAATTTGAGGGAAAGCAGCAACCCCTCTTGCTTATAAATTTTAATCCCCACTTTATTTCAGAAGAGGTGTCCATTTCATTATCTAATGAAGGGTATTTTTGGTATTTTAGTATTCTACATTTTTAAAATATATTACCTTTTATTTCTCTATTTCTTTCATCGTCTCTTTTTCCCTCACTGTACTTCCCTAGTCTCCATGTTTTTAGTGAAATAAACCTCACTGTTATTCAAGGGGAGAAGTGGTGATGTTTTGAGTTCATTTTTCTTCAATGTATTCATGTATTTTATTTTAATAAATTATAATTGGTTAAAATGATTTTGGTGTGTGGTCTTAATATTTTTATTATTGTTGACTTATTTCTCTTATTTATCTTTTATAATCTACTTAATTATTTCAATACTGTATGTGGTGGAGTAGTATTGAGGTGGGGATATGTGGAAAATATTACTAATAGTTATAGTTTATGATATTATTACATGTATGTAGAGGTCTCTAGGTAGGGATAACATATTTCAAACAAGTGTGTGTTGAGTGAAAATTATTGGTCTCGACATTAGAAAGGAAAATAAGAATATTTTAAAAAAATAATGATTACATCATTATAAAATCATGAGAAAAGTATTATTATTTCTCTTAACTTATACATTTAGTTATTCTTCTTCATCTTTCATATAAATTTTTTTATTTATATATCTTTATTTAAAAAAAATCCACTATTTTAGAGTTATGTTTTCTTTATTGGTATATTTTTAATATATTGATCAACCTTTTTATTACATAACTATTTCATTACATGGTACAACATTTAATAATATACAAGAAATTTTGAGTTCCTATGAATTGGAAATTAGAAACACGATAAATATAAAACATAAAAATTCTTATAATAAACTTTAAATGGTTTAACATAGGTTTATTCTAAGTTATTTTTGTTGCATCTCATATCTTGGGGACATAGATCATAGAAATGGGTGAGCATAAAGCTGAGTAAGGGAATAAACAAAGGATATATTTAGCATGTGACCATGAGGCATATCAATAAGGAATGATCATATGAACATGAATAATATCATAATAGAATGAACATCAATCATAAAATTAAAATTTTTCTGCAATATAAAAATGATACATTCAAAAATATATCACCAAGGTTTATCACCAGGGTGTCATAAATCATAATTACCCAGGTAATTCACCAAGGTATCGTAAAACATGTCATCTCTAGAGATTAGTTATTTACCTAATCAATTAGATCACTATAAGGGAACACCCTTCATATATATTAATTCATGTTATTTTCATTGAACATAATAAAACATTTCATTAATAACCTAAGGATAATAATGAATGGGTTTCATATAAAATCATTGACAACATAAGTGCTTAAGGACCAGAACATTACATCATTTTTAACCCATGAAAAGGGAATGTGGATTTCATAAAATTAAATCCAAAAATATATATATAATATTTACATATAGTTTAATTCTCATGGTTAAGGAAGAGATTTGGATATTCACAATATAATAATATTTCACGAAAAAGAGAAAATTTCATGAAATGATTTCGAAAGAATGATGGTATACAATATGAATTAAGTAAAATAAATAATGAGAGAGAATGGAGGTGTCCCATTAATGAAACATCATTTGGAACGTAATGGTAATATTAAAAATGAATAAAAATAAATGATCTTTTATATTAGAAAGACTCTCAAAAAGTAGGTACTTGAATTAAAAGGAAGAAGATGATAAGTACATTGTATTGAGTATTTTATTCCTAAAACTTGATGATGGAACCTCTATACCTTTATAGAACCCTTTAGGGTCTCTTTTAAAGTTAAAATTAACATAAATTCATGATTAATGGATTTTTAGTGTATATTGGGGGTGGAAGGGTGTATTCATACTTGAGGAGGGGTGGTTTTAAGTGATTAAATAATGATTATTTTGTATTGAAGGCTAACCACTATTAGGTGGATTTAATTCTAAAATATTTGGTCGAAAATTAAAATTTATAATTATTTTTAAGGTCATATAATATATCAAGCACCCATTTAATGTTGTATTTTTTAGGTATTTTATTCTTTTACCATTTAACTTTAACCCACAGCATTATTTTACTTATACTGTGGAAACTCTTTTTTTACCACGGTAACATTTTTATCTCTAAATATTAAATTAAAATTATTACCTAATTTTTATATTCAAATTAAAAATATTAAATCCATTTTAATTTATTAAAGTGATAAAAATCAATTCTAATATGATAAGCATATAACTGATAAAAATAGTTTTTTTATAAAGGATAAAATCATGGTTTTCAAAATATTAGTCATGGGTTTCAAAATGTAATGCATTATGTAATAAATTGTTACTTAATTAATTTTTTATTAATATTAGGGATTAATAAATTTTAAATCTTGAATATATCATAATTATATCATAAGAGATTTCATATTTCGTAAAAATAAGTATTTAAACTTTTTAACATAAATAATTAAATTTTAGGGAAATTACCATAAATTCAACCTAAGATAATATCAATGTACTAAATCCAAAGATGATAATTATTTTTTATGAAATAATTCTATAAATATTATAATTTTATCTTTATAAAAAATACATATTTATTAAAAACAGACAATCATTTATGATTTAGTAAATTGTTTGGTTATTATAATAGTTACTTTGTACTTCATTGATTTGTATTTTCATATAAAAATGTTTTATAAAATAATTCAATGAAAAAATTAAAAATTAAAATTCTAAAAATTATAAAATATTCCCAAAAGTCACTTTATTGTGCCCACAACAATACTAATGACCAACCATCTTATTGATTAATTATCATAATTCCCATTGACCAGATTGGACAATTTTCCTCATTCCTAATGGTCATATTTCCATATAAATATACCATTATTCTCACTTTATCACTCATTGTATCAATTATAAAGGTTCTTTTATATCCCTTGATAATGTCTGTTTTTTTCGAACCCTTATTTTCATTTTTATAATATTTATATAAAGGGTTATCCTATTAGGGGAATTAAAGCATATGGAGTTTGTTTTCGTGAATGTATTATTATTTAATGTTAAAATACCTTTGATTTTCCTAGTTTTTTTATTCAATATCAATGAAAGATTTGTAAAAGTTTTTTTATGTGTTTCTATTATAAATCATAATAAAAATTTATTTAGTGGAAAGAAAACCTTTATTAAAATAAGAAAATTTCTTCAAATGTTACATTATTCCCCCTTAAATAAATTTAATCCTCTAAATTTCTTCTCATATTCTGATTTGAGAATAGATTAGGGTACTTATGTTTTATTATTTCCCCTGGTTCCCACATTTCCCCTTCATATTTATGGTTCCTCCATAGTAATTTGACACAGTGACTTGTGTTATTGTGTAGAAGTTTTTATCGATGGTCCGAGATCTTCAATAGATGCTCCTCATAAGAGAGGTCATTCTCTAATTATAACACCTCTAGATTTAGTACATGTGAGGGATTAGGTATGTACTTCCTTAGGAGTGATACATGGAACACATCATGAATTTGATCCATGTTTGGTGGAAGTGATAACTGAAAGGCCACTAATCCTATGTGATCAAGGATCATAAAATTTCCAATGAACCTAGGTATAATCTCTCATTTCATTCAAAACTATATAACCCTCTTTCATAGGGATATTAGAAGGAAAATATTATCTCAAAAATCAAACCCCAAATCCATTCAATTGTTTTCAGCATGACTCTTTTTTCAACTTTGACAAGCTTTTATGTTTTTTGGAAGGCTTTGACCTTTTTTATATCTTTCACAAGATCAAGTCCAAGTATATTTCATTCACCAAATTTATCTCAAAAATTAGGAAAACTAAAAAAATTCACATAAATTTAATCATATGGATCCATTTGAATACTTGATTGGAAGCTATGTTTTTTATATGAGAACTCAACTAATAAGAAATGTTGATACCATCCACCTTTAATTTATTAGGATATCAGCATGTCTTCAAGTTTCTGAATGGTCCTCTCAGATTGGCCATCAATTTCTGGGTGATGATCCTTATTGAAATTCAAATCAGAATTCAGATCAAATTGAAGACTTCTCTAGAAGTTAGAAGTGAACCTCGGATTACAATCAGTAGTGATTAAAAGTTTTACCCCATACATCCTAACCACTTCATTTACATATATCATAGTAAGTTTCAAGAGTGAAATATTCCTGAATTATGATGAATCGGAAAGTCTTGGTGAGTCAATCCACTAAAACCCATATCACATTACATCCTTTGGATGATTTCGGGTGACTATCGATAAAGTTCATGGTGATGTTCTTCCATTTCCATGTGGGTAAGGGAAATAGTTTTATCATCACCTTAAAATTATGTCACTCTGATTTAACTTTCTATCATACTAGGCACATTAAGTTATCCTCAGGGATCTCCCTGTATATTTTTTCTTACCAAAAGTGCTCTTGAAGATCATAGTATATGTCGGTACTTCAAATATGGATATAGAAAGATGATATATTTTCATTATCCAATATCTCTTTCTTTATCTTAGATGATGAGGGCATATAAATTCTATATCCAAACTGAAATATTTCATCTTCATCAATGTGGAAATCATGAATCTTCCCCTCGTTTACTTCTTTCACCTTATTTTGAAGCTCAAGATCATCCCTTGGTGCCTCCTTGTCCCTATCTTGGATAGATGGTTCGGAAATAATTATGGGATGGTAGGATTTATTCATTATCATTATTATTTAGAAATCAATCATTTATATATCCATTAATATAGGGTCTTCATCAATCTTCATCATGGATGAGGTAGGAGTTTCATTTCTAATAATAACATAATTTAACTTATTCTTCATTCCCAGATGATATTGAATATAGCAATCATAGTCTTTGATTAACTCTAATTATCTTCACTGATACATGTTTATGTCCTTATATGTGAATATATACTTAAAAATTATTGGTCTATTTATATATCACATTTTTTCCATAAAGATAATATCTCTATATATTTAAATCAAATATAACTACAGTTAAATACAAAACATGGGTAAGATAATTTTGTTCACAAAGATTTAACTATATCAAGGCATAAGTGATCACCCTATCATTTTGTATGAGTACCCATCCAAGACCCTTTAAGGATGAATCACTATATATGGAAAATCCTTCCCCATTAGAGGGTAAAGTTAGAATAGGTGAAATAATCAACCTCTTCTTCAATTCATGAAAACATTCTCCATGCTCCTTTATCCAAATAAACTTCACTCCATTTCAAGTTAACTTGGTTAGTGGATTAGAAATTAATTAAAACTTTTTTCTCAAATTTTTTATAGTATCTAGCTAGAACAAGAAAACTACAAATATTATTTACATTTTTAGGATGTTACCACTCCTCCACAACATTTATATTTGCTGGACCCACTAAAATTCATTCATTGGTCATATGTGTCCAAACAATGTGACTTATTGTAACCATAACTCGCATTTTCTGAATTTAACTAGAAAATTATAATTCCTCATTATTCATAATATAACCCTTAAATGACCTTAATTATCTTCATTCATTTTGTAATATATCATAATATCATTAATAAATACCACTATAAATTATCAAGGTTTTCCTTAAAGACTCTATTCATAAAATCCATAAATATAGAAGGAGAATTATTCAATTCAAATAGAATAATAAAAAAACTTATAATTCTCATATATTTTTCAAAAGGTGGACTTTTGGATATGTTCTTAATTTATCCCCAATTGATGATAACCAAATCGAAGATCAATATTGGAAAATAATTTAGCTCCACAAAGCTAGTCGAAAAAACCACAAATCCTTGGAAGATGATATTTTTTCTTCAATGTGATCGCATTAATTTCTCTATAATATATAATTATTCACATTGATCTATAATTATTTTTTACAAAGAGAACATGTGATCCCTAAGGAGACACACTTGGTCAGGAAAAAAAAGACTTCTAAAAAAGGTACTGCATTTTTATCTTTAATTCCAATAACTCCACATATCCCATTCTATTTGGGTTCTTAAATATTGTATTGGATCTAGGTATGAGTTCAATTGAGAACTTTGTCTCTATTTATACTAGAGGAAGTGATAAATCTTAATTAAATACATCAATTTATTCCTAAACAATTGTCATATCTCATATCTTTTAACTTTCTCCTTCTTCTTCTTCATCATCGGTCATTTTAATAAAGAAGGAAATAGGAGTTGGTTCTTGGAAAGACATAGATTGGGAAATCTCTCCTTTAAATTTGATTAGAGTTTTTCATTCAATACAAATTAAATATCATTTCTTATATATTTTATTTCATCATTATACTTTAATAATCAATCCATCCCAAGTATTGAGTCACATTCCAACATCAAAATGACAACCAAGTTTGTAGAGATATTGTACTCACTGTAGTTAATAGAGGAATCCATATATATATTTGATTCTTCTACAATTATTCAAGGAGTATTAATAGAAAAATATTCTACTAGTAGTTCAGGGTTTAACTTTATTTTCTTTACAAACATAAAATAAATAAAATAATGTGTAGAACTAAAATTAAATTATGTACTTTCTAGATGTGAGTGTATGATGAGTGTACCTATCATAACATCATTTTGGAGACTCAAATTTGTCCATTTTAATTGAAAAATAATGACCTTTATTCCTTGGTCTCTTTTGTGTTTTATGGTGATTTCCATACATTTATTCTAATTTGGACATTTATTAATGAAATTTATAATCTCTTCGCACTTGAAGCATTGCACAGCAGGTTATACATGAACGATGTTCCCTTTGTTATTAGAATTACATCACCAAAATAGTTTTGAGCTATATATTCATCTCTTCCACACTTTTTTTACTTACCAATTCCTTTCAAAAAATTCCCCAAATGATTCTTCCCACATTTTTTTCACATGGGATGTTGTAATTTCTTCTTGTTTGAATTATTCCAAAATTGTGTTCTATCCTTCTCTTTATGTCATTCTTTCCATGATTCCCTTAGGAATACCCGAACTCTATTTCAAATTTTAGGGAAAATCAGTCTTGGATTTATAATTTTTTCCATAGATGGGATCTTAGTATGATTAAAGAATTTATCTATTTTCCCATCATAATTGATGATAAAGATTGAAGCGTGATGTGAAATCCATGTAATGTTCATCACATAATTCCCCACTGATTCATTTTCTATTTGTTTCAACATGAGTAATTACCTATCCATTTTTTTGGAGGTTGAGAGGAAAATAATTGATGAAAAGATTATTTTTGAAGTCTTACCAACCTATTGAGTCCACCTTATACCTTGGATTCATATTCTTGATCAGTTTCCACTACTGATCAGCTTCTCCCTTTAAACAATATAATATTAACAAAACTTTATCTTGATCAAAAAAAGGAGTACAAAAACTATTTTTTCTATCAAATTTATCCATTATTATTTAATTAGTTGATATAAGGTTCCCCTAAAAATAGATGGTCATTGAACCATGAAGGACTTAACTTCTAGTTGTTTCTTCCTTTGTGAATTCGGATTCCCCTCATAGTTTTGATTGTTGTTCATGACTTGAGTTAACTTATTCATTATAATCATTAAGTTTTTAACTCTATTATCCCCCCATTTTTGTATGTATGTCATCTTTTTTTCCATTTCATCTGTTATTTTCTTGATTCCATTGATTTATTTCCACTTTATATCTAGAAGGATAAAACTTAAAGGAGAAATTTGTTACTTATTGGTAATATTATAATAACAATTATAAAAGAAATAATAATCTAAAAACGTTCTAATATGATTCTTCTAGGTATGACATACTTAAATCATTATAGTATCTATATATCCTTCATAATGATTGATAACATTATATGATTAACCAAAGCATATCCTTAGAGGTAGAAGTTTCCATGGTACATTCCTAGTTCTCGCCTTCAGAGCCTTAACATCAGTTTCAAAATGAGATTATATCCATATGGTGGTAAACTTATGTTGGGTAGCATGTTTGATAGCAAAAAACATTTCCCATAACTCATCTTTATATGAAATTTCAATTCTGATATAATGATGAAACAAACCTTTGAAAAATCATGATAGTTTCAGAAAAATACCTCCACAACCCAAATGTCCCAGCATGTCGAAGGCCACACCATAAACATTTTCTTTTATCCATGAGTAAATCAAAGGAATACAACTTACATATTTGAGTATCAAAGGATACTTTGATCTTCCTGCAACTTCTAGAATCATTAAAAAATTTAGGTCATTAATGCTATTGTGCGTATCTCCCACTTGAACCTTTGTAGAAGCATGAACCTTCGTGTGCATAGAAAATGTTCTAATATAAATAGAGGGAATTTTATCATCAAATAGTCTTCTATTTCATTCCCAATAGATTGAGGAAAGAAAACATAGGTCATGTATTCCAGAATAAGGTGCTATATTTGATCATCCTATCTAGTGTATTTGATGTAGGATAAGTGCTCTTCCGGTTTCCTACCTATATCTATATCAAGTAAAAACACATGAACTACATATTTCCACATCTCCAATGCATATTCATCGTAAATAGAGAGATTATTTACATTTTCTTCATCATTTAAACAAAATTGGTAGGTTAAAACTATGTTTTGTTAATCTATATTCATTTGATAATGTGTTGGAAACTTATTTTTTCAATTCTCTATAGAAGATTAAATCTATAAATCTATATGAAATATTACTTCAATTTGGATAGCCATGGTGGTTTCATGGTGGATCTCTCACTTTCCATCTTATAATATTCATTAACATTAAATTATCCATTACTACTAGTGTAACACCCTGATATTTTATGAGAAGTACTTTTTTTATGTCTTATGTTATACGCAAAAGAATATTTCGTTGTACACAACACTAGCTTGGCTTGCATTACACGCAATTGCGACCTTCCTCGATAGCGTGTGTAGTACGCAATACCGAGTTTTACTAAACAACGATATATTATTATAATATTATAAACTAGTTGTTATGAATATTATTAACTGAATTTTGAATTTTATAACATTATAATTCATCTTGTACATTTTCTAGAATGAGGTATGAAAACAAAATCAGTTTTTCAGATAAAAGAAGTATTTTTCAAAAAATGCAGTATTACCGCCTTTTGATGGCGCACCCATTTTAAATATATTTCTTGAAATGTTTATAAGTTCAATTTGACAAAATATAATTCTTCTTTGGAATCAGGAAATAAAAATTTACTTTGGATAAATTTTTCATATTATTCTGGTAACTTTTATATTTTGATGAATAGTAAAAACATGCTATATTTTAATTAAAAACAACTTTTTTCATCGTAATAATTTATATGGTTAAATAATATTATTTAATTTTTTTAAAGTATAAATAGAATATATTTATAACATTTAATATAACGTATGTCAGTAGAATTAATTTTACATTGACTTCATAGGTAAAAACATTTCAATCTTTGGCAATGTTTTAACTTTTAAAACCCGTTTGCTTAACAATGGGATTAATTTTAAATTAATTACTGCAACTTCTGTGTTTTGAGTTTTGAAAAATAAATTCCATATTTGAAATCAGTGGGTCCAAATTATGTTAATAGGTTACTTTTATTTTTTATGAATAGTAACTACGGTAATTTTTATTTACCGCGGTTAAAGGTAAATAGGGTAATTCAAGGTTAAAAGAATATTATAATAATTCAAAATTACCATTAAACTTGTCTTAACCTTATTGGATGAGTAGTGACAGACCATGGGTATCCTTGGGTCGATTTTGGGACCCCATTGAGCCACTTGGTAGTGATAATGACAATTTGGATTAATTAATTTAATGTAAAGAAAAAATTGACATTAACAAAAAAATATTTCAGTAATTAATTTTTATAAGGGGTTATATAAATTATATTTTCTACAATAAATATTAATTGTAAAGCTATTAATATTTCCTACATGATGATATTTTTTTTATAATTTTTAGACATCAAATAAATTAAATTATTTATGACACAATAATGATGCATTATTTACCTCATTAATAAATGATTTAAATAAATAAGATTATAATGATTAAAATATTTTTCAAAACATGTCCAATTCTGATTGGATGATTTTATTTCGACCATGAGTCATCTTATATTCATCTTTAGTGATTTTTTGACCTTTTGAAAGTGAAGATAAGTTTATAATAAAATAGTATTTTCACACTTTCCAAAGGTGCCCATCTCCACCCTTATAAAAGGGCACCTCCTCCCTCTCCTACTCACACCACTTTGAGCCTTCAATCTCATCAAACCCCTGACAATTTATCTTCCCTACTTCCCTAGAAATGTCCTAGAGTTCGTGGTCTACTTCAGAGACCAATCTTAGTGCCCTAAGAGGAGGTTTCAAAGAGGCGTGTCGAAGAAGAGGTAATATCTGTTACCAATTCTTTCAAATTTATTTCTTCTTCTAATAATTCTTCTTTAGTTGTTTAATTATGATGTAACAACATCAGTATCACTCATATACTGATATATTATTATAAATATGAAACAACCCAATTTCACCTTCCATCCATTCTATGGAAAATGAAATCACCGTGTGTGCGTACATACGGAATATCGTCTCCACGCCGTGGTGTAATCTGTTTTCCACCACCACCTTACTTGGATGGGTATAATGGTGTAAAGAATAACTATTTATGATTATTATAAAGTGATATTTATTCTGAAATAGTATACATACACTTAAATACAATTCCACAATCATGGGAACGATATCATCGCTCGTGCGTACGTACGGCCTACCGTCTCCACGATGTGATGCGACTCGTTCTACATGATCTTAATTGCATAATGATTATATAAATGAATTTAATGAACAAATATGATATTTATTACACTAATAACATTCTGTAAATGAGGCATCTATAACCTAAAAAGAAGAATAATAATTTATTCGACAAAACACGCATAAGAATAAAAAGCAATAAACACCTGAATAACAGGTAGCAATGAAATATTATTAATAAGAAGCTAAGAATATGACCATATATGATATCATAACAGTGAGTATGATTCTGTAATAAGTAAATGACATTATTTAAATCATTATACAGGAGGTTCGGACACTTACGAAGCAAATAGGACCTAAGGTAAGGGAAAATCTCGCAATCTCATTTTTATCCGAGATTGTTTATACTTCAAAATTTACTGGGGAATATTTATCATCCACATCCATGTTTCCTCAATATGTAATATTATTTCTATCCACTTACAATTGTTTAAATCCAATTTTACCCTTCAATGAGTTTTTAGTAAAAGATATGAAAGGAATCTTTTGTAGTTTTTAGTAAGAGAAGAAAGTTTTTTTAACTTATATAGCCTGAATGGAATTTTAGAACATTATTTCCATGAAGCTTCCTTTAAAAGTTTTCAAGTTTATTTTTAATAAACTTCTTTTAGTTTAAAATTGTATGATATTTTAAGAAAGGAAAAAAAATTAAGTAGAAAGGATATTTTCCTCAATAAAAAAGTTCAAGTGTTTTATCAAAAATTATTTTCCATCTAAGATAAAATAGTGTTCTATTTCTATCCCTATTTTTTAAAATTGATTTGATTATGTTATGATGGAATTATTTTTATGAAGTCCTTTTATCTTATATGGATTATGTTATGATGGTATGATGTTTAAGAATCCCATTTTTATTACATGGGTTACGCTATGATTTATGATTTATGATTTTGTGGAACACATAAGAATGGTTTCGTTATGAGATGGGTGGGACCTATATCTCCCTCTAATGCATTGGGTAAATATTTATATCTCATGATATAGACATGGCTGGAATGGCAAGTTAATCCGGTTCAGTGATACAGTACTGGAATGAGGAGTGAACTTGGTTCAGTTTTGGACTTTGTCCTCTATGATGGTCTTGGAAATGAGCCTTGACTAATATGAAATGATTTTATATGATTATGTGTGTATGCCACAAAGTTTCATGTTTTAAGTTATGATTATTTGGTATTACTTTTCATTACTATGATTTATCCCATGACATGATATTATGACCTCTTCTGCAGGTTAATATTTTCAAAATGTTATGTTCTTATGAATATGATATGACAGATATTTCTTTTGTTTACCCTTACTGAGAATTTGAGATCAACCTTTTGTATGTTTTCTTTTCCCCACGTCAGGAAGAAGGATATTAAGTAGGATATTCCAAAAAGGGACACTAGATATGATGAAATAAACAGGAGACAATGTAGTTGATTTTATGAACCAGTTGTTTATGTTTCCCAGTTTCTAAAGACACTATACCTAGACAGTCCTTTCATGGTTTTATTATATGTTGTAATAAGTATGCTTCAATTTTGAATTAATAACAATGTATGTAAAGTATGGGTTGTTATAGTTGGTATCAGAGGAAAGGTATAGTCAACCTTTGGAAACTAGGATGTTAAAGCCTTAGTAAGAACCCTAAGGATAAGTCTAAACATAGAACACAATCTTTGTGTTTTAGAAATGGCCATGAGTAACGTATGATAATACCTTAAGTGTGAAATTTTATTCTTTATTATGTTGTTTTCCTATTATGATTAGTGTTTCTCACACTATGCTTATTGGTTTTAGTCAATGGCTGGAACCTGAAGGAACCGTGTTAATGCTGAATGTGACAGGCAATGCAATGATTGTCCCCCTGAGCAGCCAAACATTATGGGAGCTGGAATGAAAAATCTTGTAGCCATGCTCACACAACATTCTCAAGCTATGAAGCATGCAGGACTTCTAAACGAGCAAAGGAAGGAACAAAATTCTGTTGAATTCTTCATGAGGCTGCATCCACCTTCATTCAGCAGGTCTTCTGATCCATTAGTGGCTAAAAAATGGATTAGTACCACTGAAAAGATATTTTTAGTTCTACAATGTTCTAAACATGATAAAGTCATCTTAGCAGTATATCTTTTGGAAGGTGAAGCTGATCAATGGTGGAATCTTATTAAGAATGCGAGGAAAAGGGATGAAATTGAGTTCATGGAATGGGATGAGTTCAAGAACTTATTTATCAATAAGTACATCCCTCTTATTCTTCGAACAAAGATGGAGAAAGAATTTTGTGAACTAAAGCAAAAGGATGATGACTCTGTTGGTTTATATGAAGAAAATTTTGCAAGGCTTGCAAGGTACGCTTCTGGGATTGTTATCCAACCAAAGAGTAAGATCGATCGATTCTTTAGTGACTTAAAACCAACACTTCGAAGGGAATTAGCCATAAGGGACTTCAATATCTACGAGGAAATCGTTTTATGTTCTCTCAAGGTTGAGATGAATATTGGAGTAACCCATCAGTCATATGGGTTTGATAAGAAGAGGAAAATGGAATTCAAAATGAAATCTAAATACCACACTGAAAAGAATATGAGTTTTCCTTTACGCTCAAATTGTGGAAAGAAACATGGAGGTAATTGTCTTAAAGGTACAAGAAAATGTTTTAAGTGTAGAAAAGAAGGTCATCGGGCAATTTAATGTCAAAATAATGGGAAGAAGATGTATAATGATGCGAACAAAGAAATGGATACACAGAATGCCCCTCCAACACTTCAATGTTTCAAGTGCAAGGAAATGGGGCATTATGCTAATAAATGCCCTAATCCAAGGGTTGTTGATGATGATCGACGTCAACAAACTCCTAAGGCCAAATACAAAGGAATGTCACATGCAATTACTATCGGTGATGTGGAGTATGATAACGAAGTGGTGAAAGGTACACTTACCATCCACTCTAAAGTAGAAAATGTTTTATTTTATTCTAGATTCACCCACTATTTTATTTCTGAAGAATTTTCTAATGTTATTCACATATTACCTCAACAATTAGATGTTGAGTTAGCTGTGACAACTCCTAATGGCACAACGGTCGCATCAAAAGTTTACAATTATTCTCCGATTGATGTTTGTGGGAAAGTGCTTCTTGCAAATCTTGTGATCCTTCCTATAGTGGAATTTCATGTGATTCTTGGCATGGATTGGATTTCTTTATATGGGGATCATATTTATTTCCAAAGAAGGGAGGTTACATTTCATATTCCTGATCAATCTATGATCACCTATCGATGCAAGGATGAATATAACCTTCCAGTGGAAATTTCGTCCATCTTATGAGTCTTGATTCCAATAAATGAAGGTTATTTATCTCAAATCGTTGGAGAGAAACTCACGATTAAGAATATTCCCATAGTATGAGAGTTTCATGATGTCTTTCCGGAGGAACTTCCAGGTCTTCCACCAAATCGTGAAGTTGAGTTTTCAATAGAACTTATACCGGGTGTTGTTCCCATTTCAAAGAAACCTTATAGAATGGCCCCAATTTAGTTGCAGGAATTGAAGAAGCAACTCCAAGAGAATCTTGATAAAGGATTCATACGCCCTAGTGTTTCACCTTGGGGAGAACCTGTTCTGTTTGTTAAGAAGAAAGATGGATCAATGTGACTCTGCATTGATTATCGAGAACTTAACAAGATCACTATCAAGAACAAATATCCTCTCCCACGCATTGATGACTTATTTGATCAACTACGCGGATCTCAATAATTTTCCAAGATTGATCTTCATTCAGGGTATCATCAATTAAGGGTAAAAAGGGAGGATATACCAAAGATGGCATTCCGTACAAGGTATGGACACTATGAATTTATAGTGATTCCATTCAGTCTTACTAATGCCTCTGCTATCTTCATGGATCTAATGAATAGAGACTTTAGAGACTATCTTGATCACTTTGTGGTAGTCTTTATAGACGATATTCTTGTCTATTCAAAGAGAAAGGAAGAACATGAAGATCAATTGAGAATTGTATTGAAGACCCTGATAAAGGAGAAGTTTTATGCCAAATTTACCAAGTGTGACTTTTGGATTCAAAAAGTTGCATTTTTGGGTCACATAATCTCAAAAGAGGGGATATCTGTGGATCTAGAAAAATTAGGGGTTATCGAAAGATGGTCAAGACCAACTACAATAACTGAGATCTGAAGTTTTCTTGGTTTGGATGGATATTATCGACGTTTTGTGAAAGATTGTTCACGATTATCTAATCCACTCACCAGGTTGACTTGAAAAAGAGTTAAGTTCATGTGGACGGAGGAGTGTGAAGAGAATTTCAAGGAGTTGAAAAGAAGGTTATCCAGTTCACCTGTGCAAACACTGCCTTGTAGTGGATAAAGGTTAGTGATCTACAGTGATGCATCCAAGAAGGGATTGGGGTGTGTACTCATGAAAAACGATATGGTGATAGCTTATGCCTCACGACAGTTGAAAATCCATGAGCAAAATTACCCAACTCATGATTTGGATTTAGCTGCTTTAATCTTTGCATTAAATTTTTGGAGGCATTACCTTTATTGGGAAAGGTGTTATATTTATATTGATCATAAAAGTTTGAAGTATATTTTCACACAAATGGAGCTGAATATGCGCCAAAGAAGATGGTTGGAGCTGATTAAGGATTACGAATGCTCAATTAATTATCACCCTAGGAAAGCAAACAAGGTGGCAGATGCATTAAGTCGACAAGACCATGCTATCTTATCCATGATGAGGATATCAAAATATCCAATATTTATGGATTTACAAAGGATGGATCTTGGAATTATAATGGAAGGGGAAAAATATTATCTTTCTCAAATGAATGTTCAACCATCTATACATGTGAAGATTAAAGAGGCACAAAAAAAGATGTTGAGTTACAAAAGAAGGTGAGAAATTTTTCTAAATTAAACCTTGATTGTGATGGGATAATAAGGTTCAGGAATCGGGTTTGTGTTCCTCCCATCCCAGGATTAAAGAAGGAGCTGTTGGATGAGGCTCATAGTTCTTCATTCTCTATTCATCCTGGAAGCACGAAGATGTATAGGGACCCGAAAGAGTACTTCTGGTGGGACAGCATGAAAAGAGATGTTGTTGAATATGTCTCTCGATGCTTGGTTTGTCAGCAAGTTAAAGCTGAGAGACAGAAGTCTAAGGGTATGTTACAACCATTACCCATACCCAAATGGAAATGGGAAAACATCACTATGGACTTTGTCACTAGACTTCCTAAAACATTCAAAGGCAATAATGCAATCTGGTTCATAGTTGATCATCTTACGAAGTCGGCACACTTCATTGCTATTAGGGATTATTTCTCTCTAGATCAGATTTCCAAGATAAATGTAAAGGAAGTGGTAAGATTGCATGGAGTACCAATTTCCATTATATCTGATCGGGATCCGAGGTTTACCTCGAAGTTCTGGCGAAGTCTTTAGCCTACTCTAGATATAGAGTTGAGTTTCAGCACTGGTTATCATCCTCAAATAGGCAGTCAGTCTAAGAGGACAATTCAAACTCTAGAAGACATATTAAGATATTTCTATATGGATTTCAAAGGTGGTTGGGATCAACACCTACCTTTGGTGGAATATTCCTATAATAATAGCTTTCACTCCAGTATTCAGATGGTTCCTTATGAAGCTCTCTATGGAAAGAAATGCAGAACTCCAACTTGCTGGGATGAAGTTGGGTAAAGAAAGATATTAGGACCTGATCTTGTTGATGAGATGGAAGAAAAAGTCTGATCTATTCAACAACACATAAGAGCAATTCAGAGTCAACAAAAAAGTTATGCCGACAACCGAAGAAAAGACCTAGAGTTTGAAGTTGGTGAAAAAGTGTTCTTACGAATATCTCCCTGGAAGAGAGTAATGATATTTGGGAAGAAGGGAAAGCTGAGCCCTAGGTATATCAGTCCTTTTGAAATATTGGATCATGTTGGGAAGGTAGCTTACCGATTGGCGCTTCCACCGAATCTCTATCAAGTTCATCATGTGTTCCATGTATCTCTCATGAGAAAGTACATACCTGATCATTCACATGTACTGAGCTCAGAAGTTGTACCGCTGGAGCAAGATCTTTCTTATGAAGAACAGCCGATAGAGATTCTGGATCATAGAGAAAAAGTTCTATGGAACAAGACCACTCGCTTGGTCAAAGTTTTATGGAGTAACCACCAATTAGATGAAGCTACATGGGAGCTTGAGGATATGATGAGGGAGAGGTATCCTCATCTGTTTGTTACAAAGTGGCGAATTTTGAGGGTGAAATTCATTTTAAGGGGGATAGAATGTAACACCCTAATATTTTATGAGATGTATTTTTTTTATGTCTTATGTTATACACAAAGGAATCTTTCACTGCACACAACACTAGCTTGGCTTGCGTTACATGCAATCGCAACCTTCCTCGATAGCGTGTGTAGTACGCAATATCGAGTTTCACTAAACAACGATATATTATTATAATATTATAAACTAGCTGTTATGAATAGTATTAACTGAATTTTGAATTTTATAACATTATAATTCATCTTATACATTTTCTATAATGAGGTATGAAAACAAAATCAGTGTTTCGGATAAAAGAAGTATTTTTCAAAAAATGCAGTATTACCGCCTTTTAATGGCACACCCGTTTTAAATCTAGTTTTTGAAATTTTTATAAGTTCAATTTTACAAAATAAAATTCTTCTTTGGAATTAGTAAATAAAAATTTACTTTGGAAAAAATTTTCATATTATTCTGGTAACTTTCATATTTTGATGAATAGTAAAAATACGCTATATTTTAATTAAAAACAAATTTTTTCATCGCAATGATTTATATTGTTAAATTATAATATTTAATTGTTTTAAAGTATAAATAGAATATATTTCTACCATTTAATATAATGTATGTCAGTAGCATTAATTTTACATTGAATTCATAGGTAAAAACATTTCAATATTTGGCAATGTTTAAACTTTTAAAACTTGTTTGCTTAACAACGGGATTAATTTTAAATTAATTACATCAACTTATGTGTTTTGAATTTTGAAAAATAGATTCCATATTTTGAATCACTGGGTCCAAATTATGTTAATAGGTTACTTTTATTTTTTATGAATAGTAACTATGGTAATATTTATTTACTGCGGTTAAAGGTAAATAGGGTAATTCAAGGTTAAGAGAATATTATAATAATTCAAAATTACATTGAAACTTGTCCTAACCTTATTGGATAAGTAGTGGACGACCATGGGCATCCTTGGGTCGATTTTGGGACCCCATTGAGCCACTTGGTAGTGATTATGACAATTTGGATTAATTAATTTAATGTAAAGACAAAATTGACATTAACAAAAAATTCTTTCAGTAATTAATTTTTATAAGGGGTTATATAAATTATATCTTCAACTATAAATATTTATTCGAAAGATAAAAAGATTTAATACATGATGATATTTTTTTTATAATTTTTAGACATTAAATAAATTAAATTATTTATGACACAATAATGATGCAGTATTTACCTCATTAATAAATGATTTAAATAAATAAGATTATAATGATTAAAATATTAGTCAAAACTTGTCCAATTCTGATTGGATGATTTTATTTCGACCATGAGTCATCTTATCTTCATATTTAATGATTTTTGGACCTTTTGAAACCGAAGATAAGTTTATAATAAAATAATATTTTCACACTTTCCAAAGGTGCCCCTCTCCTCCCTTATAAAAGGGAACCTCCTCCCTCTCCTCCTCACACCACTTTGAACCTTCAAGATCGGACAAAACCTGAAAATTTATCTTCCCCACTTCCCTAGAAACATCCAAAAGGTCCTGTTCTACTTCAAAGACCAATCTTAGTGCCCTAAGAGGAGGTTTCAAAGAGGCGTGTTGAAGAAGAGGTAATATCCGTTACCAATTATTTCAAATTTATTTCTTCTTCTACTTCTTCTTCTTTAGTTATTTAATTATGAAGTAATAAAATCAGTATCACTCATATACTTATTTGTTATTATAAATATGAAACAACCCTATTTCACCTTCTATCCATCCTACGGAAAATGAAATCACCGCGCGTGCGTACGTACGGAATACCGTCTCCACGTCGTGGTGTAATCTATTTTCCACTACCACCTTACTTGGATGGGTATAATGATGTAAATAATAACTATATATGATTATTATAAAGTGATATTGATTCTGAAATAGTATACATACACTTCAATATAATTCCATAATCATGGGAACGATACCATCGGTCGTGCGTACGTACGGCCTACCGTCTCTACGATGTGATGCGACTCGTTCTACATGATCTTCATTGCATAATGATTATATAAATTAATTTAATGAATAAATATGATATATATTACACTAATACCATTATGTAAATGAGTTATATATAACCTAAAAAAGAATAATAAGAATTTATTCGACAAAACATGCATAAGAATAAAAAGCAATAAACACCCGAATAACAAGTATCAATGAAATATTACTAATAAGAAGCTAATAATATGACCATATATGATATCATAACAGTGATTATGATTCTATAATAAGTCAATGACATTAATTAAATCATTATACAGGAGGTTCGGACACTTACGAAACAAATCGTACCTAAGGTAAGGGAAAATCTCAGAATCTCATTTTTATCTGTGATTGTTTATACTTCAGAATTTATTGGGGAATATTTATCATCCACATCCATGTTTCCTCAATATGTAATATTATTTCCATCCACTTACAATTGTTTAAATCCTATTTTACCCTTCAGTTAGTTTTTAGTAAAATATATGAAAGGAATCTTTTGTCGTTTTTAGTACGAGAAGAATGTTTTTTTAACTTATACGGCCTGAATGGACTTTTAGAACATTATTTACATGAAGCTTCCTTTACAAGTTTTCAAGTTTATTTTTAATCAACTTCTTTTAGTTTAAAATTTTATTATATTTTAAGAAAGTAGAAATGTTTTTGAAGTAGAAAGGATATTTTCCTCAAGTATGGAGTTCAAGTGTTTTATCAAAATTATTTTCCATCTAAGATGAAATAGGGTTCTGTTTCTATACCTATTTTTTTACATTGATTTGATTATGTTATAATGGAATTATTTTTATGAAGTCGTTTTATCTTATATGGATTATGTTATGATGGTATGATGTTTAAGAATCCCATTTTTATTACATGGGTTATGCTATGATGTATGATTTATGATTTTGTGGCACACATAAGAATGGTTTAATTATGAAATGGGTGGGACATATATCTCCCTCCAATGCATTGGGTAAATATTTATATCTCATGAGATAGACATGGCTGTAAGGGCAAGTTAATCCAGTTTAGTGATACAGGACTGTAACGAGGAGTGAACTCGGTTCAGTAATGGACTTTGTCCTCTATGATGGTCTTGGCAATGAGCCTTGACTAATATGAAATGATTTTCTATGATTATGTGTTTATACCACAAGTTTCATGTTTTAAGTAATGATTATTTGGGATTACTTTTCATTACTATGATTTATCCCATGACATGATATTATGACCTCTTTTGTAGGTTAAGATTTTCAAAATGTTGTGTTCTTATGAATATGATATGACTTATATTTCTTTAGTTTACCCTTACTGAGCATTTGAGATCACCCTTTTGTATGTTTTCTTTTCTCCATGTCAGGAAGAAGGATATTGAGTAGGATATGCCGAAAATGGACTCTAGATATGATGACATAAATTGGAGACAATGTAGTTGATTTTATGAACTGTTTGTTTATGTTTACCAGTTTCTAAATACACTATACCTATACGGTCCTTTCATGGTTTTGTTATATATTGTAATAAGTATGCTTCAATTTTGAAGTAATAAAAATGTATGTAAAGTATGGGTCATTATAACGAGGCTTCCATACCTGTTTTTCAATGTCCATGAATGCATAATTTTGAATTTCTACAATATCCTGCAAGGGAACATAGTCAAGGATACTATAATATATCATAAGATCCTCTATGGTCATCTATAATTTTTTGGGAGGGATGATCATGTTTTATTTGAGTGGTTGGTCAAGCCAGAAGTTCCTCTAATAGTTGTGATCAAATTGCCTCTTAGTCATCTATTTGGTATTTTTTATGATATCATTGAAGAAATACTTTATTTATGGTTATACTGATGACCCAATGTAGTATTGATACCCATCCAATATCCTTCTCTTGAACCTGATTTATAAAAAAAAACATAGGATGGATCATTAGTTATTAACATGTTCCATGTGAATTTACCAATAATATCATCATTAAAGAACTTAATATCCTTAATGAAAATTCACCCCATTTAAATGGATTTGATACACTTTTTCCATGAGATATTAATTAATTTTATTTGATGAACGGACCTAGTCCAGATAAAATTCTTGACCATACACTATAGCTACTTGATGAGACTTATTAGCCACCTGTAAATAGAGAAGGAGTAGAAAAATTTAGATGTAATAACCAAATTTACAAAGAACACCCTCCCAACTTGGGGTATGGATTTCCCTTTCCATATATCCAGTTCATTGATAATTTTATAGCTTATTTCTCTAAGAAATTTTCTCTTCAATTCTCCCCAAAATAGTGGAACACCAAGATAGTTGAAATGGAGGGATCCCCTTTCCACTGTTAGTATTATAGTGATACTGTTATGTTTACCCTTAGATAATCCATAAAAAAACATAATAAAATATTTTCCCCAACTAATATCTTAACCAAACACTTCATTATAATGTTTAAATAGAGCATTGATATTAGATATGGTCCTCTATTATTCCCTCCCAAATAAGAGAATGTCATCTACATAAAACATATGTGATGGGGTGATTTCACCCCTTTGATATTTTATTTGATCATATAATCTAACCTGAGAGAGATCATTTATAAATCTACATAAGTAATATTCAACAAGTGTGAAGAGAATCCCTGCGAGTGGATCCTCTTACCTTACACCCTTGGTGCATTGAAAAAATTCTCTAGGGGATCATTGATTAAAACGAAAATCCTTGTATATGGGAGAATGGTGTTAACCAATATAAAAACATATTTGAGAATCCATATCTACTAATGATATTTATAATTATAATCAATTTTTGAAGTGTAAAATTCCTTGGATATATCAATCTTAATAGTAAAGTTCCCTTCTTTCACCTTTTTATTTATTATGTTAACACTTTCTGAGGCTGTGAGTATGAAATTATGAATGAATATGATAGGAAAAAATCCAAAATTATTTGTATTAATGTGTTATTTAATTATTACCCCCATATTTTTCACCATGATTTTACTAATGACTTTAGGAATGGTATTCCCAGGGGTTAATGGTCTAAAATCCTTGATATCAACTGCATTTTCTTTCTTGGGAATCAAGGAAATAATATTTGAATTGATTCCATAAGGAATATAGGCATGATTTAATAAATACATTACTGCACTTACCAATTCTACCTATAGAATTTTCTAATAAAACATGAAGAAATTATTTTTCAATTCATTTGGTCTAGCAACACTTTCCATATTGATAGATAATAGATATTTTTTTACTTCAACTTTATTTGGTGCTATTACAAGACTTCGATTATACTGATCTTAAATGAAGGGAAATATATAACAATCATATTTTATGTATTTCACATCCCATAATATGCAAACGACCCACTAAATTATTCAACCACTTCCATTGATACGTCATCCTCAAATGTGTAAAGTTATCCATTAATGATAATGAAATTACTTCCTGATTTTACTCTCTTCTCTCTATGTAATCTGTGGAAAAATATTGAATTTGTATCACACTCCTTCAACCATTTCACATTAAATTTATTACTTTCCAACCTTTATTTGATGGTTAGAAGATCATAAAACTTGGAATTAGCTTTCAATTCCTCCCTAGAGGGGATATTTGGATTCTCATTTCTCACTTGGATGCTTGCAAGGTGTTGTTCATCATCCTTAATTTCAAGGTCAGGCATTGAGAAGTATTTTTTACTACATTCCCTTAGGAGTCACTTAGTGTGATTTAATTTCTCAGAAATCCTGTGAAGTGTAATTCCCATTATAACTATCTTCCAAACCTCTAATATAGTTTCCCTACATCCAAAAATAACAACCCATCTGGTGTTGAAGTGAAAAAGGAGAGGGGATAACCTTTTCATGGTGGATAGCTATACAATTATGGGGTTTTGGTTAGAGTGATATTTGGGAAGGGTGTAACCTGAAATTCCATTGGAAACACTCTTATCATCCATTTTTTAAATAAAATATCATAATTTCTTCCTTTCCTCCCATTCAAAGTGTACCAACTCCATGAAAATTTAGTGCCAGTAATTAGAACCTCAAAAATATTGCACTTATTAGTGCAAGATGAAAATAAAATAGTTATTGTCCTATTAAAATTGTATCTAGTTTTTCTCATCAGTTGTTAATACAATTTTATAATCACCCATAATCACTCACGTTTCAACCACATTCCAAGAGTCTACCTTAAGCTATCTCCAAATATATCTTCTCCTGATATATTATGTAGATGCATACACAAGAATAATTTGAACAGCATGGAATGAAATGTTGAAAGTGATAGTTAGGCTCTAATATTTCTGACTGTATTTTACAATTTTAATTTATTCATGCCTAAGTATAAATAGGTGATCCATATTGTAATTTTGCAGGTTCTGAGAAACAAAATTGTACCAAATAGAGGCCCATCTCAATGTCTTACAATTCTCAATTAGAAATTTCAGTTTTTATATTATAATAAGCATAGGTTTTTTTCCCATAATAAAATTCCTAAAATAATTGGTAATTAGGGGGTTCCCTATCCCTTGTAAATTCTAAAAAAAGTGTTTCATTACTTGAGGGTCTTTCCCCTTATCATAGATTCTCCATCATGTTCCATACTAACATGGCCTTTCCTTTTTATCCTTTTTACCTACTTCTTTCCATCCTTTGGGTTTACTTCCATTCTTGATCCCTCCATGCCTCTAGATTCCTCTCTATTTTTCTTCTCATTTGTTATAAGGAATTCATAATTCTTTTCTTCATTGATCTTAGTCAACACCAAGGGATGTGAATCCTTAGCCTCGTCATCCAAAACTCTGCCACTCAATGGAGTGAACATATTTTTTGAATTCATAAGATTAGGTACATTGTTTTTGGATATCTATATTATGGAAATATTAGAGTAAGTAACCTATGTAAAGGACTTCCCTAGATTCTTATTATCAGCATACTAATAAGCTTGGTTTTCTTTATCAATATGCTACCCAGCACTGTGTGGTGTCCCCATTTGGAACTTCTATTTATCTCTAGCATTTCATGGTGTGCTCAAACCACTAGCTTCTATTTGTTTTTAAATCCATTGTGATATCATAATTTTAGTAGTTTCATTAGGACACATTCTATGAGATCAATTTTATGTTGATTATCCTTTTCATTTCACTCAAAACTAACCTTTGTGATCCTATATGTGCTTGTATGCACATAGAAGGTACACACATCCTATCGAGTAGTGGATGATAGGAATTTTTGTGTGTTCCCCACATAATCTGGTGTTTATGCAGTTTTTACATTCTTTTCTCAAGATCCCTCCACTAAAAGATCCCTAAGAGTTCTATCAAGAGGTATTCTCATAGTAGGATACCTATTATATCTAATTGGTTGAGTAGTCCCCTCTGGAGTAACTGAATTATGAACATCTATAGATCCATCAATATTGGAATGCAAGAATCATATGTCTACATTAGTTATGGATATATGTTCCTTAAGACTGTATTTTGTTCCATTTTGTTGAATTTTTTGAACATTAATAGCATCCAAATCCTCACTCATACTAGTGGGAGTGTCATCATGGGTAGGGTGAAGAGTACCAAAATTTACACAGGTGCCTTCCATAGAGACAGTCCCCATAATTTCCATAGGCTGGTTCTAATAAAAATCCTACACAACCTTAGTGACCCCAATAGGGATGTCATAAAATTAATGAAGGAATATTACCATAATTAATACAAGTTTCTTCCATAGAGTTTTTTTCCCCATGCTCATTCCCCATATTGTCTGCATTGGAGGGGCCAAAGGTGATATTTCCATTTGGGTCAGGAGGTAAAATTTTATCCTTCCTTTCCTCCTTCCATAATTATAAGCATCATGTCCATTCATATTGTAGAAATTACAATCCTTATCCCTATTACATTTAGATATAAAATTACCAAAAAACACACAACTCATACAAATCATTGGCTTCCCTTCATATTAGATCAATAAATTGATTTTATCATCCATTTTGGTTAGCACCACTTCCTCTACAAGGTTATTATACATATCAATTTCCACCAGGATCCTAGAATAGTACCCATACCTCAGGTTGTCATTTTTCATGTACATAATAATAGGATTCCCCACAATAGAGGTTATGTCCCAAAGAATACACAGGTGCCAATATAACCAATTCAGTTTGTATATACGAATCCAAACTTGTGTATGAGTGTTCCTTGATGTATCTAAGTCAAAATTCATATCCCATTCCAAGATTTGTAGAAAGATATGCTTTAAGGATATTGAACCCAAGATCCAAACACTTCACTTTTAGTAATTAGAGGGAAAACCCAAATGGTAATACACTCACCCCATTGTCGTCATCTTCCAATCACCAAATCCCAACACCTCAAAAATCCTTCTCATGATATCACTGAATTTCTGTAGATTCTCGCCCTTCTGAAACATAATTCTCACAATAATGGAGTACATATGAAGTTTCACCCTTTCTTCCATAGCCTCATGATTTAATGAAATCTGTGTTATCCTACTTTTTTAATAATCCTTCTAGGATGAGGTATATTGAAGTATGAAAATGAGGGGTTGGAAATAGATTTCACCACTTCTTCTAAGTTCTTCTTCAATCCAGCAACATTATCAAGAGTGAAATCTTCCACATTTGACTTTCCTGATGTGAGATAAAACATATCATTATGTCCAAAATTATCATCCAATGAGGAACACCTTGTATTTTCAATAGGATTCATCTTCTTGTAGTCATCGAGATATCTGAATTTGGTATTTTTCCCCTTTCTCTATTTACTTCACCATATAGCCATCAAATTAGTAATATGATACATGTAAAACATAAAAATTATACTAATACACTTGAAATTATTCTTCATAGGTTTATCCTAGGTTACTTTTACTATATCTCATATCCTGGGGAAATACATTAAATAATGGGGAGAGAATAAATCCCACTAAGGGAATAAACAAATGAGATATTAAGCATATGACCATGAGGCATATCAATGAAATATGAAAATAAGTCATATAATAATATAAAGTTCATGAATAATAACATATAAATGGGGTTACATCATAAAAATGAGACATTAATGAACATATCACTAAGTTTTATCACTAGGTTGTCAAAAATAATAATTACTAAGGTTATTCAAAAAGGTATCGTAAAACATATCATATCTAGAGATCAATTATTTTCCCAATGCAGTAGAGCACTATCAGGTAACACCCATTATATTTATTAATTAATGTTAGATACATTGATCATAATAAATCATTTCATTAATAACCTAAATAGAATAATGAATGGGTTTTATATAAAATCATCAAGTAAATAAGTGCTTATGGACTTGAACATTACATCACTTTTAACCCATAAAAATGGAATGTGGGTTTAATACAATTAAATCCCCAAATCAATATATTATATTTAAATCTATGTAAATTAATATGGAAAAATAAGTGTTTTGGGTATTCACAATATAAGAATATTATATGAAAAACTGAAAATTTCATGAAATGATTTTAGAAACATTGCGGTATACAACATGGATTAAGTAAAATGAATAATGAGAGATGATGGAGGTATACCATTGATAAAATTAAATTTGGATATTAAGGGGAAGATAAAACTTTCATGAAAGGATAAAATTTTTGACATTAAGAATATTCACAAAAATGAGTTACTTGAATGAAAAGGAATAAGAGGAGAATTATTTTTCCTTAAAGATTTGTTTCCTAAAACATGAGGATGGAAACTTTATACCTTGATGGAAACTTGGAGGGATTATTTTGGAGGTAAAATGACCATAACTTTTTGATTAAAGGATTTTAAGTAGAAATTCTGGGTGGGAATGGGTTATTTATACTTGCATAGGTGTGATTTTAAGTGATTAAATAAGGATTATTTAGTATTTAAGGCAAACTACTATTGGGTGGAATTAATTCCATTGATTTTGGTTGAAAATTAATTTTTTTCAAGACTATTTAGGTTCATCAAATACATAAACTTCTCTTTATTGTATTTCTAGGTATTTTATTCTTTTACCATTTAACTTTTAACATGCAGCATTATTTTACTTATACTATGGTAACGCTTTAGTTTACAGAAGTAACTTTTTTACGTATAAAAACAAAATTAAACTTATTAAAAAATTGGATCTTATAATTCCAAATATCAAATCCATTTTACATGATTCAATTTATACATTTGATAAAATCAATTCTAATATGATACACATATAACTCCAAAAGAGGTTTTATAAAGGATAAAATCACGGTTTTTAAAATGATTAGTGTTTCTAAATGTAAAAAATTATATAATATGTTGTTCCTTAAATAATATTTTATTAATAATAAAGATTCATAGATTTTACATCTAGATCAAATGCTAATTATATCATAATATTTATCTTATTTCGTAAAAAATAATATTTTTGTTTTTAACCCCAAAGTTGATTTTTTTATAAAATTACCATAAATTCACCCTAAGATAATTTCGATGTACTGAATAAAAAAAATCTTTATTTTATAAAAATAATTAATAAATATGTTAATTTTAACTTTCATAGAAAATACATATTTATTGAAAACTAACAGTTTTTTATGATATAGTAAATTTTCTAGTCACTATAAAAATTACTTAGGCCTTTGTTAATTTATATTATTATATAAAAGTTTTTTATAAGATAATTACATGAATTTTTTTAAAAACACATAAAAAAATTCATAAAAATTAATTTAAATAGAAATTAAAAATATTTATATATTTTCCAAAAACCCAATAATAAAATAATCCCAATAGTCACTTTATTGCGTCAACAATTATAATAATGACAAATATCTTATTGATTAATGATCATAATTTCTATATTCAGTATTATATAATGTTCCTTGTGTCGAATGATCGTGTCTCCTTATAAATAAACCATCATTCTCTCTTCATCACTCACTACATCACTTGCAAATGTTCTTACACATCCTTCAATTATGTATATTATTTTCCTAAATCTTCTTTTCCATTTTATGATAATTATGGAAGGGGTGATATTTTGGGGGGATTCAATCTTATGGGTTTTGTTTCATTGAATGTATTATTCTTTAATATTTATATACCTTTTTTAAAAAAAATTATTAGTCTATAATTATTCATGATGTGTAAAGTTCTTATGAAATGTAAAAGTTTTTCTATGTGCTTCTATTATAAATCATAATAAAACGTTTTTGAGAGGAAATAATTCCTTATTAAAATAATAACATTTATCATGATGTTATATTAAATAATATATAGTAACAATAAAAATTATATGTTGTGTAAGTTGATTCCATATGATATTGACCCTAGGGTTCTCACTGGATTCATTCTTATTAAAAATAAGAAATTATTGATATGGTTTCATGAAAAAAATCCCTCTATCAGACGTGTTATAAGATATATGATGCCTTTAGCGGTATAATTGATATTAGTAAGATGTTGTGGACCATGAATTAGGTTCTCTTTTACTCTCCTAGTAGGAGGGAGTGGTGAATGGGAATCGTTGTCCAAAGGATAGTCCATAGGAGAACCTTGAGGTTCCTTATAGCCTTTGGGCTAGCTGATATGAGAGTGGAGAAGGTGTTACTCTCCCACTAGTATGTGAGTACTCGGGTGAGTTTACCATGGGTATATTTATTATATATTAGGTTATTGGACCAAACTAGGATAGATTGGTAAGTGACATTGGAATGATTTCATCTCTCTCTAGTGTGATTTCAGTATGGTATTGCTTATGAGGTTAAATAGACCATAATAAAAGCATGGTAATAATGAGGGTATCTAAGACCTTCAAGTGGTGTCCTTGTCTTAAGAGATGAAAATTAGAAAGAGAATCACATGTAGGTTTTTCAGATTATGATGTGACCTATGGGGCCCTGGTGGGTGCCCCAGTTTTATATCAACCCTTGAGAGGGGTAGTTCGGGGAGGTTGGTATCAACGATATTGGGTTCACATTAAAATATTATGATTAACGATGATCATCAAACCTGGATATTATTATGAGATTAGTTTTGTTCACCTGAGAGGCCAACATAGGAGACATGTGATGTTTTTGGGTAGGTGGTTGAGCCTTATGGTTTTATATGATCATTTTGCAGATAGATTGTTCCCTTAGTGTGTGATGTGACTAATATTTCTAAGTGGGGGAGTGGGTATGACCCCATGTTTTGAAGAGTATTATAAGTGATTCCTAGAATGAAAAGTCTTACCATGGGTTTTGAATAATATTATTATGTTTCTTAATAGTTATAACCCCCTATAAGTTTCAAATGAACTTATCCTTGGTAGGGTGTAAGCATATATATAAGTTTCTAGATGAGGATACTTGTTTTCTAGATATGTGTGAGCATGCCCTTGAGTTTCTAAATAATGATATGTATTTCTTGGCTTGTAGAAATCATGGCCCTAATTTTCCATATGATGACATTTTTTTCTCGATAGGGTGAGGGTATGATCATGAGTTTTTAGATGATATGTTTGTGTTTCCCAACAATGATATTCTACCCATGGGTTTCAGATGACCTGTTACTTATTTCCTAGTGTTATAGTATTGGGTTCTAAGTGAATTTACTATTATTTATTAACAAATATTAAGTATTACCCAAGGTTTTAGATGATTTTATTATTCTCACAGACATTCAATATTACTAAAAGTAGGTATGGTCAATCCTAGGTGTCACGTTATAACCCAAGGATCAATGGGGAATTATATTATTTTTCTTCCAATGTTTATCATTTATTTTTTAATCATTTAATGAGTTTGTACACTACTTTATTGATTATATTAGGGACCAATTTCTTGGTTCCCTACTGAGTTTTACTCACACCCTTCTAAGGCATACATGTTACTTTGGTACCTAAGAAGACCTCAGTTATTACAGTTCTTGGTAGGGAAGTCCCCTAGTGTTTAATGATCAATATAGAGAAGCTCTATGGGTATTTAGATAATGGTATATGATTATACACAATCATAATAGTTTATACTCCATGTATATTGTTATTTTATTTATTTTATACATGTGGCTAGCCTAGTGGTGGATGGGTTGTGATGTATGATTGTATACGACATTACATTTTTTATAACATGGATATGTTTTATTGATTATTCATACTCCTATTATGTATATGGATGTTTTTGTCTATTTTTAACTATTTTAACTCTAATATGGGCATACGGTCTCCCTACAGTAGCCCCGTAGATCCTTTCTACTAGTTATAAACCTTTAGCATGTGGAGAGGTGTGCTTGATATCGTGTAGAAACCCTAGTTGGGATACCAATTAGTGGTCTCTATTTGGGAACTATTACAAAGTTTTATCTTGAATATTTTTCTTTTTCGAACTATTTTAGGATATGGTACATAGGTAATAGGGACATTTTGGATCATGTGATGAATTTCGTAATGTTGAATCTCAAACACTTTTTCTAGTGGTAATTCTAGGTTTCCTAGGCTATGGGGATGTTGTTCTTGGTTTTCGATGTTTTAGTTGAGATATTTATTCATTATGATGTGTATATTGTGACTACTATTATGTTTATGTCTCTTGGTCCATTAAAAATAGGACAGATTACATGTATCATTATTTGCACGTAGGACTCCTCAAAATATATTTTTTGATATTTTCAAAATTAGCATTTAGGTTGAACCTCACTTAAAATTTGTGTGATTGTGTATTACTTATACCACTAATTATATAGGGTTAAATTTCATAATGTTTCAAAAAAAACATATATGGAATTTTCCTATTTAACTTTTTGGTGAAATTATACTTATCTAAACCATAGTATATTTTCTATAATGAATAATCATGTAAATATTATGAATGGATGTTCCTTTATAAAGACTATTTAGTCCCCCCCCCCTCATACAAGATATAAATTAACCCATAGTAAGACTTAGTAATTAATTATAATCATTGGATGACTTTATTATTAACCCCTTGTGAGTGATTATGATATTGGTTTTCAAAAGAAAAAAAATTAATGTTTTGATACTTGAAGTATCAACAACAACCTATATGGTATTTTTCTATGTAATGTTTTGGTAGCATTAAACCTAATTAAACCATATGAGTATGACTTTAATTGATATAAATCATCATAATATGATGCATTTATGTGTACAAGGATGAGATCATGGTCCGCGTTGGGGTAGTCTCATATGAATATATATTATGAGAATTAGTTTCCAGGAGTGGGATGATGATTTGGTAAGTGATACATGATATGCATTTTTGAGAACCCTAGAGTAGGTGCATTGTCATGAAAGTTTCATATGATGTTTGATATGGGATTAAAGGTGTTTCCCTATGATCTATGAGCTATTTTTTAGAATTTATTATGGGCTAGGTGAGAGATCCTATTGCCTTTAATATGTGGCTCAGTATATTGATGAGTTGAGTGATATATGAGGGTAACCCAAGAGAGGGGTTAGACTATACTTTTGAGTGTCTTTATATGTTAAATTAATCGGAATATGACTTATATTTATATTTATGAATGGGAGGTGCTATCAACTATTTGATATAGGCATGTGAGGTGCCTTAGACTTTTAGAATGAGGAAAATCACTTTGAGTGCTGGTTTTTTGGTATCAAGGATAGATATTATGGGAAGGTTTGATTGGATGCCTAGAAATTTTGATTAGGTGGTCCTATATGGTTGGATCTAGAATGGGTATATCATGGGTAGATGATTCTATTTTTGTGATGATACTAAGGAATTTGATCAACCTGGGAATAAGTGATATGCCTTGGCCATGTTGGAAAAGGAAGCATTAAAGGGAAGTTAATTAGATAACAATATCAACATGAATGGGTTCGTGTTTAGTGGTTTATGCATGTGATCTTAGTATTTATAATATGTGACTCAATGGAGCATGATTCAAGATTTATGATAGGGGGTGTGTGAGCAAGAACATGTTGGATCTAGATGAAATCAAGGTAGAACATACTAGTTATGTGTGGTGCCTATTGAGTTATGGATTGGTGAGTGGTTATTTACAGGCTTTGGACTAATGTATTTGATGAGAATATAATGTAAATATAATCTCGAGTGTTATATTTGAATAGGATGTGTTACCCATATAATGTATGGTTACACCATAGATGGATGGTTTTAGGGGTTGACAGGTTGATGAGCATGGCCCAAGAGAAGAGACACAAGTGTGTTGATGAAACCTATTAAGGTTTCAATCGACGATAGGTATAAGGGAATATATATGAGTTGGTGTGCACTATATTTTTTTATAGGGTGTGTACCTTTTTATAGTTTTAAATTTAATGGATATCAAGGGTGACACTCCTGGAGATCCATGAATGGGTGGTGGTCTATATATCTCATTAACACTCATATATAATCTTGATAGCCATGTACATTAATTATGTATAGAAATGGGTGGATCATGGGCCATAGAGGTTTGAACCTCATACAAGTAGGACCACTATTGTGGTATTGGATGGGATTTATGTGTTTTCACCATGATCAAGGTGGATTTGATATGATCCAAGAGTGAGTCAGATTAGATATGTAACGATACTCATGAGTGGTGTACTATGAAAATTCATATCTTTTATACACTTTATTTCATGGTATATTACGTTAAGATACATAAAAAACCCAAAATATCAAGATACTTAGTGTATTTGAGTAATTAGATGCATATCATGATTACTTGAAACAAGGATACAATGAAATTATTTAAAAACTCCATAACATGCCCTTAAAATTCCATTTATCTTTTAAAACTACAAAGGATAACCTAGGGATGTACATAAGAAAGGGGTGATCTATAAATCCTAGTAAGGGAATAATAGAATATTATAAAAATTTAAAGTAGTACATGTGATTCAATAGGAATAACAAGATTACATGGAAGGTTAGGTATCATAATCATGAAAATTAAAGCATGATATAAAAACCATAAAACATAACATCATGAGAATAAGTCAGGGATAACCATTGATAAATAATGACATGGTGTGTATAGGGTAACCTCTAGTGCATCATAAATGGTATCTCATGAGATAAAAACATTTACCAATGAATTAGAGGGAAATATAATTCTAATCCCACTCATCACATTCATATCATTTACATGTATTGTGTGCCATATATCTATATATATACTAATATTAGGTTTTTCCTTCCTACCATGTGTCCTCCCATCCACCCTCCACGCTCCATTACTGCCTACCTTCCACGTCACCCAAAACAAGTTTCCTCACTTCAAACTCCCGACTGTCTCCCTCTGATGCTTGTGTTTTCCCTTCACCACATCTAGGGTTTCCATCGCTCACTTTCTCCCTTTGTTGCTCGTGTTTTTCCCCACAGCTACTGGGGTTTCTGCTACTCGGGTTCTCCCTCCTCCTCTTGCTCCCTCCAATATCAGGGTTCCATCTTCCGTGACCCCATTACCCCCCGTGCTTCCTTAGTTTTTCACTCCTTCTTAGGGTTCGCGTTCCCCATCATGTAATTCTGTGAGATTATCTCCCTCTAAACATGAATCCCCTCGTGCTATTCCATGGAAACTCATAGGGTTCCTGCTTCGGTATCACCTTCCCTCGTCCGATTCTTCTCATAGACTACTGCTCTCATCCTCCTCGCCATTTTACTACTCATATTATGCTGCTCATCCTCAGGAATCCAATCATATCCTATTACAATTACTGAAACAGATTTTCGGCGTCCCATATCCTAGGTTTTTCAGTCTTAATCGACTCTTCCGAGCTCTACATCCTTTATCCAAGAGTCTACTCCTCCCACCGTGTTAAATCACTCCAACCCCCTCTCCTCTTAATCGCAAAATCCCTCACCATCTATGAGTATTACAGGCATTATCAGTCTCCTCAAAGCTCTACCATGGTAAATCATGCATCGCACCCACTTCACGAATCCATTCACCATCACCTAAAAATTCTATTTTCATTGAAAATAACTCTTCCTGTTCCTTTACAGAAATTTATGAAGGGTCAAAATTTTTCATAAGCGCATCTTCAATCAACTCCCACATCCAACATATGGCCTTTTCTCCTCTATAGCTTCTCTATATTATTTTTCTCTGATTTTTAGTTATCCATTTAACTATGTTCATACGATTTCTCCAGAGTTTTGTACAATACAGTTCTTCAAAGTAGGTCGGTTCTCATTATTTTTTGGATAATTATTCAGTTCTCTCTAATATATAGATTTTTCAGATACATCTGAATGTTTCAATGCGCATTTGTTATACTCATTTTCATTTATTCTATAATTAAAACATAAAATTCATTTAATCTCATTAGTTTTTTAGCATTTAAAATTATTTTTAGATTGCTAATACATAACTATTTTCAAATTACATAGATATAACTTTTTTCATATTGAATATTTCTCAAAAGGATTCTATACATAACTGTTTGCATATTTTTCTTATACATGATTTTTTTTCATATTTCAAATTGAATTTGGCTTATACTTAATTATTTGTAGATTTCTTATACATAACAGTTTTCTTATACATATGTGTTTGAAGATTTATTATACATAATAGTTTTCTTATATATAATTGTTTACAGATTTCTTATTGTAGATTGTTTATAGATTGAATATTCAGTTAGTGTTCTTATAACATAAATGTTTAGTTTGTATGTGTCATAAATTTTATCAAGTATTCATAGTAATATACTATATGTATACTAGAAATACCAAAGTTGGGTTCCTTTATAATACTTATAACCCTTAAAAATTCCACTTTTGTCAATATTTTTTCCACCCTCCATACTAGAAACCCTCTATCTCTATTACTCAACTCCTCCATGCACCACAAACAAAACCAATTTTAACTGTTGTTTTTAATAGTAGATTATTCACTGGAAATTATTATTATTGAATATCTTAACATATGAGTGCAAAGATGACACACACGCCTTCCAACAATAAATAAAGCATTATGAAGAGTATGCTGGAAAGAGTATTATTCCAATCCAAAGGTATGCATCTTATTATTATTTTTATTTTTTTTCATCTTCTTGTCTTCATGATATATTTTTTGTTTAATTGATCACCCTCATTACATGTTTTCCTATTACCTCAACTACCTTAATTTCTAATTTTCAAAACCAAAATTCCAATTAAAATATGGGACATGATGGCCATATACTTACAGAACTGATGAAAAGTCATATGTCTATCATTTACCAAGTTTTTGTCAAATATGGGACATGACAACCATTTATTTCATGTTCTTGTCTGCATGATATATAATCTATCTAAATGATCACCCACATTACAGGTTTATCTTACCGAACTGATGAAATGTTGGACCTCTATCATTTACCAAGGTTGTTTTCTTACTGTATATATTTATTTTATGTATAAAATTATTGATTATATTATTTTAAGTTTTTATTATATGATTACTTGTAAGTGGAAACCTATGGGTCATCCATTTTACTATCCTAGCATCGGTAGAAGGCACCAAGTAGGTGATGGTTTGGAAATTTGGTGTCTAATGCCAATAAAATTTATATTATTGTAGGTATGTCAAATGATATTCAATGGTGTATTAAAATTATGTGTTTCATGGTAACATTTTCTATGTTCTTAGTGCACATATCCGACTTTATTTCTGTTTTTTAGGGATGTTATGTAGCTGATGGATATACATTGTAATTTTTTTGTATGATTTAGAATCTGCATAGATATTCTAGCATAGTGGTAGTGAGTTATTTACATTGTCAGTGTTCTCCTTTAACCATAAAACTACATGCTCTACATCAGTTTCTTGATCTAGAATTTCAATTAGGTACTAAAATAGTGACTACCTCATTGAATTATTATGTTCGGGGAATTTGTAATCATGGCCTCTAGATATGATCATTCATAATGAATTTTGTATTTTGTTTGACTCTTGGAAATTGATGCATTTTCATATGATTACAGAGATGACACACACCTTAATTGTAAGTTCTACTGTAAATTCTACTATTTTAACTTCTTCAATTTTTTAATTGTTATTTTTAAATAGTGCCTTCTTAATTGGTAAAATTATTATTATTGAATATCTTATCATATGATTGTAGAGATGATACACACACCTTCAAACAATAAAGCATGCTTCCTGAAGAGTAGGCTACAAAGATTATTATTCCTATCGAGAGGTGTGTTTATATTTCTTTTAATTTTATTTCATGTTATTGTTTGCATGATATATAATCTATTTAAATGATTACCCACATTATAGGTATATCTTACAGAACTAATCAGACGTAGGACCTCTATCATTTACCAAGGTTGTTTTCTCACTATACATTTTTATTTTAATTCTAACAGAAAAAAATTCTTCAATGTTATTATTTCAGTATCAATTGTAGACTCAAAAAGTGAACATTCTTTTACTTTTATCCAAATTTATTTTGTAATTACATAAATTTTGTCTTATATGTTCAATAAGAGTGTTCAAGATGGATGTTCCCTTTTTAAGACATCACCTTCAATAATAGTGTTCAAGATGGATGTTTCTGGAATCTATATGTACTTATGTGTTTGTATCCTTATTTTTTATAAAACAAATTCTAAAGGATTTTAGTATGTTCAAGATATTACTGTGTTGAAAGCAAGCAGATTCTAAACATCAAGGATTCCTCAGTTTTAATGAGTTTGTTATAGTTATGTAGGTTTCAATTAATGTTCACTTAAATGAATTTTTATTCTTTCATTTTATTTAAAGGTTTGATTCATACCTAGGTTGTATCTTATATGTTTCAACCAGATGATTTCTTTGGCACAAGAAGGATATGAATTAACGACATATCTCCCCAGCTTTGCAGGCAAGAAAATTAATTTTTCTCAAATTATTTCTTCAATCAAAATTGTTGTCTTATCACTAATGAATTTAGGGTTATGACCCTTTTCTATACAAATTCAAGTTATATACTTAAATAATTTTCTTATTTTTATATATCATTCATGTCATTGCTTCATGTTGCCTAAGAATCACATTATCTTATTTAATAACCTAACCACATCAACAATAGAGACTTAGAAGCCTCAACTATTGGAAGGTGTTGATTCCCTCACCATGGTGAAATTAAACACTCAGATGAGCAATTCTAAATCTGTAGTAAATGGTTTTTTTCTCAACACTCAATAATTAATTTGTTACTTTAGTTTCTTGACTGTAAAAAAATTACTTTACAGTGACTGTATAGTTGAAGCCTTTACCATCCAAACAATGGTTTACTCCGACATCTCAAAAGAAGGTAATGCAGGAACTTGTAATTATAACTAGATGGAAATAATCACAGTTTCTTATTTTTTATGTTTTTTTATAGATACCATTAGACACTTTTACATCAACAATTTATGGGTTGAAAAGATTACACATTGAAACCCTTAAGCCACTGGAAGTTTCCTATCATTTTAATGATTTCAAATCTCCCTTATTGGTAAGAAGATTTACACATAATGAAAACATGTTGACTGTTTAATTTTTTTTCATATCTATTTTCTAAATTTATAATGGCAGTAATATATTTAACACATTCTGTATAAAACACAAACCTTATTTCAAATTTTATTCTACTCATTTATTTGATTTATGATGTCCTTTATATACTTATTTCATTTTGAAGACCATGTTCCCAGTCATATCTACAATCCTCTATCTTTTTTTTATCATGCCATTTTTTTAATACTACAATATTTAGGCACTGTACATACATGTATCTGGAACATTCAGGATATTTCATTGAAATAACTATTATTTTATAATTTCTAGTCTTCCCCCTGTATTTTTACATTCCCTGCTTTTTTATACTATACAATCCCATAAAACTACATTTCACTGCAATTCCATGTTTGAATGGAAACTGTCTATTATATTTCCCAATGATGAAATATGTCACAATTTCATGCAATGATATATCTAGAATAATTTACACTACCATAATTTAATACTTTTTCTTGATAAAATAACTTACAGTTTTTACATTTTAAGATTACTTTTTCATGAGGTATATTGAACTGATATAGGAAACTCCTCTTTATTAAATCAACATGAAAAAATACAAGATCATAGAAATAGTGATGAAAGACACTACTGTCGTGCTATTAATAGCAGGGCACTTATATTATTTTAACCTTTCCAATCTTATACTAGAATTTTATAAATTATATTGTTACAGTTTTCACCCATGTTTTTGAAAAAAAACATCCTTCTATGTACACATGTTATTATGTGTCATCAGTTTCTATAACAATGTGTAAAATGACCCTATAAAAATTTGATAGAAAATGACTTCTCTTTTAAATAGGCAATCACAGGTTGTGCCCTGGTAGTGGAGGTTTAGTTCTGGATTTTAAAAGATACTAGCATTAATAGAATTGATTACCTTGGTCATTCACTGGAACAGAGTGTGTGGTGGTAAAATGAATTGGAATTTTTATTACCTTGGGATGGTTCTTATATAATTCATGTTAATTATAGGTTCAAAAAATTATGCAGTTCACATATTAGGTACTAAATATGCAGTACTAAATAAGAAAATGAACTGGAATTTTGTTAGTTCAGACATTTTCAGTACTTTAAATATGAATTATTGAAAATGAACATGCATTTTGTCTATTCAAGGGACTAACCAGTCTATTTGCAGTTCAAATAGTATATTAAATGGACTAACCAATCCATTTGTAGTTCAGACATTAGTAAAGTCTATATACAATATGTAGTTCAGAGTGAAAATGTATTGTTTAGTCCATTTTCATTAATGGATTTGCTGACCTCACCCCTTTGGAACCGGACTCCAATATTTTCAAAACCAGTAGTATAGTCAAAAAGACACATAATTAGTTTCACATTATATTCATATATAAATAATTTATTCTATGGAACCATGACTTATCTATTAGTCACATTATTTTTTCTGTAGATAAAATTATTGTAGGACTTCTATGATGAAGATTATTTTCAAGATACTTGATTTACCTTTATCATAAGCTTCATATTCTATTAAGTATGTGTATATAGTTTATTTTCCCTCATTATATAAAATTATACTTACAATTTAGTTAAATTCAATGATATATATCTTGATGTTTCTATAGAGTTACTGTCAAATACTTGAGATAAAACCAAAGGTTGAAAAGGGGTTACCCATTTGACTTACCATTTTCATCCATCCTTCCCATCACCTGGTGAAATATGTACCCTTGAACAGAAATTGTTCCAAGGGTATCTTTAGGATCAATAGAATCTTGTTCATTCCACACCACATGAGCAGCATGGTTCGATGGGGAGAAGAGAGAGTTAAAACCATTAAAATCCAGTAGAGATACATTGCATGTATCCTTGCTAGCAGGGGAAGGATCAAAATTCAGAGTGGGTTTGTTGATAGTATAAAGAACATGGATATCCTCCCTGTTATGTGTCTTATTGAGACTACTACTAGGTGTGTTTGTTGTATGTTTTCATGTGTTCTATGTTGCAGATTACATGTATGGGTGTGTTGTCAGTTTTCAACATATATGCAGATTTCCCAACATCATTTCACTTAATATTAATTATTATTTATAGGTACTTCTGTGAAAACATAGCACATGAATCCAAATAGAACCTTATGTTAACAAACGCATCCCAATGTTAGAAAATCCAATCAATGAAAAATTTAGGTAAATTGACTATTAAAATATAGTTTTTTGTGTTTTATATTACCTGTATGGGTGTTTTCATTATCATTTTCTAGCATATACACAGATTTTCCAACACTACTTCACTTAGTTTTTTTATTTTGTATAGGTACTTCTATGGAAACATGGTGTATGCAAACAAATAGAACCTTATGTTAACAAACGCACCTCAATGTTATAAAATCTAATGAATTCAAAATATAGGTAAACTGACAGTAAAAATATAGTGTTTTTGTTGCAGATTACATGTGTGGGAGTGTTTGTTATCATTTTCCAGCATGTAGGTAGATTATTCAACACTATATCACATTATTTTTTTAATCTTCCCAGGTACATCGATGCATACATGGTGCATGTAACCAAATAGAAGCTTATGTTAACAAAAACATAATCTTACCCAAACCCAAGGAGACCTGGAGACTCCATCAGTATCTCACTTCTACTAAAATGGTGTGGAAATATCTTATTAAATATGGGATTTGTGTCACCATAAATTCAATGGTTTCCTTCTATGTTCCAGGTTAAAATTAATCCTATGAAATGCGCCAAACATTCTACTGCATCTATATTTCTATTGAAGTGTTCATCTTCTAACAAGTCATTATCCAATGAATCTTCATTTTGATCTTTATGGAACACATCATTAACTTCATTTAATTATATAATATCACTATTTACATTTTTAGATTATAACAGTCCTTTAGTGAAGGTCTTGAACTTGGAGTTGGACATGAAGCCTCATACAAAGAGCCAGTGGTTCAAATAGCAGCCTGAAGTGTATTCCAATTACCATGGTGCTGATGTTTCCTTTCTGTTCTCATTTAATGCTTTGTATTACATTGGTAATGATTCTTTGTATGGATTGTGTGTGGGACAAAAATCAATATCTGATCATTGAAGTATTCATTAGTGGATTTTAAAAAATACATTACAGTGGATTTATCTTACTAAAAGCAAACAAGTTGAAGACTGTTGGTGGGATGGAGTATTTACTGTAGTAATTTCTTGTGTTAGTGTTGTAGTTTAGTTCGGTTGTGGTTTAGTCCATTGAATTTATATTCATAATAAGTATTCCAGAAGTTGTTTTTCTTTTAAATAGAGATATATTACTTTATTTACATTTTTTTCAGATACTTATCTTTAGTTTAAGAGTTCTTATTTCTATCTGTAGATGTCATTTGTAAAAAAATAGATGTTTTATGAGTGGTCAAAATACTCTTTAAGATTTTAATGTTATATTGATAATCCCCCACCCCATGTGAATCCACCTCATTGGCCTCAACCTCTTCTACATTGTCCTTCGACTCTACCTCTACCTCTACCTCTTCCTCCTCTTACACCTCTTCCTCTGCCTCCACCGCTCCTCCAATATAATTCTGAGGTCGTTATTCATCACTTCATTTACATATTTCACTCATTTCTTTTTTTCTTTTTTTCCTTCCAATTTCATCCTTCTCTTCAATCATAAAATGAACTTTACCTATGATGATAACAGATTTAAAATATGAACTCCCTACTACTGTACCTTTTAAATACACCACATCAAATTCTTAATGATACATCATGTTTTTCTGAATCTTTTTAAATCATGTTATTTCCTTTTCATTCATTTTTATATATTTTTTTTAATTCATGTTCTTATTTTTCATTTATTTTCATTATAATCTATCACTAAAGTTTTAATTTTATCATATTTTAAGTAATTTTTATTATTAACTAATCTAACTATTAAAACACTTTTGAAGATTATATTTGAATTATAACGTTGTGCGTATGCACGGGCGAGGTACTAGTATCATACTACATAAGAATATATTTAATCACTTTTAATCACACAATTAAGGATTGTGGGTTATATACATGTAATTCGTCAATAAATTAAGGATTGTTACATCTAGGTGAATACCCTTCACTGGATATGGGGATGGGTATTCACAATATAAAATTTTGGCATGGAAAATCACTAAATAATTTCAATAGCATAAATGGGGTATATAAACGTTCATGAAAGGGTTTAATAAGAGTGAAAGGTGGTCTATAATTATTTGGGGATCATAAATATAGTAAAGGTATGTGTAAAATACATTAAAAAATAAAAAATTAGAAATCAAAATGCTTAATACAAAGAAAGTACTTGAATAAAAAGGAAGAGTAAGAGAATATCTTACTTGAGAGGTTGCTTCTAAAATATTGGGGGGGTTTTCTTAATATCCTGGGAAAACATTGGGATAGATTTAGTGAGGGATATGGAGAGGTAATTAATTATAAATGATTTTTGAGTGAAGATGAATGGGAGGTTGGGTGGGTATTTATTGAAAAAGGGAAGGGAATTCTTTATTAATTTATAAACATAGGTTTTGGAATCTAAGTAATAAAATAATCAAAACCCCAAATCCTCCCATGGTTTTTACCCATGGTTTCTACCAAGTAAGAGAGGTTTTAAAATATTTATTAGCATAATAACATAACTCATTAAAATAATTCCATTCAAGATGTGAAATTAAATCATGTCCATAAAGAATTATTTTTTAAATCCTTAGAATATAATATAAGTTTTGGAAGATTTGTTATAGGTTTGAAAATTTAATAAAATAAATTCAAAAACACGTTATTTAAGAGGTTAAATAAATTTTGGCCATGGATTCCTTATATAGTATTTATTACATCACTTTTGGGCTATTATGATGTCATAATACATATCGTAAATTTATACCATATTTAATTCTTTTACCCAAAAAATAAACTATCTCAAAAAATTATAAAAAATTTACAATTTCATAATTTCAATGTTTTGATTTCAAAAAATAATATTTATTTTACCAAAATAATATTTAAATATCTGAATTTATACTATAAAATAAAAAATATATTTATTAAAAAATACAAGTTTCCACTACACAAACAACTTTTTAAGCATTTTAAAAATTACATAGGACTTAATTAAATAAAATTATCATTTATATTTAAATAAATATTATTTAATAAAAATATTTCATGAAAAAAAAATTTATTTTAAAACTCTTGGATTTATCTATATATATTTTCCAAAAATATAATTTTTGTTTCTTCGTATCAAAATATAATTTTATCAAACTCCTTATAAAATATGGTACATATATAAAGTAATAATTAAAGGAATGAATATAATAATTATTTTAATAAAAGATAATATAAAACTTCATACTACTATTTTATAAATAAATAACCCCTTATTAAACCAGCATACACCCTAAGGGTAAGGTGTATGGTGGTGGTACTTTCTTGGGGTGGTCCGACGAACATGGGTTGTGTAGTAGTCTCTATGAGATTTAAATTATCCCATAAATACTTTCTCTCAGGGTTCATTTGTTGAATATAGGCTTGGTATTGGTCAAGTGAAAATTCCATTAATTTTGTATCCCTCATAATCTTGATAAATGGCCTCCATAGAGTATGATCCTACTGGTTGATTCCATCGCTTCTTCCTTCTCTGTCAATGAAATTTTACCATAACCCTTAATATATACTAATCTTATTGGTCACAATAAAATGACTATATTATCAATGTTTATGATTATTAATGGTATTTTAATCCTATTATACCATCATATCTATATTTTATAATAGTCCAAAATAAAAAATTAAATATAGGGTATGTGATTTTTATAACTGTATTGCTTAATAAGGCGTTTATTAATTCAAAAGTATATTTTATATATAAAATTTTAGGACATTAATTTCTTTCCCCATTTAGAAATTTAGCCCAAAAATTTTAATTTTATACTCTAAAAAATTATGATACTAATTTTTTATTACCTATTATGGTTCCCATGTTGCCTCACCAAACTAGTGGTTCCACCACAACAGTTTGACCAAGTGAGGTGTCTTGTTTTGTATAACTTTGTCTCTATAACCTAAGAAATTCAATGGTTACTCCTCATATCAAAGATCGTTCTCCAAAGGTACCACTTCTGAATTTAGTACAATTTATATGTGTAACACCCCAATATTTTATGAAATAGTTTTTTTAAATAAATTTAGTTTTCTTTGATATCTTGCATTACTTGCAACACAGAGTTTAAATGAAACATGACATACTATTAAAATATTATTATTTAATATGATAGGTACAACCTAGTTGTTGGAAAGTTGGGTATGAATAATATTAACTACATTTTGAAAATATATTTCCTATACATGTATATAAAATGAATTATTTGGTGACCAATTAATTATAAATGAAAATTAAAAGACAATTTAAAATAAAGGAAATCTTTTTCTGAAAAACTATTTTTATGTGCAAAAATCTGTTTTATATAAATAAATTAAATAAATAAATATTTATGAATGATTTTAATGAAATTTATATATTATATATTCCAAAAAATATTTAACATTCATATTATGTGCTTTCTAGGCATGAGATAAGAATAAAACCACTTTTACACTTAAAAATATATTTTTCTAAAATAATTTTATCCCATTTTGTGCACTTATTTTTGAAATTAATTTTTAATACTTTTATAAAATTTATTTGAGAATATTAAATTAATTTCTTAAATAATCATGTAAAAATTATCTTTAATTAAATTTTTTATAATTTTCTGAAAAGAATTTTTTTAATGGATAGTAAAAATACTGGTTTTAATTATGAATTTTCATTTCTTTTAAAACTTTTAAAAACTTAAAAAAAATGTTTTACCATGGTTTTAAAAGTAAAATTATTTAAATTATATATCTATTAATAAAATTTAGTTCATTTTAAATAATTTCATATTGAATTTTGATATAAAAACTTTTCAAACTTTTGAAGATTTTCTTTTTGGAAAATCGCTTCTTTGTTATGTATGTGGGTTTAATTTTAAATTAAAAATTTTTAAATTATGTGAATGGAATTTAGAAAAATATATTACATATTTGGAATCATAATAATTTATATTTTCTAATAATCCCATCATGATTTTCTACCATTATGAATAGTAAAATAAATAAAAAATATTTATCGTGGTTAAGGTGAAAATGGATTTACCGGGGGTTAAACTAAAATGATAAAGGTTAAAATTTCTGAGAAACTTATATAAATCCCATTTTATGGACATATTTTGAACTTATATATTCTAATATTTCTAATGGGCCATTTTTTCCTTTTTTCATGATAAAATCATGGGTAATACTTTTTCTTTTCAAAAAATCCAAGTAGGTCCTCTCCCCCACTTATAAAAGGTCACCCCCTCTCCTCCCAAATCCACACTTCCAAAACCATTTAGTTTATCCAAACCATACCCATATGAATTTCTTAATTCCATATTATCATACTATAATCCATATTTATATCATAAATCCAATATATGAAGGCTTTTGTTTCATACCCAAGGAGGTTACCCGAAGAAGAGGTAACGTTCTTCAATGAGAATTTTTATTTTATCTCTTCCTCCACATCATTAAAATATTATTAAAACATGATTATATAAGAAAATAAGTATATTAAATATAATTATATTTTATTATTTTATGATAATGATCTAAATCCATATCCTCTTCTCTAAAATGGTAAACAATATTGTTTCTCGTGTGTACAGTGAACTATCCCCTTGCTAACTGATGTGTTGCCTTTTCCATAAACACCTCTCACAGTTGGGTATGATGGTGGATATAATGTACATTAATGATATTTTTAACATAAATATACTTCTATAAATATATTATCACATATAGTTTTTTACTTTTCATTTTGTGGGTGATAAGATAATGTCGATCGCGTATACATTAGACTACCACCTCGTGAAGTGATGTGATTCATTTTTCAGTTTAATTTTACATTAAAGGAAACAAGGTATAAATTTAATGAATATATTTTATATATAATAAATCATAATTTTTATAGAGAAATAATTTTTATTTAAGATACTTTCATTCCATCCGTCAGGAAACTGAAAACAACATTCATGGATACATACATCCTACCATCTCTATGAATGATGTAATTCATTTTCTATCTCTAACATTAATGGATTAATATAAATAAATATATAATGAATATATATGATATTAATATCATATTTAACATTAATTAAATTATATAACCATTATAAATTTGAAAAAAAATTAAAATACCAAACTAAAACTTACACTAAAAAAGGCAGTTATTACCCGAAATGTAATTTTAATAAGGAATTGTTAATAAATGGGTAATAAAATGGAATAAATACATCATATATGATATGATATATATTATTATTATTGTTTAATATATTTATGATAAATTTATATTTATTATACAAGAGGCTATAGTGATTTGATACAAAGAGGAACTCAAGGTAAGGGATTTTCATCTCACTTTTATTTTCTATGAGACACATTCCATAATCACCATATGTTTATTTTATTTAGTGTATATACTAACCAAGAATTTAGATTATGATTATTATCCTTAAAACTATTTGTATTTAAATAACCATTTTAGTATCTCACATTCATGGGGTCTACAGTTTAATAGTTACCAAAGCGGTATTATATTTTTGTCTCAATTTTCATTCTTTGAGACATATGTTGTGTTATGAACCTAACTTCTCTTATTAGGTGTATATAAACCCAATTTAACTTGTAATAAAATTAATTTATTTATTATCATTATATTTTAGGTTTCATTTATTTTTATTCTTTTAGGGGGATTATGATTCAAAGTTACCAAAGTGGAAAGGGTTTTAGGATATAATCTCATAGTTTATCAGTATTGTTTATGTTTATGCTTCCAATGTTGAAATATTATAATAAATACCTAAATAAACTCATAACCTTTATTATAATCTATTTATTTCATGATAATACTTGGTTTCTCTTCATTTTACTCTCTTTATGTGCTTAATAGTTCAAAATAATGTTTTTAAGAAAAATCATCTTTATTTCTCTCTTCGGTCGAAACCCCTTTTTTCCTTCCATATCAATGTTTTCTAAAAATGTTTTCAAAAAAGTTTTAATATTAATATATAATTGTTTTAAGTAAATATTAAAATTATTTTTATTTTTAAAAAAAATTAAAATGAATTTTCATGTTATTTTTAAAAACAAGTCGCATTTGTCTTTTACTGAAAATGTTAAAGTAATATTTGTTTTAACATGTACGGAATGAATTGAATTTACTGCAATAATTACCATTATTTTTTTAAAATATTAATTTATAAGTTTTCATGGTTATTTTTAAATAAAATTATTTTTAAAATGTTTAATTTTAAAAAAAAAATCAAAGTGGAATGTATATTTTCCTCATGAAATATTTTAAATGATTTTTAAATCATACCTTATATGTTTCAAAGTTTTTTTTCAAATAAATGGATTTTCAAAAAAAATTATGAATTTTTTTTTAATTTTTTTTTCAAATTTTAAAGGTTATTTACCTTAATAAAATTTCTAATTGATCTTTCAAAATCATTTTCCATCTAAGATGACATCCGTTGATGTTACATATGCCTAATTATGGATAGGATTAGATGATACCATCCTTATTATTTATATGAATGGTTAATTTTTATGTTGATGACATTTTTATGAGACACATTTATTTTTCATGGGTTTTGTGATGGTGAACTTATGAAATGTTTATGAATCCTGTTTTATTTACAAGGGTTATTATGTGATGATATAATGAATGTTTTATGATATTGTGGTACACATAAGTATGGTTTCCATTATGAGTTGGGTGGGACCTATATTTCCCTTCAATGAATTGGGTAAATCATTATATAGTATGAGAAAACAATTGAAAACAAGTCGAAGGGCTTGAGCCACTATAGGAAATAAGTTAGTCATAATCCACTATGAGAAATAGGTGTTTCGTGATCCACAATAATAAATAGGTGATGAGTCTAGATCCACTATATTGATGGTCTTGGAAGTTAACCTTGAAATGTGAAATGGTTTTCTATATTTATGATTATGCCACAATTTTATGACATGATCTTATAGTTCATGATTGAATTATGATGATTTCTTACTCTCATGGACAATGTTTTTTGAAATGGTAAAGTCCTTTTTCATGAATCATGTTTATGATCTATGATAGGTTGGGTATGAATTTCATAACCTATGGTCATGTTCAAATACCCTTATTCTTATCTTATTATTTTATATGATTATATATTGATATCTCATACATCTACCCATACTAAAGATATTAGTTCATCCATTCTTATGTTTCCTAACCCAGGTTATGAAGAAAGGTATTTTGTATTGGAATATCATGTTGTTGTATTTCAGGTATTTCCCATATCTTTAATTTGTTTTACTCTTTATTTGGATGTGTATTGGGACTCTTGATGATAGAGATCATTTTATATAGAAAATGACCAAATGTTAATGGATGCATGTTTGTTTTAATTAATGGAGTCTAGGTATAAATTTTTTAATGTCCTTGAAATGTTCTCCCCAAGTTTAGAGAACGTCCAGGGTGGTTTGGAGTATTCTACTGATAATTGGCCTTTTTGAAATAAGTAAGAGAAATACATGTTGTGCAATAGAATTACACAGCATGTAATGGAATTATACACCATGTGATGCATTTCAAGTAGATTTCGTCAGTTTGGTACCCAGCTTGAAAGGATTACACAACGTTTATTTAGTTCATGTCATGTATTAGTAAAAAGTAGGGTTTTAATAAAAATGAGAACGGTTTTTTGGCATTTATAGGCTTCGTGGATTACATGATAGGTAATGGGATTACACACCATGTAATTATCATGGAAAAGTATTTTAGGGTGTTGTAAAAGTGATTTATTATCTCATTCATTTTCATCCCTCTTCCCTCTTGATCTAGAGTATCTCATGGGGATTTTAGAGACCTTCTCTCCTTTGTGATCACTTCATTTATAATTTGATCATTATGGTTGTTTCATTTCATATATCTTGGTAATATATTCTTTTTATTTCTTCAATTTCCCTTGATCATGGTAAATATGTTTCACTATGTTTCTAGATTTGTTGATTTATGATGATAATTATCTTGACTCCTTTATAGATTCATTATGTGATCTTATTTTGGGGGTTGATCCATTTTTGGTTTTGGTGTAGAGTGAATGTTATTTGAGGTATATTGTGATTTATATTCTTAAAAAACACTTTTCTATAAATTTAATATATTCTAATATGTTCGGATAGAATCTTGGGGATCTGTTTTCAACATTTTATTTTTCCTTGTTGGTGGATCCCTTTGTGGGCTTGTGTGGTCCTATGTTTTTGGTAGGTGGTTTTGTCTCTAGCTTATGTTGGATAAACTCCATTTATCTTTTTTTATAGATTGTTTTATAAATTAAATACCTTTATTGAATAGTTTATTTATGTGTGTGGAAAAAAATTATAAAATATGGTTTTCCCATGTTTTGGTAAAATAAACTAGTGTATTGAAAGGATTTTGAAATGGATTTTTTAAATGGTTTTCAAAGAATGATTTTGATGAATTTATTTGGAAAATAGAGAACATGGGAATCCTTTCATACTTAGGTATAAGGTTTAGTAATAGGCCTCATCTATTAATATTTTCAAGGGGTTCACTCATGGGGTGTTCCTCTACTCCCTAGGTCTATTTTTCTAGGGACTTGATAGACACTATTGGGAGGTTCACTTTCAGGGGGTTCCTCTACTACCTATATTTGATGCATATGTCTAGGGGCCTGATGAATTTGTGATTGTTTATGTTAGGGTCTACAAGTTTCCTAACTATCTTGGCCTAGTGTGATCCTTAGTGTGATGTTACCTTTTCTTTGTCTTGTACCTTTTATGTTGTACTGCCATGGATTTTATATTATGTGTGATTTATGATTTGGTTTGATTTGATATATCTACTTTGATATAATTATTTAAAATTATTTGAAAATATTTTAAATTGTTTATTTTTGAAATATAGAAAAAGGTAAAATTAAATTTTTTTCATGCTTTTTATATAAAAACTATAAATTGTTTACCATGCCTTGTTTTCTTTAATTTTGAGAACGTTCAGATTATTGTATAGAGAATTATTATAGAACACCTGGGTGGGATCCTCTATATCCTATTATCTCACACCCTACGCACCCCTTTGACAGTGCATATTCCTTTGTATGCATCTTGATATAAGGAAAGGCAAGGTGACGTAGTGAGGTGGTGAGGTTTTTGTCAGATTTTCTAGGTAGTTGGTGGTGATATGGTGGGAGTTTTCCCACACTATCACATGGAGTAGTTATTTTTTCTATTTTGGTAGTACTTTGATATTGGACTTGTACTTGGTATTTTTTTTTGACTTCTTTTGATTTGTTCATTGCTACTATCTTCTTTCATTAATGGAATATATTTACTTATTCCATTCGTTTTCTCTTTTTTATATATATGTTTCATGTTATTGCTTTGAGTTGGGAGAAATAATTCCCTTTGGTTTTTGTTTGATTATTGGGTGCTAGTTGTTAGCCCATGGGGATCAGAAACTCCCTTTGGGTATGTGGCTATCCAAGTCAGGTACCAGTTTGAGATGGTATTTGGGTCGAGTTTTTCATAGTTTGGTATCATAGGACCGGGCCCACGCAGGACCTGTAGGCGCTGGCTCACACAGAACCGCTGAGTGCTGACCCACACAGGATCGGACCCACACAGGATCGGGCCCACACAGGACCGAGCCCACACAGGACCTGTAGCACTGATCCACGTAGGATCGCTGAGTGCAGTAGTCGTCGTAGTTCACTGAGGATCTCTGCACAGTCGTCGCCGCAGTCCACTGAGGATCTCTGCACGGTCGTTGTCGGAGTCCACGGAGGATCTCTGCACAGTCATCGCCGCAGTCCACTGAGGATCTCTGCACGGTCGTCGTTGTCGAAGTAGCAGTCGCAGCCAGCACTAGGGTTCCCGCACATAGCAAGCTCATTCGGGAGGGTCCGCCCCACGAGCCGAGAGGCTGATACAACAACTAACACAAAGTCCGAAGTTGATGTATCCAAAAGTTCTGTATCGCTAACAGGAACTCAACGTCGCAGACGGCGCGTCGATCGGACGCCCGGTCTGAGAGTCATTGGCTTTTTCGTCCCAAGGGCCCGATTGGTTTTTAAGGCAAAACCAACCCAAACGTACTCCACCTGCGTCCAAACTTCGGGCAGAGTATTCCAAAAGATCCTTCTCACAAAGAGGAACTCAACAAAGCTGACGACACGTCAATCGGACGTCCGTAGCTCCAGATATGAGTGTTTCCGCTCCGAGGGCCCGGTTGGTTTCGTGTACGAACCAACCCGGACGAACACAAAGTATTCTGAAACCTTGAGTGTGATATACCGAAACGATCGTCTCGATCCAAGGATCATGTTTCCGCTGACGGCGGGTCGTTTGGAGGCCCATATCTCAAGTTACGGGCGTTTGAACAAAGATCGTCCGAAGACGGGGGGTACGGGCCCGGGCCGACCCGGCCCGACCCCCCCCCCCCCCCCGGAGTCGGCCGAACTGGGTCGACCCGACCCGGTCCGACCCGGTCCGGTCCGTCCAGGGCGCGGCCCGGCCGGTCGGACCGGCCAGGGCCGGTTCGGCCGAGCGGCCGAACGGCCAGGCACCGCGGGGCGCCGCCCCCGCGGCCTGGTGGTGCCGCGGCCCCCCGCGTGGGGCCGCGCTGAGTCGGGACGCGGCTTCAGCCGCGTCCGAGGGCACCGGACCCGCGCGGCCGCGTCCGAGGACACCGGACCCGCGCGGCCGCGGGTCCTCGGGTGCCGCCGCCGCCACAGCTTCAGCCACGGCGGCCTGTCCGGCGGCGCGCCAGGGCGCCACCGGGATCGTTCCAGTGGTCCGATTCTCTTCCCGTCTGCGCCATTGCTCCTCCCGGGACTCGTTCTTCACTGCCGGATCGTCAAACATCCGTTTCGGCACGTTCCATCATCGCCCGTCAAATCCGCACAAAACGAAGAACGGCGGAGGGTCGTCGGGCCGTGTTCGTTTGTCCCGCACCCTCCGCGTTAGATATAAACAACGGAAGAAAGTTTATTCCACATAGGAAACAACAATTTTAATAAAATTAAAATTGTTCGCAAACCGGTTCTTTAACTTCTTTAAAGAAACATTGACGGGAATAAAGGGGGGTAATTCCCCAAATAAATCCCTACCTCGTTGATCATCGCGCGCGGGCGTTCTTCACGGAAAAGCTCGTCGCGGAAGAGGGGGATCGTCGCGTCGTCGCGGGAAGGCGTCGCGTCGTCGCGGAATTCGGCGTTGAGTCGGTGAGCTCAACAGACCAAGAACAACAGCTGTAATTATAAATAATTAAATCTGTGTTTCGTTTAAAACCAAAAATAACCTTTAGAGGAAACACGAAATCACTCACCTCAAATGGTTGGTGATCGGAGATCGGGGCGGGGAAGAACGTCTCGGACGGGAGCGTCGTCGATTTCCGGGTTCGGCGTTCTTTGTGTTCTTCTCATTCTTCACGTTCTTCGCAAGGGAGAAGAAGATACAATGGTCCTCTCAAATCTTCTCAATGCGCAAAATAACCAGAGGTCGTGCTTTGGCCTTACTTTATTATTACGCCAACGAATTTGAAAACTGGTTAAGAAACGATTGAATTAATTCGTTGAATTAATTCAACAAAAGAAACAGCCCATTTAATTCACGAAATAAACCGCCCAATTAAATGGTCTGTTAAGATTTTAAGAAACGCGTCAGTTGACTTTCATAATGACGGGTTTTCGCGGGTGCGTTTCTTAGCGGAAAGAAATGGCGGGGCTCGTGCGGGCCCCACCTCACAAATATCCTACCAAGGGGGTAGGATATTTCTGGATAGCATCCTATCTGGTTTAACTCAGTTCAAGACACCTTTAAGTGGCTTCAAGTGGCTTCCAAGTGGCTTAAGCAAAATAAAATAAAGTTGTCGCAAAATTATTTTATTTCTCAACTTTAAGCCCGAAAATTAAAATCCACACCCGAGCAAACGCAACTCCGGAAGAGGCGTTTCTAAGAGAATACCGGCGCTGTGATTTCATCAGAGCCCTCAGAATTCGATTCCGGGCACCAGTTCAAAAGTTAGAAAATCCCGCTCGTCCGTTCACTGAACGTACCCGAGCCAAACTTCGGAAAATGATTCTGGGCACACCGGGCCTCGGAATCAGGTGCCGTCAGAGACTGCGCTCTTGTAAAATTCCAAATAAAATTAAGAAAAAAATTTCCTTGAAATTTACGGGTCTTTACATCTTTCCATAGAGAGTTTCATAAGGAGCCATCTGAATACTGGAGTGAAAGCTATTATTATAAGAAAATTCCACCAAAGGTAGGTGTTGATCCCAACCACCTTTTAAATCCATAGAGAAAGCTCTCAACATATCTTCTAGAGTTTGAATTTTCCTCTCAGACTGACCGTCTGTCTAAGGATGATAGGCAGTGCTGAAACTCAACTCTGTATCGAGAGTATACTGAAGACTTTTCCAGAACTTTGAGGTAAACCTCGGATCCCGATCAGATATAATAGAAAGTGGTACTCCATGAAATCTTACCACTTCCTTTACATATATCCTGGAAAGCTGATCTAGAGAGAAATCCTCTCTAATAGCAATGAAGTGTGCAGACTTTGTAAGACGATCAACTATGACCTAGATAGAATTATTGCCTTTGGATGTTTTAGGAAGTCCTTTGACAAAGTCCATAGTGATGTTTTCCCATTTCCATTCGGGTATGGGTAATGGTTGTAACATCCCATTAGAATTATGTCTCTCAGCTTTAACTTGCTGAAAAACCAAGCATCGAGAGACATATTCAGCAACATCTCTTTTCATGCCATCCCACCAGAAGTACTCTTTCATGTCCCTATACATCTTCGTGCTTCCAGGATGAATAGAGAATGAAGAACTATGAGCCTCATCTAGTAGCTCCTTATTTAATTCAGGGATGGGAGGAACACAAACCCGATTCCTGAACTTTATTATCCCATCACAATCAAGGTTGAATTCAGGAACATTTCTCACCTTCTTTTGTAACTCTACATCTTCTTTCTATGCCTATTTAATCTCAACATGTATAGATGGTTGAACATTCATTTGAGAAAGATACGATTTTTCCCCTTTCATTATAATTCCAAGATCCATCCTTTGTAAATCCATAAATATTGGATCTTTTTTGATCCTCATCATGGATAAACTGGCATGGTCTTGTCAACTTAATGCATCTTCCATCTTGTTTTCTTTCCCAGGGTGGTAATGAATTGAGTAGTCGTAATCCTTAATCAGCTCCACCCATTTTCTTTGGCGCATATTCAGCTCCTTTTGTGTGAAAATATACTTTAAACTTTTATGATCAGTATAAATGTCACACCTTTCTTCATAAAGATAATGCCTCCAAATCTTTAATGCAAAGATTACCGCAGCTAACTCCAAATCATGAGTTGGGTAATTTTTCTCATGGATTTTCAACTATCGTGAGGCATAAGCTATCACCATATCATTTTGCATAAGAACAGACCCCAATCCCTTCTTGTATGCATCACTGTAGATCACAAACCTTTCTCCACTACAAGGTAGTGTGAGCACAGGTGCACTGGATAACCTTCTATTCAACTCCTTGAAATTCTCTTCACATTCCTCCATCCAAACAAACATAAATCCTTTCCGAGTCAACCTGGTGAGTGTATTAGATAATCATGAAAAATCTTTCACAAAACGTCGATAATATCCAGCCAAACCAAGAAAACTTCGGATCTCAGTTACTGTTGTTGGTCTCAACCATCTTTCGATAACCTCTGTTTTTGCTGGATCCACATATATCCCCTCTTTTGAGATTATGTGACCCAAAAATGAAACTTTTTGAAGCCAAAATTCACACTTGGTAAATTTTTCATAAAGCTTATCCTTTCTCAGGGTCTTCAATATAATTCTCAAGTGATCTTCATGTTCTTCCTTGATCTTTGAATATACAAGAATATCATCTATAAAGACTACCACAAACTGATCAAGATAGTCTCTAAAGACTCTATTCATCATATCCATGAAGATAGCAGGGGCATTAGTAAGACCAAATGGTGTCACTATAAATTCGTAGTGTCCATACCTTGTACGGAAAGCCATCTTTGGTATATCCTCCCTTTTGACCCTTAATTGATGATACCCTGAACGAATATCAATCTTGGAAAAGTATTGAGCTCCGCATAGTTGGTCAAATTAGTCATCAATGCAAGGGAGAGGATATTTTTTCTTGATAGTGATCTTGTTAAGTTCTCGATAATCAATGTAGAGTCTCATTGATCCATATTTCTTCTTAACAAATAGAACAGTTGCTCCCCAAGGTGACGCACTAGGGCGTTTGAACCCCTTATCAATATTCTCTTAGAGTTGCTTCTTCAATTCCTGCAACTCAATTGGGTCCATTCTATAAGGTGTCTTTGAAATAGGTAAAGCACCCGGTACAAGTTCTATTGAAAACTCAACTTCACGATTTGGTGGAACACCCGACAATTCCTCCGGAAAGACATCATCAAACTCCCGTACAATGGGAATATTCTTAATCGTGAGTTTATCACCAACCATTTGAGATAAATAACCTTAATTTAGTGGAATCAAGACCCATAAGATGGAATAAATTTCCACTAGAAGGTTATGTTCATCCTTGCATTGATAGACGATCAAAGATTGATCTGGAATATGAAATGTGACTTCCCTTCTTTGGCAATTGATATGAGCTCCATATAGAGAAATCCAATCCATGCCAAGAATCACATCAAATTCCACTATAGGGAGGATCATAAGATTTGCAGGAAGCACTTTCCCACAAACTTCAATCGGAGAAGAATTATAAACTTTTGATGCGACTGTTGTGCCATTAGGGGTTGTCACAGCTAACTCAACATCTAATTGTTGAGGTAATACGGTGATACCCTTAGAAAATTCTTCAGAAATAAAGGAGTGGGTGGATCCAGAATCAAATAAAACATTTTCTACTTTAGAGTGGATGGTAAGTGTACCTTTCACCACTTCGTTATCGTACTCCACATCACTAATAGAAATTGCATGTGACTTTCCTTTGTCTTTATCCTTAAGAGTTTGTTGACGTCGATCATCATCAACAACCCTTGGATTAGGGCATTGATTGGAATAATTCCCCATTTCCTTGCACTTGTAACATTGAAGTGTAGTAGGTGCACTTTGTGTAGCCTTTTCATTGTTTGCATAACTAGACATCTTCTTCCCATCATTACGACATTCAAATGCCCGATGACCTTCCTTTACACATTTGAAACATTTACTTGTCCCTTTAAGACAACTCCCTCCATGTTTCTTTCCACACTTTGAGAATAAGGGAAAACTCATCTTCTTTTCAGTGTGCTCTTTAGATTTTCCTTTGAATTCCATTTTCCTCTTCTTATCAAACCCATATGACTGATGGGTTACTCCAATCTCCATCTCAACTTTGATAGCACATCGAACGATTTCCTCGTAGCTATTGAAGTCCCTTATGGCTAACGCCCTTCGAAGACTTTGTTTTAATCCACTAAAGAATTGACAGATCTTACTCTCAGGTTGGATAATAATACCAGAAGTGTGCCTTGAAAGTCTTGTAAAATTTTCTTCATAGGTACCAACAGATTCATCATCCTTTTGCTTTAGTTCAAGAAACTCCTTCTCCATCTTTGTTCAGAGAATACGAGGGAAGTACTTATTGAAAAATAAGTTCTTGAACTCGTCCCATTCCATGGACTCAATTTCATCTCTTGGCCTCGTATTCTTGATAATATTCCACCATTGATCAGCATCACCTTCCAAACGAAACACTGCTAAGATGAATTTATCATGTTCAGAACATTGAAGAACTGAAAATATCTTTACAGTAGTACTAATCCATTGTTCAAAAACTAATGGATCAGTAGACCTGCTGAATGAAGGTGGACGCTGTCTCATGAAGGATTCAACGGAATGTTGTTCCTTCCTTTGCTCGTTTGGAAGTCCTGCATGATTCATAGCTTGAGAAAGTTGTGTGAGCATGGCTACAAGATTTTTCATTCCAGCTCCCATAACGTTTGGTTTCTTAGGGGTACAATCATTGCATTGACCGTCGCATTCCGCATTGACACGATTCCTTCGAGTTCCAGCCATTGACTAAAACCAAGAAGAATAGTGTGAGCAACAATAATTATAATAGTAAAACCACATAATCAAGAATAAAATTTCACACTTAAGGAATTATCCTAGGTTATTCATGGCCATTTCTAAAACACTAAGATTGTGTTCTATGCTTAGAATTATCCTTAGGATTCTTACTAAGACTTTCACATCCTAGTTTCCAAAGGTTGACTATACCTTTCCTCTGATACCAACTATAACGACCCATACTTTACATAAATTGTTAGTACTTCAAAATTGAAGTACCCTTATTACAACATATAACAAAACCATTAAAGAACCATATAGGTATAGTGTCTTTAGAAACTGGGAAACATAAACAACTGGTTTATAAAGCGTCTACATTGTCTCTCATTTATTTCATCATATCTATAGTCCCTTTTGGAATATCTTACTTAATAACCTTCTTCCTGACCTGGGGAAAGAAAACATACAAAAGGGTGAGCTCAAATGCTCAGTAAGAGTAAACAAAAGAAATATCAATCACATCATATTCATAAGAACATAACATTTTGGAAATCTTACCCTGAAAAAGAGATCATAATTTCATAACATGGGATAAATCATGGTAGTGAAATGTAATCACAATAATCATAACTTAAAACATGGAGCTTTGTGGCATACACACATAATTATAAAGAATCATTTTTTATTAGTTAAGACTCATTTCCAAGACTATCTTAGTGGACAAAGTCTATTTCTGAACCGAGTTCACTCCTCGTTTCAGTCATGTTTCACTGAATCGGTTTAACCTGTTGTTCCAGCCATGTATATCTCATGAGATATAAAATCTTTACCCAATGAATTGGAGGGAGATATAGGTCCCACCCATCTCATAATGATACCATTCTTATGTTTTCCACAAAATCATAAATCATACATCATTGCATAACCCATGTAATAAAAATGGGATTCTTAAACATTGTGACATCATAAAACAATTCATATAAGATAAAGGAATTCATAAAAATAATTCCATCACAACATAATCAAATCAACGTAATAATAGGGATAGAAACAGAACCCTATGTTATCTTAGATGGAAAATAATTTTGATAAAACACTTGAACTCTATTCTAGAGGAAAATATCCTTTCTACTTCAAAAACATTTTTCCTTTCTTAACATTTCATACAATTTTAAACTAAAATAAGTTTATTAAAAATAAACATGAAAACTTTTAAAGGAATATTCTTGGAAATAATTTTAAAAAAATTCATTCATGCCGTATAATTTTAAAAAAACATTCTTCTCGTAATTTTGTCAAAAAAGTCAAAACGTACCTCGTACGACAAATGACAAAAGATTCCTTTCATATCTTTTACTAAAAACTCACCGAAGGGTAAAATTGGATTTAAACAATTGTAGGTGGATGGAAATAATATTAAATATTGAGGAAACGTGGATGTGGATGATAAAATACACCCCAGTAAATTCCAAAGTATAAACAATCTCGGATAAAAATGAGATTGTGATATTTCTCTTACCTTAGGTCTGATTTGCTTCGTAAGTGTCCGAACCTCCTGTATAATGATTTAAATAATGTCATTGACTTATTCCAGAATCATACTCATTGTTACGATATCATACATGGTCATATTCTTAGCTTATTATTAGTAATATTTCATTGCTACTTGTTATTCGGGTGTTTATTACTTTTTGTTCTTATGCGTGTTTTGTCGAATAAATTCTTATTCTTCTTTTTAAGTTATAGATACCTCATTTCCAGAATTTTATTAGTGTAATATATATCATATTTATTCACTCAATTCATTTATTTAATCATTATTCAATGAAAATCATGTAGAACGAGTCGCATCACATCGTGGAGACGGTATTCCATACGTACGCACGAGCGATGATATCGTTACCATGATAGTGGAATTGTATTGGAGTGTATTTATACTATTTCAGAATCAATATCACTTTAAAATAATCATATATATTCATTATTTACACCATTATACCCATCCAAGTAAGGTGGTGGTGGAAAATAGATTACACCACGGCGTGGAGACGGTATTCCGTACTTACGCACGCACGGTGATTTCGTTTTCCGTAGGATGGATAGATGGTGAAATAGGGTTATTTAATACTTATAATAACATATCAGTATATTAGTGATACTGATGTTATTAATTCATAATGAAACATTTAAAGAAGAAGAAGTGGAAGAAGAAATAAAGTTGAAAGAATCGGTAACAGACATTACCTCTTCTTTGAAGCGCCTCTTTGAGACCTCATTGTAGGGCACTAAAATTGGTCTTTTAAGAATACCAGGACCTCTAGGATGTTTCTAGGGAATTTTATAGGATATCTTTTTAGGGGTTGGCCGATCTTGAAGGCTCAAAGTGGTGTGAGGAAGAGAGGGAGGAGGTTCCCTTTTATAAGGGAGGAGAGGGGCACCGTTGGAAAAACAAAAAAATATTATTTTATTATAAAGCCATATTTGGTATTAAATAGCTCCAAATTGATTTATTTCGAAGATAATGTGGGGAGGGGTCGAAATACTCTCATCCAATAAAATTTGGACAATTTTATTTTACTATTTTAACCTTATCATTTAGATTGAACTTTAAGTTAGATAATTTTACGTTTACTGTGTCTTTTTGTGTTCTTACACTATAAGGTTAATAAACATACTATAACAAGCCAAACGAACCCAAAGTTGTTTATTATTAATATATATAACCTTATATAAGTCATTTGTCCGAACCTTAGATTATTATGAATAAAATAACAATTAATAATATAATATTTATTTTAAAAAATATTTTATGTCAATTTTGACACTATTTAGTAATTGATTTTTGTAAAAATAATAACAGAATGATTAGTTAGAAAAACGTTAATTAAATCAATACTAACATGTCATATTAACCTATAAAATTAGTGTAATTAATAAAAAGTATCAAATTACATTTATTTGGTTATTTATATCATTAATTATGTCAATATTTTATTAATAAGATAATTACTACATCATCTTTGTGTCATAAATAAATTAAATTATTTAACGTTTAAAAATTACAAATAAAATACCATTATTTAGGAAATCATTTTATATTTCTAATTAATATTTATAGTCTAATTTATCTTATGTATAATCCTATATTAAAAATTATTTACTTATTAAACTTTGATTTTAACTATTTTAACTCTTCTTTAAATAAATTAATAATAAATGTCCTAATCTAATCCAAGTGGGCCTAAATGGTCATATTTTATTCCTAAGGTTGTTTTTGGTCGAATTAAACTTATCCAATAGAATTAGGACATGTTTTAGGGTAATAATAATATCATTTTTACCCCTAATTACCCTATTTGCTTTTAACCGTGGTAAATAAAAGTAAAAAGTTATTATTCACCAAAAATTATTTTCATCTCATTGAACCACATTTTACTTACTTACATCAACCGTGTTTCTCTGATTTTTGAAATTCCACTCACAGAAGTGGTAAAATTAAGTTTTATGTAAATTTGCAAATTCTCCTAGGAGGTGGGTAAAAGACAGTGAAAAGTTAAATAAAATTTTTATATATCTAAAATTATTATAAAATTACTCCAATGAATTACATTGAACTTATATAGGTATTATGTATCAATTTTGACCTAAAATAAATTTAAATAAAATAAATAATTATTTAAATAAAAAGTCGGTTTTTAAATAGTAACCCCGTGTTTTCACTATTCATCAAAAAATGAAAGTTTCCAGAAAAATACCAAAATTTCACCCTAGGCTAATTTCGATATTCCAAATCCAAAAATGAAGTCCATTTTAAAAAATAAAATTTACAAAATTTCAAAAAGTGGTTATTACTATTCATAACGGCTAGTTTTAATAATATTTTAATAGCATATCGTTGTTTAGTGAAACTCGGTATTGCGTACAACGCAAGCTATCAAGAAAGGTCGCGATTGCGTATAAAGCAAGCCAAGCTAGTGTTGTGTGTAGTGAAAGATTCCTTTGATGATTTATATAAAAAAATATTTCTTATAAAATTCTCAGGTGTTACAAAAACAATTATGGGTTTTTTGTCATGTGTGGACTTTTCATTTTACACAACATGTAATGGTGTTACATGTTGTGTAATTCTCACAGATAATGATTTTAGGGCATCATACAAGTGATTTATTATTTCATTATTTTTGAATTCATCTCTCCTATTGACCTAGAGGCTCTCAAAGAATATTTTGGAGACCTCTGATCCTTCTAGATCACTTTATTTGGAATTTGATCATCAATGCGGTTGCATTTCATCTCTTAGGGTAATAGATCCTTTATATTTCTTCTTTTCCATTGATCACAGTAGCACTATTGCACTATATTTCTATATTTGTTGATCTATAATGATAATTCTCTTGTTTCCTTTCTATATCTATCATGTGATCTTATTCTAGGGTCTGATCCATTATTGGTTATGGTGAGGCATGCAAGTTATTTGATGTATGTCATGATCTATACTCTCTACTAACCCTTTTTTCTAAATTTAATCAATTATGATATGTCTGTATTGATTCTAGGTCCTCTTTTTTCATCATTTTTTTCTTCTTTATTGGTGGATCCCTTTGCAGGCGTGTGAGGACCTAAGTTTGAGGTGGGTGTTTCCATCACTAGTATATGTTGTATGAACTGCATTGGACTGGTTTTATAAATTTTTTATATATTAAATGGAATTATTGATTGGTTGATATGTGTTTTTGGAAAATGGGTTTCTGATAAAATATGGTTTTACCCTTATTTTGCTAAAAGAAATGAATATTTTCAAAGCATTGTGAAATGGATTTTTGAAATGGCTTTCAAAACATGGTTTTTATGAACTGGTTTGGATAATAGAGAACATGGGAAGCCTTGGGTAATTAGGTGGAATGTTTAGTAATAGGCCTAGATTGTTGATACTATCGATGGGTTCGCTCAAGGGGTGTTCCTTTTCTCCCAAGTACTATTGTTCTAGGGACTTGATAGACACTATTGGGAGGTTCACCTTTTGTTGTGTTCCTCTGCTACCTAGATTCAATTCATATGTCTCAAGGCTTGATGTATGCACAATTTTCTATTTCAAGGTATGAGTGTCCAAGCTATCTTAACCCAGTGTGATCCTTGGAATGATGTTACATGTGATTTGGATAGTATTGTTTTAGCTTATACTTCCAAGGATTTTATATGATATGTGATGCATGATTCGGTTTGATTTTATATAACTAATTAGATATATGTATATGAAATGATTTGAATTTGTTTTATCTATTTTATTTTAGAAATATGGAAAAGGGGTAAATTAAATGATTTTTCATTCTTTTGATATAAAAACTATAAACTATTTATCATGCCCTGTTTTATTTAAATTTGATCATGGTTAGATTATTATACAAATAATTCTTATGGAACACTAGGGTGGGATCCTACTGATCCTATTAGATCATTCCATATTCACTCCTTCAGTGGTGCATAGACCTTTGTATGTCTTTCGATACAGGGAAATACCTATAGGCACAGTGATGTTGTCAGGATCATGTAAACGTTCTTGGGTAGTTGGTAGTGATATGGTGGTATTTTCAACCATTATCATACAGAGTAGTTAGTTTCTTTCCATTTTGGTTGTCCTTTGATTTTGGACTTGCACTTGGGATGTTTGGGTGTCTTTTGGGTTGTATAGTTTTTTCTATCTTCTTTCAATTATGGCATATATTTACTTCTTCTATTGTTTCTATCTATTATATATATTCCATTTTTCTGCTTCAGGTTAGGTTAAATCGTTCCCTCTAATTTTTTTTGACGCTCGGGTGCTAGTCTCCAGCCCATGGGGATCGGGAACTCCCTTCAGTTATGTCACAATTTGGGTCGGGTACTAGTTTGAGAGGGTTTTTGGGTTGGGTTTTTCACATGTATTATATGACTAAGAAGGGTGATAGTTAAGAATAACTTAGTGGGATATCCCTTGGATCACTTATAAGACAGTTGTTTATGTTTCCAATTTTATAGAGGCACTATAACTAAAGTATTCTAGCATGGATCATTATTCTATGTAATGAATATTCATCTACTATGATGTAATATTTATATATGTTAATTTCGGGTCTTTATAGTTAGTATCATATCAAGGTTTAGTTAAATTTTAGAAACCAGGATGAGAAAACTTTCTTGAAATACCTAGAGATATATCTAAGGATATATCAAGTGATATCTCTATGGATGAGTATAAGTTTTAGTCAAAGTGTAGTAAAATGTCTTGGAATTTTGATAAAGGATATAGAGAGTGGTTTCTAAGGAATTACATCCCTATCTGGATCTATAAGTGGATGTGACTCTAGAAAAAAGGTACATGGGGGTAATAACATTGAAAAGGGTTCATTGATCTTGACTTGATCATTAGCTAGTGCACTAAAATGAGCTTATAGAACACCTGGTTTTACACTCTCAGGGGATATGTTTTATAAATTAATAAACTCTTTATGAACCATCATGAAGAATTTGAATAATGTCCATGAATGAACTAGGATAAATCGAAGGTTTTATAGATTAAATACAATTTTTCTTGATTTATACATCCTATTAGTGATTTTTTATAATTATGTAGTTCCACACTATTATTATTGATTCTCACACTACGTTTGTTAGTTTTATCCAATGAAGTTAACAAGAAGGAATAGGTTTAATTTTGAATGTGACAAACAATGTGTTGATGAGTAACTAAATAGGGTGATGACTGAAGTGAAGGGTATAGTTATGAACAACCTACACCTCAACCGGCCCTCAGAAAAAAACAAAGACAAGGATAGATTTCACTGAGATCTTGGGTAGTGGATACCTTAGAGTAAAGAATGCTTAGTTTCTTATATTCTAATAATGCGAGATGAATCACAATAGGGATTGTATCAAAGGGATAAGAATAAGATTTTATTATGGAAAATAAGGACATAAAGTAAGTAATTTCCAATTAAAAATGAAAAGTTTTGTTAATGAAATGGATGAGAATAATGGTTTCCCAAAGGAATCATCAATGGGTGAATGTTTATTTTTTTGAAATTATGGGAATTATAAAAATAAATTTTCTAAGGGGAATCTCATGAAGGTAGTCAAAAAGTTGGTATGAGTAATGGATATACTAATGATGATGAAGAGACCACAAATTACCTATGAAATGTATTGGTGTTAGAATAGTATTTTTTATATTAAATGTGATAAGAATGATTAAATTTAGGCTGATGAATGTTAGTACATGATTCATATTTTATATTGTAGAAAATAGTAATATGATGAATCATAGATAATGGTTTAATAATGAAGTGGAATGATTGAAGTTTTTTTTATGGTAATTCAATAATTATGTTATATGAATCATGAAATATATAAGGGTTGTTCTGTATAATTTTTTCATTAAAAAATTTCAAGAATATTTTGAATAATATTGATGAACTAAAAATTTGATTTAATGAAAAGGTTATATTTTATGTAAAATATGTGATTAAGGGAATTTGACCCTTAATATATTCCTAATTTCAAGAAAAAAATGGTGTTTAGTTTGGATAAAGATATTATTGATATGGATTGGATTGTATTGTTGACCTCAGAACTGATAAATGATTTTTTGAAAATGTGTTTTATTTTATCATTGATGGAATTTACAACATTATTGTATCTAAGGAATATAATCAAAAAATTGTGGTTTTATTCAAGTAATTAGGAAGAAATAATGTTTTTATTTAGTTTTTATTGTAATTTTGGTTATTAACATGTTTTGGGAGAAAATATGACCAAGGCATTCACATATTTGGTATGTGAAAATTTAGAGATAATTTACGATATTTGGGGGATTAATGTTAAGATGATTTTGGGAAATTTAGTGGCCTTATTTATAATTTTTTTAATTTTTGAAGGTTCATAATGTTAACCATTTATGGAATGGTTTAAGTTTAACTTTGGATGAGGTTATAGATATTGATGTATTACATTACTATTTGATGATTTTTTCATACTATATAACTTGTTCTAGCCTTTTTTTATGATGATAATTAGAGATTGAAGGAATTAATTATCATTCTATTATGGATATTTTGATCTTCTAGTGCTTCAGGAATAACAAATTAATCTTTATTTCTTTGAGTAAGAGATGAAGTGAAAATTAATTGAAGCACAACTAGAGAATAAAAATTTTATTAGGATACAAAAGAAATCTAATCCCTAGGTATATAATTCCCTTGGAAATTTTTTATCATATTAGGATGGTGGCCTTTCAATTAGAGCTTCTACAAAACTTCTCTAAAGTTCATGGTGTGTTTCGTGTATCTCTCTTAAGGAAGTACATAGCAGATCTATCAAATGTAATGAACTCAGAGATCATATTATTAGAACATGCTTTTTTTATGGGGAATAAACAGTTAATATTTTCAGTCATACAAATAATGTGTTATGAAATAAGGTCACTCACTTTGTTAATGTTTTTTTATGAAACCACCAGCTTGAGAAAGCTATGTGGGAACCTGGGAATGTAATGAGGCAGAAGTATCCTTAGTTCTTGGTATCAAAGTGATAAATTTCAAGGGTGAAATTCATTTTAAGGGGGTATAATGTAACACCGAATATTTTATGAAATAATTTTTTTAAATAAATTTAACTTTCTTTGAAAGATTGTGTTACATGCAACATCGAGTTTAAACAAAAAACGATATACTATTAAAATATTATTATTTAATATGATAGTTATCATATAGTAATTGGAAAGAAAGGTATGAATAGGATTAACTAAATTATGAAAATATATTTTTTACACTTATATAAAATTAATTATTTTTTTACCAATTAATTAAAAATGAAAATAAAAAAATCAATTTGAAAATAAAGTAAATCATTTTTCGAAAAAATGATTTTTTTGCACATAAAAAAGTTTTATTGAAATAAATTTAATAAACAAATTTTGATGAATTATTATAATTAAATTAATATATTATATATGCAATAAAATATTTAACATTCATTTTATGTGTTTTTTAGGCATGAGATAAGAATAAACCCAGTTTTATGCTTAAAAACTATATTTTTCTAAAAGAAAGTTTTATCAAATTTTGCACAAGAATTTATAAAATAAATTTTATAAAATTTTATAAAATTTATTTTAAAAATTTAAATAAATTTTTGAAATTATCATGTCAAAATTATCTTAGAGTGAAGTTTTTATAATTTTTTGAAAAGATAAATTTTTTAGTGAATAGTGAAAAATATTAGTTTTCATTAAGATTTATCATTTCTTTTAAAGAATTCAAAAACATAAAAAATAGTATTAATATGGTTTTTAATATAAAATTAGATCAATTATTTTTCTATTAATCCATTTTATGTCCTTATAATCAATTTCTGATTTAATTTTTATATAAAAAAGTTTAAAACTTTTGAAGATTTTCCCTTTGGAAAACAACTTTCTCTTCGCGTTTTTGGGTTTAATTTTAAATTAAATTTTAATTATTATGTAAATAGAATTTGAAAATATGAATTCCATATTTGGAATTAGAATAATTTATATTTTATAATGAGGTCAACTTAATTTTTGACTATTATGAATAGAAAAAGAAGGAAAATTTAATTACCACGGTTAAAGTGAAAATCTATTTACTGAGGGGTTAAACTAAAAATATAATGGGTAAAATGACCTATAAAATTTTCAAACACTGATTTTTTAGAAATATTTAGACCTTATATATTATATTTTTAATAATAGTCCATTTTAGATCCTTCTTCATGATAAAATCATTGGTACGCCTTTTTCTTTCTAAAACTTCCAAGTGTGTCCTCTCCCCCACTTATAAAATGCCACTAAGTTTCCTCTCCTCTCCACACATTCAAAACCATTTGATTTGTCTAAAACCTACTCAAATACCTTATTTAATTATTTCCTCTCATATTATAAGAATTATTTTTATCATAAATCTAACCTATGAATGATTTTTTTGCAAACCTAAGGAGGTCAATTGAAGAAGATGTAATGTTCTTCAATGAGCATTTTTATATTATTTCTTCCTCATCCTAATTTAAATATTATTAAAACATGATAATATAATAACCTATATATATTACATATACTAATGTAATATTATGTTATTTTAATAACCAACATTCATCTCCTCTTACCTCAAATGGGAAACGATAACGTCACTCATGTGTACGGCGGACTATCGCTACACGAACTGATGTGACACCTTTTCTATAAACAACTCTCATAGTTGGGTATTATGATGAATATAACTTTTATGTATTATATTTTTAACATGAATATACTTCTTTAAATATATTTTCACATATAACTTTTTACTTTCCATTCCATGGGGGATATGATAATTTCGATCGTGTGTATGGTGAAATACCACTTCACGAAGTGATGTGATTCATTTTTCACTAAAATTTTACATATAAGGTAATAAGGGATAAATTTAATGAATATATATTATATTTAATAAATAATAATTATTATGGATAAAGGATTATTATTTACCTTCCTTTTATTCCATTCGTTGAGAAAATGGAAACAGTGTTCATGCGTATGTATGATCTATCATCTCCCTGAATAGTGCAATTCATTTTCTATCTATTGATTTAATAAATTAATATATATATATATATAATGATTATATATGATATTTATATCATGTTTAAAATTATATAAATTATATCACCATGATCAATTTAAAAGAACCCAAAAAACCAAACCAAAACTTACGCGAAAAAAATAAATAATGACCTGAAATGTAATTTTAACAAGGAATTGTTAATAAATGTATAGTAAAAGGGTATAAGTACATCACATATGATATGATATATATTATTATGATCCTATAAAATATTGATAATAAATTTATATTTATTATACATGAGGCTATACCACCTTCGAGGAAAGAGGAACTCAAGGTAAGGGATTTTCGTCTCACTTTTATTTTTTGTAAGACACTTCCATATTCACCACATGTTTCATTTATATGGTGTATATACTACCCATAAATTTATTTTATGATTATTATCCTTAAAAAAATTATTTACATATACATTTTATGATATCTCTTTTATAGGGTTTATGGTTTAAAAGTTATAAAATTGATATGGTATTTTTGTCTCAAATTACCATCTTTGAGACATATATAGTTCCTATATTATTTTATGAGGTGTATATACATACCATTTGACATTTAATATCATGAATTTATTTATTCTCATGGTATTTTAAGTTTTATTTAATTTTATCTTTCAGGAGCCTTATAATTCAAAGTTACCAAAGTGGTATGTGTAACCTCTCAGATTTTCCCATGTATTGTTTTTAGAAATTATATGGATTAATTTTGAGACTAGGTGTTGAGATGGAATGTGATTCTGAGGCACAATTTTCCTGGAATAATAGTTTGAAAAATATTAATGTTTTACTAGCATGTGTGCACAGTTTTCTTGGTCGGTGTGGGCCATATATAAAAAAGTCACCAAGTATGTAACTGTAATTAAAATAGTCATATAAAATTATTTTATTTTGTAAATCCTAATAAAACATGAACGGTGACCCGAATTAGAAATTTGAGACCACCATTGAGTTCATAATGTGGTTTTTACCCTAGGCACAAATTAACTTTTTCGGTGTAAGTAATCTATCGAAAATGTCCTGGAGGGCATAGTTGTTAATAAACTAATTTTATAAAAAAAATATTTTTATAACACAGTGAATTTTTCTTTTTATTAAACCATTTTCAATAATTTAGGGTTATCACCATAACCTTGGAATTCCTCTAATATGTTGATAAATAAATCTCTCAAAAAAACGATGATGGGCCATGTATCAATGATCAACACACAGTCGGTTTGAAGGAATCTCGCCAATGATGATGATGCAATGATCATCCTTCATCAGTGACTGATTCAAATCGAGGTAGGGCATTTTTTTGTGATTTTCCCTATTCTTGATTTTCACTACCAATACAGGTCAATCCATAAACATATTGATCTGTAGTTTGATCATTTCATGATGGTTCATAATTGTAGGGATTATTTTTGGAGTTTTACTTATTTTTCTTTATTCTTCATTCTAATGAGAACGAATTGAGGCCGATATGAAAAAAGGACAAGGTTCATTCCTTAGGGTTTTCTTCTAATTTTCTCTCCCCCATTCTTTTCTTTCTTCATCATTGGACCCTCATGGGCATGGTTAAAATTTTTGGGTGGATCCAAACATCATTGGACCCCCAGATTGGAGGTAAACCAACAACATAGGCCAAATCTATGTAGATCGGGACCCAAGGATCCCAGATCTATGACCGTTTTGAATTCAGGACATCAGAGGTGGCCTAGTGGTCTACGGAAGGGACCACTGGTGTGGGTATGGCGCGGTGGTCCATTGAGGTGAGGCAGTGGCGATGAAATGACCAAAGGAGACAATTGTGGCGGTGACCCCGGAAGACAGTAGCGGCGACCGTGAAAGATGACGGTGGGCCATATACAGATGTGGTGAGTCGTTGGATGCAGTGGAGGTCGCTGCCATGTTGGACGTGAATGGTGACTGCATGGACCGGGCTAGGCTAGGCAGCCCTCATGTGAATGGGTCAGCTGAATGAATGGGTTAGGCCCAACAGGCTAGGTCGGACCCATCGGGCCATGTCGAGATGAGCAGGTCGGACCTAGGGAGACGGGGCTGGAGCCAGGCCACAATCAACTGTGGAAGTTGACCATGATTCATTTTCTCTCTAGATATCTTGTAACACCCCAAGATTTCATAGTGTGTTATTTCTTCAAAATAATTCAATAACTTGCACTACACGCAACACCGAGTTCAATCGCACCATGACTTACCAAAAAAATCCATTCAAAAGAGGTTATGAATAGTATTAACTAAATTCTAAACTTTATATAATCCTTATAATTTTAGAATCCATATTATGAGAACAAATTCATTTTCAGTATTGCACTTTTATAATCTTTTAATAGTGAACCCTTTTTAAATACAGTATTTTAAACTTTTTGACTAAATGGGGAAATCAAATATTTAAAATAAAACATCCCAAGCTTCCACGATATGATTTCCTTTTAATAATACAGTAGCGTGTGTTGTACGTAACTTCGAGTTTTAACACACACCACAACCGATCAAACTAGCCGTTATGAATAGTAATACCTACTTTTGAAATTATATATATTTTATATTTCAAAATGGACTTCATTTTTGGATTCGGAGTGTCGAATTTACCCTAAGGTGAAATTTTGGTACTTTTTGGATAACTTTCATATTTTGATGAATAGTGAAAATTACTAAATTTTAATTAAAAAAAACCTTTTTAATAAAAATAATTAATAGTGATAAATTATGAATTTGAGTGGTTTTAAAGTATATTTAGAATATATTTTTACCATTTAATACAATTTTTGTCATTGGACATAATTTTACAATTAAACCGGACATAAACAAGTGTCAATCTTTTGATAGTTATTATCTCTTAAAAACACGCTTTTTGTTTTAACAACGAGAATTAATTTTAAATTAATTTCTACCACTTATGTGTTTTGAATTTGGAAAAATGAATTCCATATTTGGAATCAGGATGTTCAAATTGTGTAAATAGGTAACATTTATTTTTAGGCATTTTGAATAATTACTGCGGTAAATATTTTATTTACCATGGTTAAGGGTAAATCTGGTAAATAAAAGTTAACAAATAATATTATAATAATACTAAATCACCCTAAAACGTGTCCTAACCTTATTGGTTGATACATGTTCAACCATAGGCATCTTTGGGTCGATTTTGGGACCCCATGGAGCCACTTGTAGGTCATAGGGACACTTTATTTTAATTAAGTTAAAATGAATACCAAAATGACACAAGCATATATCTTTTAGAAAAACAATTTTTACATAGGGTTATATATGTTGGATTTTCGACTATAAATATTCATTATAAATCTAAGAAGATTTAATACATAATGATGTTCTATTTATAATTTTTAGACATTAAATGATTTAATTTATTTATGACACAATGATGATGCAGTAATTAACATAATAGTGAAAAATTAAAATAATTGATATTATAAATACACAAATAAATAGAATTTGAGACTTTTTATGAATTACACTAATTTTATAAGTTAATATGACATGTTAGGAATGCTTTAATTAAATGTTTTATAAGTAATCATTCTGTTATGAGTTTCACAAAAATCAACTATTGAATAGTGTCAAAATTGACATAAAAGAGTTGTTAAAACAAATATTATATTATTAATTGATATTAAATTCCTAAAAATATAAGGTTAGGCCAATATACTTATATAATGATAGGTGTATCATTAATGGACCACTTGGGGGTCTCTTGGATGTATATGGTAAGTTTATTAACCATATAATATAAAAATACAAAGAGACATTGTAAAAGTGAAACTAATTAACTTAGAGTTAATACTTAAATATAAGGTTAATATAAGTACCCAAACCTATCTAAATTCTATTGGTTGAGTGGTTTTTGACCCATACCCACCTTAAAATTTAAATAATCCAATTTGTAGCCATTATAAACCGAATATGAATTTATTATAAATTAATATTTCTAGCTTTTCCAAAGGTGCCCCTCACCCCTCTTATAAAAGGGCACTTCTCTGTCTCATTTCTTCACACTTTCAAAGCCTTTTGGTTCGGCAAAAATCTGCCCAAATACTCTCCTAACTTCCCTCAATAAAACCTAGAGGCCTTATTTTGATCAGAAAGCCAACCTAAGGATCCCTTTTGATCAAATCAAAAGGAAGAACCCGAAGAAGAGGTAATGATTACACCACCCTTTTCCAAGTTCCTTTCTTCTTCCACTTCTTCTTTCTTTGTTATTACCATTCTAAAATAATAACTCCAGTATAATATATATACTGTGATGTTATTATAAATATGGTAGAACCATATTCAGTATTCTATCCACCCTTTGAATAACATGTCACCATACGTGTGTACGTACGGCTTACCGTCTCCACGTCGTGGTGTAATTGTTATTCAATATATTATTTTTTGGATGGGTATAATAATGATGTATAACTCATGTAAATAATAAATATAACATGTTAATGATTCTGTATATATGATATACCATCCATTTATATATTATTTTAATATCAAAAGAATGATATTGTCGCTCGTGCGTACGTACGGACTACCGTCTCCACGAACGCGATGAGATTCATTCTCCATCGTATCCATTCAGGTATAATTCTCATTTGATGATTAATAATAGTATCTAAGGATTTGATATAATTCTGTATATGATTAAGATACAAACTATCCATTACAAACATGGCTTACGTAACAAAACATATAAAATAAAATGAGTAAGTTAACACCCGAAACAACGATAATACTAAGATATTATTAACAAATCAATGTTAAAAGATCATATATGATATAAAATTAATGTATATGATTCTTGTATAATTTAATAACAATTATTTCACAATTATACAGGAGTTTAACCTACCCCAACCAAGGAAAAGTACAAGGTAAGGGTTTATTTCACAGTCTCTTCATTATCAGAGGTTGTTTATACGTAATAATCTACTGGGATCTCTTTATCATCCACATCCAAGTTTCTTGAAAGTGTATTTCAAAACATTCTTACTATTTTACAGAATATGGGATAAGGTCATTTATAACCTTGTTTGACTTTTTATAAGATGTTTATAAAGGAATCTTTCCGTCATTTTCCAAACAAGTTCCTTTTTAACCTTTTCGACCGAATTAAGGTAAGAATGTTTTTTTTAACTTATACAGCGGGTGCGGCTATTTACCGCCATTAAAAATTTGTCAAAGCTTCCATTACAAGCTTATAAGAATATTTTCAAAGTAAATGTTTTATTTTATAATTATGTGACTTTTAAATGATTTCAAAATGAATATTTTAAGAATTTTTGAAAGGTACTCTTTATCAAGATCATAATTTTAAATGTTTTAAAGATTTATCTTTCTAAATATTTTTAATTAATTTCCATGTTTTCAAAATGATTTTAAGGATTTAATTATATGTACATGAAGGTTTTGAAATTATATTTCTTTTAAAAAGTTTCAAAGTGGTATGGGACACATTGATTCAAAAATCTATTTTAAATTACTTCCTTTATAAATGTGTGACTTTTCAATGATTTTGAGAAAAGAGATATTTCTCTCAAATAGTTTTGATTTCATCTAGGTCAACATCCTTTGATGGATTTTAAGCTTATTTGAAGTTGATTTATTATGATACAAAACTTCTATATTATATTGAAGGTTTTGTGATATGTTTGATTGTGGATGTGCTATTTTTATACCATTCATGGTTTATGGTGAAAATATTGACATTTTGTATGCTAGTTTTAATACGAATGTTTGTGTTATGTTTAAAAATTTTCATATGGGAATGCATTGGACTTAATATGTGATGGGTGGAGCCCGTTATAGCTCCTCGATGCATCGGTAGGTCTCATGAGACAAACTAGTGTCTTGGCACAAGGCCTTGGAAAAATATTATTTGTAGTCTTGGAACGAGGCCTTGGATATGTGGTTATGATAGTCTGGCATTATGTATTCCATCATTATGAAAGTGGTTATTGATATTTCATGTGATTATTCGATTAGTAGAATATCCATTGAATAATTAAATGGAATTATTTCATTTTACTTTTTCCATACTATGTTGAAGTTAATTTTTAAAAGGCTTTTGTTTTGGTTATACATTGCCTTAAATGTTTATGCTTATTTATGAAAGTTTCCGCTATATTGTTATCCTTACTGGGAATTTGAGCTCACCCCTTTTCTATGTTTTATTTTTCCCAGGATATGAAGAAGTAAATTATGAATGACCTGCAGGGATAGTATGAGGGGATAAGAGTGTGGTCCATGGAGACTATATTGTTGTAGTTTTCATTTTTATGATGTAAAACTTTATGAATATATCTAGTGTTTCCAAGGATACTAAACCAATCGGTCTTTCGAGATTTGATCTTTCTTGTGATCATGCCAATGTTATGTAATAATGCACCGACTATGGGTAACTGGGGTCAGGGCGTTACAGTTGGTATCAGAGGAAGTTTAGTACAAACCTTGGAATCTAGATTTAGATAAACTCTGATTAGAGCATGTAGACCTAAGATGAACTTTGAGGATTAGTATAGAAGAACTTCCTAGAATTTTGGTATTGTAGAGATTTTGTGAGTTTTCTGAGCAATACATCCCTGTCTGGATACGAGCAGGTAGAGGCGGCTCTGGCACAGATGTACCTAGGAGTAAAACCCGAAAACACCTCTTTGAGCTAGACTCGAACGATAACTGGTGCATGACAACGGGCCTTGCTGCACTCTTGGTTACGAAACTCCCGGGGGATATGCTTAGGATAATTCTCATTTTCTTTAAAAACCATTATGAAGGGTTTATGGGTATATACTTCCTCAAAGGAGACATTTTTATGATTATGGATTATATCCATAAACTATTTAATTTATGTTATGTGTTTTACAAGTTTGAGATTAGGTATTGTTATTCATAAACTAATCTAGTGTATGCCATTGTTTAGATATGGCGCCCAGTAGAAGGAATGAGAACTCCAGCAATGCACATGATCCAAAGAGAAGGAAGGATCATATCTTTCATGGTCTTAAGCTAGAATTTATAAGAGAAATATTCTCCCATGTATTATCATCATATGAAGAAATAATATCATGTGTTGATAAGATAAGTAAAGATTTTACTGAGTCCTATGGCTTTGAAGGGAATCAAGAGAAAAAAAGGTTGGAAGAGAGAAAGATGGATAAAGGGAAGAGGGAAAATAAAAATTTTCCCATATGTGATAACTGTGAGAAGAAGAACCCTGGAACTTGCCTGAAAGGAATGAGAGATTGTTATAATTGTGGAGGAAAAGGGCACAAAGTACGTGACTGCAAGGGTAAGAAAATGGTTTCAAATGTACAATGCTTCATTTGCAAGGAGTTTGGACACTACACGAACCTATGTCGCAGTCATCAGACTATGCCGCAAATGATGCTATTTGATAATAATCATGTTATGATACTACCACAGATGAAGAGGAATGATTAGAGTTCTTATGTTGATTATGTCATTTGAGTGTTGTATCAACAATGTACTTGTTATAATAATTATGGAGTATATAAGGATTGTACTGCAGTACTATTTCATTAAGGACTTGAGATTGTGTGGAACAAAGAAAAGTGACTCAATAGAAGGTTAAATTTTTGGAAAATATATGGTTGAGAGAAAGATAAACAATAATATGGTTCTGATACCGAGGTAGTGGTTTTAGAATAATACATGATTGATTTGGATAAATTATATTGGATATTCTTGACTACCTTGAAGCTGATTAATGTTTTGTATATTCCATCATTGTTGGGGTTTAAAACATTTTTGGATTGATGAAATATATCCAGCATTCTATATGTAATAAGGGAGCATGAATGTAATCAATAAGGATTATGGTAATTCAGGATGTTTCAGTGTTTTAAAAGAATACATGATGAAGGTATTAATATGTTATTACGGGGTAAAAGTATCTACATTATGTTTACCTTCCTTATAAATGTTGGACTGTGAGTTTGGACAGAAGTATTATGGATAGTTCCAGTTTGGATTATTTTGGATTTCCATAAAAGGACAACCCGGAGGTCGGGCGGCAACCCGTCGCGACTGGCAAGGCCGCGAGACTTGAACCCAACACCGAAGGGCGACAAGGGTGTATTACCTACCACTAGCCCACGAGATGTCTTGGATTAAATAATGTAATTTTTTAAAAAAAATATCTGGTAGATGAATTATAAATTCATTTATTTTGGAACCATGTACAAATAGTATAAATAGAATGTTTTTACGTTCTATTATCTTTTAGAGTGAAAGATGAGTTTGTGGTAGAAATTTATTAATGTATAAAACTCTAATTATAAAGTAAGTATACCTCCTTATGATCTTAGCCAATCTCATAAATAAATTCCTCAACATTAAGAAAAGGAACTTAGAACAAAAATGTTGTCCTAGATGGTACCTTAAATCATCACTAATTTATGGCTTTGGGATTGTTGGCCTTTTCATAGCCATGTTCTCTACCACTCTCCATCAGATAATTAATGGTTATATTTCTCTTCCATATCCATATTTTCCTACATGGAACCCTAGTATGTGTTATTTTCGGTAATCTTCATATTTTCCACACTTAATTTTAAATAGAGACCTCATTAATTCATTTTTCAATGTGGGATTTCAACTAAGATATTTTGAAACGTCAAAAATGTGTTATCCAAATACCCTATGTTTTGTTGAACCGATGGCATTTCAAATCATCATAGATTGATGAATTTAAGGACCTCAATTTTATACTTGTTTGTGATTAATGACCTCAATCACTACCTATAAATATTTACGTTTTTCCTCAAATTATATGTCTCTAATTGCCACCAATGTTCTTCTAATCGAGATCATAATTTGGTGGTGACCATTTCATTTCTCTTTTACTCATATTAAGACTAAATTTTAGTAACCCAATTTCCGATGTGGGTTTTCCCACAAATATATTTTCTATTTTCAACCTTTTATTTTTGAAGAAAAATTTCAAATTGCGAGGACGCAATTTATTGAAGGAGGGGAGAATGTAACACCCCAAGATTTCATAGTGTGTTATTTCTTCAAAATAATTCAATAACTTTCACTACACGCAACACCGAGTTCAATCGCACCATGACTTAGCAAAAAAAAGCCATTCAAAAGAGGTTATGAATAGTATTAACTAAATTTTAAACTTTATATAATCCTTATAATTTTAGAATCCATATTATGAGAACAAATTCATTTTTAGTATTTCACTTTTATAAACTTTTAATAGTGAACCCTTTTTAAATACAATATTTTAAACTTTTTGACTAAATGGGGACATCAAATATTTTAAATAAAACATCCCAAGCTTCCACGATACGCTTTTCTTTAAATAATATAGTAGCGTGTGTTGTACGCAACTTCGAGTTTTAACACACACCACAACCGATCAAACTAGCCGTTATGAATAGTAATACCTACTTTTTGAAATTATATATATTTTATATTTAAAAATGGACTTCATTTTTGGATTAAGAGAGTCGAATTTACCCTAAGGTGAAATTTTGGTACTTTTTGGATAACTTTCATATTTTGATGAATAGTGAAAATTACTAAATTTTAATTAAAAACAACTTTTTTAATCAAAATAATTAATAGTGATAAATTATGAATTTGAGTGGTTTTAAAATATATTTAGAATATATTTTTACCATTTAATACAATGTTGGTCATTGGACATAATTTTACAACTAAACCGGACATAAACAAGTGTCAATCTTTTGATAGTTATTATCTCTTAAAAACACGCTTTTTGTTTTAACAACGGGAAATAATTTTAAATTAATTTCTACCACTTCTGTGTTTTGAATTTGGAAAAACAGATTCCATATTTGAAATCAGGCTGTTCAAATTTTGTAAATAGGTAACATTTATTTTTAGGCATTTTGAATAATTACTGCGGTAAATATTTTATTTACCATGGTTAAGGGTAAATCCGGTAAATAAGGGTAAAAAATAATATTATAATAATACTAAATTTCCCTAAAACGTGTCCTAACCTTATCGGTTGATACATGTTCGACCATAGGCATCTTTGGGTCGATTTTGGGACCCCATGGAGCCACTTATAGGTGATAGGGACACTTTATTTTAATTAAGTTAAAATGAATACCAAAAGGACACAAGCATATATCTTTTAGGTAAACAATTTTTACATAGGGTTATATATGTTGGATATTCGACTATAAATATTAATTAGAAATATAAGACGATTTACTACATAATGATATTTTATTTATAATTTTTAGACATTAAATAATTTAATTTAGTTATGACACAATGATGATGCAGTAATTACCATAATAGTGAAAAATTAAAATAATTGATATTATAAATACACAAATAAATAGAATTTGAGACTTTTTATGAATTACAATAATTTTCTAAGTAAATATGACATGTTAGTAATTCTTTAATTAAATTTTTTCGAAGTAATAATTCTGTTATGAGTTTAACAAAAATCAACTATTGAATAGTGTCAAAATTGACATAAAAGAGTTTTTAAAACAAATATTATATTATTAATTGATATTAAATTCCTAAAAATCTAAGGTTCATCAAAGAGACTTATATAATGATATTTGTATCATTAATGGACCACTTGGGGGTATCTTGGATGTATATGGTAAGTTTATAAGCCATATAATATAAAAATACAAAGAGCCATTGTAAAAGTGAAACTAATTAACTTAGAGTTAATACTTAAAGATATGGTTAATATAAGTACCCAAACCTGTCTAAATTCTATTTGTTGAGTGGATTTTGACCCATCCCCACCTTAAAATTTAAATAATACACTTTGGAGCCATTAGAAACCGAATATGAATTTATTATAAATTAATATTTCTAGCTTTTCCAAAGGTGCCCCTCACCCCTCTTATAAAAGGGCACTTCTCCCTCTCATTTCTTCACACTTTCAAAGCCTTTTGGTTCGGACAGACTCTGCCCAAATACTCTCCAAACTTCCCTCAATACAACCTAGAGGCCTTATTTTGATCAGAAAGCCAACCTATGGAGCCCTTTTGATCAAATCAAAAGGAAGAACTCGAAGAAGAGGTAATGATTTCACCACCCTTTTCCAAGTTCCTTTCTTCTTCCACTTCTTCTTTCTTTGTTATTACCATTATAAAATAATAACTCCAGTATAATATATATAATATGATGTTATTATAAATATGGTACAACCATATTCAGTATTCTATCCACCCTTTAAATAACATGTCACCATACGTGCGTATGTACGGCTTACCGTCCCCACGTCGTGGTGTAATTGTTATTCAATATATTATTATTTGGATGGGTATAATAATGATGTGTAACTCATGTAAATAATAAGTATAACATGTTAATGATTCTGTATATATGATATACCATCCATTTATATGTTATTTTAATATCAAAAGAATGATATTGTCGCTCGTGCGTACGTACGGACTACCATCTCCATGAACGCGATGAGATTCATTCTCCATCGTATCCATTCAAGTATAATTCACATTTCATGATTAATAATAGTATATAAGGACTTGATATCATTCTGTATATTATTAAGATACAACCTATCCATTACAAACATGTCTTACGTAACAAAACATATAAAATAAAATGAGTAAGTTAACACCCGAAACAACGATAATACTAAGATATTATTAACAAATCAATGTTAAAAGATCATATATGATATCATATTAATGTATATGATTCTTGTATAATTTAATAACAATTATTTCACCATTATACAGGAGGTTAACCTACCCCAACCAAGGAAAAGTACAAGGTAAGGGTTTATTTCACAATCTCTTCATTATCAGAGGTTGTTTATACGTAATAATCTACTGGGATCTCTTTATCATCCACATCCAGGTTTCTTGAAAGTGTATTTCAAAACATTATTACTATTTTACAAAATATGGGATAAGGTCATTTATAACCTTTTTTACTTTTTATAAGATGTTTATAAAGGAATCTTTCCGTCTTTTTCCAAACAAGGTCCTTTTTAACCTTTTTGACCGAATTAAGGTAATAATGTTTTTTTAACTTATACAGCGGGTGCGGCTATTTACCGCCCTTATAGAATCGTCAAAGCTTACCTTACAAGCTTATAAGAATATTTTCAAATTAAATGTTTTATTTTATAATTATGTGACTTTTAAATGATTTCAAAATGAATATTTTAAGAATTTTTGAAAGGTACTCTTTATCAAGATCATAATTTTAAATGTTTTAAAGATTTATCTTTCTAAATATTTTTAATTAATGTCCATGTTTTCAAAATGATTTTAAGGATTTACTTATATGGACATGAAGGTTTTGAAATGATATTTATTTTCAAAAGTTTCAAAGTGGTATGGGACACTTTGATTCAAAAATCTATTTTAAATTACTTCCTTTATAAATGTGTGACTTTTCAATGATTTCGAGAAAAGAGATATTTCTCTCAAATAGTTTTTATTTCATCTATTTCAACATCCTTTGATGGATTTTAAGCTTATTTGAAGTTGATTTATTATGATACAAAACTTCTATATTATATTGAAGGTTGTGTGATATGTTTGACTGTGGATGTGCTATTTTTATACCATTCATGGTTTATGGTGAAAATATTGACATTTTGTATGCTAGTTTTAATATGAATGTTTATGTTATGTTTAAACATTTTCATATGGGAATGCATTGGACTTAATATGTGACGGGTGGAGCCCGCTATAGCTCCTCGATGCATCGGTAGGTCTCATGAGACAAACTAGTGTCTTGGCACAAGGCCTTGGAAAAATATTATTTGTAGTCTTGGCACGAGGCCTTGGCTATGTGGTTATGATAGTCTGGCATTATGCATTCCATCATTATGAAAGTGGTTATTGATATTACATGTGATTATTCGATTAGTATAATATCCATGTGAATAAGTAAATGGAATTATTTCATTTTACTTTTGCCATACTATGTTGAAGTTCAAGTTTAAAAGGATTTTGTTTTGGTTATACATTTCCTTAAATGTTTATGCTTATTTATGAAAGTTTCTACTATATTGTTATCCTTACTGGGCATTTGATCTCACCCCTTTTCTATGTTTTATTTTTTCCAGGATATGAAGAAGTAAATTATGAATGACCTGCAAGGATAGTATGAGGGGATAATAGTGTGGTCCATGGAGACTATATTGTTGTAGTTTTCATTTTTATGATGTAAAACTTTATGAATATATCTAGTGTTTCCAAGGCTACTAAACCAATCGGTCTTTCGAGATTTGATCTTTCTTGTGATCGTGCCAATGTTATGTAATAATGCACCGACTCTGGGTAACTGGGGTTGGGGCATTACATATCTCATGGTCTCAATATCTAAGGGGTGATATTGAACATGGTGGTCAACTATGGAAGACATGGGGTGGTCAGTTCGGGTGGTCGATTGTGGTGGTTAGTGGACTGACCATGTTTTCGGTCCATGGTCACAATGACCCTCCCTCTTCAAAAACTTCAAATTATCATAACTTTCAAACGGTATGTCTATTTGATGATCCATCTATGGAATTGGGACCCTGATTTTGAGGTCGTCCTTTTGAGATAATGTGGTGTGTTTTTAGATTGGACTAGTATAGGTTGAGATCATTCCCTTGATCCCTTCCCCAATGGTTCGGTACGGCATTACATTCACATTACTGGATTCTAATTACCTCTAGAGGTCGTGTCCCAGATAGAGTATTGGTATTCCTCTATGGGACTAGAGAAGGATCCTCTATCACCCCTAGTATAGTTTTTTTGAATTTACATAACCTCTAATATAAGTGTGTTGGTCATCCATCTAGAGGGCCACATAAATAGAGTTAGTGATATTCTCTTGGAAGGATCCCCTACATTGTGGGTTGATCCAGATTGCGTTCGTGGTATTCCCTAGCATGTATGGGTAGGATCCCCTCTCTGTGTATCATAATCTTCCATGAACAATACGTTCTCATTTGGGCAGGTCCCAAAATAGGTAGATTTCTTCATGAGTGTCTCTGATTGTATCATGGATCGAGGAGTGATTTATCCTTGAACGAGTGTGCTTAGACTAAAATCTTATGTGTTCCTTGGATTGAGTATATCTGTATGTTATTATTATATGTGTTGTAGACATTTACTTTTCTATAGATGATTTTATCTCCTTTTTGGTATTTATTTTATGGTTTTGGGGTGTCCTTCTGGGTATTGTTAAACTCACCCACACATAGGCTTTTCATGCATGTGTCATGTCTTGTAAAGATGATTGACCCTTTGATAAAGTCCTAAGTGGACTAGGACCAGGTGGTTCTTAGTGAGGTTGGATAGACAAGGTGTGTTCCTATAGTTCATAAAGCATTCCAAGTACTTCTTTTCTTACAGGTTGGACTTGTGGTTATAGACCCTTTTTGGTGGCCTTGTTTTAGCCCTGTTTATTTTCTAGTACTTTCACTATTGTACTCTAGTTGTGGGATATAGTGGTTTGCATTCATTTTTTACTTGGGGTTTTTACATTTCAGCATTTTTGGCTTGGATGTGTGTGTGTGCATATAGGTACTTTAGTATAATGCCTCCCATTTGTGGGATATGTCTACCCGGTGCTAGTCACTAGGCTCCAGACTATTAGAGGCGGGCTTGGGGTAGTCATGGAATGGGCCCCTTTGGGATAAGTCATGACATAGTGGTATCAGAGGATGTCTCTTCTACTTTAGGACCGGAAGTCTGTGAGGTTGGTTTGGGCCAATAATGTTGAGTGTTTTGAGTTTGAATTTCAGGCCAGGGACTCCAATGTTGGTGTGGTGGCTGACGTATCCATACACCAGGATGCTAAGTACCTTCTTTTCGACTCAGTACATGAAAAAACTGGTTATGGGTAAAATCAATGGTACATGAGTCATATAGGAATGGTTTTCGTTTCCATGTCCTTCTTGATTCATCTCTCCAAATATACTCTATTGACTATGGTACATCTTGTTTAATTACAGTATGCCTCCACATAGACAGTCATCCATGATTCCACTACATGATCGTGTGGATGATATGCCTAGTGATGAGGCATTAGTATAGGGGAATGTACCAGAGATAGCACATTCGGGTGGTTTACTAGCTATACCACCACCCATAGAGAAGCAGCTACTATCATCACTACCATCTAAGGATGCACGCAGGTTGAGTGTGATGCATGAGTTTCATAGGTAGTTACCTCCTAGGTTTCAAGATAAGACAGACCCCCAGTTTGTTGAGTATTGTCTAAAGTTAGTCACTCGTGTTTTCTACCTTATAAGGATTCATGCCGACCAGATGGAATTACTTTCCAAAAGTCTTCTTTAAAGCTTTGTGGGGTGATGGTGGAGCTTGGTGACATAGTCTCACGATGAGACAAATCTATCCTAAACAGACTTTGATAATCTCTTCAGAGAGGAGTTATATTCATCCATGTTGCGATCAGTGTGCATTCAGGAGCTTCTGTATCTGTAGAAGGGTAGTATGACAGTGGCGGAGTATTCAAAAAGGTTTACTAATCTTTCATGATAATCCATGTACATGGTTTGATACCCATTCTTCAGGTCTCATGACTTCAAGCAGGGCTAACACTGAGAAATCTAGGAATTTATGGTACGCCTAATCATTCCTACAAATTTCAGGGAACTTGAGCAATCCCTACTAGTGGATATTTTTTTAGTGAAGCATACATGTGTAGTGGGAGACAGCAGTGGTAACCAGGTAGATGAGACCTCGGCAGAAGGAAGCCAACAATATTCATAGGGACCCAAGTGGATCCGGCACTTAAAGATACAACCCTAGGACTCAGGGTTAGTGGTGCGAGGCTCCCACGGTGGCTCAAATCAGCCCAGGGATTATGGTGTTATTCATACTACATTCAGTGACATCTGGAATGATATTTCCCAACCCTTCATATAGATGATTGTAGGATGGTCGAGGGACCACTGAGAAAAAGGTGGAGACAGTAGTATGGTGGTCCTTAGGGTAGTGGATGTGGCACAGGAGAAGTAATGGTAGTAAGAGGTGGTCAAAGGTTTGACCTATTACTACCACCATCCCTAAGTGGTCCACGCCAAGCTCAGGGAGCTAGTGGACTGGATGAGGCCAGATGTAGGAAATAGAGGCTTATTACCCTGATCCTCTAGGGATAATTCATGGTACGATCTATGTCTTTTCTACCTTAGCTACAGTTTTTATAGACACTGTTTCTAGTCATTACTTTCTTTCCACAAACCTTGTTCAGGACTTAGAGATTCTGGTTGACCTGTTGACTCAACCCTTATGCTTAGAGACTCATATAGGGGAAGATTTGATGATCCCACACTAGTGCCAACAATGTACCCTCACTCTTGGAGGAGAGAGTTTTGGTTGGTATCTCTTGGTAGCAGCGTCGAGTCCTTACGACGTCATTCTTGGTATGGACTATTTATACATAGTTCAGTCTTAGATTGACTATTTTAGGTATAGAGTGTGGTGTTTTTGTAGTGATGGAGTCATTTTGTCCTTTTTTTGTGAAAAGGAAACATATGTAGCAGTGTATGGACTCACACATAGGGGAGTGAAACTGAGTACTCATTAGTTGTCTAGCCTCACCCTTGGTGTAGTGGATGATATGAGTAGTCTGTTTCCTACAGTAGTGGTGGAGTATGAGGATGTCTCTTTTAAAGATGTTCCAGGTTTACCACCTCGTAGCGAGATAGACTAATGCATTTATCTACACCTTGGGAATACTCTAATATCTACACCTGCATATCAGATGTCTCCTACAGAGCTTCGTGAGATGAGGGTGTAGTTATAGGACTTGTAGAGGAAGTGCTTCGTGAGACCCAGTGTTTCACCCTAGGCAGCCCCAATTTTTTTCCAAAAAGGAAGATGGGAGATTAGGGTTGTATGGATTTCCATTTCTTTAACTAATTGATCTTGAATAACAAGTACCCACTACCAATTATTGATGATCTCTTTGATTATTTTAAAGGGGTGTGATTGTTTTAAAATATTGAGCTCGTGTCAGGCCATCACCAATTGTGTGTTTGGGATGAGGATATATCGAAGATAGGATTCAGAAGTTGTTATAGTAACTCTGAGTACTTGGTGATTCCATTTGTCTTGAAAAACACCCCACCGGTGTTCATGGGACTCATGAACTGAATTGTTCCACCTAACTTAGACCATTTCATTTTGGTCTTTATCAATGACATCATAGTGTACTTGGCATCTGAGGAGAAGCACGCGAGATACTAAAGGATGGTCCTGAATACAATCTAAGAGCAAAAACTCTACGGGGAGCTCTCAAAATGTCACTTCTAGATTCGAGAGGTCCATTTTATAGGACACGTCATCTAGAAGGATGGAGTTACAGTGGATCCAGTAAAGGTTGAGGCAGTTCTTTCTTGGGAGCCACCCAATAATGTTACCGAGGTGTGGAGTTTCCTAGGGCTGGTAGGGTACTATCAGAGGTTTGTACCAAACTTCTCTATATTAGCAGCACCCTTGACATATTTGACATGGAAGTGTCAACCTTTTGTGTGGAAAGAGAAGTGCCAGTAGTGTTTTTAGGAGATGAGGCATAGGTTGAGGAGTGCTCCCATCTTGAAGTTACCAGAGGAAGGCACTGAGTATGTGGTGTTATATGATGCATCAGGTACCAATATTTGGTGTGTCATGATGAAATGGAAAGAGATGATTGCCTATGGTATGTTCCAATTGAGAACGCATGAGCATAATTACTTGACCCATGATCATGAGCTAGCAAAAGTAATCTTCACATTAAATATGTGGACACACTACCTGATGGGTGAGCAGTTCGTCGTCTACTCTGATCACAAGAGTCTCAAGTATATCTTCTCTTAGAAGGATCTTAACTTGAGATAGATGTGATGGCTATAGTTCTTCTAGGACTATGACTTTGAGATTTCATATACTTTTGGTAAATAGAACATGGGGGTATATGCTCTTAGTAGGAGATCTAGTTTATAGTTGTTGAATGAGGCGTCAGAGTAGTTGGCATCATTACAGATATCCTTTGTCGATGGAGATGGATCAGTTTACCTCCATTAAATGGTTGTTACACCTCCAATCTTATAGCAAGTCAGGGATACGTAGCTTGGGGACACTAAATGCGAGACCTTACATGCTCAGATGTCCATAGTACATGTTCTTACTGGATATTTTAAAGGTTGGTAGGATTTTGTAATTTTCAAAGGATACACAGTTGTGCCATTGGCATTATGGGATGATGATTTGAGGGAGTTCCACACATCCCCTTTGGTGGTACATGCGGATGTGTAAAAGATGTACCAGGACCTCTAGCATTAGTTTTGGTGACCAGTAATGAAGAAGGGAGTTACAGATTTTATCTCTCAATGCCTCACTTGTCAGCAAGCGGAGGCTAAGCACTAGGTTCCAGTGGGTTTATCTCAACCCCTTGATGTTTCAGAATGAAAGTGGGATGGGATATCGATGGACATTGTGATGGTTTTACCACGTATATCCCTGGGGCACAAATCCATAAGGGTGATTGTCGACCAACTCAAAAAGTTGGCCCACTTCCTAACTATATGAGAGCAGAGTTCAGTAGAGATCTTGGGATGCCTATATATGAAGGAGATATTTTGACTCCATGGAGTCCCATCAATGATTTTTTCAAATCATGATGTTCGCTTTACATCCTGGTTTTGGAAGGGATTGTAGGAGGAATTTGGGACCAAGTTACGCTTGATCATAGCGTTTCACCCACAAATTGATGGATAGACTGAGCAGACCATTCAGGTTATAGAGGAAATGTTGTGGGTGTACATGTCAGATTTTGTCCACAGTTGGGAGGATCACCAACCACTGGTGGAGTTTTCATAAAATAATATTTATCACTCTACCATTGGTATGACACCAATCAATACCTCGTATAGGCAACTCTACAGGTCACCACTTTGCGGTACTAACCCATGAGATTCGGGACTCATGGGCCCGAAGTTGGATTGAGCTACTATAGAGAAGGTTCAGATCATCCAGGAAAAGATGAAGACTACACAGAGCCTTCATATGTCTTATGATGATAGGAGATAGAGGCCTTTGGAGTTCGAGGAGGGAGACCGCATTTTCCTTTGGGTCTCACCATGATGTGGATTATGAAGATTCAGTCAGGGAGACAATCTATATTCAAGGTTTATCTGCCCTTTCTAGATACTGCGTAGAGTTGATGAGGTGGTGGACCACATGGCTCTACCACCATAATTAGATCAGGTGCATGATGTCTTCCACCTGTCATATCTGAGGAGGTACATGCATGACCCATCACACATCATCGAATGGGGTAAGCTGGACATCGAGGATGGAGCGCCTTTTTTTGAGAACTAAGTGGATATTGGGAATCAGTAGGAGAGGGTCATTTATGGGTGGTTTATTCCGGTGGTGTGTGTTAGGTGGCATCATGGGATGTAAATACCCAAGCTTGGTAGAATGTAAAATCTTAAATTTTCCCATGAATTATTTTTAGAAATTATATGGATTAATTTATAGACCATATGTTGAGACTGTGTTTGATTCAGAGAATCGGCTTTCCTAGAACAATGGTTTGAAAAATATTAACTTTTTACTAGTACACACATACAGTTATCTAGAAAAAATAGAATAACTCTTAAACGAGTTCCTGGATCAGAAATACGAGGGAACTTTTGAGCTCATAATGGTAGACTTACCCTAGGAGCATCCTAACCTTAGTCGGTGTGGTCCAACTATAGAAAACCTCACCAAATACGTAATAGTAAATAAAATTATTTCATTTTTTTAATCCTAGTAACCCATGAATGGTGACTCAGGTTGGAAATATTAGACCACCATTGAGTTTTCAATTTTTTGTTTACCCTAGGTGTGAATTAACTTTTTTCGGTTCTAGTCATCTGTAGAAAAATCCCCATAGGTCGTAACTATAAATAAAATAATTTTACAAAAAAAATATGTTTATAATGTAGTGAACTTTTCTTTCTAATAAGGATTTGTTAGGAATTCAAGGTTATCACCATAACCATGGAATTCCTCTAATATGTGGATAAATAACTCTATCATACGAATGGTTAAGAATCATGGATCGATGATCAACATGTAGTCGATTGGGAGGAACCTCGCTGACGACAATGAAGCAATGATCATCCTTCTTCAACGGATGATCTGAATCGAGGTAGGGAATTTTTTTCTTTGTAATTTTCACCATTCTTGATTTTTATGATGAACATGGGTCAATCCATGAATATATTGATCCATAGTTCGATCGTTGTGGGATGGTTCATAATTGCGAGGATTATTTTTAGAGTTTTCCTTATTCTTCTTCATTTTTCATTCTAAAGAGAAAAAATTGAGGCTGACATGAACAAAGGTTGAGGTTTGTTCCTCATGGTGTTCTTGTGATATTCTCTCTATTGTTCTTCACGTTCTTTTCTGTTGGACCCCTATGGCCATGGTTTGACTTTATGGGTGGCTTTGAATGTGATCGGACCCCTAGATTGGAGGAAAATCGACAAAAGAGACCAGATCTATATAGATCGGGACCCAAGGAGCCCATATCTATGACCATTTCGAATTTCGGGAATCGTAGGTGGCTTAGTGGTCCATAGAAGGGACCACCAGCATGGGTCCGGTGCAACAGTCTAGCAAGGTGAGGCTACGGTCCGGTGAGATGAGGTAGGAGTCGCGAAAGCTAGTAGTGGCGGTGGTGGGACACAGGATGCGGCGGAGGTGGCCGCCACATGGGACACAATGGATGACTATGTGGACTAGGCTAGGTCAGGCAGCTCGAGCGCGAGTGGGTTGGGGTGAATGAATGGTTTGTGCCAAATAAGTCGGGTCGGGACCAGCGGGCCAAGTGGCTTGGACCCTAGGTCAGACCCATGGTGATCGAGTTTGACTCGAGTCACAATTGACCATGGTGGTCGATCATGATCCATGGTTAATCCAGTATCCATAGAAGTTGTGGGGGCACGGTTGACATGGTGGTTAACCATAGCATCCACGAAGTAGTTGGTATGGTTGGTCGACCACGGCAGTTGACTTCCACGTTCAGTGGACTGACCACGAGGTTGGTCCACGAGCCCAGTGACCCTCCCTCTTTGAAAATTTGAACATTCATAACTTTCAAACGGTACATCCATTTGATGAGTCATCTATGGAATTGGGACCGTGACTTTGTGACTGTCCTTTTTAGATAATGTGGTGAGTTTTTATCTTAGATTGTTATATGTCTAGAGTGTTCCCTTAGTCCTTTCCTCTAGGTTTCAGTATGAAATTACATCCACATCATTGGATTATAGTCCCCTCTAGAGGTAAAGTCCTAGATAGGGTCTTAGAATTTCTCCATGGGACTGGAGTAGGATCCTTTATCTCCCATAGTTTTTTTTTGTGGAATCAACATCACCTCTGAGAGTAGGACATTGGTCCTCCATCTAGTAGGTCACATTAGTAGGGTTAGTGGTATTCACTGGGAAAGATCCCCTATGTCGCGGGTTGATCCAGATTGGGTGTGTGGTATCCCCCAGTGTGTTTGGGTGGGATCCACTCTCTATGTATCATAATCTTACTTGAACAATACGTTCTCATTTGGTTTGGTCCCAAATGAGCTTATACCTCTTCATGAGTGTCTTCGACGATATCATGGCTCGAGGAGTGAGTTCTCCCATAACGAGCGTGTAACACCCCGAGATTTTTTGAAAAATATTCTTTTTAATTTTATTAATATCTTGTATTGTACGCTACAACAAAAGAGTCTTGAACAACATGCAAACCTAACTTGGCTGCATTACACGCAATCGCAACCTTCCTCGATAGTGTGTGTTGTACGCAATACCGAGTTTCACTAAACAATGACATGCTATTAAAATATTATTAAAACTAGCCGTTATGAATAGTAATAACCACTTTTTGAAATTTTTTAAATTTTATCTTTCAAAATGGACTTCATTTTTGGATTCGGAATATCGAAATTATCCTAGGGTGAAATTTTGGTATTTTTCTGGAAACTTTAAATTTTTGATGAATAGTGAAAACACTGGGTTACTATTTAAAAACCGACTTTTTATTTAAATAATAATTTATTTTATTTAAATTTATTTTAGGTCAAAATTGACACATAATACCTATATAAGTTCAATGTAATTCATTAGAGTCATTTTATAATAATTTTAGATATATACAAATTTTATTGAACTTTTGACCGTCTTTTACCCACCTCCTAGGAGAATTTGAAAATTTACATAAAACTTAATTTTACCGCTTTTGTGAATGGAATTTCAAAAATCCGAGAGACACGGTTAATTTCAGTATGTAAAATGTGGTTCAATGAGATGAAAATAATTTTTTTTTAATAGTAACTTTTTACTTTTATTTACCACGGTTAAAAGTAAATAGGGTAATTAAGGGTAAAAATGATATTATTATTACCCTAACACATGTCCTAATTCTATTGGATAAGTGTAATTAGACCAAAAACAACCTTAGGAATAAAATATGACCATTTAGGCCCACTTGGATTAGATTAGGACATTTATTATTAATTTATTTAAAGAAGGGTTAAAATAGTTAAAATCAAAGTTTAATAAGTAAATCATTTTTAATATAGGGTTATACAAAAGATAAATTCTACTATAAATATTAATTATAAAGATAAAAAGATTTAATATATAATGGTATTTTATTTGTAATTTTTAGACTTTAAATAATTTAATTTATTTATGACACAATGATGATGTAGTAATTATACTATTAATGAAATATTGACATAATTGATGTTATAAATACCCAAATAAATGTAATTTGATAATTTTTATGAATTACAATACTTTTATATGTTATTATGCAATGTTATTATTTATTTAATTAACTTTTTTCGAACTAATCTTTCTGTTATGATTTTCACAAAAATCAATTACCAAATAGTGACAAAATTGACATAAAATTGTTTTTAAAACAAATATTATATTATTAATTGTTATTTTATTCCTAAAAATATAAGGTTTGGCCAAATTACTTAGATAAGGTTATATATATTAATAATAAACAACTTGGGGTTCGTTTTTCTTGTTATAGTAAGTTTATTAACCTTATAGTGTAAAAAAACAAGAAGACACGGTAAAAGAAAAATTATTTAACTTAAAGTTAAATCTAAATGATAAGGTTAAAATAAAAACCTAAACTTGTATAAATTCTATTGGATGAGAGTATTTAGACCCATCGCCACCTTAGCTTCTAAATAACTCAATTTGGATCTATTAAAAACCGAATATGACTTTATAATAAAATAATATTTTTAGTTATTCAAAAGGTGCCCCTCTCCTCACTTATAAAAGGGAACCTCCTCCCTCTCTTCCTCACACCACTTTTAGCCTTCAATCTCGGCCAAACCCTTCTAATTTCTCCTCTCCACTTCCCTAGAAACATCCTAGAGGTCCTGGTCTTCTTCAAAGACCAATTTTAATGCCCTAAAAGGAGGTCTCAAAGAGGCGCTTCAAAGAAGAGGTAATGTCCGTTACCGATTCTTTCAAATTTATTTCTTCTTCCACTTCTTATTCTTTAGTTGTTTAATTATGAATTAATAACATCAGTATCACTAATATACTGATATTTTATAAAACAACCCTATTTCACCATCTATCAATCCTACAGAAAATGAAATCACCGCGCGTGCGTACGTACGGAATACCGTCTCCACGCCGTGGTGTAACCTATTTTCCACCACCACCTTACTTGGATGGGTATGATGGTGTAAATAATAACTATATATGATTATTGTAAAGTGATATTGATTCTGAAATAGTATACATACACTAAAATACAATTCCATGATCATGGTAATGATATCATCACTTGTGCGTACGTACGGACTATCGTCTCCACGACGCGATGAGATTCATTTTCCATGTTAACCATTAATGAATGATTATAAAGTATATATAATAAGTAATAATGAAATATATGACATAATAATGATACTGTATTTATGTGTATATATATGTATTTCATGTACTTAATTTCATTCAATTCAATAAGGAAACGAAAACAGCGTTCATGCATACGTATGGCCTACCGTCTCCATGAATGGTGTATTTCATTTCATTTAATCGATCTATCATATATATATGTATATACTAAAATATATATTATATTTAAATCATGTTTTACATTCTGGAATTAAGTAAATCAAGATATAAGTAATAATATCAAGAACAACAAGTCCAAACACGTACGATAAATAAAACGATTTAACCCAAAACGCTGCTTTAACATGGAACTTACAAAAGAACGGGTAATATAAAGTCATAAGTGAACCATATATGATATCATAACAATGAATATGATTCTTTAATAAGTTAATGACATTATTTAAATAATTATACAGGAGGTTCAGAAACGTACGAAGCATATCGGACCTAAGGTAAGGGATAATTTTGCAAATCTCATCTTTATCCGAGATTGCTTATACGTAAGTATTTACTGGGGTTATAGTTATCTTCCATGTACATGTTTTCTAAAAGTGGTTTTATGTATGTTTAATGTCCTTATTACCCATTTTGACTTTTACTACATGGTATGTAAGGAATCTTTCTTTTTTTTACGTTATGAGGTGCTTTTTGACTTTTCCGACAAAAGTATGAGGAGAATGTTTTTTTTAACTTATATGGAATGAAATTATTTTTAGGGTTTTATAATGCCATATTTTCATGAAGCTTCCTCCAAAAGATTTTATGACTATTTTCAACAAAATACTTTTATTTTAAAAAGTGTATGGCATTTTTTGAAAATAAAATGATTTTGAAGAAGAAAGGATATTTTCCTCAAGAATTCTTTTCAAGTGTTTTATCAAAACCATTTTCCATTTAAGATGACATTATTCCATATGTGTATGTTTCAAGTATAATGTCTCTATGATTTACAAGGTTTCACTTTTCTTATTATGAAATGATATCCATTTCTTTTATATGAATTATGTGATGATGGTATTATGTTTATGAAACCCATTTTTTTCGTTGGGTTATTATGAATGAAGTATGTTTATTTTGTGGCACAAGTAAGAATGATTTCATTATGAGATGTGTGGGACCTATATCTCCCTCTAATGCATTGGGTAAAGATTTATATCTCATGAGATAGACATGCCTGGAATGGTAAGTTAATCTGGTTCAGTGTTATAGGACTGAAACGAGGAGTGAACTCGATTCAGAAAGGGACTTTGTCCACTAAGATGGTCTTGGCAGCAATGCCTTGGATACTATGGAAATCATAACATGTGCTGAATGGTTTCCACAATTACATGTTTTATTTCCATTATATTTTATCACGGTTGATGTTCTATTATGATATATGTCTTACGTACTTCCACGATTTATGTCTTTGCTCAAGATTTTGATGTTTAAATTTCATGTTCAAGTTTTTTCTTCCAAATGTTTATGGATTGTTTTATGTTATATATGTTTGCCCTTACTGAGCATTTGAGCTCACCCTTTTTATGTTTTATTTTCCCCAGGAAATAAAGAAAGGTTTTAGGTAAGGAAACAAAAAGGTGAAGATCGTTATGGGAGTTTTTGAAGATATTTCAACATGATTAGAATTTATATTCCATGTTTCCAAAGACACTAAACTATTATAGTCCTTGTGTGTCTTTTTTTTTATGTATTAAGTATTCCGCAAAAGTAATGTAATGTCCATGTATGTCAAGCTTTGGGTCTCTACAGAGCGTGATTCAAGAAGAATCATGTGTGTGTCTTAGATTGAGTATATTTGGATGTTCTTATTATATGTATTGTATAAATATACTTGTGTGGATATGACTATATCTCCTTTGTGGCATTTCCTTTGTGGTTTCGAGGTGTTCTACTAGGTATTGTTATACTCACCCCTACACAGGATTTTTCCACACATGTCATGTCTTGTGTATATTATTGGCCCTTTGATGGAGTCCTAGGTGGACCCAGACCAGGAGGTACTTAGCTAGGCTAGACAGATAAGGTTTCTTCTAGTGTTTCAAACAGTAGTCCCAGTACTTCTTTTCTTACAGGTTGGACTTATGGTTATAGACACTTTTTGGTAGGCTTATATTGTCCCTATTTACTTTCGATTACTTTCACTATTGTACTCTGGTTGTGGGATATAGTGGTTTTCATGAATTGTCTACTTAGAGTTTTTACATTTCAGAATTTGTGTCTTGGATATTTGTGCATGCATACAGGTACTTCAGGCTAATGCCTCCCATTTGTGGGATATGCCCACTCGGTGTTAGTCACCAGTCCCTGGACTATTGGAGGTGGGCTTGGGGTAGTCACGAAATGGGACCCTCTGGGATGGCTCGTGACAATATGGGTTTTATGAGACAATATCATAATTTATCATGATTTTTTATGTTTATTCTTATATAAATTATTATCCTTAGGAAAACAATTTTATATTGAAAATACCATGGAACTTGTGGCTGTCTAGAATTCTGAAAATCATGGAAGTGCTACTTTTAATGTATAATAAGAGGTAATTTATTATATTTATATTGAATATATTGATTTCTTTCAAAAATATTAATATGATATAGTATCTTTTGTGTAAGAAATTCAAGATTTGGAAGTGGTTAACCTTGATTTAATTTCATCACTTGAACGACCCCATACTATGGAATTAAAACCTCTCCCTAGTGAGTTAAAATATGTATAGATCATGGATGAAGACAAACTATGAGTAACGATTACTAATAACTTTTATAGAACACACAAAAAACTTGGATTGAACTTATAAAAATTATTTTTCAATCCATAAAGTGGAGATTAAGTTATATCCCATAAATAAACCTCAAAATATTCTCATAAAAAATTTTGTTAGAGGGAGATTCCATACCAATTAGATAGCCCTAAAAAGACTAAATTCCACCATAATATAGGTATTTCATATGGAAATAAAGAATTTTTTAGCATTAGACATCAATTATCCTAATTCTAACTCAAAATGGGTCAACCCTATCCATGTAGTTCCCAAGAAAATCAACTTAAACATTGTGAATAACGACCATGATGAATTTATTCATGGATTGTGTGTATTGATTATAGAAATTTGAATCAATTAACTTAATAAAAATACTTTATAATTCCCTTTATTTTTTAATAACTGAAAGGTTCTATTTAATAACACATTAATGTTACTTGGATGGATTTTTAGGGTATTTTCAGGTACCCATTACTCTAGAATACTAATACAATACAACCTTTACATGTATCTTTGGAATATTTTTCTGAAAAAGGATGAATTTTAGGTCGTCCAATTGCCAAGTTATACTTAAAAATATCATGGTAAGTATCTTTTAATATCACATTGAAGATTTATTAGAGGTATTATTATATGGATTTACTATTTTGGGAAATTTTTTTGATTACTGTTTGTGAAATTTAGAAAAATATTTTAAAACATTCATTGAAAATAATCCTGATTTGAATTTGTAAAATTGTCATTTCATAGTTGAGAAATGGATATTCCTATAACACGTCATTTCAAAAAAAAGGAATTGAGGTAAATAAATATAAAGTCTAAGTGATAAATTCTTTTCTTAATCCAACATGTATGAAATATATTAGATCTTTTTTAGGCCATTCAAGATTATACAGAATATTCATAAATAATTTTAGTAAGATTTATCTATATCTTTCTAGGTTACTTTTAAAAAAAGTAGTTTTTTATTTTAATGGTGAATGTAGAAAATAATTTAATGATATGAAGAGAAGTATAATCACCCCACCAATTATGAAATCACAAAATTTCGAACATCCTTTTAAGCTATTTTGTGGTTCTTTGAATCAATATATGGGGGAATCTCCCTCTTAAATAATTGAAGTAAAATCACAGGTCATTTCTTATTCCTTGATAAAATTGGATTCCACTCATCTTAATTACACCTCAATCAATAAGAAGTTCCTTATAGTTTCTTTTTTATAAGATAAATTTAGATATTATTTCCATGAAACTAAAGTTACTATATTTCTGGATCATGCAGCTCTTATGTAATTAATTAAGAAGGAAGGTGATTATCAAAGGTTGTTCAGATAGATACTAATTCTACAAGAATCCATCCTACAGATTAAATACAAAATAGGGTTTGAAAATTAGGTAGTGGATCACCTAAGTATACTTCCCAACACCATTGAAGAAAAAATTCCAGAACAGTACCCACTAAATGATCATATTCTTGGTGAAAGCATTTATATAATGGAAGGTGATGTATCATGTTACGTAGATATAGTGAATTATTTTGTGACTTATAAAGTACCATATCATCTTAACTCTCATAATAAAATTAAAGATAAATCTATATTTTATATTTGGGAGGATCCTTTCCTTTGGAAAAATTTCAATGATGAGGTAATAAGAAGATGTTTTCCTACAAGTGAAATTGAATTGGTTTTTCAATTTTATCACTCACTATATTTTGGGGGCCATTTTTAACCTCATATAACTATATGAAAACTTTTGTAATATATTATTTATTGGCCCAATTTTTTCAAGTATACACATGAATATTTCAAGAAGTTTAAAAAATATTTGTTTTAAAGAAACATGTCAAATAGAAAAGAAAAACCTCAAAACCCCATTTTTTGTGTATTTCTTTTATGTATGTGGAATTAATCTTATGGGACCCTTTCCCATGTAATTTTTAAATTCTTATATTCTACTTTCTATTGATTATGTCTCAAAATGGGTGGAAATAAAATCCACCAAACCTAATGATACCAAAGTTGTGTGTGATTTTTTTAGGTCCAACATTTTCTATAGGTTTCGAGTTCCAAGATCCACCATTAGTGACCATGTGACTGAATTTTTCAATAGGATAATGGTGTATCTACTAAAAAAGTATGGATTATATCATAAGACATATATACCCTACCATCCTTAAAAAATTACCAATATGAAGTATAAATTAGGTAAATTAAAGTTACTATGGATAAAATAGTTAAACAAAATAGGAAGGATTAGATCCTAAGGTTAGAAGAAACCTTATGGGCCTATAGGATATCCTATAAAACGCCCAAAGTAATTATCCCCTGCCAGATGACTTAAAAAATCATCACATACCTATGGAGTTGGAGCACCAAGCATATTGGGTTGTAAAAAATATAAATATGGACTTGGAAAGTGATAGGAAAGAATTGATTTTTCAATTGTAATAGATAGAATAAATTTTAATAGATTATTTTTAAAATTACATAATTTACAAATAAATAACTCAAGTGGATCATGACAAGATGATGCAACCAAAACCTTCCATCCTTGAGACAAAATGATGATCTATAATTCCATACTGAAGCTAATAATGGGTAAACTTCATTCCATGTAGTTACTCATTTCTATAATTTTGGTGTTGTGTATATTAAAAAAAATAAAGTGAAGTAAATCCATTTACTATTAATGGGAATAGAATAAAAAAGTACCATGTAAATCTACCTCGATAAACATTGGAGGATCTTTAACTTCCCTAACTTGTATATTTATCACATCTCATCAGGTTATGTTAAGAAAAATAAATTAAACAAAATTTATTTGATAAGGCAACCTGAGTTTTAATTTTTTTTCTAGGATTTAGTAATTTATGATGTCGACATTTTTTTTCTTTTCTCTTTTAATTTCAAGTGAACTGGCCTTTACACTTTTATGAGTTATTTTCTTTTTTTAGGTTCATCAAGGTAGGAAGAAATGAGGTAGTCTAGAGACTTTGAGAAAAAGAGTAAAAGAGATAAATAGATTCATGTTTAAAGGGTAGTTCACATCTATATTCATTATCTTCTCATATTCCCTCAACTTTTTTGGAAAATCTGCTTGAGATTTAAATAAAAACTATATATACATACTTATAATTTTATTTCCTTTATTAATATAAGAGACATGACATGATTATAAATCTCATTATGTCATGTTTTATATTTATTAGTTTATTAGATTTAATTAGTGAAGTGGGGGGATCAAATGATTAAGGATGAATATAGGATTTAATTTGATGAATCGTGATTTGAGGGATTCTCTTGATGCATGTAAATGAAATGTATATAACATTTTTATACTATGAATTTATAAAATTCATATAGATTGATTTGTTATTATTATTCCTTCCATGATTGATTATCCTAAATTTTGTGTTTCATTCCCAAGATTACTTCTAGACCTATTACTTTCCATTTTATCTTGATCATATTTCTTGATTTAACTTGGGGAATGCCACCTACTAGAAATTACATTGGAACATGCCAAAGAAATGATTCTGTAGAGTTGCATTTAATATGATTGAGGAATTGTTTTCACTTAGTCGTTATCCTTTAGACTTCTATTTATATTAATCCTTGTTTATCCCAAAGAATCCACGGATGACCTGGTTATAAATGAGTCACATTACAAGATGATATTATCTATTCCTACCCTACTCTATTCATTTTCATGAAAATTTAAAGTTTAGCTATGGGTTGAGGGAGGTAATGGTGTAAGGGATGTAGTATATTAAAATATATAAGTTTGGGGTTGATCTTTTGGTTATTGGTAAAGGTTCATGTTCATTTATTTTATTCCACAATTTCCCCGATTAAAGAAAAAAAGTAAATAAAGAAATAAAAAATGAAATAAAAACAAAATGGATTGTGAATTTGGAGAATAAAACATCATCATTACCAGAGTAATGATTTTATTATATGGGGTTTGATGGTTTATGTGAGGTTCACTCCAATAATAACATTCAAAAAAGAAAAAAATCTGAAATATTAGTTCAAAAAAAGTAAATAAAAAAATCAAGAGGGTGTTCTTTATTCATTATGATTGTATTCTTAGTAAACTTTACTTTGAGCATTAGAGAGGGGGTGTAATCATTTTTAATGGATAATTTCATTGATATTTAACTATATAATATTATGTATTATTATATAGATATAAACTTCCTCTTTGAGCCATAATTTTTTAAACATCAATACCCACCAACCTCAAATCCCATAGTCATTAGAACCTTATTCTAAGACCTTATGATTATATTTGATTTTTTGTATCTACAGAGTAGATAATTTAGGTTCATCACCATCCTATGGAAAACAAGCATGAACTCATTATATGAACATAAGTATACTTGAATATGTATCATGAGTGTTAAGAGAGAAGAATTTAGTGGGAGGTAGATCATAACTTGGCATGCTTGATAAATAGAATATTATGATATGTGAATGAATGAAAGGATAAGATTCACCATTTTAAAATGGGAGAAATTAAAATACATGGGTTGACTGGACTCTTTGAAAATGTGAAGTTTGATAAATATTTTATGTGATTCTTGAAGATTTTTATTTTTTAATTGATAAAAATTTGTTTTTATTACTTTGAAATTTGAGTATTAGTAACATCGGTGTCTATTGTAATTTATTGTCGAGGTCCAGTGCTTGAGGACAAGCATGAGTTCAAGTGTGGGTGTATTTGATGATCATAATTTTTCAGGAATTTTTGTTAATAAAATGTATTTATTTTTAAGGATCAAATTCCTATTTATTAATTGATTTATTATTTTATGGGAATTCATAATTCTAAATATTATTTTTTAAAAAGAAATAATTTTTTTTAATAATTTTAGTTGTTTAAATTTTTGAAAAAAAATTATTTTATTTAGGTAAAACATTGGTCTTTTTCTATTATTCCCAAGGAACCAATCCAAGTATGAAGGATCACACATGGCTAACTAGTACAAGAGCATAAGAGGTATAATACGCATATGTGGCGTGTACATAGAGGTGGTCCAAGACCTGATGGGCCTGTGTTGGTCCTAATAGGTCCATAAAGATGAGTGTTGAGTGTATACAAGATCCCTTCCCTAGAGAAGGATTCTGATTTATAGAAGAAAAAACCACATATATAAAGGAGAGTCATACCAACCACAATTTTGGTGTGGGAATCTATTTTTATGGTGCACTCTTCACTTAACACAAAAGTGAAACTTTCACTTTAGATCATGCTCTTTATTTCTTGGATACATTCTAGACACCAACTTTGTGCTTTATGACATCAAACCACCATTAGAACCACCAGAAAACTCTATAATCTCCACTTTGGAATCTTGGTCTCATTACAATGATCCAGTTCGAGGAGAGAACCATGGTTGGGCTTTAAGAGTTAGTATTCGCTACTTGAACCCCATTTTGAGAAGAAAGAATCCATATTCTTAAAGAATTCAAAAATGGACAAGCCAACGTCATAGGAAGCTTAGTCATGGATACTCGAAAATCAAAATAGATTCTAAAATAATATTTCATATTTCTACTAGTCCACTTTCTACCGTTGACCCTCCTACCATAACTAGTTACTATCATCTAGTATCATCATCCATGATACCATCAGTGTTGTCTCCAACATCGGTACCTTACTACAACCATCGTTGGCTCTGCTTATGTCATTGGTTACTTCCATATGTGAGGGTTTTCTACCATCTCCCTTACATCCATTATCCTTCCATTATGAGGTTATACCACTATTGTCACCTGCTACCACTATCATTGTCTACTATCACCACCATCGACAAGCTACCATCATCTTGATTATGTTTCCCCCACCACTGTCACATGCTACTGTTGGACCTCATACCATTATCATGTTACTTTCATTGTTTTTCTTCTACCACTGGTTATACTACCACTACTTACTATCATCATTGGCCTTCACTAATTTCGTGATTCTATAAGTTCCATGAAAGAACGCTTTCTTCCGTTGAGTTTCTCCCGCTTCTTACTTCCACCACCACTTTGTGAAAAGACCCAAAATTCTATAAATGAAATTACCTTTTGAATGAATAAATGTATTATTAAGTAATTAATTTATAGAAAACACATTCACTATTTTGGTTATTTCGGACTGTTATAAGTTATATCCAATCATATATAAAATTCTAGTAAGCATCGTAACTATTTATAATATATTAATTGTACACTGACCATTATGGTTAGTATATATTAATGGTTATGATAAAATATAATTGAATTAGATGAAATAATCGATGGCTCTAACTAGTAGGATAATACCCTATGAATCCCACTTATTAGAGATTCTACGGGAGATGGTATCGCTGAGATTTACCCTTGATCAAGCGTAATATCAGAATAAACAACTAAATCATGAGTCAAATTATTTATGGGAGAAGTTCAATATTATCGAGATTACAACACAACCCATGTTCATCGAACCACTCCAAGAAAGTGTCATCATTACACACCTTACCCTTAGGGCATAAGCTGTTTTAATATGGGGTTATGTATCGAGACCTAAATAGTATGGATTTTTATATTTTATTTTAAATTAAACATTTATTATACTATCCTTTTTTATTATTACTTTATAATTTATTAATCTGTTTGATAAAAAAATTATAATTTGATACGAAGAAATCAAAATTGTATTTTTGAGAAATATATAATTTTAATTAATACAATACTTTATAAATTATAGAATCTTTAAAATAAATTTTATTTTCATGAAATATTCTTATTAATTAAAATTAATTTAAATATAAATGATAATATTAGTTAATTTAATATAATTTAATCTTTATAAGGGTCAAAAACAATTATCATTGTCAAAACTACTATTTTTCAATTAATAGGTATTTTGATTTAAAATTTTAAATTCTAATATATTGAAAATTATTTTGATAAAATTAATATTATTTATGAAATTATAATTTTTAAATGATCCAATGGTTAATTTTTTTTAATTTTCTGAGATAGTTGAATTTTGGGTAGAAATTTAATATGATATAAATATGGGTATGTATTATGGAATCATAAAATCTGAAAAAGTAATGTAATTAAATATAAATAGTATCCATGAATAAAATTACATTTCCCCCAAAACTAATTTATTGTTAAATTTATTTTATTAATTTTTTACACCCTTATTGAATCCTCTAAAACCTATATTATATTTTAATGTTTTAAAATCAATTCTTTATGAACATGATTCATTCATACATAACCAAGGATATTATTTTAATGACTTATTTTCTTAGATTTATAAAATATTTAAATCCACTCCTCTTTGGTATAAACCATGGGCAAAAATCATGGTAAGTTTTTGGGTTTGGATTTTTTTAGCATATTGAATCCAAAACCTTAGTCCAGAAATAAATAAAGAATTATATTTATCTTTTGATATAAATACCCACCCATCCTACTACTAAAATTCATTAAAACCCCATTTTTATGAATTTAATCTCCATATAACTTAATAAATCTTTCCAAATGTGTTCCTAATATCTTAATAAGCTCCTTCGAATCTTTTATAAGAACCCTCTCAAGGTAAGGGATCCTATCCTCCTATTTATTCAAGAACATTCTTTATATTATTTCATTTTATTTTCAATTGTTCATATTCAGATATGTTTTTATTTATATATATTAATATATTTATTATTTAAAATTAATTATATAACCCCTTTGACTCCCATTAATCCTTCCATGAATCGTTATGTACACCTGTTATGTTGCCAAAATTATCCTGTGATTTTACTTACTAAACATTTGTGTAGTGAATACTAATCTCCATTTATACTCAAAGGTATTCACCTAGATATAATTATCCTTTATTTATTTTATAATTACATGTATTTAACCCACACTTATTAATTTTGGGGTTAAAATTGATGAAATATGATCTTATGTTGAATGATCTATGTGGCACAAAAATGCATGTACATGATATGAATGTGATGGGTGGGACCAAGATTATATATCCATCTCATGCATTGGGTGATGTTTTTATTTGATCAGATATCATGTATATTGAATGGGAGGTTATCATAAGAACACTATATTATGATGTCTCAGTATTTATCCTTGACTTATGTTTATAATGTCAAGTATTATATTGTGGTCACATTCTTATGTTTCCTTGATGTTATCATCTTGTATCATGTTTTGATATTCATGTTTATGATTCTTACCCCTTTTATGCCACCTTGATATTCCTCCAGATTCACATTTATTACTTTTATCATGTTATGTTTGTATTATTACCTTTCTGGGTTTTATAGGTCACCCCTTTCTTATGTATATTCTCATGTTATCCCATGCAGTTTTAGAAGAGAAATGTAATTTTAAGGGCATGTTGTAGAGTTTTTAAATAATTTTTTTTATCCTTGTTTCATTTTATTATGTTGAGTATCAAATTTCCTAAATAAACTAGGCATTTAAATCCTCTATAATTGTATTAGGTGTGACTTTATATAATAAATCATGAAATAAAGTGTATAAAAGATATGGTTTGTCTTAGTTGGAATCAGAGGGAGGTATAGTTAATTTTTAGTATTAAGATTATAAAACCTAATTATAACCTTAAGGATAATAATAAAAATAGGAAAACATCTGTAAATTTTTTTATAGTATATAGTAAGTGCTTACTAAGAAATAAAATCTATGCAGGGATACTACAAGTGGATATGGCTCTGGCATAGTTTTACTTAGGGGTAATAGCCCAAAAAATAGTGCATTGGACATTGACTCAATTGTCACCTAGTGACTAATAGAGACATTTATACACCCTTGGTTTGACACTCCTTTGGGATATTCTTTCTTAAATTCACAAGTTTTTTATGAACCCTTATGAAGGGAACCAAAATGTCCATAAAATTTTATGTTGGTAAATAGATCGTGGATAACTTAGATTGAAACCTTGAAATTCATAATTTAATTAATATATATTATTTATGAGTTATCCCTTTAATTTTTATATTTTTTTATTTATGTGATTAATATTTTAAATTTTTCATCACTAATTTTCCCTTTATTTTAGTTAGTGAATAGAAATAGGTGAAACTGGTTCAACAACCAATGTGAGGGGAAATGTGATGAGTGTCCAAATGAGATGCCCAACCTTATGGGAGAAGGAATCAGGAACTTTATGATTCTATTTTCTCAATTAACACAAGTTTTCAATAAAAAAATGAATTAGGAGGAACTCCCACATACCCCTAAGAAAGGGAAATTTTTAATTGATACCTTTATGTGATAAAGGCCTCTGACTTTCATTGGATATTTGGATCCCTTAATCATAGAATAATGGATCAACTCCATTGATAAGATATTATTTTTCCTTTAATTCTTTAAGAAATAAAATTTCATGTTAGTGGTTTATTATATGGAGGAAGAAGATGCTAAACGGTGTAATTTGATCAAAAATATGAAACTCGATGAGGACATCGAAGTGATGGAGTGGAAATAATTTAGAAAAGTGTTTTTTAATAAATATTTTTTCCATACTCTCCAACATAAAATTTGGATGGATTTTCTTATCCATAAGAAAAATTATGACAAATCCATCAGTTCATATTAGGTTAACTTCAAAAGACTTACATGATATGCCTTCATTTTTTTCATTGACCCCAAAAGTAAAGTTGACCACTTCTTTGGTGGGATAAATATGAGTATACAAAAATCATTGGAAATTCAAGACTATTGGATTGGACAAAAATTATTTATTCTAATGGTCCTAAATCATTTTTATAATCTTATTAATTAATTTCATGTTTTATATTGGTCAAAAAAAAAATTGACCAAACTTTCAAGAATGTATAATTCTGGAACTTAACATGTGTACCTACCACATGGAGAAGTGGTAAGGATGGGTAACATTCTAGGAAGTTTCACAGGGTGGGGACCATGTGTTTTCGGGAAAATTGGTGGAACTTTGAGGGCCAGGACCTGGCGACCATATTAAGGTGGGGTGTTTGTGCTATCATCGGGACCCAGTTGTTATATTTGGTATCAAAGGTGGTATCCATCCTTAAGTGTAGCACACTTCCTAGGTTGAGATATCGGGCCCGTAATAAGGGCATTGTGCTCTAAAGGGGGGTGAATGTGACACCCCATAATGATAAAGGGTTAAATATCTAAATGTTATGACTCATGTCAATAAGGTTCATCTTCCTTTTTAAGTGTCTACCTGATTATAACTCCATAGTTAAGTGTGCCTTGAATTGAGTAGTGGTCAGGATGGTGGCCTTCTAGGAAGTTTCCTTGGGTGTGTGTGAGTGAGGAAAAGGCACACTGAAAGGGCTCGTGTTGGAATATGGGGATTTTCATCAGTCAGATAACTAGTTCGGGCATCTAGGTGGGCCCCAGGGTGGGGACCCTATGTCTATGGGGAAATTGGTGGTACCTGGAGGGCCAGGACCCAACAGTCATGATAAGGTGGGGTGTTTGTGCTGTCACTGGGACCTAGTTGTTACATTTGGTATGAGAGGTGGTACACAGACTTAAGTGCAGCGCACTGCCTAGGATGAGATGTAGGGCCCACAATAACGAAGTTGTTCTCTAAAGGGGGTGAATGTAACACCTGATAATGATAAAGGGTTAAATGACTAAATGATAGGACTCATGTCAACAAGGTGCACCTTCCTTTTAAGAAGTCTACATGATTAGAACTCCACAGTTAAGCATGCTTGGAATTGAATAGTGGTCAGGATTGTAACGCCCCGACCCTAGCTACCCAGAGTCGGTGCATTACTTCGTAACATTGTCATGATCACAAAAGATCAAGTCTCGAAAGACCGATTAGTTTAGTAGCCTTGGAAACACTAGATACATTCATAAGTCTTTCATTACATCAAAAAGTAAACAAACTACAATAACATGGTCTTCATAGTCCACACTCATATCCCTTTCTGACTACCCCTGCAGGTCATTCATAAAATACTTCTTCACATCCTGGAAAAATATTAAAACATTGAAAGGGGTGAGCTCAGATGCTCAGTAAGGTTAACAATATAGCGGAAGCTTTCATAAATAAACATTAACATTTACGGCAATTTATAACTAAAACAAAAGACTTTTAAACTTGAACTTCAACATAATATGGAAAAAGTAAAATGAGATAATGCCATTCACTTCTTCACATGGATATTCTATTGGTCGAATAATCTCATGCAACATCAATAACCACTTTCATAATGAGGGAATGTATAATGCCAGACATTCTGAAACATTTTGTCAAGGCCTCGGCCAAGACATCTAAAATGATTAAGGTCTCGGCCAAAACCATAAATCAAATTGGGAAAGTGCCTCGTCCAATTCCATGTCTAGTTGTCTCATGAGACCTACCGATGCATCGAGGAGCTATAGCGAGCTCCACCCATCACTTATTAAGCCCAATACATTCCTCATATGAATAGGTTTAAACATATCATAAACCATAACATAATAGTATCACATAAAACATGCATAAAGGAAACATAACATTTCCACATTTCAATCACAAGATATCAATACAGAACATTGATATAATAAAAACGCTTTTAAAACCATTTTCAATACCAAAATAAAAGAAAGTTAAAACTTTGTATTTATTTTTCATTAAAAAATGATGGCTTGTAGAGGAAGCCGAAACTCAAATAATGGTCACGGCGGCGGAGAAGTCGTTGTCACCCCATAAGTATGGAAAGAAAAACATTCCCTTTTTGTCGTTTAGTAAAACGCTTCGTATAAAAAAGATTCCTTTTGAATAAACGTAAAAGTCAAAGGGGTTTATACACCGTATAAAAGAAAGTTGTGTATAAAACCAAATATGCCTCAATGAAAGGAGATTGAGACGAAGTCCTTAAAAATATCATTTTTAAAATAAAATAGATCTATTATGTCTATTCACTATAGGTACACACAAAGAATATAAAATAAGAAATAATAATATCATGACATAATTTGAAAGTAGGAGATTAACCCAAAGAATGGAAATTGGGTTAATAAATTCCCTTACAAAGATCATTTTTTTTAAATAAAATAGATCTATTATGTGTATTAACTATAATTACACATAAATAAAGTACAAATACATGATAGGATATAATAATATCATCACATAATTTGAAAGTAGGTGATTAACCCAAAGAATGGAAATTGGGTTAAGAAGTTCCCTTACCTTGCGTCTTGTCCTGACTCGACCGTTCTTTAACCTCCTGAATAATAAACTAGAGTTAATTTCTATTTACTTAAGAACCTTTTTTATGTTCATTATTCCTTTTATATCACTTATTACCATGTTATAAACATTATGTAATTATTTAAGTTAATAACGGTCGTTTTGTCGATCTTTGGTACTTGAGTCAACAATAAACTTCTTATAATTACAAGTTGTTTATGTGGTAGAATATCCATTATCTCTGGAATTATATTCAAGATTTATATGTCATATATATCATATATATCCAGTATATACATTCATTCATAATATTACGTAACATTTAGAGGTAAGAAATGAAATGCACCGTTCATGGAGACGGTAAGTCGTACGTACGCATGAACGCTACATTCATTTCTATTTCGTATTTAATGGAATGAAATCATAATTATATAAAGGTATCATATAGTTCCAGTATAATATCATTTACTCCATCTTTTATACATCCCACATATGGCATTAACGATTCACATCACTTTGAGGGGGCGGTAGTCCGCACTTCCTAAAATGAAATTATCGCGTTTACCCATAATAGAAATAATAAAGTATGCCATAAATGAGAAATACAGAAGCATAGGGAAAACATAAACATAATATATATATCATATATGAAAATAGTGTCATCAAAATGGTCACCATTATAGGTGTTAAAAGAATTTGAACAATCATCGCTTCGTGAGGCAGTATTTCACCACCCACAGAAACAGTATGTTCTTTAACCATTAGTCGAAGGTGTGTGTAAGTTTAAACCAAAGCCTTATCATAACAACATCCTAGTATATTTTAGATACTGTTTTTGTTACAAAAGAAAGGAATTAAAAGAGTTTAAGGGGTTGGAGAAGCAAAATAAAACAAAACAACATTAGAGAAGACATTACCTTAAAAATCGGGTAACCCTTTTTGATTTGAGCCAAAGGCTTCCTTGGGAAGCATTATGCCCAAAGTGAGGCTTCTAGGAGTAAGTGAGGGATGTTGGGAGAGTATTTGGGCAGATGTTGGCCGAGCCAAATGGCTTGAATGTGTGAATAAGGTGGGAGTGGTGGGGGCCTTTTATAAGTGGAGAGGAGGGGCACTCTTGGAAAGTAAGGAACGTTTACATTATTATACAATGCTTTTCGGATTCTAAAGGTCCCACACTTATATAATTCGTGGATAAGGTGATAAGAGTTCGAAATATACCCATACAATAGTCTTTTGACAAGTTTAAGCCTTGTATTTTACATTATCTTCTCATTTTATTTAAATCGTTAAATAATGAGGTCATCGCTGCATCATAATGATGTCATAAATAATTTAATTTATTTAATGTATAAAAATTATAAAACAAATACTATGATGTAGGAAAATTTTTTATCTTTCCAATTACTATTTATAGTCAAAAATATGACTTGTATAACCCCATGTAAAAATTGTTTTAGTAAAACATTTCATGTTTGTGTCATTTTTTACTTTAACATTAAATAAAATGTATTTATGTCATTTTCCAACTAAAGTGGCTCCATGGGGTCCCCAAGTTGACCCATGGATTTTCTTGGTCGGCCATGACTCATCCAATAGGAGTAGGACAAGTTTCAATCTCATATCATATTATTAAAACATTATTTTTACCTTAAACTACACTAATTACCTCTAATCGCGATTAAGAACTTAAAAGTTATTATTCACCAAAAAATTATTTTAATCTCATTGAACCACATTTTACTTCTTAATGACAACCATGTATGTCGGATTTTTGAAAATCAAATCACAGAAGTGGTAATATTTCATTTAAATGAAAAATCAGTTATTTAACTACCACTTAGTGGTTTCACTATTCATCAAAAATTGAAGTTTTTCAGAACAATGCCAAAATTTCACCCTAAGCTATAATTGATATTCCGAATTCAAAAATGATTTCTATTTTACAAAATTCCAAACATATAAGTTGCATTAATTAATTTTATAATTAATTCCCGCTGTCACAACAAATAGCGTGTTTTTAAGAAACAATTTATATCAAAAGATTAGCAATTGTTTATGTCCAATTTCAATGTTAAATTAATTCTAATGACCAACATTGGATAAAATGGTAAAAATATATTCTAATTATACTTTAAAACCACTAAATAGTATAATTTATCACAATAAATTATTTTCATTAAAAAATTTGTTTTAAGTATTTTTCACTATTCATAAAAAAATTGGAAGTTCTCAGAAAGTTACAAAAAATTCAACTTAGGATAATTTCGATATTACAAATACAAAAATGAAGTCCAATATAAAATTTATATAATTTTAAAAAGTGGTTATTACTATTCATAACGGCTACTTTGATTAGTCGCGGTGTGTTAGAACTCGAACTTGCGTACAATGCAAGCTATTGCATTATTGAATGAGAAGCGTATCGTGGAAGCTCAGGGTGTTACATTCTCCCCTCCTTCAATAAATTGCGTCCTCGCAATTTGAAATTTTTCTTTGAAAATAAAAGGTTGAAAAGAGAAAATACCTTTGAGGAAAACCCACATCGGAAATAAGATTAATAAAATTTAGCCTTAATAAGAGGGAAAGGGAAATGAAAAAGTCACCACCCAATTATGATCTCGATTAGGAGAACATTGGTGGCAATTAAAGACATATAATTGGAGGAAAAACGTAAATATTTGTAGGGAGTGATTGAGGTCATCAATCACAATCAACTGTCAAATTGAGGGCCTCAAAGACTTCAATCTATGTTGATTTAAAATGTCATCAGTTCAACAAGACATAAGGTATTAGGATAGCACATTTTTTTGTTTTAATATCCCTTTACTAAAGTTTAAGAATTATTTTATTCATTGAATAAGAGATAGGTATATATATATATTTATGCTTGACAATTAGAGTTTCAACCTTCAACTCATCTTTCACTGAAAAAGATAATAGAACTCAAAAATATTATACTTATCCTAATTGTATAAGGTTCCAAATGTTAACACATACCATTTAGATTAGTAAAATTATTTTTTAATAACCAGGGACTTCCCGTAGGCTAGTGGTAGGAAATAAAGGCCTGTCGCACCATGATTGTGGGTTCGATTCCTGCAGCTTTGTCCGACGTGACGGGTTATGGCCCACCCTGCAGGTTGTCCTTTTCCTAAAACTATAGTATTATAATATTCAAAAATAATCTTCATAAATTTTTAACCTTAAACAATACTATCCAAAGATAAACTTAATCCACTCCAACCTTTAGAGTTATCCAAAATACCTCTGTCCAGACTTTCTCTAAAAGGTCTCTTAATTCCAAAATCAATTTATCAGATTCCCCAAACAAAGTAAAGTTTCTCTTATTGTCACATACTAAAAATATAATTACCTTCATCATATTAAAACCTTACTGAAATCAACAAGTACTGCAGTACAATCCTTATATATATATCACATTATTCTAATAACCATAATATAATCCATGAGTCCAAAAGCACCATTACATTAGTTATTCTGCTTCAACTGTAGTAACAGCATAAGATTGTCCTTGATCCCTTGGCCTTTTCTGAGGTAAGTTTCCCTGATGCTTAGGGCATTCTTTTGCATAATGCCCCATTTCCCTACAATTGTAGCATTCAACATTGATAGCCTCTTTCTTTCCCTTGAAATCACGCGCTTGGTGACCTTTTTCCCCACATTTATAACAAACTCCCATTCCTTTTAGACAAGTACCAGGGTGATTCTTCCCACAATTATCACATAATGGAAAATCCTTCTTTCCCTTTTTCCCTTTATCTGTCTCTTGTTCCACCGTTCTCTTCTTCTCTTTCTTTACTTTGTTGTCATAAGACTTAGAGAATTCCTTTTCTGTCTTGATAGCACATGAGACAATATCTTCGTATGTTGAGAACGATTGTGATACTAAATCTCGATGGAGAAATGGTTTTAACCCATCAAAGAAAAGATCAATTTTACCTCTTGGGTTACGTATATAATCCGCATCATACCTCGCTAACCTTGTAAGGTTGGTCTCATACTTTGCGACATTCTCATCCTCCTTTTGTTTCAGACTCAGAAATTGCCTTTCCATATCTGCTCTATGGTCATGAGGAAAGTATTTTTCTAAGAAAAGATCTTTGAACTCCCTCCATTCCATATTCTGTATGTCATCATCTTCCTTTGTGTTTTGAATCAATGACCACCATTGATCAGCATCTCCAGTGAGGCAGTAAACTGCCATGATAACCTTTTCCGTTTCACTACTCCCCAAGGCGTGGAATATTTTCTCTAAGCAGTTTTTCCATTTCTCAGCTACTAATGGATTTGTACCCCCATTAAATGTTGGTGGTTGTTGCCTCATGAAGCGGTCTAACATTGATCCTCCACGTTGCGGATCAGGGTGCTCCATACGAGTAAGGTTATTATTCATAACCTGAGTGAGTTGTCCCAGTATGGTAATAAGTTGATCAGCACCAGTTGTATCTCCAGCTCCACAATAATTATCTTGAGCAGGAGGGAAATCCCTACACGGAGTGCTTTCATTGATACGGTTTCCATTCCTTCCACTAGGCGCCATTTCTAAACAATGGCATAAACTAGATTAGTTTATGAATCAAAATACATAATTCCATACTTGTAAAATACTTAACATAAATTGAACTATTTATGGATATAATCCATAATCATAAAAAGGTTTTATTTGAGGAAGTATATACTCATAACCATTCATAGTGGTTTTTAAAGAAAATGGGAATTATCCTAAGCATATCCCTCAGGAGTGTCGTAACCAAGAGTGCAGCAAGGCCCATTGTCGTGCACCAGTTCCCGTTCGAGTCTAGCTCAAAGCGGTGTTTTCAGGTTTTACCCCTAGGTACATCTGTGCCAGAGCCACCTCTACCTGCTCGTATCCAGACAGGGATGTATTGCTCGGAAAACTCACAAAATCTCTACAATAACAAAATTCTAGGAAGTTCTTCTTTACTAATCCTCAAAGTCTATCTTTGGGCTATGTGCTCTAATCAGAGTTTATCTAAATCTAGCTTCCAAGGTTAGTACTAAACTGCCTCAGATACCAACTGTAACGCTCCGACCCCAGCTACCCAGAGTCAGTGCATTACTTCGTAACATTGGCATGATCACAAAAGATCAAGTCTCGAAAGACCGGTTAATTTAGTAGCCTTGGAAACACTAGATATATTCATAAGTCTTTCATTACATCAAAAAGTAAACAAACTACAATAACATGGTCTTCATAGTCCACACTCATATCCCTTTCTGACTACCCCTGCAGATCATTCATAAAATACTTCTTCACATCCTGGAAAAATATTAAAACATTGAAAGGGGTGAGCTCAGATGCTCAGTAAGGTTAACAATATAGCGGAAGCTTTCATAAATAAACATTAACATTTAAGGCAATGTATAACTAAAACAAAAGACTTTTAAACTTGAACTTCAACATAATATGGAAAAAGTAAAATGAGATAATGCCATTCACTTCTTCACATGGATATTCTACTAGTCGAATAATCACATGCAACATCAATAACCACTTTCATAATGAGGGAATGTATAATGCCAGACATTCTGAAACATTTTGTCAAGGCCTTGGCCAAGACATCTAAAATGATTAAGGCCTCGGCCAAAACCATAAATCAAATTGGGAAAGTGCCTCGGCCAATTCCACGTCTAGTTGTCTCGTGAGACCTACCGATGCATCGAGGAGCTATAGCAGGCTCCACCCGTCACTTATTAAGTCCAATACATTCCTCATATGAATAGGTTTAAACATATCATAAACCATAACATAATCGTTTCACATAAAACATGCATAAAGGAAACATAACATTTCCACATTTCAATCACAAGATATCAATACAGCACATTGATATAATAAAAACACTTTCAAAACCATTTTCAATACCAAAATAAAAGAAAGTTAAAACTTTGTATTTATTTTTCATTAAAAAAATGATGGCTTGTAGAGGAAGACGAAACTCAAATAATGGTCACGGCGGCGGAGAAGTCATTGTTACCGCATAAGTATGGAAAGAAAAACATTCCCTTTTTGTCGTTTAGTAAAACGCTTCGTATAAAAAAGATTCCTTTTGAATAAAAGTAAAAGTCAAAGGGGTTTATACACCGTATAAAAGAAAGTTGTGTATAAAACCAAATATGCCTCAATGAAAGGAGATTGAGACGAAGTCCTTAAAAAGATCATTTTTAAAATAAAATAGATCGATTATGTGTATTCACTATAGGTACACACAAAGAATACAAAATAAGAAATAATAATATCATGACATAATTTGAAAGTAGGAGATTAACCCAAAGAATGGAAATTGGGTTAAGAAATTCCCTTACAAAGATCATTTTTTTAAAATAAAATAGATCTATTATGTGTATTAACTATAATTACACATAAATAAAGTACAAATACATGATAGGATATAATAATATCATGACATAATTTGAAAGTAGGTGATTAACCCAAAGAATGGAAATTGGGTTAAGAAGTTCTCTTACCTTGCGTCTTGTCCTGACTCGACCGTTCTTTAACTTCCTGAATAATAAACTAGAGTTAATTTCTATTTACTTAAGAACCTTTTTTATGTTCATTATTCCTTTTATATCACTTATTACCATGTTATGAACATTATGTAACTATTTAAGTTAATAACGGTCGTTTTTTCGATCTTTTGTACTTGAGTCAACAATAAACTTCTTATAATTACAAGTTGTTTATGTGGTAGAATATCCATTATCTCCAGAATTATATTCATGATTTAGATGTCATATATATCATATATATCCATTATATACATTGATTCATAATATTACATAACATTTAGAGGTAAGAAATGAAATGCACCGTTCATGGATACGGTAAGTCGTACGTACGCATGAACGCTACATTCATTTCTATTTTGTATTTAATGGAATGAAATCATAATTATATAAAGGTATAATATAGTTCCAGTATAATATCATATATAATATCATTTACTCCATCATTTATACATCCCACATATGGCATTAACGATTCACATCACTTTGAGGGGGCGGTAGTCCGCACTTCCTAAAATGAAATTATCACGTTTACCCATAATGGAAATCATAAAGTATGCCATAAATGAGAAATACAGAAGCATAAGGAAAACATAAACATAATATATATATCATATATGAAAATAGTGTCATAAAAATGGCCACCATTATAGGTGTTAAAAGAATTTGAACAATCATCGTTTCGTGAGGCAGTATTTCACCACCCACAGAAACAGTATGTTCTTTAACCATTAGACGAAGGTGTGTGTAAGTGTAAACCAAATACTTATCATAAAAACATCCTAGTATATTGTAGATACTGGTTTTTTTACAAAAGAAAGGAATGAAAAGATTTTAAGGGGTTGGAGAAGCAAAATAAAACAAAACAACATTAGAGAAGACATTACCTTAAAAATCGGGTAACTCTTTTTGATTTGAGCCAAAGGCTTCCTTGGGAAGAATTCTGCCCAAAGTGAGGATTCTAGGAGTAAGTTAGGGATGTTGGGAGAGTATTTGGGCAGAGTTTGGCCGAGCCAAATGGCTTGAAGGTGTGAATAAGGTGGGAGTGGTGGGGGCCTTTTATAAGTGGAGAGGAGGGGCACTCTTGGAAAGTAAGGAACTTTTACATTATTATACAATGATTTTCGGATTCTAAAGGTCCCACACTTATATAATTCGTGTATAAGGTGATAAGGGTTTGAAATCTACCCATCCAATAGTCTTTGGACAAGTGTAAGCCTTGGATTTTACATTATCCTCTCATTTTATTTAAATCGTTAAATAATGAGGTCATCGCTGCATCATAATGATGTCATAAATAATTTAATTTATTTAATGTCTAAAAATTATAAAACAAATACTATGATGTAGGAAATTTTTTTATCTTTCCAATTACTATTTATAGTCAAAAATATGACTTGTATAACCCCATGTAAAAATTGTTTTAGTAAAACATTTCATGTTTGTGTCATTTTTTACTTTAACATTAAATAAAAGGTATTTATGTCATTTTCCAACTAAAGTGGCTCCATGGGGTCCCCAAGTTGACCCATGGATTTTCTTGGTCGGCCATGACTCATCCAATAGGAGTAGTACAAGTGTCAAGCTCATATCATATTATTAAATATTATTTTTACCTTAAACTACACTAATTACCTCTAATCGCGATTAAGAACTTAAAAGTTACTATTCACCAAAAAATTATTTTAATCTCATTGAACCACATTTTACTTCTTAATGACAACCATGTATGTCGGATTTTTGAAAATCAAATCACAAAAGTGGTAATATTTCTTTTAAACAAAAAATCAGTTATTTAACTACCACTTAGTGGTTTCACTATTCATCAAAAATTGAAGTTTTTCAGAACAATGCCAAAATTTTACCCTAAGATATAATTGATATTCCGAATTCAAAAATTATGTCTATTTTACAAAATTATAAACATATAAGTTTCATTAATTAATTTTATAATTAATTCCCGCTGTCACAACAAATAGCTTGTTTTTAAGAAACAATTTATATCAAAAGATTGGCAATTGTTTATGTCCAATTTCAATGTTAAATTAATTATAATGACCACCATTGGATAAAATGGTAAAAATATATTCTAATTATACTTTAAAACCACTAAATAGTATAATTTATCACAATAAATAATTTTGATTAAAAAAGTTGTTTTAAGTATTTTTCACTATTCATAAAAAAATTGGAAGTTCTCAGAAAGTTACAAAAAATTCAAATTAGGATAATTTCGATGTTACAAATACAAATATGAAGTCCAATATAAAATTTCTATAATTTTAAAAAGTGGTTATTACTATTCATAACGGCTACTTTGATTAGTCGCGGTGTGTTAGAACTCGAACTTGCGTACAATGCAAGCTATTGCATTATTGATTGAGAAGTGTATCGTGGAAGCTCAGGGTGTTACAAGGATGGGTGAACTTTTGGGAATTTTCCCAGGGTGCGTGTGAGTGAGGAAAAATCACACTATAATGACTTGTGTTTGCATGTGAGGATTTTTATTAGTTAGATGACCCGTTCGGGCATGTGAGTAGGCCTTAGGGTGGGGGCCACGAGTGTCTGGGGGGCAACTGGTGGTACCTGGTGGGCTAGGACCCAACGACCATGTTAAGGCGGGGTGTTTAGGGTTGAGATATAGGTCCCACAAAAAGGACGTTGTTCTCTAAAGTGGGGTGAATGTAACACCCCATAATGATAAATTGTAACATGATTAAATGATATGACTCATGTCAACAAGGTGAACCTTCCTTTTCAAAAGTCTACCTGATTAGAACTCCAAAGTTAAGTGTGCTTGGCATCAAATAGTGGTTAGGATGAGTGACCTTTTGGGAAGTTTCTCATGGTGGGTGTGAGTGAGGAAAAAGAACACTAAAAGGAATTGTGTTGGCCTGTGGGGATTGTCATTGGTCAGATGACCCGTTCGGGCATGTGGGTGGGCCTCAGGGTGGGGACCACGTGTCTGTGGGGAAACTGGTGGTACTTGGGGGGCCAGGACCCAATGACCATTTTAAGTCGGGTGTCTGTGCTATCACCGGGACCCAGTTGTTACATTTGGTATCAGAGGTGGTACCCAGCCTTAAGTGCAACCCACTGTCTAGGTTGAGATGTAAGGCCCACAACAAGGATGTTGTGCTCTAAAGGGGGGGTGAATGTAACACCCCAGAATGATAAAGGGTTAAATCACTAAATTATATGACTCATGTCAACAAGGTGAACCTTCCATTTTAGAAGTCTACCTGATTAGAATTCCACATCTAAGCATGTTTGGCATCGAGTAGTGGTCAAGATGGATGACCTTTTGGAAGGTTTTCCAGGGTGTTTGTGAGTGAGGACAAAGCACACTGGAAGGACTCATGTTGGCCTATAGGGATTATCATTAGATAGATGACCCATTAAGGCATGTGGGTGGGCCTCGTGTTGGGGACAACATGTCTGCGGGGAAACTGGTGGTACGTGGTAGACCAGGACCTGACGACCACGTTAAGGTGGGGTGTATGTGCTGTCATTGGGACCCAATTGTTACATTTGGTATCAGAGGTGGTACCCAGCCTTAAGTAGTGCACTGCCTGTGTTGATATTTAGGGACCACAATGAGGATGTTGTTCTCTAAAAGGTGGGTGAATGTAACACTCCAGAATAATAAAGGGTTAAATGACTAAATGATATGACTCATGTCAACAAGGTTCACCTTCCTTTTCGGAATTCTACCTAATTAGAAATCCACAATTAAGTGTTCTTGGCATGGAGAAGTGGTCAGGATGGGTGACCTTCTGGGAAGTTTTACTTGGTGTGTGTGAGTGAGGACAAAGAATACTAGAAGGCCTTGTATTGGACTGTGGGGATTTTCATTAGTTAGATGACCCATTCGAGCATGTGGGTGGGCCCTAGGGTGGAGACCACATGTTTGCGGGGCTACTGGTGGTACCTGGAGGGCCAGGACCCAATATCCATGTTAAGCTGGGGTGTTTGTGTTGTCATCGGGACTCAGTTGTTACATTTGGTATCGTATGTGGTACCCAGCCTTAAGTGTAGCGCAGTACCTGGGTTGATATGTAAGGCCCACACTGAGGACGTTGTGCTCTAAAGGGGTGAATGTAACTCACCAGAATGATAAAGGGTTAAATTAATAAATGATATGACTCATGTCAATAAGGTGAACCTTACTTTTTGAGAGTCTACAAAATTAGAACTTCACAGTTAAGCGTGCTTGGCCTAGAGTAGTTCTCAGGATAGGTGACCTTATGAGAAGTTTCTTAGGGTGTGTGTGAGTGAGGACAAATCACACTGGAAGGAATTTTGTTGGAATCTGGGGATTTTCATTAGTTAGATGACCCGTTTGGGCATATGGGTGGGCCCCATGGTAGGGACCACGTCTTTGCAGGGCAACTGGTGGTACCTGGCAGGCCAGGACCCGACAAACATGTTAAGGTGGGGTGTGTGTGTTGTTATCATGACCTAGTTGTTATATTTGGTTTCAGAGGTGGTAAGCAGACTTAAGTGCAGCGCACTACCAGGGTTGAGATATAGGTCCCACGATGAGGATTTTGTGCTCTAAAGGGGGTTAATTTTACACCCTATAATGATAAAGGGTTAAATGAATAAATGATATGACTCATGTAAACAAGGTGAAACTTCCTTTTCAAGAGTATATATGATTAGAACTTCATAGTTAAGAGTTCTTGGAATGGAGTAGTGGTCAGGATGGGTGACCTTTTGGGAAGTTTCCCAGGATGTGTGTGAGTGAGGAAAAAGCACACTGGAAGGACTTGTGTTGTTCTGTGGGAATTGTCATTAGTCAGACATGTGAGTGATGAAAAAGCAAACTGGAAGGACTTGTGTTGGTTTGTGGGGATTTCCATTAGTCAGACGACTCGTTCGGGCATGTGGGTGGGACCTAGGGTGGGTACCACTTTTCAGCAGGGCAACTGGTGGTACCTAGCAGGCCAAGACCCAACGTCCATGTTAAGGCGGGGTGTCTATGCTGTCACTGAGACCCAGTTGTTACATTTGGTATCAGAGATGGTACACAGCCTTAAGTGTAGTGCACTTCCTCGGTTGAGATGTAGGGCTCACAATGAGGACCCGTGTGCTCTAAAGGGGGGTGAAGGTAACACCTCAGAATGATAAAGGGTTAAATGACTAAATTATATGACTCATGTCAACAAGGTTCATGGAGTAGTGGTCGGGATGGGTGACCTTCTGGGAAGTTTCCCAGGGTGTGTGTGTGTGAGGATAAAGCACACTAGAAGGACTTGTGTTGGAATGTGTGGATTTTCATTTGTGAGATGACTCATTCAAGTATGTGGGTGGGCCCCAGGGTGGCAACCACATGTCTGTGGGGTAACTTGTGGTACCTGGAAGGCTAGGACCAGATGTCCATGTTAATGGGAGGTGTATGTGATGTTATTGATACCCAATTATTACATTTGGTATAAGAGGTGGCACAGACACCCCCTTGTGCTCTAAAGGGGGTGATTGTAACACCCCAAAATGATAAAGAGTTAAATGACTAAATGTTATGACTCATTTCAACAAGGTTCATGGAGTAGTGGTCAGGATGGGTTACCTTCTGGAAAATTTCCTAGGGTGTGTGTGAGTGAGGACAAAGCACATTGGAAGGACTTGTGTTGGAATGTGGGGATTGTCATTTGTGAGATGACTCGTTCAAGCATGTGGGTGTAACCTAGGGTGGGGACCACGTGTCTGTGGGGTAACTTGTGGTACCTGGTATGTCAGGACCTGATGTCCATGTTTAGGAAGGGTGTTTGTGCTGTTACTAAGACCCACTTGTTACATTTGGTATCAGAGGTGGTACTGAGCCTTAAGTGCAGTGCACTGCCTATGGGGTAACTTGTGGTACCTGGCAGGCCAGGACCCGATGTCCATGTTAAGGTGGGGTGTTTGTGTTGTTACCAAGACCCAGTTGTTACATTTGGTATCAGAGGTGTCACAAACACCCCCCTTGTGCTCTAAAGGGGGTGAATGTAACACCCCAGAATGATAAAGGGTTAAATGAATAAATGATATGACTCATGTGAACAAGGTGAATCGAGTAGTGGTCAGGATGGGTGACCTTCTGGAAAGTTTCTCAGGGTGTGTGTGAGTGAGGAAAAAGCACACTGGAAGGACTTGTGTTGGCATGTGGGGATTGTCATTTGTGAGATGACTCGTTCAAGCATGTGGGTGGGCCCTAGCGTGGGGACCACATGTCTGTGGGGTAACTTGTGGTACCTGGAAGGCCAGGATCTGATGTCCATGTTAAGGCGGGGTGTTTGTGCTGTTATCGAGACCCAGTTTTTACATTTGGTATCAGAGGTGGTATCGAGCCTTAAGTGCAGCGCACTGCCTGGGTTATGATGTAGGGCCCACAATGAGGATGTTGTGCTCTAAAGGGGGGTGAATGTAACACCCCAAAATGATAATGGGTAAAATGACTAAATGTTATGACTCATGTCAACAAGATGCACCTTCCTTTTCAAGATTCTACCTGATTAGAACTCCACAGTTAAGCATGATTGGCATGGAATAGTGGTTAGGATGGGTGACTTTATGGGAAGTTTCCTAGGGTATGTGTGAGTGAGGGAAAAGCACACTAGAAGAACTGGTGTTGGCCTGTAGGGATTGTCATTAGTCGGATGACCCGTTCGGGCATGTGGGTGGGCCCTAGGGTGAGGAAAACATGTCTGCGGGGCAATTGTTGGTACCTGGCGGGCCAGGACCTGACAGACATGTTAAGGCGGGGTGTTTGTGTTGTCACCGAGACCCAATTGTTACATTTGGTATCAGAGGTGGTACCCAACCTTAAGTGCAGCGCACTACCTGGGTTGAGATGTTGGGACCACAATGAGGACATTATGCTCTAAGGGGGGGTGAATGTAACACCCTAGAATGATAAAAGGTTAAATGACTAAATTATATGACTCATGTCAACAAGGTACATGGAGTAGTGGTCAGGATGGTCCCCAAGGTGGGGATTTTTATTTGTTAGATGACCTGTTCAGGCATGTGGGTGGGCCCTAAGGTAGGGACCATGTGTCTACGGGGCAAATTGTGGTACCTGAAGGGCTAGGACCCAATTACCATGTTAAGGCAGGGTGTTTGTGCTGTCACCGAGACTCAGTTGTTACATTTGGTATCAGAGGTGGTACCCAGCCTTAAGTGCAGTGCACTGCCTGGGTTGTGATGTAGGGCCCATAACAAGGATGTTGTGCTCTAAAGGGGGTGAATATAACACCCCAGAATGATAAAGGGTAAAATGACTAAATGTTATGACCCATGTCAACAATGTGAACCTTCCTTTTCAAGAGTCTATATTATTAGAAATACATAGTTAAGTGTGCTTGGCATGGAGTAGTGTTCAGGATTGGTGACCTTCTGGGAAGTTTCCTAAGGTGTGTGTGAGTGGGGCCAAAGCATACTGGAAGGACTTTTATTTTCCTATGGGGATTTTCATTAGTCAGATGACCCATTTGGGCATGTAGGTGGACCCTAGGGTGGGGACTACATGTATATGGGGAAACTAGTGGTACCTAGCAGGCCAGTACACGACAACCATGTTAAGGCGGGGTTTCCTTATTATCACCAAGACCCAGTTGTTACATTTGGTATCAGAGGTGGTACCAAGCCTTAAGTAAAGCACGCTGCCTGGGTTGAGATGTTAGGACCTTAATGAGGACATTGTGATCTAAATGAGGGGGGTGAATGTAACACCCTAGAATGATAAATGGTTAAATTAATAAATGATATGACTTGTGTCAACAAAGTGCAGCATTCTTTTTGGGAGTCTACATGATTATAAATCCATAGTTAAGTGTGTTTTTAATGGAGTAGTGTTCAGGATGGGTAACCTTCTGGGAAGTTTCCCAGGGTGTGTGTGAGTGAGGAAAAAGCACACTAGAAAGACTTTTGTTGGCCTATAGGGATTTTCATTAGTTATATGACCCGTTCGGGCATGTGAGTGGACCCTAGGGTAAGGACCACGGGTCTGCGGGGTAATTGGTGGTACCTTGTCATCTAGGACCCGAAGTCCATGTTAAGGTGGGGTGTTTGTACTTTCATTGGGACCTAGTTGTTACATTTGGTATCAGAGGTGGTACCTAACCTTAAGTGCAGCGCACTTATTAGGTTGAGATGTAGGTCCACAATGAGAACATTGTGCTCTAAAGGGGGGGTGAATGTTACACCTCAGAATGTTAAAGGGTTAAATGACTAAATGATATGACTCATGTCAACAAGGTGGGCCTTCATTTTCAATAGCCTACCTAATTAGAACTCTGCAGTTAAGCGTGCTTGGCATGGAGTAGGGATCAGGATGGGTGACCTTCTGATAATTTTCCTAGGGTGTGTGAGAGTGAGGAAAAAATCACACTAGAAGGACTTGTGTTGTCCTGTAGGGACTATCATTAGTTAGATGACCCGTTTGGGCATGTGGGTGGGCCCTAGGGTGGGGACCATGTGTCTGCGGGGCAACTGGTGGTACCTGGCGGGCTAGGACCTGATGGTCATGCTAAGGCAGGGTGTTTGTTCTATCACTAAGACTCGATTGTTACATTTTGGACCACCTGTATTACCTCTACCTTTACCATCTCATAGAGAAGAGCTAAAATATGAGGACCTTATTGATACTGAGGTATATTTCAGTGGTTATGAACCTAAATGGGATGATTCTAGTGAATCTGAAGAAGATGAAAGCAACGTAGATATTTTATGATAGGAAGTACTTCTATATAGTCTAAACGAGATTCATATACTAAGGGGGAGAAGTCCCTTGTACTTTCTATGTTAGTCCTAGACTATTCAAAGTCTTGTGAGGATGATCATAATGGGGGTAGTCCACCTAGACTTGGTGGACCTGCCATCCCTTTTACTCAAAGGGTACTATAAGGATCTCTAATAAGTAATATTGATTCTTAGAATATACTTGACATGTCTCCTTTAATAACCATATCTAACCACACTTTGATGGTCATTTTTTGTCATACTACCACTAAGGATGGTGAAGAAACTGAGCAAGGTGATACTCTTGTTATGTATATTGAATGTTTTAAGAATTATAATCATAAAGAAGAAGTTGTTGTTGGTGATAAAGTTAAAGATCAGTATAAAAGAGATAGATCAAGGGAGGATGTATCTAATTTTATGGTGTAAATTAGATTTATGATCCATTTACTTTTGTACCTTCCTCCATCCATTCTATATCTTATATCATAATAGATGATTTAGATGAGTTCAAATCAGATCTGATGGTTGTATTCAAATAAGTATTACTTAGTTTTGATAATTTTTTGATACAATAAGAGAAGAAGATATATCCATGCCTTTAATTTTATTCATTTATCATATTCATCATAGATTTCAACTCAATATGGATTTAATGATAAATTATATTGAGGATTTGAAATCCCAAGTAGGCACTTTTTAAGAAGATTTGTCTAATATGTTTTTGAAGATATAATAAAGGTATCTAAGTTTAGTATTTCAAGATTATACATTTGATACTCCACTTACTACTCCTCCTTTCCAGCCATCATTTTATGGAGGAAAATCATATAATTTATCAAAGAAGAATTAAAAGTTGTGTTTGAAGAGTTTAAGTAGACAAGGTAAGTGGTGTTTTGATTCTTTTCAAACACATGTTGCTAAAAAATTTGAAATGGTTAAGAAAGATATAAAATAGACTAGGTAAGATAGATAAATAATCAATAAGACCATTAATTTCTACCTAAGTAAGATTTCTCCAAATTATATTTGAGGATAGGTTCATAAATATTTTCTTTGTATCTTAAGGTTACACCTTTCAACTAGGATTTTAAGTCTCAATTTGAGAAGCTAAAGGTGTTTAACCTAGTGTTGTAAGATTTCATGGAAAAAAGAGAAGTATTTCTTCAAGATTTGGAACATTGATCTTGGGTAGTGTGTAATTATACTAGGATGATGTAACCCTAACTTTACACTATTAATATAGATGCCTTAGCTGCTCCAACTATTTATATATCCTTATCTCCTTCCACTACCTCCTCTGCCCTAAATCCCTTTGGCTTGTCTCCTAGATAAGAACTTTATCATATGAGACCTGTTTCCATATGTGTATTCATTAGTGACCTTTCCACCACCACTTTCTCAGAGATTATTCTTTTTTCTCTAACTCTTCTTCCAAAGGAAAGGATCCTATCCTTCCTTCAGATATCTGGGATGTTCTAAATTCATATTCTAATTAGAATTCCTGATATGGACTACTTCTAACCCTTTTTGTAATCTATTTTAAAATATTAATGAAATACTCCTCTTTATTCAAAATTTAGTTTATATTTTTCTTATTATATATTTATGTTTCCCTTGATCCACTTTTTGATATTCCCAAAATGGGGAGTAATAATATTCACCTGGATATAAACACCTTTATTATATATATAATTGATAAACCTGTGATATACTCAATTAATTTCTTATATCTATTATTTATTTCATTTCTCATATTTATCATGATTAATGATAATCAAAATGGGGGATAATTTTAGCTTATACTAGTACCTACTTATTTTCATGATCCCAAATAAAATTTATAATGTTATTAATGAATTCTATGTTTTATGTTAGTCAAATATTTTTCTAGAAAAACTTGAAAAAATGGATAAGTCTAGAACTTACCATGTGAACTTACCACATGAACAAATTCTACTAACCACGAAGGTTAATTGACTAGGTGGTGTTGAATGTATGAATAAAATACCTACCATATTCCAATTATGTATAATTATTGTACTAATTCTGTATTGAAGTTCAAGTGATGGAATGTTTACTGAACCTACCATACTTTGAACTCAAAGTGACCTCACAAATGAAACACCCTATCGTATGAAGAAATCTAGTTACCGTGAAAATATAATTAAAATATATCTAAGTAATGTACTGATTTAATGTGTTATTGTAGTGACTGAATGAATAAATTTACCTACTATGAGAAGAAGAGTACCAACATCATGAAGATATGTACGTACAATGAGAATAATAGTACCTACCACATGAAGATATATACCTACTATGATAATAAGAGCACCTATTACATGAAGGAATAATGTTTTCATACCCAATTATCATGCCTATTTTTCATTCCTAGTTTTCATTCCAAAGTGACTATTTCTAAGTGTAGACAACCTACCATGATAACTTAAGAAGTGGAGTATTTTCAAATCTCTAATGGATACTTTTCAAGTGTTAATTGTAGATTTGGTGCTATTAAGGCTACAATAAATGTTATCTAATGGATAATTTGAGATGGGGTTTTCTTTAAGAAGAATACTCACTCATGTAAAACTAGTGATACTCGTATAGATAATAATAGAGTAATACACATGTGCACCTATGATACAAAGGGGACTCATTAATAACTCTCTATGATACTCAATTTTCTTGAACCTTCTATTAAAAAATCAGTTGATCCCTTTTCAAACACAAATTCAAGGAATCCTGAACAATAGAAGATGATCATATTAGGATACATCAAATATTCAATATCTCTACTCTTTTCTCTTTATGTTTTATCTTAACTTTCAATCTATGTTTTATTTTTACTTGGTTTATCTATAAACGCAGACTCATGTATTGTATTGGAGAGTTCTAGACACTCTCTTCTATTCCTTTACATCTATAATCCCATGAATAAGTACGGAAGAGGTCATGTGTGACCTGGAATCCTTGTATCCCACTTAAAACTATGGAATAGGACCTATATCCTATACATACATATGTTCTTCTTTGTAAACCCCAATCTAGGTTTTGTATTATTTTATTGAATAATAAACTATAAAGAATTGAGTGATTTCCAATTTTATTGGGTTAATTCTTGGCTTAAGGCCGAACCCCTTGTTTAATTATATTATTCCTTTAGTATTTTGTTTTATTTTGTTTCATAAATTATATGTATCTATTATCTAAACTATATAACAAAACCTTATTCTAATATTTAACTTTAATTTTTGTTTTAATATGGAATTTGATTTGAGTAAATCTATTTCAAATGTTTGAAATATTTTTAAAACATATTTTTAACTGAGTTATGATCAAAATTTTAAGAAGATTTTGGAAAAGTTCAAATTATATTACTCTACAATTTTAGTTATCTGGGTGTATTTTATAAATTAGTGGGTTTATGTTTTAAATTATTTTTTTAACTAAAATTTTGATTGGAAACTCAATTCACCCCCTCTTGAGTTGTCCACTGGGACCAATAGAGAATTTGACAACTATGAAGAAATTGTATGATGTGCACCCAAAATAAAACTGGATATCAGAAAATCTAAATGGTATCACAGGTATAAAGATAAGAAACAGATAATGTATTTTAATTCTGGTGGTGTGATGGAGAAATATCATGGGGTAAAAAATTCCAACACTCCACTTATCAAATGTTTGGGAAGAATCATCTCAAAAATTGCCTGAATGGGTAAAGAAAATGCTTTAAGAGTAGGAAGGAAGGGGTCCTAGAAAGAAAATTCCAATGGTAGAAACCCACTGTTGTGATGGATGAAATGAATGATCTTGTAATCCCTCAACCTATTGTCCAATATTTAAACTACAAGGAATAATGACACTATGTAAATCAATGTACTAAGATTGGGATTATCTATGATAACCGATTAAAAAAACCTCCAAGGCCAAGAGTTAAAGGGAAATATTATTCTATCCAACAACTAAAGTGGATATTGAAAATGAAGTGGTTACAGGTATTCTAGTTATTCGTTCAAGGGTAGAAAATATACTATTTGATTCTGGTTCTATGAATTATTTCATATCACTCAAGTTTAGTCAAACTATTCAAACACTACCTCAAAAAATATAAGTTGATTTATCGATGAAGACATAAAATAAGTCAATTATTGTATCCCAACAATAAAACTCATCCACTATCAAAATTTGTGAGCTGAATTTCCTAACAGACGTTGTGATACTCCCTTTAACAGAATTCAATTTTATTCTAGGTATGCATTATATTTCCTAGTATAAATCCAACATAAATTTTTGGGAGAAGGAAATCACCCTCCATATCACAAATCTCCCTCTGATTATATACAAGTTTATGGAAGAGTATGAATATCCATTGTTATAACCATCTTAAGCATGGATATTATTTCTTTGTGAGTAATCATATCTAGATCAAATGATTGAGACTAAGGAACAGATCATCCATGATGACAATCCCATTATAAGGGAATTCATTTATGTGTAACTTGGGCAGTTTTTTAGTCTTCCTCCTAACCAATAGGTTGATTTATTAATTAAACTTATACTCAGAGATTTTCCAATATCCAAGACTCTATATAGAATGGCCATTGTTGAACATGAGGAGATAAAATGAAACTATATCATAATATTGATAAAGGGATTATATTCCAAAGTGATTCACCATGGGGTGCACCTTTCCTTTTTTTCAAGAATAAGGGTGTTCAATGATCCTTTTCATTGATTATAATGAGCTAAAAATATAAAAATAAATAATAAGTATCCTCTACTACACATTGATTAATTGTTCAATCAGCTATGTGGAACCCAATTCTTCTCCAAGTTGGATCTTCAGTTGAGATGTTATCAAGTAAAGTTGAAGTATAATATCACTGAGACTGCTTTTCATACAAGGTACAGGCACTAAAATTTTATAGTAATTTCATTTGGACTCATTAAGGCTCTAGGTATCATCATGTACTTTATTAATAGAGTCTTTAAGTATTACCTTGAAAATTTTATGGTAGTCTTTATAGATGATATTCTTATCTACTCTAAAAGGAAGAAAGAACATGAGGAGCATTTTGATGTTGTACTAAATACCTTGTGAAAGGAAAATTTATATTTGAAGTATAGTAAATTTGAGTTTTGGATAGAGTAATTAATACTATTGGGAATGTTATCACCAGCAAAGGGGTATCTATGGATCCATCAAAAATAGATGTAATTAAAGGATGGCCTAGAGAAACATCTATGATTGAAATATATAGTTTCTTTGAATTATTTATGTATTATTATCAATTTTTGAGAAACTTATCCCAATTATAAATCCCACTTACCAAGATAACCAAGAATGGAGTTAAGTTTTTCTGGACTGTTTAATGTGAGGAGAGCTTTAAAGAGGTAAATTAGAGGCTAATTATTATACCTATACTCAAATTACCCACCATTGGGGAAGGATTTGTGATCTACAATGATCTTTATAAAAAACGATTGGGTTATTTACTCATGAAAGATGGAAAATTGATAGCTTATTCCTCCCTCCAATTAAATATCCATTAGAATAACTACCTAATATGTGATTTAGAACTATCTTTAGTGATCTTCGTGTTGAATATTTGGAAAATTATTCCTACATGGAAAATTGTGACATATATATGGATCAAATAGAATCAAGTATATATTAAAAAAATTCATTCAATAGACTCTAATGGAGGTGGTTATATCTGATCAAGTATTATGATTTTTCAATCCATTACCATCATGGGAAGGTGAATAAGATGGAAGATTCTTAGAGTATAAATCATCCTACAACCCTATCCATGATTAGGAATGAAAGGGGTACAATATTCTTCGAAATATAGAGGATTTTCATGGGAATAATAAAAGGATTATCATCCTACATTTCTCAAATAACTTTACAACCATCAATTCCTTATAGGATCAAGGATTCCCAAAAAGGTGATGTAGTGTTATATAAAAAAGTAAATATTACAAAGTTCATCTTTACAAAAGATAGATTTATAAGGTTTGTAACTTGGATATGTGTCCCATAAAAACCAGAAATAAAGAGGGATCTTCTAGATGATGCACATAGATCATCCTTCTCTATTCATTCCATAATCACTAAGACGTATATATATTTAAATAAAAACTTCTGGTTGGATAACATGAAGAGGGATATTGTAGAAATTGTATCTCAATGCTTGGTATGCCAAAAATTCAAGGATTAATGATAGAAATCTAAGGGTATGGTGCAATCATTTCCCATAATATTATGGAAATAGGATAACATAACCATAGATTTTTTTATAGGACTCCCTACGATATCTAAAGTAAATAATTTCATCTTGATGGTATTTGATCACCTTATGAAGTAATGTTATTTCATTACTATAAAGGAAGATTTATCCCTTTACCAACTCATTAGTATATAAATACGATAAGTGGTAATACTACATGGAGTGTAACTTTATATTGTATCTGATTGATATATGAGGTTTACCTCAAGGTTTTGGAGAAGCCTTAAGAAATCATTGGATACATAGATGAGTTTTAGTACTACTTAACACCCTTAAACGGATGACCAATCTGAGAGAACCATTCAAACTCTAGAGGATATACTGAGATCTTGTTCAATTTATTTATAATGATATTGGGATTAGAACCTTCCCCTAGAGGAGTTCTCATATGAAAACGGATTCTATTTTAACATTAAAATGGAACCTTATGTGGCTCTATATGTAAATATGTGTTAGACTCCAACACATTGGGATGAGTTGGAAAGAAGAAGATGACGGGACCTACTCTTATCCAAGATATTACATAGAAGGTTCAAACCATTCCAAGTCATATGAAATCCAGACAAATTTTAAAAAAAAATATATAAACAATAATAAATGTGGATTATACTTTGAGGTTAGAGATAAATTATTCCTTTGAATATCTCCATAGAAGAAATTCATGAGGTTTGTAAAGAAGGGGAAGTTTAGTCCTAGATACATCGGCCCCTTTGAGATCCTTTATCTCATCGAATGTGTGTTTTATCGACTAGAACTACCACCTAACCTATCTAAAGTACATGATATATTCAATGTATACCTCTTATAGAAGTATACGCCATACCCCTAACATGTTATGAATATTGAGTTTGTACCCTTGGAGAACAATTTTCATATGAGGAGTAGTCAACGAAGCTCTTAGATCATAGAGAAAAATTTCTATGAAATAAGATTATACACGTGGTCAAAGTGTTGTGGTGGAACCACAAGTTTGAGGAAGAAATATGGGAACTAGAAGAGGTGGTAAAATAGAATTACCCTCATCTATTTTAGTGTATGAAATGGAATTTACATGGTGAAATCTATGAAGGGGGTAGATTTAATGAATTAAAATTTTATAAATGAAATTTTCTTCTAAATGAATAAATTCCTTATTAATTCATGAATTTATATAAAACACATGCACTACTTCTGTTATTTTGGAATATTATAAGTTATATCCTATTTAAAATATTATTATGCATCATGAACATTTATAATATATCAATTTTATAGTGACTATTATTATTATTATATATTGATGGTTATGATAAAATCCAATTGACTTGGATGAAAGAAGAGATAGCCTCAACCAATAGGATTATACCCAATGAAGTTGATTTATCAATGATTTTAAGGGAGATGAAATCATTGGGATTTTCGATTGGAAAATCCTGAGACAATATTCAACAACTAAAGAAAGATAAAATCCATTTATAGGATAATCTCATTCTTATTGAGATCAGGACAAAAACCATGTTCACTAAACCACCCCATGAAAGTGTCGTCATCGCACACCTTACCCTTAGGGAATATGTTGGTGATACTATAGGTTTTGTATCTATTCCACAATAGTATGAAGTTTTATATTTTATTTTAAATTAAATAATGATTGTATTTAACCTTTTTATTATTACTTTATAAATGATTAACAAGTTTTATAAAAAATATATTTCTATATAAAGAAATTGAAACTGTATTTTGAGAAATATATAATTTCAATAATTACAATATTTTATAAAATTAATATTTTTTAAAATAAATTTTAATTTCATGAAATATTATTATTAAATAATATTTATTTAAATATGAATGATAATATTAGTTAATGAAGTCCAATGTAATCTTTATATGGGTCATAAAACTATTATCGTCATAAAAAAGAAGTTTTCAATAAATAGGGATTTTAATTTAAAAGTGAAAATTATCATATTTATAGAATTTTTTTGGAAATATAAATATTATTTTTGAAATCATCATATTTAAATTAGCTAATGGTGAACTTTTCATAATTTTCTGAGACAGTCAAATTTTTGGGTAAAATTTATATATGGTATAATATATGATATGTATTATGACATTATAAACCCCGAAAGTGATTTGATAAATACTATAAAGAGTGTATATGACCAAAATTATGTTTCCCATTTAAAATAATGTGTTTTTTAATTTATTTTATTAATTATTTAGACCTTTAATGAATCCTCTAAAACCTATATTATATTTTAAGGTTTTAAAATCAATTATTTATTAACATGACTCACTTACAAATCACCAAGTGCAATATTTTAATGTGTTTGATTCTTAACCTTATAAAATATTTTAAACCAGTACTATTTGGTAGAAACCATGGGAAAAATCATGTTAAGGAACATGTTTTTTATTATTTTATAATATAGAGTCCAAAATCAAAGTTTAGAAATTAGTAAAGAATTCTGCTCTCTTTTGTTATAAATACCCACCCATCCTACCACTCATCTTAACTAAAAACCCATTGATCATTAATTTATATCTAATTTCATATCTAAATACCTTCCAAGTTTTTTCCAAGCTCTTAAGAATCTCCTCCAAAACTTTTAGAAGTGCCCTATTAGGTTTTTTAATCACTTTTGTTTGTATTATGCATTTTTTATAATTTTTCATATTATGAAATTTTTTCACACATCCATATTATTATCATTAACATTTAAAATTAATTATATAACCCATTTAACTGTCATTAAACACTTCAATGAATCTTTATGTACACCTGTTATGCTGTCAAAATTATCCTATGATTTTCCATGACAAGCATTTGTGTAGTGAATACCTATACTCATTTCCACTCAAAGGTATTCACCTAGATATACCTATACTTCACTTATTGGGTAATTATATGTATTTAACCCACACTACTTAATTTTTGGGTTAAAAGTGATTAAATTTGTTCTTATGTTGTATAATCTATGTGGAACACAAATTCATGTAGATAATATGAATGTGGTAGGTGAGCCCATAATTATATATCTCTCTAATGCATTGGATAATGTTTTTATCTCATTATATACCATGTATAGTGTATGGTAGCTTATAAAAATCACATGATTTTATTATGTCCCAATATTTATCCTTGAATTATTTTTATGATTTCGTGTTTTATGTTGTTTCCACATTCCTATGTTGCCTTGATGTTTTCATCTTATATCATGATTGATGTTAATGTTTATGATTATTACCCCTTTTAAGACACATTGATATACTTCTTGACTCAAATGTATTACTTTCATCATATTATTCTTTGATTATTACTTTATTTAAATTTATTTCTTACCGCTTTCTTATGTACGTCCCTAGGTTATCCCATGAAGTTTTAGAAGAGAAATAGAATTTTAAGGGCATGTTGTGCAGTTTTTAAATAATATCCTTATATCCTTGTTTCATGTTATTATGTTGTGTATATAATTTTACAATTAAACTAGGACTTTCTATCTTACAGTATTGTATTAAGTTTGAATTTATTTAATAAATAATTAAATTAAGTGTATAAAGATATGAGTTTCCTTAATTTTCCTCCATTGTCGCTTCCATTGGGATTTCTACCTTCATCTACCTATTCTTCCATCTAGTCACCATTATTCCCATGAAACAATATGATGGTCCTACCTCTATGACCACTGAACCCAAAGTATCTCACCTTCACTTTTCGGAATCATCCTTCAGTGCATCTCTAAGATCAAGTGAAGGATAAAGTAAGTGAGGCACAACCTCTCCTATTCAAGGCCATGAAGACAACCCACTTCAAAGGAAATTAGGTTGAGATCTTGGACATCTCCATTATTGAAAACAAGATATATGGGGGCCAAAAATGATATGTGATGCTTGAAAATCCAAGATGAGTGAAAATATTTATGTTCTAGGAAGAAAATATCGACAATGCTAGTGTTACAACACCCTTTGGAAAAAAAAAATAAGCCAGTAGATCAAGAATTTATGCTTGGTTGAATCACCTAAGATCGAGTGGGTGCTCCAAGATTGAGACCAGTAGGGTGGATTGAGTACATTCATTTCATGGGTAGTTTTATCTTATAAATTTATAGATATATTGAAGTTACTGAGATGAAGACACATTGTGTGCATGATACTTGTCATGAATTAATAAAAATAAGTATACCAAAATGCTTTAATAAGTCCATACATGAGTTACACATAATATGAAGCTCATGAATAATTTTAATGGGTCCATGCATGAAAGTAAATCCTAAAATATGCATGATTAAATTTTTAAATATGGAAATAAAAAAGCAAGGAATAATTTCCATGATGTATACGGAGAATTCACATTCACTAAATGAATGTAAAATTCTTATAAAATATATTGCATGATTCCAAAATAGATAAAATTCTTTTAAATCCATAAAGAATTTGGAATATAAATAGAGAAAATTTGACCAAATTCAAAGAGAGGGAAATTTTAGGATTTGAAAGAGAGAATTTATAATCTAAGAGATGAGATTGGGAGACGTATTTTACCAATTAATAAAGAAAAAATATTCTATATAGAGACGAAATATGGAGAGTAGGATCTTGTAAGGCTCGATTGGGAAATATCAATATGTTTTTTTGGATATCTGATACTTTCTTTCATTTCTTTTTTTATTTCTAATACATCATCTACTCCTATAAGCGTTGTTTCACATGAAATGGAGGGGTATAAATTTCATGTGATTGGGAAAGGGATAAAAAATCTATTTTGATGCTTGAATCTCTAAGAATATAGTGAAAATAGTGTTCTCTTTTTATTGTTAATTTATTTCAATATTTAGTTGCAAATTTGATGTTGAATGTGATAGTGTTTAAAATTAATTCTATTATACTATTTATTTCCTTCGTTGAGGAACCATCAGCTCTCTCTACTTGGTTTTATATCACATCTATTGATTGATTTGGGGATAAGTAGTGAGTTTTTAGTGATTGTTGATTCATGAAAAATTATAGAGGTTAATCTTGTTTTACTTATGAATTACAATACCCAATTTGGTATTTCCTGAGTGAGTTGAGGATGATTCTTTATATCTATAACACATTGGAAGGAAGTTAGACCAAAAAAATAATTTGTTCAGCTAGTCTCACCATAATTATTCAATCAAGGGTTAAGAGGGGAAGAAATTATTAAACCTCCAAATTATCAATCAACAAGGAAAAAGGATCTATTTTTAAAGACTATGATAACATTACTAGTGTGTTTCCTCTTGAATTGGGGATGACCACATTGATTTAAGGTTCAAACATTCCAAGCGGTTTCTAACGGGTTTGTTCGTAGAACTGGAAACATCCAATGATTCCATATCCATTTGGACATACTTTCCAAAGGTAGGTGTTCATTAGTTGTGAACTGGTGAGGCTTGAGAATTTGCATTGGTCGAGAGGATGTGAGGTCGGACTCATCACACCTTTTTTAGGGTAATTATTGTCTACTTCGGGACTCTCTTTATAGATTTAAGTTATGTTCGTGAAACCTTATTACATTACCAAGTATGAAAATGAGCTTTCCTTTAGATATGACAATCAATGATTAGTATGTATGAGATTTAGAGAATCTTTTATATGTATTCGAGGTTCTTCATCAATAGAGAATCATCTGTATTTGTTAGATATTATTGGTCAATGGTATCCTACGACACATTATATAGAAATCTCTTGGTTATTATGATAACCATACTGGTTTTAAATCCACTCATCGGGGCACTTGAAGTCATTCATAAGGACATGAATTATTTTAGAGTTGGGATCGTACCCAAAGATGGGCTACCTATGTATCATTTTTTTTGGAAAAGGAATCAGAACCCATATAGTTCGAGTAAAGAAGAATGAGGTTTATGCATGATTGATGGCTCAAAGAAAGATGTCATAATTACTTTTACACTCTAAGCTCATGTGAGTCAATGCTCGGTGTGAGAAACAAGAGGTATTGATAAAACCAGACAATTGTGCCATGAAAGATGCAATTATAAGAAATGATGTGGGGCTTATGTATGTATGACTGCCCAGATGGATGAAGATTAGGATTTACTTCAGGTAAGAAACCTGAGAACAAGGTCCATAAAGGTATATGTGCTTTATGGAGATTTTGATACTTAACTTAGGACTTAATCCTGAGAAGGATGCCCAAATTAGAGGGGACTTATGATTGGGTTTTATTCTTGATAAGGAAGCCTAAATCAAAAGTAAATTAAGACTGGTTAAGGGAAATTAGAACTGTGGCTTACTCCTGAGAAGGAGTCCCAGGTTAAGGAGAATTAGGAATTTGGGGCTTACTCCTAAGGATGATGCCCATATTTGGGAACTTGAATACTGGGTCTTACTCCTGAAAAGGAGGCCCAGGTTAGGGTACTTGGGGATTATTGCTAAGGAGGATGCCCATATTTGGGGATTTGAGATTGGGACTTACTCCTGAGAAGGAGGCCCATTTGTTAAGGAGACTTGAGACTTAGGACTTATTCCTGAGAAGGAGGCCTAAGTTAATGGAATTTATGAGGGGGGATTACTCCTAAGGAAGATGACCAATTTAGAGAAATTATGACTGGGGATTACTCCTAAAAAGGAGGCCCAGGTTAGGTAATCTCTCATCTTTAAAGGATGAGGTTGAATGAATGAAGTCTCTCACTTTAGTGACATGAAGATATGTAAATCACTAAGTTTTGAGAGATGTTCCACATAATTCCTTTCATATAAGGAAACCAACAAAGGAACCATTCTATAAATGGTTTTGAAGATGGTTTATGAAGGTTAAATCTTGAAAAGGAGAGGTGTATTTGAAGAAATCAAGTGAATAAAAAGAAGGGGCACCCAAAAAGAGAGAGGCGTGCAAGTCCTGCGTAGGTGCGCAAGTCCTGGTCGCGCAAGTATGCTTGCGCAACACATGGGTACTTGCGCGACAATGAACCCTTAGGGTAATACTTGGGAAATACTTGGATCAAGCCCTTAGTATTATCCCTAAAGGCTTCCAAAAAGAGAGGCGCGCAAGTTTTTTTGTAGTGATAAGGCGGCGCGCAAGTGTGGCCATTTCTCTTAAGGGCATGCCACTTAGGCGCACAAGTGTTGATGAGTTTCAACAATTAGGCCTTGTTTCCCCTATTTAGAGCTTCCATTCAAGGTAAGAAATTACCTTATAAGTGTTTGGAAGACTTCTAGAAGAGACTTGGGTGACCAAAGCTTGAATATGAGTTTTGGGATTTTTCCATCGTGAAATGGGGGGCCCACCTGGGGTATTTATAGGCTGCTGAAGACCCTAGGCGAGAATCAAAGAGGGCGTGCAAGTCACCTGTGTGACCACTGGGCGGCGTGCAAGTATACTTGCATGACCTTGGTGGAACTTTCATGACCCAAGTGAAAATGAATCTTTTTTCATGCTTTTTTCAATTTTTGATGTTTCTTCAAAGGATGAATCACTTTGGGTTCAAGTTATTTCCCTTTTCATTCATTTAGACTCTGTGATGGAAAGGAGCATCAAAAAAAGTCCCCCCTCAAAGTAGGATCTGAAAGAAATGAGGATGTGACTCTGTGGTAAAGAAGAAAACCAAGGAACATGCAGTGCACAAGTGTTGAGTGCACAGATGGCGGCGCACAAGTGAGACTCACATAGGTGTCGACACGCATGGGTGTGGCCTGGCCTATATATATGCGGTCATTCCTCACGTAAAGCACTGAATCTAAAAATTCTTGCTCTCACCGTGAAATTTTCCTTCGCCACGCAAGTTTCTCTATTTTCTGTTGTTTCTTTGTTGTCGCACTACTGTAGAGGTATTTGGACTTTCGCGGTAATACCTGTGCGCCAGAACTTGCGCGACACACTGATACTTGCGCGCCAATTTTGGGACTTGTGTTCCTTAATACATTAGCCATTTTTTCACTTTTCTTCACAAAATTTATGAAAAATAAACTTACTTAAGAGTTAATTATTCAAATTTTATGCAGATTAAATGGCTCCCAAGAGAATCGGAACTGCTGATGAATTGTCTAGAAAGAGAATTGATGATATGATGAGCATCATTGGCCATGATTATTATACTATATGTGACAGCACTCTTCCAGATTTGGCTAAGTATCTGAAGAAGTATCATATTGACTTTCCACAAAGTATTTATCTACCTCTGTATGCTTATGGTCATCTGTGAGAAGTCACCATTCCAGACGCAAAGAACTATCTCCCACATTCTTGGTTTCATAATTACACCAACTTTTCTTCAGCAAATATCTCCAGTGGAGAAGAATTTATAAATACTAGAACAGTGGAGAAGGCCTACATAATGCATCATAGCCCATGTACCTCAGATCTAAAACCTCACAAGCCTAAGTTGCAACCACATTGTTATCCCTCAATTTTATGAAACTCTCAGATGGATCGATCTAAAGGCTGGAAGAAGAGTTGGGACTTTCATCCTAGAGGAGGTGTGAAGCCAACTTGGATGTGGGCATACTGGGTGCGACAAACCTGCGTAGAGTTTGTCGAGGATTTAAAAGGAGCTGCAATATATGAAGTTGTCTGGGCTGGGAAAACATATTTTTACATAAATGATGACTTTGTGCCAAAGATAATCAGCCATTGGAGCCCAGAAACCAATTCTTTCCATCTGACTCATGGAGAAGTAGTCATCAGTCTTTGGGATGTCTACAAGATCTCAGAGGCTCCAATTTTGGGTTAAATGTATGATGAATTCACCCCCCCCCCAATGTGACTTGGAATGATTCAGAGAAGACCCCAGCTTTGGCTCAGGAATTATTGAAAATCTTTCACAAGCTCAAGAGTTCAGAGACCTCCTTAACTCATTCTAGAAAGGATATTCATCCAGAGGAGTGAATGAATATCTTTCTTACCAATAAGCAGGATACGGAGCCGAAGGAGAAGGGATCGAAGGGTAAGGGGACCAAGGAGAAGGGGCCCACCTGTACTCGGCCTACCACCTGCCCCAAAACAGAGAATAGGGGTGATCCTAGCACATTTTGGCCGACCTTGGAAGAAAAAGAATTTGAGAAGTGGGGATATGAATTGAATCATAGAATCCCAAATAATACTCATCTAGCGGGCTTCTTGGCCTTGTGGCTCAGTGTTTTATCTTTTTCCGGTCAAGGACTCGAAGGGAGGCGTCAGGCCAGGGACCTTCGTTGTTGCAGCCAAGTTGGTTGAGGGGAAAATGGTTGGGTTGTTTACCCCCATTTTAGCAAAGATTCACAGGAGCTTACTCCATGTCTTCATGGGTAAGTATCCTTTGAGAATAGTGGGACCATTCCAAGTTTTGTGGGGATGGATCACCACTCACTTCAGGACGTATAATGTACAGAACGGAGAACAGATACCTGAAAGTTATTTCAGGCCATCAGTGCAGGCATTCTCTGGAATTGATCCACTAGATCTTAATTCCTATGAAATGAAGGTGAGGCTGAGCATGTATAAGGAATTCAATTTCTTTCCTTATGGAAATCCACCAACTGGGCGGTTTGTTGATGATGGAATAGCCAGCCTGGAATTAAGGGCATACATGCTAGCTTGCAGAGATGGTGTACTAGTCACCAGGATTGACAGAGAGATTATATGCAAGTCCTATGCTCCATATAGATTTTCACGTCAATTTAAGTGTTTACAACAGACTGTTGTATCTCCCCCTGTGCATGTCAGGTCAGAGAAACATCCGATGGTTTCCTGACAACTATGGTTGCTAACATCTAGGGAGAAGACAGGGGTAGTATTTGATCTACCAGTTGATAAAGCGGCGAGTAACTTGACCACATGGTATGCCGAGAACTGGATAGCATCATACCCTAAAGGGGTACTGAATCACCCAGTTTACTAGGTGGGGAAAAGGAAAAGAACCATAGAGAAAGAAACCCTTCATTTGGAAGGTGATTATTTTACACCACCCGAAGCTGATTCGCCGGATTCCCAGGATGGGTTTGATGAGGCACCACATGCGGAAAAGTGGCCTCATGCCAGATATAATCCTCCCATCATAATCAAAAGACCAACTCCATCAACTCCTAGTGAGTTACTTTATTTAAGGCACTTTAATCAGCATTACTTTATAGAGCAACAAGTCTTATTTTCTTATTCTCTATTTGTAGTTGCAGGAGCTGGGAAGAAGCTGAAGTCCAAGATTTTAGGACCTTCCTCGCAGCCTTCTGGTACACATACTGAATATCTACGACCAGAGGTTTTCCAGACATGGCGGAGTTTATACTGCGATGTTGAAACTGCCTGGCTGGATTTGTGCGAGGGGCTACACATCCCTGGAATAGGGAATCTTCTAGCCTCCACTGATATCTATTTCAAGGATAACCCCAATAAAGTGCGGGCTTACATCAGAGAGCTGGAAATTCTCATATATTCCACCGATGATTCCATTCTTGTCACCAAGCGGGTGAAGGAAATGATAGATCGTGGCACCACTGAGGGGATTGGTGCTTTCGGAGATGAGGAGTGGCACGATTACGTGGCTCCTGAAGATGTAAGTCTCTTTCCTTATTTTCTTTGTAACATGATTCCAGTTAAAGCTTTGTTACTCAAGAAAATTAATTTCATTATCCTGCATCTTGAAAAGAAAGGAACTGCAGAGGTTACTTCACCATTGTATAGCCTTAGATGTACTGCCATCGGGGCTGCTGAATCTCCTCATGAGCTAGGTGAAATATCTCCAGGCCAGTAAGCCATAGATGAGGAGTTGGACATGGCATTCCATTCTCCAATTCATTTACTTGTAAAGGAGACTGTCTACACTCCCAAAAAACCAAAGAGACAAAGGCATTGAAGGAAGAAGTCCACAACTAAATGCTTCATCAGTAGTGGTAAGTACTTCAGACAATCATGAGTCTTAACCCATGAAAAGTTTGCTCATACTTTTTGGGATTGTAGGGGCTTATTAAATTTCCCTTCTGAGGGAGAGAACTGATCCTCCTTTGAGGACCACAGAGGGTACTGGTGAACAATAACAAGTTTAGGATGACTTGGCTGCTCCTGGAGAAGAGCCAACGTCTGTTCCCAGTATCCCTCCTGCAGCTCTTGCAAAAATAGAAGAGCATGCTTCTGGTAAGTTAACAATGCTTCATAAAATGTTAAATGAAACACCAACTGACTTCCATTTTGTGATACTTTAGGTTCAACCCCCACACTAGATCTATTGGTGGCCATTGCAACTGATGCAGCAATTTTATCTAAAGAGGTTGTTCAAGGTCAGAGGCCACAGAATGAAGGCCATCAAGAAGAAACATTGAATGCTCCCACTGGTGAGATTAACCAGGATTCTGAGATTACATTGGATGAAATGATGGAACTTGGTGCATCTTTGAATATTTTTTAGATCATGTTAAATTACCTTGTAATTTAGAATATTATGGATTTTAGTGTTATCCTTCGTCCTGTTAAAAAAAAACTTCTTATTACATCTCTAATCATGATCAGTTCAAATATACAGTTCTATCTGAGCAAGCTGCTAAACTGCCAATGCCTGATGGGGGTACAGAAAACCCTACTATTGTAGAGACATTAGCTCAAGTGGAGCTTAACCTAGTAGAGATTCCTTAAACTCATCTTGAAAATATTATTGAAGCTAGGAAATACGGGGAGGATCCTTCTCAAGTTACCGATCTACCGTTGGGTAAGGGATAACAATATTAGCGACTGTACTTAATTTTCAAGACAGTCAATCAACCTTTGTTGTCCTTTGAAACTAATCAATGATTTTAATTTATTATGTAGGGCCATCAATTTCAGTGGCTAGATCTGGAGGTGAAGCCTCAGCCTCTACCCCAATGGGAATAGAGAGTGAAGAAACACGGGTCAGGGGGGAAGGAGCAGAACAGGGCACTTCCCTAAGTGCATTAATCCTGGATTATATTCCCCCCTGTGATAGTGATACTGAGTCGGACCCGGAAGTACAAAAGGCACTCCAATTTTCACGACGCAAGGCATGGAAGAACATATGGAAGATCATATCTGAAGTGCCTTTAGAAGAGCTGTCATCGAAGATCCCGCGACTGTCATCCCTGTTTGTCATGCTAGGACTTGGTGGTTTTGGATATCAAAAGATCAATGCCGCAGTGAAAAAAATTCATCTAAAGAAGAGAGCAGGAGAAAAGGTGCCGTCAATATTTGACCCAAGTGAGGCTGTCAGTCAACATCAACAAATTTGAGGTTGCGGTGTCCTGAGCTGAGGCTGATCATGCTGCCAAGTTGAAGGAGTTGAAGCATAATATCAAAGAGAAATTCGTCCAGTAGATGCACCTTCAGCAACAGTTAGATGTTGTTACTGGGTAACTTGACCATCTTAACAATTCATTGGAAGGAGTTCAAATCAATGGTATGAAATCCATTGCAGATGCTAAGAAAGCACTCCATCAAAATGAAAATATTGAAGCTGGTCGAGTGCATGAGCTTCAAGTGGATGATGATGAATCCCGGGATGCTGTAAATCAAATGAAGATTTATGTTGACAGCCTTTTGTAATTCTTGGAAAAGAAAAGAGACTCCAATTTTTGGATGTCCTTCTAACTCTTGTATATCAAATGAAAAACACTTTCATCTTTGATCATTTGTGCATTCCTTCTTTTGCTACATTCTTTAAATTTAACCTAAGACAATGGGCCTAGTAAGCATAGTTTTATTTTTTCTAAGATTATTATAAATAAACCTACAAACTTTGAATCTTTTTATTGCTCAATATTATCTAAAATCATACAAAATTTATGTTTAGTGAGCTGGAACTTGGATTTTGTTCATAGTTCCCTTATATTTTGTGAGCAGTTTAAAGTCATGCACGTTGGACATAAAAAGGCTAATGTTTAAGGTCAAAATAGCTTTGACCAAATGGATTATAATTGACTCAATTATTTGATAATTTATCTGAAACTATATTACCATGTTCAAGTATGGGGGAAAAATGTAAACGATGACTTAAGAAATTTTGGATCTGAGGAATGATATGAAAAAGGGCTAAAAGGCATTAGAAGAAGTTGTTCCAAAGAATGAAGTTACCATTATTTAATAAATTGGTTAGGGGGTTGAATTATGTAGGTCCAACTAGGGGAAATGGATGCATAGTCAAATAATAGTATCTTTTGGCTGACAGGTCCATTATGTAGACTACTTATGCAAGGCCACCTAAGGGAACGTGCTGCATAGTCGGGAAAAATAACTCTCAGAAATTTACTTTTCTACTGCTAAAAGGCTAGTGAATGTTTATGGAGATTCAAATTTTCCAAAGCATAGAGTTTTTTGTATGGAGAGAGGTACTTGATTATGGAGAAGATATTTCCAAACAATATTGTCTAAGAACTAGATTAATGTCACTCCTACGAAGGTCTGACCCAAATGTAGGGAGAATAAATATAAACCATAGACTTGAATACTTTCAGATCATGAAAAAGAGTATGGGACAAATATGTTAAGGGTGACTATTTTTCCGGATCCCTACATATTTTTGTTAAGACAACTAAGGAAAAAAGAGGTTTTCTTCCCAAGAATGAAGTTACCATTATTTAACAAACCCATTAGGGGGTTGAATTATGAAGGGCCACCAAAGGGCATTGGATGCATAGTTAAATAATAGTATCTTTTGGCTGACAAGTCTGTTATATTGACTGTTTATGCAAGGATGCCTAAGGGAACGTGCTGCATAGTCAGGAAAAAGAACTCTCAAAAATTGGACATTTTGTGACCAGAAGTCAAGAAAAGGGTTATGGAGATCTGGAAGTATTTAAGGTTGGGAGTATGACACATGAAAATGGGTATTGTCCAATGCATGAAAGAGATACATAGATCAATGCTAATCATAATCATGTTGTGCCTGGGTCTTGAATTGAGATGTTGGACTTCACTACGTATCCCATAAGTATGGTAATCAAGCCATACGTAGTTCTTTCAATATAGTTTAACATCATGTGGGATGAAAGTATGGGAAATCTTAGTTTAGGGTCATAGAACTCGAACCATAATAACTAATACATAGTGTGTGTTTTCACAGGGACTTTTTAGCCAGGGGACTGAAATTAAAATTTGGGGTTAGGCCCAAAGACTTGGGGCTGGATTAAAGGGATGCTCGAATGTTCCTATGTATACCATAAGGATGGGAATCAAGTTGCACGTAGTTTTAAAAATACCCTCCGTACAAATTTGGTTCGTACAAGTGAAGGGTGAAGGGGACTTTAGTGCAATGATGGTTTGACCCAAGATAAAAGGTTCGGGCATTTCCATGTATGCACGTAGTCTTTAGAATATAACATGATTGGAGATCAATGTAAATAATGATTCTCTCTCAGGTGAGGGTATCAAAGAATGTTGTAGTTTATTGTCGTACAGGAAAAAAGTGATGTACAGTTTAACGTCATGTAGCAAGGACAAAGGTGAACCAATGTGAAGAGACTGATTCTGGGGGTGGCTTCATGAATCAACAACGTATGAGATGGAGGTGAACCGATGTGAAGAGATTGATTTTGGGCTTGAAACTTAGGAGGTTGCCTACGTACCCAGCCTATAAGTAAAGGATCAAAGTCTGTGTAGTTTAATTAAATAATGAATTAGTGATCAAGTTGTTCTTGGGGACAACAACCTAAAAATGGTGTTGGGACTTACACATGGTTAGCGTCCTAGAGAGAGTATTATGGTTGAAGTTTACTCTAAGATCACCTGATTCATACTCGGTGTGAGAAAAAAGAGGTAGCAACAACCTTAACGATGCACAGTGTAACGTCATGTAGGACGTATGAAGGGACTATGAAATTTAAAGTCTTGTAGTGAGGACTATTGGTGATACACATTTTAGTGTCATATACCAGGGAAAAAATATAGTTTAATGTCATGTAGGACGTATTAAGGGACTTTGTTCAGTTTTACGTCATGTAGGATGAATGAGAAGTACAGTTTAGAGTCCTGTAGCTAAGACAATGGGGACAATACAGTTTAATGTCATGTTGGACGAAAGAGGAACTGTGCAATTTAATTTTATGCAGTACGGAAAAAAGAGGACACAATTTAACATCATGTTAGACGTATTAGGGACCTCTGTACAATTTAAAATCATTTAGCTAGGACATCACAGTTTAATGTCATGTTGGATGAAATGGGAACAAATAGTTTAAGGTCATATGCTTGGACTGGTGATGACACAGTTTAACATCTTGCTGGACAATAAAGTATTTGTGTTACACAAAATACTTCTTCAGAAATCTGGCATTGGATGGAGTAGTGATGAGTTCTCCATCCATTGAGATTAAAGAATAAGATCCATTGGAGTAGACATTATGTATTGAATAAGGTCCTTCCCATTTTGTCTCCAGCTTGGGAGGTTTCTTTCCTGGTATCATTGGAGTTCTGAGAACCAATACCAATTCTCCCTGAATGAATGAATGAAGATGAACTTTTTTGTTGAAATCTCATGCTATTTGATTCTGATAGACTTCAAAGTGGTGCAAGGTTCACAATATTTTATCGTCCAATCGTTCCAATTCATCCAATCGCTTTTGAGATTGTTCATCTATATATGACTGATCACAATGGCTACTCTGAGTGAGGGTAACTGAACCTCAATGGGAAAGACTGCTTCTTTTCCATATACCAATGAATACGGAGTTGATCGCGTTGCAGTGCAGGTGGTGGTCCGATAAGCCCATAAAGCATGAAATAGTTTATCAGGCCATGATTTCTTATCTTTATCAAACATCTTTTACAGTATATTTGAAAGAGTCTTGTTTAAAGCTTCTATCTGGCCATTGGCCGCTGCATGATACCGAGATGAATTATTGGATTTGATGTTGTATTCTTGATACAACTTCCTCACCTCAAATGAACAGAAGTTGGTGCCATTGTCCATCAATATGGTATGAGGGACACCAAATCTGGTAATGATGTTAAACTTTATGAAGCTAACAATGCTTTTAGAACTGACTTCTTTGAGGGGTATTTCATCTTCCCATTTGGAAAAGAATTCAGTAGCAGTAAGAATGTACTTAAATTGTTTGGATTTGGCCGAAGGATAACGTCCCACTACATCCATTCTCCATGTGGAAAATGGCCATGATTATTTAGCTGTATGAATCAACTCTGGGGGTTGATGAATGAAATTGGAATGTACTTGTCAATAATGACATTTCTTTGTGAAATCAACACAATCTTGTATCATTGAAGGCCAAAAGTACCCAAGCCTTTGAATTTGATCAGATAGTCTATGTCCAGATTGGTGGGCACCACAGACTCCTGCATGTTCTTATTTCATGACATCCATTGTCTCTTCACCATCAATGCATCTAAAGAGAACTCCATCAAAACCACACTTGTAGAGAATTTTCTCTAAGTGATCTGGGCTATCATAAAGAGTGAAATTAACCACACGTCACCGGATTTGTTCTTTCCCAACTCTATCAGGTGGGAGTGTTCCATTTTGAAGGTATTCCCTAATAGGTGTCATCCATCCTTTAATATGACCATATGGTTCAGGAATGGGACTGATTTTATTGATTTCCTCTCTTTTGGTTTGAATATAAGGTGAAATTTTACGACGGTGGCCAATACTGATGATTGTCTCGTCCCGATTTGGATCTGCCAGAGCTGTAGCTATATTAGCGAGTGCATCATCTTGGGAATTTTGTGATCTTGGGACATAAGAAAATGTCGATTAAAAAGGAAATTCTTACATTAACTATTTGACGTAATCATACAAAGGGACTAGTTCTTCTTTTCTAATTGCATAATCCCCATTGACTTGTTTGATTACCAGGTCTGAATCACCTTTCACCTTTAAGTGATTCACTTGTGCTTGAAGTGCCAATTCCAATCCTGCAATAAGAGCTTGGTATTATGATTCATTATTTGTACCGCCTCCCAACAATGAGAAGGAATAAGGTAGAACTGCCTTTTCCGGGGAAATGAGTACAATTCCTAACCCAACTTTGTTGAATTTAGGATCTTCCATTTTCCTCCCTGTTGGACTTCTGGAAGCACCATCAAATTACATGTCTCATGTTTGAAGACTATCTTGAATAAAGAAGACTTCTTCATCAGGAAGTTCAATATCTAAAGATGTATCTTCTACTGAAGGGTGTTCAGTAAGGAAATAATCTAGAGCTTGGCCCTTTATTGCCTTCTAAGACACATAGTGAATATCAAATTACTGCAAAATTACCGCCCACCTTGCCAAATGTCTAGTAAGAATTGGATGACTAAGGATGAATTTGAGCGGGTTATTGCGAGATACCAATTGGACCTCATGATGTTGTAGGTAATATCTCAACTTATGAACTGCAAATAATAATTCTACACAGCACTTCTCAATACTTGAATATCGGGTTTCTGCTTCAATCATAGTCCGACTGAGATAGTAGAGGCTATTTTCATTCCCAGCATCATTCTTCTGAGTAAGAAAGGCACCCAATGACCTCTCTAAAGATCTCACATAGAGGATAAGTGGTCTTCCTTCAACAGGTGGTATTAATACTGGTGGACTCAAGAGATACTTCTTGAGAATGTCGAATTCTTCTTGACATTATTCAGTCCACTGGTAAGTGACTCCCTTCTTCATCAATTTGGTGAAGGGTAAACTTTTTCCTGCCTAATTGGCAATGAAATGCCAAATATAGGCCAAGTGTCCTTGAAGTCCTCTTAATTCCTTTAAATTTTGAGGAGGTGACATACCAAGGATTGACTTTGTCTTCTCAGGATCGACCTTGATACCATGATGGCGTACAACAAAGCTGAGAAATTTTCCGGAGGTTACCCCAAAAGCACATTTTAAGGGGTTCATCTTCAAATTATGTTGCCGAAGTTTGTGGAATATGACTTCCAAATTAGCCAAGTGATTAGAACTTTGTTTGGATTTAACCACAAAATCCTCCATATAACATTCAACAAACTTCCCAAAAAAGTGTTTGAAGATACGATGCATGGCACACTGATATGTTGCGCCTACATTCTTCAAACCAAAGGGAATTACCCGATAGAAAAACACACCCTGAGGGGATATGAATTCTATATATTATTCATCTTCTAGATCCATTCAGATTTGATTATATCCAGAATATCCATCCATGAAGGAAAGTGCTTTATATCCAGCTGTTGCATCAATTAAGAGTTCTGTAATCGGTACTGGAAAATCATCCTTAGGAAAATTCCGATTAAGATCTCTAAAATCAATGAAAACTCTAATTTTCCCATTCATTTTTTTCATTGGGACAATATTAGCCAACCATTTGGGATATTGAACTTCTCTAACAAAGTTAGCTTTGATAAGATTATCCACTTTATCCTCAATTTTGGAAGCATAGGTTGGGTGTGTTCTTCTAGCGGCTTGTTTGAATCATCAATGTTCTTCTAGAAAACCCAAATGATGTGTGGCAACATCAAGATCAAGCCCTAGCATCTCTGTATAGTTCCAAGAAAATATATCTCGATTTTTCTTTAAAAAATAAATATACATCTCTTTCTCTTCAAGAGTCATGGCCGCACTAATTAAAGTGTGGTGTGGATCATCTTTTGTACCTAGATTTATTTCTCTGAGTTCATCCACGGTGGTAGAGATACCCTCTTCAAATACTGGAGGAGCATCCCTGAGATTTTCCTCTTCTTCTTCAACATGTGTTATTTCTTCTGTTTCTACTTGCATAGTAGATGAAGATGCAGAATTTTCATGATCAGAAGAGATGTTAAAATTTTAAGAACTTGAAGAAGAGGCTTCCATTTCAAACCTTATTGATGATTAAGGGTCTTGCTTAGGTAATATAGAGGAGATGATGGATTGAGAATTGACATCATCGTTCACCTCTGACATTTCTATAACTTCTTCTGACTTGATTGGCGAAGTATAGACTTTCTGTATTTTAGCGGATGAAATGAAGACATATCCATTTGATCTTTCATCATTGCTTGGTGGATCACCACTTTCTCCCATATTGTCTGGCTTGTTTTCCGTAATTGACATTATGGAAGTTTCCATAAGAGTATTTGGATTTGGGTTTATCCTGTCAATTTGACTGATAGTCAATACATAATCTATACTCACATGTGCTAATGGGTTTACTGGAATCTTTTCCAAACTATATGGAGCATAAACTTTGGTAATCTCCCTTGTTGTGGATTTATCCTTTCCCTTCATGTGATAGAATTCCGCCTCAATGTATTGAGATTCACATGTCTTGAATGGGGTATTATCACTATACAATGTCCCAATTTGACCATCGAAACAATATTTGAGACATTGATGGTATGATGAAGGGATAGCTGCATGTTGATGTAGCCAGGGTCTTCCAAGCAAGATGTTGAAGGCTGAGTCTTTATCAACAACTATGAAATCTGAATTGGATACAAGATCTCGAAACTGAGTTCTGAGTGTAATCTCACTCAGTGGTTCTTGTTCATTTTTATCATATCCTTGTATCATCAAAGTAGAGGGTGATAAATCAGATTTTGTGAGCCCCAATCGACGAAGTGTATGAATGGGGATGAGGTTGACTCCTGAACCATTATCAATGAAAACTCTTCGGATGTCTACACGATTAACCTTGCTAGATAAATATAAAGTTCTAATTTGTCCATGCATGACATCATCTTCATCTTCATATGTGAAAGATATCATTGCATGGCATTCTGCAGGATTATTTTCTACATGGTAGACTTCAGCTACAGCAATTTCAGTTTCAAATTCCTGAGGACTTGACAAAGCTTCGATGAGTGCCTCCTGAAGATCTTTTGATAAATTCAAAGCATCCATAATTGATAACTTGGACGGTATTTGTGCCAAGTGTTTCAATATATCATAATTTTGATCCAAAGGTCTGCGTTTCCCAACAGGAACATGTGGTTTCATAGGTGACTTAGAAGTTGATGCTTTGGAAGTTGATGCATCTTGTATCAGGTTAGGAGTTGGTAATACTCCTGGATTTGGAATATTAGAGCAATTAGGTCTATTTACTTGCTGGGAGGAAGAATATGGAACCTCCAACCGATCTTCCAGAATAATTGTGCCAGGACTGAGTCTTCTATTGGTGGAATAATTTGTTTGCTCTTGTTGAGCCCATTGAAGGGCTCTGCCATGAGTTTCTACTTCATAAACAGTTCTAGCAGGGGTAGAATTGGAATAGTGGCCTATGAAAGATCCACATCTTCCCCTGTACCCTGAGCCTCTGGAACTCCCTCTGATTCCTCTGTTTGATACAGGGAACTCAGGATCATCAAAATCGAAACTACGACTGGAATATGGATCTGTTAAGTGAATCATGTTAACAAAACCAAATATAAACTCTTCTTCTGATAATGACTCTGCCTGATTAGCCAGTTTAGGCTATGCCGTTTGGTGGGATGGTGATTGTGGCTTCAAGTAGATGGCATAAAATCTGCCAGAGTCAAATACAACTTAGGCTTTGACACGATTTCATCTTCTTCTGATTGTTCCTCTTTCTTTGAATTATGTTGTTTCTTTGAGGATTTTCCCTCTGATGAAGGGGGATTTTCCGTGTCATTCATAGAAGAATACACAATTGGTTTCTTCAATTGTGTTCACAAAATAGCATGAGTTTGGTTGATCATTTTTCTAACCATCCAATCATCGTATTTTTGCGTATTTTTGTTCTTAACTTCTTTCCGCTCGCCTTCTTCCTCTGGATTTGTAGCAGTAACACATGCTACCTGATCTGAAGAACCTTTCAGTTTGACTTGTCCCGAGTCCACTATATTTAGCAGGAGGTCTTTGAAGACAAAACACTCCTGAATGGGATGCCCCAACATCTGATGAAATGGGAAATAGTTGGGATGGTCTTCATCTCCTTCCTTATTCATCCTCTTGGGCCTTGGCAATTGAAACAAATTATTTTCCAGAGCCGAAATGAAGTAACCAAGAACTTGTTCATTTCAGAAAGAGTAAAATTTTCTCTTTAGATCCTCAAATTGTTTCCGTCTTTGATCTCTTTGATCATATTTAAGAAACGGCCTCTGTTGTTGATGATCAGGATGTGGAGCCCTTTGGAAAGATGAACGTTTTAAAGTAGAAGTAGGTACAGGTGCTTGTTTAAGAATAACTATAGCAGTCTCTACTTTACCCATTTTCCTTCATGGAGCTGATGGAATTACACGAGTTTTATCCTTAGTCTTCATAAGATAATCTTCAATCTGTTGAGCAATTAAAGTAAGGTCTCAATACCCTCCTTTTTATTTCAGAGGGATCAACAGTGTGCGCAACTCATCACGCAGATTTTCCACACAGATTGGCAACAATTCCTCTTGAGGGAGTGCTAAGCTTAGGGAATATGTAAATCCCTTCCAGCGAGTAACAAAATCTGAAACCCTTTCATTCTCCCTTTTCTTACAGTTTGTAAGATCAAAAACTGTTGTCTTTGGAAAATTTGAGCTGAATTGAAGAAGGAATCTTTGTCGGAGATCCTCCCATTCGGTAATTGACCAGGATTGAAAGCTTGTGTACCAACAAAGGCAAACCCTTGTAATGACTATACAAAATACTTGAGATTAAATACTTCTTGTTACTGAGGGGTTACCATCATAAGATCACAACGAGAAACAAAATGTGTTAAGTGTTTCTCTGGGTCTCCCGAACCATTAAATATTGGGAATCTGGTACTTGAAAAATTTTATGGGGGAGGAATTTCATCAACCCATTCAGGATAAGATCTCTTTTCTAGTTGAATTTGAGCATGCTTTCCCTCCATAGCTTCCAATCGAGCTATTAATGAATCAATAGTAGTTATTAACTTTTGAGAAACATCTGGTTGAGATTAGACATGAACAGGTGCAATGACTGGAGGTTGGATAGGTGTGGTGGCTGGTACTGCAACTGATGGTAGCACCGCCGATTGTTGTTGCGCATGACCCATAGGATTAGACCTGTGAGGGTGTACTGGTAAAGGAGGATATTCTTGATCCATCTCAGTAGCCGCAATAAATTCCCTTGGCTGACTTACTCCATCACACTTGGGAGGAAGACTACCTTGAAGTAGTTCTTCATTTAACCTCCTCAATTCCTTCATTTCTTCCTCCTATTGTGCAAATATTTTCTCTAGTGAGAGCGATTGGTATTCTCTAGAGGAATTTTATGTAACCTGATTCTTTACTTTCCCCTTATTTGACACCTTTCTGAGAGGGGGAAGTGGGTTACTTGAAGGATTACCTAGATTCTGGGTAATCCTTTGATTTCGTGTATGCACACGTTCTTCATTTGTGTCTATGCGTACAAATTCTTGAGCAGGAACCTCTTCATCTGATCCCTCTGAGTGAGCCTCATCTGGGGGATCAACAACAACAGAATTAATGAGATTGATTGATATATAACGCATTACATCCCTTCTATCGGCATTTCTGCGATATTGTATTCTTCTATGTCCTTGATGAGACATTGCCTTTTGTTGATTTGATCCCTCAAGAACTTCTTGAAGAACCGTAATGTGGAGGGAATCTCCTGATAATTCAGCTCTTCATTCCCCTTGTGGATTCTTCCCTAATCGAGAGAAGACTGACTTTCTCTGAGGGATATATTGAGGATTTGAAAAAGTCCCCAGTCCTGTGGACTGGGGCTATTCCTGCTATCTCTGGTCAACTCCTCAAATCCTATTTGTTGATTCTGAGGGTTGGGTTAAAAGAGTCCCCAGTCTAGAAAGCTGGGGTGATTCTTGAGCTTATATATCTGAGACTTTCTTGAAATCTCTCCTGATCTTCCAAACTTTAGTCCAAAAATTGGCTGATGCATCAATCTACATTCACTCTTATCACCCAACTCAAAATACTGTTGGATGAATTCTAACACTTCTTTCACTTGATGATTGCTTACTCCAAACAAGAGGCATGTTCAATATTCTTGTTTCCTTGATGCAGGAGTAACTCAACAAATTTTTCTCTGTATTCTTGATTTTGAGAAGAATTAGTTGAGGCATGTTCTTGAGCGAGCCTTTGATTACAAACAAAGCCAATTGGTTGTGGTCGGGCATGGGTAATAACATTGCATGAGACCATTTTAGATGGGATTTGCTGACTAGAGAGCACAGTGAAATGTAGTGCTCCATGAACTCCCCATCCCCTGATATGAATACCAGATGGGGAATTGGCAATTAACTAGTTCAATCTTCTTAGTGCGCCAAGGCATGAACGCTAAAGGGCTCTATGCTGCTTTTTAGCCTTCAGATATTGAGAAACTGAGAGAGATGCCAAATCAATTTGGTGTTGTAACCCTTCTATTATCTTTACATGATTTTCATATTCATCATAAGATAATATTTTCTTTTTCAACTGACAAAGAGTTTTCCATATGTTGAGACGAATATCATGAATTCCATCTTCCATCAACATCTCTGGAATGTCATACTGAGAATCATCCAGAGGCCAAAACATGACTGGCACTTCACCTTTCGCTAGTTGTTTTCTCATATTCAGTATTTCCTCTTTATCATTCCATGAAGATTCTTCTACCTGATTAGACCAGAGCTGGTGCTTCCTTGTTGCTTCATCAACTTCAACAAGATCGGTAGAGAACTCACTGATCAAACTAGAAGATGAACGACCCAGGGGTGGTTCAGAGAATGACTTACACCCCAGGCTATCTTCTGATTGAGAAATTATTTCACCTTCTAGCGGTAAATCATCATACATGACTGGATTCACATTTGCAAGTGCCTCAAGATAAGAGGGCTTTCTCGTCACTACATTGTCCATTGGAGCATTTTCTAGGCAATGTGCATTACTATTGCAGAGAGGACTTTCGGAGCTAAATTCATCATCATGGGGATGACTACCATGGTGGGTTATAGCAAAAGATGAAACATTTTTCTCCTTGGTCTTCTGACCACACAGAGGGTTCATGTGGCTCTCATCTGAAGATGAAACTTCGAGACCGACTGAACTGTCATGAAGAAAGCCTTCAAGTAGAAAGTATCTGATGCAGACCTTTGGAATTAATGTTCCCACTATTGGGAACTGAGAGAGTAGAACTGTGAGTTGCAACAGATAATTTTCTGAGTGTATCAAGAACTCCAGCATCAAGAAAGGCCTTGTTACAGATTGGACCTTGATTTCTTGATTGTACTGGGTGGGTCTTCTTCTGAGATGCCTTCTTACTCACTTTAGGAACCACTTGTTGAAGAAAGTGATCATTATGGGCAGGTGTATGTTCCTGCTCAGGATAAATGATCAGGTTAAGCTGATTATCTCCACTCAAATCAGCTGTATGTGTCTGACTTGGTTGTCTGTATGATATGGGGGAGTACGCCCCACAACCCTCTTGGACTGTAATAGAGGTGTGTGTCTATTCCGGAGTGAACTGTTGATGTGTCACTCCACTGGTAGGGATAGATTTATGTGTCTTTCCCTGAGATGCGGTTGAAGCTGTTATAATATCCTGGCAGGCATCCAGAATATGATCAGGGATTTTCTTCTTCTCTTTCACCATTGATATAATATGCTTGGTGACTTTAGCTGCTGGAATAGGAATATATTTCCATTCCATGCTTGGAGTAGGTGTGTGTTCCTACTCATGTCCTCCTTTGCCTGTCAGTGAATTCTGACAGTACTCAAGTGTGGGGGCAGAGAGTTGACTCTGCCTCTTGTGTGTCGTCGGAGCTTTCTGACTGACTTCTCTAAGTGCTACCAAACAAGACTGTTGGTAGGCTTGATCAATACTAGTAGGTGTATGTGCCTTCTAATTTCACTCTTCCGAACGTGGTTGACGAACTTCCTTCAATACTGACAGACGAGGATGCTAGCAGGACTGATGAGTGTAAGCAGGTGTATGTGCCTATTTACCAGTTGTCAACACATTGGGTTGGTGGGATTCATCGTATGTAGTCAGATGAGCCTGCTGAATAGATGATTATATATAAACAGGTGTATGTTCTTGCCTATAGTATTCCACCAGAATTTCCTGGCGGGATTGGCGTGTTGCTGCCAGACGAGTCTGCTGGACAGCGGAATTAAAACAGACGGGTGTGTGTGCCTGCTCGTTGCTTGCCACCAAGTTAGGTTGGTGGACTTCTCCAGAAATGGCAGAGATGAGAACCTGCTCACTATTGACTAGTTTTTTCCTCTGGTGGTTCATCTTGCCTGCTCGGGTTCGAGGAACCTGAGCTGAACGTCTGGAGAAGACACCCACATCATGTTGAGGACGCACTACCGCATGAGTCTGGTAGTGATTGTTGATGGGAGCCTTCAGGAAGGACTCATGTCTCTTTGAATTAAGGCCCAGAGGGACCTGCTCATTCACCTCCCAAGAATATGGGAGGGACTTGTGATTGTGTTCCGGGGATAACAACCCAAAATGTTTGGAAATGGTGGTTGGCACCACCTGCTTCTTTATCGCTGGTCGTCGCTGTCCGGACGACCAGGGTGAATTATTGACTTAGAGGGCTTGTCGAGCGGCCTCCAGAGTAGTAATAGTACCATTTTGACAGTATTCCTTAACCAGCGCATTTGATAACCAGCGTTGAAGATGCTGAGTAGGTGATGTCATCCTCAGAGTAGACGACGATCCAGCAGGAGTAGTAGCAGAGGCATTCACAGTAGAGGTATTCATAGGCGTGAACTTAAGATAATCCATTTCTGTAACATAGAAGATCTTGGAAAAGAGTTCCTGTTTGATATAAAAGACATAATCAAGATAAGTTCGGCCACTACATCTTTTGGATGAGCACATATGTTATTGATTGTTTTGTTGGCCCTCTCATTGAGTTTAAATGTGGGCCTAACAAGTAAGTAAAACATCATTTCAACTTGGTTAAAGATTCATTTCGGGTTCACCATTTTTTGTTTCCTCTGGAATTGGGGATGACCTCATTGATTTAAGGTTCAAACATTCCAAGCAGTTTCTAACGGGTTTGTTCATAGAACCAGAAACATCCAATGATTCCATATCCATTTGGACCTACTTTCCAAAGGTGGGTGCTCATTACTTGTGAACTGATGAGTCTTAATAATTTGTATTGGTCGAGAGGATGGGAGGTCGGACTCATCACACATTTTTTAAGGGAATTATTGTCTACTCTGGGACTCTCTTTATATATTTAAGTTATGTTCATGAATGCTTATTACATTACCAAGTATGAAAATGATCTTTCCTTTAGATCTGACAATCAATGATTAGTATGTATGAGATTTATAGAATCTTTTATATGTATTCGAGGTTCTTCATCGATAGAGAATCATATTTATTTGTTAGAGATTCTTGGTCAATGATATCCTTCGACACATTATATATAAATCTCTTGTTTATTATGATAACCATACTGGTTTTAAATCCACTCAACGGGACACTTGAAGTTTATTGTCATTCAGAAGGACATGAATTATTTCAGACTTGGGATCGTACCCACAGATGGGATACCTACGTATCCTTTTTTTTTGGAAAAGGAATTAGAACCCACGTAGTTCAAGTAAAGAAGTGTGAGGTTTATGCATGATTGATGTCTCAAAGAAATATTTCATAATTACTTTTACACTCTAAGCTCACGTGAGTCAATGGTCGGTGTGAGAAACAAGAGGTATTGGTAAAACCAGACAATTTTTCCATGAAAGATGCAATTATAAGAAATGATGTGGGGCGTATGTATGTATGACTGCCCATATGGATGAAGATTAGGATTTACTTCAGGGAAGAAACCTGAGAACAAGGTCCATAAAGGTATATGTGCTTTATAGAGATTTGGATACTTAACTTAGGACTTAATCCTGAGAAGGATGCCCAAATTAGAGGGGACTTATGATTGGGTTTTATTCCTGATAAGGCAGCCTAAATCAAAATTAAATTCAGACTGGTTAATGGAAATTAAAACTGGGGCTTACTCCTGAGAAGGAGGCCCAGGTTAAGGGGAATTAGGAATTTGGGGCTTACTCCTAAAGAGGATGCCCATATTTGGGAACTTGAAGACTGGGGCTTACTCCTGAAAAGGAGGCCCAGGTTAGGGGACTTGGGTCTTATTCCTAAGGAGTATGCCCATATTTGGGGATTTGAGATTGGGACTTACTCCTGAGAAGGAGGCCCATTTGTTAAGGAGACTTGAGACTTAGGACTTATTCTTGAGAAGGAGGCCTAAGTTAATGTAATTTATGAGTGGGGATTACTCCTAAGGAAGATGCTCGGTTTAGAGAAATTATGACTAGGGATTACTCTTGAAAAGGAGTCCCAAGTTAGGGAATCTCTCATCTTTAAAGTATGAGGTTGAATGAATGAATTCTCTCACCTTAGTGACATGAAGATATGTAAATCACTATGTTTTGAGAGATGTTACACAGAATTCCTTTCAGATAAGGAAACCAAGAAAGGAACCATGCTATAAATGGTTTTGAATATGGTTTCTAAAGGTTAAATCTTGAAAAGGAGAGGTGGATTTGAAGAAATCAAGTGAATAGGTAGGAGGGGAACCCAAAAGAGATCGGCACGCAAGTCCTGCGTAGGTGCGCAAGTCCTGGTCGTGCAAGTATACTTACGCGACACATGGGTACTTGCGCGATTGTCAACCCTTAGGGTAATACTTGGGTGAGACTTGGCTCAAGCCCTTAGTATTATCCCTAAAGGCTTCCAAAAATAGAGGTGTGCAAGTTTTGTTGAAGGTATAAGGCAGCATGCAAGTGTGGCCATTTCCCTTAAGGTATGGCTACTTAGTCATGCAAGTGTTGATGAGTTTCAACACTTTGTCCTTGTTTCCCCTGTTTAGAGCTTCCATTCTAGGTAAGAAATTACCTTAGAAGTGTTTGGAAGACTTCCAAAAGAGACTTGGGTGACCAGATCTCGAATATGAGTTTTGGAATTTTTCCGTCGTGAAATGGGGGGCCCACCTGGGGTATTTATAGGCTGCTGAAGACCTTGGGCGAGAATCAAAGAGGGTGTGCAAGTCACCTGCGCGACCATTGGGCGGCGTGCAAGTATACTTGAGCGACCTTGGTGGAACTTGCGCGACTCAAGTGCAAATGAATCTTTTTTCATGCCTTTGTCAATTTTTGATGTTTCTTCAAAGGATGAATCACTTTAGGTTCAAGGTATTTCCCTTTTCATTCATTTAGACTCTGTGACGAAAAGGAGCGTCAACATAGTGGGAATCCCAACCTGACTTGATCACTAGTTTCTTGATCAAAATTTTAATTCGTTGTTTTGTTTCTTAATCTTATAAATAAAAATATCATAATTTCTTTTATCACCCATGAAAACAATATTAAGAGAAATCCTCTCCATAGATAACCTAAGTTTCCATTACTACTACATTCCCTATAAAATTAACAATTTTTTTCCACAACCCATGAGAGGTGTGTGTTATCAAGAAAATAGAAATCCATAAGCATATGAATTTAGAATATGAATTTAGAATAATACTTCATTTGGACTCAAAAATGATAAAGGTGTGATCATATGACACAAGCATATAAATTGACAATATGACTTCACTAGGGATAAAAAATGTAAGATGCATGAGAATAAGTCTTTGAATAAGAATATGACTTCTATATAATCCTTCAAGACTTGGAAAATTTGTGATATATGAATAAATGAATAAAATTTTGATATGTGTCCCACATTCTAAGATAAAGGTCCCTGTGGAAAAAAAACATGTGATTCCATTCATTTGAATATATCAATTGGTTTTAAAGTAAGGATTTTGTAGAGACTTTAGAGGTAGAAGAATACCATATCTTAAGGAGGTTTTGAATAACCCTAACTAAATATAATAAATTAATTCCTAAGGAAATATTCAAACTGGAAAAGATTTGAAGATGGTTTATTTAAATAAATATTCCATGACATGATATTCAGTGATTGAAATGAAAATTTCCTTACATGATATGAAAATATTTTAAGTGATGAATTTAAATAGGATATATCCATGTATTTTTTAGATCTTTGGTTTCACTATGATTAGTGGTTGATAATGATTAATAACACTGATCATTAATAACAATAGTAAACTAATTGTGGAGTTATGTCTATGATTGGTGGATTTATTCTTGTGAGGTTTAAATAAATAAATTAAAAATATTTGAAATGCACATGTATTTTTTATAATAAATGGTTGAATGAAGAATTGGAAACATATTTTAAAAGTATGATGATCATGGATATGCATTTGTTATATTCTAATTCAAATAAAAACTTTATCATTCATAATATATGAAAATATCATGAAGCATTGGAATATTCTAGGTGTGATATGAAACATTCAATGGTATTTAATAGAATCATGTGTGCATCTATATATATACTTCATGAGGAATAAAAGAAAGTAAAGTAAAACTATTTCTAAACCTAGTTATTTGAGAAGAAGAGAGATAAGTATCCTCACTAATATATCTAAAGAAAATAGCAGATACTTTCTAGTATCAAAGGTCTTAAAGAGAAGGAAAGAGACTATACATACTGATACATATAGTTCATCTTGAATAAGGGAAAAAATAAGAAGATCGAGGGTTATACTATAATATCTGATTCATCATGAATAAGGGGATCGAGATAAGAAGAGTATTATAATGTTTCATTAGGTATGAATAAGGAAGCTTCAAGATAATTCCAAATTGGAATTATCCTTATCTAGAGAAGAAGATTTATACTACTTAGAATATAGAGAGTTATCCTCACATATAGGACTCACTCATATGGTGTTGGAAGAGCAAGGAACAAGAATAGATTCCCTATAAGTATTTTGTTTCATATTCACTTGAATAAAATAAGATCGGAAAAAGGAGGTGCATAATAGAGAATCTACCTGATGATACAAATGAAAATAGAGTATTGCATTGTATAGAGATAGGAAAAAATTTATTTAAATTGGTTAAGGGGACATAAAGTCTATAGACTAATGAAATCCATCACTTGAGTAGTGCATGGGATTAGGTAAGAGGCATTATGTCTGATATCAGCAGTGAGACCTTCTCGAATACTATTTAATATCCCTACACAGAGTATTACATTCCCTATTATATCAACACACTATTTATATTTTCTTATTAGAGTAACACTTAGTGTTTAACCAAGTAAAATATTATTTTCTATATATTCTTTTCATTCTTTATATGTTCATGAAATGTGGTTTGGATGCATTGATTGAATGTTCTTAACAACTCGATGATAAGAACCTAAAAGTAAAAGATAAAAAATCGGTGTCACCTTGATTCACTCATCCACTCTCAGGGTGAATTTAGTTCCAATAAGTGGTATCATAGTATAAAGGTTCTTACTTTTCATTCAACATCTATATTAGCTTTGATATTTGTTACATATATAGAACCTATATTAAAGTCCCTATTCTTCAATGGATCAAACATTGATGGCTAGTAGAAGGAGGTGTTTTTATTTTTGTAGGATTTGGTAAGAATGTTTTATAATAGTCCATTAGGATGATTATTTTAAACAATAAAATAGAAGAGTTGTAAATTCAATCCTAAATAAGGTTTTGATAATATCTCTATCTGATTAAAGGTACAAGAAAATTATTTATTGTGTTATAGCTTTGAAAATCTAAAATACTCTAGAAAAACAATAATGGAAAAACAACTGAATAAAATACAATTTGAGAACACATTAAAGCTAATAGGAAAATTTTTCAAGAGGAAGAACCAATAAAAAAGGTTGGTTAATAATGGATTATAAAAAATGTAAGAGGAAGAAAAATAATAACCAGAATAATCCTAGAAATGTGTACCCTTCTATGGAGGTAGATAATTCAAATTCCTTATCTAACTTTAACCACATTTTGGAAGTTTCTAATATATTTGGGAAATCATATTCACCATTGAAAGATATTATAAATATGTATTCTAATAGAAACGTGGAACTAATATTGAGTTATTAAACTTAGGAATTTACTTTGCAATACTCAATAAGTGATCCATGCCTTTTATGAAAAGGTTGAACATATGGAAATTATTCATGGAGTCAACTATGCTTTCATAAAATATTTTTTTCATGGAGAATAAAAGTTAGAGAGGTATACAGGTGTCCTTGAATTTTTAAATCAATAATATGGTTCCAAAAATTAAATATAACAGTTATTTACATGAAGAAATTTCACAAGAAATAGGGGATAAAATGTCCATGGATAAAGAGTTGAAGGCAAGTATCATCCCTCCCAGAACTCAATTGTAATAAAGGATAAGGGATTGAATTGAATCCAATTTAGTATTAAAGAATATTATATCCAAAAATAAAGGATAAGGATGATAGTATCAAAGAACTAACAAAAATTTTGATAACCTCTAATTAAAAAAAGAAGATCTACTTTATGACTATTTCAATAAGTAGACCATGTGAAAACCATAATTTGGGAACTAATGGAAAGAAAAGAATGTTCAAATATAGAATTATTGAATAATCCTAAGATTAATTTTAAATATGATAGAGATTTCTTGTGAAAGAAGGTAGCTTCCAGTATTACTACTATGTAAGAATGGTTCACACCATAAATGTGTTTCCATTAGCTCAAGGTCTCTATAGTGGAAGAAGACATGCTACATAAACATAAAAGATGAGAAACAATAGAAAGTGGTATAATTTTTATGGGATATGTTTTATCTATACTAATCCTAGACATATGGGAATAAATTGCATTAGGTGGTGAACCAATGAAGTCATGAGGAATAAATCCATTATTATAACATACCAAGGAAGAACTTTCACTAGAAAAAAATCTATTAAGTTGTATAATAGGTAAACTGATTAAGTGGATAAAGTTAAATCTCAAATAAAGGTACCAAAAAAAACTATCAAGTTGCAACCACAATTCCCCTATTGGAGAGAAATGAAGAAAATATGGAAACTAAATAATCAAAAGGTGGTTATTCCAATTATGGGTGAAAGTTTAAACCGATTGATGAAGTATTCAGTAAGGATTTATAAGTTTGAAATTTCTCTCATGGGTATTAAAGAAGTGAGAAATCATGAAGTATTCCTTAATTTTATTTCATATCTAACCACTAAGAAAGTGGTCGAAGCCAGTGAAAGATCCCTCCATTGAAAATGGAAGAGTGTATAAGGATGAAAGAAAAAATTATCAAAAGAAGAAAAAAGTATCAGTGGAGTTAGTCTCACAAAAAAAAGGGACCCAATATTGGAAGGATAAATTATCCATGAGATAACATCAATAATTAAATATATATATATATATATAAGTAGTGGTGTAAAAGTAAACACTAATAAGGATTAGAGTAGTGTAAAGTAATGGGTTGGTTCACCATGACCAACCACAATCCTCAAACTAAGGATGCTTGGAGGTACCCCTCTCACCTTGAAATTTATTATTATATCTAATTATTAGAGTGATACAGGATTAAAGGGTAGATATTATACATGGGGTATTTGTGCCAAAAAGGCCATTTTTTATTAAGTTAAAAGATAATCTGGTGAGTATACATGTTAGAATGAAGTATCATGTTAAATATATATTTGATCTATATGATAGAAATTGTGTAGTTGGAAGTGATATTAAAAGAAATAAATGAATTTGATGACTTAATATATCACCATTAAGGAGTTAAAGTTGGTATATATTTATGATTTCAAGAATTTATGAATTCATTATCAATTTTTTGGATTTATGTTCTTAAATATATCAATTTGAATAAGTTGATATGGAACATGATAATTCAACTAAATCAATCCATGCATAATAGAATTTTTCTACATATACTGAAATTACTTGGAATAGTGGATACCAAGGCTGATTTGATGTGATCTAAGAGTTAAATCTATGTATTAGAACTTCCCAAAATTTTAGAGACATGCATATAAGTCTATAAAAATAATTTTAGGACCTATATGTTGATGTAATACCCTAAGGAATTTATGAACAGGATATGAATAAGTAATGGAATTAAAATTTTCATTTCCATTTTTTATGTTCTAACATTATGGTTTCATCTGATTAATTTTTCAGGATGCTGAAAAGTTATTTGTAGTAGATAACATTAATAATAAGTTTCCAGAATGAGTACCCCCATTCTAAAATCATTTCAATAAGTAAAATATGTGTATTCATAGAATATTCAACCTCATTTTAAAGAAAAATGGTTCCTTGTGAAGAACTAAAAGATGCATGTGGTATCAATTGGTTGGTATTGATAAGTGGTATCCATTAGTGTTGCAAGAAGTATCTTCCTTACCCCTTTGTTTAACTATTTTGAACTAACTAGTTAGTGGGAAGTTGATTGTGATCATAAGTATTTTCTATTACTCAAACTATAATGTGGTTTATGATTTTATAGTGAAACAATGTAGATATAATTGACATTGTTGACTTTGAATCTTATTTCCTATATAAATATTCATCTAAATAATCTTAGAGGATTTGTTGAAAATTATTTTCTAGTAGGTGATGCACACATTTAATTTTAGATAAGGAATACATCTATGATACGAAAGTGTGATATTAATGGAATGGTTTATAATTTAATATAGCTCAAGGATGCTTTCTACTATATGGTTTTTATGGTAATTAATATTATGGGTGAGAATGAATATAATTTTTTCAAATATGGTGTTGATATTCCCAAAAGAAGAAAATAGTAATACCCTTTGTATTTTATTAAGAAATTGTGATAAAGAAGTAAGTTGTTATTGGATATTGTCAACAGAAATCAAAAGGGGGGGTGTTTCAAACATGGTTATAGGTAATTTGATTTATTTAAAATATAGATATGATTATTGGATATTTTTTTTTATTAGATTTATTAACAATATGGATATGTAATTATGGAAAAAATGTGTTTTCAATATCTGTTGAAGTTTTCAAAATCCTTTGAATATGTTTTTGATGGATTTGTAGAATACTCGGTTGACAGCCATTGAGTAGTTTATTCAATGTTTCATGAAGTCAAAATTAGTTTTGAAGAATTATGTAAAGGATATGGATAAATCTATCATTAAAAATATGATTTTTTATATAATTACACATTTATTAGATTTAAATAAGTCATTTGATAGCTTGTAACTCTTCATGCATCGAGTTGAAAAAGGCATGGTTAATTGATTTTCATCGTATGGTTAGTTCATGATTTTGTAGATTTTTTAGGTATAGTTGGTTGGAAATCAATGTTAGGTTAGTTTCTTTTCAACTTGTATTCAATCCAACACTTTTTGAAATTTTCATTCATTATAGATTAGTTTAATGAGTAGTCTTCCAGGCCCTTCATGCGGTTTCTTAGTTCAATGGGTAGCCATTTCAGGAATTTGTGAATTTTTAATTCATGATATCTTAGTTCAATGTGTGTTTAGTTGGATCCCTTCATATGTTTAGTTGAGCATGTGATCAAAAAAATTTAAGTCATGAGTATATGAATTAATTTTAAACTTGATCATATAACTTTATTAGGTATCAAAAATGATAATGGTATGAGCATATAACCTAATCATATGAATTGAGTGTGTGAATTCAATGGAGCTAAAAAATTTCAAAGTCATGAGAATAATCCTTTTTCTAAGCATATGACTTCTGCATAATCCTTTAATACTTGGAAATTTTAATATTTCTTAATAAATGAAGAAAATATTGTGATGTGTTCCACATTGTAAACTGAAGGTCAACATGGAAAAACATGTGACACCATGCATTTAAAGATCTCAATTGGTTTTAAAGAATGGATTTTTTTGGATAATTTAGTGGTAGAAGAAAACCATATCTTAAAGAGTTTTTGAAGAAAATTGACTTGAAATAATAAATGAATTCCTAAGGGGATATTCAAATTGAAAAATATTTCAAGAAGGTTTATTTAAATGAAGATTCCATTAAATGATATTCAGTGATTGAAATTAAAGTATCCTTGTATAATATTTCAGATATTTTTGGTAGTGAATTTAAAAATGAAATATCCAGATATTTTGGGGATCATTGGCTTCACTATGATTAATGCTTCAAAATTATTGATTAACCTAATCATGAAGAAGAATAGGAAATTGGTTTTGGAGTTAAGGTCAATATTGGTGGTGTTATTCTCAATAGTTTTAAATAAATAAATTCAAAAAAAAGAGATACACATGGATTATTGGGAATAAATGGTTAGATTTAGAATAAGGAAATATCTTTTAAAAGGATTAATTTCATGGATATACATTAATTAAATTTTAATTCAAAGAAAAACTTCATCATTAATGATAGATTGAAAGATCATGAAACACATGAATGGGCAAGGTATGATCTTCACTGTTCAATGGTAATGAATTGGACTATGTATGCATCTATATATATACTAATGTGGAAGAAAGGAAATTATAGGAAAACTATTTTCAAACATGGTAATTTGAGAAGAATATAGAGAAGGATCCTCACTAATATATCTAAATAAAATAGGAGATATATTCCAATATTTAAGATCTGAAAGAGGAGGAAAGAGACTATGTATACTGATATATTTGGTTCATCTTAAATAGGGTCTCAAGAAGAAGTTGGAGGATTGTACAATAATATTGGATTCATCTTGAAGAAGTGTATAAAGAGAAGAAGATGATTCTACTAGAGCATCAATTCTACAGAATAAAGCTACAGGATCATTCTATATTGTAATTATCCTCATCTAGAGAAGAAGAGTAATACTCCTTAGAAGACGTAGAGTTATCCTCACACATAGGATTATATTATGTGGAGTTGTAAGAGGAAGGTGTAATAATAGAATCCCTATGAGGATTTAGTTTTATATGTACTTTAAGAAAAGTAGGGTAGTAAATGGAGGTGTATAATAAAACATCTACTTGGAGATACAGATGCAAGCAGATTCTCACGTTGGATGGAGATAGATCAACAAGTACTTAAACTAGTGAAGAGACCCTCAAGTATATAAAATAATGAATTCCCTCACTTTATAAGTTCATTATAGTAGATAATATTAATTATTCCTATAATTAGTATTGAGCCTTTCACCCCAATATTTTATGAAATATTTTTTCAAATAAATTTAATTTCTTCAATAGCTTACGTTACACACAACATCGAGTTCAAATGAACCTTGATATACTATTATTTAATATCACATATTCATGGTATTGGTGGGTATAAATAGAAAAACTAACTTATGAAACATTTATAGTTACATATGTATAAAATTAATTCAATTTTTATCAATTTATTATAAATGAAAATAAAAAAAACATTTAAAAGAAAAATAAACATTTTTTTGAACAACTTATTTTTATGCGAGAAGTGTATTTTTATCTTAAAAATTAAATTAATCACTATTAGAAAATTATTTTAATAAAATGTATATATAATATATTTAATCAAATTTTTAAATATTCATTTAAAATTTTTCTAAACATGGATAAGAATAAACTAAGTCTTATGCTTAGAAATGTATTTCATTTAAAAATTGATTTTCATTGTGTATTGGGCACTTATCTTAAAATTAGTTTTTAAAAATTTTAGTAATTTAATTTGATAAAATATATTATAAATTTTGAATCTTTAGGTTTAAATTTTCTAAATAGGTCCCTTTGATTTTTTGTTAATATAAATAGTAATTGTGGTAAAATTTAACACCTCAATAAAGGGTAAATCGGGTTAATCTAGGTTAAAACTAAGTCATAATGCTATAACTTTTCATCCTAATTATTATTTGATGAATTTAATTATACCCTTATCACGTTATTATCTAAATTAAATTGTTTAACGGACAATTTTATATGAAAATAACCTATATAATATTTAAATCAAAGAAAGTTATAAAATATCCCTCTCTTAGTTTTAAATATATCTTATGTGTCCATATAGGTACAAAATCAATTTATGAATGAATATAATTGTCTATTTTTATATTAATAAAATCATTTTCATCATATAAATTTATTTATAATTTTTTTTATTATATAATGACCTTAAATTTCTATGCAACATTGATGCAGTATTTCTCCAATTAATAAAAAAATGATTTTAAAAATATTAAAAGTGATATAATTTGAATTATTTAATGTTTCTCACAAATATTATAGTTATATGTGACATATTAGGTTGTTTTTAAATCATTATATTTTAATTTACCCATTTCTTTGATGTACTTAAAGTCAAATTAAATGAATCGTATTGAAAATAACAGTAATGATATTTTATAATAAATAATATTTTATTAAATGATATAAAATTCATAAAAAATATTATATTTTTTCATATTAATTGGATATTGTTTAAAAAATCAACCATTGTACATTTTTGGGTCTTTTTAAATTTTATAGTAAGAGTATTAACCCTTATAGGGTAGAAAACATTAATATTGTGGTAATTGTCAGAAGGGTTGATAAAGGGCTAAAACAAAACGATAAGGGTAAAAATGGGATCTAAACATTCCCAAATTATATTGGATGATAATATTTAAGATAATAATCATCTTATATTATAATATTATCAATTTATATCCATTTTTAGATCAAAATTAATTTATATTAATTTAATAATTTAAGAAGTTCCAAGAGTTCCCCTCCTCTTGATTATAAAAGGGAACCCCTCCTTTCTCTTATTTACACCACTTTAAGCATTTTATCTCAACAAAATCTACCAAATTCTCTACTAAACTTCCCTAGAAACATTATATAGGTTATGGTATTCCCAAAATACCAAACCTATATCCCATAATAGGATATCTAAAGGATCCATTTCAAAGAAGAGGTAATCACCAAAATCGATCACATTCTTTTTAATTATTATTTTACCTACTCTAAATATATTATATTATTCATAAAATTATAAATTAAGTGTAATAAATGTACTAAAATGTTAATAATATTATTAAACCACCTTTATTCACCCTCTTCCCATAAAATGTGAAGTAAAAGTATCACTCGTGCGTGCGTATGACTTACTATATCCATGTAGCGATACAATTCATTTTTCATTACTATGTTTTATATATGGGTATTATGATGGATTTAGTGTTTATATATTATAATTATTAAATATTATAGAATTATAATATCATGTATACCTTCTTACCTTCCAAACCATTGGAAAATGATAATGTTGTTTGTGCATACGTGTGGACTACCACCTCCATGAAGCGATGTGATTCGTTTTTTATTTCTATTTTAATTAGATGGTAATAATGATGGAATTAATGAATATATATATGATATATATTATATAATAATTATTTTATAAAGGATATTTAATATTTACCTTTCTTTAATTCCATCTATCTAAAAATGAAAATAATGTTCATGCGTACATACAGCCTACCATCTCCATGAACGGTGTAATTCATTTTTCTCTCTCTATATTTTATGAATGAATATAAAAATGTATATAATTTATAAATATATAATATTAATATTAGGACTAAAAAAATTATATGTTGGAACCATGATAAAAACAAGAGTACCAAACCTACTGAACCAAAACATACATGTAAAATAAAGCATATATCACCCAGAATAGTGATTTTAATAAATAATTTTTAACAAACAGGTGATAAAAGGTAATAAGTAAATAATATATGTTATAATATATATTATTATGGTTCTATAATATATTTATAGTAAATATTTATTTATTATATAGTATTATTCAATGCGTATGAAGGAAGTCAAACCTAAGGTAAGGGATTTATAGTCTCTCTTTTATTTCTGGGAAATATGTGCCATATTCAACACTTATTTTAGTGGTGTATATAATAATACTTTTACATGTTATATCATGAATATACTCATTTTAATGATATCTAAATTTTCATATGATATTATTCTTAAATGGGTCTTACGGTTCAATATATTACCAAAGCAGTAAGGGATTTTCAACTCATTTTTATCTATGTGAGACACAAGCCATATTCACCATTTATTTATTTTATTTGTTGTATATACTACCTATCAATGTATTTTATGATTATTGTAATTACCTGACCCACCAAGGGTTTCATGGATGGTGGAAGTCCTAGCCATCACAAAACCAAGCTTGCCTCAATAGGCCTAGGGCTAGAAACAAGCACTAAGAATGCCTAATATAAAATAGGATGCCTTTGCCTAATGTAATTGTACACACATACCCAACAATATACATGAAACTATATAGAGGAATGATAAAATAAATCAACATATAGATTAAACTATGCATGTAATAACCTTTAGTAGAAATAATCAAAGTATTACAGAGTCAACGAAAGTGTAGAGAGGAAAAATACACGCCCAAGTAGCAAAGATGTCCCAACATGAAAAAAAATGGAATAAATTAAATCCAAGAGACCCTATCTCCTGGTCTCCATAACTGTCCACTATACATGATCAATTAATCCAGGTGTCACTATCCTCTATCATAATCATCGTCGATCTGTCTATAGTCTGTATAAGACACGATGCGTGTGGGAAAAGCTCATGTAGGGGTGAGTATATACATACCTAGTTTGATTCCTCGAAACCAAAAGGGAGTGATATAGAGATACAAAAATAGTTACCTCAATCCAAATTAATAAGGAAGAAAAAACCAATACATATATATTCTTGAAAAATAAACCTCGATGAGAGATAAAGGGGATCCCCATATCATAGCCCAGTAAAAGTCAATGAGTAAGCCTGAAGCTCCTGAAGTCCATCACTAATGTCTAGAATCAAACATAACCTCACCTAAATATATTTGGATGGACCCACTCCTCACCACTATACTCCACATCTGAGGGAACCACAACTCTCATGGAGGACCTACACCCCACTAGAGCTCAAGGAAGGGGGAGTATCGCTCATTATATAGAAGAATCACACCCATGTAGGGGAGTATCATCTCTATCTATATAAATAATATATGGAACCCATGTTGTGGTGTGACAAGGGAGCACTAAGCCTAGAATATCTATGATTTTATGGTGAACCTATTCCCTAGTGAAATATGGTAGTCCTGACCCCAGTATCTCACTGATGATCCTTCCCTAATCGTTGCCATCATTGAGTATCTCCTAAATATGTGTCACTGTTAGAGTATCTCACATTGTATCTCATATGCCATAATAAAGTCCACCATCACGTTATATGTGAAAACCCACTGAGGATAGGCTACTCACATGCCAAAATCCAAGTGAAAATAAATAATATATGAGAGAAATAAGTCATAGGGAATACATGGCGTGTAATGGGGTCCACATGACATGTGACCGTGCATATTTTTCCAACTATGTTCTTCTATGGACATGGATTGGAATCCATATCATCATAATTGGTATTTATGGTCCAGATACAATGTTTCTTAGCCACTCAGGGCCTACCCATGTCCTCCTAGCCATAACCATGTACCTAGTCATGCACCTAGCCATGCCCAGGTACTAGATCGTGCCAGTGAACTCCCAGAGTACACGGTATGTATGACCACATGGGGCCTTGGGAATGTGCTATCTGGAAAATAGGTTTACCACCTATTTTGCGACACATGATTTTTGGTTCCTTCCCCTTGGCATGTGATCCTTAACTTTTTCTAAAACCATAGAGTTGTGTCTTGGGGGGCTATACTTCATGTGTTCTTCATACTACACAATGTGTATTCGGGTTTTTCATATGAATTATAGATCCTTCATGTGGATTTATAGAACCACTTTTCTTATTTATTAACCACTTGGTACCATTTTAAATCACTTCCATCCATCAATTCTAGCCCTCTGGTGTTTGGAAATTACAATTAGGTGATCACCTCGAAGCCCGCAATGTTGTGCATCTCCCTTTGGTTGCTTGTTGCTTGATCATGTCACCCTCCGGATCCCAAATCCATAGAGTATCACCTGTATCATAATTCATTACTCGATACATTTGTAAACCACCAATAAAAATGTCATTCATTATATCATAATTAATTTATAGGTTTAATCGCTCTTTAACCCACCCCAGAAAAGTTGAATTGTGACCCCATAGGCCAAAAGTGAAGAACACAATGAAAGGATAGGGTAAAAGAATAATAAAAAGGGTGAAATCATCATTAGAAAATAATTATTGTAAAATTATCATGGATTGGGAATATTTGGGGTGATAACATGTCATAAAAAGATTTAAATTGAATAAAATAATTTAATTCATCAATGGGATCATGCGAAGGGATTGCAATATCTAGTAAGAAATAAAGTAGGTCAAATCTATTTTTTAAAATTTTAATTAAGAGGGAGGAAACCATAATTGAAAATTACTTTCTTAATTAGGATCAATCGCAGTGAAGAATATGTTCCCCAGTGAAATGGGGATCCCACTGTGTTCGCTACCTATCGATCCACCTCAATCTAATCAATTGTCACCCTCTAATCTTGATCTGAAAATAAATAAAGTTATAGATCCTTTTAATTATCACGGTATTTAAGCAGCTAAAACTAGATAATTGTTATAAAAATTTATATATAGAGAATTTCGGGCTATGGGTGTTTAAAATAAAATAAATTTATTTATTTATTTATTTTAATTAGACCTAATGACAATGACTGCCTCTACCAAATGTACAGTGCCAACCAAAATTTGGTTTTTCCTAGGGTAAACCCCACATTATGGATTCAATTTTGGTCTTTGATTTTTGATACAAGGATCCATTTGGGAAATATCCCATTATTTTTGAAAATTTTCACACATATGGTATTAATATATTTAATATTTTTATAATGAAAATTTTGGGCTCACTGGGCCTCAGAATCTTACACCATATCATACCCTAACTCCAAAAATATTTCTTAATATATTTCAAAGTCTTAAAAGGAAAAAATATATTCACTAAATTATTCCCTCCTTCATGTATTTTCATTTATTAAAATAACAAGCTAAACAAAAAGGTGTGGATACTAATCCCATATCTATCTCTCCCTCTCTCAAGAGATCTCTCGAATGCTCTAAAATTGCCACAGCACATGAACCTAGGGAATGGTAAATCCTCATAGGATCCTCTCTTTATAATCCTTGATCTCCACTTGGTACTCTATGAAGGTGTCTCCATACTTTATGTCCATCTCACCCCATTCAATTATGTGTATATGATCATGCACATATCTTCTCATCTATGACACATGGAAGATTTCATGCACCCACTTTAACTATGGGGGTAAGGCTAGGTCGTAAGAAACCTCTCCAACCCTATGAAAGATCTCATATAGCCTAATTAACCTTAGGGATGGCTTGTCACCCTAGCCAAATATCTATAATTCTCATCATGGGGAGACTCTCGAGAAAACATATCCTCCCTACTCAAACTCTAAGGGGATACAATGTCAATTTTTGTAAGATTTTTGTTGGATTTTGGATGTCCTCATCTGCTCATGGATCATGTAGAAATTTTCTACTATTTCTGGCTTCATCTCTATACCAACAAAAGATGTCTCACCAATATCATTCTAACACATGGGTGACCTATAGGGCCTCCCGTACAAGGTCTTGAAAGTTTCCATACCAATCATAGAGTGATAGATATTATTGTAATAAAACTCTACCAATGGAATTCGATCCTATCAACTCTAGATGAAGTCAACAACATAATCCCACAGTATATCCTCAAATACATGGATAGTGTTCTCAGTATTCCCATCATTATAAGGGTATAATTCCATAATCAAATTCAACTTGTTCCTGAATCTATCTTGTAGGCCTCTCTAAAACCATGACATAACCATGAAACATGGTCAGAGACAATAATAGAGAGTACCCCATGGAGTCATATGATCTCCTGTATGTAAAATTCTCCCAGACTCTCCAACAAGCTCTACTCCCTGATGGAAAGGAAGTGTTTTGAGTTGTTAAGTCATTTAAATATCCCCCATGTAGAATCATGGAATCACACTGTCCATGGAATCCTTATTACAAATTCCATGTATATTTTATCCCATTTCCACTTTGGTTTCTTAAGATATTGTATCAAACATTTCATAACCTAGTGCTCACCCTTAACCTATTGACATATGAGACATCGAGAGATGAAATCATCCATTATCCACCTCATTCCATCCCAAAAAAACTACTAGAAAGGTATTTGTACATATTTTCCACTCCAGGATGTATATCCAAAGGAGAAGTGTGAAACTACACCATCACATCCTCTCACATCGCGACTAGAACCATTATCCATCTCTGGAAAAGGATGGTGTTCTCCCCTCTTTTAGAGAATCCATGTGGTGAATCTTCTAAGGATATATTGTCATGAAGAACCTCATAGTTGATGTCTCACAGTTGGACCACCCTCACATGCTAAATAAGAAAAGGAGTCACCACCATTAACTAAGGAAAATTTTCACCCCTCTCCTCCACTAGGGTCAGCTGTAAAGAAGCTAACTGCTTATACACCTCCTCCACTAAGCATGAATAGGACTTTATGCTAAGGGTATCCTCCACCACATTAACCTTCCTAGGATTATATACTATCTTTAATTCATAGTCCTTCAGGACCTCTATCCAACACCTTTGTCTCAGGTTAATATATCTTTGTGTGAAGATGTATCTAAGTACTTGAGACTCTAGTAGTCTTAGTAAAAAACAAAGTGCTCTCCATAAAGATATTTCCTACACATATTTAGAGAAAAGACTACCACTTCCAACTCCAGTTCATGATTATTGTAGTTATACACATGGAGTCTCAACTACCTTGATACATATGAAATCACTGCATACATATACATCAATGTGCAACCAATCCCAGCTCCAGAGGAATCACAAAACACTATATACTCCATTCTCTCTTCTAGTAGTCTCAACACAGGATCATTATTCAACCTCGGTCTCAACTACTCAAAGGCTCCCTGACACTGCTCGGCCTAGATAAATGGATACTCTTTCCATGTCAGGGATTTCAAAGGGGTTGTAATCTTGTAGATGTTTTCCATGAACCTCAAATAGTGATCCACCAAGCCAAGGAAACTCTATACCTATGACATTCTCTTAGGTGGATCCCAATAAATAACTCTATAAATATCCACTAGGTCCATAGTTAATACATTCTTAGAAATGACATACCTTATAAAGTGAACCTTGTGGATCCAGAACTTTCACTTTGAGATCATACCCAAGATCTATAACTCCCATAGTAAGTCTAAGACCATCCTCAAGTGATTTTAATAATCCTACTATGAGGAATGATATATGAGTATGTCATCACTAAAAACAACCACAAATCGGCCCAATTATGGTTGGAAGATCTGGTTCATGAAATTCATAAAATAAGTAGGGGAATTTTTCATACTGAAAGGCATAACCAGGAACATATAGTGTTTGTAGCAACATTAGAATGATAGTTTCATAATATCATCTTTGTGAAGCATTAAATAGTGGTATCTGGACCTGATATCGATATTTGAGGACCAAATAATTATTTTCAACTGATCAAAAAGGTATTCAATCCTCTTAAATGGTTAATTTTTATTTATCATTACCTAGTTTAGGCATTTATAATCAACACAAAGCTACAAGCTCGCATCCTTCTTTTTCACAAACAAAATCGGATCTGCCTAAGGGGACACACTGGATCTGTTAAAATGCTTATCTCAAAGTTCGTCCAACTACACCCTTAGCTCCTGAAGCTTACTAAGGTCCATACGATATTCTATAGAAGGTATAGGTACAATCTTGGGGTGCAATTCAATGCATAAGTCTATCTCCCACCTCAAAGGTAGCCCTAAAACATCCTCGAGGTAGAAATAAATAAATTTCTATACTATTAAAGGAATCTAGATACCTAAAGAGACTCTTTCACTAAGGAAGAATCTCATTGACTGATGGGTGATGGGTTTCAGCACCCTGCATGTAAGGCTCACTCACTCATCCATTGGATCTCTCTCGCCTACAAAGGAGAATCGTGTCCCAATTTTTTGAAGGTATCTAAACCATCTACGATGACAGCTGCTTTGGGATCAAAACCTAGAAAACCATTCCATACCCAGGATTATATCATAAGGTTTCATCATGATGACTAACATATACCATGTGAAACTCTCACCCCCAAGTTTTTTCTCACATTGTTGGAAAATAAGTGATATCGAAGAATCATACCCATTAGGAACCTCTAGAAAAAGCTGTTAAGCTAAAGTCTCAACTAGAATATCCAGATCTTTAACTATAGATAAGAAGATAAAGGAATCACTCACACATGTTTTAACTATTATGAATTAAATATTATAATAAACACATATCATACCTCATAGCATATCGTGTACAGCATAATCATAGCCCTCCATGGCCTACGACTACCCATGACACTGATCGTTAGCTCCCCAAGTCTGACATGGTCCATATATTTGTGGTGGTGGTAAGGGATTTTAACATCATCCTCCACTAGTTTATCCTCCCTTCATATTTTATCCACTTTATCGACATGGACCTCCTCCATTTGGGCCACCCTGGTGATGTTGGGTAGATCCCTAATCACGGCGTTGTCTCTGCCATAGGGGTTTGTCCATTGTCTACCTGACCTAATCATGATGAAAGTTCAGGAAATAATGATCTAAGTGACCGAACCCTTAACAAAAATAATATATCCCCTCTTCAGGATGATTGGATTCTCTGCGTGAGCCTTAAACCATAGATCATCAAATCTGAGTCTAAGAATAAGAATTCCACCTCTTATGAGATCTCAACATCTGATGCCTACTACCTATTGAGGAAAAATCATCCACATGGTTCCCACCACTAGCTTCAAACACATGGTTTCCTTATTCTAAGAATATATCATCTATAAAAACCCACTCTAGTTCTCCATCATAAGTGGGAATTCATAAGGAAATGGATCAAATGCCTCTCTGGAGATCCTGCGCGAACTTCCGCACCCAGAAGAATTTGTCTCATACCTATCGAGGGAGTACCATGTAAGGTCATTGAACCTCATGGTATAATAATCCACTAACATATAACCCTAATACATCTAAATAATCTCATAGATCAAAACTTATTTCCATAATGGAGGGTAATACTCCTCACAAAATAGTTGTTGTAAGTGAGAATATGAGGGAATTGTCTCATCATGGGTTTACATAACCAAAATCCATCAGTATCCATTTGATCCATGGAAATAATAGATTCCAGTTCAACCATCTAATCTTTCAGGGTTCAGACCATCCTGAAGACTCTAACCACATACTCAATCAAATACTCCACTCCCTGGGGATCTTTCTCACTACATAACCTCGACGACCAATGGTGCTGGAACTCATGTTGCGCACTCAACCTATATATATCCCTATACTTCCTTACTATTACTATATTATTCTCAAAAGGAAAGGATGTTTCTACTTAACCACCTGGAGAAAATACCTTGTGGGATGGCCCTTGAACTAAGGCCTCATAACTCATCAGATCTTCATCAAGATCCTGAACCAATAACCTGGATGGATGTCTTCACAGAGGCATCCTTAAAGTGATCAAGATATACCATGGTAAGATGAGAATATATATATGGGGATATTATATAATATAGATGGTAAAAGTACTCAATCCTATATGATTCATATACCATTAATCTTTGTAACCAATTCCCAATATGATGATTTGGAAAGTAGGTAGTCAAATCCCTGGTGTATAGATACATCGGTCACTACACCAAAACTAGGTTTCTTGGGTTGAAAGCCACACTCAATACACTTTGACACCATTTCCCTATGTATCAACCAATAATCATAAGGGTAAAACTCTGAACATCATCTCAGGGAAATTATTTCTCTGATAGCACTCTATAATGACCTAACCCACTAGGGACCGCCTAGCTAGTGGAAGGTCAAGCCATCACAACCCTAAGCTTTCCTCAATAGGCCATGGGTTGGGAACAAGGTTTGAGAAGGAATAATATAAAATTTGAGGCCTTCAGTTAATGTATCTATACACATGCACCCAACCATCTCCATGAAACAGTGTAGAGGAATAATAAAATATTTAAACATCTAGAGTAAACCATGCATGTAATAACCTCTAGGAAAAATAATCATAGTACAACAGAATAAAACCAAAGTGTAAAGGTAAAAAATACAAGCCCAAGAAGAAAACATGTCCCATCCTAACAAAAAATTAAATAAAGTGAAGTAGATAAATCTTAGATCTTCATCTCTAAGCCCAACCACTATACATAGTAAATGTATCTAAGTATCACTATGTTGAACCATAATCACCATCGATATGTCTGTCATATACATAAGAAACAAAATATTTGAGAAAATCCCATTTAAGGGAGAGTATATACATACCTTATAGGAAGCCCTAAAACTGAAAGGGAGTAATAGATAGATAAAATAGTATTCATATCAACCCCAAGTAAGAGGTAAATGAAATCCAATACATATATATGCTCAAAAAGAAACCTGGAAGATAGAGAAAGGGGATTTCCATCTCATAGCCCAAACAAGGTTGATGAGTAAGCCTATAGCTCTAGAAGTCCATCACCAATTCCCATAATCAAATGTAACTTCACCAGAACATATATAGAGGGTCCTTCTTCTAACCACTATTCTCTATAGCTGAGATATCCATAACTCAGATAGAGGAATCGCACCCCGCTGGAGCTCCAAGATGGGGTGTATCACTCTATAGATAGAGTACCCTCACTCATGTAGGAGAGTATTATCTATATATTTATAAAAAATAGGGTAGCCTTCACCCTAGTGTGACAAGGAAGTACTGGCCCTAGAATCTCTCTAATAGTATGGGGAACTCATTCCTTAGTGTGATAGAAAGTACTGACCCCGACATATCATTGATGATCCTTCATTGATCACTGTCATTGTCAAGAATCATCTAAATAAGTGTCACACTCATAAAATCATGGATCGTATCTCATATTCCACGACTAAGTCCACCACCACAATCTACGTTGATAACCACTCAAGATAGACTACTCTCAAACCAAAATCCAAGTACAAATGAAGGAGTTATCAGAGAAAGAAGTCGATGGAGGGAATACATGACATGTAAGGGGGTCCACACGATGTGAGGCCCTGCCTCTTTGTCTGGTTGTATTCTACTATGGAAAATTATTGGGATATATGTCATCAAAAATGGAATGAATGGTCCATACATAGAGTGTATCATATACTATAGTTCTTATCATGTCCTCCTGGTCGTTCCCATATACCTGGTCATGCCCCTAGTCGTGCCCAAGTACGAGCCCGTGCATGTGTACTCCCAAACTACACGATGTGTCTGACCTCACGGGGCCTGGTATATATTCTAGATGGGACATGGCTTGGCCACCTGGGTAGGGTCACGTGTAATATGGGTCTTGGAACACATTATATGATCCTTAACATTTTCTAAAACACTATCATCACAGTTAGGGGGCTACACGCTATATGTTATTCAAACTAGATAGTGTGTAATTAGGTTTTTCATAGAAATTTCATATCCTTCATGTAGATATCTATATTTAACTTTGCCTCCACTTTCCTCATCGATGAACCACCCAAAATTGGTAGAAATTGTCTCTGATCATTGATTCCAACACTTCAGTGGCCAAAAATTAGAATGTGGAAATCACCTCAAAGCCTGTAATGTCATGTATCTCCCTCATATTACATTCTTCTCAATCCCATAACCCCTTCGAATCCCAAATGCACAGAGTATCACTCACATCTTGCATTGTTCCTTGATCCATACTCAAACCATTGATCCACGTTTCTCTTATGCTACCACAATGAATCCAAGGGTTCAATCATGATCAAACCATCCCCAGAAAAGTCAATCTATGATGGAATAAAAAGTCTTAAATTGAATAAAACAATTTAATTCATCAACAGGATTATTCAAATGGAATGTAATAGCCAATAAGAAATAAAGTAGATCAAATCTATGATTTAAAAATTTAATCAAGAAGGCATAAACCACAATTTATGATTCCTAACTCAATTTTTATTGATCGTTGGTGAATAACTCATTCACCAGCGATGTGGGTATCCCACTATGTTCGTTACCTACTGATCCACCTTGATCCGATCAACTATCACCCTCTGATCTCAATCCTCCAATGTAGAATGTTCGATCTCCTCTCAATTCTCTCAGGGTTTAAGTGGGTAAACGTATTGAATTTTTATAATGAGGTATATATAGAGGATTTTAGTTCATGGATGCTTAAAATAAAACAAATAAATTTAATTATTTATTTAAATTAGACACACCACCAATAGTTGCCTCAACTGGATGTCCAGCGCCGACCAGCCTTTGGTCACTCCTAGGTTAAACCCCGTATTTCAAATTCAACCATGGCCTCAAATTTCCAATATAAGTATCTATTTAGGAGAAAATATATAATTTATGAGAAACCATGTATACATGTTATTAATTTATTTAATATTTTTATAATATTAATTTTTGGCTCATCAAGCCTTAGAATATCATGTCGTCTCAGCGCCTATATCTGAAAATATTTCTTAATATATTTTAATGACTTATAAGTAAAAAATAAAGACGGGACAATGTTTATTATGAAAATTATGGGGATTTACATATTCATTTAAGGCTCTTTCATTCATGGGTATTATGATTCAAAAGTCACCAAAGTGGTAAGGGTTTTATGTTACAATATCATTATTTATTGATATTTTTTATGATTAAGTTTTTTATGAATAAATATTATGGTTTACCACTCAAGAAACTCGTGAATTTTATTCTCCTATGGTTATTTCTTGGAAATACATTTTTTTCTTTAATTTTTCTCACCTTAGGTACTAAAGAAGATAGAAATGTATTTTTAAGAAGAATTAAACTTATTTCTCTCTTTAATCGAAAAAACTTTTATTTAATATCTATCCTTTATAAAAATGTTTTAAAGAATGTTTTTAATATTATATTATTATTTTTTAAAGTCATTTTTACCCATGTTTAACTTTTTTCAAAATAGGTTTTAAAGTAATTTTCTTATCATTTTTCTTAAGAGGCACTTTTTGAATTTTTATAAAAGTATGAAAGGAATGTTTTTAAACTTATACAACATTAATGTAATTTCCCTCCATCATGAAAACTCAATGATTTGAAAAATTTTGTGGTTATTTTCAAAGAAGATTTTTTTAAAAAAATTATAATTTAAAGAATTAATTTAAAATTGGAAAATATATTTTCATCAATAATTTTTTAATGATTTTCTAATAATATTTCTATTCATAAAAGACAAAAACCCTTGATATAATTTTTTATTTACTGAGGATATGAACCAAGGATATTTTCCTTATTCTTTTTATGGATGGTTTATGTTTAAAAATATAATATCTTTATAAAACCTATTTCTTTTCCATAGGTTATATTATGACTAAATGTTTATAAATCCCATTTCCTTTTTCATGGGAAATGATATGATGAATTTTTAATGATCTCCTAGAAAACCAATGTATGATTTTCATTATGTGACGAGTGGGGCCTATAGCTCCCTCCAATTCATTGGGTAAATATAGATAATTCATGTGTGAAATATGTTATGTATGAACTTGATTTCATGTTCACAATTTTATGTGTGTATCTGGTTTCCATGTCTATAAGATTAAGCGAGGACCTGGTTTTCATTTCTATATAAGTTTATGCATGGACTCATGTCCACAAGTTCACGCTTGGACCTGGCTTTCAATTCCATAAGATTATTCATGAACCTGGTATCATGTCCATAAGTTTATGAAAGGGTATTATTTTATTTCCTTAACCTAATGAGTGAATCTATTTCTATTTATACATGTTCACAAAGTTATAAACATATGTATGCTACAAACTCATATCATATGCAAATTTTAAGTTCTCAGGGATCATTTTATTTGATTCCTTTATGATTTATGTTTTATAAATTGTAAATATTTATTTCATGACCAAGATTATGATTTTTGATATGAAAGGTATGGTTTTCAAATGTTAAGATATTGTTCTTATAACCATATGATCATTTTATGATTGTATGATCATTGATATCTCCTTTATTTACCCTTACTAAGCATCTGATCTTAACCTTTATTATATTTCCTTTCCCCATGTTATGAAGAAATGTTTTAGGAATGATATTTCTAAGAAGGGTTCTAGTTAAGAATAGCATAATGGGAAACTCTTATGAACCAGATGTTTATGTGTCCAAGTTTACAAAGATAATAAACCTATATAATTATTTTTTCGTTCGTTATGTTGTGTATTTAATATTCTTCTATTAAGATTTGGTATCAATGTATGAAAATTATGGTTCGCTATAGTTGGAATCGTAGAAAGGTTTAGTTAGCCTTTGGAAACTAGGATGAGAATATATTAGTGAGAACCCTAGGGATAGGTCCTAGTATAGGATAACATCCTACAGTTTTGGTAATGGTTATGGATGACCTAGGAGAAACCTAAGGTGTTATAGATTGAAAAGTAGGTGTCTTGATTTAGACATCAATGAATGATCTTTCATGATAATATGGTTTTCCACTATATTTATATTTGATCACACTATGCTTTTTGGTTTTAGTTAACAAATAGAACCCAAAGGAATCATGTGAAAAATGAATGTTATGTCCAATGAAATGACTATCCTTGTGAGAAATCGAATGTTTTAAGAGATGGAATAAAATATATTATGACTATGATCACTTAACTCTCTCAAACTATTGGTGGTAACATAGATCATGTTTAACTTTTGAATGTTCTAAGGGGGTATAAACATGTTATTGAATCTTTTATTCGACAACGTCCACCTTCCTTCTATGGTTATTCTAATCAAATGCTTTTTGAGAAATGGATCAATGTGATGGAAAATATATTTTACATTATTTAGTTATTAGACCTTGAAAAATGTGTTCTATCAGTTTATCATTTTTAAGGTGAAGAAGATTAATGGAAGAATCTTATTAAGAATACAAGTAAATATGAGGAAATTTAATCCATGTAATGGGATGAGTTTAAGGGGATATGTTTCACTAAGTAATTCTCTCGTATTATATATAAAAAATGGTGAAGGATTTTATTGAGATAAATTAGAAGTATGATAAATCCATTGGTACCCATAAGGAAAATTTTACAAGGATTTAAAGGTATGTTTCAAGTTTAATCATCATACTTAAAAGACAAATTGATCAATTATTTAGTGTTTTTAACCATATATTCAAAAGTAATTATATATAAGGGACTTTAGAAGCTATGAGGAAATGTTCTATGTGCGTTGACAGTGGAAATGGAAGAAAGAAACCCTCAAGATTATAGTGACAATAAATGAAATATGGAGCTTCATGGAAGATATAGTGGTTTTTACATAGAGGGAAGAAAAATTTTCAACCTCCTACTTTCCAAAAATGTGTGAATGAGTAATCAAGTGAATTCTTTAAAGGAATGAGAAAATTTTTCAAATGTGGGAATCCTATATATCGAGAAAAATAATGCTAAATTGATTTTAAGAGGATAGTAATTTGAATGAATGGAGAGAGAGCTTAATAGAATACACCACTCACACTTTAGTTACATAAATGAATAATTTGGTAATTATGTGAATCAATGCCCTAATTCAAGGGATAATAAAGATAATAATCCAAAACAACCTATCAAGTTAAAGGGAAAAAAGGGAAATCTTATGTAATTAAAATAGTTGAAGTGAATAATGATAGTTAGGGCACACTTATCCTTAAATATATAATTGGTAATTCCATTTTCATGTTTGTATGAATAATATATATGAAGATGTTATCCTTTTATGAAATTTGATTAGATTCTAAACATTAATTACCTATCCCTATATAGATTCCATATATATTTATAGAATAAAGAAACCATATTTGATATTATTAAACAACCTATGATCTTATATCAATATAAATATGAACCCAAACCTCTAATGAAAATTTGTTTTTCTAATATAATATCTTATTTAAGGAATAAGGGGTGAATTATATTTTAAAAGAATATATGATTTTATTGTGCCTTTATTTTGGGAAATGATTGATATATATTAGAGAATATATAATCAATGTTTATACATTTTGTTATGATTCTTTATGAGTGATTAAAATTATTATTAAGTTGATAATAGAAATATATGAGATCAAATCATCTTTGGGTTTCCACCATGGTCAGGAACATTTTGGAGAAATATTAAGGTTAACTATTTATGGAATGGACTACATTGGTATTTTGGATTAAAGTATGATTTATCATAACCTATATTAATAATTTTAGTTTTGGTAAATATAGATACCAAAGTAATGACTTACCATTATTTATAGATCTTATGATCCTTTAAATGTTAATTTTAGTAATTCAATCATGAAAAAAATCATCTCTAATTCTCATCATTTGGAGAAAAAAAATAGATTATGGTGGAAATTGATTAAAGGATAAAACATTAATTTTAAAGTAAGTATATTTCCTTATGTTATTATTCTATATATTTAAGTAATTTCTCAACTCTAAGAAATGGATCTTAAGACAAAAAAATATTATTACCTTCAATTATGATGAATTGATGATCTTTTAACCCCTAATTGATTCATGGTTTTATATTTTTTAACTTTATCCTAAACATGATCTATATCACTCTATATTAGTTATTGGAAATTAGTTTTATATTCAATGTCCATATTTTAACTTCTAACCACTGTTTTCCTTATATGGAAACCCAATATTATGTTATTTTAAGAGACATTTATGTTTTCCACTTTCCCATTTTAAGCGAATTTTTATTATTCCTTTGTATGATGTAGGTTTTGAAAAAATAAATTTTCTAATATTAAACCATTAATTATATATAAAAATTATGAGGGGTCAATTTATTTAAGTGGTTGAATTTAACACCCTGAGATTTTATAAAATATTTTTTCGAATAAATTTAATTTCTTTGATAGCTTGTGTTACATGCAACACCAAGTTTTAAAAAACCATGATATACTATTATTTGATATCATATAGCCATTATATTGGTGAGTATGAATAGGACTAATTAAATTATGAAAAAATTATTATTGCATATGCATAAAACTAATTAAATGGTTATTAATTGATTATAAAAAACATTTGAGTGAAAAAAAAAATATTTTTCTAAAAATCCGTTTTTATGCACGCAATGTATTTTTATCATAATAAATTAAATTAATAACTATTTTTAAATTATTTTAATTAAATTAATATATTATATATTCGATCAAATTTTATAATATTTTTTTAATATTTTTTTAAGCATGGGACAAGAATAGACCAAGTTTTATGCTTAAAAATGTATATTCTTTAAAAAGTGATTTTCATCACGTGTTGAGTGCTTATTTTAAAATAATTTTTTAAAATTTTCTAAATTTATTTTGATAAAATTTATTCCATATTTTCAATTATGATATTTAACTATGGTAAATAGTTTCCTTTGATTTTTGGCAAATATTAATAGTAACTGTTGTGAGTAAAGGGTAAACCGGTTTAATCTAGGTTAAAATAAGTGATAAAGATATATTTTTCAACATAATTCTTATTGGATAAAGGTAATTAGACCATTTTAACCTTATTATAGAAATTTAATTATTTAATGGACACTTTCACATTAAAATGACCTATATAATATTTAAAACAATGAAAGTTAAAAAAATTCACTCTCTTAGTTTTAAATATCTATTATGTATCCACATAGGGAAAAAAGAAATTTGTGAATGAATATAAGTGTTTATTTTAATCTTAATGAAATTATTTTTATTAAATAAATTTATTTATAATTTTATTAATTATTTAATGAACTTAAATTCTTATGCAACAATGATGAAGTATTTCTCCAATTAATAAAAATAAAAAATAAATGATTCTAAAATATTAACATTGATATAATTTGAATGGTTTAATGTGTCACACGAATTTTATAGAACTGTGTGACATATTAGGGAGTTTTTAAATCATTATATTCAAATTAACACTTTGTCTTGATGTATTTAAATCCAAATTAAATGAATAGTTTTAAAAATAACAATAATGATATTTTATAATAAATAATATTTAAATAAATGAATTAAAATTCATAAAAATATTATATTTGTCCAGATTAATTATATATGTTTTTTAACATCAAACATGATTTATTTATGTGTATTTTTTTAATTTTATAGTAACATTATTAACCCTTAAATGGTATAAAACTTTAATATTATGGTAACAGGAAAAGGGGTTAACTAAGGGTTAAAACAAAAAATAAGTGTAAAAATGTGATAAAACTTTTAAAAATTCTAGAGTATTAGATTATTTAGACTCATAATTATATTATATTTAAATATTGTAAATTTTTATACATTTGGACATTAAAATTAATTTATATTAATTTAATATTTTATGAAATTCCAAGAGTGTCTTTCCCCTCAATTATAAAAGGGCGCCCCTCATTTATCTTATTTATACCAATTTGAGCATTATATTTTGGAAAAAATATACCAAGTTCTATTCTAAACTTCATTATCCTAATTATATAGGTTCTCTTCTTTCAAAAATACCAACCCTTGTGCCCTTAAGAGGAGATCTAAAGGAGTCATTTCAAAGAAGAGGTAATCGCTATAACCGATCACTTTATTTTTAATTTTTATTTTTACTTCTATAAATATATTATATCATTCATAAAATAATGTCTTAGTTGTCTTAAATATAATTAAATGTTATTATGATTATGAAACCAGCTTTATTCACCCTCTTTCCATTTAATGGTAAATGAAAGTATTGCTCATACATACGTATGACTTACCGTCTCCATGTAGCAATACAATTCATTTTTCATAACTATATTTTTATATATGGGTATTATGATTGGTTTAATATTTATATATTATAATTATTATATATTATATAATTATATAGACATATATACTTTCTTACCTTTCAAATTTTTGTAAATCGATAACATCGTTTGCGTGTATGTGTGGACTACCACCTTCACATAATGATGTGATTCGTTTTCCATTTCTATTTTAAATGGATGGTAATAGAGATGAAATTAATAAATATAAATTATATAAATGTTATAATAATGATTCTATAAAGATTATTTAATATTTATCTTTATTTTTTCCATATATCAAAAAATGAAAAGAGCATTCATGCGTACGTACGACCTACCATCTCTATGAACGGTGTAATTTATTTTTCTATCACTATCTTTCATTAACAATTATAAAAATTTATTTAATGAATATGTATAATATTTATATGATGATTAAAATTATAAATATTATTTCACCATGATCAAAACATAAGGACCAAAACTACTAAATCAAAACATGCATAAAAACAAAGGAAATATCACCTGAAATAAAGATTTTAATAAATAATTGTTAACAAATAGATGATAAAAGGTTATAAGTATACCATATATGGTATGATATATATGAATATTTTTATTTAATATGTGAATAATAATTATATATTTATTATATAGGAGGTTCCAATGCATATTAAAGAATTCAGACCTAACGTAAGTGATTTCTAGACTCTCTTTTTTTTCTGGGAAAAGTATGTCATATTCATGACTCGTTTGTTTTATGTGGTTTATATAACACAAATTTGAAATTTTTTATCATAAATATACTTATTTTTATTATATTTAAATTTTTATATGATTTTATTCTTAAATTTGTCTTACGATTCAAAATATTACAAAAGAGGTAAAGGGGTTTGCGTCTCATTTTTATATCTGTGACACACATGTCATATTTACCAATTATTTATTTTATGTGATTTATGTACTCCCTATTAATGTATTATATAATAATTATTTTGAAATTTATATGTATTTATATATCTATATAAGGTTCTTTCTTTCATACGTCTTAAAATTCAAAAGTTACTAAAGTAGTAAGGATTTTATTCTACATTCTTGTTGTTTGTTGAGATTATTTATGATTAAGTTTATGATGAGAAAATATTATGATCTAAATCTCAAGAAACTAATTAATTTTATTCTCTTATTTTTATTTATTGAAAATAAATTTTTTATTTAATTTTATTCAATTGATATACTTAGGAGAATGAAAATTGTTTATAAGTAAAATCGAACCTATTTCTCTCTTCAGTCAAAAAACCTTTTTTCATATCGATGTTTTTTAAAAATGTTTTAAAGAAGGTTTTGGAATTATAGTATTATTTTTTAAAAGACATTTGTTCCCATTTTTTACTTTTTAAAAATGGTTTTAAAAGGAATCATTTTATCCTTTATTGAATGAGGTACTTTCTGACTTTTTAAAAAAGTATGAAAAGAATGTGTTTTTAACTTATAGGTCTTCATTACTACTAAATAATTTTAAAGATTCCATGGTTATTTTAAAAAGTGATTTAAAAATGGAAAGTACATTTTTCTCAATAAAATTTTAATGATTTTTCAATGGAATTTCTATTCATAAAACATAAAAAAACCTTGATATCACTTACGATTTGTGGGTATATGATCCAAGGATACGATCCTTATTATTTATCTAGATACTTTATGTTTATGATAATAATATGTTTATAAAACATTGTTGATGCTTCTTTCTGTCACAGAGTCTAAATGACTGAAAAAGGGGAATACCTTAGCATAAAGTGATTCATCCTTTGAATAAACATCAAAAATTGACAAAGGCATGAACAAGGATTTTCTTCATCATGGGTCGTGCAGGTTCCAAGACGGTCGTGCAGGGTACCTACGTGCCACATAAGGGTGCGCAGGTGACCTGGGCACCATATTTGATTTTCACCCAGGGTCTTCAGCAGCCTATAAATACCCCTTGTGGGCCCCCCATTTCGAGGACGAAAAATTCCAAAATCCATATTTAAGCTCCTGGCGCCCTAGTATCTTCTGGAAGTCTTCCAAACACCTCTAAGGTAATTTCTTACCTAGAATAGAAGATCTAAATAGTGGAAACAAGGCCTAAGTGTTGAAATTCACCAACACCTGTGTGCCTAGGTGTTTAACCCTTAAGGGAAATGGGCACACCTACGCGCCACCTTATCCCTTCACCAGAACCCACGGGCCTATCTTTTGGAAGCCCCTAGGGATAATACTAAAGGGCTTGAGCCAACCCTCACCCGAGTATTACCCTATGGGTTGACCGTCGTGCAGGTACCTATGTGTCACGCAGGTATACCTATGCGACCAGGATCTGCGCACCCACGCAAGACCTGCGCGCCTACTTATTTTTGGGTGCCCCTCCTGCCTATCCACCTATTTTATGAAAATACACCTCTCCTCTTCAAGGTTTAGTCTTCAGAACCCTCTTCAAATCCATTTATGGCATGATTTCTTGGTTGGCTTCCTTATCTGAAAGGAATTCTGTGGAACATATCTCAAAACCTAGTGATTTACATATCTTAATGTTACTAAGGTTAGATATTTCATTCATTCAACCTCATCCTTTAATATGAGAGGATATTTAACTTGGGCCTCCTTTTCAGGAGTAAGCCCCAGTCCATGTACTCTTAACCTGGGCATCCTCCTTAGGAGTAAGCCCCAGTCTTAAAATTACCTTAATTCTGGGCCTCCTCATCAGGAGTAAGCCCCAAGTTCCCAAATATGGGCATCCTCCTTAGGAGTAAGCCCCAAATTCCAAATTCCCTTAACCTGGGTATCCTCCTCAGGAGTAAGCCCCAGTCATAATTTCTCTTAACCTGGGCCTCTTTCTCAGGAGTAAGCCCCAGTTCTCAAGTCCCTTTAACCTGGGCCTCCTTCTTAGGAATAATCCCCAGTAATAATTTCTCTTAACCAGTCTTAATTTACTTTTGATTTAGGCTTCCTTGTCAGGAGTAAGCCCAATCATAAGTCCCTTCTAATTTGGGCATCATTCTCAAAAGTAATCCCTAAGTTAAGTATCCAAATTTCCATAAAGCACATATACCTTTATGGACCTTGTTCCCAGGTTTCTTCCCTGAAGTAAATCCTAATCTTCATCTATCTGGGCAGTTATATATACATAAGACCCACATTATTTCTTATGATTACATCTTTCATGGCACAATCGTCTGGTTTTACCAAAACCTCTTGTTTATCACACCGAGAATGACTCACGTGACCTTAGAGTGTAAAAGTAATTACGAAATCTTTCTTTGATCCATCAATCATGCATAAACATCATACTCCCTTACATGAACTATGTGGGTTAGGATTCCTTCTCTAGACAAGGATACGTAGGTAGTCCATCTACGGGTACGATCCCAACTCTGAAATAATTCATGTCCTTCTGAATGACAATAAACTTCAAGTGTCCCATTGAGTGTCTTTAAAACCAGTATGGTTATCATAATGACCAAGATATTTCTATATAATGTGTCGAAGGATACCATTTACTAATAATCTATAAACAAATATAGATGATTCTCTATCGATGAAGAACCACAAATACATATAAAAGATTCTCTAAATCTCCTACATACTAATCATTGATTTTCAGATCTAAAGGAAAGCTCATCTTTATACTTGGTAATTTAATAAGCATTAACTAATATAACTTAAATCTATAAAGAGAGTCTCGGATTAGACAATAATTCCCCTCAAAAATGTGTGATGAGTCCGACCTCCCGTCCTCTTGACCAATGAAAATTCTTAAGCCTCATCGGTTCATAACTAATGAGCACCTACCTTTGGAAAGTAGGTCTAAATGGATATAGAATCATTGGATGTTTCCAGTTCTATTAACAAACCCGTTGGAAACTGATTGGAATGTTTGAACCTTAAACAAAAAAGGTCATTCCCATTTCCAGAGGGAAACAAAAAATGGTGAACCTGACGTGAATCCTTAAACAAGATAAAATGATGTTTTACTTATTTTTTAGGCCCCTATTTAAAATCAATGAGAGGGCCAACAAAACAATAAATAAAATATGTGCTCATCCAAAATATGTAGTGGCCGAACTTATCTTGATTATGTATATTATATCGAACAGGCACTCTTTTTCAAGATCTTATGTGTTACAGAAATGGATTCTCTTAAGTTCACACCTGTGAATACCTCTACTATGGATGCCTCTACTGCTACTCCTACTGGATCATTGTCCACTCTGAGGACGACATCACCTACTCAGCGCCTTCAACGCTGGGTATCAAATGCACTAGTTAAGTAATACCGTCAACACAGTACCATTCCTACTCTGGAGGCAGCTCGACAAGCCCTCTAAGTCAATAATTCACCCTGGTTGTCCGGACAGCGACAACCAGTGATCAAGAAGCAGGTGGTGCCAACCATAGTTTCCAACCATTTCGGGTCGTTATCCCCAGAACGCAATCACCAGTCCCTCCCATATTATGCGGAGGTGAATGAGAAGGTCACTCAGGGCCTTAATTCAAAGAGACAGGAGTCCTTCCCGAGGGCTCTCACCAACAATCGCCACTGGAATCGTGCAGCAGTGCGCCATCAACATGATGAGGGTGTCGTCTCTAGGTGTTCGGCTTAGGTTCCTCGAACCCAAGAAGGAAAGACGAACCACTAGAGGTGACGACCGGTCAACAGTGAGCAGGTTCTTATCTCTGCCATTTCCAAAGAAGTCCATCAAACCAACTTGATGGAAAATAACGAGTGGGTATACACACCCATTCGTCCTGATGTTACTACCCAGTAGACTCATCTAGAAGCAACACGCCAATCCCGCCAGGCAATTCTGGTGGAGTATTATAGGCAGGAGTATACACCTATTTATAACTCATCATCTAGTCATCATTCTCGTCTGACTACAACCAAAGAAGGTTGCCAATTTAATATGGTGGAAACTGATAAGCAGGAACATACACCTATTTACAATCAACAATTCTGTCAGCAGTCTCGTCTTCCAGTATTGAAGGAGAATTGTCAACCATACTTGATGAAGAATACACAGCAGGAACATACACTTGATAATGTTAATCAATCCTACCAACAGTCTTGTTTGGTAGCATTTGGAGAAGTTAGACAGAAATCTTCGATGACAAATTTGGAGCAGACTCAACTCTCTGCCCCAACACTTGAGTACTGTCAAAATTCACTGATAGGAAAAGGAGGGCAGGAGCAGGAAAACACACCTACTCCAAGCACAGAATGGATGTATATTTCTATTCCTATAGCTGAAGTCACTAAACACATTCTAAAATGGTGAAAGAGCAGAAGAAAATCCTTGCTCATATTTTGGATGCCTTCTAGGATATTATAACAGCTTAAGTAGCATCACAGAAAATGAAATGCAAATCTATCCCTACCAGTGGAGTGACACATCAGCAGTTCACTCCGGAACAGACACACACCTCTATTCTAGTCCAAGAGGGTTGTGGGGCATACTCCCCCACGTCATACGGATAACCAAGTTAGGCACATACACCTGATTTGAGTGGAGATAATCAGCCTAACCTGGATATTTCTCCTGATCAGGCACATACACCTGCCCATAATAACCACTTTTGTCAACAAGTGGTTCCCAAAGTGATTAAGAAGGCATCTAAGAAGAATACTCGTCCAGCACAGTTAAGAAATCAAGGGCCAATTTTAATAAGGCCTTACTCGATGCTGGAGTTCTTGATGTACTCAGAAAATTATCTGTTGCAACTCAAGATTCTACTCTCTTAGTTCCCAATAGTGGGAACATTAATTCTGAAGGTCTTCATCAGACACTTCCTCATGAAGTCTTGCTTCATGATAGTTCAGTCGATCTTGAAGTATCATCTTCAGATGAGAGCCATGATAACCCTCTACATGGCTAGAAGACTAAGGAGAAAGAGGTTTCATCTTTTGTTATAACCCACCATGGTGGTCCTCCCCATGATGATGAATTTAGCTATGAAAGTCATCTCCGCAGTAGTAATTTGCATTGCCTGGAAAATTATTCAAAGCATAATGCAGTGACGAGAAATCCCTCTTATCTTGAGGCACTTGAAAATGTGAAACCAGTCATGTCTGATTCTTTAACATTAGCAGGTGAAATACTTTCTCAATCAGAAGATAGCCCGAGGTGTAGGTCATTATCTAAACCACCCCTGGGTCATTCATCTTCTAATTTGATCAGTGAATTCTCTACCAATCTTGTTGAATCTGATGAATCAAAAAAGGAAGCACCATCTCTGGTCTAATCAGGTAGAAGAATATTCATCGAATGATAAAGAGGAAGTGCAGAATATGAGAAAACAACTGGCAAAAGGTGAAGTGCCAGTCATGTTTTGGCCTTTGGCTGACTCTCAGTATGACATTCCAGAGATGTTGAAGGAAGATTGTATTCAAGATATTCATCTCAACATGTGGAAAACTCTTTGTAAATTGAAAAGGAAAATATTATCTTATGATGAATATGAAAATAATGTCAAGATAATAGAAGGGTTACAACGCCAAATTGACTTGGCATCTCTCTTAGTTTCTCAATATCCAAAGGCTGAAAAGTAGTAGAGATCCCTTCAGCGTTCATGCCTTGGTGCACTAAGAAGATTGTGCCAGTTAATTGCTAATGTCCCATCTGGTATTCATATCAGGGGATGGGGTGTCCATTGAGCACTACATTTCACTGTACTCTCTAGCCAACAAAGCCCGCCGAAAATGGTCTCATGCAATGTTATTGCCCATGGCCATTCACAGTCAATTGGATTTGTTTGTAATCAAAAGCTCACCCAAGAATAGGCCTCAACTAGTTCTTCTCAAAATCAGGCATACAGAGAAAAGGTTGATGAATTACTCCTGCATCAAGCAAATTAGAATATCTAATAGGCTTTTCGTTTAGAGCATGAACATCATCAAGTGACAGAAGTGTCATAAATCACCCAACGGTCATTTGAGCCGGGTGATTTGAGTGAATGTCGGTTGATGCATCCAGCCAATTTCCGGACTAAAGTCTGCAAGATCAGGAGATCTTTCAAGAAATTCACAGATGTAGTAGCTCAAGAACCACCCCAGCTTTCCATACTAGGGACTCTTTTAACCCAACCCTTGGAATCAACAAATAGGATTTGAGGAGTTGATCAGGAACAGCAGGAACAGCCCTAGTCCACAGGACTGGGAACTTTTTCAAATCCTCAATCTCTCCCTCAGAGAAAGTCAGTCTTCTCTTGATTAGGGAAGATGCCACAAGAGTAATGAAGAGACAAATTATCAGGATATTCTCTCCAAATTATGGTTCATCAAGAAGTTCCTGAGGGATCAAATCAGCAAAAGGCAATGTCTCATCAAGTACATGGAAGAAGACAATATCGCAGAAATACTGATAGAAGGTATGCAACGCATTATTCATCAATTAATGTCATCAATGCCATTTTTGTTGATCCCCCAGATGAGGCTCACTTAGAGGGATCAGATGAAGAAGTTCCTGCTCAAGAATTTTTACACACAGACACAAATGAAGAAGGTTTGTGTACACGAAACCAAAGTCTTACCCAGAATCTAGGTATTCCTTCAAATAACCCACTTCCCCCTCTCCTAAAGGGATCCAACAAGGTGAAAGTAAAGAATCAGGTTACATCCCACCCTTCCTCTAGAGAAGGCCAATCGCTCTCATTATAGAAAATATTTGCACAACATGAGGAAGAAATTAAGGAATTAAGAAGGTTGGATGCAGAACTACTTCAAGGTAGTCTTCCTCCTAAGCATGCTGGAGTCAATCAGCCAAGGGAATTTGTTGTAGCTACTGAGATGGATCAAGAATATCCTCCTCTATCAGTACACCCTCACAGGTCTAATCCTATTGGTCATGCACAACAATAATAGGTGGTGCTACCATCAGTTGCAGTACCAGCCACCACACCTGTCCAAGCTCCAGTTATTGCACCTGTTCAGGTCCAAGCTCAATCGGATGTTTCTCAAAAGTTAATAACTACTATTGAGTACTTAACAGCTTGGTTGGAAGCTATGGATGGAAAAAGAGCTCAAATTCAACCAAAAAAGAGATTTTACCCTGAATGGGTTGATGAAATTCCTCCCCCATAAAATTTCACAAGTACCACATTCCCAATATTTAATGGTTCGGGAGACTTAGGGCAACACTTAACACATTTTGTTTCTCGTTGTGATCCTATGATGGGAACCCCTCAACAACAAGAAGCAGTTAAGCTTAGGTGTTTTGTACAGTCATTACAAGGGCCTGCTTTTGTCAGGTACACATGCTTGCAATCACGGTCAATTACCAGGTGGGAGGATCTATGTCAACGATTCCATCTTAAATTCAGATCAACTTTTCCAAAGACAACAGTTTTTTATCTTACAAACTATAAGAAAAGGGAGAATTAAATGGTTTCAGATTTCATTGCTCACTGAAAGGGATTAACATATTCCCTAAGCTTAGCACTCCCTCAAGAAGAATTGTTTCCAATCTGTGTGGAAAATTTGTGTGATGAGTTGCGCACACCATTGATCCCTGTAAAATACACAGGAGGGTTTTGAGACCTTACTTCAATTTCTCAACAGATTGAAGATTATATCACAAAGACTAAGGATAAAACTCATGTAATTCCATCAGCTCCAGGAAGGAGAATGGGTAAAGAATTGACTGCTACAGTTACGCTTAAACAAGCACTTGTACCTGCTTCTACTTCAAAACCTTCATCTTATCGAAGGGCTCCACCTCCTGAGCATCAAAAACAGACGTTGTTTCGCCAAGATGATCAAAGAGATCAAAGACGGAAACAATTTTAGGATCTAAAAATAAAATTTTACTCTTTATGAAATGAACAGGTTCCTGGTTACTTCATTTTGGCTCTGGAAAAATAATTTGGTTCAATTTCCAAGGCCCAAGAGGCTAAACAAGGAAGGAGATGAAGACCGTCCCAACTATTTCCCATTTCATCAGATGTCGGGGCATCCCATTCAGGATTGTTTTGTCTTCAAAGACCTCCTACAAAAGATGGTGGACTCGGGACAAGTCAAATTGAAAGGTTATTCATCTCAGGTAGCATGTGTTACTGCTACAAATCCAAAGTAAGAGGGCGAGTGGCAGGAAGTCAAAAACAAAAATTCGCAGAAATATGATGATTGGATGGTCAAAAAAACGATCAACCGGACTCATTCCATTTTGAGAATGTAATTTAAGAAACCAATTGTGTCTTCTGCTATGAATTCCACAACAAAACCTTCTTCATCAAAAGAAAGATCCTCAAAGGGGTAGCATAATTCAAAGAAAGAGGAACAATCAGAAGAAGATGAAATCATGTCAAAGCCCAAGTTGTCTTTAACTCTGGCATATTTTATGCCATCTACTTCAAAACCACAGGCACCGTCCCACAAAATGGCATAGCATAAATTGGATAATTAGGTAGAGTCTTCATCAGATGAATAATTGATATTTGGTTCTGTTAATATGATTCACTTAATAGATCCTTATGCCAGTCACAGTTTCGAGCTCGATGAGCCTGAATTCCCTATATCAAATAGAGGAATTAGAGGTAGTTCCATAGGTCTGGGATACATAGGACGACGTGGATATCCCAAAATCCACTATTCCAATTCTACTCCTGCTAGAACTGTGTATGCAGCAGAAACTCATGGTAGAGCCCTTCAGCAGGCTCAACAAGAACAAGCAAATTCTTCCACCAATAGAAGATTTAGTCCAAGAATAATTATTCTAGAGGATCAGTTAGAGGTTCCACCATCTTCCTATCAGTAAGTAAATAAACCTATTCAGTCTAATCTTCCAAAGCCAGGAGTATTTCCAACTCCTACCCCGATACAAGATGCATCTACTTACAAAGCATCAGCTTCTAAGGAACCTGTGAAACCACATGTTCCTGTTGGGAAACACAGACCTTTAGATCAAAAATATGATGTCTTGAAACATTTGGCCCAAGTACCGGCCAAGTTATCAATTATAGATGCCTTGAATATATCAAAGGATCTTTGGGAGGCACTCATCGAGGCTTTTTCAAGTCCTTAGGAATTCAAAACTGAAATTTTTGCGGCTGAAGTCTACCATGTTGATAATAATCATGTAGAATTCCATGCACTGATATATTTCATAGATGAAGATGAAGATGATGTCGTGCATGGACATATTAGACCTTTGTATTTATCTGGAAAGTTTAATGGTGTAGACATCTGAAGAGCTTTCATTGATAATGGTTCAGGAGTCAACCTCATCCCCATTCGTACACTTCGTCGATTGGGCCTCATAGAATCTGATTTATATCCTTCTACTTTGATGTTATAGGGATATGATAAAAATGAACAAGAACCACTGGGCGAGATTACACTCAGAACTCAGTTTGGAGATCTTATATCCAATTCATATTTCATGGTTTTTGATCATGACACGGCCTTCAACATCTTGCTTGGAAGACCCTGGCTACATCAACATGCAGTTATCCCTTAATCATACCATCAATGTCTCAAATATTATTTCAATGGTAAAATTGGGACATTGTATGGTGATAAATCCCCATTCAATACATGTTAATCTCAATACATTGAGGAAGAATTCTATCACATGAATGGAAAGTAGAAATCCATAGCAAAGGAGGTTACCAAGGTTAATGCTCCATATGGTTTGGAAAAGATTCCAGTAAACCCATTTACACATGTGAGTACAGATTATGTGTTGCCTATTAGTCAAATTAATAGGATAGACCCAAATCAAAATACTCTATAGAAACTTCCATAATGTTAATTACGGCAATCAAGCCAGACAGCATGGGAGAAATTAGTGACTCACCAAGCAATGATGAAAGCTCAAATGGAGATGTCTTCATTTCATCCACTGAAATCCAGAAAGTCTATACTTCTCCAACCAGGCCAGAAGAAGTTATAACAATGTCAGAGGTGAACTATGATTTCAATTCTCAATCCATCATCTCCTCTTTATTACCCAAGAAAGACCCTTCACCATCAATCGAGTTAGAAATGGAAGCTTCTTCTTCAAGATGTTCAAATTTTAACATCTCTTCTGATCACAGAAATTATGCTTCATCATCTACTATAAAAATAGAAATAGAAGAAATAATACATATTGAAGAAGAAGAGAAAGATCTCAGGGATTCTCCTCCATCATTTGAAGATGGTATCTCTACCACCGTGGATGAACTTAGAGAAATAAATATGGGTACAAAAGAAGATTCACGCCCCACTTTAATTAGTACGGCCATGACTCTTGAAGAGCAAGAGATGTATATTTCATTTTTAAATCAAAATCGAGATATATTTTCTTGGAACTATACAGAGATTCCAGGGCTTGATCCTGATGTTTCTACTCATCATTTGGGTTTGCCAGAAGAACATCGAGGATTTAAGCAAGCCACAAGAAGAACACACCCAACTTATGCTTCCAAAATTGAAGATGAAGTGAATAATATTATTAAAGATAACTTCGTCAGAGAAGTTCAATATCCCAAGTGGTTGGCTAATATTTTCCCTGTGAAAAAGAAGAACGGACAAATTAGGGTTTGCATTGATTTCAGAGATCTTAATCGGCATTGTCCTAAGGATGATTTTCTAGTTCCGATTACAGAACTCTTAATTGATGCAACAGCTGGCTATGAAGCACTTTCCTTCATGGATGGATATTCCGAGTATAATCAAATCTGAATGGATCCAGAAGATGAAGAATCTACAGCCTTCAGATCCCCTCTGGGTGTGTTTTTCTATCAGGTAATTCCCTTTGGCCTGAAGAATGTAGGCACAACATATCAGCATGTCATGCATCATATCTTCATACCCTTTTTAGGGAAGTTTGTTGAATGTTATGTGGATGATTTGGTGGTTAAATCCAAACAAAGTTTTAATCACTTGGCTGATTTGGAAGTCATATTCCACAAACTTCGGCAACATAATTTGAAGATGAACCCCTTAAAATGTACTTTTGGGGTAACCTCAGGAAAATTTCTCGGATTTTTTGTACGCCATCATGGTATCGAAGTCGATCCTGAGAAGACAAAGTCAATAATTGGTATGTCACCTCCTAAAAATTTAAAGGAATTGAGTGGACTTCAAGGACAGTTAGCCTATATTCTGCATTTCATTTCCAATTTGGAAGGCAAAAGTTTACCCTTCACCAAATTGATGAAGAATGGATTCACTTACCATTGGACTGAAGAATATCAAGAAGCATTCGATATTCTAAAGAAATATCTCTTGAGTCCACCGGTGTTAATGCCACCTATTGAAGGAAAACCACTTATCCTCTATGTGACAGCTTTAGAGCAATCATTGGGTGCCTTTATTGCTCAGAAGAATGGTGTTGGGAATGAAAATAGCCTTTACTATCTTATTCAGACTATTCTTGAAGCAGAAACCCGATATTCAAGTATTGAAAAGTGCTTTCTAGCATTAATCTTTGCAGTTCAGAAGTTAAGACACTACCTGCAACATCACGAGGTCCAATTGGTATCTCATAATAACCCGCTCAAATTCATCCTTAGTTTTCCAATGCTTACAGGATGTTTGGAAAGGTGGGAAGTTATCTTTCAGCAATTTGATATCTAGTATGTGTCTCAAAAGGCGATAAAGGGACAATCTCTGGTTGATTTCCTTGCTGAACATCCTTTAGTAGAAGATACATCTTCAGATATTGAACTTCCTGATGAAGAAGTCTTTTTTATTCAAGATAATCTTCAAATATGGGAAATGTATTTTGATGGTGCTTCCAGAAGTCCAATAGGGAGGAAAATGGAAGATCCTAAATTCAACAAAGTTGGGTTAGTAATTGTGATCATTTATCCAGAAAAGGAAGTGTTACCCTATTCCTTCTCATTATTGGTAGGCGGGACAAATAATGAAGCAGAATACCAAGCTCTCATCGCAGGCTTGGAGTTGGAGCTTCAGGCACAAGTGAATCACTTAAAGGTGAAAGGTGATTTAGACCTGGTAATCAAACAAGTAAATGGGGATTATGCCATCAGAAAAGAAGAGTTAATCCCTTTGTATGATTACGTCAGAGAGTTAATGTCGGAATTTCCTTCGGAACCAACATTTTCTTATGTCCCGCGATCACAAAATGCTCAAGCTGATGCACTGGCTAATATAGCCACAGCTCTGGCAGATCCAAATCGGAATGAGACAATCATCAGTATTGCCCACCGTCGTAGAATTTCACCTTATGTTCAAACCAGAACAGAGGAAATCAATGAAATTAGTCCCATATCTGAACCATATGGTCATACTACAGGATGGATGACACCTATCAGGGAATACCTTCAAAATGGAACACTCCCACCTGATAGATCCGGGAAAGAACAAGTCTGGCGACGTGTGGTCAATTTTACTTTTTATGATAGCCCTGATCACCTAGAAAAAATTCTCTACAAAATAGGTTTTGATGGAGTTCTCTTCAGATGCATTGATGGTGAAGAGACAATGGTTGTCATGAAAGAAGTGCATATAGGAGTCTATGGTGCCCATCAATCCGGACATAGACTATCTGATCAAATTCAAAGGCTTGGATAATTTTGGCCTTCAATGATACAAGATTGTGTTGATTTCACAAAGAAGTTTCATTCTTTCCAAGTACATGCCAACTTCATTCATCAGCCCCCAGAGTTGCTTCATATAGCTAAATACTCATGGCTATTTTCCACATGGGGAATGGATGTGGTGGGACCTTATCCTTCAGCTACATCCAAGCAGTTTAAGTACATTCTTACTGCTACTGACTTCTTTTCCAAATGGGCAAAGGCAATACCTCTCAAAGAAGTCAGTTCTAAAAGCATTGTTAGGTTCATCAAGTCTAACATCATTACCATATTTAGTGTCCCTCATACCATATTGACGGATAATGGCACCAACTTCTATTCATCTGAGGTAAGGAAGTTGTATCAAGAATACAAAATCAAATCCAACCATTCATATCGGTATCATGTAGCAGCCAATGGAAAAATAGAAGCCTTCAATAAGACTCTTTCAAACATAGTGCAACATATGGTGGATAAATATAAGAAATCATGGCCTAATAAACTCTTTCATGCTTTATGGGCTTATCGAACCACCACCCGCACTACAACGCGGTCAACTCCATATTCATTGGTATATGTAACAGAAGCAGTATTTCCCATTGAGGTTCAGTTACCCTCGCTCAGAGTAGCCATTTGTGATCAGTCATCTACATATGAACAATCTCAAAAGCTATTGGATGAATTGGAATGATTAGACAAGAAAATATTGTGCACCTTGCACCACTTGGAAGTCTATCAGAATCGAATAGCATGAGCTTTCAACAAAAAAATTCATCTTCGTTCATTCATTCAGGGAGAATTGGTATTGGTTCTCAGAACTCCAATGATACTAGGAAAGAAGCCTCCCAAGCTGGAGCCAAACTGGGAAGGACCTTATTCAATACATAAGGTCTACTCCAATGGAGCTTATTATTTAATCTCAATGGATGGAGAACTCATCACTACTCCAACCAATGCTAGATTTCTGAAGAATTATTTTGTGTAACACAAATACTAATACATCCAGCAAGATGTTAAACTGCATCATCATTGGTCTATGCATATGACCTTAAACTATTCGCACTATCGTCCAACATGACATTAAACTGTACCATCGTCCAACATGACATAAAACTGTGATGTCCTAGCTACATGACGCTAAACTGTACAAAAGTCCCTTACGTCCAGAAACACTTTAAACTGTGTTGTCCTTACTGCATGACATTAAACTTCACAGTACCCAAAGTCCTTACTGCAATACTTTAAACTGCATAATCTTCCCATACGTCCTAGCTACATGACGTTAAACTGTACAGCACACCAATGTCCGACATGACGTTAAACTGTGAAAAAGTCCCTAATACGTCCAACATGGTGTTAAGCTGTGTTATCTTTTTTCCTTACTACGTGACATTAAACTGCAAAGTCCCCCTTTCGTCCAACATGACGTTAAATTGTATTGTCCCCATCGTCTTAGCTACAGGACGTTAAACTATACAGCACCCTTATTATCCAACATGACGTTAAACTGTGTCCTCATATTTGTCCTAAATGACGTTAAAATGTACTGCTCATTCATCCTATATGACGTAAAACTGAACAAAGTCCCTTAATACGTTCTACATGATGTTAAACTGTATTTTTTCCCTGCTACATGACACTAAACTATGCAGTACCAATAGTCCTCATTGCAAGACTTTAAACTGCATAGTCCCTTCATATGTCCTACATGACATTAAACTATGCATCATTAAGGTTGTTTCTACCTCTTGTTTCTCACACCGAGTATGACTCATGTGATCTTAGAGTAAACTTCAACCATAACACCCTCTCTAGGTCGCTAACCATGCGTAAGTCCCAACACCATTTTTTAGGTCATTGTCCTCAAAAACAACTCAATCTCCAATTCATCCTTTAATTGAACTACACAGAATTTGATCATTGCTTTCTAGGATGGGTACATCATATCTTCACATTGGTTCACCTTTGTCCTTGCTATATGACGTTAAACTGTACAATACTTTTGTCATGTATGACAATAAACTACAACATTATTTGACACCCTCACCTGATAGGGAATCATTATTTACATTGATCTTAAATCATGTTATATTCTAAAGACTATGTGCATACATGGAAATTCCTAAACCTTTAATCTTGGGTCAAACCATCATTGCACTAAAGTCCCCTTTTCACCATTCACTTGTACAAACTAAATATGTACAAAGGGTATTTCAAGAACTATGTGTGTCTTGATTCCCATCCTTATGGGATACATAGGAATGTTCGAGCATCCCTCAAATCTAGCCCTAAGTCTTTGGGCCTAACCCCAAATTCCACTTTCAGTTCCCTGGATGAAAATTCCCTGTGAAAACACACACTGTGTATTCATTATTATGGTCCGAGCTCTATAACCCTAAACTAAGATCTCACATACTTTCGTCCCACATGACATTAAACTGTATTTAAAGAACTATGTATGGATTGATTCCCATCCTTATGGGATATATAGTGAAGTCCAACATTTCAATTTAGGACCCAGCCACAACATGATTATGGTTATCATTGATCTATGTATCTCTTTCATGCATTGGAAAATACCCATCTTCATGTGTCATACTCCTAACCTTAAATACTTCCAGATCTCCATAACCCTTTTCTTGACTTTTGGTCACAAAAATGTCCAATACCTGAGAGTTCTTTTGCTTGACTATGCAGCACATGCCCTTAGGCGTCCTTGCATAAGTAGTCTACATAACGGATCTGTCAGCCAAAAGATACTATTATTTTACTATGCATCCAATGCCCTTAGGTGGCCCTGCATAATTCAACCCCCTAACGGGTTTGTTAAATAGTGGTAACTTTATTCTTGGGAAGAAAACCTCTTTTTTCCTTAGTTGTCTTAACGACAATATCTATGGATCTGCAAAAAATATCCATCCTTAATATATTTGTCCCATGTTCTTTTTCATGATCTGAAAGTATTCAAGTCTATGGTTTATATTTCCCTTCCCTAAGTTTGAGTCAGACCTTCATAGAAGTGAAATTCATCCAGTTCTTAGACAATCTTGTTTAGAAATATCTTCTCCATATTCAAGTACCTCTCTTCATACATAAAACTCTATGCTTTGGAAAATTTGAATCTCCATAAACTTCCACTAACTTTTTAGCAGTAGAAAAGTAAATTTCTGAGAGTTCTTTTGCCTGACTATGCAGCACGTTCCCTTAGGCGGCCTTACATAAGTAGTCTACATAACGGACCCATCAGCCAAAAGATACTATTATTTGACTATGCAGCCAATGCCCTTAAGCGGTCCTGCATAATTCAACCCCCTAACGGGTATGTTAAATAATGGTAACTTCATTCTTGGTAAATACTTCTTCTAATGCCTTTTATCCCTTTTTCATATCATTCCTCAGATTCAAGAATTTCTTAAGTCATATTTTACATTTTTTCCCTCATACTTGAATATGGTAATATGTTTTCAGATAAATTATCAACTAATTGAGTCGATTTTAATCCATTCGGTCAAAGCTATTTCGACCTTAAACATTGTCCTTTTTATGTCTGATGTGCATGACTTTAAACTTCCCACAAAAGACAAGGGAAATCTGAACAAAAGTCAAGTCCCAGCTCACTAAACATACATTTCGTATGATTTAGGTAATATTGAGCAATTAAAAGATTCAAAGTTTGTAGGGTTATTTTTATAATCCTAGCAAAAATCAAACTATGCTTACTAGGCCCATTGGATTAGGTAAAAATTTAAAGTATTTATCAAAAGAATACATGAAAAAATGATTGAAGATGAAAGTGTTTTTCATTTGATGAACAAGAGCTAGAAGGACATCCACAGACTGGATTCTCTTCTCTTTTCCAAGAATTACAAAAGGTTGTCAATATAAAACTTCATTTGATTTACAGCATCCCGAGCTTCATCAGCAGCCACTTGAAGCTCATGAAATCGACCAACTTCACTCTTTTCAGCTTGATGGATTGCTTTCTTGGCATCTGAAATGGATTTCATACCATTAATTTGAGCTCCTTCTAGTGAATTATTAAGTTGGTCAAGTTCCCCAGTAACAGCATCTAACTGTTGCTGAAGATGAATTTTCTGGACGAATTTCTCTTTGATCTTATGCTTCAACTCCTATAACTTGGTAGCATAATCAGCCTCATCTCGGGATACCGCAGCCTCAAATTCGCTAATATTGGCTGACAGCCTCACCCTAGTCTAATATTGACGGTACTTTTTCTCTTGCTCCCTCCTCAAGATGACCTATTTCATCGCAGCATGGATCTTTTGATATCTAAACCCACCAAGTCCCAACATGACGAACAGGGATGACAGTCAGGGAATCTTCAATGATAGATCTTTTAGAGGCACTTTAGATATGATCTTCCATATGTTCTTTCATGCCTTGCGTCATGAAAATTGGAGCTCCTTTTGTATCTCCAGGTCTAATTCAGCATCGCTGTCACATGGGGGAATATAATCCGGGATTAATGCACTTAGGGAAGTTCCCTGTTCTTCTCCTTCCCCCCTGACCCGTGTTTCTTCACTTTCTATTCCCGTTAGGGCGAAGGATGAGGCCTCACCTCTAGATCTAGCCAATGAAATTGATGGCCCTGCACAGTCAATTGAAAGTTTTGGTTAGTTTCAAAGGATAACAGAAGTTGATTTGGCTGTCTTGCAAATTAAGTATAGTCACAGATATTGTTATCCCTTACCCAACGGTAGATCAACAGCAGGAGAAGGCTCCTCCCCATCTTTCCTAGCTTCAACAAGATTTTCAGGATGAGTTTGAGGAAGCTCTACTGGGTTCGGCTCCACTTGAGCTAATGTCTCTACAATATTAGGTTTTTCTGTACCCCCTTTAGGCATTGGCAGTTCAGCAACTTTCTCATATAGAACTGCACATTTTAACCAATCATGATCATAGATGCAATAAGAAGTTATTTTAATAGGACAAAGGATAACACTCATGTCCAAAATCTTCTAAATTACATGGTAATTTAACTTGATCTAAAATATCTTCAAAAGATACACCAAGTTTCATCATTTCATCTAATGATATCTCAGATTCTTGGTTAGTCTCACCAGTGAGAGAATTCGATGTATCTACTTGGAGACCCTCATTTTGCGGCCTTTGATCTTGAACAGCTTATTCAGATAAAATCACGGCATCAGTTGCAATAGCTGCCAAAAGATCTAGTGCAGGAGTTGAACCTAAAGTATCACAGAGTTGAAGTCAGTTGATGTTTTATTCAACATTTTATGAAGCATTGTTAATTTAAGAGAAGCAGGTTCTTCTCTTCTTGCAGTAGTAGTAGGAGTGGTATTGGGAACAGACGTTGGTTCCTCTTCAGGAGCAGCTATGTCAGCATGAATTTGTGAATGTTCATTAGCATCCTCCATGGTACTCATAAGAGGGTCAGTCCTTTCCCTCAAAGGTGAAATTGAAGAAGCTCCTGCAATACCAAGAAGTATGAGAAACCCTTTCATTGGTTAAGACTCATGACTATCCGAAGGACTTACCACTACTGATGAAGCATTTAGTTGTGGACTTCTTCCTTCGATTCCTTTGTTTCTTTGGATTTTTGGGAGTGTTGACAGTCTCCTCTCCAAATACAGGTATTGGAGAGTGAAAAGACCTTTTCTAACTCCTCTTCCATGGCTTTCCGGCCTGGTGATACCTCACCCGGCTCATGAGGAGATTCATTATCCCTGATGTAAATACCACCAGGTCTATATTGTGGTGAAGGAATCTCAACAGTTCCTTTCTTTGCAATCTATAGGATGAAGAAAATAATTTCCTTCAGTAACAAATCTTTGACTAAAATCAAGTTGCAAATCAAATAAGTAAAGAGACTTACATCTTCAAGAGCCACATAATCATGCCACTCCTCATCTCTGGAACCACCAGTCCTCTCAGTGGCGCCATGATCTATCATTTCCTTCACCCGCTTGGTGACAGGAATGGAATCATCGATGGCATGTATAAACATCTCCATCTCTTAGACATAATCCCACACTTCATAGGGATTATCCTCAAAACAAATATCAGTAGAAGCCCTAAGATTCCCTATTCCAGGGATGTGTAGCCCTTCGCATAAATTCAGCCAGGCGGTTTCAGTATTGTAATATAAACTTCTCCATGTCTGGACAGCCTCTGGTCGTAAGTATTCAGCATGTGTACCAGAAGGATACGAGGAGGGTCCTATAATCTTAGACTTCAGCTTCTTCCCAGTTCCTGCAACTATAGATAGAGAATAAGAAAATAAGACTTTTTTCTCTATAAAAAATGATGATTAAAGTTCCCCAATGAAGTAACTCACTAGGAGTTGATAGAGTTGGTCTTTTAATTATGATAGGAGGATTATATCTGGAATGAGGCCGCTTTGCTGCATGTTGTGCCTCATCATCCCCATCTTGGGAATCTGTTGAGTCAGCCTAAGGTGAGGAACTTGGTGAATCAGCTCCAGGTGGGGAAGTGTCACCTTCCTGATAAAGGGTTTCTTTCTCTACAATTATTTTCTTTTCCCCACCTGATAAACTGAACAATTCAACCCCCCTCCTGGGTATGATTCTATCCAGTTCTCGTCATACCATGTAGTCAAGTTACTCGCCGATTTATCAACTAGTAAATCAAACACTGCCCCGGTCTTCTCCATAGATGTCAGCAACCATAGTTGTCAGGAAACCATTGGATGATGCTCTGACCTGACATGCACAGGATGGGATACAGCAGTTTGCTGCAGACACTTGAATTGGCTTGCAAATCTGTATAGAGCATAGGCCTCACATATAATCTCTCTATCAATCCTGGTGGCCAGTACACCATCTCTGGAAGCCAGCATGTACGCCCTCAATTCCAGACTGGCGGTTCCATCATCAACAAACCGCCCGATTGGCGGGTTTCCATAAGGAAAGAAATTGAATTCCTTGTACATGCTCAGCCTCACCTTCATATCATAGAGGTTGAGAGCTAACATAGCAATTCCAGAGTATGCCTACACTGATGGTCTAAAAGAGATTCTAGGAACCTATACTCTGTTTGGTACATTATATGTCCTAAAATGAGTGTCGATCCATCCCCACAAAACTTGGAATGGTCCTGCTATTCTCAAAGGAGACTTACCCATAAATACATGGAGTAATATCCTATGAATCTTCGCCAAAATGGGGGTGGCCAACCCAACCATTTTCTTCTCATCCAACATAGATGCCACAACGAAGGTCCTTGGCCTGACGCCTCCCTTTGAATCCTTGATTGGAAAAAGATAAACATTGAGCCACAAGGCTAAGAAGCCCGCCAAACAGGTCTTTTTTGGGATTCTATGATTCACTTCGTAACCTCACTTATCAATTTCTCCTGCTTCTAGAGTTATACATAATGTTTCAGGAGCACCCATCTTCTCTATTTTGGGGTAAATAGTAGGACGAGTACAGGTGGTCCACTCCCCCTTCTTCCTGGTAAGAAACATATCCATCCACTCCTCTGGATGAATATCCTTTCTGGAATGAGTTTTGGAGGTCTTGGAATTCTTGAGCTTGTAGAAGATTTTTAATAATTCCCGAGCCAAAGCCGGAGTCTTCTCTGAATCATTCCAAGTCGCCTTGGGGGGGATGAATTCATCATACATGTCGCCCAAAATTGTAGCCCCTGAGATCTTGTAGACATCCCACAAACTGATGCCTAGTTCTCCATGATTCAGATGGAAAGAATTGGTTTCTGGGCTCCATCGGCTGATTAGCTCTGGCACAAACTCATCATTCATGTAGACATATGTCTGCCCAGCCCATACGGCTTCATATATCGCAGATCCTTTCAAATCCTCGACAAACTCTGCACAGGTTTGTCGCACCCAGTATACCCACATCCAATTTTTCTTTACACCTCCTCTAGTACGAAAGTCCCAACTCTTCTTTCAGCCTTTGGATTGATCCATCGGAGAATTTCAGAAGATTGAAGGATAACAATGTGGTTGCAGCTCGGGCTTGTGAGGTTTCAGATCTGGCGCACAAGGGTTTTGATGCGTCATATAGGCTTTCTCCACTGTTCCAGTATTTGAAAATTCTCCTCCACTTTAGATATTTTCTGAAGTAAAATTGGTGTAATTATGAAACCAAGAAATTGGGAGATAGTTCTTTGCCTCTGGAATGTTGACATCTTGCAGATGACCATACCCATATAGACGCAAGTAGATGCTCTCTGGAAAGTTAAGATGATACTTCTTCAAGTACTTAGCCAAGTCTGGAAGAGTGTTATTGCAGACAGTATAGTAATCATGGCCAACTACATTCATCATATCATCAATCCACTTGCTATCCAGTTCATCAGTCGTTCCAATTCTTCTAAGAGCCATTGAATCTACACAAAGGTCTAATAATTAACTCTTAAGTGAGTTGATTTTCCATAAAAATTATGACGAATAAAAGTGAAAAAATGGATAAGGCATTAAGGCATGCAAGTCCAATTTTTGCACGCAGGTGTAACTGTTTCGCGCAGGTTTTTGGCGTGCAGGTATCACCGTGCAGGTCAAAATACCTCTGAAGCAGCGCGACATGGAAAAAAGCACCGAACCGTAGAAAATCATCCACCTGTGCGACGAAAGCAACCTGTGAGGTGAGAGATTAAATGTTTGAGAGTCGGATGCTTTTCACGAGAATGGCCGCATATTTACAGGCCAGGCCGCACCCCTGCGTTCCCAAGCCTACACGCCTCTCACCTGCGCGCCTGTATCTGCGCCCTCCAAACCTGTGTGCTTCCCTTCTTTGGTTTTCTTCTTTACCTCAGAGTCACATCCTCATTCCTTTCATATCCAACTCTAAGTGGGGGCTTTTTTTGACGCTCCTTTACTTCACAGAGTCTAAACAACTGAAAAAGGGGAATACCTTAGCATAAAGTGATTCATCCTTTGAAGAAACATAAAAAATTGACAAAGGCATGAACAAGGATTTGCTTCAGCATGGGCCGCGCATGTTCCAAGACGATCGCGCAGGGTACCTGCATGCCACATAAGGGCGCGCAGGTGACCTGCGCGCCATATTAGATTTTCACCCGGGGTCTTCAGCAGCCTATAAATACCCCTTGTGGGCCCCCCATTTCGAGGAAGAAAAATTCTAAAAGCCAGATTTAAGCTCTCGGCACCCTAGTCTCTTATGGAAGTCTTCCTAACACTTGTAAGGTAATTTCTTACCTAGAATGGAAGATCTAAACAGGGGAAACAAGGCCTAAGTGTTGAAATTCACCAACACCTGTGCACCTAGGTGTTTAACCCTTAAGGGAAATGGACACACCTATGCGCCGCCTTATCCCTTCACCAGAACCTGCGTGTCAATATTTTGGAATCCCCTAGGGATAATACTAAAGGGCTTGAGCCAAGCCTCACCCAAGTATTACCCTATGGGTTGATTGTCGCGCAGGTACCTATGTGTCGCGCAGGTATACCTGCACGACCAGGACCTGTGCGCCCACGCAGAACCTACGCGCCTACTTATTTTTGGGTGCCCCTCCTTCCTATCCACCTCTTTTATGAAAATCCACCTCTCCCCTTCAATTTTTAGTCTTCAGAACCCTCTTAAAATCCATTTATGTCATGATTCCTTGGTTGGCTTCCTTATCTGAAAGGAATTCTGTGGAACATCTCTCAAAACCTAGTGATTTACATATCTTTATGTCACTAAGGTTAGAGATTCCATTCATTCAACCTCATCCTTTACGATGAGAGGATCTTTAACCTGGGCCTCCTTTTCAAGAGTAATCCCCAGTCCAACTTCTCTTAACCTGGGCATCCTCCTTAGGAGTAAGCCCCAGTCTTCAAATTCCCTTAATTTTGGGCCTCCTTTTTAGGAGTAAGCCCCAAGTTCCCAAATATGGGCATCCTCATTAGAAGTAATCCCCAAATTCCAAATTCCCTTAACCTGGGAATCCTCCTCAAGAGTAATCCCCAGTCATAATTTCTCTTAACCTAGGCCTCCTTCTTAGGAGTAAGCCCCAGTTCTCAAGTCCCTTTAACCTGGGCATCCTTCTCATGAATAAGCCCCAGTAATAATTTTTATTAACCAGCCTTAATTTACTTTTGATTTGGGCTTCCTTCTCAGGAGTAAGCCCAATCATAAGTCCCTTATAATTTGGGCATCCTTATCAAGAGTAATCCCTAAGTTAAGTATCCAAATCTTCATAAAGCACATATACCTTTATAGACCTTGTTCTCGGGTTTCTTCCCTGAAGTAAATCCTAATCTTTATCTATCTGGGCAGTCATACATACATTATCCCCACATCATTTCTTATGATTTCATCTTTCGTGGCACAATCGTCTGGTTTTACCAATACCTCTTGTTTCTCACATCGAGCATGACTCACGTGATCTTAGAGTGTAAAAGTAATTATGACATCTTTATTTGAGACATAAATCATGCATAAAAATTATACTCCCTTACTCGAACTACGTGGGTTCTGGTTCCTTCTCTAAACAAGGATATGTAGGTAGTCCATCTGTGGGTACGATCCCAACTCTAAAATAATTCATGTCCTTCTAAATGACAATAAACTTCAAGTGCCCCGCTGAGTGGATTTAAAACCAGTATGGTTATCATAATGACCAAGAGATTTCTATATAATGTGTCGAAGTATACCATTGAATAAGAATCTCTAAACAAATACATATGATTCTCTATCATTTAAGAACCTCGAATACATATAAAATATTCTCTAAATCTCATACATACTAATCATTGATTATCAGATCTAAAGGAAATATCATCTTCACACTTGGTAATTTAATAAGGATTCACGAACATAACTTAAATCTATAAAGAGAGTCATGGAGTATACAATAATTCCCCTCAAAAAGGTGTGATGAGTCTGACCTCCCATCCTCTCAACCAATGCAAATTCTTAAGCCTCATCGGTCCATAACTAATGATCACCTACCTTTGGAAAGTAGGTCTAAATGGATATATAATCATTGGATGTTTCTGGTTCTACGAAAAAACCTGTTAGAAACCGATTGGAATGTTTGAACCTTAAACAATCAAGGTCATCCCCATTTCCAGAGGGAAACAAACACATTTCTTTTCCATGGGTTATACTATGATGAAATGTTTATAAAACCCATTTCCTTTTTCATGGGTTGTGATATAATGAATATTTAATGATCATGTGGGAAAAATTTGTATGTTTTTCATTATGTAATGGGTGAGACCTATATATCCCTCAAATGTATTGGGTAAATATGGATAAATCATAAGGTAAATATGTTATGCATGAGCCAAATTTCCTGCTCACAATTTTATGTGTGAACCTGGTTTTCAGGTCTATAATATTAAGGGAGGGCTTGGTTTTTATGTACATAATTTCATGCATGGAAATGGTTTTCATACCCATGATTTCATGAATAGACCTATATTTAATTTCCATAAAATTATGTGTGGACCTTGTGTCATTTCCATAAGTTTATGTGAGGTCTAGATTTCATTTCCTTAACCTAATGAGTAAAATTTTTTCTATTTATACATGTTCACAAAGTTATAAGATAATGTATGACACAAAATCATGTCTTATTCTAATGTTAAGTTCTCATGGATCGTTTTCTTTTATTAATCTATGATTAATGTATTATGAACTATAAATCATTATTCCATGACTCAAGATTATGATTTTTGATATATAGGGTATGGTTTTCAAATGTTAATCCCATGTTCTTATACCCTTATGCTCATATTATACTTATATTATCATTGATATCTCCCTTTTTTACCCTTACTAGGTATTTGAGTTCACCATTTATTATGTTTCAATTAATAAAGTTATAAATAAAGGTTTTAGTAAAGATATGTCTAAGAAGGGTGTTAGTTATGAAGAACTTAATGGGAGAACCTTATGAACTAATTTTTTATGTGTCCAAGTTTCCAAAGATACAAGACCTATAAGATTCTAAAATTGATCATTATATTATATAATGAATATTCATATATTAGGAAGTTATATATATGTATGAAATGTATAGGTCACTATAGATCCCTTCTCGAAGCCCATATAATATCCCTACATAGAGTATTACATCCCTAGGAACTTTGACACATTGTTGGTGTGTTATCCACGGAGTAGAACTTAGTTGTGAAAAAATTAAAATATCAGTGCCCCTATAGGATTTAAATTTTTCATATGTGAATGACGTGGAGTTTGGATGCATTATAAATAATTATAGGCTGAATAAATGTTCTTGATAACTCATATAAAAGATCCTAAAATTAAAAGATAAAAATTTTATGCCACCCTAATTTACCCCTCCTCTCTCAAGGTGACTTTGGTTATAACAAACACCATCGATGAAGAAATATCTCAATAATGAGTTAATATTTCCTATTATTATTTAAATTAATTATAAATTAATATGAAAGGATCTTCTATTGGTTTTGGTGAAATATATTTGTCAATATTATTTGAAAAATATTATATTGGTTATAATATCCATGTCATGTACATTGTGGATGATCCGTTGAATCCTACAAAATATGGGTTGGCCATAGGCCTAATAGGTTATTTCAATATATCTAGAACCATCAAGTTGTATCAAATTAGTCACATTTAATTTATAATTATTTATTTGTTTTTTATCATTTACAAATTTAAAGTTATTTTTCATTTCATGCAATTAATTATTGAATATTATTATTGATATATCTTCCTACTCCCTTAATTTATTACTCATATAATACTTTTCTGAATAAATTTTAATGAATAACATCTGAAGAACCCATTTGGAGGAATAAAGACATCAGATTGGACAACATGGGATTACACGTTGTGTGGTCGGTATACATGTTGTGTATCCCAGTTAATTGCACTAGCATGTAGTGTGAATTAATACACCACATCATATAATTAATTACACAAGGTGTATTAAATGCTTCTTATGTTGACCAAGTTAGTTTGGTACATGATGTGTTGGAATAGAATTCATGTAGTCTACACTTTTCATGGTGGAAATTATATAGTTAAATGCACATCATGTATTAATTTAAACCACATGTTATGAATAACAGCCATGTATCAATGAGGTTACATGGTCTATACTAGTTGTACATGTCATGTGCCTAAAAAATATTTGTACATAAATATAGGTCAATTCCATAAGAAGGTATCAAAAACATACAATGAGTGAGATACATGACGTGTAGTTGGATGTGCACACTGTGTACCCAACTTGTTTACGTAGAAAAATAAAATTTAATTTATTACTCCTTTAAACCTCAACAACATGTGTGTTTTTGTGTCATTTATTCACTCATACATGTTATGTGAGAGGTTTTATATTTATATATATATATATTAAATTCTTAATTAATTTCTATATAATTTTTTGAACTGCATACCATGTATAGTTGTAATACATCGACTAATCTATGAACATTAAAATCATTACACGCAATGTTAATCAACATGTGTTCTATGTTTCACTTTTTTACTCTTACCCTCAATATAATTATGTGATAAAATGTGTGTGCTATATTCCGCATGAGAAGACAATATATGATCTCAATACATGATGAGTAGTTTAAACAGGTACTCACTAAGTTACTTCCAAGTAAAAGTTGTATAATTATTTTATTAAATTTTAAATAATATTTATTTATTTAATTTATTTAAAATCATAGTGAATGAGTATATCCAGGATATATTGGATTGATATTAAGATAAAATGAATTAACTAATTAATCAGAATAATTAAGTAGATTAATTCATGCGTGTTTTATCTTAATAAAATAATGAATTAAAATGAATGTTATTTAGATATTTTAGATGTGTATTCATTGCAAAAGTGGATGATCATGATCTTAGACCAAACTGTGTATATGTATGGTTTCTTTTAATTTAATTATTTCATGGGTTTTTGAAATTATTTTTATTAAATTAAATTAAAGGTATGTGATTCACCCCCCCCCCTCTCCTTATTATGTATGGGATTATGTGCCCACATTAATTTTATGTAAACCTCTTTCTAGTTCCCTTCACCTAAGAGTGAATTAAAATAATTATAAAGATATATCTTCTAGGCATAAGGAGTCAGATCAAAATAGATTAGAGGTGAAGTAAAACCAAAGAGTTACACATGAAAAATATGGAATGCTACAACTAAATCCCAGAGTGGTTCAAGGAGTTTCTTTCCCCTATGGTCAATGGTGTTTTCATTATATACTCAATAAACAAACAGCTAGTTAAAGATAATGATTTATTTGTTATATTCCTATCGGATATGAGATTTATTTTATGGATTCAAGACTATAATCACATAAATAAATAGGTTAACATGAAAATGTTGAATTTAAATTAAAGTATTATATATATGTATTATATCAGGAAAATTGTTAATCACTTAGGTAAAATTAACTTAACATTAAAAATACATAAAAATAGATAAAATAAGAAATTTTATTCATAATAAACAAAATAAATCAAGTTAATATTAATCCATTACACCTTCCATTATCTTAATTAAGACAAACTATAGTTAAAGTGTTAGTTCAATCCATGGTTAGGGGAACTTTTAATTATCAAGGAGTCTTAACTAAGATGATGGGTCAGCTTAACCAAACTTGTAATGAACTTAATAGGCATAGTTATTCAATACAAATTTGGAGGAAAGTGTTGAGGAAATCCATGTCAATATTTTAGGATTAGGGATTCTACTCAATATAGTAAGGAACTAAAATACCTTAGTTGGCAAGAAGGCCTACATAAAGACCTTCTTATAGTTTTCATGGCCATAGTCTGGATAATAAGGAGGGAAATATGGGTCCTTTACACTAGAATTTATAAGGTTATTTTAAATTTTGAATTAAATGGTAAGGTTCGTTGTGACTTGATAAAATAGTGGGAGACATAATAAAATTAAAATTATTTTGTCTCACATAATTTGTAATAAATTAAAGTACTAATAATTTTTTTTTATTGTAGAATAATGAAAAGTTTGACATTCACGTTATCCCAATAACCAATTTTGGAGAAATACCATCTCCTGACTATAAATAAATTACATGAATGGTTCACATACTTTTGGTTCGTGTTGTTCTATGAATAGAAGATTTATTCTCTAGAATCCTCAATCCCTGATTTGACTGCTAAGGAGGTGAATGATGAGGGGATCATTGTCTATAAAAAACACCAGAACAATGTTATAAATGTTTAGTGTTTAATACTATCATCCATTTCTTGTTACCTCATTAAGTCACATGAAAACATGGATTCCTATAGCATGCTCTAACAGCTCCATGATATTTATTAGGAGAGAGCCAGATATGAATAGTATGAGATCTTCAAGGTACTCTTTGTTAGGTATGGGTGATATGTAAAGATAGACTAAAGGGGGGGTGAATAGTCCTTTTTTTAAGTAAACAAATTATAATTATTAGGGTAATAAATAGTATAAATAGTGTAATGGAAACTAAAACAAGGAACACGTGATATTTTTATAGTATTTTATATCACAAAGATACAAGTTTACTCTTCAATATTATCTGCTATATTGGAAGACTAGTATTCACTAAGAGACTCACTTTTGTTTGGTATTTCTAACCCTGTTATAGACATACCTTTTTATCACATGGTAGTATAACCCTAATTGGCTTTTAAGATATTAAAAATCCACCTGAATTTGGGATTCAAAACCCTGTCTTCCTTTTGAATAGGAGGAATAACCTAGGAAGAAAAAAAATTATAGAAGAAACTTAAACCAACTCTTGAGGTACAATAAAAGGGTGAAAGGATATAATAATGAAATCTAAAAAACAAATCAAGAACAGTAGTGGTGTAGATGATGATGAATTTCGATTCAACTCAAGAACATCAATTACTTCAATAGTAGATAATAAAATGATTAAGTACTTAATTATCACACCAATGAAATAGTAGTCGTGGTAGAGATTTAGAACTTTTTAATTATTATATGAATTTTTTATATTTTTGTATCATTGTATGTCTTGAATAAATTGTTTCGAGTTTATTTAATCACATTCCCTTTTGATCATATTCTAATAGCTAATCCCACATCATTAACTCTAATATCTTCTTGAGTACGAAGGATCGTCTAAGTGACCAAACACGTAATGTCATGTATTAAAATAATAATACTTAGAATAATACCATTTTCTTGTAATTTGAATTATCATTCTCATTATTAGAGATTAATCGCAATATTTTATTCCTATATGAAATATATCCAAAATACTTCCAATATAATCATTAATATAAATATGTATTTTAAAATTAATGGATGAATTAGAATAAATCAAATTACAGGAAAATGGGGTGTTACCACTAGTAATCCAGTGTTACCACTAGAATAGGGTGTTATTGCTAGTTATCCAATGTTACCACTAGTTATAAAGGGATATCATTAGAACATGATGTTTTATTACCATTAGTATAGATTAATGTGAAGTTTACTATTAGTTAAGAAAATATGCTACTATAAGAAGAAGAAATGGTTGATATATCCATGTAAGGGCAACTTGATAGCTCATGTAAGGGTGATATGTAAGTTCAATATCATTCCTAAAGGTAAGGATCTAAGTTATATGTGTTGTGTAAAGGTAAAATATGAGTTGTGTAAGGATAAAGTACACACTTCATAAGGGTAGTTCATATTTCATAAGTGTTACATAAGGGTAGTGTATGTAATATAAAAGTAAAGGAATGTGTTGTTTAAGGGTAGTGTATGTTTTGTAAGGGTATTATATGTTGCGTAGGGGTAAATTCATGTGTTGAGTAAGGTTAGTGTAAACTAGTTATGGGTAAAGTGAAGCTTCTTAAGATAATGTAAAGGTACCTTAATACTTACATAAGGGTAGAATGAGTTTTCCAATACTTGTGTAAGGGTACTCCAATACTTTCAGAAGGTAAATCCAATTTTTTTTGTAAAGGTAAATAATAGTTACATAAGAGTAACTCACATTTTTTAAAGCTCACGTAAGGGTAGAATATAAGCAGTGTAAGGATATAAACTTTTGTATATAAAGGTAAAATATGAAGTTTAAGGCTTTCATAAGGGTACATTAGGTGAAATATAATGGTAAAATAAAGGTTTAAGAACATATGTTAGGGTAAAATATAGTTTATAAAACTTATGTAAAGGTAAAAAAGAATACTTAGAAAAAATATAAAAACTTTATATCTATTTTAAATAAAAATAAAATAACTAAAGAATAATATAAATAAAAAATGAAGAAAATTAATATATTAAAATTTATTTAATTATTAATAATAAAATAATTTTTAATAAATATTTTTAAATGGAGATATTTAAAATTTAACAAAACAATAAAAAAATAAGATACAATACTTAAAACAAATCTGTCAATACAAACAATCTCCCCATTTTGTAAATTTTAAAACAAAAAACCAAACTTTTGAATTAAATACTCTAAATTTTCTCCCAATTTTTGAAATTTAAAAAAAAAGAAAAAAATATTATTAAGTGAAAAAATTATCCCATTTTTGAGATTTAATTATTTATTTAATCTTTAAATACTTAAAATATTAAAAATAAAGCAAAGGATAACTCCTCTTAAATTCTTGATTTTCTAACATAGATATAAGAATAATAAACAAACATTAGCATGCTCACATAAACTAAATCTCTACATCCCTAGTTCAAATATCAATTTATAAAACCTCACAGTATCTAATGGTTTAGTAAATATGTCTACAAGTTGATTTTATCTTGGAAAAAATTAGAAAATGATATCTTCTTTATTGATATGACCTCTTAAAAAGTGAAATCTAATATCAATATATTTTTTACTAGAATATTTTAACAGATTCTTAGATATTGAAATTGAATATTTATTTTCACAATATACAGGTATTTTGTCTAAATATAAATTTAAATTAGATATAGTTTGTTTTATCTAAATACTTTGAGTACAAAAATTTAAAGTAGAAATGTACTTAGCCTCATTAGTGGACAATGTAACTAACAATTTCTTTTTGAATCTCTATGATACTAAACATTTACTGGCTAAGTGACACATAACTGATGTTTTTTTCCTTTCAAGACTATAACTGAAAAAATTAAATTTATAATATGATAACAAATTAAAATAATTCTAATTATAGTAAAAAAATTAGTGTTAACAGTTTATTTAACATATATGATTATTATTTTAACTACCTTTAAATGAAATTATTTTGGATTATATTGATATCTTACACACATGAAGACTGAAAACATAATATTAGGACTTTATGAAGTCAAATAAAGTAATTTTTATATCATTCCTCTCAATATTTTATCACTCATAGATTTTTTAAATTTATTTACATCCAGTTTCAAATTAGTTCTCATTAGAGTTCTCATAGTTTTACAAGATTCAAGATGATTTTTTTAACTAAATCTTTAGCATTTTATTATTTAAAAAGATACCATCTTTTTTTTTAAATGTGGAGAATAGGGAAATATTTTTATTCACCCATTAAGCTCACATCAAATTCATTTGTCATTAATTTTGAAAATTCATTACAAATAATATCAATTTTGAAACCAAATAAAATATCATCAACATATATTTTTAAAATCAAAATATCATTAGAAACTTTCTTTATAAATAAATTTGGATCAACCTTTCCTTTGTGAAAATCATTTTGTAATAAAAATATTGTTATTTTATCATACTAATCTCTTGGATATTACTTTAAACCATACAAATATTTAGATAGTTTTAAAACATGATTTTTAAATTTAGAATTTTAAAAACCAGGTGGTTGATTTACATATGCCTCTTTAGAATTACACCATTTAAAAATGCACATTTTACATCCATTTGAAACAAATTAAAATTTTTACAATAAGAAAAGGACAATAGAATATGAATGGATTATATTCTAGAAACTAGGGTAAATTAATATTCAAAATAAATTCCTACTTATTATAAATATCCTTGGGTAACTAATATATCCTTATTTATTACTATATTCCAAACTCATTCATTTTATTTTGAAAAATCCATTTGGTTTTAATGGACTATTTATCTTTAAGTAACTCAAAAAAAATCCAAACTTTATTCCTTTCAAACTGATTCAGTTCAGCATGCATAGAATTTATTCAATTTGAATCATTAAATTCTTATTTAATATTAATAAGCATAAAATCGTAAACAAATTCAGAATTAGCATAAAAATTAAAAACTAGTTTTCTAGTTATTATTATAGATTCAGAATTTACAATTATATTTTCTAATGAATGGTCTCTATGAGTTTTCCAATTCATAGGGTTAGATAGATAAGATATGTTCTCCTATTTAACTAATGAATTATCATTTTCAAGTTTATCTTTACCAAAATTGACTTTAAATTCTCCATCAATATTATCAGAATTTGTATTCTATTTTTCACCATTTTCAATAAAATTTACATACACAGACTCCTCTATTGACATGGATCTATTGTTATATAATCTATAAGATTTTATATTATTTGAATATCCTATAAAAATTTCTTCATGACTTTTAGCATCAAACTTTTCCTATTTATCTTTAGTATTTAAAATATAAACTCTAAAACCAAAGCCTGTAAAGTGACCAATCTTGGGTTTATTTTCTTCAAATAGTTCATAAGGGGTTTTCTTTAACATGGATCTAATATAAAATATATTTTAGATATATAAAGTGGTACTAACTGTTTTAGTGCAAAAATACTTTGGTAAATTGAATTCATTTAGTATATTACTTTTAGTTCTTGAATAGTTTTATTTTTTATCTCTACAGCACTATTTTATTATGGTGTTCTCAGGGTGGAAAAATTATGGAAGTATCCATTATCTTCATGAAATTTCTCAGAATATAATTTAAAAAAAATTCCTCTATTATAACTTCTAATTAACTTAATTAAATGAATTTTTTTATTTTGATTCAATTTCCAAAAAGTAATAAACTTGTTTATAGTTTCACTTTTATAACATAATAAATGAGACCAAGTGAATCTACTAAAATTATCTACAATTACAAACACATATTTATTACTACCTAAATTAGAAGTTCACATGGGTCCAAATAATTCAATATGAGGTGTATCTAAATATATTTTTTTATTAACATTGTTAATAGATCTAAAAATCTATTTGTGCTTATTAACCTTTAGAAAAGATTCAAACACAAAATACTTACTTTATTTAAATTTTGTAAGTTCCAGAACTTTTCCATGTTTTTCCTAATTGTATAATTTTTCAAAGGTGAACATGTCCAAACCTTATTTTACAAAACATATGGTCTATTTATATATCATTTAAACACTTCACATTTTTTTGGGTTTGTTCTGAAAATATATAGAGTATATATTTTCTTTTCAATTAGCATAAAATGAAATGGTATTATCTCTATAAAAAAGAAATTTATTATCTTCAAACTTCACACTCCTTCCATCATCACAAATATATGAGATTCTAATTAAATTTTTGTTAATGAATATATATATTGTTATTTATAAATTATAACAAATTTGAATATTCCTACTTCTATAAAATTTCTGACCTTTCCTTTAGAGTTGTCACTGAAAGTGACAATGCCTCTATCACATGAATTAAAATATGTAAATTTAGAGATATCACTTATCATATTCCTAGAACACCCAATGTTCATATACCATGTATCTTTATAACTCTTTAATAATATTTCATGTAATATAGATTAAGCGGATAATTTTTTTGGTACCCAATCTATTTTAGGTTTAGTTAGATTGCTGATAAAACTTTTAGGCACCCATACTGATTTAAGACATTTTTGTGAGGTGTTCTAGAAGATATGTTCTTAGAAATAAAAGTATCAATATATCCTAATGACTGAGTAAATATTAAGAACATTCATTTTCATAACGCCCTTTAAAATTACATCTAAAGCATGTAACACTTGAGAAAATACATTTACTTATTTTAAAAAAAGTATTTTTGAACATATTAGGAATTGAACTATTATAAACATAGATTTTTTTATCATTTTCAAGTTTTTCTATGGCCATAATTCTATCAAAATTATCTTTTCCTTGAAAAAAATAGATAAGGTTCCATTTAATATATTTTTTACCTTTTAATATTTTCATTCACTTTTTCAATAACTTCATAACATCATAGATTTTCTCATTTGAACATGATTATGAATTTATTATTTTCTTATTTTCTTATTTGGGCCTCTTATATTCCATTTCAATTTTATCTAAATCATAAAAAACTAGCTTAAATATCATATATTTAAATTCATTAGTTTTTGAGATGAAATATTTTGTTCTTTATAGTAGAAACTTTTATTTTTTCATTTTCTTCTTTTATTGTCTTATTTTTTGTTTGAAATTATCTATATAGTTCATCCATTATAAAAATATTAATTTAAAACTTTTCATTTTGTATAGTTAATTATTAAAATTCAATTTCAATATCAGACTCGTAACCTAAATAAGAATCAAAATCAATTTTTACCTCATTCATAGTTGTTTCCATCAAGAAAATATTGGATGATTCTTTTCCACTCTCAAAATCATCAATTCTTGAGTCTGAATAATCTATGTAAATTCATCTAGTAAGATATTCACGTTTTAACTCCTTTTATATCTTGTCTTTCCCTTCTTATTTCAATTTTTTAAAATCAAATTTGATATGTCCCTTTTCCCTACACTCATAGGATATTAATTATAAATAATTTTATTTACTACTATTATATTTCTTACTTCTCTTTTTATCATCCTTTTGATGATATCTTCTGGGATGCTACTTTAAACCCCTTTTTATTTTCATATACTTATAAAATCATTTAATAAAATTTTTTATTTCATATTTCTTGATTTTCTACAACTCAAAATCAAAGGAATTAGTAGAAACATTTATATTATATTTTAATATTGTACCTTTCTATTGGTTAGAGTCGAGTACTCAAGAGGGGGGTGAATTGAGTATCTATAAAAATTTCTATTAAAAATATTCCCTAATAAAAAGAATAAAGCCCAATTAATTAAGGTAATATGGTTATAATAGTTTGACTGTTCAAATAACTTCTCAGAAGATTGATTAATTCTCAGTGATATCAACGTGGGTTATTGATACAACTTTTGAAGCTATTATAATAAGGAAAAGTATTTATAACTTCAATCCAAGACTAAATATAAAAGTAAAATCTATTGTTTTTTGAAATAAACAGTAAAGAAGAGAAAAACTAAATTAAAAGGCACAGTGGTTAAAACAAGTGGTTCAGTCTCAAGTTGAGACCTAATCCAATCCACTTGGTGATCACCTGCCACCAAGTAGTTTAGATTAATAAACTTGATCCACACCCTAGAACGGGGTAAACAACAGTACACAGGACTGTCCAGGTCTTAAGACCTCTTCCACTGTTCTTCATGGGTATAAACTACCAGGTCACCCAAGGACCTCTTCCACACTTATCTTTGGTAGTAAATAATTGTAAAAATATGAGAGGAAGGATATCTTGTATCCTTCAGTTTAATACAGGAGATAGTGTGTGTTTTTAATACAGACATGCACACATTGCTGAAAAGATAAAAATAATACACGACAGAGAAAAGATTATGAGAAGGGGTTAGAAGTGCTCTGAGTGTTATTCTATGAAGCTTTGGAATTGTAGGATGAATCAGATGCAAGTATCGAGTCCTCTTATGAAAAAACAAAGTATCGCAAGTCTGGTGCTCTGGTTTCCAGCTCGATCTAGCTCATGTTCTTCTTGGAGTTGGTACTGCGAATATAATTTTGATTCTGATATATGGTAGTACAGACTTTTTGAATTCATAGTGCTTCGTGTGTTCTTCAGTTGTTTCTTGTTGCATCTATCAGTTCGCTTTTCAAAATTCTTGCCCGTTTTCTTCTAAGTCTGCGTATATTTTCAGCCCATCTTATCTTCCATTTTAATTGTGTGTGCACATGTTGGAACAAATAGGATTCATGTATTCTAAACCTCGTACCTCGTATTGTCAGGTGAAATGTCTACAAAGAATCATTAATAATGCCAGTGCCTTTAAATGAATCAAATATGACTATTAGAAATTAAATTGAAAATGACATAACAGATTAAATAATGGTGTCACAGTTTGTCTTGAAACAGTATCACTTGGAAATGGTGTCACCAGAAAATAGTGTCCTCTTATTTTCCTTTGAGTGGTGAGATAGTCGTGATGAAATAGTTATATTGAGATCAGGAACCGGTAGCATAGATACGGTGTTAGGATCACGATGTCTATTCCTTTACCAAACTTTGAATGGTGTCTTGGTGATGGTAGAAAGAAACCGATGTCATAGACTTCATGAGATCTAAAATGGGTTACGGTGTCTATATTACGTTGTTTGGGTTATGGTGTCTGGGTCACAATGTTTAGGTCACAGTGTCTGGGTCACGGTGTATGGGTCACGGTGTCTGGGTCACTTTTCCAAAAAACCAGAACCAATGGAAGGCTCATGGTTTCTTAGACTTAACCAAATATTTGTAAACATACTTAAGCAGTAATATTCACAAAATGAATTAGACTTAATAATTCATATAATAAATCATTATAGAACAAAATTAAATATAGTTTACAATAATAAAACATGATTTATAGGAATCGGGATCTAGTGAAATTTTATTTAAAGTATAAAGAAACCAACCATCTCTATACATGATATGAGATATATTAACAGGATTGATAGGATTTTTTATCATTAAAACGTGATTAAAACGCGAGGAGTCTAATAATATCCCCCTTTTTATGATCAAAAAGTATATGAGTTAAATTTTTCTTCTTAGTGTGCTTTCTCCTCCTTAGTGTGTTGTTCTCCCCCTTTTGGGATTATCAAAAAGATTATAAGAAAGAAAGAGAAAAAATGAAAGCTACAAAACATCCCTATAAAGATACAGTTTTCACTTTTCATTATATAGAAACATATGTGGCATTAAAAGAAGTAGTAAAAAGCTACAAAATTTCCCTATCAAGATATAGTTTACACTTTTCTTCATCACTAGTTGTCTTCGCTTTTCCCCCGGTAGAAGCATCAGAAGGAGCCACATGAGCATAAGTAGAGGTTGAAGAAGGAAGTGATCCAACTCTCAGAGAAGGAAGAGGGAGACCTTAAAAAATAGAGGGTTCCAAAGTAGGTTTGGTGGAAGAACAATGCAAGTTTTGGTCAAGGATAACAGGTCTGATCTATCTTAGAGCCTGAGATACAGACATTGAGGAAGAATAAAAAACAGTGGATGAGGAAGGAATTAAACCAGGCCGCCAAGGTGTAGTTATAGGATCCACAATAGTAGTGCTCTTCACATGAAGATAAGGCTTAAACAACTGAATGAAATCATTAATGATCTCACCACCATACTTCATTTCTTTCTTGAAATCATCTTTGTTCTCTATTAACTTTTCCAATAGAGGAGTGAAATATTTTAGCTTTTGGATTTGATTCTTGAATTCTTGAGTGACAGGAGGTATTTTCAAATTATCTACAAGATATTTGAAATAATTGGTCATATCATGCTTAGAGAAGATCCTATTAAATTAGAAATCCACTTTCTTAGTAATTTCTTCCTAAGAATCATTGGAAATATTTTAAGGAATTCTCACCAAATCAAGGACTCTGTCACTATTCTTGACAATCTTAGATAGGCTTTCCTTGTCAAATACACTTAACACTATTTGAAGTTCCTCCTTAACAATAGTTCTGAGCAGATCACTATCAAAGGATTGAGATAACTATCCAGAATAATTAGAGGTTGTAACAGCTAAAGTGAGGGACTTGAGGTTATTTTGAACTTTCTATAGACATCCCTTCTACTCATCAGTCGGTTTTTTATGACCAAAAACAAGCTCACGCATCTCATGGACTATGTGAATGTTTCTCTCAACAAATTTTTCAATTATTGAAGTCAAGTTTGGTTGAATCAGAGAGACAACATTCTGTAGAATCTGAACACTAACATCCTCAATAGAATGATCAACAGGATCTTGTCTAGATTGTAACACTTTTTTCATATCTTCAACCATAGCTCGGAGAGATTTCACCTCATTACTCAACTTCTTGTTTTCAATTCTAAACTCTTGTATTTCATGAATCCTTTTTGGATGAATCTTCCATATGATTTTCTCTAACAGAAAGGCAGCATCTCTTTCACTAAGATTTGTCATAGGAGAAGGTTGTGTGTTAATGAGATTTTCAAATATAGCTAATAAAGTAGCTCCAAATGCTTTCAAATTATTGTGACTCGTAGAAGAATAAGGTTCTTGTGAAGGTTCAGGAACAGGAGCTGAAACATTAAAACCACTGCTAAAACCATTAAAACTGCCATGATATAATAAAGGAATGTGAAAACTATTTAGTGGCGGTTAAAACCACCGCTAAAAAAATATCAGTTTTTCCAGGGAAAACTGCCGCTAAAACCATTAAAACCATCGCGATATAATAAAGAAACATGAAAATTTTTTAGCGGTGGTTAAAACCGCCGCTAAATTATTGTACATAGCGGCAGTTTTAACCACCATGGATAGAAAAATACAGTAATTATATTAGTATTTAAAATCGATACTAAATATATTATATTTATTTTGTGGTGTTTAAAACCACCGCTAAATCCATATTTACAAAAAAAAATGCAGCTGATACTGCAGGACCATTACCAATGCACTGAAAAAAAAATCATTTTGATAGATATAACATATAACACATCATAACCACAACACATCGTAACCACCCTGCACCACAACCACCACCACACATCATAACCACTACACATCACAACCACCACGCATAATTTACTTTCAATGAGGATTTTTATCATAATTAATAAATTATTATGAAGGGTATTCACAAAGAAATAAAATATTTCATGGGAAACCAATTAAATAGTTAGATATATATTCTTAGTCATTTTTATATGTGGTGAGGTTATACAAACATACATAGAAAGTTTTATAAAAACCAAAACAACACACTATCTCAAAATAAGTCATAATTGGAAAACCAAGTTAGTGTGTCCATATAAGAATAAATAAAAAGAATAAGTAAAAACTACCCAAATGTACATATAAATAAGGGGAGATGAAGGATCTCCAACCTTGACTAAATCTTCAAGGATAAATGAACAAGAACCAAGGATAAACCACCACTAATCTCAAGTAAATCACTATTGAATCCAATGAATAATAAGACTCCATCAAAAACCACCCAAAAAAGGAGAATTACCACCATAATGAACTCTTGAATATAATAGAAAGATAATAAAGGAGTAATAGAGAAATAGAGGGCTACCATGAATCAAATTAATTCAATCCAAATGGTCCAATATGATCCAAGTTGTTTGGAACACCAAGGGAGGTGACTGTGGAAGGGGAGGATGAGTAAGGGTCAACCAAGAATTGTGGGAAAGTATAAAATTCAAAACAAGGAGATAATAAAACTCCTATTTATAATTGAATCACACTGAAATCTACCAAAACATGGTTAATATTTGAAACTCATGTGGTGGGTTTGGTAGAAGTGTGATCTAGAACCCTCATTATTATTTTATCTTTTTTCCTATTTTAAAATGGAATTTGGCCTCCCACAAATCTTAGAACATGGAGTGGTCTAAGACCTAGTGGTTCTTATATATTCTTCCATGTATAGAATCCAAGACCTAGTTCCCATTTCCCAACCATTTTACCCTCACCATGCCCAAGGCTACAATGTGGTGAGCTTGGGTTTCCTATTTTTGACAGGTGGTCCTCCAATATTTCATGCCCACCCAAGGGCATTTCAAGATTCTCATGGTTCATAAGAAAACCACTAGGAAAACATGCATAACACCATGTCATCCCCAAGTCATGGTTATATATTCCATTTCACACAAGAGCACGCCCAATATAAAACTACCTCCTTCATATCCAAACAAGTCATTGCACAAGCCATGGTGGCCTAAAAAAGGCTAAAACACCACCTTAAACCTCAAAATTACCACAAAACTCTCCCTAAATGTCCCCAAGACTTGATAATGAACAAATGGAAGTTCATAAAGGTTATATACCATTACACTCATTCTATTTATTTTTTTCCCTATTATTTATCAATTCTAAGTCAAGGTGATCATATTTTCCCCAAAATTATAAGAATTATGTGTGGATTGATTCTTATTTTCATGGGATACATAGTGATTCCTAGATCTCCTATCTCAAACCCAACCAAAAACCAATATCAAATCCCCCAATTTATCTTAGTGACTGGGTTTCTTCATTCACATTGGTTTTCCATCCATAGGGTTGGCATCAAGACAAGTTCATTTCATTTTAAACATCAGTTTAAACTACATTAAACCTCATATAATAAGGTATTTTCATATGATATTAAACTATATATTATTTTAGTCATTTTCACATGATGTTAAACTATGTGATGCATGGTCTATCTTGTAAAACTTGAAACTTCTTAGAGCAGTCTACCTAGTAAGACCTATCTTCCTCTACATATTATCCTAATCTACATAAGGATCCTTAGCATGTGGTTATTTATCCATAAACCTATGTTATGAAAAAAATGACTCTTACCCTAGAAAAGAGCCTAATATTCATATGGGTATTATATAAAAACTATATGTGGATTGATTCGTGATGTTTCAATATATGTAATGATGTTGGGATCTCCTATAATAAGCCTTGGTGAAAATTATAATCACATTGGTTATACCCTAAAGGCGATACCCTTCTCATTCACATCAATTTGTTTATTTCTTTCTCATATAATGGTTCCCATACATCTCATCCTTCTCCTACTATACACGAGATAAATTTTTATATAGGACCTTTTCAAAGAACTATGAATGGATTGATTCCTATTATTATAGGATATGTTTTTGATCGTTCATCCTTGGGTAACAAACCTAAAAAAATTGGGAAAAATAAATAATAAAACATGATTCATAAAAAAAATCAACATATATGGTGTATACCACACTCAAGAAATGAAGATATAAAAGGAAACATAAAAAATAAATAAAATACATAAAAGGAAATATGAGAAATCAAGAAAATGTTAGGTCAGGAAAATGTTTGGTGGAAACTATGTGCCACACATGATACATATACAAACCAACAGTTACCATATTTTTCTAGAATATCAAAAAAACAACTAATCATGGTCTGATGATGAATAAATCTCATCACCCTCTCCACCTCCATCTCTACTTTCTGCTACCACCTAAAAGAAAATTATATTGAAAATTAAATATTGTTGTATATTTATATTTAAACTTAAAACCAATAAAAGTTTGCAAACTAAATGATTTTAAATTTTTTGTAATTTTCTTGCTCACCACCAGTTGATAAAATACCACTGGGGGTAGATCCGGTTGTCTTTTGATATAAATCAATCAATGCTTTCTAAAAAACAGATATCTTGTTGTACCTCTCGTTCCCCTCGTTGTTTGATTTTCATGATCACAATCACCTTATTATTTGTCTAACCTTTTTTTTAAGTGTTGTGGATGATAGGCAAGAGATTGCCAAAGGAATGGCCCAAGAAAGCATCTCAAGTGGACTGAAATTCAGTTCACCGGACAACCGGTGTGATAGCACCGGCCAGCCGGTGGACCTGGCAGAGGCATTGCCCACTGCCAGGTTCCACCGGTCAGCCGGTGGCTCAGTCACCGGCTGGCCGGTGGCACCCAGACTCAAGGGGTAGCTACTGCCTCCCCACCGGCCAACCGGTGGCCTCAGCACCGGCCAGCCGGTGGCATCCAGCCCCAACAGTGATGGCTACTGCCTCACCACCGGCCAACCGGTGGCTCCTCCACCGGCCAGCCGGTGCAGCCTGCACTCAAAGCATCTCCAAATTCTCAAACACCGGCCAGCCGGTGGAGCTGTACCGGCCAGCCGGTAGCCCAGTCAAACTAGCCGTTGGGTTTGACCAGTCAACCTTCTTTTGGCCTCCAACGGCTCTTTAAGCCTCTCCAACGGCTCCGAAGACTCCCCAAGGGTTCCATGCCTATAAATAAAGGCCAAGGAAGCCCCGGACACTAACCGGATCATATACCAAGCACTCGGACATATTGTTGCACATTTGGCGAACCTCCGGCGCTCCACCTTCAAGGATCCTCAAGTGCTTTAACCAATTTCCAATCCAAGGAGCACCTCAAGAAGCTTGGGAGAGCACGCTACATCAACTCCATCATCCAATTGGCGCCCAAGTCTTCCTCCAATACGGTTTTTCTTGTTTATTTATTTTGAGCTTAAAATTTGGGTTTGTGCCTACAAACCCCAAACCCTTTTCTCATCCCCCTTTATTTTGGGTTTCACACCACCATTAAGGTGTGAAGAGGTTTCTTCAAGCCCTTCCTTTTAAAGGGCTTGAGTTTTCGGTGAGCTAGCCTTCACCCGTTAAAAAGGCTAGTGGGTTCTTGCTATTCCATTGAAAGCAAGTGGGTTCTTGCTCAACCACCAAAAGCAAGCTGTAATAGGTCCTAGTGCTACCTCAAAGCCTAGTGGGTTTCTTGCTAAAACCATTGAAAAGCAAGCGGTAGGAATCTCTCAACGGTTGAGTTGGGAGCGGAGACGTAGGCCGGGTTTTTGGCCGAACTCCGTTATCAATTTCGTGTGTCTTGCCTCTTTATTTCCGCTGCATTTCAACTTTGATTTTTAATTTGTTAATCAATTTTTTAAAAGGCAATTCACCCCCATCTTGCCATCTTTTCCCCGTTTGTTCCGACCCAACAATTGGTATCAGAGGAATAATTTGAGTAATACCTTAAACGGTTTCAAATTTAAAGATCCTTTTTGATGGCATCTACCTCTTTCGCCCCCGAGGGCTACTCATTGGTTCGGGCTCCATTTTTTGATGGGTCCGACTATAATTATTGGAAAACCCGCATGACTACCTTTCTTAGAAGCATAGGATATCCCATTTATAAAATTGTCATGCAAGGTTACACTTTGTCTACCCCCGACGAATCCAAATGGACCCAAGCCGACATTAGAAATTTTGAGCTTGATGGCAAAGCCATGAATGCTCTTCATTGCGGCCTTGACCGAAATGAGTTCAATCGAGTTTCCACATGCACCTCCGCACATGAAATCTGGAAACTTTTGGAGGTTACCCATGAGGGGACCAACAAAGTCAAGGACACTCGATTGGACATGTACCGTCCGGATTTTGAGTCATTCTCTATGCATCCAAATGAATCTATTTCTGAAATGTTTACTAGATTTACTGACGTGTGCAATGGGAGAAAGTCCCTTGGTGATGATGTTTCAGCTGAGACGATGGTCAAGAAGATCTTATGGGTCATTCCGAGCTCATGGGCACCAAAGGTGACGGCGATCCAAGAAGCTAAGGACGTCAAAAATATGCTGGTAGAAGAGCTCATCAGATCTCTCATGACTTATGAGATCACGATGAGGAGGCAAGCTCAAAAGGAGGGCACACCAATCAAGACACCAAAGAACATCGCCCTCAAGGTACAAAAAGAAGTAAGCTCCTCCTCATCATCATCATCTTCATCTTCTTCATCATCAAGCGGCGACTCGGAAATGGAGAATCTCGCCCGCCAAATGCACAAGTTTATGAAGAAGCACAAAAAGAAGAAATCCCGCAAGCATCGAAAGCAAGAACCCGACAAAAGATCGGAGCCCAAGGTAAAATGCTACGGGTGCGGCGAAAAGGGCCATTACAAGCCCGATTTCCCACTCAACAAAAAACGGGCCACGCCAAAGGAAAAAGGAAAGAAAAAGGTCCTCAAGGCCACATGGAGTGACACCTCCTCATCATCCTCCTCCTCCTCCTCGAGCGACCAAGGTACAAAATGCCTAATGGCATTCCATGAGGTAACTTCTTCCGACTCCTCTTCCTCTTGTTCTTCAAATTCCAATTCTTTAAATCATTTATCTTATGAAGAACTCTCACACGCTAGAGATCAATTGGAAAAAGGTTTTCATACTTTATCGTCAAAATTTGTTGCTTTAAAAAATTCTTTCAAAAAACTTTCCTCCGAAAAAGACCAACTTCTCAAAGAGAAGGAGGAACTCTCCCTAAAAATCCAAAATTTCCCAAATGTTGATTCTATGGAATCAACCATCAAGGACCTTAGAGAATCCCTAACCAAATTCACCCAAGGGGAACAAAATCTTTCAAAATTGCTTGGTTCCCAACGAATTTCTAGAACCACCCAAGGGCTAGGATATACCAATATAGCTTCCTCCTCCCATGCACCCACTGTTTTTGTAAGGGGGAGCCCTTGTTATAAATTTTGTAACTATTGTAAAAAACCCGGGCACATGATATATGAATGTAATTGCAAAAACGCCCGGTATGGTAGGCCCAAATCAATTTTTTATTCGAATGAATTCTATAGGAGAAGACCCGCTACAAGGCAAGTGTGGATTGAAAAATCCCTCTTAGCGAGTCTCTCCGGGCCTAAAATTGTCTCTTTTCAAAATCCCTCTCCCCGGTGACTTTTTGTTTTTATTTAGGGGGAGTTAGGTTTGTTTAAGCTTTTTGTTTCAATTCAAACTTTCAATTTCAAATTAATCCCTTTTGATTTCAATTTCAAAATTTTCGATTCCAACATCCAATTTCAACACTTGGTATCAAAATTTTCATTTCAAAATATTCAATTCGAATTTTTCATTCAAAACTTTCAGTTCAAACTTTTGATTCAAAACTTTCAATTCAAATTTCAAATTTCAATTGGTTTTTGATTCAAAACTTTCAATTCAAACTGTTATTCAAATTTTTCAATTTAATTTTCAAAAATTCCAATTGATTTAAAAATATTGATTTTCAATATTTCCCTCAATCAAGTTTTATGCCCCATGCTATTTTGATAATCACAAAGGGGGAGAAATTCTTGATTGATTGGGGGAAAAATCTTTTAAAGCATGCCTTTATTTTCGATCTTTTACATTGATTGTTTTGGTGATTGTGATCATCAAAATAGGGGGAGATTGTTGTACCTCTCGTTCCCCTCGTTGTTTGATTTTCATGATCACAATCACATTATTATTTGTCTAACCTTGTTTTTAAGTGTTGTGGATGATAGGCAAGAGATTGCCAAAGGAATGGCCCAAGAAAGCATCTCAAGTGGACTGAAATTCAGTCCACCGGCCAACCGGTGTGATAGCAACAGCCAGCCGGTGGACCTGGCAGAGGCATTGCCCACTGCCAGGTTCCACCGGTCAGCCGGTGGCTCTGTCACCGGCTGGCCGGTGGCACCCAGACTCAAGGGGTAGCTACTGCCTCCCCACCGGCCAACCGGTGGCCTCAGCACCGGCCAGCCGGTGGAATCCAGCCCCAACAGTGATGGCTACTGCCTCACCACCGGCCAACCAGTGGCTCCTCCACCGGCCAGCCGGTGCAGCCTGCACTCAAAGCATCTCCAAATTCTCAAACACCGGCCAGCCGGTGGAGCTGTACCGGCCAGCCGGTAGCCCAGTCAAACTAGCCGTTGGGTTTGACCAGTCAACCTTCTTTTGGCCTCCAATGGCTCTTTAAGCCTCTCCAACGGCTCCGAAGACTCCCCAAGGGTTCCATGCCTATAAATAAAGGCCAAGGAAGCCTCGGACACTAACCGGATCATATACCAAGCGCTCAGACATATTGTTGCACATTTGGCGAACCTCCGGCGCTCCACCTTCAAGGATCCTCAAGTGCTCCAACCAATTTCCAATCCAAGGAGCACCTCAAGAAGCTTGGGAGAGCACGCTACATCAACTCCATCATCCAATTGGCGCCCAAGTCTTCCTCCAATACGGTTTTTCTTGTTTATTTATTTTGAGCTTAAAATTTGGGTTTGTGCCTACAAACCCCAAACCCTTTTCTCATCCCCCTTTCTTTTGGGTTTCACACCACCATTAAGGTGTGAAGAGGTTTCTTCAAGCCCTTCCTTTTAAAGGGCTTGAGTTTTCGGTGAGCTAGCCTTCACCCATTAAAAAGGCTAGTGGGTTCTTGCTATTCCATTGAAAGAAAGTGGGTTCTTGCTCAACCACCAAAAGCAAGCTGTAATAGGTCCTAGTGCTACCTCAAAACCTAGTGGGTTTCTTGCTAAAACCATTGAAAAGCAAGCGGTAGGAATCTCTCAACGGTTGAGTTGGGAGCGGAGACTTAGGCCGGGTTTTTGGCCGAACTCCATTATCAATTTCGTGTGTCTTGCCTCTTTATTTCCGCTGCATTTCAACTTTGATTTTTAATTTGTTAATCAATTTTTTAAAAGGAAATTCACCCCCCCTCTTTCCATCTTTTCCCCGTTTGTTCCAACCCAACATATCTGAGCCCCCTGGTCGTGAATTGTGTTTCGTAGAGAAACAATCTCTCTCTGAGTATCTTGGGGTATGGACTGACTATAACCAGGAGTATATGCATCTAAAATCCCCAGTTGCCTACCAAATACCTCAAATGGTATAGGTCCTAAACCCATCCCACACACTCTACCAAGATGCTCCTTCTTAAGAACTTTAGCAACTGGGTCATCCTGGGAGACTGAGTAGGACTGCGCGGGATTGGCATCCCACAGTACTTTAATTTTTAACTATAAATAAAATAGAAGTCATATTAAAATCAATATATATTAACAAAATAACAACTGATAATAAGTTATTATAATGAAAAATGAGTTCATACCCCAACTTCTTTGGAAGGCTCATTGACAAAACTTCCATTAGATTTTTGGTGAACATTCAACCACACTTCTGTTTGGGATGCTTCATGCCCTAAACTCTGTGACTGCATTAAACAAAACTAAATCAACAATTTAATATATTAAAAAAATATTTTATTATAAATATTTAAACTAATGAAAAGATTACCATAGCATATCGGCTTCTAGAAAAACTCTTTGACCCCGCAGTGTGAGGGATGACCATCTTAGCCCAACTTGATGCATTTTTTCTTGAAATATGCTGAAATAAATGAAATGAAATTTAATAGTAATGTATTCAATGTTATCTCCTCTTCATATACATGTATAAATTTAAAATGAGATTATTATAGTAATATATATTTAAATACCATCTGTTTCTCATCATGATATTTTTCAACAAAAACTTTACATTGCTCTTTAGGTACCCCCATCGGGTAGCTTGTCATACATCTGTTGGGTGGTCAACAAAGTATCATTGACATCACCCCCACAATCTCTATTTAAAGTCTTTCCATTTTTTCCATGATTTTTCAATGTCCACTTTCGTGCTATCACATCAGTAACCATAAAGTGGAAAAATATTTGAACACAAAAAATTATTTTGAAAATATTAATAACATGACATTCAATTACACCATAATGTATTAAAATTAGCTTTATTTAGGAATCAAAAACTTCATTTTTCCAACTTATTGGCATATGTATTGAATCATCATATGAAATCGGAAGGGAAATGGGATCCCCATCCAGTTACCCTAAAATCTGGCCAAGTAATCATGCGGCGTCATCCGTAGGGACCCCATATAAATCAAATGGGACAACTATCTTCTCTTCAGTCAGATTCCATACATCTTAACATTTTATATTTTTCTCCACAGTTGAACTATTTCCATATTTAATGAAAAAAAAATTAGTATAAAAAAAGTGCAATAAATTTATTCATATTAAAATTTGTAGCTATAACAGTCACCCTCCAGTATCCCCGTGAAGAACTAGAAGTGGTGCGCCGCTCCCCCACCATTGAGGCTTCTAAATAGAGAGGTGATGACTGAGATACTGAAGGAATTCTCATAGAGGGTGTGAGAGATGGTGTAGGTGGAGATGGTGCAGGGGGCAGGCGGATGGTGGCTCAGATGTCATAGGGAGGGAGACAGATGGATCGTCATCTTTCGCAGTAGTTGATGAAACAGTATATCGCTTCCTCCTTGGAATTCCTGTTATTTAATAAAATAAAATTAATTTTAGAACATATATTTCAAAAAACATTATGCAGAAAAAAAAATAAAAAAGATAACATATGCATAGTACTAACAAACAAAATATACATAACAATGATAATTAATGATTGAAAAAATGAAATAAGTGGTTGCTAAATGAATGCATAATTGTACATACAATCATTTTCTCCTTCAATCATGTCAGTTTCCTACTCCATTACTTCATCCACTTCATTAATCCTTACTAGACTAATATTTTCAATATCATGGTGGACAAATAATTCTGATTCTTGTTGTTGATGAGATTCGATGTCAGAGGTCGAATCTTTCACTTCATCACCCATATCATACAAATATCTTTGTTTTAAGTGATAAAATACACTCCACACTTCATCCACAACATCATTCACATAATATTACATTTTTTCGTACGATGATAAGATATATGGATCATGTAGTTCACAATCACCAATATCCATCAAGCAAGAGAAGTTTATAGAAGTAAGTTGTAAGGAATCTCTTTTAACACCTCTTGTAATATTGACTCAATTGAATTTGAATAAAATAACTGAAAAATACCCACGGTAGTTTAATTAAATAATATCAGTCATCTTTCCATAGTATCCCACTTCAAAAAATGTAAATATACCACTATTCTATGTTTTCAAACCCTCTTCTCGATTGACTATACGAAATCTAAATCCATTCACGTAGTAAGCATCAAACTTTCTAACTTGTTTTAGAGGACCTCAAGCAAGAAACTTCATATCTTCTGAAAACTATACTCAAGTATCAGTATTCATGATCTGAAAAAATAAATATACTTTATTAGAATTACAAAATATATGTGTCAACCTAATATTCGTATTTATTGCAATATTTATGAACTTACACATCATGCAAACCATTCAACAATCTCTTTATTAACAGCTTTTGTTATATATTTCTCATTTCATATTTAGTCTCTCATTTGTCTCTTTGTTTTTATCCTCAACTCTTTAATAAATGGATCTGATATTTCACTATTCAACAACACATATCTATGTGCTTGTAATAATTCTATTTCTGTCAGTGTAACATTTGAGGTCCTCCCAACTGATCGGCCAATAACAGGAAATATTTTTGATTTCCCATGTATTTGAGATTGAGACGATGTGTCGTCAACACATCCAACTCGATTAAATATTATCTCAATATAATCCAAGTATCTAGAACCAAAGGTAAGATGCTCTTCTGCCAAATAGATTTCAGCAATAGAGCCTTCTCGTTGAGCTTTATTTCTCACGTATGATTTCAAATGCCCAAGATATCTATGAAATAAAAAAACATAATTATACATTTAATTAATTTCCAAAAATTGTTTACTTAACTGAAAAAAAATATAAATAAAGTACCTCTCAATTGGATACATCCATCGATAATGAACGGGGCCTCTCAATTTAGCTTCCTCAACCAAATTCACAGTTAAATGCATCATGACAGTAAAAAATGAAAGAGGAAAGATCATCTCCATTTCACAAAGTTTCAATACAAACCTCTCCTGAAGGTTTCCAAGCTCAAATGGATATATATATTTCTCACATAGTTTCCTTAAAAATGTGCATAATTGGAGTACAACAGTAGTAACTTTTTTAGGTAATAATGTACGTAATGCCAATGGTAGTAACTATTGTAACAAAATATGTGAATCTTGAATTTTAAATCCATCTAACTTATGATTCTTTAAGTCAAAACACCTTGATATGTTACTTGAATACCCATATGATACTTTCATATGCTTTAAAATTCAAACGAATGTATCTTTATCCTTATTTTTCATTGCAAAAATTGTCGAAGCATACTTTTCATTATCATCTGTCCATAGATCACGTTTTACGTTCATTACTTGTAAGTCTTTCCGAGCATTAAGATAATCCTTCAAATTTCCATGCTCATTAAGCAATGTGAAGATCAAATTGTCACAGAAATTCTTCTCAATATGCATCACATCAAGATTATGCTGCAACAAATTAAATTCCCAATATGAAAGTTTGAATAATATAATTTTTTTCTTCCATTGTTGAATTTCGATTTCACTTGACAATGCACTTTGAAACCGTTTCCCACTATCATTCAAATGATAAACCTTTCAAAATTTTGTTTCAACTTTTTCAAGTTGTGTCAATATTTTAGAACCAATTAACAACTTTTGATGTCATCTACGATCAATGAAACTATTAAATTTTGATATGTTCAGCTGAAATCTATGAGATGCATCCACAAATCTTCTATGGAACAAGAAGAACCATTTTCTACTGTGAGGTAGCTGTTTGGGCTCAAAATCAAAGTTACAAATAGGATAATCCAAACCCGTGTAAGTGTTCCAACCAGATAAATTCTCAAGCCCAGGGAAGTCACTAATGGTCCACATTAAAGCAACATGCATTTTGAATATTGTTTTAGAAGAAGCATCAAATGTTTCAACACTATTGCTCCATAACTCCAGAAATTCTTCAATTAAAGGCTACAAGTATACATCAATATCATTTCCAAGAATTTTTTTTCTAGTAATAATCATTGAAATGATAATATATGTTTTTTTTCATACACATCCACGGAGGCATATTGTAAGGGATCAAAACAACTGGCCAAATGTTATAACTGGTACTCAAAGTCCCAAATGGGTTAAATCCATCGGCAGCCAATCCCAATCAAACATTCCTAGGATTAGATGAGAAATCTGGATGTAATGAATAAAATGTCTTCCACGATTGTGAATCTCATGGATTTCACATTAACTCATCATTTTTATTATCTATGGAATTCCACTTTATGTGTTTGGTGGTTTTTGATGAAATGAATAATCCTTGCAATCAAGGATTTAAAGGAAAGTGATGCAAAACCTTTGCAGGTGTGTTCATTTTCTTATTATTCATGGTAGTATGTTGATTTAGACTTCCAACATCACCCATTTACTGCCATCTAGAAGAAGAAGATTTTTGTAATCCTATCTACTTTAATTCTCTCACCAATAAAGCATACAATCATTGGGACATGCATGTATTTTTGTATAATTCAAACCAAGCCTATTAACAACTTTTTTCATATCATAAAAAGACTTGGGGATGTTTTCTTTAGGAAATGCATCACGCAAAAATTCCAATATCAAGGACATTGCCTTATTTGTAATTCCACATAGACATTTGATATGGTATAACTTCAGAAAAAAAAATAAAGTTTTGAATATTTCAAATATCCACTATGCAACTCTTGATTTCCATCATCAACTAAATCATGAAATGTATTTTCCTCAGTGAAGTTTTCTCTTATATTAGTCTCCACATAATCTAGATAAGGATCCACTGATATGTTACAATCTTTATCTAGTTTTCCTAAAGTCTCAAAAACATCACTTTTCACGTTGCTATTTGTAGCACCCTCATCTGGTTGTTTTGATATGTTTCGATGTTGATGGTGGTATCTTTCAGTTCCAAATTCATCATTTATAAGGTTTTTCATTTCATTTCCCATTGTTAATGAAGTTGGGAGCTCATTCTATGGATTGAAATCAGTGCTCATCCTTTCTATAAAGTTTGATTCTATGTGCCAAATCCAACAAAAATATTGTCTAGGGAATTGATTCAATATTAAATGTTCATAAACTTCATCTCTCTTCAACCATCTTCTAAATTTACATTTAGTACATAGACATCTTATTATTCCTTCAACGGATCGATTGGAAATTGAAAAATCTAAAAACTCCTCCAAACCCTTAACATACTGAGGTGTGTTCCTCAGTAATGTGATCTAGCTTTTATCCATGTATATCACAATGTGCCTACATAATATTAAAAAAAATAAAACACATAACTATTAATAAATAGGGAAATAGATTCATATATACTAGTTGAAAAAATATATAAATATGTTAAAAATTTGGAAAAATTCTAGGATTATATCAAAAAAAATCTTCAAATACACTTTTTCCCAATAGCCCATGGTGGTTATCAGGTAGAAATAATCAGATAGAGGAATATAATATCTAATAAAATTGAAATAACCAAACAACACATCATAATAAATGAGTTGTAAACTCTATAAAATATGTGATATACAATGGATATAAATTTGTATGATGAACCTCATCATGTATAGTGGAAATATCCATAATCCTATTGAATAGAGGTTTGTCTAATAATTACCTCTGACAAGTCTATGCACTGGAAATAGGAAGTGATATCGCCAAATTACTATAAAAAACTCTATTAACACACTTCCCACAAAATAAAACAAAATAGAAAATAAATATTTTGTGGTTCGAATAATTCCATACATCTATAGGAGAATACTAAAAACATTTTCATTGTAAAAGATACAAGCAAATACAAAAATCATCACTCACATCCAATCTATTATAAAGTATCAAAAAATTAATCTAGAAACTTACAGTATTCAGCATAATCTTATATACAAACTAATTTGGACGGAGCAACTTGATAAACTATTCTGGATGGGAAAATAACCACAAATAGGACTATCGATATTTAAATCCTTTATATAAACAATTTAAATTAAAAAACCATAATTAATTACTATAAATGGTTAATATGGAGTAAGAGGTAAGGATCTTAAACCCAGGGATATAAGAGATAAAGGTACATGTAGAAAAAACCACCTACATGATTCAAGATCTTATGTAAGAAAAAAAGTACATGTGGTGTAGTGATAGTGACCAAGATACCTAAATAGTACTAGGATAGAGCACTACATAACCTCATTTTCACCTCTTGATCACCAAAGGCTGGAGAATAGCATCAGGGTTCTAAGAAGACAAGTGGTATTTGGTTTATACAATTTTATTAATAAAATAAAATATAAGAAAACTAACATGATCCAAATATAGTGAATTCCATATGATAAATATTTACAAATCATATAAAGGTCAATAGTATAAAATTATCCCTGAAACCTAAGGATAAATGAAAAAATAAATCTCGTGTATCCATTTACAACACTAAATGGAACACGAGTCATACAAAAATCAACCATGCTTAGAAAAAACAATTCATCTGAACATGTACTTGTACCTATAGGTACCAAAAAAATAGACCATGAAATTTCATGTCCCCCCTAAGTGTATATGCTGGGTGTGAGCATATAATACCCAGTAATAAACCACCTAGTTTCTAACTTATATGGAATATACTTACATATGTTCCTTATATCAATATAAACATTTATACATATTTATATAAAAAAGACTTTACAAATGGTTATCAATAAAAACATGGAAGCATAAAATAATGGAAAACTTTATAAAATAGAATCAATTATAAACAATAAATCCCTATAATGGGAGGGTCTATAGCTAACATAATTTCTTGGATCCTAAACTTTGATATGATACATCAGGTTAATGAATCCATGATTCCATTCCCATCGAACTAAGATCATAACAATACTTCTCATGGTTGAGTCATGGGAAAATCCTTGTATTTTTTAAAGAGGAAGGTGTATACAAGAATCAAGGAACTATCATCACATGAATTTAGGGATAGGTGGAAGGGGTATACAAAATTCAAGTCATTTTGATCCCATTCTATTCATCAATCTCTATATAATACATACCAACACACAAGTTATACAGTAGAAAAATACCCCTTCTAACATAATAATTATTTATCAAAATAATATCCATGGTCAAGGTAGCATTATTATTTATACTAGTCAACATTATTTTTATAAAAAAGTAAAAACAAGCTCAACATATCAAATTAATAGTCATGCTTAAGAAATAATTCCATTATAATGAATCTAATTCTCAACAAAACAAAAGGTAAATATGATTGAATATGATACATTAACTATAATATCAATAAAACATAATTCCATGTCACACATGATCACAACATAAAACATGAATAAATAATTAATATTATATTATGGAATCTAAAAAGGTATAAAAATATCAAGAAAAACAAAAATTAGGTTATAAGGATACATTCTCTTCATGCTACTCTAAATGCCAATTATACTAGTTATAAATTATTGGATGAGGAGTAATTCATGGTTCACTAAAATATGTCCAAAAAATGATCTAGCTTTATCATGGGAAGTAACAAGTGTGCACTAGTAAAATACTAACTAAGATCAAATATGGTATTTTTCATAACCAATTTGATAAACTACCTCTGAAATGGGCGAGGAGACGAGGCGCTGAGGCGGCAAGGTGGTGAGTGTTTTAGGGGTTTCTGTGGGGTCTTGTGGGGGTCAGGGAGAGAATGGGGGTTGCGGGGGAAGTGTCGGGGCTGAAAAAAAAAGTTTTAGTGGTGGTTTATAAAAAACCTCTGCTAAATCATTAATAAAAAATTTAGCGGCAGTTTAGTAAACCTCTTATAAAAACACACCACAAATGGCTATTAATGTTGTAGTGCAGTACTTTAAAAACTAAGGACTTACTTGTCAGTAACCACTTAGGACAGATTTCCTTTTTTGGTACTACTATTCTATCAACAAGATTTGGATTCAACAGTCCTTTGGGTGCTACCTTTAGTTCTCTTTTTACATTCTTCTGAGATATGTTCTTTTCTGGAGTCGATGAAGATGGGTGATTTGTCATGGGAATTCAACGAGGGTTCAAGAGTGAGAGATAAAGGGATGAAGGAGTTATTACGTTTTGAAAGAGAGGGATTTCATTTTTGAGAGAAGAGATCTTGAGTGAAGAAAATAGTGAAAGACATTTGGTTTTTGTCATTTAGGGATTTCAAGTGTCACAAATTCAAAAGTGTGGGATAAAAACAATAAAATAAACAACAAAGTGATATAGTTAATAAAATACAAATAAAATGAAAATGTGTCATTATGGTGAGACCAGAATAGGTTGTCATGGTGATACCGGAATAGGTTCTCATGGTGTCACCTTTATGGTGTGACTCCAAACAATGTGACTGTATTATTTAAAATAGTAATTACAAGATAGTAACCTAGAGATAGTAACTATGAGACCATAAACATGAAACAGTAACTTCAAGACAGTAACCTGTAGAGCTTTGAGAGTGAGACAGTAATCTTAAGACAGTGACTTGTGAAACCATAAATTGTGAGACAGTAAGTTTTGAAATAGTACATTTTCTACTTGATATGTATCATTACTAATTCATGTATGATGTAATATATTATTTTAGAATTTAATGTTTTGGTGAATATGTCATCAAGATGATATTCAGTTTCAATGAATTCCAAAGTGATATCACCTTTTTTATAACGGTCTCTCAAAAAGTGATGTCTTACATCAATATGTTTTGTCTTGGAATGTGAAATAGGATTCTTTGAAATGTTAATAGAACTTTTATTGTCTCAATTTATGGGTACATTCCTGAATTGATATCCATAATCCAGTAATGTGTGTTTCATCCACAAAATTTGTGCACAAAAACTACCAGTAGCTATGTGTTCAGCTTCGGCAGTAGATAATGAAATAGAGTTTTGTTTCTTACTACACCATAATACTAGAGACTTGCCTAAAAATGAAATGTTCCAGAGTTGTTTTTTCTATCTAACTTAAAACCACCAAAATCAGCATCAGAATAGATAACTAACTCAAATTATTGTCCTTTAGGATAGAACAGTCCTAGAATGGGTGTATGTTTGAGGTATTTGAAAATACTTTTAACAATATTTAAATGAGATTCCTTTATATTTTATTCAAAACTAGCACACATACATACATTACACATAAAGTTAAGTTGGCTAGAATTTAAGTAGAGTAAGCTTCCAATCATTCCTCTATAAGTGTTTTGATCAACATATTTTTCATCTTCATCAAGATCCAACTTATAAGTAGTACTCATTAGAGTATCACTACTTTTAGTACTATCCAATCCAAAACGTTTCAAAATATCTTTAGTATATTGGATTTGATTTAAAATAATACCATATTTATTTTGAAATATTAGAAATCCAAGAAAGAATTATAGTTTACCCATTAAACTCATTTCCAATTCATTATGCATCATTTTAGAAAACTCAATACATAAAAAATATTTTGAAGATCCAAAAATAATATCATCTACATAAATTTGAACTACTAAAACATCATTGTAAATTCGTTTTATAAAAAAGTAATATCATCTATACCTTTTTTAAAACCTTTGGAAATAAGAAAAGTACTTGATCTATCATACCAATCTCTTGAAGATTGCTTTAAACCATACAAAGCTTTTGAAAATTTGAAAACATGATTTGGAATGTGATGATTTGTGAAACCATGGGGTTTTTCAACAAAAACTTCCTCAGCTATATACCCATTTAGGAATTCACTTTTTACATCCATTTGATATAGTTTGAAATTCATATGGGCAGAATAATCAAGCAAGATTCTGATGGCTTCAAGTTTAGCAACAGGTGCAAAGGTATCCTCATAGTCAATTCCTTTTTCTTGATTATATCCTTGTGCAACCAATCTAGCCTTGTTTCTAACTATATTACCATATTTATCTACCTTATTTCTAAACACCCACTTAGTGTATATAGTAAATATGTCTTTTTTTTCTATCAACAAGTTTCCAAACTTTTTTCCTTTCAAACTAATTAAGTTCTTCTTGCATTCCCATCACCCAAAATTCATCATTGATAGCATCATTAATGTTTTTAGGTTCAAGTTGTGATAAAAAAACTTGATGTTCAACCTGATTTCTAAGAGAAGATCTAGTTTGAGTTCCTTTATCTAAATATACTACAACAGCATATAAAGGATGGTTCTTAAGAGTTCTAACAGCTCTAGAAAAAGAGGGGATATTTATTTTAGGATCTTCAATAGGTTCGGGTTCATTATGACTTGAATCTAGAGAATTTCCAAAACTAGAAGTTTCTACGAATTCCTTTATCGGATAGTTTGAGGGTCTATCATTGATGTCCAGATTTGACATATCATCCTCAAGATTCTCTAGAGTGGTATTAGGCTCATGTGAATTTTTCTAATAAAATTGACATGGATCGATTCCTCCACACATTTAGTTATTTTTTAAACACTCTATATGTTTTACTAGAGATTGAGTATCCTAGAAAAATTCCGTCATCGCTCTTGGATGAAAACTTGTCAATATTATCCTTAGTATTAAGGATATATACTTTACAACCAAAGAATTTGAATTAGTTTACTTTGGGTTTTCTATTGCTCCACAATTCATATGGGGTTCTTTTAAGAATAGGCCTTATCAACACTCTATTGATAATATAGAATTCTGTATTTATAGCTTCAGCCCAAAAGTAAATAGGTAAGTCATATTCACTAATCATGGTTATAGAAATTTCTTGCAAGGTCCTATTTCTTCTTTCTACAACTCCATTTTGTTAAGGTGTTCTAGGGGAAGAGAAATTATGATTATAGCCATTTTGTGAGAAAAAAAATATTCAAACTTTGGATTTTCAAACTCACAACCATGATCACTTCTTATAGATTTAATTATAAGTCCACTAAGGTTTTCTACAGTTTTAGAAAATTTGGTGAAATGAGAGCAGGCTTCACTTTTGTAAGCCAAAAATAAGGTCCAAGTATATATAGAAAAGTCATCTACAAGAACATAAATATAGTTCTTCCCATTTAAACTAGAAACTCTAGATGATCAAAACAAATCTATGTGAACCAACTTGAGAGGTTGATAAGTTGAAAATTCTTCCTTTGGTTTGAAGGAAATTTTTTCTTGTTTTCCCTTTTGACAAGGATTACACACTTTATCATTTGGAAACTCTAGTTTGGGTATATCTTTTACTAAACTTTTTCTAGTTATCTTTCTAAGAGAGTGAATATTACAGTTTCCTATTCTTCTATTCCAAATCCAAGATTCTTTTTGAAATACACTTAAACATGAATAATTTTAAGAAAATAAAGAGTCTAAGTTAACAGAATAGAAATTTTCATTTCTTAGTGTAGAAAATACTAATTCATTTTCATAATTAAAAAAATTGCAAGCATCATTTTAAAATTTAACATGAAATTCATCATCACATAGTTGTAAAATACTAAGCATATTATATTTCATCCCATTAAAAAAAATTAATTTGGAAATTAAAACTGAGTTAGAGTTACCGATTTGGCCAAGGCCAATGATTTTTCCTTTGGCATTATCACCAAAGGTGACATGTCCACCATAAATTTTTATTAAGTTCTTGAAGCATGAGTAGTATCCAGTAATGTGTCTTGAAAACCCACTATCCATGTAACATAAGCTTTTACAAGATCTCTTTAACCAATTTTCTTATAAAATAGTCAAATAAAAATAGAATTTTATACCCATATTTGTTTGGGTCCAGTAATATTAGTAACTAGTGCTTTAGGAACCCACATCTGCCTCATAGGTTTCCTATAATCATTATGTAAATTATTTGATAAATAAACTCTATTTGGTCTAGAAAAACTCAAAAAAGTAGAGAGTGTATCATAATTTGAACTAGCAGAATGTTTTCCTGAACTAGGAGTAAAACGGTATGTTCTAGATTTAGAAATAAAATTTCTTTTTCCAAAATTTCTTTTACCAGGTTGATAGCCAATACCAGTAATGTATTTAGGGGAAATATGTTTACCTATAATTTGTACCAAGGTATCATTACCATTAGTAAACCTTTCAATATCCTTTTTCAATTGATCATTATATTGCTTTAATTCATTGTTTTCTTTGAGTAATTGAACATTTTCTCTCTTTCTACATCAAGTTTAGATTTAACAGTTGAGCTAAGAGCATACTATTTTTTTAAAGACTTGTATTTATCTTTTAGTTATATACATTTCTCTTCAAGAATATTTTAGTACTCAAACATTTCTTCTTTAGTCATATTTTTAAAATCACTTTCATCTCTAGAATAATAGGAATTTTGTACAAGAGATTCCAGGGTTACCTCAGATGTGTTTGTCATGAACCACATGTAGTATTTGTTAGCTTGTTCATCATGTGAATACTCTAAGTCACTTAAAATGTCCTCATAATCACTCCAAGTTTCTTTCATTTCCTTTTTATTATTTATATCTTTTTCCTCCTATTTATTTTTATATTTGAGCTTGGGACATTCAGCCTTTACATGTCCCTTTCTCTTACATTCATAACATAATACCTCATCAGACTTGTCATTTCTTTTATAATCTTTCTTTCATCTTCCCTTTTTATCATATCTTCCTTTGAAGTTAGGATTTCTAAAAAAAATCTTCCTTTTGTAAAATTTCTTAAAAATTCAGGCTAATTGGTCCACCTCTTCATCACTATAAGGTGAAGATTGTTCATTACTGGAACTTTCTACATAGCCTTTCAATTTCACATTTTCTTTGTGTTTAGAGGTGGTGATCTGGAATGCCACATATTTTCTTCTAGGTTCATCCTCCTCTTCCTTGTTGACTTTAAACTCCTCTTCATACATCATAAATTTCCCAATGAATTCTTTTATAGTTAATTTTCTGATATCGCATGACTCTCTAATAGATACAAAAGTTCCTCTCCATCTATCAGGTAGGCATCTGAGAATCCTCATGATTTGTTCTTTTGCAGTAACTTCTCTTCCTATAGAAATAATTGTGTTGAAAATTTTGTTTAACTTGAGATACATATAAGAAATAGGCTCATAAAGTTTCATTTTAAAGTTATCATATTTAATAGTATAATTATTGAGTCTCATTTCTTTCACACTAGAAGTTTTTTCATGTGAAATAGACTATCCTAAATTTCATGGGCAGTTTTACAAGCATAAATTCTATTAAATTTCTCATCTCCTAAATAGAAATATAATGTATTCATGGATTTTCAATTATTATTGTAATTAGTCTCATTTGAGTCATACCAAGTAATTCTATCAATAGCAGAAATCTTATACTCATCTATAATTAAAGACCAAATTTAAAAACCCATAATTTCTAAATGAATTTTCATTTTAATTTTCCATTGGGAATAATTATTTCTATTAAATAATGGTGGTATATTTTTTTCACCACCTTTGATTCTATTATCCATAACAAAGAAATAATTTTAAATAGCTAGAAATTTAGAATTAACAGAAATTTACATATCTTTAAAGTACAACTAAAATCATAGTTAAACAAATTTAAAAATAGAGTATTAATAAGAATAAATACTTTCATACCAAATGTTGGTCGCAGTAGAGTACTCAAGAGGGGGGTGAATTGAGTATCTATAAAAATTTCTGTTAAAAATTTTACTTTAAAAAGCTTCTCCAATAAAAAGAATACAGCCCAGTTAATCAAGGTAATACGGTTATAATAGTTTGATGGTTCAAATAAATTCTCAAAAGATTGATTAATTCTCAATAATATTAATATGAGTTATTGATACAACTTTTGAATCTATTATAATAAGTCAAAGAAGCTATAACTTCTATTTAAGACTAACTATCAAAGTAAAATCTAGTGTTTTCTAAAATACACATTAAAGTAGAGAAAAACTAAATTAAAAGGCACGGTAGATAAAACAAGTGGTTCAATATCAAGATGAGACCTAATACACTCCACTTGGTGATCACCTTCAACTAATAATTTTAGATTAATAAACTTGTCCACACCCTGGATCTGGGTAAACAATAGTACACAAGACTATCCAGGTCACACGACCTCTTCCACTGTTCTTCGTGGGTATAAACTACCAGGTCACACAAGGAACTCTTCCACACTTATCCATAGGAGTAAACAAATGTAAAAAGATGAGAGGAAGGATATCTTGTATCCTTTAGTTTAATATATGAGACAATGTGTGTTTTTAATATAGACACGCACACACTACTTGAAAGCTAAAAATAGTACACGACAGAGAAAAGATGATAAGAAGGGGTTATAAGTGCTCTGATTGTTATTCTATGAAGCTATGAACTTGTAGGATGAAGAAGATGCAAGTATCGAGTCCTCTTGTGAAAAAATAGAGTGTCGCAAGTCTTGTTCTCTGGTTTCCAGCTCAATTTAGCTCGTGTTCTTCTTGGAGTTGGTAATATGAAGATAATTTTGATTCTGATCTATGGTAGTCCAGTCTTTTGGAATCGATAGTGCTTCGTGTGTTCTTCAGTTTTTTCTTGTTTCATGTATAAGTTCTCTTTTCAAAATGCTCGCTCGTTTTCTTTTATATCTGCATATATGTGCATCCCATCTTATCTTACTTTTTAATTGTGGGTGCACATGTTATAACTGACAGGATGCATGTATTATGCACCTTGTACCTCATACTGTCAGGTGATATGTCTATAAATAATCATTAGTTATGTTAGTTCCTTTAAATGACTCAAATATGACCATTAGAAATTAAATTGAAAATGACAAAATAGATTAAAGAATAGTGTCACGGTTTTTCTTGAAACGGTATCACTTGGAAACAGTGTCACTAGGAAATGATGTCTTCTTCTTTGCCTTTGAGTGGTGAGACAGTCCTGATGATACAGTTGTATTGGGATCAAGAACCGGTAGCACAGATGCGGTGTTAGGATCACGGTTTCTGGTCCTTTGCCAAACTTTGAACAGTGTCTTGGTGATGGTAGCATGGAACTGGTGTCACAGACTTCATGAGATCTAAAACAGGTTATGGTGTATGGGTTACAGTGTCTGGGTCACGGTGTCTGGGTCACTGTGTGTGGGTCACGGTGTCTGGGTCACAATGTCTGGGTCACTTTTCTAGAAAACTAGAACCGGTGGTAGACTCATAGTTTCTTAGACTTAGGAAAATATTTGTAAATAGTCTTAAGTAGTAATATTTAGAAAATGAATTATACTTAATCATTCATATAATAAATCATTATAGAACAAAATTAAATGTAGTTTACAATAATCAAACATGATTTATAGGAATCCAGGTCTAGAGAAAGTTTATTTAAAGCATAAAGAAACCAACCATCTCTACACATGATATGAGATATATTAATAGGATTAATAGGATTTGTGATCATTAAAACATTATTAAAACATGAGGAGTCCAACACTTTCCTTTTTCCATGTTCTTTTCCATTAATGTTATTCAAATCCAGATCATATTCAAGAAGTGATCCTATTAGTTCATCCATTGAATACTTAGTGAAATACTTACTTTCTTTAATTGAAACCTTCTTTTAGAGCCACCTTTTAGGAAGGAATCAAAGAATTATTTTATTAATAACTTCATTCTTTATGGTTTCCCTGAGTGAAACTATGTTGTTCAAAAAAAATTAGTGAATATTTTATACATATCATTGATTCTCTATTTATTATTAATTATAAAGTATTAAAACTCAACCCTTTATCCCCAACATGGTTCTTTGTAACTTATCAGTTCCTTGATGAGTGAATTTTATAGTCATATATATTTTAGATGCAATTTTACATGATGAAATATGACTATACATATTTATACTTGAATAACAATACATGTAATTCATTAATTTGTAGTAATCACTAAATAACTCCTTAAAATTCACCTCCTCTGATATAATTTGTTAGGTTTAAGTAATATTGAAAGATAGACTAGAGGGGGTGAATATTTATTTTTAAAAAAATTAAACAAATTATAATTATTATAGTACTAAATAGTGTAAATATTATAGTGGAAAATAAAACAAATAACGCATGATATTTTTTTAGTAGTTCGGATCACCATGATCCTTGTCTAATACTCAATATTCTCTACTCGATGAGAAGACTATTATTTACTAAGAGACTCACTTGTTTAAGGAGTTATAACACCATTACAAATGTACTTTTTTCTCACTTGGTAATGTAACCCTAACTGAATTTTACATGAGTCACAACCCACCTAAATTTTACAAGAGTCGCAACCCACCTAACTTTATTTGGGAGGTACAACCCTAAATTCCTTTTAAATATGTGTAATAACCAAGGAATGAATTTTTTGGATGGTAAAATCTTAAAATAACTCTATAGTCACAAACAAAAGGATGAAAAGATACAATAATGAAAACCATAAAACCAATAAAGAATATAACTATAGTAGATAATGATGAATATTAATTAAATTCAAGAAAATTTATCACTTCAGTAGTATATGATCAAACTATGAAGTCCTTATTGATCTCACCAATGGAAAAGTATTCATATTAGAGATTCAGTACCTCATAATTATCATTTGAATGTTGTATATTTCTGTATCACTGTGCTTCTTGAATAAACTATGTCAAGTTAATCACATTCCCCCTTGATCATATTCCAATGGATAATCATGCATCATTAACTCCAATATGTTCTTGATTTTGAAGAAGAATCTAATTGACTAATCACATAATTTCATGTTATAAAATTATAATACTTAGAATAATGTTGTTTACCTATAATTTGAATTATCATTCTCATTATCTAAGAGTTATCATGCTATTTTATTCGTTCATGAAATAGATCCAAAATACTTCTCATATAATAATTCACAGAAATGTGTATTTTACAATTGATATAGAAATTATAATAAAACAAATAAAATTGAAGTAATTAAATTTTATAAAATAATACTGAAATAGAGTATTGTTACACAAATACTTCATGTGTGTTTGTATAAATAATTTATGCACATAAATATTTAATCAAACATTTAATTATATTTTTGAAAAATATAATTATTTAATAAATTAAAATAATAGTTAAAATATTTTCTTAAGTGAGAGTATCAAATGTATCTTGTTAACTAACGGTAGAACATACTTACTTCTGTTACTATTCTATTACCACTAGTGTTAAAACAAATCTACCATTGCTAATGTACTACCAGTACTGTTCAAGTGTTGCTACCATTGGTTATGAGGTGCTACCTCTAGAACAGGGTGATAATGCTAGTTATAAAATTATACCACTAGTTATTAAGTGTTACCTTTAGAACAAGATGGGTTATTACCATTAGTGTATAATAATCCAAAGCACTACTTCTAGTTAAGCAAATTTAATATCGTAAGAAGAATAACTAGCTTATATACCCATGTAATGGTAACTTGATAGCTCACATAAGGGTAAGATGTAAGTTCAAATGCATGCATAATGGTAAGGCTTCAAATTATATGTGTTGTGTAAAGGTAAAGTGAATTATATGTAAGGTTAATGTACACGCTAGGTAAGGGTAGTTCATATTTCATAAGAAATGTGTAAGGGTAGTGTATGTCATGTAAAGGTAAAGTCATGCACTGCATAAGGTTAGTGTACATTGTATAAGTGTAATGGTATGCACTATGTAAGGTTAGTGTACACTATGTAAGGGTAGTGTACACTGTGTAAGGGTAAAGTGAAGTTTCTTACTCCTGTGTAAAGGTAACCTAATACTTATATAAGGGTTGAATGAGTTTTCCAATTCTTGTGAAAGGGTACTCTAATATTTTCATAAGGGTAATCCAAATATTGTGTCAAGGTAAAGAATAGTTATGTATGATTAACTCAAATTTTTGTAATGTATAATGATATAATATAATCTACATAAGGGTACAATATTTCATAAGTAAAGGTAAAAGATAAATTTTAAGGCTTGAGTAAGGATATAGTTGAAGCTATGTAAAGGAAAAAATAAATTTTAAGGAAATTGTGTAAGGAAAAACTATAGTTTAAGAAACTTATATAAAGGTAAATAGAATACTTAGAAAAAATATAAAAACTTGAAATCTATTTTAAAATAATAATAATAATTTAGAATAATAAAAATAAATAATGAATAAAATTAAAAAAAATAAAAAATTAATTAATTATTAACAATAAATTAACATTCAATAAATATTTTTAAATGAATATAATTTCAATTTAACAAATCAATAAAAAAAGATATAATAACAAAAATAAAACTCCCAACATAAACACTCTTCATGAGAAAACTTGGATATGGTGCACCAGCTAGGCCTCATTTAGTCAAACTTATTGGCTACATTGAGTGACTAGATGTTCTAGGGTTTAAATTACTTGATGAATCGTGCACTGATCTCATTATTTTATTACTACCTTATAGATTCTCTGGTTTTGTATCAATTTTAATATGAAAAAACATGAAGAATTATATCCTAGATCTTCTCACTCTACTTCACCAAGTTTCAAAGGATGTGGAACGTGAAAATCCTTTTGTCCTTATGGTGAATAAGAGGAATGAATAGGTGAAGAGATCCAATACTAACTCAAAGTCTAAAGATTCTTTGTAATTCCCTTATAATAAGATCATAATCAAGGGTAAAACAATTGAATAGGACACTGTATGCTTCATATGTGACAAGAAGTTCCACTAGAAGAAAAACTAAACTTATGAAAAGAAGTAAAGAGAAGTTTAAGGTGTGTTTGTAATTGAATTCAATTTACCTATTTTTTCAAATTGTGAATTAGATACAGTATGTGGTTCTCATATATATATTCTAATATAGGAACCAAGTGGATTATAAAAGATTTCCCATTGTGAGGTGGATCTATGAGAAGTCAACAGAGCCAGACTATCAGATGTGGCTATTGGAGATTAACACTTCACATTGCAAACTAGAATGATCTTGGTTTTACAATATTTTTATTATATGTTGTTAGCTACCAAAACATTATTTATGTGTCCAGAATTTATATTGATGGATTAATTTTTAAATTTCTAATTAATTGTTTCTTATTTTACAAATAGATCATTTTTATGATAATGAATATTTAAATAATTCTCATTATATGTTGGATAAAACAAACCGAGTAATGGAAATAGATCATGAGAATAGTTCATATGAATCATACCACACCCAAATATGGTATCACTATCTTGGTCACATAAATGAAAATCATATGACTAGATTACACCAAGATAGATATTTGGATTTATTTGAACTAAAATCACTTGGTGTATGACATGCATGTTTATAAGTAAAAATGACCAAAGCACCATTTAGTGGAAAAGTTGAAAGACCCACATAGCTTCTTGAGTTCGTTTATACTAATGTGTTTGGACCATTTCCATTTTAATCCAAGGGTGGGTACTCATACTTCATAAATTTTTATTGATGAATTTAGTCAATATGGATATGTCAACTTAATGAGGTATAATTCAAATTCCTTTGACAGATTCAAGGAATACAAGAATGAAGTTGAGAATCATCTTGGTAATAAGATTAAGAAAGTTTGTTCAGAACATGGGGAAGAATATCTTAATCAATATTTCATTGATTATTTATGGGAGTTTGAGATTCTATCCCAACTCACTCCCCCTTACACATCGTAGTGGAATGATGTAAGTGAAAGGAGGAACTACACCCTATTTGACATGGTAATATTAATGATGAATCATATAGGTATTCCATTATCATTTTGGGGATACACATTGTAGAAAACATCATACATACTAAATTGAGTACCAACTAAAGAAGCGACTAGTATTCAATATTATCTTTGTATTGAAATAATCTATATTGGAACCAAGGAGGTCCTTTTTAGGAATTGGAGTATGGTTTGTGTTTGTTTTCAATCCTCACATGGAAGATCAAGGAGTTTTCAAGGAAATATATATTACAGTTTAAGCTAACAACAGTATTTAAGGTGACATTGTTTCCCAGTGTTTTCCAAATTTTTGGGATCCAAATTTTAGAAATTAGCTAGCATCACAAAAAAGTGTATTTCCTTGAAGGAATTATGAAAATATGGAAAAGGTATGAGTTTCATGAAGATAGGATTTCCGAATTGTGTTTCATGAAGGATCAAATAAAGTTGACAGTGATCTACATGATAGCAACGAGCATCGCGAATGATAAAGAATTGGATCATCACAAACGGTGACAGTGATCTCCACAATTATGAGAATTAGAGTATCACGGTGTGTGATGGTTTGACGTAAATCTCTATGTTTATGAAAAACATCACAAATGGAAAATTTACATGGAGTTTCACGATAGGAGGAGCACTAAAAATATGTTTTTGAAAGATACATAAAATCCTCTAAGAGGTGGTGGAGCATCACAAACAGCTAAGCCTATAAATATGAGGCTACCCCTCTTCACTTCATATGAATTTTTCAAAGGAAAATATGGAATATCTCTAATTTCACAAAGCTAGGGTAAATCTTTGAAACTGACATTCCATGAAAGCTTGAGCATCGTGAAAAGGGTTGTTGAGTCTTGACAGATGCCAATGATTTTGAAAAAATTGAACTTCATGATAATGGGGTATTCTGCATTGAATCAGTGAGATTTGTGTAGGATTTTGTTCCACAAAGTTAGGGGTGATTCTTGAAGAGATTTTTTCCTATGAAGGTAAGGATCTTCATGAAGGTAGTGAGCTCTGCAAATAATCTTCATGAAAGGCAGTTTTGAAAATCAGATTTTTAGTGAACATGGCTTTTTGAGTGCATAAAATCAGGTCTATGGTGCAAGAAGATTCTTATTCTAGATAGGGACAAAGACTTTAATTTCAATCCATTGAAGTGGCCTTCAAGTTAATAAACTGAGTAAGACTTCACCCAAGGCAGTGTGCTTGGGGGAGTCGATAGAGGTATTCCGAGGGACATAGTGAGTTATCCCTAAAATCTTATAAAGGTAGTGTATCTGGCATAAAGTAACTATGTCCAAAGAAAATTATTCCACAACTAGTGAAGATTAGTGGATTTAGGTATGATCTAAACAATATCGGTTTATGATCCTTGGACTATCTCTTAGTGGTGAACCAATTAAAAGTTTTTTGTCGTCTCTCTATATGTGAATGTTTGATTTCTAATAGAATCAATCATACAGGTTTAACGGGTTCCTACCAACATGGGAACAATATCCATCATATTAAAAGAAAAATTTGACACACTGATTCAACCCTCCCCTATTATGGTGTTCTAGGGTCCTAAAATCTTGTGTTTTTTCATGTATGAGTTTGGGGTTGTGAATCATTTATTAAGGCTATTTATATAAAAAAAACTCACACCTTGAGGCACTCAGTGTATCTCTATAGGGTTTCCTAATAAAAATAATGGATATTACATATATGAACCTACATATAATAAATTTTTTGTTAAAAAAATTATACCTTTATTGAAGGGGAACACATGTCCAAAATTTATATTAGGAGAAAACTATACTTCGATGAAGTCATAAATCAAGATACACATAAGTTGGCACATGAATAGATTCTATAAATCCACATGGAATAGGACATTATAGAGACAAAAGTACTAAATATGAGTATAAGATAGGTTATAGAACCTGAAAATATGGATTTCTAGTTACCAAGGATGGTGACTCATTATTAGTTGATAATTATGATCATGTAACCTATAGGGAAGTAGTAGGTGGCACAGAAGCTTCCAAATGGAAAAAATATATGATTTTTTAAATGGATTCCATGTACTAAAAACAATTTTGGGTTTTGATATATCCTCTAATGGATGTATATCCCATATATTTCAAATAGTTATTCAAGAATAAATTAGGCATGGATATACAAGTCAATACCTATAAGGAACTATTGGTTGTGAAAGGGTTTAAATTGAATCAAGGCATAAACTAAGATGAAACCTTTTCTCCAGTTTATATGATGAAATCCATTATAACTCTACTTGACATAGTAGCATACCATGACTATGATATTTTGAATATGGATATCAAAATAGATTTCCTTGATGGGAACCTTTAGGAAGAAGTCAATTTGACATATCCAAAAAGGTTTGTGGATCCAAAGGATGACAACAAGGTATGAAAGTTGTAGAGATAAATTTATGGGTTAAAGAAAGAATCCAGGTAATGGAACATTTGTATTGAAGAAACTATAACATAATTTGGTTTTATAAAGAATGAATGTGATCCTTGTACCTTTAAATGTTTTAGTGGGAGTGTGTTTATTTTCCTAATAGTTTATTCCAGTGACATACTACTTATTGGAAATGAAATACTAGTATTATAGTCCATTATGGCCTAGTTATATAGTTTCTTATCAATGAAGAACTTAGGAAAAGTAACATATATTATTGGGATCAAGATCCATCATGATATATCTAAGAGGCTACTTGGTCTCAATCAAAGTACATGTATTTAAAATATACTAAATAGATTCGGTATGGAACAATCTAAGAGGGGTTGTTACCAGTGTCACATGACATTCATATTTCCAAGAAAATATGTACTCAGACACATGAGGAGATATATAGGATGGAAAATACCCCATATTCATTAACAATTGGATCAATTATGTATGTTATTCTATTTACTATGTTAGATGTCGCTTATACCTTAAGCATAGTAGGAGGATATCAAACTAACCCAAGTGACCATCATTAGATGGAAGTCAAGACTATACTTATGTATCTAAGGTAAACTAAGGATATGTTACTAGTATATGGATAAGTTGAGGAGATATTCATCATGGGATATACAAATTCTAGTTTCAAAATAGATCAAGATGATCTAAAATCATAATCAAGATACATATTCACTCTCAATAAAGGTTTTGTGAGCTAGAAGAGCTCAAAGAAAGTTATGGTCATTGATTCTATAGTGGATTATGAATATATTATAGCTAATGAGGTAGATAAAGAAGCAATTTGGATATGAAACTTCATCCAAGATCTTTATGTGGTTCCCAATAGTCAAGACCATATCACACTCTATTGTGATAATACTGTAGTGGTGGATCTTTAAAAGGATCCAAGGTCACATCAACAAAAAAATAACATACATTAGAAATATCATCTCTTGAGATGTTTTCTAAAAGAGGTGACATTGTAGTGATCATAGTTTACATGGAAGATAATATAGTGTATCCATTAACTAAATCCTTAAATCATCATAAACATGATCATCATGTGAGATTTATCGTACTAAAGGTCATTAACAGTTTACTCTATTCCAAGTAAGATTATTTTGGAGTTGGTTTCCCAAACCTAGCTATTTTCACTTTAGATTTCATGTATATTAAAAGATATGAATGTTAATTAAATATATTTTTATTTATTTTTCATTGTTCTATATGACTTTAATGTAATAATTTTCTAGATTATCTGAAGCATTGAAAGGGTCATATTGTTTCCATGCTATGATAAGAACCTTAAAATGCCATTAAAATATTATTAAACCTTGTTCTATGGTTGAATAAAATTCTATGAGGGGACACAAAGTATATTGAATTATAATTGTGAGTACTTATAAGTAGATGAGAATTATTCTCATGGATTTCTCACTTAGTTATCTTTAAGATAGGTGATTGTGAGAACATACCTACCAATATGAAATTCACATGTTTATGTTTCATTGGATATTCTTCTCTATGAGTGTGTGTAATGATCCTTGGACTTTAATATTATAATTAATACATGTCACGACTCATGAAATTTTATATATTTCCATAAAATATGATAATATATAATCATGAATAAGTTGGGTGCATTGGGTGTGTCACAAATGATAAGCTATTAATGAATAAATTGAGGAAGGATTTGTTCCTTCTATCTTTATAGAATCTAATATATAATCCCTTTGATTGAAATGAAACTTTCTTGTTAAATTCCATAGTTATAGTGTATAGATGACTTTATTTTAGATAGTCAAAGAAATACATATCAAATATATAGGTTGATAATGCAGATGTGCAACATGTTTGATGAGATATCATAACAAATGGGTTATATTACACTATGAAAATTCGTATGTAGTTATTTTCATTAGGATATATCTTCTTCCAGTGTGGGTTTCTTGATCCATTACTATACAGTAACTTTGGACTTTAGGAAATCCTTCTTAATGCCACTAAGGAAGAGGCCTAGAGGGTCACACACAATGTTTCCTTTTATCTCAATTAAATGTTATTTATATTTAACAATTGGAATAAATATTATCCTCTACACTGAGAAGTAGCATTATTTCAGTATTTTTTTAATGATTGAAAATATTAAATAAATATTTATTCATAATATAATTTTTTTGATTATGAAAATATATAATATTTATTTCTTTTTATTATCATAGGGATAAATAATGATTTATTTATTACATAAACAATTTATTTTGTTATGAAAATATTAAATAAATGTTTATTTGTAGGTCTGTGAATAGAATATTTATTTTTTTATTAAATGCATAGTATTTATTTAAATATTTATTTTAAAATTAAATAAACGTTAAGGAGGAAAATTGGGCTATATTTTATCTAGTGATAAATATTTATTAACCAGAATATAAAATAAATATTTATCATTGCATGGGTTTTCACACATCACAAGTAAAATAATAAAAATATTATTATTTACATGAAATGGGGTTTATTAGGGATTTATTCATAGTTGATGTTCATTGGAAAATTAATTATAATTAAACCCTAACCCTATTTTTATTTATATGTCAATCGAGGAAAGGTTAATTTTTGTTCATTGAATTTCTCTCCATTTTTCTCTTCCTCGTCTCTTCCTCTCAAGACCAAGAAGAACAAGAGATATTTCTTAAAGATAGAATGGGGTTGAAGTGGTCAAGGAGAAAAATGGAAGATGATCAATCAGTCATGATAGCACCCAAATTTTCATCAAAATTATTTTAAAATCAAAGGAATTCATGTAGATCGCCACTAAAGGCTCTCTGGTTTGGGTCATCACGATGAAACAACAATGCACCAATCAAGTTCATAAGATCAACACCATCAAGAAATAAATAACTAAAGACCTGGGTAATCTTTATTCTTATTATTTAAATTAATTATAAATTAATTTGAAAATATCCTCTCTTAGTTTTCGTGAAAAATATTTGTCAAATTATTTAGAAAACAATTCATTGGTCATATCATTCATGTCATGTACATTGATAATGATCTATTGAATATGATAAAAACCAAGTTGATAATAGGCCAAATAAGAACTTTCAATACATACAAAACCATTATAGAATCCCATTATGTCATGTTCCTTAGTGGAAACACTCATAATAGAGTTCTTCATAGTTCTTTCATATCGAGTGGAGGAACAAAAACTCATCATAGGTGGTTAAGAAGAAAATGGGTGTTGATCATGCCACAAGGGGAAGAATGATCTATTTGTGCCATGCATAAGAGAAAAACACCCATAGATATAATCATTTTGGATCTGTTTTGTGGAGAATTATGTTGGGTTCAATATGTTTTTTTCATGGTTCATGTCGTAATTACATTCGAAAGGAGAAAACATCCAATGAAAAATGAGGAAGGATAAAGCATATATGACTATATATTGTGTATCAAGCTATGATTAGTTAGACCACATTATGGTGAAACCCACTAAGTTGTGGTAGTTCCATGCCTATTTATAATTGAAGTTTCTTCCTCTATGATATGTGAAAAAAAATTGTGATAACTAACTATACATTCCAGGGAGGATTTATCTGAATTTGGGAAGAATAATGAAAGTGATCACATGATCTAACTTAGAGGAACTTGAGGAGGTTTTAAAATATATATTATTATATTGAACCTTGTATATATTTATCTTATAGTTATAGTTCATAACTCTCTCTCTCTCTCTTATCCTACCCCTGTTCTTTTTTATAATAAAATAAGAATGTGTAAACTAAGATCATAATCATTAGATACTGATGATTATCCACTTGATGAAAAGAGTGTGTAAACCTTATAAAAATACCTTATGTCATTTGTATTCTATTTTAAATGTTATATCACCTCATAGTTGGTTGGTTTTTTTCAGGGATACAAGATTTAATCCATACAATAATTCCACTGAAATTTGAGAATGAAAATTTATGTTTGTTGTTTCACTTATTATAAGGACAAAACCTTAAAAAATCTGTAAATTGAATATTTATAAAAAAAATCACTTTATTTCATTTTGAGTATATTTTTGTTTTATAGTTTTAGATAATTGGGACATAACACTTATATAAAAATCCATATATTACAAATTGGACACTTTCACTCAGTATAAATTTTTTCCATAATATAAAACTTTTATAATGAAATACGTTTTATTTCCATTACCAATCTTCATGACTTTATACTTGAATTATTATTTGTTCTTACTCATCCTTAAACCCTACGAAAAACATTTGAAAACATGGGATTATCACAAAAATCTTAGTACAATACATAAGTCTATTTTAAAAATATGATATCATAAAAGATAGTTTTCCTTTAACATAATAAAATTTGATCTAAAATAATCGTTTTACTTACACATGAAATCAACTTCACTGCACAAATTTTTTCATAAAACACTTTATAAGAAATAATAAATGTACAATAATAATCATTATGATTTTTTATAAAACATGATAGCTCTTGAAAATATTTTATTAAAAACATAACTTTCTACCCTAAAAGGTCATAATCATTCCTTTAAAACAAAAGATAATTATCTTACCTTTTGAAATAAAATTATTTCCATGAAAACTCATTACCCAATATATAGAAGTCATGTAGGTTCCTTGGGACATCATCTTCATATAACCCTTAAAATAATCTTTACAAGAGCACATAAAAGTGGAATAACCAATACAGTCAACTTTCAACATAATTCTCTAAAGAACATGATTGTTACCTAATGCATTGAAGAGATATACTAGGCATACTCAATCATAAACAATGTTTTAGGACCATAACTTTCACAATACACATAAAATCGTTCATTTTCATCATCAAAATAATAAAAATATACTTTTTAATCCATAAGAAAACATTTTCATATATTGATATATCTATTTCCTTTAAAACCAAATTTTAAAAACTAAAATACAAAAAAAACGAAAAAGGGTTTTTCATTGAAAAAACATGTATTGTTACTAAGTAATCCAAACATAAAATAATATTTATTGTGGTGGGAAAATAAATTGATGTTGTACACATTAAAATAGAACATCTTTTTTTAAAATAAAGTCAAAATGTTCCGTATAAAACACATAAAAATTTTCATTTTAAAACCCATTAAAATAACATAAAAAATAGAAAAATACAATGTTATTTGTAATTAATTTATTTCTATAAAAATAAATTCATGAAATAATTTTAATAATATGGGAATGGTAGAAAATAAATCTTTATAACATTTAAAATGATGTTTTATGGTAAAGTGTATCTTACCTCGAGTACGACTCATCACATACATTCTTTATCTTCTTGAATAATAAATTTATTTTAAATGTTTACTTTATTAAGAACCTTTTTCAAGTTTATTATTACTTTTAGTTTATTTATTAACATTTTATATATAATTACTTAATCAATTAAGTTCACATCAAATGTTTTGATGATATTCGGATAATGTGTCCAAAATGAATTTGATAAGTTGATTGTGGTCAAAGAGTTCATTATTGCATCATATCCAGAATAATAATAATGATATAATTATAATTTTTATACATTAATTGTACTTTTAAAATGAATCATGAGAGATATTTATGAAAAATGAATTATGTTACAATCATGAAGACGGTAGGTCATATGTACAGCTGAGTAATGTTTACATTTTTCAATAAACATGAAGGAAAGAAGGTAAGTATTATTTTATATTTATAAAATCATTATTATATCATAAATATAATATTATATCTTTAAATAAACTTTTGTATTCCATCCATGTTATGAAATGATAAAAAACGAATCACATCGCTTCATGGAGATGGTAATCCACACGTACACACGAAGGATGTTATCATTTTTCAATGGATGTAAAGGTAGGAAAATAAATGATATATTATATTTATAAAATGGTAATTATGTCATTAATATAATATATACATTAAATACATCAATATAACTATCTGTGATATGATGTTATGGAAAAAGAATTACATCGGTTTGTGTGACAGTAGTTCGTTTTACACATAAACGATGGTTTCATTTCCCATTTAATGAAAGTGAATATGGATATAGGTTATTCCATTAAAATAACAACATATAAATATATTTATGATAGATTTTTAATTATTTCATCATGGTTTAAAAATATTTTAAGGAGGTATAGGAAGAAATAAAACTAAAATATTCAGTTAAAAGTTATATCTCTTCTTTGGACAACCTTTATTTATTTACACCTTAATCCATATAAGGTGGGTATTATACCATGAATAATACCTCTAGAATGTGTGGAGGTGTTTTTTAAGGTATTTAAGTAAGTAATGGCTGATATAGAATGTTCAAAATATGTGAGTAAGATAAGAGAGTAGATTCCCTTTCATAAGTGAGGGGAGGGGAACTATTGGAATTACTTAAAGTATTAAATTAATATAAATTAATTTTAATCAAAAATGGAACCAATTTTATATTTTTATAAGATAGTATGATCTTTATTTTAAATCCTCTCATCTAATAAAATTTGGACAAGTTTAGGTGATTTTTTCCTTATCTCTTTGTTTTAACCATTATTAACCATTTTGACGATTATCGGGATATCAAAGTTTTTTACTCTTTAGGGGTAAAAAAAATTATTTTAAAAAGAAAAGTGACCCACTGTGATAACTCATGTCTCTAAGGGTTGTTAAAATTAGGGGAAATTTTAATTTTTATTCTCAGAAGTTGTTCTAGGGTAAAATGATAATTTCTCCTATAAGATAATCTCAGATAATTTTTACAACCACTCAATTGGTCCCAAAATATAGTGTTCACTCTAGGATGGGAGTTTAGTGTAAATATAATCCATTTGAATTTTCATATAATATTTAATACTTAATTAATAAAATATAAATTTATTAGTGCATGTTTGTTTGATGATATATTTTAATTGGAGCGTCAGATTGAGATTTTGTCACTATGGTTGATTCTGAAATGGGGGATTTTTCTTGGGTGAGGCATAACCTTACATCAAGAATTGATTTTGAGCTTGGGTCCCTTTTCTTTTATTTTGCTTTTTTATTATTTCTTACCTTTTTATTTTTCCCCTTTTTCTTTTTTCCCTTTTTCTTTCCCCCTTTCCCCTTTGTATTTTTGTTTACGCCCCCATGGTCTTCCATTTTCCTAGTAAAGAGAGGGAGAGGAAGAGAATGTGGAGAGGGAAGGAGGGGCACCACCCGAGATCTCTTCCGGAGGTAGATCGAGGCATGGTGGGTGGCACGGGTATGGTTCAAAGCTTTAAAAGTTTCTTCTCATAGGTATTTCTATTTTATATTTTTTACTATAAATCCCTATAGCATAGTTGTTTTTAAGTTTTAATGACTTTATGGGTTGTTGGGGTCCCCTTGAGGGTCGTTCTATGGATTTTATGGATAAATCAGTGATTTTGGTCCATTTCAAGGGTTTTCCATTCAGGAAAATCCATGTACACCATGTGTAGTTCAGAGAAAACACATCATGTATTCTTCCTGTTTAGGGAATATTATATTTTTTGGGACTTCACTCCATTTACTTGGGAGTACACACCATGTAGTAGTTTTGGGATTGTGGTCGAATACTAGTCGAGACACCCCATGCGGGGTTACATGGTCGTGTAAGGTACACATCTAGGCCCTAAGTGGGATTCATTCTATGTAGGTGTACATGGTTAGGAAGAGTACATGGTCAGGTCATGTGTGGTACATGTTTAGGTACCTCGGGTGGGAGTACATGTAATGTACCAGGTGGAACATGCCATGTACTTGGGCACTTTACACACTCAGTGGGCCTGAGTCACATGGACAAGGAGGACCCTTGGGGTTACACATAATTTACCCCAAGTACACATCATGTACTTTTCTTACCCTAGTAAATTTTACTTGTTTTCACCTTGGTGTTGGAATTAGACTTATGAGTGGTCCATTCTAAGCGTTTTTCTAAATAGATCATAATTGTGGAATCCTTTTGACATTTAGAGGTCTTTTAGATATTGTTTTGGACTAAAAGAGTTTAGTGGGAGGATTTCCTTAAATTTTGGTTTTAGAATCCTCATAGAGATTAGGTTGTGAGTTGGGAGGCCCGGGAAAGGGTTTTGAACTCATTGATTGGACTGGTTTGAGTGTTCGACAACAATCTATTTGAGGTTCCTTGCATGGATTTCGTAAGGTTGGATCAAGTGGTGTCTCTGAGGAGATATTAATTTATCCCTACATGTTAGGATCAGTTTCTTGAGGTTAGATAAGTTGAGGTTATCTCTTGGTTTTGAGGAGACTGAAGTCGTTAGAGACTTTAGGATGAATTGATGCCTTTCGATGGCGGTTACGGATGGGTGTCATTGAGTTATTGAGATGAGTCTAAGGGGATCTTGAGGATTACCTTATGGGATGGTTCCTAATAAAGTGATCAGTGGTTGGTGGAGTCAGAGGTAGAGAGTTCCCATGTGGAATGTTTTGGCTTGTATTGAGGATCCCTTGTGGAGGGTCCTACTTTTAAGGTAGTCATGAGGACTGTTGTGAATTCCTTTATTGGATAGATTGTTATTTGGATGCCCATTTGGGAGTGTTGTTGATCGAGAATTATTTGGAGAACACAGAGATCTGTTTAGGTTGTTTATACTTTGGGTGTGACCTGTACCTTTGGATGAGATAGAGGAACCCCTCATAGGGTGTCCTTCTCTCACAATGGTCTTTGGTCATTTAACGATTTTTTTGGGGGCATGGACCAAAATATTGGGTTCAGTAGGAGAGTCCCTAATATTACTTCACCTTGTGATGTGACACTGAGGTCCATGGGAGCCCTGAGTTTTAGTTTTTCCCTTAGGTGGGTCATTGAGATCTCTTGGTGGCTACTTTGTTGGATGCCAAGATCCAAGGTGTTAAAAGAGTCCATGTTATTTATTGGCTAAGAGTGGATCGACACTGCTAGTTTAGTTGTTTGGATGGTGGGTTTGAGGTTGGATGATCTCATGTTTGGTTGGACATTGGTCATGATGTTTGATGAATTTTCTTCTTCAGACATTGGTTTGAAGAGGAGGCCCTTGGGATATCTTGGATCGAGTGTTGGATTTGAGTTTTGATCAGGTTCTCTCCTCCCAAGTTAGATATGGATATATAGGATTAGGTAGTTAATGGACAATCTGGATGAGTACATCCCCCTATAGTTGTGTGCATGACCTATTTGAGTGGCTTTAGGCTCATGAGGTGTTGAGACACTCACGAATTAGGTTTTATTAGCCATGGATGTTGTTTTAATTCCATTTTCATATATGTTGTTCATGATCCCAATTTTAGACATGGTTCTCACCTTATTGGGTCTATAAATGGTGCTCAATTTATTCTACAAGACTCTTGGGATGGATAAGTTCTCTAGTTGTGTCGACCTATATGTTCTTATCACTAGTTCATATCATGTTATTGGAGTCATATAGCTTGTTATATGCACTTGTTTGTGTGGATGAAAATGGTTATGCTCTGGGGTTTGACATTATTTCCAGTATCATTTGAACGTCTTAGGGATCTTGTGTAGATCTAGAGGAAATGTCATTTTTTGTGTGTCTAGGTGAGCCACATGTTGTGAATCCTATAAAGGGAGGGAAGTGGGGGTGGATTTACCATGGGTGTTAGGCTAGAACCCACAATTGGTTGTTTTCCTTGTGTTTATTTCTCCTTTATATGTATTTTTTTCTTTTATTCCACCTACTATTAGCTTTTGGTTAGGTTGGGCATATCATGTGTCCATGCACTTATTATGACAATAGATTATAGATCCACCATTGGTGGTGGCCTACTAAGATTTATTTCTCACCCCTTGTATGTGCACCTTGGTGTGTATGCAGACCTGATGTATGCTTTTAGGTTGGAGCATAGATTGCATGATGGATAGAACTGAGACCCTTTTTTCTTGATCAAGTGGATCCGCTCATGTAGAGTCTCAGGATCTGACTGGTGGAGCTCAAGCATTGTGGAGACCAAGTATGGGGTTTGGCTTGGTATTGGTAGTAAATCCTACTATATTTATTTTCAGTTGTTTATTTTGTATATGTGTCCAGACCAGTGGGATACCAGTTGTAATTTTTTCATGCTTTGAGTCTATATGAATGTATTCTTCATTTCATTTATTATAGAATTCTACTTTTTTAGTTATTTATTATCCATACTATGATGTTTATCCCTATGTATTATTTTTGTTATTTCTGTTGTTATTACACTCTAACCAGAGGGTATAGTCTCCTCACTATATATTTTAGACCCTCACCACTAGTCAAAATCCACTAGCATTCAAGGAGGCATGCTTGAGGCCATGTGGAAAGCCAGGTCGAGTTACATGTTAGGTCGACTTGTGATGGTTTGTTAAAAAAATGGTATCAGAGATTTTTGGTTTTATGATTTATAGAGTTTGTATAAAGGTGGTCTAGAAATGTTTCTAAACTTATTATGGATGTTGGACTGGTGTTTCATGAACACTTTTTCCAATAATAAGTATAAGTTTTTAGGTCTTGGGATTGTTCGTTATTGGTTTCCATTTTTATGGTTGTGTGATCTCACCTAGTGTGATGTACTTGGGTTTTTGGATGTATGGTTTATTCTGGTTCTTGGATCTTGGACTATGGGTAATATTTTTGTGTTCATGCATCATTATAGGAACATAGGATTCACATGATATATGCCTATCAGTGTATGGTTTCACTTATGGGGATTCAATTGTTTAAAAGTTTCATCAAGTGCTCATATGGTTTTTCCTTGTATAAGTACTTGGATTCATTATAATCAAATGAATCCCATGTGCATATTTTCATCTAATGACAAGTCATGTGGATCATGTGGGAATATTTTCATCAGTGGTGGAGATGTAGTCCCTTCATCGAGGTATGCATAGACACCCTTGTGGGTCTGTATTTGGTTATAAGTGACCTATTGGTAGCTTGATGGGGGAGAGGATTTTTGGGTGATGTTTGGATTAGGATTAATTTTCCCTAAGGTGGTGGATTCCTAGAATTACCAGATTTTTGTTAGTACTTGGACCTTTGTGGGGTCATTGAGGTCTGTTATCATTGGATTGTTGTTAAGTATAAGTATTCCTTGTTTTTGAGAAGTTGAGCATTGGGTGTGATCCTTGTCTCGTGGCTGGATTGAGAGGGAAGGTTTTGTTGGTTTCCTGGCCCTGATCACATTGGTTATGCTTTGGGTAGTGCATTGAAAGTGTGATTAGATTCTTGTGGATTTGGATCGACACCCTTATGTAGGGTGGTCATATGGTTGATTGTGGCATGAGGGAGATTCCTTATTTTGAAGAGGAGTGTCGTGGGTGCTCTGTTTTTATAGAACTGACATGCATAAGAAGCATGGTTGGAGGTTTTAGGTGTGTCAGCCTAGTTCTGTTAGGACTTGGCCCTTGTGATCATGAGTCCAATTGCATTTTTTGAAAGTGGTTTCGGTAATTCCTTGTGGTTTGGATTTCATGATGGGTTTTTGAAGGTTGAGAGCCTTGTTTAAGTGGTTTATTGATCATAGAGGTTGTGAGTTTTTTATGGTTCTCTAGTGTGATCAGATTGGACATGTATAACCATTTCATTTAGTGATGTATGTAGAATGGTTTGTTGTTGGGTAGTGGTGAAATGATAAGGATACTATTGTGGTAGGGAGCATCATATTGGTCACTATTAAATGTCTCTCATGTTGGGATAGAGTTGTGGACACTGTAAGACCAGTTGTTGGATAGTCGAGATAGCATCAGTTACACCGGTTATTGAGGAGAGCATGGCTTCTGGTTGTCCACTAAGGCCTCTCAGGGGTGAGAAGTGTTTGTGGTGGGGATTTTTTGATCAACCACATCATCACTGGTTGTGAAAATCAAGGAAATTTTAATTTTTGTTCCCATAAGTGGTTTAGGGTAAAAATGGTAATTTCTCCTATAATATAATCTTGAATAATTTTTTTGACCACTCTATTGGTCCCATAATAGGGTGTTTACCCTAGGATGTGATTTTGGTGGAAATTTGAGCCATTTTAATTTTCATGGAATATTTCATATTTAATTAATTAAATATTAATTTATTTGTGTATCTTCATTTGGTGTTATCTTTAAAATGGAGTGTTAGATTGAGATTCTATCTATATGGTTGATTCTATAATGGATTATTTTTCCTATATGAGTCATATCCTTACATCAGGTAGCGAGGTTGAGCCCAAACCCCTTTTCTTTTCTTTTTCTTTTTTATTTTTTCTTACCTTTTTCTTTTTTTCCTTTTTATTTTCCCCTTTCCCCTTTGGATTCCCATGAATTCCCCTATGGTATTCCCTTTTCATGGTTGATAGAGGTATTGTGAGATAATAGGGAGAAGGAAGGGGGAGGCGCCACTCAGGAGCTCGTTCGAAGGTAGATCAAGGTTTTGTGGGTCCGTGGCATGGATTTGATGCGAAGCTTCGGCGGTTTCTGCCTGGAGGTAGGCTCATTTTATTATTTCACTATAAATACCCATAGTATAGTTTTTTTAAGTTTTAAAGCCTTTTTGGGTTGTTGGAGACCACTTGGGAGTTGATCTATGGCCTTTGTAGAGGAATTAGGGGTTCGGGTTATTTTAGGGGTTTTCCGTTTGGGAAAACCCATGTACTTGATTTATAGTTCATAGAACACACATTGTGTGTTATTCTTGTTTAGGGAAGATGAAGGTTTGGGACTATACATTTTGTACTTGTGAGTATATTCCATGTAGTAGGTTTGTGGGTGTGGTCGAGTACTTGGACATATATGTCGTGCAAGGGTGTGTGGTCATGTAGGGTACATGGCCAGACCCTGAGTGGTCTACACACCATATAGGTGTACATGGCCAGGTAACATGGAAATTCCATGTGTGGTACATAGCCAAGTACCCTGGGTGGGATTACACACCATGTATCGATTGGAACACGTCATGTACTCAAGAATTTTACATGTTGAGTGGGCTTGGGGCACATGGCCAGCGAGGGCCCTTGGGGTTACACGCTGTGTACTTTTCCTACCCGGTCACCCTAGTATCGGAATTACACTTGTGAGTGGTCCATTTTGAGAATTTTCTCATGTATATCATGATGGTTTAATCCTTTCGGTGTTTAGTCATCTGGATGGTGTTTCGGGCTGAGAGAGTTTAGCATGAGGATTTTATCGAGGTTTGTTTTTAGAATCCTCCTCGGATTGGGTTGTGAGATTCAAGGCTTGAGTGAGGGTTGTGAGCTCAGAAAAATTTACGAGGTGGGGTTTTTATGTTTTTTATTTTATGGGTATAGGTTTTTTATATTTGAGTAAATGGGGTAGCCAAGCGCCAGATGAACTAGAATTTTTAGGTTTTACCTGAAAATGCTGGCTCAACTAATGTTTGTGGGCACAGTTACAAAACTCCAAATGGATTGGCGTTCAACCCCCCCCCCCCCCCCTCCATTTCCCCAATTTCATGCCCCCCTCTATATTCATATATATATTATCATAATAAATTAACAAATATTATTAAATATATATTTATAATTAATGTATCAAACTATTTATAATTATATTTATAAATATATTGACAATTATATAATTATAAATCTATATTTTTAAACCTGTATTTATATAGTTATAAATAAAACTTATTTAGTTATATAATTAAATAATTAAATAAATCTTATATATAAATATTTATATAAATAAACCTATTAAATTTAAAATATAAGGTTTATTTATATTTATATAATTATATATATAAATAAACCTTATATTTATAATTATATATAAATATATAAACATAAATAAACCTTATATTTAAAATTTATAAATTTATATATAATTATTTAAATATATAAATAAGCCTTATTAAATTTATTTATAAATTTATAAATATATATAGATATATATAAATAAACCTTATTAAATTTATTTATATTTATATAAATAAACCTTATTATTTATATTTAAAATATAAGGTTTATTTATATAAATAATTACATACAAATAAACCTTAATTAAATATATATATATATATAAACCTTAATTGCTAATAATTTTATTATTATAAATATATAATTGTAAATAAAAATATATAAATATATAATTTTAAATATATATAAATATTTATTTTATATTTATAAAATATTTCTTATATTGATAAGATGGAGAAGTAAAGACAAGATCTCATCTCTCTTGTTTGCAATGGAATCTAGGGTTTTTCCGATGTAGATCTTGAATCCACAGATGTTGACCAAGATCTTCCTTGTGAAGGGTTGATTTGACTCTCACAAGACCTCCAATGTTACCTTGGAATCGAGGAAAGCTCTCTCATAAGATGATTTGGAAGAAAATGGTAGAGCGTCAAATTGCTCTTGCACACTCTATAAAGGGTCATCCATGAGTTCCATTCATCACAAAGGCTTTATAGCACATGTCAAAGAAGATTTGTTTGTGGTTGCAGACTAATTGGAAATAGGTGAACATTTTCTCATTGCTCATCTCATCTTACCAAGGGGATCCGCTCCTCTCAAAATGGGGGATATGGTTGATCTCCTATCAAAAACATGGGGGTTTACCAATTGAAAATGTGTTTCACTAGGAAACGTATTCTTCCACTTCCTCTTTCCCTCTAATGAATTGAAAATTCATGCTTGGAGTTTTGTATCTATTGCTCTCAAGCTAGGTATCATCCACATCAAAGAATGAGGTGTGAGTTTTAGTCTGATGGAAGCAGGTAAGTCCTCTGCTCAGATTTGGTTCAAGGTTTATGAACTCAATTGGTTACTTTTTCATCCTAAAATACTCTTTAACATTTCTTTATCAATTGGCATCCTAATAAAAATGGAAAAAAGAAATAGAAGCTTCATGATTCGGTCACTTTTCCTGGATTTTAGATGAGGTTGATCTGGGAACAGCCAGGTTGATCATGTAATCCTCTCAACTGACCATGAGGAATTTGATTTGAAAATTTTTTATGAGAATTTTCCCAAATGTTTCATGGAATGCAGGATCATTGGTCATGACATCGCAAATTATAGAAGGAATTTAGCCTAGGATTTTTATTTAGTCCTTGGACATGAATCTAAAGCCTGTTTTTAAAAAAAATCATCAAGTGAACCACTCTTCTTCTATTGAATAGTTCAAGAAGACTGTTAAAGAGAATAAATCCCAAGAAGCTACCAAGATGGTGGAATCTAACATTTATAAGGGCAATATCTCAAACTTTGTTCATTTTAAGACATGCTCTATTGAGCAGCATGTTAACAACAATGGACTGAACCCAGTTTGTGTTCACTCTAATGCTGTTAATAATTATTCTTACCCTCCTGTGAGTATTGAGAATACCGATTCACATTCATATAGTCTCAATAATATTTATTGGGAAAGTATTTTCAATTAGTAAATGGTTTAAAACACTAGCATCATGGAGGATATTACTATCCAAGTGGATGTTAACCAAGAGGTGATCCTCCAAGATGTATAAGCTAAAAATTCCATCTAGGATAAAACTGAGCAACAACTCATACCTGGAAATTCATTGGCCTCAAACATAGAGTATTCCCCTCAAGATTATATTGATATTGATGTCATTCAAGGGAATGAACATCCATTGGAAGATAGAATGGAGAGGAAATCCTTGATTGAAAATGATGTCAATGAAAATGAAATTCATTGTATAGATGATGAGAAATGTTTGTAGGAACAAGGTTGCAATTCAAGAAGTTGGAAAGGTATACAAATTATGGATTCTAACTCCCCTGTGTATAAAGGACCATCAATTAACAAGAATCTATCCAAAGGGAATAAATAGGTGTACAATAAAGTTTTTAAAATTATTTCTTATAGGAAGAATAGATCTCTTCCTGGGATGGGGTCGACTGCTTTAAATTAAAGGAAAGAAGAAGGTAAGCATATTTATAATGCTCCACCATAAGCCCCAATAGAAGGAGAATCGCAACCACCAAAATCATGGAGACAGGTTCAATATCCAAAAGGTTAGGGTCGAGGACAAGGATGAGATGATTGGACTTGAGAGTATAGTTGAAATACATCTATCAGGTCTTCTACCAAGGAATTAAAGATCCAGCTCACTCCGAAGTAGGAAAGGATTAAAGAAAAATATATTATGCTCTTCAAT